>OZ012737.1:696464206-697731706 GCA_963859935.3 Lathyrus sativus | reverse complement strand
TGGGTGTCTATCTGAAAAATTATGTGTCGACCTAGACTGAAGGGAGTCTTCTATAGGTTGACCTGTTCTTGCATGTGTCGACCTATAGAATAGTGTTTTGCCAAAAATCTTGTTTTCAAAGCATTTATGTTGTATGAATCTTTTCTAAACCATTTTAATGCCTCATAATGCTAAGATGCACATCTGTAATATGAGGATATTGTCCATTATACATTGTTACACTATCCTAGTTTTGACATCATTCAAAATACAAAGTAGCACTCACATACTCCCTATTTTTTATGATGGCAAAACATGAGACTATGTGTTTCACAATGTTGTTGTCTTCATAAAGACTCCCCTTGAATATATGCATACAACTTCATCTTGTATACTTCTCCCCCTTTGACACCATCAAAAAGAGAATAAGCAAACTATGAGAAGTATCAACATACATACGAAAATACTACACAGAGGCAATTTGCAAAGGTAAGAGTATAACATGATAACACTCACATAAAATGGCATTCACATTGAAAAAGATTGCGTTAAACACAAATACAAGCAACCAAAGCAAAAATAGAACATAATTTCCACTTATTGACGCTTAATAACATAACAAACATGAACATGAGAGATACAATGTCATAAAAAAACCCTTGAGGTTGCTACGGAAGCGACACGATTACGTGACATGTGCCTTTGGTGCTCCTGAACTGGTGCACACACATGTGCTATAGCAAGGTGATACAAATTCATCACCACTCAAACCAAAAATAAATATGTAACAATAATAATTACACACACACCAAGAATCTTATTAACATCATAACATGTTCAACCATGGTTCACGCACATATAGATAACATGCCATATGCACCAAGAATATATTTCAAGCATGTAGATGGAATAACACAACATCACTATAAGCATATAATTGACATACATCAATAGAAATTTTTGGAATTGAATAGGTATGAACTATTTAAAGCATTAAGAATATTCACTATTTGGAACACAAGCAACATGCAACAATAAAAGGCTCAAAAAAGAAGAGAGAAAGGTGGAATGATAGTACCTCACTAATGAAGTGATAAATGATGCACTCTTAGATAATAGAACTTCCAATGTAAGTTATAGAAATAGTACATATAAAGTGCATGGACAATTCATATTTAGGCAAAATTTAAGATATTAAGTATCCCTAATTCCCTTCGGATGTTGAAAAATGGCTTGGTCGCAAGAGGTTTTATAAAAATGTCAGCAAATTGATGTTTACTATCAACATGCTCAAAAAAGATATCACCTTTTTCAACATGTTCACGTGGTAAATGGTGACGAATCTTAATATGCTTAGTGCGAGAATGCAACACTAGATTCTTAGTCAAGTTTATAGCACTAATATTGTCACACATGATAGAAATACGTTGCAATGTGACTTAAGTGCTGCTTCTGAAAAGATGGTTGACTCCAGTAGATAAAAGAAGTTAGGGTTGTATCACGTGACTTAAGTGTTGCTTCTGAAAAGAAGGTCGACAAGCTTGAAAATCAACTTCAATAATACCAAGACAAGAAAGCTTCACTCGACGAACAAAGTTTAAACCGTCGCACCAGGATTGCTGAACTGACCAAAGAAATTGAAAATTTGGAAAAGGAAAAGGCTGAACTTGCATCGAAGAAATCGTTCCCCATTAGCGAGATCATTAATCAAGAGGCTACTAAGGGTATCAAACACGGTGAAGATGCTTTTCGTCTGGGACTTGAAGTCTACTCCTTATAAGAGCCATATAATCATCTAACCATAAGGCTTACCTTTTCAAATACCAAGCTTGAATGCTTGAAATCTAAATTTCCCGCTTAAATATGTACTTTGGTCATCTTTTGTTTGTAACATTTTGTAATGACTTGCCATTTTGGCACCCCTTTGAATGCCATTTTGGCATTTCGTATTAATGCATGTTATTCTGTTGAAATTCGAATTTCCTATAACATATGTTTATATCTCTTAAAATATTTACCATTTACTCTCAGGATTCGAAGATCAGATGCTAAATATTCGATCTCATAAGCATTATTCAAAAACACTTGGTTGGCTCGAAACAAAGCTTCCCAACTAGGGGATCACTTATCCAAAGTCCCATCTCTTTGATCCTTAGGCAAAATAACTTTCCACACATAATCTCCAGTAAAAAATGTTTTAAACTTAACCTTTTTATCATAGACTTGAGTTACTCGCGCTTTTTGCCTTATTAAGACATCTAATGCAGCCAACCTTTCCTCATTCAGATCGACCAATTCATGTAACATCATGTTTCAATAATGATTGAATGGAATCTCACTTTACCTTTGAACCCTAGTTGACTGTAAATATATTTCGATCGACGAGAGACAACCTCATGCCCATAGGTCAATCAAAAAGGATTAGTATTTGATGTCTTTTCAGGAGACTTTTAATATACCCATAAGATTTAGTCTAGAGTCTTATGTCAATTATTTGGTTTTTTTCCTACATGATTCCTACATGGACATAGTAAGGTGTGGATGTTAACAACTTAACCATTATATCTGAAGCAAATTCTTGCATCTTTAGACCAATGAACATTGATCCTTGATAAGTTATAATGGTCTCAGGGACTCCAAATCTATAAATAAAATGCTTATGGATAAAATCTATCATTGTATCTTGGTCGACATTGAATAAGGGGATTGCTTTTACCCGTTTAGTAAAACAATTAATACCAACTAAGATGTACTTCTGACTTTTAGATGATGTTGGTCAAATTTATCTAATCAAATCCAAATTCCAACCTTTGAATGACCATGGTTTCATAGTTGCATGCAATTCACTTGCAGGGACATCTTGAATGCTTGAGTGTATTTGACATTCTTAACATCCCTTGGCGAATTCAATACAATCTTTTAGCATTGTAGGCTAATAAACCCCTAATTAAAACAATAAAGAACTCATTTTGTGTCTGGCTTGATGGACACCATAGGTTCCACTATGGACATTCGATACTACTAAATATGCCTCACTTTCATTAAGGAATTCGAGCACAATACCCTCAAGTGTCTTTTTGAACAACTCATTCCCTATGATAACATAGTTCATAGAACTATACTAGACCTTTCAATCAGTTGACCCTGTTGGGTTTTCTATATATTCAGCTATTTCTCTTTGCCAATCAGTATCTGTAATGCTTTAACTTCATACGTGAGAAATACAAACAAAGGTGCGTCTTTTCTATTAGACTATACCTAGTTTATGCATCATTCAAGACTTGGATAAGGTAATAAATTACCCTTTCGATGCCACTATCATCCGCTTGTGCTAACATGCTTCCTATACTCGAATCTGAGGCAGAAATATACAACCTCGTGCACTTATTCCTAACAGGGGAGACAATATTGTGGGGTGCTTCAAGTACTCATTTATTTTGTCAAAACCCCTTTGTTTCTTATTTCCATTTGGACTCTTCCTTTTTCAGGCGAAGCAATGGCGAGAATGCCCGACTTTTTCCGCTAAGGTTTGAAATAAACCTCCTCAAAAAATTAATCTTCCTCAATAAAGATTGGAGCTCCTTCTTGGTCGAAGGAGGTCGAGTCTCCAAGATGGCTTTAGTTTTATTCTAGTTTATCTCGATGCTTTTCTTGTGGACAACGAAACCAAGGAAATCTCTAACCTGCACACAAAAGGCACACTTAAGAAGGTTCTGTATTTTCCCATTCTTTCGAATGATTGTCGAAGATGGCAAAGATGACCATTTCTTGACGCAAACCTAATGACTATATCATCAATATATATTTGCATAAAAGTTTCGATATAATCATGAAAAATCAAATTCATCACCCTTTGGTAGGTTTCCCTAGCATTCTTCAAGCCAAATGGCATCACCACCTACTCATAAGTGCCTAAGGCTCCTAGACATCGAAATTCCATTCTCAAAACATCTCATCTGCAATCAAATTTGATCATAGATAGAATAACTATCAATAATACTAAGATAATTAAAACCTGCTGCTGAATCGGCCAACATCTTGGCGACAAACATTGAGTATTCGTCTTTTAGAGTTGTAGCATTCAGATCTCTGAAGTCTATGCAAAACATAAATTTTCTAATTTTCTTAATTACTGGAACAATGTTTTCAAGAAACTCGACATACCTTGCTAACCTTATGACCATTTCTTGATGTAAACTTAATGATTATATCATCAATATATATATTTGCATAAAAGTTTCGATATAATCATGAAAAATTGAATTCATCACCCTTTGGTAGGTTACCCCAACATTCTTCAAGCCAAATGGAATCACCGCCCACTCTTAAGTGCCTAAGGCTCCTGGACATCAAAATGTCATTTTCGGCATATTTTCATCTGCAACAATTATTTGATTATAGCCAGAATAACCATCAAGCGTACTAAGATAATCGAAACTTGTTATTGAGTCGACCAACATTTCGGCAACATGCATTAGGTATTCGTTCTTTTGGGGTTGCGACATTCAGATCTATGAAGTCTATACAAACCATTAATATTCCATTTTTTTAATTATTAGAACAATGTTTGCAAGCCACTCGACATACCTTGTTGTTCTTATGAACTTTGTTTTTAGGAGTCTTTCAATTTCCTCTTTTATTTTCAACATAACCTCTGGTGCAAACCGACTTGGCATTTGCTTGATCGGATTTCTCCCAGGCCTTATTGCAGCTTTAGCTCCACCAAATCTCTACTTGAACTTGGCATTTCATTATAATCCCAAGAAAAATAATCTTTATATTCTCGAAGCAAATTAATTACTTCTAACCTCAATTATGAGTCGATGTTGGCACTGATATACGCTGACCTTCTGTTATTTCCTTCATCCAGATAGATTTCCTCCAAAGGGTCCTGGGGCTGCATCTTTGTTGTTGATGCAACAAGATCCTTCTCGAAACCCAAAGACTCATCGTCATAGGTGCAATTGAGCCTCTGGCCTTCCATGTCGTTGTTCCCCGTGCCTGCTGATTGCGGCTTGTCGTGTGGTTTTGGCATGGTTTTTATTCTTTTCCCTACTTTGAATATCTCTATTTGATTGGTTCGACAACCATATGTGGTACTTCAGCCTCCCAGTTCGCTTTTAATCTATTTTCGGCTACATAAGCTGAAATTCGCTTTAATGCATCGAACTCAGGCATCATCGTCAAAATTGTCACCATAACCAGTTGGCAGGATTCCCTCATTACTTCTCTCACCCATAATTTCTCTATCCCGTATGAATCCATAGGTTGGGTGAAGTTTAAGAGCATAAAATTCCTCCTCTAAAGGCATGTATGCAAGTCCTGTTGGAGAGCAAGGTGCAATATTATCTAAATTCTTATCAAAATTCCTTCTATCTACATGATTTACCTCTGCCATAACATACCCATGATCTACTTCTATGCTTTCCACAATTCCATCATTCCTCCATATCGCAATCTTTTGATGAAGCGACGATGACACAACCCCTACACCATGAATCCACTCTCGATCTAGAGGTAAATTGTAACTTGCCAATGATGTTATCTCCATAAACACACAAGGTCGGGTTATTGATTTGATTGTTAAATCAACCTGAATAACGCCCATAGTATGCCTCATCTTACCTTCATAATTTGATAACACCGTATTGTGTGGTCTCAAATCAGTATCATATTTTCCTATTTTCCTTAATAGGGATGGCAACGGGGCGGGTCGGGGGCGGGTTTAACTATACCCGCACCCGCACCCGCCTCCATGTAACAGACCCGCCCCCGCCCCCAAATCCAATCGGGGGTGAAAATTTACCACCCAGGCCCGCCCCCAGTAGAAAATGGGTGCACCCGCACCCGCCCCGCCCCCACCCGCAAAAAATTATTATTATTTTAATTATAATAAAAATTAGTAATTTAATTAAAAAATTGATTATTTTAATAAATTAATTAATTATTTAATTAAAATTTTAATTAATAAATAAATATTAACTTGATTAATTTTATTATTTTAATTGCAATAAGAATATTAATAACTTAATTAAAAGTATAATTAATAAATAAATATTAAAATAAATAAAATAAGGAAATCAAAATAAAATATATTATTTGGGGCGGGGCGGGGGCGGGGGCGGACGGGTCTTAGTGTCTACTCGCACCCGCACCCGCATTCATAGTTAAGAACCGGGTTTCACCCGCACCCAATTAAATCGGATTTCCCCCGTTAATTTCAGGGCGGGCCCGGGTTTGTTTGCCATCCCTATTCCTTAACAAAAAATGGGAAATCAGATTAACAACAACCCCTCCACCAACCAAGATTTTATTAATTGTGGCATTTTTGACTTTGGTTCTTATGAAAAAAGGCTTTGTGTGACTCTTCATTCCCTCACCTGGTCTCTCAAATAATGCATTTGCTCCTCAACGCAACCATTATTCATCACAAAGTAAGATACAGGTTTATGCCTCACCATTTCTTCCTTATCACAATCCACCTTTTCAGACACCTCAGTGATACAATCATATTTCCTTGGAAGCACCGAGACCACATTGTATATGACATTGAAGTCATCCTCCAACCCTGAACCAAAATTATTCGTCATCAACTCATCTTCTTTGGGTGGTGCCTCCTCCTTTTCCTTCCCTTTCGACTTGACTGGCTTTGAGGAAAACAATTTCCTTCCTACATGTTTCTTAACTTGGTCACTCACTTTTGGTATGGTTTATTGCTACTCGACTTACCAGCCTCTTTATCAACTTTCTTCTTCCTTTGGAACCTCCTCCACTGGGTCTTAACATTGGGTTCTTTCCCTTGTAGTTGCTGGGCCCATAGGAACGCTTTTCCGACACCTAAAATTTCGCTCGATAGGTTAGTGAGGAGCCTCTGCCCATCTTAAAATTCTTTCATTTTTGTTGGCCAGATCTCTCCTTGTCAGCAGGTCACACGCACTTCCCTTAGGGAGAATTATATGTCGGCACATAGGTGCCAGGCTTGTTCCTTTAATGAGTCGGAAACTGTTGTCTCTTCCGAGGGACTCCCCTTTTGTAAAAGTATAATTTACGCCTATTCTTCCTCCAATCTTCCTTCTATCGCGTTTGTCGAGCATTCTCCATCTTCTTAGTAGCTTTCTTATCTGACACTGCACTGCATCTGGGGTAGAGCATCACCTCTGAATTTTTATCCCTACAACAGTGAAGGAAGTCAACCAAACCTTCCCCAGTGTTGGGATAAACGTACTCTATCTGATTCTCACTACCATTGACAGCCTCATCTTTAGCCTCGATGTCGAAATCTTTAGTAATTTCGACAATGTTAATTTCTACTAGCTCAACATAGTAGGCTTCCTTGATCTGCAGTAGATCTACATCAATTTTCATGGGTGTCTTTCCCTCAACAAACTTCAGCCTTCCATCATCCAAATCACTTTGGACAAGATCCCTGAAAAGATAACATTGCGATTTTTTATGACCCAAAAGTTGTGATATTTACAAAACCCTATTTTCTTTCTTTGTTATAATGGTGTCATTTTTGCACCCCGTGGCACTAAAATTTAGCCATCTGCAACCAACAGATCGAAGATCTCATCACATTTAGTCACATCAAAAGTATAAGTTTTCTTAGGGGATTTGTCACTCTTTTCGGGTTCAATAGGGTTCTTCCCATTTGCTGGCGTGAGAAGCTTACACACATAAGGGAGTCCTGGATTTAATTCGGCCAAACCAACCCCGTTCTCTTCGACATGGTTATATTTGACATCTAAGGTGGAGTCATTGTCATCCATGTCGAAGTAAGCCACTTGTTCCTTCTTACTTTTGTTCACTTTAGCTTTCTTAGCCTTCAACCGTTCAACTTGTCAAACTCTTCTCCAGTTGGGCCATGTCCCTTAGAAATTATGTATCCAACTTCTTTCTAAGAGAATAATCTAAACCACCAATGGCCATCTCGACTAGTTCGTGTTCAGGAACTTGGATAAAACACCTTGTTTTCAACAGTCGGAACCTATTTAGGTAATCATCAATTGTTTCCCCGAACTTTCACTTCACGCTCGACCACTCTTTCAATTTAATTTTAGATTGCCCCATATAGAATTGCTCATGAAACAATCTTTCTAAACGACTCCAATCATTTATGGAATATCTAGAAAGCATAGTAAACTACATAAAAGTATTTTTATAAGATAACTAGAAAAATATCTCATCTTCAAGATCTCATTATTCGTTATGTCCCTCGTTTCAATCAAATATCAAGCTATGTGTTCGACTGTGAACTCATTAGTATCACCAGCAAATTTGGTGAACTTAGGGACTTTCCATCCCGTTGGGAATTCCTTCTGTAACATGCACTCCGATAATGAAGATGTATAATTTGGCCTTTTCATGCCCATGTTCACACCACTCTACGCTATTATTCATTCGGCTATGGCTGTGTGATTATTCTCTCCTAACAAGTTCTCTTGCCGAACTTGGTGGACCACTTGGTCAACGTCCTGATTTTGATTGACCACTAATACTGGCGAGTGATTAGCTTCTCCAGGCCTCTCTTGTCCGACTATATGGGCACAAATGGTTGTCCCTGATTAACTGTGTTTTCTTTAAGGATTATTCTATCATTTTGAATTGGCCTAACCGCCCGTGGCTGTACAATTGGTCTACCTTACGCCTGAGGGGCACCAAAGAAATGTGTGATTCAATTCATTTGAGTTTTTAACTTTTAGTAACTCTGATTCGTATTTTGAATTAAAAGGTTAAATATAGTATTCATTTGTCAGGTCAGCATATTAACCATGTCATGGTTACTTTCATCCATTTGTCGCCTCATTGTTATCACAAAATTTATGGCGAATGTTGGTATTGCTTGGGAACCAAATCCCATCCCCAATTGGGGTTGTATGGTTCGACCAAGGTTACCTATGGTCGATCCTGATGCCAATACCAGTGAATAAGCATTCGCCGCATTCTTAGTAAATGTCAAAGCATTCATATGCAAGTTTGCTATCATTGATGTTGGCATACCATAAGGTTTTTCATGACCATACATAGGCATTGTGAAGCTTGTGGCAAAAGGCCTAGAGTCACTTGTTTGTCCAGAAGTCACATGGTGACTCGGTGTTATTGATGGGGGAAAATGTCGCCCCTTCCTGCGCCATTGACGGTATGGTTGTCGTGCTGGCTATAAAGGAAATTGGTTCAGTCGAATTTGCAGCAATCGTGCCTTCCCTTGTTGTATTGGATGGTTGTTCTCCATTGTTGTTTCTGGGATTAACCGTTCTCCTAACGTATCTCATCGTTGATTTTTTAAAGTCTTTTTTTGGTTATCTTGTCACTCCTCAATCTCATGCACACTCACGAATTTGAGAAGCTTCACCAATGAAGAATTTTAGCAAAATTTAAAAAGAAAACGTAAATTTTCACACAAAAAGGTCCCACTAGGCGTGCCAATTTGTTTACTATGAAATTTGGTAAACAAAAACATGTTTAATTCCACTTAAGGGATTAAACTCGAAAAGATCTCGGGACATATTATATAAAAATCATAAATTTGAAATGAATTTGACATCAAAGTCGAAATTGAAAAAAACATGGAAATAACTCTAAAAGCAATAAATGACTTGAAAAGTAAAAACTTCAATTTATAAAATAGAATGCAAAATACATACATTCTCACAACTCTTTTTTCACCAAACACAAATACTTTGAGTTTTACAGAATTTTTGTACAATTTCGGACCCCTAAAACTATAAGTGAATGCTACTTATATACTAGTTCTATTATGGCCGTCTGCAACAGTCGACAAAGTACATTATGCCACGTCTTCGCCTCCATGCAGCCTTCACCTTCGACAGACTTCCACGCGTTTCCAAATAAATGTTTGATCTTATCCACTTACACCTCATTCGACCGTGAAGAATAAACATTTTGGATACTCTAAGTTTCACAAAATCCTAAAACGATCAAATCCTTTGATCTTTAACTAGCTGGTTGGATTTTTGACCAAAGGCATCAGTGCCTTGTCAAAGAGCGCTAATTTTGACTTCATGGTTGAATGACCATTTCAACCTAAGTTAAAAACCTAAATTTCAATTATTAAGACTTGATAAATGTCTGTCAAAAATTTGAGATAACAGAGCCAAAAACCTTAACCTGCCTCGCACAAAAAGTGCGGGCAAGACGAATTTGCAGACACCGTACCTTTTAGGTCTAAAAGTGCATAAAATTATGATAATCTCCATGTGTGCAAAAGTCCATAAAAAAACAGGACATAATGGAACAAACACATTTAAGGGTGAGAGTTTGAATCTTAAATCTGTTCCGCCATAAAATGAGATTAAAATGGACATGTCAAATAAATCATATATGATTATGATATGATGACAAAAAAATTTATGCATAATATTATGCTTTTTAGTTTTAGTTATTTTTGTCGTAAATTTTTTTAAAATTATTTTCACCATTAATTAATTTTGTAAAGAATAATGAAGGTTTTAATTATGCATGAATTGTAAAATATAAAAAATAAAAAATTAACATGAACTTCGACTTTAGACTAGTGAAGGTTTGACATAACATAATAGGGTTTAAGCTTTTCCGGCAGCCCGTAACCCACGGAGGCTTGAAGCTGCACCGATGCGATAACTCTTCCGCTCAAAACGACAATGGCGTACGGTCGTTTATCTCTTCTTCTCACCAAACGCCGCTTCTCTCTTTATTCCTTAAACCCTAAAACCCCATTCTTACATTCTCACTTTTTCTCAACTTCCCAAAATCCAAACCCTAAACCTTCATCTCTTTCCGCTCGTCTCAGCTTCGTCTTCGATCAAATCGATGCAATCGAAAAAGAACGTTCTCAGAAACACGAAACACTTCAACGAATTCGAGCTTGGCGTGATTCTAAAAACACTCAAAATGAAATTCCCGAACCTGTTTCGGAACATACTACGACATCTTCGTCGAATGAAGAGGCTGAAACTAACAGTAAACCTGTGGAATTGGTGAAGAAAGAGGTGGAGTTGGTGCATCCGTGGCCGGAGTGGATTCAATTGATGGAGAGATTGGTGCATCAGAATTATTTTGATCATAGGAGGAAGGATGAGGATAAAATGGTGCAGGATTTAGGGTTTGATACTCCCGAGGATGTACGTGAGGAGGGGTTTGATTTTACTAAGGATTTTAAGAGTGTTCATGAGGCGTGTCTCAATTTCGGGAAGGATCGATTTGATTTGTTGAGGTTTGTGCATTTTTAACTCAATTGAATTCACTTTGGTGTTTGAATTGGTTGGGTTTTTTCAGATTATAAGAAAAATGACAATTTTTTATTAGTTGTGTTATTTTTATTGTGGCTGTTATTGTTTTGTTTTGTTTGTTAATCCTTGAGGGTGTTATTTATATGGTGATAAGTTTGTTACTCTGCATTTCAATGGCTGAAGTTATTGATTGATGGGTTGATTTCAGGTCTTTGTCGAGGCAGGATATTCAAGTTTTGGTTGGTTTTGGATGCCCCAATGGGGACAGGAAAGTGGTTTTCTCTGGTAAACTTTTAAGGAAGCTTGTCCACCTTGACGAAGGAGATGTAAGTGTAATATATACTGTTGGGTGTTCAACACAATTAAGTGACCATTCCTTAAGTGCTTATTGATTCATTGTTATTTTGGTTGCGAAAATCTATTTCGATGAGTTTTTTAAATCCATTTGTGTGGATACATTTCAAGGAATAAATAGGAATTTTGTTTGAGATTATAGAGGCCGTAGGCTGTGAATCTCATCCTTGCTGTAGTACTGCGAAGATATAAAATTTGTGGTGTCTATATTATTTTCGCCGGTGGAAAAGAACCTGAGATTGATTTGATTGTTTTTTTTTTTCCATTGTTATTCTCTCATTCACATTTGTCACCATTTTTTTTGGGTCCCCATGTGATCTTTCTTTTATTTGGTTTTGGACTTTAGCCCAAAGCATATCTCTCTCTTTGAATATATTTTATATATTTATGATACCGAAGTTCATTGATATCAGGTCTGTAGTTCCTGCAGCTTGAGAAACAATTGTGACAATGCATATCTGCTTACAAACAAAGAGGATGAGGCACGAACTATTGATATCATGCGAATGCTACTGACATTTGGGTTTGATCCTATTAATGGATCAGTCACCAATAAGCCGCTTCTGAAGCAGAAGTCTGTCAAAGCAGTGGTTCGTAAGTTGCTTCATGAAGTTGTCAAATTGAGTTCAGTTCCTATTGATCCAAATCTCCCTCCTCCGGTGATAAAAAAGCCTCCACCAAAGGTGAAACAACCTCCTCCTACCCCCAAGAGACGTGTTGGACGGGATGATGTTGAGATGAAAAGGGGGGACTGGCTATGTCCTAAGTATGTCCTTGGAATCTCTGATTTATTTGCAATATTAAATTTAAAAAGTTTGTTTTACCACAAGTGCATTTCAATTTCTAGTGATTTTTCTTATATTAAACTCTTCTTACCAATTTATTATGCTTGCTACGGCATGCGAACCAAGTAAACTTTTTTTTTTGTTGCCGACAAACCACTGATAAGCATCATTGTTAGATATTTTTGCTCGGTCTCCTTTTCGTAATTAGTGATATAATGTTGGACTGCGTGTCAAATTGGATATGAATAAGCTGCTTTGAATGACATGAGGTATATGGTTTATTTTTCTTGTTAACTGAAGATGCTAAATACTTCTCAGGTGTGATTTCATGAATTTTGCAAAGAACAATGTTTGCTTGCAGTGTGATGCCAAGCGTCCAAAGAGACAGTTGCTTCCAGGAGAATGGGAATGTACCGAGTAAGTTTAAGTCCTTTTAATGTTCTGAGGTTACATTTCACTGTTCAACCCCCCCTCTCACGCATACAAAAAGAAATTATGTTAACCAAAGATTGCTAGATTTTGCAAAACTCTTGAGCTTAGGTTTGTTTTGTTTTTTATCTGGCAGGTGCAACTTTTTGAATTACAGGAGGAATGTGGTATGTTTTCATTGTGAGTGTAAACGCCCACCTGAAGAATTCCTGGAAAATAAAATTCAAGATAACAAGTACAGTTCCGGACCGAACTTTAATAAGACGGGCAGTCGACAAGAGGTTTCCAATGCCTGGAATTTTGACTTTGATGACAATGAATCAGATGGTGCAGAGGTTGCTGCTTTTGAGTATGCAGATTCTCGTGGTATAAACAAGGATTTTCCTTCGGATAATAATGATCAGCGTGTGGGGTGGGAAGATGATTTTGAGAAGAATAACAGAGTGCCAGGGCCCCGTGATGAAGAATATGTTAATCCCGGTTCTTCCAGACTTAGAACTGGTTTTGATGATTTTGACGATGAGGATGATATAGATAGTTATGAGCTTGAAACTCAAACTGAAGCTAGTGGTGCAAGAACTGAAGCAACAAAAAATAAATTTTCAGAAACAGAAGACTCTTTGGACTGGGAAGATTCTGAAGATATTGATGACAAAATGCATGCTCCTCATAAAACTGCTTCAGGAAGAATCCGATCAGGTCACAAGAATACATCTTTCTCTCAATCCAAGGATGATAAACTTGATTATGATTCCGATGAACAGCGGTCTATTCTTTCCAATTTCAAATCTAGCCATGTTTTTGGTGCTGACCATAAAAGGAAAGGCAGAGGTCCAACTAAGAAATTAAGCTTTGGTTCTGAATCTGACGAGGATGGTGGTGCTGGCTTATACTCTGATGAGGATGATGACTTAAATGATGCATATTCATCCAGACAAAATAAAGGTATAAAACGTGATCCATCCAGGCAAAATAGAGGAAATAGACATGATTCTGGGAGACGGAGCTTTACTGAAGACAGGAATTCTGGCAGTGGTTACAAAGCAAACATGTTCAGTGATAGTGATGATTTTGATGATTCATCCAGACAGTCTTACAGAAATGACAGAGGGTCTCAGGGAAGTAGCCGTGATCGGAAGAGGTTTGATGATCTTGATGGATCGTCCCGGAAATCTTATGGTAATGATAGAGGGTCTCGTGGAAGTAACCGTGATCGGAAGAGATTTGACGATTTTGATGGATCATCTCGGAAGTCTTATGGTAATGACAGAGGGTCTCAGGGAAATAGGAAGAGATTCGAGGATTTTGATGGATCATCTCGAAAATCTTATGGTAATGACAGAGGGTCTCAAGGAAGTAACCGTGATCGGAAGAGATTTGACGATTTTGATGGATCTTCCCGGAAATCTTACAGTAATGACAGAGGGTCTCAGGTAAGTAACCGTGACAGGAAGAAATTTGACGATTTTGATGGATCACCCCGAAAGTCTTATGGGAATGATAGAGGGTCCCGAGGAAATGGCCGGAGCAGGCAGAAATTTGATGACAGGGAGCGTGGCAGAGGACAGTTTAACAATTACAGTATGGATGAAAAGGGTGACGGTGAGTTTAGAAACAGGAGGCGTGTGATTGAAAGATAGCCCAATAACTCCATGAACATATTTTTTGTCACTCTGTTTGTTGTTGCCCATAACTACTACCGATCACCAATATTCTAATGTGGTACGATCCTCAAAAGGTCTGTTTTTTTGTGGGATTTGTTAAAATATCATGAGATGGACTGAAACTCTTCAATCTTGGTAAAGTTTACATGTTCAACTTACCTATATGCCTAATCAATTGAAAGAAGAGACAAGCACATGTCTTGGGAGTTGGCTAGAATTAGTGTTGAGTTGAGCTATCCACCAGCAAAGATAACTTGCCATATGAGCAGCTGTGCCCTGTCCTAATGGGATCATCCAATACATTGCCAGAAATACTGAATAATCACATTTCTTTCTTTTAACGAAATAACAATAGTGTTGTAATCTGTCATCTATATTCTTGCTCTTGAACTTTTTTATATTAAAATACCCAGTTTTTGTAAAATTATACACCATAGTTTGTAAAAGATATGTTTTGTTTCTATTATGGATCACAAAGTTATTAAACATGTGATTAATTTAAAAAATGGCAGAAACACAAGAATATACTTAAATTAAGGTGACTTCTGAAATGGCGGTTCGATCAAGTCTCTCATTTGTAGATCTTCTAGGATGTAGGTATACAATCTTGCCCCACCTCTCCATATCTTTTTATTTGTAGGGGTGCTAAAAAGGATTCTATCTGTTGGATATATTTGTTTTTTCCATACTTTTTTAGGGGTAGATTAAGATTTTAGGCTTGTTTATACTAATGTATTTGTTTCGCCTTGTGCATTTTTTTTAGCGTAAAAAATAACATAATTTTTTTAGGTTTAAAAAGTGTAGTATAAGTGGGTTAACATAATTTTTTTAGGTTTAAAAAGTGTAGTATAAGTGGGTTAACATAATTTTTTTAGGTTAAAAAAATGTAGTATAAGTGAGTTCGATCCTTCCTCATTTCTTGTAAGATAGGCTAAAATTTTATATCCGCCTTCAATTATGTTCCGTTCCATTCTAATATGTTTTTTTCTTTTTTTCTTAAGACTTTTGCATATGCCCTCATATACATCATTTCAACGGTAAAAGTTTGGAAATCACCTTAATTTAAGTATATTTTAAAGCATATGAAGGGTTCATTATATACATTATTTATATTGGAACAATTAAAATTTCAAGAAGAAGGAGAGAGAAAAGAGAGAATATTATTGAATAAAAATTGAAGTGAGAATATTATTGAATAAAAAATTGAATATATATATTAATTTACTCCACATTATAGCCTTTAAATTGAATCTAATCTAGTGGTTAAATTAACATTTTTACTTATAATAATTTAATTAAATCTAATTTAAAGATTATGATTCTAGAGTAAGTTATAAAAACTTATTCTTAGAGTAAGTGGATCCTAACTATATATATATATATATATATATATATATATATATATATATATATATATATATATATATATATATATATATATATATATATATATATATATATATATATATATATATATATATATATATATATATATATATATATATATATATATATATATATATATATATATATATGCTACCAAAACCCAAAACATTCAGCTCAAGTTCACTTCGACATAACATTTATATGCTCTATTCGACAAACAGCTACATCGACTAGGTTACACAACCTTGTCAGTCACAGATTAAACTCCTAATTCGACTAGGTTAGACACTCCTCAGTCGAAAATAACTTTCTACTAAATAATAAATCACAACTTCTAACACACTCCTTAATTCATATTTTTGAGACTTCTCAACCCGATGCTTCTCTTCAACTCATCGAATATGACTTTCTTCATGGGTTTGGTGAGTATGTCAGCCAATTGTCATTCTGTCTTGCATTATCAAGTTCAAGTTTTCCTTTGATAACTTGATCCCTCATAAAATTATACCTTCTTTCTATGCGTTTACTTCAAACATGACACATAGGATGATTCTTCAGATCGATAACTGACATGTTGTCGACAAACAACTTCATTTTCTTAGGTTTCATTATCTTGAGCTCTTCGAGCAACATCTCTATCCACGCTGCTTGACATGCTGCATATGATGCAACCACGTACCCAACTTCACAAGATGACAAAGCCACAATGCTTTGCTTTCTTGAACTCCATGAGATCAAGGCACCTCCAATCATGAATATGTAGCTTATAGAACTCTTCTTCTCGTTTTGATCTCCACTAAAATCTAAATCAGTGTAGTTATATACCTCTATGTTTGTGCTGATATTTTTTTCCTTGACATCAGCACACCATGATCAACTGTACATTTTATGTATCTCACAACTCTCTTGATTTCTGTTAGATAAAGTTCTTGAGGCTTCTCCATGAACATTCTCAACAATCTGACACTTCCAAAAATGGCTGGCCTAGTATTTCAAAGATACCTCAAGGATTTAATGATTTGTTTGTAAAATGTTGCATTTAAAAACTCATCATTTGTTTCTTTTCTCAACTTTGCTCCAATTTTCAATGGTGTAACAACTGCATTAAAATTACTCATTTTGAACCTCTTCATGATGTCTTGGGTATACTTTTTCTGGTGCTGAAACACTCATTCGCTCGTGTCTTTAAATTCCTTCACTAGAAAATATGATAAGTTTCCTAGGTCAAACATTACAAACTCCTTCATTAGCTTTGACGTCAAACCTTTATTCTTCCTTATCTACATTTGTAATTAGCAGGTCATCCACATACAAGCATATGATGACTCGACTAAGTGGGCTTGCATTGTTGACATACACTCCATTTTCTGAGATACATTTTGAGAAATCTACTTCGATCAGGAAGCTATCTATTATTTTTTTCCAAAATATTGGGGCTTGCTTCAAACCATAAAAAGCCTTCCACAATCTGTATACCTTCGACTTCTGCCATTTAATTTCGAATCCTGGTGGTTGATTGACACACACTTCTTCTTCCGAAGCCATTCAAAAATTCTGACTTACATCAAGCTGATGTATCTTCCATCATTTGTATGTTGTAGTTGACACAATAATTCTAATGGTTTCCAGCCTTGCCATAGATGCATAAACTTCGTCGAAATTAATACCAGTTTTTTTGTAAAAAAACCTCTCGCCACTAGTCTTGCCTTATACTTGGAAATTTCACTGTTTGACCTTTGTTTCAACTTATATACCCACTTCACATCAATTGGCTTCCTTCTTGATCTTTCGAAAAGCTCCCATGTCTTATTCTTCTCGATTGTCCTGAGTTCTTCTTGCATTGTTTCTAACCAATTCAAATCATTCATGGCATGATCCAAATCGATTGGTTCTGATTCAACCATCATCATCACTTCTTCTATTAAGTCACCATCTGTATCGACTGCTTGATCTAGAAATCTCATATCTAGATAGACTTGTCGACTCAGTTCTTGTTCTAGTCGATCTCCTAACATTCTACTTAGGTGATTCTTCGTTTCAATTGGTTAGGACTTCAGTCTGTTGGTCTTGTTTAAACACAGTTGTAACAGTTTCTTGCTCCTGTCAAACTCACCCTTGACTCTAATAACACCCTTTATTTTCATCTACTAGAACATCTCGGTTGATCACAAGTTTATCATTATTTGGTGAATACAACTTGTATGCACCAGTCGAATGATAACTTATGAGCACCATAGTCTGACTTTGATCATCTAGTTTCTTCCTTACTTGTTCATGTACATGCTTGTAACAAATTTATCCAAAGACTCTAAAGTGACTACCATTTGGATTTTGTCCAATCCAAGCCTCATAAGGTGTCTTATCAACTATCTTCTTTATTGGACATCTATTTACAATATATGCTGATGTCGAAGTTGCTTCACCCCAAAATCTCTTTTCCATATCTTTAGCCTTCAACATGCTCTTAATCATGTTCAATATTCTTCTGTTTCTCCTTTCAGCTATACCATTATGTTGAGGTGTATAGAGTGCAATGACCTTATGCTTTATACCTTTCTCAATGCAAAATATTGCAATTTCTCTAGAGATGTATTCAACACCACCGTTAGTTCTCAGTTTCTTTAACTTGCATCAATTTTATATCTCGACATGTAATTTAAATTACTTGATCTACATGAATACCTCAATGTTCCTTTCAATAAGGTAAATCCACATATATCTGGTGAATTTGTCTATGAAATTTAGGAAATAACAATTACCTCCATTCGACCTTACTTCAAAAGGTTCACACACGTCCGACTGAGCAAGCTCCAAATTTTCTCTCAACTTCATGGACAAGTCATGTTTAAATGTCTTCCTAGCCTTCTTTACTTTGTAGCATTCCTCACACACCTTACTTGGTTGCTTCACTTGAGGTAATCCATACACCATGTTCTTCTGGTTGAACATACCTAGACCTCTAAAGTTTAGGTGTCCATACCTGTGATGTCATAGTCAGTTCTTATATTTGACAATAGTCAAAACATGACACTGATGATCAACCATGTTGATCTCAATCTTGAAGGGTTTGTTATCTGCTAATGGTTTGTTTAGGATCATCCTTCCTTCACCATTGTACACCTTCATCAGATTTTCTTCCAACTTCATGTTGTACCCTTTGGCAAGTAGTTGCCATGTGCTTATCAAATTACTTGTCATTAAAGGTACATACAATACGTCAGTAATGGTGGCTCTTAGACCATTTATTCTCACCATAACTATGTTTCATGTTTCCTCTGATGTAACATGTCTACCATTTGCAAACTTGATCACTTTCTTTACTAATTCATCCAAATTGGTAAACCAATCATTATTATCAGATATGTGGTTGTTGGATCTATAATCTAGATAGCACATATTGGTTTGTTCATTATTCGACAGAGTATTTTCAATGAGTAATAGCATATCATCAGAGTAGATTTCTCCATCATGTACATATTGCACTTCTTCATCATCTTTGCTCCAGATTCCTTCTTTCTTCGAAAATCTCTAGCATAATGATCAAACCCTTGACAGCTGTAACACTGCACCTCCTTCATGTCAACTTTCTTCCCATAATACTTGTTGCCCGTGACTTTATTGGTTGAATAAGAGTGATTCTTTGGATTCTTGCTTGATTTCACATCATTAGCAAGATTATTTCTCTGCTTCGTCTTTCCTTTCCCTGATTTCTTGGTGAATCTTGCTTGCATTACCTATTCAGACACTTTCTCCCTCTCTGAGTTCCTCTGCTCCAGTCTCATCTCTTGAGCCTTCAAATGAAGTTTGAAGTTATTTCACAATCATCTCAACTAGGTTATTAGACTCTTCAATAGACACGACAATGTAATCAAAATTTACAATCAGAGATCTTAACACTTTCTCAATCTTCTGCATATTAGTGACTGATTCACCATTCGCCTTCATCTAGTTTGTTAACGATACCACATGCGTAAAGAACTCTGAAACTGACTCACCTTCCTTCATTTGAGTTATCTTGAATTTCTATCTCAACGTCTGCAACTTCACCCTCATCAACTTTTCATATCCGTCATACAAGTTCTTTAACTTGTCACACGCTCCTTTGTTGTTTCTTCTTTAATGATCTTCTTAAACACGTTATGATCCACGCATTAATTGATCAATAACAGAGCTTTTCCATCTTTCTTCCTTTGTTCCTTACGTGCAACTTGTTGAACATCATTTGAATTCGCTTCTAATGTCTATACTCCACCTTTCATGATTTCAGTCACATATTGAAATTTGAAGATGACCTTCATCTGTGTAACCCACCTCTCATAATTTTTTCCTTTGAAAATTTGTAAATTCGCTAAAAATCACGTTGATTTTGTGTTACCACTTGCGAAAATCTGTAGATTAAGTGCTTATTGATTCATTGTTTTTTTGGTTGCGACAATCTATTAATGTGTGTTCTTTAAATTCATTTGTGTGCATACATTACAAGGAATGATAACGAATTTTGTTTGAGATTATAGAGGTGGTAGGATTTGAATCTCATCCTTGCTATAGTACTCATAAGATATATAAATTTATGGTAAGCCATATACCATGTTCTTCTGGTTGAGCATACCTTGATCTCTAAAATTTAGGTGTCCATACATGTGATGTCATAGTCAGTTTTTATCTTGGACAGTAGTCAAAGGATGACACTGATGATCAACCATGTTGATCTCAATCTTGAAGGTTTTGTTATCTGCCAATGGTGACTTAAGGATCATTCGTTTTTCACCATTCACCACAAGAAAATTTACAAATTGTGACAGTTCATTTTGGCAGATTACGACGGTATTAACCGCCACAATTTACAAGTTACGACGGTTGTAGTTCTGTCCCAAAAACGTTTGCGAGGTTGTCACACCAATTGTCATTCTCACTAACGCCGTGGAAGGAACTTATGTAAACTAAATATTACGGCGGTTTTAACTGTCTTAAATTTTATATTACTAAAATTCACAAATACGCCGCAAGTTTTTCCGCAGATAAATCCGCATGAAAATCCTTATTTCTAAAATTAAAATAGTTATATTTATTTGTTAAATTGAGATTAAATCCAAAAACAAAAACACTAAAGATAAATTACAACTTTATGCAAAACAAATCAACAGAAATTAAAAGTTACAGACCATGTACAAGAAAGTAAAAAGAACATGTACAAAAGAGAATAAGTTACAGATTCTCATGTTGCTGTTTGTCACTCTGATCCAAACTAATAAAAGAAAAGAAAATGCATAATCAATTTAATTTAAGCCTCTAAGTTGTATTTGAATATATCTATAATTTCTTCCAATATGTATACCACACAAGAAACAAGGTTTGTTGGGAACGAAATTGGATTTGAAGTTTAGAATTATGATAATATTGGAAATAGTGAGTGAGAACAATTGAATACCAACACACACGCACAAAACTCGTACATTGTTCTTTGTGATTTGTGAAGATTACAATTGTAGTTTCATCTCCATCTACGCATTCGACGATTTGAGTGAGACAAGAAGCTATCACCAACTATTGACCACCATGGTTGGCAATAACCACAGGCTTCACCGTCCAAGAGTGTGACTATTTGTTCCCTATTTCAGCAGATCGACCTTAACGAACATTAGTTTTTGCTTTGTCATTTGTGCCGTCATGGATTCACATCTTGCGATTCATCTTTCAGTATGAAATAACCAATCGATCAAAGTTGAACATATAAGATAGGCTACAGTTAAGATAAAATGATTTTATAAAGTGAGTACTCATGACTTGCCAAATGAAAGTAGAAATGGCAAAGACAAGCCAATGCATAAATAAGAAAAGAAACCTTTACCAAATTGATGGGACTTTTGGAAACATGATTTCTTTCTTCTGAAAAGTTTCTTCATTAATATGAATATGAAAGAGTAATGTTAACAAAATATTAAATATTATAATTTCAAATAAACACTTTTCATTTTAAAATTTCCCAGATAGGAATTCCAAATGCTTCAAACCACAAAAACCTAAAGAAACAATAATGAGTGAAAGTGAAGCGATAAACACCATGTAAGTAAGAAAGAGGAGCTAGCCTATGAAATGAAATTAAAGTTTAGGCTTTTTTATAACATACAAGTCTTAGGAGCTGAGATTGTGAAAATTGGAAGGTTAGGAGCTGAATAACATACAAGTCTTGGAGGCAGTTGAATAACTTCATAGAAGAAGACAGTTTTCAAGGAACAATCCTTCTTCGCCTGTTATTGGAATTTTATTTGAATATTTTAAAACAAGTTTTATTTATTTGTGTTAAAATATTTAAGGCAGTTGGTCGTGAAAACTATCACAAATAGAAAATAAGGGTGGTTGTTACACAAGCTATGTGTGGAAAGTGTTAATTTCTTGTAGTGATTGTACATCTTCGTCAAATTATCTTCCAACTCCATGTTGTACTCGTTGGCAAGTAATTTGACCCGTACTTATTAAGTTACTTGTTATTCAAGATACATACAATATGTCAGTAATGCTGGATCTTTGGTCATTTATTCTCACCACATCTATTTTTCCTATTTCCTCTGATGTAACATACCTTCCATCTGCAAACTTGATCACTTTCTTGACTGATTCGTCTAACTTGATAAACAAGTAATTATTACCATTCATGCGGTTGCTGCATTTGGAATCTAGATACCACACACTGGTTTGTTCATTATTCGATTGAGTATTTTTCATGAGTAGCATATCATCAGAGTCGCTTTCTCCAACATGTGCATATTGCACTTTGTCATCATCTTTTTCTCTAGATTCTTTCTTTCTTCGACAATCTCTAGCATACTGACCAAACCTTTGACAATTGTAACACTACATCTCTTTCATGTCAATTTTCTTCCTTGAATACTTGTTTACCATGACTATCTAAGTTAACTCAGAATGATTCTTTGAATTCTTTCTTGACTTCACATCATTTGCAAGATTCTTTCTCTGTTTCGCCTTTTCATTCTCAAATTTCTTGGTGAGTCTTGCTTGCATTGTCTGTTCAGCCACTTTCTCCTTTTATGAGTTCCTCTACTTCAGTCTCATCTCCTGAGCCTCCAATGAAGCTTGAATTTCATCCACCTTCATCTCAAATAGGTTTTTGAACTCTTCAATGGACACGACAATGTAATAAAAATTTGCAATCAGAGATCTTAACACTTTTACAATCTTCTGCAGATCAGTGATTGATTCACCATTCGCCTTCATCTGGTTTGTTAGCGATACCACGTGTGTAAAGAACTCTAAAACTGACTCGTCTTCTTTCATTTAAGTTATCTTGGATTGCTTTCTCAATGTCTTCAACTTTTCATATATGTCGTACAAGTTCTTCAACTTATCAGACACTTCTTTTGTTGTTTCTTCTTCAATGATTTTCTCAAACACATGAGGATCCACACATTGATGGATCAAGAACAAAGTTTTTCCATATTTTTTTTCTTTTGTTCCTTGTGTGCAACTTGTTGAACATCATCTTCATTCGCTCCAATATCAATACTCCATCTTTTACGGTTTTAGTCACATATTGAAATTTGAAGATGACATCCATCTGCGCAACTCATCTCTTATAGTTCTCCCATTTGAAAATCAGTAGATTCGCTAGAAATTATGTTAATGACGTGTTATCCTTTGCCATTTTAAATTTTGTATGAATCGCAACCGGGCTCGTTGATACAATTTATTGGAATCGGTGAAACAATTAGGACTTCAAGAAGAAGAAGAAGGGAGAAAAAAGAGAATATTATTGAGCAAAAATTGTAGTGATTACGAAGAAGCATTTTTTTGAAAACTACAAATGTATGTCTATATATAGGCAACCAAGGCCCATACCCAAATCATACAGTCCAAAGCCACTTCGACATGACAACTATAGGTTGTATTCGACTCTGTTGAATATAATTTACTCTACAACTACATCAACTAGGTTACACAATCTTGTCAAATACAAACTAGACTTCCTACTTTAACTAGGCTAGACATTCCTTAGTCGAAAATAATTTCTACTAAACAATGAATTACAACTTCTAACAATTTCAACCCTAAAAGTTTGGAAGTCATCTTCTGAGACATTATCTCTTTATTCACAAATTACTAAAAAAACTCAAAAGGATTGAAAAAACAACGTTTCAACATAGTTCGATGCAATTCATAATTTCCCTTATTATATATATATATATATATATATATATATATATATATATATATATATATATATATATATATATATATATATATATATATATATATATATATATATATATATATATATATATATATATATATATATATATATATATATATATATATATATATATATATATATATATATATATATATATATATATATATATATATATATATATATAAAAAAGCACCCAGAAGAAGTTAAATTTTCTCGAACATCTCTCTAAAAATATTTTTTCTTTTTTTCACTTAAAACTTATTTCTAATCCAAATCAACCTAAACACATTATTTTTTATCTTCCTTTCTCTCGATTTCTACTTCTTTTATTATTTTCTGAATATATTATTTGTATGTTCTCTTTCTCTTTATTTCTATTTCTTTTATTATTGACTAATTATTAGTTGTTTTATTTATAGGTGCACTTTCATTTCTACAGTCATAGGTACTTTAATTCTTTTTTTACCTTTTTATTATTGGTTATGTAATAAAATATTTGAATACAATTTTGTCTTTTTTAGATTGTTTATTTTATCTATATTTATTATTTATATAGTATTATATTATTGACCACTTTAAAAACTATAGATTTATCTTTTATATTTATTTTATCAATAATTTTTTTAAGTGTGTGACTCCTTTATACCGTTTTCCTCTAATTGTCTCTTTCACTTTGCTTTTTCAACGAAAGTAAAAAGGTCATACACATTCATACACTCTTAAAAAAAACTACTTTATATTGTAATTTATTTTTAGTTCCAACAATATCATGGTTTCTTTTATTTTATTTTATTTTTCTTTCGATTTTTGCCACAGGTACTCATTACCAATATGATCAGAGGGAGTAACTAATGCAGTTTTTTCTTTATCCTATGTTTATTTACACTTATTAATTAGAGTATGAGCTTATAATTGTACAATTTTTACTTTCACCAATATCATAGTTTCTTTTAAGTAGAGGGTATCGTCTCTTTTTAAGAACGTCGTCAATCCAAGAACTCATTGCTAAGGTGACAGGTGCGTTCTGAACGAAAAAGAGGTCTTAAAAATACTTTGTCTTTAGCAAAGTCTTTGTGTTTGAGGGACTATGTAGTGTTATATTTATGAGCGTTCTAAATTAGGGTGTCTTCGCCTAAGAATTATCGTCCAGATGATGACCAAAATATTGAGTGTGAATATGGAAATAGAAAAACGATCTAGAGAGGGGTCAACATACCAAATTTTAAAAAATTCAACTGCCATTTTCCAAATCATAGTGTTTTCAAAATGAGTTGCGAGCAAAATGTTTGATACAAAAATGAAAATTATACTATTCAAATGTTGATCAAATTAACACAAATCATTTCACAAATATCAAAGATTAATATGATGAAACACTTGGCATGTATTGATTCAATTGTGTAATGCACAAGAAATGTTTACACAATGATTCAATAGAGGGAGTTCTAAGGTCAATTTGTTTCAAATCATTAATCACCAATTTTGCTTAACTAGTTATCAAATTTCAGCAAAAATCTAATGCTTACGTGATAAATCACTATCAATGAACAAACGATATACTACGATGGAATTGGAAAATTCTAAGCATGCAAATACTACAAAATTAAATGTTTGTGTGAGTCCTAGTTTTGCCTACGTGCACTCTTCAATGGTTTCCCATTGGAATCTGCATAGTTTCTTGTTATTTGACAAATATTTCCAAGAGTTCATACAATCACCAATCCACAATTCAATTGAGAAAATAAATCTCCTATCTGGATCTTGACTTTTATACAGCACACTTACCAAACTCTTCTACATAATCTTTACTTGAATTACGTTTCTTGAATCTTCCAATAACATTAATTATGCTCTAAGTCTTCGTGTGTAACTATTAACCCCTTGATCCTACCGATTTCTTAAGTGGTGAAATTATCTGAAGATCTGAGAATAACTTTACCTTATCCGCATCCTTCTACACAGTCAATACTAAGGCAATTCTGGAGAGAAAAACTTACTTCTTTTCAATGGAATTTGTCACCACCTGCAAATCATTATTTAGAAAATCCAAAAATATGTTGCTTCTGCCTTTATTTTACTTTTGTCTAAACTCAGTTGTTGCAAGGATGAATCAAGGTTCATGCAATGTTGTTAAGTCAAGCATGTGTACAGTGTTGGTTGAAAGTTAGTGGTATTTGACTTGATATTAATCAAGACAAAATAGAATTGGTTCATTTACAGGTCATTTATGTCACGGGTTGTTTTGAGTGAAAATATGTAAACTGAATTCAATGGCTCTGTGATTGAAGATCATCAAGGACCAGATCATGGTCAATTAGGGTTTTGTGTAGTACATGATTCTGATTTCAAGACAGGTCCATAATATTGCTCAAGAGGTTTTGGGTTCAACACAATTCAAGTGGCTAAGGCAAGGTTGATTCATTTGTGGTTCGAGATTTTAATCCAAAAAAGGTTCAAGATTAATTCATGATTAGTCTCATTTCTCAAGATTTGAATCAAAGCTTTAATTTTTTGCAAGATTGACTTTTTAAGAAGAATTCGCAGATGATGAAATGTGACTTCAAGTGGATTCATTTCGATTTATTCAAGTATGGAGCCAAGCATGACTTCAATCCAATTTAAGATGTTGAAAATTCAAGTTATTTGAATTCAAACATTTTTGTTAACATGGTTCAACTAAAAATGGATGGTGCAAATTGCATTCAAAAGCCCATATCAATTTAAGGTCATGTCATTACAAAATTCTTACAAGAAAAATACAAGTTCATGCAACATCAAAAGCTCATTTTTAATTGTTTTTGAAGAAACTCATTATACAAGTGTTTTGCCAAAAATCATTTCAAAGCCCAATACATACAAGGTTTTGCCCAATGAAATTTTACAACAATGATTCAACTACAACAACACAAGCCAATTTGTCCAACATGAGCCATACACCAAGCTACAAAGTTCCAAGTGGATACAACTCCTTGTGCAAGTACTACAACATATTATGTGCAAGCCTTTCCAAAAAAACAATGACCAAAACATCCTAAGCCATAACAACATCCTTATCAAACCAAAAACAGCCACACCTCACATAACAGATTCACACACATAATACTAGCCATGAATAAAGTCACTACAACATCCATGAATCACATTCATACTACATTCCATAAAAGCCAGCTGCAAATAAAACAAAACACACACATCACAAAATAACCTTAAACCATGACACCTATACAATTTCAAACGAAACACGCATCAGCCCGCAATACCTCAAGCAACAACAAATCAATACAACGCACAAGCCAAGTCCATACGTGTTGCAGCAGTTACGAGCATACACCGGTCACATTCAATCTCACAACTTGAATATCATTTGACCTGTAAAATCATCAACAAACAGAAACATTTTCTCACTTCAAACCTTCATTAGCTTTCATCCTCTATTAAACCCTTCCTCAGTCCTTTTCCTTCTTTCAAACAATTACCCAAATCATACATTAATTCAAATTGATCCAGAATAGTAGAAGACGAAGAGTGATTCGAGATGAAAAGCTAATGAAACGAAAAAACAGAAACCTCACAACGAACCTGGCCAATCTTGAAACCGAATTGAAGCAAAAAAGTGAAGTGAGAAACGAGAGAGATCAAGATTCACGTGAAGAAGGTTGAAGTTTATTGTCACTGATCTTGTTCGTTGCGGATGATGATGATAATGATTCTGAGCGCTCATTCTTTTCTTTCCTGAAAATTGTTTCAAACATGATAACTTAATGTTGCTTTCAAAGTGAATTGTATTTTGACCCTTTTTCAATTTGCTTTTGTTTCCAAAAATTAAAAAAAAAAAAACTGATGTGGTTTCTAAAACGTTGTTGCTGTTGGATCCACATGGTGGCTGGGCTTATGGCCTGTGTGGAACTTTTCACCACCTCTTGTTTTCTTTTTTTTTTCCACGCCTCTTGTTTTTGGAGATGATGGGTTTGTAAGCCCATATGATTCTCACACACTCATTTCTCATGTTACACTCCCTTCCTTTTTTTACTATTATTATTTTAACAATTTTTCTAACTTATTTTTCTTCTAACTTTTCAAACACTAGTTTTTTTAGTATTTTGCTTTGATCTCTCTTGTATTTTTACTCATTAATTTCTATCTTATTCATTTCAATTTTACTACTTTTTATTTTTATTTTAATTATTGGTCGATGAATTCTTTTTAATCATAAATGTTGGTTGATTGAGGTTGTTTAACCTTAATGATTTCAAATTTGTAGTGAATGATCATCGATATCATTTCCTATACTTTGAGATCGTGATATGTTACCTTTGATTAATCGATGAAAGTTTGTGATTAAGACGAAATCGTTCGCTTTTCCTTTTCGTGTGACACGATTTGTTGAGAATGATTTACATATCGTTTCTCTATCATGCTTTAGCACAAATATCATGATTTAATGGCCTCCTATAGCTTGATCTTCATCATAGATCGTGCTACGATGGTTTAATTTTAAAATGGACCCAATTCGAAAGCAATTCGTTCGATCATTGACAATTAACGTTTAACAATTGACAACTAAATTTAATTTTTGTCCAATTACTTTTGCTTTATTTTCCTGTCAATATATCTTGTTCATATTATTGTTATTATTTTGCTCATTATATTATTCATATCTTGTTCATCTAACCCTTTTCTTATTCATCTTATTCAAAAACACAAAACACATTAAAATTATCAAAATCCTAACACTTTCAATTGGTGGATTGTTGGTTACTATTCTAAGCAATGGAGTTTGGACCTTGTACAGAAAACTTAACAAAGAAGATTTTGTTTGACTCTTGTTTATGGCTTAGTTTAGGACACCTCGCACACACACGACTTCCTCTTTGGCTACCTGACAATGACCCTATTTATTTCTCGCAATCCCGTGTACTTTACATGTACCCCGCTCCCTTTTCGATGTATGCGATTTAATCGCTTTCCTTTGATTTGTGATTTTGTTTACTAGGAGCACCCCTAGGGACTAGCGTATACTAAACCATTTTCAAACTAATTATCGATTCGTCGTTGAAACATACTCTGAAGTTAAGTACGGTTAGGAGCAAGATCAGTATTGTATTTGTACTATTTGACAAATGCATCAGCTAGCTCAGCCCAAGTGCGCACACAATTGCGCTCCAACTACATATGCCATTCGAGTGATGCCCCGTATACGATGTCTTGAAAGCAATGAATCATTAGCTTTTCATCTTTGGCATAAGCAACCATCTTGCGACAATACATCTTCAGATGAGTGTTCGGGCAACTGAGGCCTTTATACTTTGAGAATTCTGGTGCTTTATGATTAGTTGTTCAAGCACAATTCTAGAGCACTTAGAGAGTTTGAGTTGTGCCCCTCCATGACTCGGAGTTTCTCAGCTAGATCGCGACACATCTTGATGGCTTCAGAATTCTGAGCAGCAACAGGACTGGTAATAGGGATAGCGGTATGATAGTTTTGCATATCATCATACTGGTCTAACAGATTCTCTTCAATATGAGGAATAGAGATCTGAGATTGGTTGAGAAACGGTTCCTTCGGCTGCGGTAGCGAAGTTCATTAGCATCCCAAAGGAGTCGGGGACAGGGGCTAACAGTCTTGAGGTAAACCCTTGCCCCTGACCAATGTTGTTGACGATAACAACAGCTTCACGTTGTTCTTCTAGAAAGGATATGTAACCTTCGTCAATCAGTTATGGCGCTTTAGCTTGGAAGGCTTCCCAATCTTCAGTCGAATACCCCATTGATCCATAATACTTATCGGGATTGTACCCAAAAGGGTATGGTTCTGGCAATGGCTTGAGAGTCTTGGGCTCTAACAACAAGCTTTGAACCAGACGCGACCAAAGATGACAGTATGACATAGAAACTAGATGAAAAGAAGTATTCCTCCTTTCTAAATTGCTGCGAGGCCTATGCTGATTTTAAATGATATCCTTGGCCACGAGCTTGTTGATTCATATAAGAAACAATCCATGGTTTCTGGGATAAAGCTTTAGGTACAGCTGGTTGCTTATAACATGGCATTGGAAATGATGAACACTAAGAAGACGAGGGACCTTAAGATTTTGTTGGTGTACCCTGGGAACACTCAATTTTTGCTATGACTGCACTTGTATCATCCTCTTCTTGCTAAGGGATTCAGTCTCACCAACGTGAATACTTGAGGCGTCTTGGATTCGTCCATTTTTAAGGTAGCTTTCGATTCGTTCTCCTACTATCACAAGGTCAGAGAAGCTTGATGGCGCACAACCAACCATTGTTTCAAGATAAAAGCCATGCAGACTGTTTATGAACATGTTAATCAATTCCATATCCAAGAGTGGTGGTTGCACTCTGGATGCTAATTCTCTTTGTCGTTGTGCATAATCCTTGAAGAATTCATTGCTATTCTGAGATAGGCTTTGCAACAACATGTGACTGGGAGCCACATCCAGATTGTACTAGTAATGCTTTAGAAAAGCGCTAGCTAAGTTCCTCCTTAATTGGATACAACTTCTTTCTGAGTCTGTGTACCAACTTAATGATGCCTCACTCAAACTGTCTTGAAAACAATGAATCATCAGCTTATCGTCATGAGCGTAAGAGGTCATATTTTGACAGAAAATCACCAAATAACGCTTTGGACAATTAAAACCCGTGTACTTCTCGATGTTGGGTACCTTGGATTTCGGAGGAACCACCAAGTATGGTACTAGACACATATCAACAACATCGAATTTGGGCGCCTCATACACTTTCATAGCTTGGAGTCTCTCCTTAATGGCACAAAGCTTTTTCCTTCATGGGATTAGTCAATGGAACCCTTTGGGGTCGAGCATAAATGCTTACTTGTGGAAGATCGTCATTAGACAGAAGATCATACAGTGGGTTGGTTGCCACAGTAAATCCTGGTGAGGAATCAACATTCTGGCGGGTGTTCTCTTGGCATAGCTACCTCAGCTTGCTTCGTCTAACTGGCCTTTCCAGACATCTATGTTCCTCTTTATTCAAATGCTTCACATCTCCCAAAGGTTCAACATGAGTGCCGGGGAAATCAACTTTGGGTTACGAACGAAGGATAGGTGAGCTCTTTGTATCTTGGTTAGAGAAGAATATGTAAAATGATGCTTAGATACTTATGCAAATGCAATGAAACAGTAACGGGATCAAGTACCAGGGGTTCACCATAGGTATCAAGGTTACAAATTCTGCAGGATAACATAACAAGATATCCCTCACCTCGAGTGGGTAATCTATCGGTTTATAACAGGAAATTCCGAGAGTTTTCAAACAAGGTCCCATGCACTAACCCTCAAAAGTTTTCCATCATAACAACGATTCGTAAAATGGTAATCCCTTCAAAGGATGAGCACAGAGTTATGTATTAGTAACCTTTGGAATTGGGTTCTAAAAAGGTCCTCAGAATCACAGACTTCTAGGTCAGAAATAAAGACGCCATTACGACTACTCATAAGACATAATCATTCCAAAGGGTCCTCATCTGAGCGGTGGAATTCAAACTAACTCAACGAGTCCTAAGTCTCGCAAATCAGAAAGAAACCATCTCCTAACTTAGTATATACTAGAAATCTCGGGTAGAAAGCTTTTAATCTTACAAACCATCCCCACTAAACCCAACAGATAAGAGGAACACAACATAATAAAATAATAAAAGCAGATAAATCACATATGCGACAAATAAAATAAGTTTGGCTTGCTAGGTGGTCCCTAACAGAGTCGCCAAGTTGTCGCTACTCAAAAATGCAACGACGGAGAGGCGAGAACGAGAAGACAGAAGAGTCGCCATCGAACTTTATTTATCCCATAAGAGGAAGGGAAAACATTGAGAAAACCCTAATAAAGGAATGGATAAGATGGTTTCACAACCAAGAGAAAGGGTTCGGAAGCCGGTTCGAAATCCAGTTATTCAAAGGGAAGGTATTAGCACCCCTCGCATCCATCGTACTCGATGGGAACCATTTGTTTGTTTATGTGTGAAGGTATCTGCTAATGGGCATTGCCATAAAGTGTGTTCTAAGGTGTTGTACCCCAAAATTTACCCTCCTATATTCAAGACAATGTCTACCAAGATTTTACTTAATAGTCACAAGATTCGCAATTGGTCAAAGGGATTGAAGGTTTCATCAACGCCACCTCCTAAACAGTGGATCTTAGAACTAGAGTTTTGAGTTTCCCCGAGCAAAATAGACTTCTAAAACTTAAAATAGACTTCATAACATCCCACATACTTCAAAGAATCCCCATTTCAAGTTTCATAGCTTTCCTCACAAGTTTGGCCAGTCAGATGCTCAGATACCTGAAAATCAGTTAACTTGGTCAAAAAGTCAACTGAGGACAACTGTGGTCAACTCAAAGTCAAACTTCAAGTTTTTTGGTCAACATCAAGATTACGAGGTTAAATTCATCATTTGATTAAGGTTAGATCATGATTCATCAGGGAAACCTCAAATCATCAAGAATCGGAAGTTGCTAAATTAGGGTTTTGTGTAGGAAAAGTCAACTGAACTTTGACCAGTCATAACTTTCACATGTTTCATCAAAAATTTCCCATCCAAAGCTCATTTTGAAGGAAGTTTAATTCTCTACAACTTTGTGTATCACAAGACAAGCTTAAAAATGCTTCATTTGAAAGATATGAGCCAAGACATTATAGGTCCTTTTGAAAGTCAACAAAAAGTCAACTTTTTTCAAAGCTTATAATTCGAAAATGGTAGAAAATATGGACATGGGAACAAAAGTTTTGATTAGAGGATACCCTAAGATTTCAAAAAAGTCTTAGAACACCACCATAGCATTAAAATTGAGGAAGTTATGCATTGTCAAAGTTGGTAATTTTTCAAGGGGTGTATGAAGTAAAAAGGGCCATAACTCCAATTCTTTCCAAATGGCCCTATAAAATTGCAACCCAAACTTGAAGATAAATTCTTTTAAAACCCAATGACCATATTTTCTGATTTTTATCATTTATTTTATACTATTTTTTATATTTATCATTTAAAATCATTTTTAATTAAAATAAATTATCAAAAATCAAAAATTTGATTTAAGATTTATTTTGGGATCAAATATATGGTATTCAAAGTGATTGAAGTCATCCAAATTTGTTCAAGACTAATATGGTATGATTTAATTTGATTTTTTTGACAATTATGATAATTGGCTCCTTCATCTTCAAGCAACCCATAAACTCCAACCAAGACCCAATTGTTTACCCTAATTTACACTACTTTATATACACAACAAAGCCAGAATGAAAAAAGGAGGAGAGAAAAAAATTTGGAAGCCATAAGAACCTTAGAAAAATCTTAAAACAGTTTTGCAATAAGATTCAATCAGCTCTACAAGTCCATTCACATTCCTCAAGATCCTACGAACCTATTTCACAAAGACTTGAAGGTTGAGACCTTACGAAGTGCATCCCATGAACATGCCGTCTCTCATTCTTTTTTTTGCTTTCTAATATTTGATTTCATTGCACTTTATCATATTTTCTATTTATAATGATCTTCATAATCATGTTTAGGTTTGTTTTGGTCATTTGTTTGCAAGATATGATGCAGATTTCAAAAAGTGCCATGGTTAAGGAATAAGTTTTTCAAGAGTTGAAACTCTTCGTACGGACATTTTCAGGCCTCCCCCCATTTATTTTTAGTGAATTTCTTCCTTTTTTTATGTTTTATAGTTATTATTATTAAAACATTATTATTAATTTAATTAACCATTCATCTTTATTAACTGCTCACTAATTATTTTTCTTAAAATAAATTTTATAATATAATTTTATAATTTTTTTTCTCTCACATAACTTTTTTTTATTTATTAATTAAAGTTGTAAATGAATATAACTAGGTTTAGAATAATTTAAAAACCTTAATTTTTCACTAACCCTAATTAGACTCTCATTTTCTAAACTTGATATTTTTTTTTAAACAATTAATTTCTTAATTTAATTTATTTTTATTGCTTTATTTATATTATTTAGAGGATTGTATATGATTTTCCTTATGTAATTTATTTTTTCGCACCGATTATTCTGTAATTGCCCCGAAGTCGTGTAATAGTTTAGGACTTTATTTCTTGTTTTTTTTTATTATTTTCGTATATATTTAATTGCTTGGTTAGTAATCTAGGGCGTGAAAAGATCTAATTGAATAAATTGGACTTAGAGAATTAATAATAAAAGAAATATCTGAAAATAATCACTCACACACGTAAGTCGATCGTCCTACGATCGCCATCTACACCTCCTAGGGTTACCCCTCTTAGTTGCCTTAATATGGTCAAGTCCCTCAAACGTAGGGGTGTCTTAAGTGATGTCCCTGCAAACAGATAAATCATCAAGTCCCTTTAAAGTTAAAAGGATCATAGTCCCTTCGAAGTTGCCTACAGAATAAATGATCTTGTTCTTCGATGACCCTACAAAAATGATGATAGTCCCTTCGAATTACTAAGACACCCCTACATGTTGCCTTCTTTGACCATACGATGATCCTACGCCCGTCCCTTAACATCCAAGGTAAAGACTAATTACTCACTAATAGTAAGGACAATCTTACCCTTAAAGGAAATAAATAACAAGAAAGACCTTACAAACTTAGGGTAGGTAGCACTTAAATACTTGCTCACATTTAAAATAAAAAAACATTCTTTACACTCCACTTTCAAAATATTTTCAAACTCAAGGATTTGTATATATCCATACGAGGATCACTACAAAGAACTTCTGAAAATCTTTTCTAAACATACACTTCACATTACTTTTCAAACAAACAAGTGAATTAAGTAACTAAGAGCCCATGGATAACCATGGATATAAAGGGTGCTAACACTTTCCCTTTATATAACCTACCCCCCGAACTTAAAATCTTTTCAAAAAGGTCTTTCCTGTTCTTTTATAGCCTTTCCTATTGGATCAAATAAAAGTCGGTGGCGACTCTTGCTATCTGCACATGTTTTTGTCAAACAAAAACACCAAGTCAATTCTCCCACCGTGTTACATAAGGGGAGAGAGAAATGTTGTAAACAAGGAAAAGAGAGATAAAAGGGGGAAAAGAGACTCGGTAGGACCTCGCGGTCCTATACTACGTATTCTCAACAGGCATGAGAAAGTCAGAGTCAACGTAGTTCAGAGGACTACGGATAAAAGACAGGAAAGTGCTCGGCAAGAATTGTGGCCCTTGTGCCTATGTATCCTCACTTAAAAGAAGTGAAGAATCATAGCAGTCGTAGTTTGGCCTACTGTTAACTGGTGTTTTTGTGGATGATGCTAATGTGCGCATTCTAGCAGTTAGGTGTATTATAACTCGCTTGTGGAGTCTTAGGCGTTACATGTTTGCGGTAGAACGAACGTAACATATCATTTTTGAAAAGATTAGTTTTCGCCATCAAGGCAAGATGTCACATTTGATTTGTGAAAGTTATTTTTAAGGATGAAATAGATCCTAGGATAGTTACCCCTTGCGGATAGTACCCAATTCTTTATCTCAAAATATTTATTATGAAAATGGTATGGCGAATATAGTTATGTCTTCATATTGAAAGACGAATACCGAGACCACACACTCTACAGTGAGTATCCTGATATTCAGAGAAAGAAGTCTTTACTCAATCCTCTCTCTTTAGTTCAATACAAAGAGAACTCCACTCTCTTATTAAAGATGTTTTGATCTTGAATGGTAAGTGCTTTACGACAGTGAACCCTAAAGGTAAGCTCAAACACTCGGGATAGGAGAAGGTATTCGCCTTACCACTCCACAGTCGTCCAAGTTTATTAGGAAAAGAATTTTCAAAGTGAGCTTGGTACGAGACCAAGGTTTAAGGAGACAAAAAGAAATGGGGAAAAGTTGTAAAAGAGAAAAGGTGGTGAATTGGTTTAACAGTTTGTTGAGAAAATCTGCTTGAAGTTGGATCAATGGTTTGACTTGTATTTGTATGCAAAACCGTGGAAGAATGGGAGTGGGTTTGGAAATGGCTCGACGACGAGTCGAGAGTTTGGATGGAAAATGGAACCGGCTTGACGACAAATCAAGGCTTAAAGTGTGAGAAACGATACTAGTCCCTGGGGGTGCTCCTAATATCGAAACCATAATGAAGTGTAACAGTGTGTGTGATAGGCTGATGGCGAATACGGACGAGCACTCGACTTACAGAGGTGTGTTTGAAAATGGCTCGATGACGAATCGAGAATTAGTTTGAAAACGGTTTAATCTACGTTAGTCCCTAGAGGTGTTCCTAAAAGATAAACCACAATTAAAGAAATACGAAAGCATACATCGAAAATGGGAGACGGGTACATGAAAATTACACAGGATTGCATGAAATAAAAGGTCTCATTGTCAGGTAGCCCAAGAGGAAGCCGTGTGTGCGCGATGTGTCCTAAATTGAGCCCTGAGCAAAAATTGAACACAACTCCAAGCTAGGGTTTCTGACAAATTCCAAAGATCCGTCACTCAGACGAACAACCAACAGTCCACCAATTTAGGATTTTATGGTTTCGATAGTTGTTAGGTATTTTTGAAAGAATGTGAATAGTAGAAGAAATGAATATGAAGAGAATATGAACAAGATATGAATAATATATAAGATATATAACAATATAAACAAGATAATATTCACAATAATATAATCGAGATAATATCAACAAGTATATGGATAAGATAATATAAACAGGATAATATTGATTGAAAATAAAGCAGTTGTATATTGACAGAAAGTAAAGTTAGTCGTTAGTTTGTTATTGAATTGAATCAGGACGAAATGTAACGCTAAACCGTCGTAACTCGACTTATAATGAAAGTCAAACTATAGGAGGTCGTGTAAATTGATATCCGTGCTAAAAACAAGATAGAGAAATGATATTGAGGATTATTCTCAAATTTAATCGTGTCGCATGGGCAAAAGAAGGGTGGGATCTCGTCTTAATCAAAAACTCGTATTAATTAATCGAGGGAAACCTCTCACGACCCCAAAGTATAGAAAAATGATTCAAATGATCATTTTATATAGATTTGAAATAATGAAGGTTATCAACCTCGAGAATTAACATTCGTGAATCGAAAGACTTCATAGATCGAGAAAATGAAATAAAATCGAAATGAAGAAGAAAATGAGAATAGAAAAAGAAAATGGTCTCAGATCCATCATCATTTATTAATAGTTTGACTAGTAATAATTTTTGGAGGTCTCGTCATCGACCCAAGAAATGAATTGAAAAAAAAGAAAAAAAAACAATAATGAGAAACGGGAAGAAAATAAAATTGAGAAGAAAGTGATGTAATCTTCACCATAAATATTATCGATAAATCGACAATTCACAGTTCGTAGATTTTCACCTACCAAATAATTGAAAAATGGAAGTGAAATTAATTGAGAAAACACATTCAAAGCTAATCATTTAAAAGTTAGAAAAGAAAAATATTGAAAGATTTTAAAACAAATTATTAAAAGTTTCGAAAATCAAAATATTAAAACTTAGAAGGTAAATGTCTAGGAAGAAAAATAAATAAATAAATAAATAAAAAGGAGGGGGCGTATCAAGAGATTTTGGGGTGTGAAGTATAATGGGCCTAGCCCAATTTGAATGAGGAAATGGGTTTAAACAGATGGGGCAGATCGCTCCATTGTGACTCGTTTGGATCCAAGCAAACAACAAAAAAACCTACATCTAAAGGGGAATCACGGTTGCGGCTTCTTGAAATGGGTTCTCAGCAAATGACCTCCAACTTTTATTTTTACCAAACACGATCAATCCTCCTTCTACTTTGTTCGGAATTTTTACCGTACTACCCTGTTTTGAAAATAAATATTCCATAATACCCTCCTTTGAAATTTTTTACTAAATTACCCCACTTTTTACACATGCTCGCCAAATGAAATGACCCACATGTTTTCCCCAGTGCATGTTCGCCCAACGAAAGGACGAGCTTGTGATGAAAGTTGACCCAGTATGAGCTCGTCCATTGGAAGGACGAGCTTGTACACGTATTTTTTTTCTGAGTTTTATTAATTTCTTATAATTAAATTATTGTTTGATACATTAATTATTTATTTACATGATTAATAATAAAATAATAATTATCTTTTTATTAAAAAGTAAAATTTTAATTTTATTAAAAGGTAATTTAGTATTAAACTATTATACAGTAAATTAAAATAATATTATATATTAAATTAATTTAATAATATTTTATCGTATATGAATTAAAAAGATAAGGAATGATGTTTGGTAGTATAGGTGTGTAGTTTTTACAGAGTCTCGGTTATTGAATGACCGAGCTTAAACGTTAGTTTTTTTTATAAATAAGTGTATTGCTCATCAGCAAATATCATTCGTGACAACTTATCTGATTCATAAAAATGTCTGTCGAAGCTCTTATTTTTTATGGACCAGAGAAAAAAATCAGTATTAACCTAGATCTGTTGTGGAATTTCAGAACATTGGTTGCAACAATTAACACCGGATTTCGGCAGCTGGGCGGTCGTCGCGTGACAGTGAGGAAGATTGAGTATCGTTGTCCATATATAACGCTTACCGATGCCAGCCCGGAGGGGACGTATATGTACTACCTAGATCGTATAGAAAACGATGAAGATGTCCATTGCATGTTTTTAGCACATAGTGGCGAAGTCAACAGAGGAGTCACAAATCCACTTGTGTTGGTCGCCGTTGTTTGTTAGAGTTTGTGTTGGTCGCTGTTGTTTGTTAGAGTTTATGTTATCTTCATGTGTTTGTTTTTTGAGTTTGCGCAGTCACAGATCTAATTTATGTTTGTAGTTCGCGTGTTTTGTTGTAATTTTAAAGTTGTTTTGAATTAAAAATAATTGAAGGATCACATACAAAAGTAGTACAATAAAATTATCTATTCGGTCGGTTTGACGGACCGGCAACGTTGGGACAATTTCTACGCATACGACCTATTTCCCTACAAATACCACATCTTCTTTTCTCTTTTTCTGCGTCGTCCATCTCAGTTCTAATTCTAGTACTATTTGGACACCCCTTTTTATTTCTTCTCATGGAATCATCGTGGCATAGAGTAAAACCTTCATACTTTGGCCAGTTCTCCTCGTGCGGTAGTCCTAGGAAGCTTTCCTGGTAGACCTTGAACACGTTTAGAACTTTGAAAACCTCGGGAAGGTGAATTGTGTAGTCCTGTCGTATGCTAGAACATGCCGCTATCACGTGAGAGCAAGGCAAGTGAAATGCCTGAAACTTTCCACAGTCACAGAATCGACTACGCAAGTCAACACGGAAAGTACCCGTTGGACGACCGTCGTTATAGTTAGTCTTTTCCTGCACCATGAAGCAGAATCTTTCGCGATCAAATTGCATGACATTGTGTGTTAGCCTTAGCTACCTCATCAGCCATGCCTTTGTTACAACCATCTGTAAACACTTTCCCTGAAGATAACATCTTAGTCCATTTGTGTCCTCTTTTACCAAAGAGCGAACCCATTCGATAGTACGTAGACTGGACCAATGCAGTGATTGGAAGGTTTCTTGTTGCCTTTAGTACAGAGTTTATTGTCTCTGCCAAGTTAGATGTCATATGTCCCCAACATTGCCCTCCATCAAATGCTCTGGCCCACTTCTCCCTAGGAATGTTGTCTATCCAATTCGAAGCCTCAATGTTTGTTTTTATGATTTCTCCGCGATAGTAATTAAATGTAGCCTCTATCAATGCGTAACCTGTAAGAAAAATTATGTGAAAAAATGATAAAAGTGTGCTACGAAACTTGAGATAAGTGAAATTTATTTTGTTGCCCATTGTAATACCCCAAATTTTACCCTTATATTTAGTCAGTCACTTCGCATATCATCTCACATGTACATTTGCTAACCACTAACAAGTTAGGGAGGTGTTTGTTTTGCAGATTTGGTTCCAGGGGTATTTTGGTCATTTTACGCAAATTCTGCTAATTCCTTGAAAACGGGCTGTTATTACGTTCTGAGGCATTTATTTGCCACTTGGGTCAAGGTGCCGGTATGTTTTGGACTCGGGGCCGTGCTTTGTTTGATGTTGAAACATTTCTAAAACAGTTTTGTTTCCTCTTAATAAGATGAAGTCGGGTTGAAAAGGAAGTGGATACTGCTAAGGTTATTTTGAGAAGTGATGTGATCAACGAGGTTTTAATTTGAATTTGTTTGGATATAATCATATGGCGGGATATCATTTATAAAAGGCAAAGGAGAAGTAAGTTTTAAATATTTTTGAACTTTGTGTTCATAAGTACTTATAAGTTACAACTCAAGAAGGAATTTAAATGATTCTGAATTATTATTCATGGATACTTTGAATTTACAAGTGAGAAAGTAAATATGAATATTTGTTGAATTTCATTTCATAAGTATTTATAGTTTACAAATTGATAAGTGAATTTGAACTTGGTTTACAAGAGGTTTCATTTACAATAAGTATCTATCCTAAATCCTAAAAATTCCTAAGTGTCTTCATGCTGTCTTTAAGCTTCGCCGCAGAATCTCTAAATTCACCTGCACGTCAAAACATAACAAACAGTATAAAAAGATGTTAGAAGTTGTTTTTGACACTCTCAGAACAGTGTCATCATCGAGTGCCGGGAGTGGCACAACCGAAGTTGCGTCCTACCCCCGTTACTGATCCGCGCCGTGGGCGTCAGATCAGGTAACACCTGTTCTTATCGTTACGGGACATCCGAGAGATAGAAGTAATAAAAGAAGCGGGACTGATTCGTTTTGCCGCGATTGGATTTCCAAACTGATACGAGAATAAGGCAACATAGGCAAGATTGAACTCAGACCCGGATGCCGGCAGGTCTGAGTCACTTTGGTTCCAAAACTTCCACACCTGAAAATCCACAAACACATCAATACCAGGTTCAGCATTCAGAACTCAAAACCCAAAACGATTCATAAGTTGCCATAGGCATCAAACTGCAGCAATCCTGAACAGAACAGGGAAATGAAACCAAACAGCATCATACGCTGCATCAAAGCCCTCGGCTCAAACATCATTGCACAACAGCATACCAAAACAAGGCAAGAGAGCAGGTCAGTTCACAACAGTTCTGAACCAAACAAGTGAATTCACATCATAAAAAAATCAGAAGTGAAGAATTGGACTGCGCATCCAAGTTCAAATATCTGCAAGCGTACAAAGAAAAACACCATAGAACTGATGCCTAAAGCGCCACAACAAGAACCCATCGTAAGTATCAGAAACAAAGGCAAGATGTGAATTCAGAAAGGTTATCAGAACCAGCTCGAATACAAAGGGCTCAGTCCATGTCAATAAGATCCCGCAATCAGAAAAGACTGTCAGAACCATCACCGTTGCAAGCATTGGGCTCAGTTCAACATCATTGCCCTAAAACAGAAAGTTGGGGACCTGAAGATTAAGAGTTGAAACAGGTTAGGTTGTCACAAGCATCTCAGTTCATGAAATAAACAAGTGCACAAACACATGGCTCAGTTAATCAAACATCATAGCCCAAGTCATCACCACCGATTCAATCAGAAGCAGCAATATAATCAAAAGCCAGGATTGTAGTATCCTGTTCCAAATGGTTCAGACAAACGTCATCATTACCGCGTACTCTTCTCGGCGGCAAAGACCAAGGCAAAGCGTCCATCCTGAAAGAAGAAGAAGAAAAATAGGTGTTAACAATCAAGTTGAATGAAAACAGATCGCAAAATCCAATCAGGTTTGGTCCCAAAACAGATCAAAACAAAATTTCATCAGGAACCAAATCGGTATCCAAATTCCCCAAAGGCAATCCAATCCACATCTGCAAAAGTCTAATGAGAAAATGATCAAACAAAATCGAATCTGGAAATGGAAAGTTACGAGTCAGATCCAAATCGTATCAGGAACATCCCCATTGGAACTCAATCTGAATCAATCGAAACAAATCAGCTAGAATCCAAGCGAATCCATGTCCGAAATAGGGTCAATCAAGAAACCCCAAAAATGGAAAGCTTTGAATCGAATCAGAAAAAATCATATCAGCTGGAAATCCCAATCAGGTTCTAAGAGAAGAAGCGAGATCCCAATCGTATCAGAAAACATCCTATTTGAACTCAATCTGGAAAAACCAAACAAAATTAAATCAAATCGAATCATCAAATTCAATCTCAGAAAAGTAACGCAAATCCAACATCCAAGGCCCAAAAGATAAATCAAAGTATATATAAAAGGGAAGATACAACCTGATGAAGAGGGGAATGGCGTACAAACCCTAACTGGTAGCCGCGAGAAAGAGGCGAAGAACGAAGAACACGAACGAAACCCCAACGAAGGAGAAAACTCGCGTACAAACCCTAACGAACGAGATCGCGAAACCACCATCGCAAACCCTAACGGCGTGGTTGAGACTCAGAGGGACCGTTACCCTCATCATCGCCTCCGTTCACTGACGAACCAACATCAACAACCGCGCCACCGAAAGGGGAAGATCGCCTTCGCTGTTTAAACGGCGGGCAATCAACTCCAAGCCTCAGAGGAAACCCTCATCATCGGCCGAAATGTAAGCTATGAAATATCTCCCTCACAACATTCGTTTTGATTTCAGGTCATGGAGGAAAATGAAGAGCATCGAGAGAGTCGCAAGGAAGAAGAAAGACGAGAGAGGAGAAGAAGAGTGAAACGGCGCCGTGAAACATTAGGGTTCCCAGAACCCTAAATGTTTTTGTTTAACCATCAACCGGGTTGGGTCCGGATATGATGACCGGCCCAACCCCTTATGTTTTGTTTTTTTTTTATTATTTATTTTGTTTTTTTTTTAAATTATGTTTTTATTTGTTTTAAATCATTTTATATTTGTTTTAAAAAAAAAACTTTTTTTGTAAATACCACAAATAAATAAAAAGTCTTTTTATAATAAAATAAAAAAACCTTCTTTTTTTAAAATAAGAATTAAAACCTTTTTTAATATAAAACGTAAAACTTTTGTAAATATAAAAATAAAAAACTCTTTTTTAAATGAAAATAAGAAAAAACTTTTCTTAGAAATATTCAAAGTAAAACTCTTTTTAAAAAAAAAAAGAAGAACATTTTTTAAAATTAAATCTTTTCGCAAGATAATATTAATTTTTTAATAAAACAATAATAAAATCTCGAATTTGCATCTTGTTTTCTTCATTGTCTCGTAATTCATCTGATAGCCGTTTGACTCTGCCTACTAACGGGTGTTCATTTTTTGCAGTTCATATTTATTACTATTGTGTTGAGTTTTCGTTTAAGTTCCATTTATATTTGTATTTGTTTCTCAATTGTAACCTCGCGAACCTAATAATCGCGTTTACTTTTCGCATTTTAATTTCTGCTGATGTATGATTTAAATTTCTCACACTGTCATTGCTATTATTCTGTCACATTGCACACCCTGCCGAAGGAATTAGGTCTAGCTTTTGACCGCCGCAACTTCAACCCTTACACCTCAAAATTACACCCTTACAAACCCTAAATTTTCACAAATGCCTCGCCGCAGGCAAAATTACAATTTTACCCCTAGCATTAGGTCAAAGAGCCGCCGCGCTCATTTTAGGGTTTCCCGTCGTGGAATCCCTAATTTAACCCTAATTACAACTTAACATTTCAACGTAGAGATTTGGAGTTTCTACACTCCACGTAAGCGTGTCCTTAAGATGCGTTTATTCCCCTTGATACCTTGACCACAGTCAAGAAGTCTCTAACCTCCCTTTTGAGGGGAACTACGATTACTCTGACTCCACTCCCGTAAGGATACGTAGGCACAAGATGCGATGTCTTGCCGAGTAAACATAGAATTAACCACTTAGGTCTCTTTTCTCACTTTTAACCCCTTTGTACATATACCTTAAGCAAATGAATAAAGCAAATAGTAAACATTTGAACAAAAGGTTCCTGTAGAGTACTACAGAAGTTTAGGGTGCTAATACCTTCCCTAAATTTAACCAACCCCCGAACCCTAGATCTTTCCCCGCATTGTGTTTACGATGCAAAAAATAGGTTTTCCCTCTTTTGACCTTTTCCTTCGGATAAATCAAAGAGCGGTTGTGAATTGAATTGCGATTCAAACTCATTAATAGTTTGTGATCCTATTTCCACCGCAACAGAAGATGGCGACTTCACTGGGGACTGTCTTAATTTTTGAGGGTTATCCCTAACTTGTTCATATTTATTACTATCTGTTTTATTATTCATTTGCATGTATATATTTGTGCTCTGACTGGGGGACTGTTCCTTGTGCTGTGAGATAAGTCCTACGCCCGGACTAGTGACATTATTATAGGATGGGGATATATTCGATGAGGCTTATAGGGAGTGAATCCCGACCAAGCTGATTCGAGAATCACCGTTCAGTTGAGAACTTTCGAAAATGGTTCGGTTGAACGAGTAATCGTTGAAAACTCCTTCCATGGTCGATTGGAGTCTGTGATACTGGGAACCGTAGTACCTTAACACCTCCTTGGCCTTATTTAGGACGTAGTGCGGGAGCTATGTGGGAGTAATCCTACAACGGCTGCTACGCGATACTACACTCAAAAGAGGTTCTCTTGAGAATATTATTCACCCCCGAGTCAGTCGGAAGGTTGATGATATCCGAAAGATGGGCTGATGACTTTGGGCACTTTTTAGAACCTCGTTCTGCAGGTACAACTAACCTATAGTACACTCCTTTTGGGATGGGTAGACCTTAACTCCGCTCACATACCCTTAACCTAGGACTTTGTGTGTTTTCATGCATTGCATCCATAAAGCATCCCATTGCATTGTATTCCATGGAATTCAAACATCATTTATGGATATCGCGGGATGCCATAAATAAAAAAATAAAATGAAAAAACAAGAAAAAGATTTCCTTGGTACCCCACGACATGCGTAAAGGTTTGAATTCCATGAAATCTTCATTTGCATTCACATTTTAGCATCATACTTTTGCATTGCATGTGTCTCCCGGTTTCTCATACTCGGTTCTCTCACCTTCCAGTTTTGTCACCCTGAGTTCTCTGCATCAATACGACCCTTCAAAAGGATGGAAGATCAAAACCAAGAGATCAACCGTGTCAGCCACGAACTCGAAGATCTTCGAGGAAGTGTAGGGCAAATTTTGGAAATGCTACAAGCTCTTAGTGTGAAGGTGGATGCTCAGTCTACTGTTGTTTCTGAGACTACTAATACCGTTATGGAACCGCAACCAGTTGTTACTGTCGAGAATGTACCTCCTCACGGTCTTCAATCCGGTTTGGTGCCTCCTAGTGCTCAGCCAGTTCGACGAGCTACCCCTCCAAAGTGTAAAACTCCTAACTCCGACCATGGTAAAGGACCTGCACGTTCAAGGAACCGCAAAACAGTTACTCCTCAACCTTGGCAACATCAGCAGAGTTATGTTCAAGGTTATCCGTCGCCATATGTCCAACAACCCTATGTAGCTACTGTAGCGCCTTCTTACGATCAGAAGTTTCCTACATACCAGCCTGTGCAGTCAGCTCCGGTGTATCAGGCACCGATTTATCAACAACCTTCCGGTTATCCGCCCATGCAAGTGCCTGTCAACAGTCAACGAGTGCCTAACGCTCCTGTTCACCAGCAATCACAGGATCAGGTTCCTTATCCCCGTAAGAAGCAGTATAAGCCTTGTCCTCCAATTCCGATGGCTTTCACTGAGTTATACCCCCATTTGGTACAACAAGGTCTGATTACCGCCCGTGCTTTGGGTCCTCCACCTAATCCATTACCTGCAAGTTACAACGCTACCGCTCATTGTTTATTTCATGAGGGTGCGCCCGGCCATGATCTAGAGAATTGCTATGCTCTTAAGAAAGTTGTCAGAGATTTGCTAGAAGCGAAGAAGTTGTCTTTTAGCAATGCTCAGCCGAAGATCGAGACTCTTCTCGGGGTCCCTCACTTGTCGGGTTCGAATTCTGCAAAGCATGTTGACCTCTCAGCAAATCAGCCGAATCCAGTAATTATTCAAAGGCCTAGCTCGCTTCATTTTAGTAACCCTCAAGATGATATGACCGGGATCAACAAAGAATCTGGGAAAGTTATTTTGAAGCAACGACTGAAAATTGTTGAAGATGTGACCAGCGTAACTGGGGCAAACCATGATGACTCACAGTGATCGTAAACCAGACGTCCTTTCCGTTGAGGCTCCGCCAAAGGAAACTGTTGCTCTTGAATTTCATAAACCATTTAGAAAGATTTTTCCGACAGTTCATTTATATGTATTTCTCTTTGATTAAGCATATTTAGCATGTACGAACTTGTTTATCTTTGATTAATGCAACGCATATGTTTGTCTTGAATAAATCCATTCGTTTCACTCATTCAAAATATATTTTTCATAAATTATAATGCCAACTTTACCCGATCTCTTGTTCTGATGGAGAATTGGGAGGAGGATGACGAACCCAAAACGTCAGATTTCTTGTCGTATGCTTCCAATTGAAACCTGCTGATGATGTAAGGCATTGTTTCAAATCCCAAACACTGGAGATATAAGGATTTTAATCCCTAGTCAACCCTTTGAGCCTCGAAGTAGGAGTTTTTCTTTCTTTTAAGAACCTTCATCCTAACCTGGGGAAGGGTAGGTTTCAGTTAAACCGATCGAGCGCTTAGACTCTTAAAAAGGAAGAGCCAACCTTCGAGAATTTATCCTTAGCATCTTAAGAAGTCCAATGCAATGGTTATCCCTCGGTTACCTAAGGAGTGGGGTAGTCACGAGCTTTTCGAAAGATTTACACGACTTGTGCATAAAAGAATATTCAAAAAAATAATAAAAGCCCGCTAAGTCAAAACCTATGAAGGAGACTTAGGCAAAACTGGGGCATCCCGCTGGACTCCAAAGTCAAATCAATAGACGCTGTCCAGGCAAAAGTTAGGGAATAAGAACAACAAACCAGTAGTTTTTAGAACCCCTATAAAGAACAAGGTCGTGTGACCAATTGCCAAAAGAAATAGGTGAGTGACTGCCATGTCCAAAGCCTTGATAAATTCTCAACCATAGCAAATCCGCTTGAGATATGAGCGTTCGTATCCGATTAACTGAATTAGGATTGGAGAACATCACGAAGAATGGGAGGGTACAAGTATAACTTTGAGCCTTTATCCCTTTGTTTCTTAAACCGTGAACCGAGCCACAATACAACCTTTAAAAGACCTAATTGAAGTAGGACTTCGGTTGAAAGCATACTCGACAAGATCACGTTTCCTGACTCCTACGATGCTATGCTCAGAAAAAATTCATGTTGGCATTATAATTAAAACTTATATCCTGACTAGTGATTTCGGTCACAAGTTATTGCGATATCTTTTTCAAAACAAAAATTCAAGACAAATATATGTGTACATTGACAAACTCAGGATAGGCATTTCAGGCATGACGACTTTGCTTGATATCTTAGAGATTTACATATGGACATAACCCGTGGAACTTGAAGATCCTGCTAAACAGGGGCAGGCGGTTTCCCAATTCGCTTACCAACGCGAGGCTGACGTTCTTAAGAGCTATTTCTCAAAGATTTCGTCGTAACACGCTTAATTTGGGCCAGACCTGACGAATCTCTCAAAGAGTTTGAAAACAGTGGGGCAACCAGACTCAGTGTTCTCTATAAAATCCTCTTGAGATGACCCTACCTCACAACGCAAATATCCTGGGGCACCATGTTTTTAAAAAAAAGAAACAAATGGCGACTACTACAAGATCCTTCAAGATCAAAGCTATGTGGTTTCACAACTCTCTTCATGTACCCGATGGATTTTACTCACGGCGGCCTTCATTCCCCAGTAAATCTCAGTGTTGCAACAGGCTCCTAAACTATTGCCTCATCACAGTCCCCAGCGAGACTATAAGCTGACAACTTTTTCTGGGGTAACTCGAAAGTGTCCCTCAGGTTTTCTTCTCCCCATGTGAAGACGTGATACTGTGCACCCAAGCAGATTACCTTCTCCCCAGAGAAGTCAAGATTCTGAAACCAAATTTGGTTCTACCATTGATCTTTCTTACCCATGATTGACGTATTGGTTGCAGAGAACGCAGGGTATCTCCGTCGAGATGTTTATTTCATCTCTCGTCCTGTCTCTAGTCTGTTTCGTCAGCATACGCAGGGGCATAAGCATCACATGCCTATTTCATACACATACTCATTGCATACTCATTTCATAACATCTTGCATACATAGACATTAACATACATTCCCATTAACATATGCATCAATATATGCATTAGCATTCACAGGTTCATTGTGTTTCGCTGTCATTGGTTGTTACCGCAGAGTAACTGGGTTCGTCCATTCTCTCCAAATAGATTGTCAGCCATAAGCATAAAATACTTACTTGTTTCCAGTTTCCCCACAGAGCTCGATCCTCGTGGATGACGGTTACTTCAGCTATCTTTCCTCGCCAGGATAAGATATTTACCCTTCGGGATCATTCCCTCGATGGAGTCTTGATTATCAGTCTTCTTTCTAGCTCAATCCTAGATTGAACCTCGGTCTTGTCGGTCGCTGAGCCCAACCGGACGTGCATTTATTTTGCACCATCTAAAGATTTTCACCATACCATGGCAGATACGCGACTGTTCTCGCCTGAGAAGTTTATCACTGTACCCGGATGTGCATTTATTTTGCACTATCTTTCAACCACAATCAACTACAGATACATGCCAGTTCATGCCTGGATAATTTGTTATTACAATCCTACATCTTACAGCGCCGATATACAACATTTCTCACCTAAGAAGCCGATCCTATCTTCGTTATGACTCGCAGCAAATGGCCATCTCCATGGAGCAGTTGGGCTTCCATTTACCTGTCGTCTGGAAGTATGGGGGGTTTTGAACCAAACCGTATTCAGGAGAGCACGATCTTGAAATACGGGGAGGTTTGAGCGGAATCATATTCAGGAGAGCACGATTCTGAATTATGAAGAAGTTCATTTATCCTTTAGTAAAAGAAGAAACCAAATCGTATTCAGGAGAGCACGATCTTGAAGTACGGGGAGGTTTGAGCCGAATCATATTCAGGAGAGCACGATTCTGAAGTATGAGGAAGTTCAATTAGCCATTTTCATATTCAGGAGAGCACGATTCTGAAGTATGAAGAAATTTCAAGAACCGAATCATATTCAGGAGAGCACGATTCTGAATTATGAAGAAGTTCATTTATCCTTTAGTAAAAGAAGAAACCAAATCGTATTCAGGAGAGCACGATCTTGAAGTACGGGGAGGTTTGAGCCGAATCATATTCAGGAGAGCACGATTCTGAAGCGTGAGGAAGTTCAGTTCATCCTTTTCATATTCAGGAGAGCACGATTCTGAAGTATGAAGAAATTTCAAGAGCCGAATCATATTCAGGAGAGCACGATTCTGAGTTATGAGGAAGTTCAATTAGCCCTTTTCATATTCAGGAGAGCACGATTCTGAAGTATGAAGAAATTTCAAGAGCCGGATCATATTCAGGAGAGCATGATTCTGAGTTATGAGGAAGTTCAATTAGCCATTTTCATATTCAGGAGAGCACGATTCTGAAGTATGAATAATTTCATTTACAAGAAAGAGCCGAATCATATTCAGGAGAGCACGATTCTGAAATATGAGGAAGTTTAGTTAGCCTTTTCATATTCAGGAGAGCACGATTCTGAAGTATGAAGAATTTCATTTACCCGAAAAAGCCGAATCATATTCAGGAGAGCACGATTCTGAAGTATGAGGAAGCTCAGTTTACCCTTTTCATGTTCAGGAGAGCACGATCTTGAAGCATGGAGAAGTTTATTTATCCTTCAGTAAGAGAAGAATCAGAATCGTATTCCAGGCGCCGACCTTAAATGCGAGAAGATTTATTTATCAGATAAGCAGCAGCCTCTTTATTTGAGTGCTTATCCATTTTGGCATATAAGTCCCTTCCAACGATAAGTGACAATTCTCCCTCGAGAAGCTTATCAGGGCATTTCCCATTAAAGTCCATTTATTTTGGGCATACAGCCGGTCTTTACCCTGTATATTTGCTACGGATTCCCGAAAAGTCCGTTTGATCCTGTCACGAGGGGTAGTTTACAGAAGCTTGGATGTTATTCTTTGCTCAATGCTCCAGCATTCTGTGATCGATCTTGCAATCGTACGTGATCCAGTTTTATCTTTTAGATTCCCCAGTGGAGGCTGTCTCACAGGTGTCATCTCCATTTGAGAATCTCGTTCCCAAAATGACAATTGGTCGTGTTCACACCAGTTGACCATCATTTTTAGAATTCCCCAGTGTTGTATTGTGTCTCAGCGCGTCGTTTTCCTCGGTGTGTTCTTCTCGTAGCGTCTGTGTCGTAGCGTTTGTCATCATTTTCGCATTCATCATTCCAGCATACGCATCATATCATGGCATCATCTGCATCAAGCTGTCCTCGCTCTGTCCAATAGCATTGCATATAGTCGCATGTAAGGGCAAAATTTTCGGTTATCTATATTTAAATCTCTCCACCATGATTCCTCGAGTCTCTGTCACTCAAATCGTCCGGTGTAGCTATTTAAATAGGGGCAACTGTAATACCCCAAATTTTACCCTTATATTTAGTCAGTCACTTCGCATATCATCTCACATGTACATTTGCTAACCACTAACAAGTTAGGGAGGTGTTTGTTTTGCAGATTTGGTTTCAGGGGTATTTTGGTCATTTTACGCAAATTCTGCTAATTCCTTGAAAACGGGCTGTTATTACGTTCTGAGGCATTTATTTGCCACTTGGGTCAAGGTGCCGGTATGTTTTGGACTCGGGGCCGTGCTTTGTTTGATGTTGAAACATTTCTAAAACAGTTTTGTTTCCTCTTAATAAGATGAAGTCGGGTTGAAAAGGAAGTGGATACTGTTAAGGTTATTTTGAGAAGTGATGTGATCAACGAGGTTTTAATTTGAATTTGTTTGGATATAATCATATGGCGGGATATCATTTATAAAAGGCAAAGGAGAAGTAAGTTTTAAATATTTTTGAACTTTGTGTTCATAAGTACTTATAAGTTACAACTCAAGAAGGAATTTAAATGATTCTGAATTATTATTCATGGATACTTTGAATTTACAAGTGAGAAAGTAAATATGAATATTTGTTGAATTTCATTTCATAAGTATTTATAGTTTACAAATTGATAAGTGAATTTGAACTTGGTTTACAAGAGGTTTCATTTACAATAAGTATCTATCCTAAATCCTAAAAATTCCTAAGTGTCTTCATGTTGTCTTTAAGCTTCGCCGCAGAATCTCTAAATTCACCTGCACGTCAAAACATAACAAACAGTATAAAAAGATGTTAGAAGTTGTTTTTGACACTCTCAGAACAGTGTCATCATCGAGTGCCGGGAGTGGCACACCCGAAGCTGCGTCCTACCCCCGTTACTGATCCGCGCCGTGGGCGTCAGATCAGGTAACACCTGTTCTTATCGTTACGGGACATCCGAGAGATAGAAGTAATAAAAGAAGCGGGACTGATTCGTTTTGCCGCGATTGGATTTCCAAACTGATACGAGAATAAGGCAACATAGGCAAGATTGAACTCAGACCCGGATGCCGGCAGGTCTGAGTCACTTTGGTTCCAAAACTTCCACACCTGAAAATCCACAAACACATCAATACCAGGTTCAACATTCAGAACTCAAAACCCAAAACGATTCATAAGTTGCCATAGGCATCAAACTGCAGCAATCCTGAACAGAACAGGGAAATGAAACCAAACAGCATCATACGCTGCATCAAAGCCCTCGGCTCAAACATCATTGCACAACAACATACCAAAACAAGGCAAGAGAGCAGGTCAGTTCACAACAGTTCTGAACCAAACAAGTGAATTCACATCATAAAAAAATCAGAAGTGAAGAATTGGACTGCGCATCCAAGTTCAAATATCTGCAAGCGTACAAAGAAAAACACCATAGAACTGATGCCTAAAGCGCCACAACAAGAACCCATCGTAAGTATCAGAGACAAAGGCAAGATGTGAATTCAGAAAGGTTATCAGAACCAGCTCGAATACAAAGGGCTCAGTCCATGTCAATAAGATCCCGCAATCAGAAAAGACTGTCAGAACCATCACCGTTGCAAGCATTGGGCTCAGTTCAACATCATTGCCCTAAAACAGAAAGTTGGGGACCTGAAGATTAAGAGTTGAAACAGGTTAGGTTGTCACAAGCATCTCAGTTCATGAAATAAACAAGTGCACAAACACATGGCTCAGTTAATCAAACATCATAGCCCAAGTCATCACCACCGATTCAATCAGAAGCAGCAATATAATCAAAAGCCAGGATTGTAGTATCCTGTTCCAAATGGTTCAGACAAACGTCATCATTACCGCGTACTCTTCTCGGCGGCAAAGACCAAGGCAAAGCGTCCATCCTGAAAGAAGAAGAAGAAAAATAGGTGTTAACAATCAAGTTGAATGAAAACAGATCGCAAAATCCAATCAGGTTTGGTCCCAAAACAGATCAAAACAAAATTTCATCAGGAACCAAATCGGTATCCAAATTCCCCAAAGGCAATCCAATCCACATCTGCAAAAGTCTAATCAGAAAATGATCAAACAAAATCGAATCTGGAAATGGAAAGTTACGAGTCAGATCCAAATCGTATCAGGAACATCCCCATTGGAACTCAATCTGAATCAATCGAAACAAATCAGCTAGAATCCAAGCGAATCCATGTCCGAAATAGGGTCAATCAAGAAACCCCAAAAATGGAAAGCTTTGAATCGAATCAGAAAAAATCATATCAGCTGGAAATCCCAATCAGGTTCTAAGAGAAGAAGCGAGATCCCAATCGTATCAGAAAACATCCTATTTGAACTCAATCTGGAAAAACCAAACAAAATCAAATCAAATCGAATCATCAAATTCAATCTCAGAAAAGTAACGCAAATCCAACATCCAAGGCCCAAAAGATAAATCAAAGTATATATAAAAGGGAAGATACAACCTGATGAAGAGGGGAATGGCGTACAAACCCTAACTGGTAGCCGCGAGAAAGAGGCGAAGAACGAAGAACACGAACGAAACCCCAACGAAGGAGAAAACTCGCGTACAAACCCTAACGAACGAGATCGCAAAACCACCGTCGCAAACCCTAACGGCGTGGTTGAGACTCAGAGGGACCGTTACCCTCATCATCGCCTCCGTTCACTGACGAACCAACATCAACAACCGCGCCACCGAAAGGGGAAGATCGCCTTCGCCGTTTAAACGGCGGGCAATCAACTCCAAGCCTCAGAGGAAACCCTCATCATCGGCCGAAATGTAAGCTATGAAATATCTCCCTCACAACATTCGTTTTGATTTCAGGTCATGGAGGAAAATGAAGAGCATCGAGAGAGTCGCAAGGAAGAAGAAAGACGAGAGAGGAGAAGAAGAGTGAAACGGCGCCGTGAAACATTAGGGTTCCCAGAACCCTAAATGTTTTTGTTTAACCATCAACCGGGTTGGGTCCGGATATGATGACCGGCCCAACCCCTTATGTTTTTTTTTTATTATTTATTTTGTTTTTTTTTAAATTATGTTTTTATTTGTTTTAAATCATTTTATATTTGTTTTAAAAAAAAACTTTTTTTGTAAATACCACAAATAAATAAAAAGTCCTTTTATAATAAAATAAAAAAACCTTCTTTTTTTAAAATAAGAATTAAAACCTTTTTTAATATAAAACGTAAAACTTTTGTAAATATAAAAATAAAAAACTCTTTTTTAAATGAAAATAAGAAAAAACTTTTCTTAGAAATATTCAAAGTAAAACTCTTTTTAAAAAAAAAAGAAGAACATTTTTTAAAATTAAATCTTTTCGCAAGATAATATTAATTTTTTAATAAAACAATAATAAAATCTCGAATTTGCATCTTGTTTTCTTCATTGTCTCGTAATTCATCTGATAGCCGTTTGACTCTGCCTACTAACGGGTGTTCATTTTTTGCAGTTCATATTTATTACTATTGTGTTGAGTTTTCATTTAAGTTCCATTTATATTTGTATCTGTTTCTCAATTGTAACCTCGCGAACCTAATAATCGCGTTTACTTTTCGCATTTTAATTTCTGCTGATGTATGATTTAAATTTCTCACACTGTCATTGCTATTATTCTGTCACATTGCACACCCTGCCGAAGGAATTAGGTCTAGCTTTTGACCGCCGCAACTTCAACCCTTACACCTCAAAATTACACCCTTACAAACCCTAAATTTTCACAAATGCCTCGCCGCAGGCAAAATTACAATTTTACCCCTAGCATTAGGTCAAAGAGCCGTCGCGCTCATTTTAGGGTTTCCCGCCGTGGAATCCCTAATTTAACCCTAATTACAACTTAACATTTCAACGTAGAGATTTGGAGTTTCTACACTCCACGTAAGCGTGTCCTTAAGATGCGTTTATTCCCCTTGAGACCTTGACCACAGTCAAGAAGTCTCTAACCTCCCTTTTGAGGGGAACTACGATTACTCTGATTCCACTCCCGTAAGGATACGTAGGCACAAGATGCGATGTCTTGCCGAGTAAACATAGAATTAACCACTTAGGTCTCTTTTCTCACTTTTAACCCCTTTGTACATATACCTTAAGCAAATGAATAAAGCAAATAGTAAACATTTGAACAAAAGGTTCCTGTAGAGTACTACAGAAGTTTAGGGTGATAATACCTTCCCTAAATTTAACCAACCCCCGAACCCTAGATCTTTCCCCGCATTGTGTTTACGATGCAAAAAATAGGTTTTCCCTCTTTTGACCTTTTCCTTCGGATAAATCAAAGAGCGGTTGTGAATTGAATTGCGATTCAAACTCATTAATAGTTTGTGATCCTATTTCCACCGCAACACCCATGTTAACAAGTTTTTTGCGTAGAGCCTTGTCCTTAATCTCGCGCATGAAGTTCTGAGCGATGTGCCTTATGTAGTAGACATGTGAAGATGTTGGTTGAAGCCATCCGTTTTCGGGATTGTTGTATGCACTCTTTATCGATTCGTGTCTATCTGATATTAGACACAAATTCGGCTGTGGTTTCACGTGTAGTCTCAGGTTCCTTAGGAAAAAGCTTCATGCTTCCTTTGTTTCACCTTCGACCAATGTGAATGCTATTGGGAAAATATTTGCATTGCCATCTTGTGCCACCGCCATCAATAGAGTTCCTCTATACTTACCATACAACCAAGTTCTGTCTACCTGCACAATGGGCTTACAGTAGGCGAAGCCACGTATACACGGACGAAATGCCCAAAACAGACGATGAAATATTCGTTTTCCAGAGAGTTGGGAACCATCATTTGATATCGCAGATAGTGTTTGTAAATCTATAATGGTTCCTGGAAGGAAGGTTTTCATTACCAGTAACCACTACGGTAGGTCGTTGTAAGATGTTTCCCAATTTCCAAAAAACGACTCTACCGCCTTGCACTTAGCGATTCACGCCTTCCTATAAGATATGATGTACCCGTATTTTTCTAGAATATGGGAAATGATCACCTTTACCTTGAGTGAGGCGTCGATGTTGACAAGTTCCCTGATGCTATGGCTAGCCTTTTCTAAACTGAGCTTCCTATGGTCTTGTGTCATAGACGTCGAGCTGCATGTGTGAGCCCCAGAAAGCTCACCTATCACCCATTTTGAGTTCCTTCTTCTCAAGGAAGCTCTGCACTTGAAACCACAGTCTTGTTTCTTACATTTAATGATATACCGTTTATTGTCAGACTTATACACCTAATAGTCAACACTGCGTGTTATGTGCCAATGCTGCAGAGCGAATACACAAGCTTCCTTGTTTTCGAACTCCATCCCAATCTCGATTTCGTCACCTATATGGTTTTGAGTAGCATTTCCAAACACGGAGGTTGTATCGTCGTGTTCGTCATATATATTTTGCATGTGAGCAGGCGGGTTGTACAAACTTATGGGTTGTGCACGGATCGGCGTTACAACCATATCTTCATCGTCTTCATCATCACTGTCACCAAAAATATCTTGCATCCTGACCTCCTGAATATCGTCGTCGCTTGCTTCTCCAACCTCCTCATTTGGTATGAAAGGGAGGTTGTTTTGTATTGGTTCATCGTCGGATGTTTGACTGTACCCGTAGCAGTGTGACTGTGTCTCTTGTGTTGGAAATGTTTCGGGGTTGTCTAGTAGTCGGACATACAACTCAATTGTATGTAAGTTACCAAACATCATTTGGCACCGAAACATTGCAATCACATCTTCGTCGTTTCTGATCGGCGTCATTAAGTAAAAAATTGTACGCTCGTCTTCATTAAGTGTTGGATGGCGATAAAATATTTCCTCAACGCTTCGTGTCAATTTTTTTTCCATTCTATCTTTTAAATGGAAAAAAATTAGAATTCACATGAATTTTAAACGTGTATGTATCCATGTTGCTAAACGAGAAACCGTCGGGGCTATTTGTTGAAAAAACACCGTTGTAGTGACATGTAAGAATTACGTTTCTCTGGGACATTTTCGAATGTGGAAAATTTCTTGGTAGTGAAGATTGATAGTATAGTGGTTATGAATATTGATAGTAGTATGTGTTGCATATATTCGTATACACATATATAAGAGAAATAATGGAATTATTGCACTACAAGCTCGTCCATCAAAAGGGCGTGCTAGATTCTTGATCACCACAAGCTCGTCCCTCCATAGGGCGTGCTGGTTACGTGTTCCCTATATGCTCGTCCATTGCATGGGCGAGCTCGTGTTGGAGTGTGCATTCTCATCCAATGCATGGGCGAACTCGTGTTGGTTTGTCTGCATGCAAACAATAATTGTGTAAGGCATACATATGAGGGCTTTTGCATGCATGAAGACTAGTTTTGCATGCAATGGTCATTCAAGAAAATAAAGTTGACACAATTTATTTGTATTTGCATGCATGAAGAATCATTTTTCTATAAATTCGGTTTTCTACTTCAATTTTTCTACTCAAACTTTCTACACTCACTACACTAGCATTTGTAACACAAGTATTTTATTTCTCTACTCCTCCATTTTTACCATGTCGATGTTGTGGATGGGCGAAGAACACTGTGGTACACATCAAAATATCCAAGCTAGTGTAAGTTTGTTAATGATATCATTTCATTAAATATGATTTCATTAAATATTATTTCTCTAGTAGTTTAAGAATATAAATTTTGATTACATTATGTTTGTTCAATGTTGTTGCAGACAAATGCCCCAAGGTTTAGAGTGCATTCGCATGCTCCTATTCATGCGAGTGCGAGAATAATGGCGTATCTTGAGATAGCTGGTTTTGCAAATATATCAAAAATAAAAAGTCTAAAAATCGACTCAAGCTTGGTTGTGGCGCTGTTGGAGAAGTGGAGACCGGAAACACACACGTTTCACCTCTCAACAGGCGAATGCACAATAACTCTTGAAGATGTGTGTATGTTACTTGGTCTACGAGTTGATGGAATAGCCATCAACGGTCCCACTGAGGTAACAAACTGCGTTTACATGGAAAACTTGAGGGTGAAACCTACAGAAGAGGAAAAATTAAAGGTTCTGTTAAGATAACCTGGCTAGAGGGTTTATATGGAACTTTAAAAAATAAATTTGCCCCTACCCAAGAAGACGTTCTCTTAGAAGCTAAAATTTATATTTTACTTGTAATCGCTACAATTTTGTTTCCTGACAAAAGTCAGAATCTATTGCATTCTTCTTGGATCCCTTTCGTAGGGAATCTTATAAAATGCGGCACCTATAGTTAAGGTTCTGCATGCCTGGCAAAATTGTATAGAGAAATGTGCAAGGCGGCAGTGAAAGATGTTAGGAGCTTGAGCGGATGTGCACTCCTACTAACTTCATGGGCATTCACACGTATCCCATTGTTCGCTCCTGTCACTACAGTGGAACCCTCGTATCCATATGCACAAAGGTATTACTTTATTAAAATACTCATTTATGTGTACATAACGTAAATATTTTTTATTCAACTATCTCTAACAATATTTTTTTTGGTATACAAGATGGGCGCAACGAGGAATGAACTACCGTGCAATTCCTCGTTTCCATATCCAAGGTTATCGAAACGCATTGGACCATATGCAAGAACACGATGTAAGTTTCAAACCACGTGGAAATAGTCTTCGATTCAACTCATTAACGGTATATTAATTTCCTTTTTTTTGTTGCAGTTCATATGGAGACCGTACATTCGATGTCCGCTACCGAGGCTTGAAGATAGCCAAATCTGGAGTGCAACAACATTCCTTATTTGTTTCTATACCGTTGAGATGCATCAAACGGATAGAGTAACACTCCAGTTTGGACGAGACCAACAAATCCCTCCCCCAAAGGTGTCTAAGGGAACACCACGCCATGACTATGAGAAAGGCACAAAGAATGAATTGGCGACAATTAAACAATGAGGAGCTCAAAGAATGGAGACACAGAAGACATGTGATTTTACAAGGGGACGTCGTGTTAGGTGAACGCAAGCCAAGTCAAGAGTATTTAACTTGGTTTCGTGCCATTCCTTATGCGCACATTGCTCTGGACCAATTTTTAACCGACCCACGCTTGCAAGGATCATCATCAACACAACAAACTACGACATCAATGCATCAGGATGTGCCACAAACCCACACATCCCAACATACACACCAACACCAAACACCCAACAATCCACTCCATCAACAAAACTACACCTACCAATACAACCAACAATATCAGCCTCAGCCATACCTACGACCACCCATACAGTTCACCCCAGTCTAACCGCCCCTCTTTGACCATACCGACCCTCATTTCCAATATCAACCCTCCAACACAACCTACTCTCAACCCGCCTCGACCATCAACACTACCTATACTCAACCCACCCCGAACTTCACGCCTGATGACGTTTACTACCCAACCTTTCAACACCCCCCGTCCGAAACCTACCCGCAACCACCGCAACCACCACACTCATTCCAACAGTTTTTGTTGACAGACGAGCAAATGCAGATGCCGGATTTTAACATTGATGATCTTCTCGATGAGCAACCGGGACCCTCTTCACGGCAGACAAACCCCCTACAACACATCACAATGAAGACATGTCTTCTGACTCATCTGAATCAACTAGAAATGAGCGTTTGGGTAGGGGATATAGACAACGAAGGATCCCTAGGTGTGGAACTGGGGGACATATTAGATGAAATGTATTTTTATTTTAATTAATGTTAAAATTATTTATTAATGAGTATTTAATAATTTAATTATTTATTAATGAGTATTTAATAATTTAATTTTTTTAAAAATTATTAACATTATTTAACTTATTATTTATAATTAAAATTTTATTATTTATTAAAATTAATATTATTATTTTATTATTAATTATAAATTATAATACATAAATAATTAATGTATTAAAAAATAAATTACTAATAATAAATATCTAAAACTCAGAATTAAAAAAAAAACAAAATTCCATGTGTACAAGCTCGTCCTTCCAATGGACGAGGTCATACCGAGCCCATTTGCTTCACTAACTTGTTCGCCCGCGCGAACAAGTATTGCTTCACTAACTCGTCCTTCCAATGGGCGAACAAGTATTGGGCCAAACTGGTTTGTCACTTCAATGGGCGAGTTCGTAGTAAAAAGGGGTACTATGATAAAAAATTTCAAATTGGGGTATTATGGTATATTATATTTCAAAATGGGGTAGTACGGTTAAAAATCCATTGCGACTCGTTTGGATCCAAGCAAACAACAAAAAAACCTACATCTAAAGGGGAAACACGGTTGCGGCTTCTTGAAATGGGTTCTCAGCAAATGACCTCCAACTTTTATTTTTACCAAACACGATCAATCCTCCTTCTACTCTGTTCATCAACGCACTTCTGATAGAACGCTACCAACGCCTTTGTGATACTCTTCCTAATAGCACAAATATGAGAAATGCGACCTCCTCCCTTCACTCTGATCCTCATATCAACGCCTTAAAAATGGTTCCGTTCGGGAATGAGAATTGGTTCGTACTCCTTGAAACGAAGAATCTCAGGCTCGACGAGTTCAATCGGAGAACCATTGGTCTTGATGAGACCACGGCCTCTCTTGCAATGGGTCACCGCGACACCGTTTTTTTTCTACCGAAGCATTGAATATGTTACATTTTGCTCTTTTAGACGCCATAGAAAACGTGATATAAGCTAAGGTTTTGGTTTTTGTGTTATTGTTATCGGAGCAAAGTTTGTGTTGTTCAGTGATGGCGGAATAGGGAAGACGATGATTCTGTGTATGTTGCAATGCAGTTTGAAGGGGGATATTTTGATGATGGTGATAAGAGATGGGAAATGGATGAGGTAAAATAAAAGAGGCACTGGGGATTGAAGGGGCCGAAGTGCGAGATTCATGATGAAGAGTTTAAATTACGCCTTAAACGAAAGGTTTGTGTTTTGAGGGGTTTTCAATTTCTTAGAGCCTTCTTTCTCCTTTTTTTTCTAGTTTATGGTTCTGATTTGGTTTGAGTGTATTTTACAAAGAAAACTGGGTTGAGTGAGGATTGGTTTTGTTTGTGAAAACCAGGTTACAGGGGAAGGCTGGATATCGAGCAGGGTATTGAAGGTTGTTGGGCAGCAAACGATTCTGAAGTTTTTCTTTTTGTCCTCAGATCCTCCTCATTGTGGCTCTCAGGACCTCTCTTTTTATAGTGTGTAGTAAGGGCACTTGTGGAAAGGCTTGAGAGGATACATGCTGGCAATTTTCATAACCGTTTTATTTGTCGTTTATGGCTGGTATTTTATTTGTGAGAAAGTATATCCTGCTGCTTGTTGTAGTAGCTAGAATTGTGGGTGTATCGCAGAAGCTCACATATTGTTCTGGTTGAAGTGTGCGGTTTTTGTGGTGAGTTTTTGACTTGTGGAGCTTGTAACCTGGTGCACTACCAATAGTGGGTTCTTGACCTACCAAGTTGCACAAATATTCATGACGTTAGGTGTTGCGGAAAAATGAATTAGTGGGTTGGTGTGAAGAATGATGTGCGGTATGCTTGTGGGGTCATCCTCCTTGCAATTTTGTTCTTTCTTTTTTTGTTTTTTTGTTTTTTTTGCAAATCGGGCTTGAACTTAGGCTTGTGTAAAAGGACATAATTTTTTTTTTGACTTTTCTTAGGAAGCTTTACCCTATACCCCTACACTTGTACCCACACCCCTACATTAAAAAATATTGGACCAAAATACCCTTGTTTAAATATCTATAATTTTTTTCATTTTTCCTTCATTCCCAAACACAAAGACATCCGGAAGCTCTCTTTCTTTTAACAAACCGGAAGACTTCAACCAAGACATCCGGAAGCCATTTTTGATCAAATACATACCGGAACACTACAAGTAAGTCATCCGGTTTGTAATTTTTTTTTCATCTTCACCGGAAGACTTAACGAATGTCTTCCGGTTTGTAAACTTGTTGATTTTGTCTTCCGGAACTCTTTCCTAAAGACTTCCGGTACACGCGAATTGGATTTTCTTCACCGGAACTCTTATTAAAAGACATCCGGTACAGACAAAAACTATTTTTCTCACCGGAACACACTCCTGAAGAGTTCCGGTGTATTGTTTTTTTTTTAATTTTTTTTCTACGTATTTATTTTTTTTTCTACTTATTTTTTTTTCTACTTATTTAATTTTTTTCTACTTATTTATTTAATTTTTTTTTCTACTTATTTATTTATTTATTTTTCTACTTATTTATTTATTTATGTTTTAATTTTTAATTATTTTTTTTTTCAGTGGTGCGCACACGAGGCAGAGATGGTAGGATCCCTCATGGAGTAGGACGGGGTGAGTCATCGAGAATGGCTGAAGAAGAGCATTTTGATGCATCTGCATCAGCATCAGCATCCGAGCCGGTTGGATATCTAGGAGGACCGTCTGATACATCTCTGTTAGTTAAATACGGACAGCATATTACAAACCGTATATGGTTCGGTCAGGTAAGAAAACGAAAATTATTTAATATTCAATAGAATTCAAATTTTTAATTGTTTTAATTGTTTTCAGGAGAGAGGGTCGAAAAAAGAGTTAAAGGTAGCGGGGCATGGATTGAAGTTGATGCAGAGGGTTCCACTACAGCTACCCAGAGAGATGGAGGGCTAGATATCTAGGTCTGGTCTAGCTTCACTCCAGAGAACTAGTTTAACAAAGATAGACACAAACCTAGTTTCAGCATTTGTAGAGAGATGGCATCTAGAGACATCTTCATTTCACATGCCGTTTGGTGAGATGACGACTACTCTAGATGACGTTTCTTGTTTGCTTCACTTGCCCATCAGGGGAGTCTTCTGGAGTCCTCAAGATATTAGTGAAGCGCTTGCTGTTGAGTGGGCTGTTCAATATTTAGGAGTGTCACGGAGAGTAGTACAACAACAAATTCGTGAATGCAGGGGTTCCTACTATAAGCTGGAGTGGTTATATGATATGTTCGTAGAGCACAGAGCTGCATCTAGATGGGATTATGCCACTAGAGCTTATTTGCTGATGTTAGTGGGTTCCACTATTTTCGCGGACATGTCGTTTACTCTTGTCGAGGCACGATACCTGTCACTGTTTATAGACTTGGATGGCTTACCAGGATACAGTTGGGGAGCAGCTGCATTGGTTACTCTTTACAGATATCTCGGAGATGCTTCTATGTTCAGCTGTAAGCAGCTTGGTGGTTATTCGACTCTCCTACAGGTATTTATTTTAATGTAGTATATTTTATTTATCTAGTTTATTATGTTATAATTAATTATTTTAAATTTAGTAACCATATTAATTTTGTAACAGTGTTGGATTCATGAGTATTTTCCAACGCTTGGAAAAAAAGGAGAGAACTGAATGCCAGCTAATAATGTGGGTCTCCCTCGAGCGATGAGATGGTCCTATAGGCAAGGTTCGTTGAAGGTGGATGACTTGCGGCCTATTTTGGACGAGCTGACACCTGCTGACGTCATATGGTGCCCATTCGAGAATCATAGAGTATGGTGTCAGTTTGATGAGCTATGTCTATATAGGGGGTGTCTGAGGTGGGGTGACACTGTTGTTCCATATTTGCCTGACAGATGTATGCGTCAGTTTGGATACCGGCAGTATATTCCATATCCACCTCTAGATCATACGATGGCTGGTGGTATTGATGTTGACTGGATTAGTTACCATCAGAGCGTTCAGAATGTGATTTGTCCGACAGCACCGGCCACCATCCCATATGAGACAGATGATGGATATCTTGAGTGGTACTATCGTGTCTCTCATCCTCGTCCGGTACCGCCACCCTATCATGATGTGCCAGTAGAGATGCCAGTTCCTGTATATGAAGCAGGACCATCTGATCCTAGCTGGGCTCGAGTGTCTTCGTTAATTCATCGGTATCTTCAGCTGGCTGGTGCTGAAGATGATGACCCACAGTTTGCAGATTTGTTCGAAGCTTTATCTATTGCTCGATCACAGTGACTTGTATTTATATTTATAATTATATGTTAACTTTTAGACTCATTTGACCTAATTGTTTTATGTTTATGTGTTAACTTTTAGACTCATTTGATCTAGTTGATTTATGTGTATGTTTTGAATGATTCACAATTCATGTTTTGAAATTAAAAATGAGTAACATAAGTCATTATTCATGTTTTGAAATTAAAAACGAGTAACATAAGTCATTATTCATGTTTTGAAATTAAAAACGAGTAACATAATTTATAATGTATAATGCGTTGGTAATATAGGCGTAAGTTGTTGCCAATGTTGTAGACGTCCTGCAAATCCTAGCATCCAAGATGTTGCTGCTGGAGAACGAAACTTCTTCCAATCTACTGTCACTGGTGGCAATGGAAACCCTTCTTTCATGTTTACCTAAATAAAAAAATAATCAAAATAGTAAGTAAAAATAACGAAAAAAACTTAAGATTAATCGCATTATCTAAAAACAACTAAGTACCTGAACCCAATGATTTCTGTTTACAAAACCAATGCAGTAAATTGCTACATTCGGTGAAAATGAAGTTGTCATAGGGAAGAAAGTCCAGCATTCAATTCCTAAACAGACAAGTACAACATTATAACGATTCGTTATCACGTAACCCATATCTGGTAGAGTTAACCATTTATGTGGTGGTTGAGGACCGACTTCCTCTATCATCAAAGATTCTCTCACCACTGCTAACTGACCAGTGAATAAATTGGCATACAAACTTGATCTTTCATTATGTATTATTTCCAAACCCAAGTCTCGATGAACCATTGTCCAACCATCTTCACCAAATCCATGCAATGAAGCAATGACTCTAAAACCATAATTACCATCTGATACAACATTAACTACATCATCAATATAGGATCGAATGTGATTAGGAAACTGAAGGATGAACTGCTTAGATGACTGTGAAGATTGTGATAATTTGATCTTCTTCGAAGCTTGTGATGGTTGAGATTTCTTTTGTGAAGACTGTGATAATTTAGTCTTCTTTGAAGTTTGTGATGGTTGAGATTGAGATGCTTGATCAACATATTCGTGATACGAAGGGTCTCTATAAACATCATATCCTACTGGTTTTTTGTCTTTTCTCTTGACTCCCCCTTTAGTTTTTATTTTCTCAAGTGGTGGACACATAGAAGTCATTGTTGGGAAGGCAAGTTCAAAAACCCTACTTTTTAATGCCCTTTTTCCAACAACATCCAGTGACTTAAACCTTTTCCATAACTCATCTATTGCACTACTCATATCCACCTCTGATCCATCATCTACGTCTTCGTCCAAATTAACTTCCATACTTAGTTTTCTCCAATGAATATGTACAACCTCTATTGGTATTGGTATACCATCAATTCTATATCCTGTCAACTCACAAGCACAAGGTAATCCGTAGGTTGTTCTAAGAGTACAACGACACTTTTCCTTGTTAGTTCCAACATAATCAACTCGTTTTAACTCTTCAGCAATGCGTCTCAATGCATCTCGAGACACTGAACCACGTATATTATTGTAAAATGGACTTACATGAGCGTGCTCAACTTCATAAAAACTCTTTTGAAAAGAAGCTCTAATATTACCCAATTGTAACTTTAAGTTGTCATTCATAGCCTCCCAACATTTGACCATGTCACCAATACTGTTCCCCAACATTTGCTTTAACTTCCAATGAGCAGACTCGACCCTAAAATTAATACATATTAAATATATTATAAAAAAATTTTAAAAAAAAAATACAATTTAGAAATACTAAAAACAAATACATACCGATTAGTCGTGGTGTTACCAAAATGTAGCAATCGATTAATCCATGCTTCAACAAATCTTTGTCTATGTGGTGTCAACCATGTGTTCTTCACATAATCAATAAATTCATTACAATCAACGCACGCCTGCTCAAGTTGTTTCAACGTTTGATCATACTCAACCTCATCACTAGCCCATACAACCTCCGTCCATAATTCGTCAATTTTCTTTTGCATGTCACTAGCCACATATTGTTTCCGTTTTGCACCAGCATTCTTGTTAATATGATATCGACATAGCATATTGATCGACCTTGGAAACACAATTTCAATGGTTTTCATCAAAGCAAGATCTCTATCTATCAAAATCACTTGTGGACACAACTCTTTTTTCACAAACAATTGTTTAAGCTTATCTAGGACCCAACAAAAATTCTCAGTTTGCTCAGACTCAATATAGGCAAATGCGACAGCAAAAGTCAACTCGGTTGATGTCATTCCAACAATTTCAAACAGAGGTTGCCTATATTTGTTTGTCTTGTAAGTGCTGTCCATAACTAGCACAGTAGGAAAAATATTCAACAACTTAACTGAATCTGGATGAGCCCAAAAGATATATCTAATAACTTCAGAGTCATCTCTTTTTCTACTCCAATAAACATAACCTGCTTCCTCAATAAGCTTAAACAAATGTTGTATCTCACTTCTAGAACCTCTTATATTTTTTACTATCGTACTCTTCTGTTTGTATATTTGCGTGATCCGAGTGACATTATCTGGATCTTACTCTTGCAATGAAAGCAGTATATGTCTAGGTGGAACCTTTCTCTTTGTCAAATCAATAACATGTTGCTTCTGATCCGCTGTCAACCTACCGACAAATGCGTGACCTTCTAATCTATCAGGTAAATCATGGTTATGAACTCCACATTTTACATCAATTTTCCATCCAGATCCATCAGCCGCTGGAATTGATCTGATTCTAAATGGACATTCACATTTTTTCGTCGCACTCTGAGTTCCACTAACAATATCTCTGTGTTTTCCTCCTTTATCACATCCAAATATTAATTTGTTACTTCTTCCTCTCTTACCTATTTTAATATCTGAACGAGTGATGATAACCGTAACTTTATTTCGGATTCTGATCTCTTTAATCCATCTTATCACCTATTCTCGTGTATTAAATTTTTGAGTAGTTGAAAAAACATCAGACGTATCTACCCATATTTGATCTTTATCGCATATTTGTAAAGGAACTTCTGAAATTACATACATACGTAAAAAAAAATTTTAAAAAAAAATTCAAAAAAATAAAATAAAAAAAATGCCAATACAAACCGGAACACTTATAGAAAGAGTTCCGGTAGCCAAACGAGTCAAAAAACAAACCGGAAGACTTGTTACAAGAGTTCCGGTAGTCAAAATTTTAAACCGGAAGACTTGTTCCAAGTGTTCTGGTGATCACACGAAAATTCCAATACCGGATGTCTTTATTAAAGTGTTCCGGTATGAAAGAATATGCATACCCATTTGCGATTCTCAGAGTGTTCCGGTTGATTGGGGGTCTATTCCTCAAAGTCTAAAAATTATAAAAAAATGAAAATAAAAATAATAAAATATTAAAATATATGAGGATAAAATGGGTATTTTTTTAAAAATGTAGGGGTGTGGGTACAAGTGTAGGGGTATAGGGTAAAGCTTCCCTTTTCTTATAATATGATGGAGTAATGGGCTTTATGAAATAAAGAGGTTAATGGACTTTGGCAATTTTTTGGGTAATAATAAATTTTGAAATGTGAATGAGTTTTATTTGTAGTCAAAATCGAATGGGTTTAAGAAATGGAGTTTAATATGGATAAAAAAAAAATAATTGGATTATTGAAAATGATTAATGAATTAAAAAAAGGATAACGGATAATGAAAATCGAGACATTGGATGGATAATGATTGAGAACTTGGAAATTAATTTAAAATGGATACAAAGACTAGAAAGTTGATTCAACCACACGTAATCTGGGTCCTCTTGGAAACCCTAACTAGGAAGTGATCTAGATTGTGACGATCATCACCTCCTAACTCCTACTGATAGCCTGCCATAGCTTAATAATTTGATCCTTATATCAACTGTCTTGGACTAGTACCAACTCTAATTAGGAGCTTCAGATTCACATCATCTGAATCGTGCTCGTTGCAATCTTGATCCTGAAACAAGTCTCTGCCTGGCCAAGATTATGACAAAACCTATTGAGCTGAAAACACCATTGCGAACACACTTGATTTGACAAACCTCTAATGAAACTCAATTCACACACTGGTGTCCTGAATTAGCCCAAAACCCTAACAACAAGTTTTGACTTACACCACTTGGTATATGCCTTCCATGGCTTTGATCACGAAACAAAATCTTGTCTGACTAAAATCAGGTCAAATCAAGACGATTCTCACTCCAAACTGCACATACTCCGGACCTGACAAACCTTAAATAAACCTCAATTCAAGGAAAAAGGAAATAACGTCATATTTTTTTTGATTTTCTGAATAACGTTAGTGGTTGGATGTACAGATGAAGGCAATATATAGGTAAAGCAAATTTGGGGTATGACAGGTACTAATATAAAACTGTGTAATTAATTAACTTCATTATTTCATTGAATATTTTTTCATTTTTTAACCAACATAATTTTATTATAAAAAAATTATTTTTAATATCTAAGCGTGTTCTGGACTGGGCCTCGGGCTGAACTATGCTGGTCAGCCCAGTAATGTTCCACCAGGCCCTGCCCCGTCCGGGTACCACGTCGAGCACAAGATCCCCGACATGCTAGAATGATCTCCCCGCGAAGGAGAACCGTCCCAACCACGCCGGGCAAGAGAATCGCCCGCACGACCAAGCACCGCCCTCCGCGGGCGGTATTCCCATGCCATCGAGCAAGACCCCTGGGGAATCTCCCGGGCTCCCCTCCGCGAGGAGAACAACGTGCCATGCGCACGCTCTCCACGTGCTCCCCTCCGCGGGGACACGTCATCTCCCAACTGCCCACCTCCGAAAGAGCAGGTCAAACCCACTTTCCGGAGATCACGGGACAGTTGGACTAGGACGAAGACCACGTTCTGGTCTTCACTACGCCATGTAAATCCTAGCAGTCATTAGGGTTGGGCCTGGTCATCCAGCCCACCTCAAATGACCGTTGGCCCAGCGTTAGGGTCTCTCTATAAATACCCTCTTCCACAAGAGGGTCAGGTAATTCGCTTCTTACCCATTTTCTGTACTTGGCTCTCACTCTGCCCAACTCCTTACTTTGACATCAGAGTATTTTGCAGGCACACCCCCTTCTCCTCCTCATCACCGGTGAACAGGTAGCAGTCCAATAGCGTGTGGCCAACCCGTGATCCCCTTCTGATCAGGTCAGATCAGTGGCGCCGTCTGTGGGAACAGAAACTTCCCCGTTACTCCGAGCAGAAAACCAAAGTTTCACCAGCACTCCACGATCATGGCTAGCCCACACCACGATGATACCATGCACGACTTCGTGCTCAACGTCGCCGCCAACGGAAGCAAGCAGATGGAGACGTCACGTCCGATGGAGACCAACGAGAGAGAAGGTCAGACTGCTTCTCCGTCATATGCAGAACTGTTGCGCCAGGCCGACCACCGGCCCCCGAGCCCAGTGGCGTTCCAACCCGTTCCTATCCCAGCGGGAGCGGACCCAACGGTGGCCACCCTCTTTGCGGCCATCAACCAGACGAACCAGCTGCTGTTTCAGCAGAACGCACGAATTGGAGCGCTAGAGCGGGAAGGCCCCTCGAGGTCCCCTCTGCGGGGAGACCAGAATGGAGGCTCAAGAAGTCCCTCTCCTCAATCCAGAAATCGCCGACCTCGGCTGGAGAGGCCCCGAACAGAAGTGGTGCGAGAGTGCACCAGATCCCTAGCGAGACAAGTTCGTGGGAGACGACTGAACACTTCGGCGATCCCGACCAGAAACCCGCGCGTCGAACCCCCGGTCAGGAGGCCGAGGACCCGAAACCAGGTGCCTATCCTAAGCGGCTCATATCCTCCCTAGTCCCCCGCCCTCAGCGACGAAGACGACTACCAGACCCCGTTGTCCCGGGAAATCATGGCCACCCCCATTCCCCACGGGATGGAGAAGCCCCCGACGTTATCGATGTACGACGTTACATCCGACCCAGATGATCACTTGGAAGACATCGAGGCCATGCTCGATTACCGAAACGTCCGAGGAGCTATCAAGTGCAGGTTATTCCCGACGACCCTGAGGAAAGGCGCCATGACGTGGTACAAAAGTCTAGAGCCCGAATCGGTAACGTCATGGAGAGTCCTGAAGGACCTGTTCTCAAAACACTTCAAAGCGTCCCAACGCCATCCGAAGACGGAGGCCGTCCTCGGGGAGATGATCCAAGCCCCAGACGAACCTCTCCGAAAGTACATCGAAAGATTCATCCGGGAAGCGTTGCAGGTAACGACGTCAGACGAGATGAAGCGCTACCTAATGGAACAGGGTCTACGCCATGACTCCAAGTTCTATGAGGCCGTAGGCATACACCGGCCAGCCTCCCTACAAGATTTCCTCGATAGAGCAGTGCATTATATCCGATTCGAGGAAACCCAAGCAGCCAACTCCGCACGAGACACCCGAGACAGTGAGGCCCCCGCGGGCACCGAGATGACGGAGCCTCGAGCCATCGGCGGGGAGGTGACCGTCGTCGGGAAGATCGCCCTCGCGAACAACACGGCCCTGCCGGCCGATTCACGGAATACATGGCCTTAGTCGCTTCCCGCGAGCACATACTGGCCGAATGCGCCAAAACCGAATTTGTCCAGGGAGGTATCTGTTTCCCCCGGCCGACGCCCCCCAAACCCAATATGGACAAATTGAAATACTGCCGATTCCATAGGAGCCACGGGCACGTGACCGAAGACTGCATCCATCTCAAGGACGCGATCGAAATTCTGATTAAAGACGACCACCTAAAGAGATACACCCAGGGGGTGAGGCCCCGAGACCAAGAAAATCGATGAACTCCCCTCTTCTGACGGCGACAGCAGACTCCAGGTTGCGCTGTGTGTCAGCCGCCCAGAGGACTGGTTCGCAGATAGAGAGTTCGGCCTCCCCGAAGGCCCCGACCTACCCAGTGAGCCAGTCTGGCCAACCAGCCGGTGGGAATACTTCGCCAGAGTCATGGTCATCTCGGGTGGCGCCACAAGGAGCCTGTCCATAGGATCAGTGAAAAGAAGGTTCGACGAGCTTATCACAAGCAACCCCGGAAAAATGAGCACGCTCGAAAGATTCTGCGGTCAATCCAATCCGATCATGTTCTACCTCGAGGAACTCCCCGGGGGATCCCCCAACTCCAACATTCCCCTGCTCCTAAGGGCACGGATGGCAAACTTCGACGTCAGGCGTATCCTTGTCGACGGAGGCAGCTCGGTGGACATCATGTACACCCACCTCTTCATGACCCTCCAACTCGACGAATCCAACCTTTCCCCCTACGTAGGCTCCGACCTCTAGGGGTTCAACGGGACGACGATGAGACCTTGGGGGTACGTGGAGCTGAAAGACTTTCGGAGAAGAGGAAACGGTCAAGGAAACCAGCACCCATTTCTTAGTCATTGAGTGCCCATCCCTCTACAACTGCATTCTGGGCAGAACAACGATAACATAGCTCACCGTGGTACCCTCCATCGTCCACTTGAAGATGAAGTACTACACGAAACGGGGGGCCATAGTGACCCTTAAAGGAGACATCGAGGCCGCCCGAAGGTTCTTCGAGGCCGCGCTGAAAGGGTTGGACACCATCGCTCCAATAACCAAAAAGGCGACCCCAACCGTAGCGCCGAAGAGCGAACCAAAGGAGCTGGTCGGATCCGTGGACCTCGACAGCCGCTTCACCGAGGAGAGCGATCACGAAACAAGGATCAACGAAGCCAACGGGCATCCCGCCCACCCGGCACGCCCTATCCCGGACGGCGAATTCGAGATCATCACCCTCGGGAAAGACAAGGGCAGAACCGTGAAGATCGGCGCCGAACTCCCAGACTTGGCGAAAAGACAGTTGCAAGCCTGCCTCCGCGAGAACGCCGACCTCTTCGCATGGAGCGCCGCAGAAATGCCCGGACTCGACCTCGAGGTCGCTTGCCACCAGCTGTCCATCAGCCCGACGGCGAAGGCCGTAGTTCAACGTAGGCGTAGACAATCCCCAGAAAAGTCGGCAGCAGCCGAGAACGCTGTAAAAGACCTCCTAGAGGCAAATTTTATTTCGGAAGCCCGATATTCAACCTGGCTGTCCAATGTTGTATTCGTTAAAAAGAATAATGGAAAATGGCGCATGTGTGTTGATTATACCGATCTCAACCGGGCATGTCCTAAGGACGCCTACCCCCTCCCCAACATCGACAAACTCGTCGACAACTTTGCGGGCTTCAGGCTCTTGTCCTTCATGGACGCATACTCGGGGTACAACCAAATCCCAATGGCCGAGCACGATAAACAGAGCACGGCCTTCATGACGGCGTCGGGCAACTATTACTATAACGTAATGCCTTTCGGCCTAAAGAACGTTGGCGCCACATACCAACGGATGATGAACAGTGTCTTCCGGGGCGAAATCGGCGACATGCTTGAAGTATACATGGACGACATGATCGTCAAATCCTGCACGGAAGTCGACCACACGACCCACCTCAAGAAGGTCTTCGATACCGCGAGGACATGCCGAATACGCTTCAACCCGGAGAAATGCACCTTCGGTGTTCACGCAGGAAAGTTCCTCGGCTACTACCTGACCGAGCGTGGGATCGAGGCCAATCCGGACAAATGCCACGCCTTTTCGGAAATCACCACACCCACCATGAAGAAGTCCATCCAATCCCTCAACGGCATGCTCACCTCACTTTTCCGGTTCATCGCCAAATCCGCCCAGCACGCCCTCCCCTTCTTCAAACTACTCAGGAAGGAGACCACATTCGAATGGACAGAGGAATGCGAGCAAGCCCTCCGCCATCTCAAACACGTCTTGTCCGAACCACCGGTGCTAACACGTCCCGTGATGGGAGAAACCCTATACCTATATCTGGTCGTGGCTAACGAAGTCGTCAGCGCCATCTTCATCAGAGAAACCGAGGAGGGCCAAAAACCAATCTACTTCACGAGCAAAGCCCTCCACGGCCCCGAAGTCCGATACCAGCGGATCGAGAAAGTCGCCCTAGCCCTCATCACCGTAGTGCGACGACTCTGACATTACTTCCTCGCACACACCGTCGTGCTCCACACCGATCAACCCATCTGCTAGCTCCTCGGCCGACCCGACATGGCTGGACGCATGCTGAAATGGTCGTTAGAACTATCTGAGTTCGACATCATCTATGAAGACCGGAACGCCATCAAAGCTCAAGCCCTGGCCGACTTCGTCGCCGAGATGACCTCTTCGCCCGACCCCACCACCGGGAGCCACATCTGGACCATTTTTGTAGACGGATCCTCCAACTCTACAGGAAGCAGAGCCGGCATCATCCTTGACAACGACGAGGGCACCCTCATCAAGGTCTCCCTCACGCTGGCCTTCCTGACAACTAACAACCAAGCCGAGTACGAAGCGTTCCTGGGCGGACTTCGCCTGGCATCAGACCTTGGAGCCAGAGACATCCGAATCTACACAGATTCCCAACTAGTCGCTTTGCAAGTACGAGGAGAATATCAAGCGAAAAACGACAACCTCGCCGAGTACTTAGCACTTATCACCGAAAAACTGCAAAGTTTCGACTCCGCGGAGATTCAGCACGTCCCGCGCGAGCAGAACACCCGCGCCGATATCCTCTCCAAGTTGGCGAGCACCAAAAAGCAAGGAGGCCACAAGTCGGTCATCCAAGAAGTCTTATCGCAACCGAGCACCAAAGCGACCACCGCCCCGCTTGACGTCAATGCCATAGGAGATAACGACTGCTGGATGACACCACTACACACCTACCTCAGCACCGACCACCTACCAGCCGACTCTAAAGAGGCAAGCACAACCAAGCGACGAGCCTGCTCGTACGTCCTCCTCGAAGGCAAACTATATCGCCGAGGCTTCGCGATCCCACTCCTCAAATGCATCGATAACTCCCAGAGCGCAGCCGTCCTAGAAGAAATCCACGAGGGCATCAACGCGCAGCACCTCAGAGGACGGTCCCTGGCGAGAAAGTCTCTACGGGTAGGCTACTACTGGCCCTCGATGCAAACAGACGCGAAGGAACACGTCAAACGATGTGACAAATGCCAAAGACACGGGGACATGCACCTCGCCCCACCAACCGAACTCAAATCCCTCTCCTCCCCATGGCCATTCGCCTGGTGGGGGTTGGACATCCTCGGGCCCTTTACCCTGGGATCCTATCAGAATAAGCACCTCATCATGGGCGTAGACTACTTCACCAAGTGGATCGAAGCCGAAGCCCTGGCCAAAATTACGGCCCACAACATACTCCGATTCTATAAACGAAACATCCTCACAAGATTCGGGGTCCCGCTCGCCATCGTCACCGACAACGGCACACAGTTCACGGACAAAAACTTTCGCGACGTCGTCACCAAGCTCGGAACCAAACACCACTTCACCTCGGTCGAGCACCCTCAGACAAACGGCCAGGCAGAATCCGCGAACAGGGTCATCCTCAGGGGACTCAAGCAACGTCTCAGTGACGTAAAGCAAGCATGGGTCGAGGAGCTCCACAGCGTCCTCTGGGCATACCGCACCACTCCCCACTCAACCACGGGGGAAACCCCATTCCGCCTCACGTATGGAACCGAAGTCGTGATACCTGTCGAGATACGCGAGCCATCCAGACGAACTGAAGCTCCCCTCGACAACGACGACAACGACGACGCCTTACGTGAAGAGCTCAACCTTGTCGAAGAGATTCGCTCAGGAGCAGCCCTCCGAGAAGCCCAACTAAAACAACAAGTAGCACTTCGCCACGACAACAAAGTCCTCAAACGTGACTTCCAAGTCGACGACTTAGTTCTGCGCAGAAACCAGAAAGACTCACACGAGGGAAAACTGGCTGCGAATTGGGAAGGCCCCTACCGTGTCCGCAACAAGACGGAGCACGGGGCCTATTACCTCGAAAACCTGTACGAGGAACAACTAGCTCGACCATGGAACGCCGCGAAACTTAAGCGGTATTACAGTTAACCACTGCCCGCGACGACCCATCGTCACGACCACTGGGGGGCGACATGGTACCACTGCACCTCCTCGTGTCTACTAACGACCAGAGAAAAGCAAGCCCTGCCTCTTGTGTGCGCAGGCAGAAGGCCTTGCTCGGGGGGAACACCTCGGTCGAGATTTCCCACCGCCGTACCGAAACCGGTAGGACGCCTAGCTCGCGATGGGACGTCCACGCCAGGGGAGAACTACCCCCGAACCGGCCAAGCAACAACGCCGGCCAAACCGGCCAGTTCCCTTCACCGCCAGTAACAAGCTTTGTCGAGCTACCACCCAGGACAGACCCAAAGGCATACTAACACATACATATCAAACATATAACTCAAGCATACAAATACATGCAGAAATAAAACGAGCATAAACAACATGCAAAAACGAGGCGCACACTTAGACAATTTTCAAAATATATTAATAAAAAACGGGCACCAGCTCAGTAGTCAACATTACACAAACAAGGGTGCACAGGCCCGACAAAGAAAACAACGAAATACAAAACATGGCACGCTGGCCGAAATACGCGGGCACGCGGGCCCGAGACCAATCTAAACTCCCTCCTCTCCACCAGCTTCAGCCTCCACGCCAGGGACGACGGTGCCACCCTCCTCGGCGCTGGGGTCAACCACCCGGCCATCAACTATCTCATGAAAGGGGCCAATCCCGTTCTCAACGAAGGCGACCCCGGAGTTCACCACCCTGAGCTGAGCAATGGCGCTGTTGAAGCCCGCAGCAAAACCATCCAGGCAGTCCCCTTCCAGCACACGTATCCTGGCGAACAGATCAGCCCGGGTAACCAGCAGTCGGTCATTGTCGGTCTCATCATCCCCAGGAAAAAGATCGCCCTCGAGCTCCGCCACTCGAGCTTTCTACGCCTGCATCCCCTCCTCGACAGCTTTCAGCTTCTCCTCAACGCCACTGCATCTTTTGCGCTCGAGGTCTACTTCCCCCCGAACCTTCTCCAACTCGCCGGTCAGCTGGGTCACTTTCCCTCGGATTGCCTCCAAATCCTCGACCGCTTTGTTCAGACGGAACTGCGTGAACGTGAGATCCCCTTGCAGCTTCGACAGTTCCACGGTCGAGCAACTCTCTTCGCTCAGAACCATCGCCGTGGTGAAAGTCCGCATCAACGCAGCCAAATCCTCAGTCAGGACCTGCCTCCTCGTTGCATGGTCAGCGCCCAGGATCGCCTTCACCTCTCCCGCCGGAATGCTGGGCGACCTAGCCCCATGGAAGTAGCCGGGATGCTGGTGACAGGGAGTGATGGGGTAACCCTCTGCGGAAGACTCCGCCGACAAATCGACCACGGGCGTATCCTCCTGAACTCTCGCTCTCATCGGAACCCCTTGGGAAGTAGGCGACTGGCTACCGGTCGGGGACGCCGACGACCCTCTTCCATCTTGCTCGGCAGAAGACTGCCCGGCCAACTGAGCCATCCGCGTCTTCGGAGGGGCAGCGGCCCTCGACATGCGCAACTTCTTCACTCACTCCTCGACAGAAGCCATGTTCCCTGCACGACAAAAGAAAACTAGTCAGTAAAAAGCTAAGGATATCAGGGCGAAAGGGAACGAGGCGGCCACCACCTAGGTAACGCAGAACATCCTCCTCCGAGGCACACTCGAGCAGGGCCTTTGTGTTGATCAGCCTCGCCGTCTCCCGAATGTTTCCGTAACTGTCGAGGATATACTGGCCGTCAGGGGTGACCAGTTTCGATGGCGGCAAGTTCCGCACGAAAGAAACTATCTTCATGTAGTTGGCCATATCCTCTTCGTCAAGCGTCCCCGCCCGCACGATGTACCCACCTGTTCCCCGAGAATAATGATCCAGGGACCACTCCACGTGCACCCGAGGCAGCATGACGGCCTCGCAACGACCATCCACTATCCTCTCCCCTTCCGAATATAACGAGCGGACCTCTTCGTGCGTGATAGGGCTGACCACGAAAAAACGACTCTTGAAATCTCGAACGGAATCCATGTACGTCCTAAAAAGCCTGTCCGACTGCTTGAATGACACCCAACCATGCTGACCTCCCACCGACTGCCGCTGCAGATGGAAAATGCGAAAGAACAACGGCAGCGTGACGCCGACCTGGAGATATTGGCACACGAGCTCGAAGGCCCGAATAAAAGCCAGGGCATTGGGGTGCATTTGTGACGAGGCCAGCCTCAGCCAGTCGAAGAGGCCCAGATGAAAGTTTGAAAAAGGCAACCTGAGCCTAGCCTCTTTGAAGTAAAACTCATACATCGAAAAGCGCATACGCCCGTATTTCGAGCAGATCCGATGACCTGGCCGGGGGCGGTAGACTTGCCAGTTTTGAGGATCCCCCTCTTCCCGGTCTTCCACGGTGGCGTAGGCCCCCGTCGGATCTGAAGCAAAGCAGGAGGGCGTGGTGATGGGCTCCTCGGCCACCCAGTCTGCGATCGGAACGACGCGCTCGTCAAAATAGGGAACGTCCGACTCATTGTCCTCGACCATTGTGCCCAAGATAAGCGTAGTCATTAAACACCTGAAAAGCAGAAGGTAACGGTGAATTCGATGACAGAGATTAAATTCACCCTTCCACCGCAAGTCAAGTGAAAGGGCGACGAGGACTCCCCAAGCATCGTCCCCGGTGGGTCTGCCCTAACCTACCCCCTCCCCGGTTCCGTGTGGCCCGAACAACAGACCCACCTCGGAGGCATCCGTCAGAATAGACGTCGCTCCCCGGGGCGTTCATCGGAGTAAAAAAACGCTCCCCGGGGCATTCATTGAAAAAGGCTGCCCTCCCCGGGACATTCATCGGAAAAGACTTCCGTCCCCGGGACACTCATCGGATCTAGCATTTCTCCATGGTACATTCATAATAAAAACCCTAAAAAACCACCAAGAACGGCGGAGATTTCGCCGCTCCTCGGGGCATTCAATCGGCCCCGGCCACGCTCAAGAAACAAACAAGAAAAGCAAGAGAAAAAGAAAAGGGAAACTTACTATGGAAAAATTGACGACGGAGAACGCGGCGGCGGTAACGGCGATGATATCGGAAGGCGGCGGAACGACAGGCTGGAAATTTGAGAATCAGAGGGCGAAAAGTGAGAAATGAGCAGGGGCTCGCTCATTTATACCCCTGCACGGGACTCGAAGCGTCGTTAGACACTTGAGTACCCTAGGGTAGCCGCCCTAGCAGCCACCCAGAATGCGACACGTGGCGGAAGCAGACAGACGTGTCTCTTCACCTCTCCCCGCCAATACCCGCCTTCGAGCCCGCCCGACCGATGACAATAAACGCGCGTCTTCACACGTGGAGTCTTTTCCCGGACCAGTCCACTTCCCCGGAACGACGTCATCAAGTCCTCACTCCCATCTTCGGAGCAACGACTTGGGGGCTCTTGTTCTGGACTGGGCCCCGGGCTGAACTATGCTGGCCCAGCCCAGTAATGTTCCACCAGGCCCTGCCCGGTCCGGGTACCGCGTCAAGCACAAGATCCCCGACATGCTATAATGATCTCCCCGCGAAGGAGAACCGTCCCAACCACGCCGGGCAAGAGAATCGCCCGCACGACCAAGCACCGCCCTCCGCGGGCGGTATTCCCATGCCATCGAGCAAGACCCCCGGGGAATCTCCCGGGCTCCCCTCTGCGGGGAGAACAACGTGCCATGCACACGCTCTCCACGTGCTCCCCTCCGCGGAGACCCGTCATCTCCCAACTGCCCACCTCCGAAAGAGCAGGTCAAACCCACTTTCCGGAGATCACAGGACAGTTGGACTAGGGCGAAGACCACGTTCTGGTCTTCACTACGCCACGTAAACCCTAGCAGTCATTAGGGTTGAGCCTGGTCATCCAGCCCACCTCAAATGACCGTTGGCCCAACACTGGGGTCTCTCTATAAATACCCTCTTCCACAAGAGGGTCAGGTAATTCGCTTCTTACCCATTTTCTGTACTTGGCTCTCACTCTGCCCAACTCCTTACTTTGGCATCAGAGTGTTTTGCAGGTACACCCTCTTCTCCTCCTCATCACCGGTGAACAGGTAGCAGTCCAACAGCGTGTGGCCAGCCCGTGATCCCCTTCTGATCAGGTCAGATCAAAGCGTTTATTAATAAACTTCATAACTTCATTAACCAACTTTTTATATTTTAATTTTATTAACCAATTTCATTTATTTTACTATTAAAAGTCACCAGACACAAACATTATTCACAATTACCATTCAGAATTGATCGTACCTGACCAGAAGGGATCAACGATCTGCCACGCGTCGAAGATTTAGATGCTGCTCACCAGGGTGTTGAAGAGGAGGAGGAGGTGTACCTGAAACACACTCCAATGCCAAAGTAAGCGACGGGCAGAGTGAGAGCAAGTACAGAGAGAGAGAGTAAGAAGATTAAGTTACTTGACCCTCTAGTGAAGAAGGTATTTATAGTGAGACCCCGGCGCAGGGCCAATGGTTGCCTAGCACTGGGTTGCCAGGCCCAATGTTGGCAATTGCTAGGGCTGACGTGGCATCATGGAGACCAACACGTGGTCCACGCCCTAGTGTAACTGCTCCGCACTATCCGGGAGGAGGAAGACCGGATCTTTCGGAAGTGGGTAGTTACCTTATGACGTGTCCCTGCGTGAGGGGCACATGGAGATCATGGGGGAAACCTTGAGGAGTTCCCCGGCCATACGTGACCGTCTGGTCGGACGTGAGGGTCCTAGCCGACGATGAGGAAAGGCGAGGCTGGATGGTCGGCAACCAGGGTCCTGCTCGGCCGCTGAGGGCCTTCGCCCTGCTCGGATGAATGTTGTGCCCCCAGGTCCCATCTCGACAGCGTGGTCCTATTGGGTCCAACCTCAATGGGGTTTGGGCCTGTTCGATTGCGGGCTAAGCCTCGACCCAGTCCAGAACAAGAATGTTATTGTTCATAGTTAGTATTTACGCACTATTCATATCATTGTTCATCATATTTGTGAATAATGACTACAATGTAGTGTATGATGATAGTGTAAGAATAACAATGATGTTTTATAATTGAAAGAATTTTTTAAAAATGATCCATTAGCACCGGAATTGTGTTTTGTTTACACTTTTTATTACGACAATCTTAGATTTATATTGAATTAAATAAATAGATATTATATGTCTTTACAAAAATTATATATTTTATTTTTTATTTCTGAAAAATTTTATTATTTTTAGTTTTTACAAAATCATTTTGTAATCAATTGAAGTCTTCACTATTAACTTAAGTTTTATTTTGAGATTTTGATATTAAAAAATATGGATATATTTATAATGATTATTTTTGAAAACAAAAAAAAAATTTAATTCTAATTTTCCCCTAGTATTTAACCCTAACATTTTTTTAAGAGTTTAGATGTCTTCTCCAAATCCGACCAAGGCATAATTACCATTACAACCCTACCCCTACCCACTGTATTTTTATTTTCTTTTTCTTCTCTCGTTCGTTTTGTATCAGATTCAGTGCTTTCTCTTACCTTCCATTTTTAATTCATTTTTCAATTAATCCTTCTTTTTATTTTATTTTTTCCTTCAAATTTCTCACTGTATCATCTTTTTCCTTTTTCTTCTTACTTTTTCCCCTTTTCTCTTCACTTGACCTAAATCAATTCCATTTTTTCCGTGATCGATTGCACCCTAATTTTTCACCTTACTCTCCTCTCTAGAGTATTGTTCTTCTTGTTATTCTTTTGGTTCTGTTACTTTGATTTGGCGCTGAATTACGGATCAGAGAGTGGCGGTGTTGATTGTGAAGGTGCACTGTATGTTTGAGCATTGAAGAGGAGGGGATTGTGTTCTCTCCTCTGTTCCGCCGTAGAAAATTCCGGTGGCAGAGGCTTTTTGATAATAACTTATTATCGTTGTTGAGATTTGTGGTTGATTGAATTTTTTTTGTACGTGGGGGAAAATGTATGCTTCGGTAACTGATAGGGGATACGAGGGGAGTGGTGGAGTTTCAGGACCTATTTTGATTCCGAAGCGTTTTGTGTGGCCTTATGGAGGAAGAAGAGTGTTTCTCAGTGGTTCTTTCACCAGGTATTCGATTTCGTGGTTGTTGCTGTTCTTAACTATCGATATTTATTAGTTTAAGATATGGATATGATTGATGGAATTTTTGTAATTTATTTGATTTACTGATGTTAGTTTTTTTGTGTGGGGATAGATGGTCAGAACATATACCTATGTCTCCGATGGAGGGATACCCGTCGGTGTTTCAGGTTGTTTGCAGCTTGATGCCGGGATATCATCAGGTTTTTTTTTTCTTCGGACATGGGAAGAAAAAATCTTTATAGTTACTATGATTAGCTTTTTTTCTAGGTTCTTTTACTTGTGTTGTTTTTGGCTGATTACTGCCGCGGGATGGGGTTGATGTTATGTTTACTTTGAACTTCGTGTTGTGAGATAGTGAGAGGGTTAGGATTAAGATTTTACTTCAGAATTTTGAGAAACAGTAATGAAACTTTAGCGATAACTTCTAACTTTCATTAAGAGTTTGTATTTCTATTTGATTAGTGAAATTGGGGTGGCTTTTGTGGATTGCACGAAAACTGTCTTACTACCTTTTTGGAGTTATGGAAAGGAGTGAGCAAGTAAATGTTAATGGTTGGATTTGAAACGTGAAAACAGTTGGGTGGTTGTTTCTATTTTGACTGTTTTCACGTTTCTATTTTTTTCTAGGTTCTTTTACTTGTGTTGTTTTTGGCTGATTACTGCCGCGGGATGGGGTTGATGTTATGTTTACTTTGAACTTCGTGTTGTGAGATAGTGAGAGGGTTAGGATTAAGATTTTACTTCAGAATTTTGAGAAACAGTAATGAAACTTTTGCGATAACTTCTAACTTTCATTAAGAGTTTGTATTTCTATTTGATTAGTGAAATTGGGGTGGATTTTGTGGATTGCACGAAAACTGTCTTACTACCTTTTTGGAGTTATGGAAAGGAGTGAGCAAGTAAATGTTAATGGTTGGATTTGAAACGTGAAAACAGTTGGGTGGTTGTTTCTATTTTGACTGTGGATAAAGTCATATCATGCAATGTAAGCAAGCATGTTTCCTTAAAAACTGTATATTCTGCTGGACAGGTAGGCTAGGGTTTTACATGCATCATTCATGGTATACCAATCAGACAAAGACTATCCTAACCTAGAACATGAGCAGCAGATTTGCTTGTCCTAGTAGTGTGAGGCCTGTTTCATCATGCCAGGGCTTGCGCTCACCTTTTTGGTGATGTATGTGAGGGCAGACCAGCCTGTGAGCTATGCCTTTTGTATTGAACTGAGAGACTAGTACTTTGAACTCACCTCCATTAGTTTGAACAAACCCTGACCTTAATACCAAATTGGACTTCAATAGCAGTGAGCAAGTGTGTGAAGATGACACACATCAAATTTCAACTTAATAGGGAACACCCAAGTGTACTTTGTAGAAGCATCAACACAAGTATGTGTTTGTAGCCACAACAAGAAATCATTGGAACACGGCCCCATATATCAGCAAACAATCCATAAACATGTGCAGTGTAGTGTGATTCAGATGCACATGTCTAGAGATAATTATGTTAACTTTTGATAAGATGTTCCATCATTTCTTCTGCATTTAATAAGTAGACAGTCTTTGATGTTTTATTTATCTGTATTATTTTACTTTCCCATGCTCTCACTTATGTCATGTTGTTATGTATAATACCATCTACCTGTTGGCATAGTATCTGATATTCAGGGAAGCCATACTGCTGACAAGGACAATATTGTTTCCAAATTATGTGCAGTACAAATTTAATGTGGATGGTGAATGGCGTCATGATGAGCAACAACCATTTGCAAGTGGGAACTATGGAGTAGTAAATACTACTTATTTAGCGAGAGAGCCTGATGTTTTATCTGCCATCTTAAGTGCCGAAACACCCAGTAGGTCCCACATGGAGGTTGATAATGATGTCTTTGGGCATGCAGTAAGTCTCTTCTTCCTTCCCTCTTCAGCCTCAACTTTTTAATGTTCCATATACTTTAATGCTCTCATCTCTACTTGAAATTGATAATGATGTCTGGTATGTTGTTCTCTCCTCCCTGTCATTGGTCTGTTCATTCCAACACAACATGATTGGCTTAGTATCACAAGTTCTACATTGGCTTTGTGGAAGAAACTGAATATCCATTTAATGCACTGGCTTTCCTCTCTAAACAGACTGGCTTTCCTCTCTAAACAGACTGGCTTTCCTCTCTAAACAGACTGGCTTTTAGTATGGTGGTTCTCCTTTTACATTACTAATGCTATGTCATCATTGTCTTTAAACTAGGGCTGCATTTGTTTAAAAACCATGCATGCCCTTGTTGTCCTATTTATACCCATTGATATTTTGAAGACTGCTTTTGAAGTTTGCATTGAACTTTAGGGAAGTTATAGTAGGAATTTCTGAGTCTGATGAAGGGAGAGGACAATATAACACTTTAAGTTGTAAAATGCTGAGGATCTACCTACACTTACACCCACCCAAAAAATAAAGTTTTTTTCTTCCTGAAAAATGTAGCCTGAAAAATTGTAGGAATTGGCAAGCAATGTGTGGCTGCAAATATTATATTAGTAAACACCAAAGTCAGAGTTTGTTGTAAATCTGAGATTTATAATCTATTTAGAAGAAATACTCAGAATACATATATTTTGGGTTTACCCTTAGTCTCTGAAATTCATTTTGGGCTCCGTCAGTGTTTGAGTCAAAGTGATTATAGATACAACCGTTTAGGATGATAATGGTCTCCCAACACCTGTTTTATCCGTTTACAAAACTTAAACTTGAGACCATGTCTAAGAGGAATCAAATTTGTTGCCACTCATACCAATAGGTGTTAGTAGAAATAATGATGGTGTATTTAGTATTTACTTTTGAAGTGATATTCTGCCTTGTTCCTTGTACTATAGTGGCTTATCCGGAAAAAATCACAAGTGGCAAATGTGATTCTCATTGGATATTTGACCTGCTTGCAAGACCTATTATGTATGTCTGATTCCATGAAAGATTTTGATCATATTGCCGCATTGGAGCTGGGAATGGCTTTCTTCTCTTATTATGAGAACATTTAATGGAACTCCGATATTCCCCATTATTTTGAGAACAATTTCTTTTATTAGCTTCAGATGCCTGAGAATGACTTAAAAGGGAAAGACTCTATATTGGTGTATTTTCTCAATTTTGTTAATCAATCTTTATTCTAGTTAGTATTATTCTCTTGTTTACACAATTCTTGTTAGAGATACTGAGTTACGGCATGACAGTTGGCACAAGCTGACATGCTGTTATTTTATGTTAATTTCTGCTATAACAACATGCTGTTTGTTTATGTTCTGACGATATGCAGTCAGTTTCTGTTATAACAGCTCCTTGAATTCAGGAATTGTTCCCTTGATTTAAGGGAGTTAGGTCAGTCTAACTACAACTCTATAATAGAGTTGAATTTATTGTATTCAGTTACAATGAAATCATAATAATCGATTCTGTCGATGCTATGTAACAATGAAAGTATTTATCTAGGCCCAAACCTTGTATCACAGTGGTCCACAAAACAGAATTTAGTTGCCCATTCCAGTGCAGATGCAGATACAGGAGCCTTACCACTCTATCTACTGAAATTCTTTATCTTCAGTCCCCTCTTTGAGTTACAAATTAAGTTTCACAGTCCTCAGATACCATGTGACAATTTAAGCATTGTCTCTTTGGCACACAATCCAACTGTCCATAGCTAAACAAAACACATGGAGCTTGACATATTCTTTGCCAGGTGAAAAGTAATGAACAAAAGTTTAGTTGTGTCTCAAGCTCCAGCTCAAGACCAATGGGATGACGTGCTCACCAAATCTCTATCTGCAGCACGTTTCATCAATCTCAGAGACAAATTGAGTCTTTGACAAATCCATAGTCAAACAGAAACCTCCAATTTCTAAGGGGGTACTTTAGAGATACTGTCAGTTAAGGCATTACGTCTGGCACCTGTGCTAGCTGACATACTGTTAGTTTCTGTTATAACAGCACGCTGTTGGTTTATGCTATTACAGTATGCAGTTAGTTTCTGTTATAACAGCTCCGTGAATTCAGGAACTGTTCCTTTGATTTAAGGGAGTTTTTGTTATAACAGCTCCTTGAATCTATTGTATTCAGTAACAATGAAAATATAATAGATTCTAAAATTTCAATAATTCTATACAGTTTTTGGGAATTCTTTTACACAAAGAAAACATCCTAACAGGTTCCCTTTCAAAATTTTCTTTCTTCCCTCTAGTGATAAATCTTTAGAATATAAATGAAAAATAAATTGATGCTGGGAAGTGTTGAATCTTACTTATTTTTGCTATGAAAATTTAGGTCTCTTACTTTTTCTTTTATATCCTCATCTCATTTCAAATGGTGTCAGATTTCATGTCATAATCCTTGATTCCTTATAGTCTTAAACTATGCGCTACACAATACAGTTGCTTAACTTGAGAACTTTACCAGGAAGCTAATCCAAGGATATCAGAGTCTGATCTGGAGGTCTCTCGCCACCGTATATCTGTATTCTTATCTACACATACTGCATATGAACTGCTTCCTGAATCTGGGAAGGTTTGAATGATTTTTCATTATCAATTTTTGTCTGTCACTTCCTCAGTCAATAATAGTTTAAGACTTATTTCATGTTGGATCATTATTGTTTGTAATTTATTATATTATAATAATAATTGCAGGTCATTGCCTTGGATATAAATTTACCAGTTAAGCAAGCATTCCATGTTCTGTATGAGCAGGTATTTCTCCCCTTTTTAAGATATATTCATTTTTCCTTTGCATCAGGGCACACACCCATGCTGGTATATGTATTTAATGTTACCTTTTTTCAGGATGTACCTATGGCCCCTCTATGGGATTATTGCAAGAGTCAGTTTGTTGGTGTGCTTAGTGCAATGGACTTCATTCTCATATTGAAAGAGGTTTGTGGGTAATAAAACGATTATGCAACCCTTCTGTGCCAGTTTTTGGCAAAAGTCAAACCCTACAAACTATAATTTTAATAGGGTCGTCATTTTAAGTTATTTTACAGCTGATTACAAAATGATAAAACAGAAAAACTTAGCGGGCAAGAAACAGTATTAAATTTTTTATAAGAATCATGTTATCCTTATATTAGGCTAATAATAGATCATTTGTGAAGCTCACATGAAGATTATTTCAGCTCGTACAATAACATTGTAAATATTGTTTAGGGAGAAAGCCAAAAAAAAATGCATTATGAAATTCTTTGATGCTCTTATCTTTGGGCTACATGTCTTCTAGTTCTTCCATTGTAGATAAGTGTGGTTGGTCTATATTCTTGTAAACATAACTGCTATCATTATTGCTCATTGCTACTCTTTAGTATCTATGATTCATAGCCCCCCTCCTGTAGTTGAATGCATGATTTTTTTGTAACATCTGTAATTTCAGTTGGGGAGTCATGGATCAAATTTGACCGAAGAACAACTTGAGACTCATACTATAGCAGCCTGGAAAGAGGGAAAATTAAAGCAACGCAGGGCACTTGATAATAACGAGGGATCAAATCGTCCTTGTTTTGTTCATGTAAGTGCACCTGACGGCTGTGATAAAGTTTTCATGTATCTAAGTTCTCCCAATTTCGTAGTTTGTAAGTTGTTCTACCAATGTCCTTTAATGTATTTGTCTATAGTTTTGTACCAGCAGCTTTCCATATGATTTTGTCCCAACAGTTATGCCGTACTTCTGCTTCTTTCCTTCTCTCAAATATTCATCATTCCTGTTCTCTCTACAGTATTCATCATTTTGTATCATATAAATGTTGGTAGCTTCTTTTGCATTTATATGAATGAGAGTTCAACATTAAATGTTGAAGAAAAATGAAATTTTGCTGTGTACTTAACTCTGATGTTGTTTGATTTCCCCTCTATCAAAAAGAACTAGAGGTAAACTCTTGAACTATTTATTATACTTTTTATTTGTCTTTGATCTTCAGGCTGGGCCCCATGAATGCCTAAAAGACGTGGCTTTGAAGGTTTTGCAAAGCAATGTGTCAACGGTTCCTATCATTCATTCTTCTTCAGAGGATGGTTCATTTCCCCAACTGCTGCATCTTGCTTCCCTATCAGGACTTCTAAAATGTAAGCGTCCAGGCCTGTTGTCTATAGATAAATGGGTTGGAAGTTGGAACTGATGTTTGGAATACGTTTTCAGGTATATGCAGGCATTTTAAGCACTCTGCTGGTTCTTTGCCCATTCTTCAACTTCCGATTGGTTCAATACCTTTGGGTACGTGGGTGCCTAAAGTTGGGGATCCAAATGGACAGCCACTTGCAATGCTAAGGCCAAATGCTTCTCTTGGTGCTGCTCTAACGATGTTTATTCAAGGTGATCGATCATTCTTATGCTTTAATGTTAAAATCACGATTCTTTAGTAATGACAGTTTTGTTATAATCACGGTACTTTTCTAGTTCATGATTTTGTAGTAAAGATAGTTTTGTTAAAATCACAGTACTTTTAACCTTTTTTTGGTATAGCTTTTGATATCCTACATGAACATGCTTTCACTTTGTAGCTAATGTTAGCACAATACCGATAGTGGATGACAATGACTCATTGCTTGACATATACTCAAGAAGGTACTATTTTCTTCCTCCCCTTTTTGTGTGATTCTCATATTTACAATTTGAAAAATTATTTTCATCATATATAATTCATACCTATTATTTTCTTTGCAGTGATATTACTGCATTGGCTAAAGATAAAGCATATGCTCGGATATCTCTAGACGAAATTAGTATTCATCAGGTACCTTCTATATGTTGACTTTTGAGATATACTAGGAGTACATCTGTTTGGCTGTGTTGTCGGTCAGCGATAAATAAGTGAATCTAAATATCTGCGCTCATGGTTGTAGGCATTACTCTTGGGACAAGATGCAAATTCTTCTTATGTGCCTAACAACAGCCACAGATGTCATATGTGTTTGAGGTCTGACTCGTTGCACAAAGTGATGGAGCGTTTGGCTGATCCCGGTATTACTTTGTTCACTGATAAATAAACACATGCTTGCTCGTTCCTATGCTGACTGGTTTTCTGCACGTTACAGGGGTTAGGAGACTTGTGATTGTGGAGGCTGGTAGCAAGCGTGTGGAAGGGATTATTTCATTATGTGATGTTTTCAGATTCTTATTGGGCTAGTTGGGATTTATTGGAAGGGAACTTTTCTGTTGGCATTTGTTTTCTATTTATCATAGTGTTTGGTTGGGTGAACATCTTTTGTTGTTTGCCCACATCCTTTCTTAGGATAGGAATTGTAGAGAAAATTCTGTAAATTGAGGATCGGTTTTCTCTTTTGTGCCGGCACATCTGCAATGTCTGTGTCCAGTGCTAACAGAATTCAAGGAGAAACTTCAGCAACAAAAAATCAAAATAAAAATAAGGACTAGGAAAAGATGAAATATTTAGCCATATGCAGCACCATGCATGCGGTTTGGCTGGTTGTATCCTTGTAATTTAAGGTTTATTTTTTCAGATAATTATGACCTTATTTTTGTCTTTGCAGCTAAAATTTCAGACGTGAATTGGCCAAGCTGTCCTTTGGATTATGAGCAAGAGTAGCGATAGATGTTTTAAGTCCTAATTATCTTTTTTATGAACTAAACAAAGAAAAAGCTAAAAATCTGTTTAGGAGTTTGAAAGATGAGATTCAAAGACTTTGGAGAGAGACTAGTAGAGGGGAAAATAGATGATTTTAAATTCTTTGAAAAATATTTTTGTATAGAATGATCAATGAATATTTGTTATTAATATATAATAATATTTAGAAATCAGGATTGGATTTAGATAAATTAGGAATTTTTTCAGTCTTTTAAATGAAGATTTTGTATTAAAAAACAATACTCTTCCCAAAATTAAAAAAGAAAAACTTAAAATCCATAGACATAATCATCAACAATTTGATAGGGAAAAAAATTCTTCAAGGAATAGATAGACAATTTAACAAGCATCTCCAAAATTTGGGAAACCACCAGGTAGCAAAATTGTATACTACTGCAACTATCCATGATCAACCAAACTGCTATTTTCAAGCACCAATTTTAAACAAAATCAATTTGCTCAAAGTTTTGCCATAATTGTTGAACAATCACCAATTTCCGTCTCCCCATTTTTTAAAGACTTAAGATGGTTAATCATTTGGTTTACCACTTTCTCTATAAAAAGCTCGCTTGACTTTTTAGATGAATTTTCACTTTCATTACAAACTAGAATACATTTTGTCTTTGTGAAATCAATTTCTTCAAACTTCTTGTGATTTCTGATTACACTGCTCTCTGCCCGTGCTCTCTGCCCTCTTCTTCTCTTCTTCTGTCAGAGTAATGTGTCCTTTGATTTATCATCAACCTTTCACTCTTTTTCCTTACCGTCGTTTCTTTGATTCACCTTTCTCTCATGTACTATTTCTCGCATTTGAATCTTATTTCATACTCTCTATTTCTTTATATTTGCTATGACCTATATAGATGACAAACCTGCGAGTTTAAAGAGTAACTCCGATTGTGGCGATTGTTGTGACAACAAAAACTCCAGATAACCCAAATACTACTTTTGCAACAAATAACCACACTAACTCAAACCTCGTAGTTGTTTTGATAGTTCTCAACCTAATGATGTTTCTAGTGAATCTTCTTTTGACGAAACTTTTTTTAATGAGTCTTCATATGCTTTCTCCAGTGAGTGTTGGGAAATCCACTAGTGGCGTTTGAATTGAGAATGTTGCCTCTGCCTCCCGAGGGGAAAGTGGTAGCTCCCTCCCACATGTATGACCTTTACTAGACGCAAATATTATTACTCAATATTTTATTAGGTCTTATAGAATTGCACAAGGTCAGGATCCTAGCGAGGTCGAGATTATGGATCATATGAAACTCCAAAATCAAACTTCCATGCTCGGCTAGCGTTGCCTGTCGTCCGAGGGTCGGGAAAATACTTCATCTCGGGAATCAAATGACGCAAACCTGTATTATTGGGTAGATCCTAGATTGTCGAGTACCATCTATCTTTTTGATGACACAAACAAAGTATAAGGTGCTCTCATAGAAGTGGGTATGCATATTGATTTGACGATTATCACTGTTGATATTGACAAAAGGATTTGAAGCTATTTTGATGGGTGTTCCATCTTTTTTTACGTGTATGTTTACTCAGTTGAATTTTATGGATCTATGTGCTTGCAAGTATGACGTATCTAACAACCTATTTGGAATTGATGTTGATAACACTCTAAAGTGAAGTCTTTGTCAGAAATGCTGATCAAGTTCACTTGGTGTTATTGATGACAACGCTTTGAGGTGAAGCTCATTTATGCGATGATAGAGTTGTGGTGCTTGGAGATCAAGTTATCAAAGCTTATATCTCGAGGACAACACCTAATATCAAGTGACATTCAGTAAAGTAAGTGAAGATCTCTGCTCAAGCTGTATGTTTAACCATGTTGCTAATCCTAGATTTATCTCAAGCCTCATCGAAAAATATTCAAGGTTTCATTAATGTTCTAGAGTCAAAGATAATGTAGCAAGCACTACGCCAAAAGTAGTTTTTGGCAGCACTACAAAGACAACGCTTTTCCATAAAAGCGCTGCTAAAAGATAAAAAAAAAAAAAACAAGGGAAAAAACACTGCTAAAGGGGGGCATTTAGAAAGCGCTGCTAAAAGTCATAAGTAAGTAACCAATAGAAAGCGCTTTTGGGGAAAGCGCTGTTAAATCCCAACAGTAGAAAGCGCTTTTGGGGAAAGCGCTGTTAAATCCCAACAGTAGAAAGCGCTTTAAAAAAGCGCTGCTATAGGGGGTACCTTAGACAACGCTTTTTAAAAGTGCTGCTACAGGGGGTGTCTAGGTCACACTTTAGACAACGCTTTTCAAAAGAGGTGCTAAACAACTAGCATATGAAAGCGCTTTTTCAGGGAAAGCGCTGCTATAGGGGGGGGGGGGGAGGGAAGAAAGCGCTTTTAAGAGGCGCTGCTATAGGTCTGTTTTCTTAAATTAAAACAAAATCCATATTTTGTTTTTGATGTATTCTGTTTCACTCTCTCACTCTCAGACGAACATCTGAACTCTACTAGACCTCCAACCACCATTTCTTCCTCTGTCCAGCCGTTCTTCCGTCGTTCATCATCTCGAACCGCCGTAGCAACCTCCGACCTCCGTTTCTTCCTCACGATTCTGACAGCTGTGTTCCACACCATTGTTGAAGGTATTTCTTCATTTGCTTCATTTTCTTCAGTTTCAAAGTTATTTGCATGATATTTGTTTAATTGTTTAATTGTTTATTTGTTTACATTGTGATGTTGTTGTTATTTAACTTCAAAGGAAGTTTGAATGCCATTTTAGCAGTAAGGTTCAAGATGATGAATGGTGAGGTTTGTGGTGATTTTCTTTTGACTTTTAGTGTTAATAATTTTATAGGTTAGTGTTGAATGTTAGTGATGATGAATAGTGATAATGACTTTTTCTTGATCGAATATTTTTATTGCAAATGATAACTAAATTAATTGTTAATTGTTAAGGTTGAAGATGGTGAATAGTGATGACATTGTGAATTTATTTTTTATAATTGATGATGTTGTTGATTGAAACTTGAATGACATTCGTCAACAAATTGTTGAATATTGTGATGTTGTTGATTGTTTGAACTTAAGTGACGAAAAATTGTTATATTTGGTAATTTTTATGTGGATTTGATAATTTCGGTGATTGATTTACGCTCGAATTGATGATTTTTTGTGACATACTTGAGTTAAAACATTAAGTGTGATTAAATTTGCGCGTTTGCTATAGTTGGTTGGTAGCTATAATTGCATGAATAATTAGTGTTTTTGTTTAGCTTACTTAGTAAAAACCATGGATAAAAAATGGATGTCTTCCAATCGATTGTCAAAAGAGTACGAGGATGGGGTATCAGAATTCGTTAAGTTTGTTGTTGAACACGCCAAAGACCCCAGTCGGATCACATGTCCTTGCTTAAGTTGCTGTTATAGGCGTCAGATTGACGCAGTTCAGTTGGAATCACATTTAAAGAGACATGAAATTGATCGAAGTTATACGTATTGGATATTATATGGTGAGATACGTAACGAGAATGTTGAACCGAGGGATAATAGGACCTATGCTTCAAAGGACAATGGTATAGATACATACGATTGTGATCGAGTCGAAGAGATTACAGAAGCACTTGAAGAAGATCTTCAGGATTGTCCCAAAATGTTTGAGAGGTTGGTAAGCGATGCAAAGAAATAGTTGTATAAAGGTTGCACTAAATTTACAAGATTGTCTGTGGTATTAAAGTTGTATAACTTAAAGGCGGGTAATAGACGGTCGGATAAAAGTTTCACAGTTATTATCACTTATGAAAGAGATGCTTCCAGATGATAATGTTCTTCCCAATCGAACCTATGAGGCCAAAAAAATGTTGTTCTCTATTGGCATAAGCTATGATAAGATACATGATTGTCCAAATGATTGCATTTTGTTTCGAAATGAATATGCATCCTTGATTGAGTGCCCTAAATGCGGTGTCTCTCGATATAAGAAAAAATTGTCTCCAACAAAAGTCTTATGATATTTTCCTATAAGTACGAGATTTAGCCGCATGTTTCATAGTGAAACCGATGCAAAACACTTTACTTGGCATGCAGATGAAAGAATTATAGATAGAAAGTTTCGACATCCGGCAGATTCACCACAGTGGATGAAAATTGACAATGATTATCTTGATTTTGGAGAAGAAGCGAGAAACCTTCGGTTGGCATTAGCTACTGATGGAATGAACCCACATGGTCTGCAAAGTATCTCACATTCCACATGGCCTGTGATTATTATGATTTATAACCTACCTCCATGGCTATGTATGAAGCGTAAGTACATGATATTATCTATGCTAATTTCTGGGCCTAAACAACCAGAGAATGACATAGACGTATACTTGACACCTTTAATCGAAGACTTAAAGATTTTGTGGGAGAACTATGTGGAGGTTTATGATGGATACAGGAAAGAAAGTTTCATTTTAAGGGCGATGTTGTTTGGCACAATTAATGATTTTCCAGCATACAAAAACCTATTAGAGTATAGCATTAAAGATCAATGTGCGTGTCCTACTTGCGAAGAAAACACAGAATGGACGCGATTGAAATTTTGTTAGAAGAATGTCTTTCTTAGTCATCGTAGATTCTTAAATTCCAATAATCACTACCGTGGATGGAGAAAAGCATTCAATGGAAATCAAGAACAAGGTAAAGCTCCACCTACATTGACAGGTAACCAAATTTTTGAAAAGGTGAAAGATGTGAGTACTCAATTTGGCAAGCCTTTTGCACATACTATTGTCACACGTGGGTGGAAGTAGAGGTCAATTTTTTTGAATTGGCATATTGGAAGTCGTTATATGTAAGACATTTTCTCGATGTTTTGCATATTGAAAAAAATGTATTTGAAAGTGTTATTGGTACGTTACTAAATATTCAAGAAAAGTCTAAGGATGGCCTTAAGGACTTGATAGCGATGAGAATAAGAAATGAATTAGGACCCTTGAAGAAAGGAAAACGAACATATCTACCACCTGCTGCTTATACTCTATCTAGAAAGGAGAAAAAGATATTGTGTAAGTTTCTAAGTGACGTTAAAGTTCCAGAAGGATACTCTTCAGATATTAGAAGACTTGTGTCTATGAAAGACCTCAAGTTAAAGAGTTTAAAGACACATGATTGCCATGTTATAATGAAACATTTTCTACCAATAGGTATACGTTCAATTTTTCCAGAAAAAGTAAGAAGCGTAATAACTAAATTGTGTTTTTTCTTCAAGTCCATTTGTAGTAAGGTCATCGATTCTGCGATCTTACCATCATTGCAAAAAGAAATAGTTATTACTTTGTGTCAGCTTGAAATGTATTTTCCTCCCTCGTTTTTTGACATAATGGTTCATCTAGTTGTTCATCTTGTGAAAGAGACACAATTGTATGGACCAGCTTATATGAGATGGATGTACCCTGTTGAACGTATGAAAATATTAAAAGGGTATGTGAAAAACCGAAGTCGACCAGAGGGATGTATTATTGAACGATACATTGTCGAAGAAGCGATTGAGTTTTGTACTAAATATTTTTTCAATGTTCAATCCATTGGACTCTTCAAATCTCATGTTGTCAAAAAAAAGAAGAAGGAAAACAATTAATTGGAAATAAAGTTGTGACATTATCAAGGGATGAACAGGAGCAAGTGCATTTGTATGTTTTGCACAATGTCAACGAGGTTGAGTCGTACGTTGAAATGCATAAGAATGAACTCCGAGGTTTGAATCCGGCTAGAAATGAAAATTGGATAGTATGAGAGCACGATCGAAGTTTTATACCATGGTTCAAGGATCAGATTTATTCAAAGTTTTATTCAGATCCCGCTTCAATAACAGAAATGTTGAGATGTTTAGCATATTGTCCAAGTTTGCATGTGTTTTCTTATAGTGCATATTGTTGCGGTGAGAATTGGATGACAAGTTGTTGATTAACTTGAATCTTATTTCATTAAATTCACAACCGAACTTTAATTTATCCAAAGGAAAGGTTTAAAGAAAGAAAAACCTTTTGCACGATGTAACGACAATGCTAAGAGATCTAAGGTTCGTGGGTTGGTTATACCTAGGGAAGGTGTTAGCATCCTAAGTATCTGTAGTACTCTACAGGAACCTCTTGTTAGTATTTGTGTTATGTTAAAGTTGCTTGCTAAGGGAAAAGTGCTAAGGTAAAGATCTAAAGTATATACAAAGTATGCTCGCCAAGACATCGCATCTCGTGCCTACGTATCCTGATGGGAATGGAATCAGAGCATCCGTAGTTCCCCTCAATAGGAGTGAGGAACTCTTAACTGTGGTTAAGGTTCCAAAGGGAAAAGTAAATGTCTTTGATGAGACACCTACATAGAGTACGACGACTCTAAACTAAGTTTATGTTAAACGGAAAAAGAAATATCCATGGCAGGACACTCACATAGCGTACGGTGACTCTAATCCTAAGGTTAGAATAAAGGGGAAGGACCTAAGGTTAGGCTAAGTATGACATGACAGTCAACAGAAATACACGGAAAAGCATCATGGTATCAACAGACAGCGATACGCGACAAAAACATCTCGAAAAAGATAAACAGTCACGACAAAGCATCCTAAAAAATCATCAACACATAAAAATCAACAGACAGTTAAAACACACACAAAAAACATCGTGAATAAAAGTAACAGATTAAATCAACAATTAATCAAGACAAAAATATCAGGGATTAACCAAATAGGACTAGCTCAAAAAAAGAGTCAGACAAATCAAGATAATCAAAACGGATGACGAAGAATTATTAATTAATTTAAATATAAATACTTAAAAAGATTAACTAATAATTTAATTAATCAAATTAAATAAATATATTTAAAACAAATAATAATTATCACTTATTTTTTTTATACATTTTTTATAATATCACAAACAATTTTTTACATTTTTATAATGTCGTAAAAACTTAATGAACATATTAAAAACAAAAGATTGAAATATTTTTGATATTTTTAATAGACAAATAAATAATTAAACTATAATAAAATTTAAAAGAAAATGATTAAATTTTTTTTTTTTAGAATTATGCAAATAATTAAAACAAACAATTAACAGTGACTATTTTTCTTTTATGATTAATAATGGGTCGCATAAAACAAAGTTCTCGAAAATAATAAATAATTAAAAAAAAACAAAATTAAACAAGATTCAAATTGATTTTTCAAAAGTAAGACACAAATGCCTTCTTCTTTCTCTTGATGCAAAGAAAGAAACAGTAACCTCATGATATGGAAAAAATATAAGAAACAAATTTCACATGATGAATTAATATTGATAGAAAGTTATTTATACACTAAAACTCATGATATAACACATACACTAGTGGATCCAACATGCTTATTTGTTTATATAAAAATATAAAATAGTAAAACATAAAAGACCAAAAAAATTAAATGATGGTATGTGTTCTCGCAGAGGAGGGAGGTTACATGAAAGCAGATGGTTTAGTGTGAAAGGTATGTGGAAAAAGGCAGTATCTTATTATGTGTATGTTTTTATTTTAGAAAAAAATAGTGTATGGGAGCTCCTTTCTGCACAGTATCATTTATGGTCACTTTAAAGATGAAAACCAGAAGATAATGGTCAGAAGAACTAAAAGAAAAGAAAAAAAAGAGAGAAATCGTATTGAGATGGAGTCCGCGTGCGGCAGGTGTATACTGTGATCTGGTCATGTATAAAGTGATAATTTCACCAAAATGAAGAAAAAGATAAAATCTGTTGTTTTCGTACTAGGTCGCTTTCTTTAAGACGTTTCGCCGTACTACCAAAACATGCAAAGCAGTCGATTTACGACGACGCCTCCAGGATAAAACAGCTCGTTTACGATTATCAGTTGCACACTGATAAATTGCTCTAGAAATACACCTTTCTAAGTTACAGTATCTGGTGAAAATAACCAGTCAAGAAAAGAAAAAATTATAGATGAAGAGAATTAAGGAAGAGAAGAGGGAAATCAAAATTCATGAATTTGTGAAATCCGGAGTGCTTACTACTGAATTTCTACCCTTTATTTATAGGCAGCTAGTAAGGCTTAATTTCCATTCCCTTCAATGTGGGACTAAAATGAATCTTAATTTCCATTCCCTTCAATGTTGGACTAAAATGAATCTTAATTTTCATTCCTTCAATGTGGGACTAAAATGAATCTTAATTTCCATTCCCTTCAATGTTGGACTAAAATGAATCTTAATTTTCATTCCTTCAATGTGGGACTAAAATGAATCTTTTCAAATTCACTTATATATTACTTCTTACTTGTGTTGATTTATTGCCCATTAATTGTCAATAAATCTTTCCAATTCCCACTCTAATTAATATAGTTCCAACAATCCCCCACTTGAATTTAAAAAGAGATTTTAGAAGTACGTCAGACGTTTCTAAGATTGTGCATAAGCAAAGGTGTCTACGACTTGAACCTTAGCGTAGCGAGTAGGATTCTGATTCAACAAGAGTGACACCATTGTCTTGAACTCTATCTCAGACATCAGATCCGCACACAACCTTTCTGTAAGGTGTATTCTTGTAGCCCGTGCTTTAGTGGCCCTGCACGTGTATCCCGGTTTAGTGAATGCTCTAGGAATTCTGCCTCGAAATTCCATAGGAACCGGCCTAGTTCCACAGTCACATAGGTGAATCTATCAAGAGTACTCCTGTAACCTAGGTACTCCCTCATACAGAGTATAGATCTCATTAAGAGTTTCTATTATCTCATCCTCTCATTACTTCAGGATTCATGCTTTACTTGCATGATCATTTTCATATTACTCATAACTTGTTATTACCCATTGAACCTAAGTCTTGGGATCTCCAGTCATTTAGGTCGGGTTACCATCATGAGTAACAAATTACTTTATAGGCATTAGTCCCATCCTTTTGGAAGTATTATGGACTTTCTCTCTAGCTAATCCTTTCGTCAAAGGATCTGCTAAGTTCTCATCAGTGCGTACATGATCCACTCTCACAGCTCCTTTAGAGATACAGTCTCTAACAGTGCTATGTTTTCTTCTAATTTGACGTCTTTTACCATTATAATAACGGTTCTCAACTTTTGCAATAGCCGCGGTACTATCGCAGTGGATCAACACAGCTGGTATAGGTTTTTCCCATAAAGGAATCTCAGCTAGCAAGCATCTTAACCAACTTGCTTCTTCACTAGCTGTAGCTAATGCTATCATCTCAGACTCCATTGTGGACTGTGTCAGAATGGTCTGTTTCTTTGATTTCCAAGATACAGCTCCACCGGCTATACTAACTATATAACCACTAGTAGCTTTGGAATCATCTGATAAGGTATTCCAATCTGCATCACTATACCCTTCTAATACAGCAGGAAATTTCTGATAGTGCAGGCCGAGGTCCATAGTCCTTTTAAGGTACCTCATTACTCGCTCAATAGCTTGCCAATGTTCATTACTCGACCTACTTGTAAATCTGCACAACAGTCCTACGACATATGCAATGTCGGGTCTAGTACAATCAGTGGCATACCTAAGACTGCCAATGATGCTCGCATATTCTGCTTGTTTGACACTCTCTCCAGTGTTCTTAAATAGTTTCACACTTGGATCGTACGGAGTGCATGCAGGTTTACAATCAAAGTATTTATATTTCTTTAAGATCTTCTCCACATAGTGAGATTAATCCAAAGAAATTCCTTGTTCGGATCTCGTGATCTTGATACCCAGGATCACGCTTGCTTCTCCGAGGTCTTTCATATCAAAGTTATTGCATAACAATGATTTCATATCATTAATGGCCTGAATGTTTGATCCAAATATAAGTAGATCATCTACATATAGACATATGATAGTACAAATGCGATTCTCAGATTTGTAATAGACGCACTTGTCACTTTCATTCACTTTGTACCCATTAATTATCATTAAGTTATCAAACTTTTCATGCCATTGTTTAGGGGCTTGTTTTAGTCCATACAGAGACTTATCTAACTTACAGACCTTGCTTTCTTGTCCTTGGATTACAAATCCTTCTGGTTGTTCCATATAGATTTCTTCTTCTAAGTCACCGTTTAAAAAAGTTGTTTTAATATCCATTTGGTGTACTATTAAGTTATAAATGGCTGCTATTGAAATGAGTACCCTAATGGATGTAATTCTGGTGACCGGAGAAAAGGTGTCGAAGAAATCTATGTTTTCTCTTTGTCTAAAACCCTTGGCTACAAGGCGAGCCTTGTATTTCTCAATCGTTCCATCAGGTTTTAGTTTCTTTTTCAAAACCCATTTACAACCAATTGGTTTGCAACCCGGGGGTAAGTCTACTAAGTTCCAGGTCTTGTTAGATTCTAGAGAATCTATCTCATCATTAATGGCTTCTTGCCATAAGTCTGCATCCATAGATGACAGTGCTTCTTGAAGATTTATTGGATCTTCTTCTACATTATAGGCCGAATAATCGGGCCCATAGTCTTTAGCAACTCTTGCTCTTTTACTTCTTCGAAGTTCTGTTTCTACATTGTCGCTGCTTTCAGTGCTTTTTATCACAGGAATGTGACTCGATTGTGTGCCCCCACTATTTCTCGATTTGAAAGGAAATTTGTCTTCAAAGAATTCAACATCGTTTGATTCTATAATTACTCTGGCATTTAGGTCATAAAACCTGTATGCCTTACTGTTTGCTGCATACCCAATGAATACGCATTCATAGGCTCTACTAGCGAGTTTAACTCGTTTCGGATCCGGAATTCTGACATAAGCCAGACATCCCCAAGTTCTTAAATAAGACAAATTTGGTTGTCTTTTCTTTAATATCTCATAAGGTGAGATCTTACTTTTTGACTTGGGAACTTTATTCAGGACATAGCAAACAGTCAATAAAATTTCCCCCCACCAGTGAGGTGCAGCACCAGAATTTAACATGATTGCAACTACAAGTTCAGTAAGAGTCCTATTCTTTCTTTCTGCTTTACCATTCATTTCAGGAGAGTATGGGGCAGTCGTTTCATGTATAATACCATGTTCAGCATAAAAATCATTAAACAAGCTAGAGTCATATTCGGTTCCCCTATCACTGCGAAGTCTCTTAATCTTCTTGTTCAATTGATTCTCAATTTCAGTTACATACACCTTAAACATGTCAAGCGCTTCACTTTTATTCTTCATTAGATATACATAAGTATAATCAGAGCAATCGTCAATAAAAGTGATAAAATAACGTTTATTATTTCTAGTTAAACTTCCATCTAATTCACATATATCAGAGTGTATAAGATCTAGGGGGTCAGATTCTCTTATAATTGACTTATGTGAAGTTTTTGTTATTTTAGCTTGACTGCAAAATTCACATTTATTGGAATCATTAACATTTAGTTTAGGGATTAGGCCTATGTTGCTTGCATTAGAAAGGATTCGTTTATTAACGTGACAAAGTCTACCATGCCAAATATTGAAGTCACACACAGAGTAAACAGAAGGAGAAATTTTATTCAAATCAACGTTCAACTTAAACATGCCATCAGTGGCGTACCCTTTTCCAACAAAAATACCATTCTTAGTGATGGTGTACAAATCTGCCCCTAAAGTTTGACTAAACCCAACCTTATTCAAAAGAAAACCAGAAACAAGATTCTTCCTAATTTCAGGAACATGCATGACGTCCTTCAAGATCAAAGTCTTTCCTGAAGTGAACTTCAGCTCAACATCTCCAATTCCAGCAACATTAGTGGTGTGAGCATCTCCCAACAACACTTTCTTATCTTCAGTATTCATGTATGTCTTGAACATAGCACGATCATAGCAGACATGACGAGTGGCGCCAGTGTCTATCCACCAACCATCACTTCCACCAACCATGTTGATTTCAGTGATCATGGCAATGAGTTGCTCATCAGTCAGGTTGACCTGAGCATTTGAGCCAGCTGCAGGTTTAGGCCTGCTCCTACATTTCTTTGCCATATGGCCCGGTTTCCCACAGTTGTAGCAAGAAAAAACCGGAGCATCATTTCTTTGAGGTGGTGGCTGTTGCTTAGCAAATGGAGCCGATGGGGCCCTAGAGGGATTCCCATTCTTAGTTCGGTTCATAGCATTGCGGTTCTGATTCTTTAAAGGTTTGCCTGTAGGCTTCAGAACCGCACCAAATTTCTTTTTGTTGTTAGACACAACTAAGACTTCTTCTTTCTGATCTTGTTTCCGAGCCTCCTCTTCAATTCGGAGGCGAGTTATCAGACTCTCGATTGAAAATTCTTTTGTTTTGTGACGAAGCACATTTTTGAAATCTTTCCAACCAGGGGGCAGTTTGTCAATAATTACAGCAATTTGAAATTGTTCATTGAGGGGCATACCTTCTGTAATGATCTCATGAGCAATCTTCTGAATTTCGTGGCTTTGAGCTTCCACCGACTTCTCATCCACCATCTTGTAGTTCAAGTAGCGGCTGACAGCAAATTTCTTCGCACCTGCTTCTTCAGTATCATATTTTCTTTGCAGAGCCTCCCAAACCTGTTTAGCAGTCCTGTAGCTACTGTAGTAGTCGTACAGATCATCAGCAAGGCTGTTCAGAATGTGATTTTTGCACAGATAATCATTCTCGTGCCATAAGGCGATTTCTTTTCGGAGCTGTAGATCATCTGCTGCAGCCTTAGCTTTTGCAGCATCTGAGTCAGACATTTTGGAAGTCCCGTCTGAATCTGCAAGTGAGTTACCGTTAGGTAGTTCAGATGATGCAGAAGGGACAACCGGGATATCCTCAGTCAAAACATGGGCAACCTTTTTTAGAGTTAAGAAAAATTTCATCTTAGCTTGCCAACGTTTGAAATTGGAACCCTCAAACCTTTGCAGTAGTACCGATAATTTCCTCAGTTGCCATGGCAGTTATGAAAACGTCTTAAAATTGTTGTTTTCGTACTAGGTCGCTTTCTTTAAGACGTTTCGCCGTACTGCCAAAATATGCAAAGCAGTCGATTTACGACGACGCCTCCAGGATAAAACAGCCCGTTCAAAACTTTACGATTATCAGTTGCACACTGATAAATCGCTCTAGAAATACACCTTTCTAAGTTACAGTATCTGGTGAAAATAACCAGTCAAGAAAAGAAAAAATTATAGATGAAGAGAATTAAGGAAGAGAAGAGGGAAATCAAAATTCATGAATTTGTGAAATCCGGAGTGCTTACTACTGAATTTCTACCCTTTATTTATAGGCAGCTAGGCTTAATTTCCATTCCCTTCAATGTGGGACTAAAATGAATCTTAATTTCCATTCCCTTCAATGTTTGACTAAAATGAATCTTAATTTTCATTCCTTCAATGTGAGACTAAAATGAATCTTAATTTCCATTCCCTTCAATGTTGGACTAAAATGAATCTTAATTTTCATTCCTTCAATGTGGGACTAAAATGAATCTTTTCAAATTCACTTATATATTACTTCTTACTTGTGTTATTTATTGCCCATTAATTGTCAATAAATCTTTCCAATTCCCACTCTAATTAATATAGTTCCAACAAAATCCAATTTCTAAACTTAATTAAAAAGTTATGCTAGTAAACAAAATTAATATATTAAAAAAAATAAAAAGATAAATGAATTAAAAAGGGGAAAATAAACAAATTAAAAATCTGAATTAAAACTAATTAACTAAAAGACTATTTAACTAAAGTAAAGAAATAAAAAAAATGGTAAAAACGAAAAATAGGATTAGTATCGAAATGTTCGGAAAAATAAAATGAGTACACTAAAATGATCAGCGGAAAATATACGTATCGGAAAAAATACAGCGTTTGGTCAAATTTTGAAATAAATTTTACCCGCTAAAATGGCTTAAACTGTCCAAAAATGTGATCGAAAAGTCGAAAAATTTAAATGAGCACGCCAGGTTAAACTACGCGAAATGCAGATTAATACCATTGACGTTTGCAGACTCGATTTAAAAAACTTTTGTCCACTGATTTTATGTACAGTTGACTTTTAGTTTGACTGTTTAAGCTGTAATTCCAACAAGTTTATTCTGGGTGATAAATTGGGTATTATGCAAGATGCGAAATGATTGACCTAAAATGATATATAAAAGTTCAAAGAATCTGAGGGTAAAATTTGGGGTATGACACATATGCAATTAATGGATACACTTTTTATACCAAAGAACAAGATGATAAAAGTACTATGCTAAATAATGGTGTCACCGTGGTAGCTGAAGCAATGGACATTTCAAGTGTGAAGGACTTAAACCCAAAATATGCAAATCTATCATATTTTGGAGTTATCGAGTGCATTCGGCTGTTTGATTGCAGGTGGGTTGAAAATAATAGTGGCATACGAATAGATAAGTCATGATTTTTGCAAGTGGATCTTAATATGGTGAGGTATAAAGATGAGCCTTTTATTCTAGCCACACAAGCTAAACAAGTGTTCTATGTCACTGATCCAACAAGTACGAAATGGTCTATCGTGCTTTTTTCTAACAAAGTAATTGATGATAACATTAGAGATCAAGGTGATATTGATGTTGAGAATGAATTGTATATTATAAATGATCAAGATGAGAATACTTGAGCGAATGAATCATATATTAGAAATGATCATAACGAGGGAATTTGGATAAATCCATCCGTCCGTGTTGTTAAGAGACAAGTAGACAATATTCCAACCAAGAAAAGCAAGAGATGTTAATAAAAAAGGTACTAGTAAAAATAAATATATTATGTCATTCAATTAATTTTATATATTTGTCATTCAATAAAATTATATATTTGTTATTTTATATATTCAATTGATTATGGATTATGGATGTTGATATTTGTCATTTCATATTTATGTGTTTTTTTTATTAAAGGTTAAATGGCTAGCAACGAGGAAAATGAACATGATACTTCTAAAAATGATGGAAACAAATTAGTACATGATGTGGAAGGAGATATTAAATGAGGAATAACGATTATGAAAGGAATAATTCGTGTGAGAGACAAAGGTATAAAATATGATGTACATTGGAATGAAACAGACCAATTAGTTGAGCCTAATAGTGCAATGTTGACAAGTTACATTGGGGCACTTGTTCGTTCGCAAATTCCAATCACTTGTGATAATTGGAGAACTCCATCAAAACCCGCTAAAGAAAAGATATGGAGTGAGATACATGTATCATATGCGAAGTTATTTGTTTTTGTCGACGATTATGTCTTTAAATTACTTATACTAACACACTCGATCTATGTATGTTGATTTGTTTGCAGAGGTCTTTTAACATTGGTGACAAGCGAAACAAATATTGTCTTCAATTGGTCGAAAAAAGACTCAGAGGGTTTCGAGGATTTTTAACGAACAAATTTCTTAAGGATTCTGATGGAAAATTTGTTGAATCAAAACGTCCAAAGAAGTATGCATATTTGATTTCACCTGAAGAATGGGAAACTTTTCTTACCAAACGAAGAACACAAGAATTCCATGTAATTTTTACTTATCATGAACATTGTATAGTATATATTCTTGTTACACATGTGTTATGATATGCCTTAAACTTGTTTATCCAGGCTGTGAGTGGCATAAATCGCCAACGAGCATCAAAACCCGCGTATCCATACAGAAAAGCGCGTTTGGGATATGCACGCTTATAGCAAAGAATAGTAAGTATATATAAATGATTTACAATGATATAGTTAGAAGAGGAAAAAAGTGCACTTATCTTAATATTTGTCTTAATGTGTAGTTAGAAGAGGAGAAAAGTGAAGAAAAATCTCTTCTGGAACATGTTTTGTGGAAGGCTGCTCGTGTGGGTAAGGATGAAGTTGTTCACGAAGATGTTCAATAAGTTTTTGAGTAATGTGTAAGTATAACATTAATAAAACCAAAAGTTCATTAACATATAATATTTGTGATGTTTAATCCACACTAATATTTTTCTATATGCATATGAGTTTCAGGAGAATCTATCTCAGTCCTTAACTCCATATGAAGATCTTGATTGTAGGAGCGTACTAAGTCGCATATTAAATGTTTCTGAGTATTCTGGTCGTGTGAGGGGTAAGGGATTCAGGGTCACTCCAACAACATTGTATAAGCATCCAAAGAGTAAAAGTCCTAGCAATATACAAGTGATGTAATCGTTGGAAGAATTAAAAGATTAAATTCGTGAATTGCAAAAGGATAAAGAAAGATATATGTTAGAAAGACGCGGTTCAAAATTTAAAGATACTAGTGACAAAGATAGTATCAATTGTAATTTTCAACAGAAACTTCCAGAGGTAATAATATATATTACCTTGAATTTAATTTACCACAATTTTTTAAATTGCCATATTTACGTACTTAATCATATTTATTATTGGTTTAGGGCATTTCACCTTGTTAGCTCTATTTATCGTCACCAACTTTTCGCATGGTTGGCAAGGGAAAAGTACATAACACTTTGGGAGACTTACTTCACCCTGCTGGATTTTTGAAAGTCTCGATTGATATTGCTTTAGAGAGGAATGTGTTATTACCTATACCCGACGATGTTTTAGATGCAACACTGGTGGAAGACGCAATAGGATCGTATGTTGCATGGTCGTCAAACCTTATTTTCATAGATGATGAGGTATATTGATCACCATTATGAACCTTTTAGTATTCAAATGTTTTACGAGCCGTACATGTAAGTTATTCTTACATTGACATACCTTTTATTTACATGGTAATCTTAGACTCCTACAAAATCCAAATTAAAAGATAAGGAGACTGTGCGGTAAACGGGGTCAGCTACATCAAAAAATAGGTACATATATATATATATATATATATATATATATATATATATATATATATATATATATATATATATATATATATATATATATATATATATATATATATATATATATATATATATATATATATATATATATATATATGCATATAAAGTGTCAATTATATTATATCATCTAAATTCAAAATATTCATAATCTTATACATTAATTACTTAACTTATATGATTTTTAGATTCATGCTCAGGAGTTGCAACAAGTCAACAAGAATATCATGCCTGAATTTAGCAATGTGTCTAAAAAAAGGGAACTTGCGAAGACCACTACTAGAAAAAAGACTTTTGAGAAAATGTTTTTACATCGGGTATTTACTAGAAGCGATGTAAAATGTGAAATTATAAACACGGTGGCAGTATCGTAAATATTTAAAAAAAATTATTAGATCTTTTACATCGGGCCATTAAAATAACCGATGTAAAAAATTGAAAAAAAATTATTTAAAAGTTTTTTAAATCGGTTATGAATGCAACCGATTTAAAAAGTAATATTAAAAAATTTTAAAAAAATTATTTAAAGGTTTTTTAAATCGGTTATGAATGCAACCGATTTAAAAAGTAATATTAAAAAATTTAAAAAAAAATTATTTAAAGGTTTTTTAAATCGGTTATAAATGCAACCGATTTAAAAAGTAATATTAAAGAATTTAAAAAAATTATTTAAAGGTTTTTTAAATCGGTTATAAATGCAACCGATTTAAAAAGTAATATTAAAGAATTTTAAAAAAATTATATAAAGGTTTTTTAAATCGGTTATAAATGCAACCGATTTAAAAAGTAATATTAAAAAATTTAAAACAAATTATATAAAAGTTTTATAAATCGGTTATAAATGCAACCGATTTAAAAAGTAATATTAAAAAATTTTAAAAAAAATTATATAAAGGTTTTTTAAATCGGTTTTTAGTGACCAACCGATTTAAAAAGTCCCAAAACAAAAAACAAAAAAATTGGCTTTTACATCGGTTGGATATCCACCAATTTAAAATCAATATTAAAAAAATTAAAAAAAATTACACGACTTTTACATCGGTTGGGATATCAACCGATTTAAAAAGTGATTTTAAAGGGTTTATTAAATCGGGTTGTAATTCCACCGATTTAAAAAGTAGTTTAGATATTTAAAATTAAATCTGCACGCACAGTTCATTTCATATCTTCTTCCTCTCTCCCACCCACGACGAATAAACAACCCACGAGGATTCCTTTTCGTCTCACTCCCGCTGTCGCCGTCACCTTTCCTCCCTCCCCTCCGTGCTCGCGCCGTCGCCGTCAACATCATCTCTTCCTCCTTTCTCGCCATCGCCGTCGCTCCTCCTACCGTACTCGCCGTCTCCCCTCTGATCTCCGTCGTATCCGGTCATCTCCTTCAGGTTTTTTTCTTTTTCTTTATTTATTTATTTATCTTTTCATTTTAATTTGGTTCTTGTGTGATTCAAATTTGTTTGAAGATTTTTCATGGGATTTTCAGGTTTATACGAAAATCTATTTTTTTTTCATGCATGTTTTTTTAAGAATATATCCGTCTTTATAAAAATTTGGCTTTAGACAGAAATTTTCATATCTCGGATCTTTAAGATGATTTATAAGTTACTGTTAGAAATACAATTTAGACAGAAATAGGTAAACAAATGACAGTGAAAACAATGAAGAGAAAGCTAAAATTGAAGAGAAAAGTAGAGAAGAAATGAACAGAAATAGGTTACTGTTATGTGATAGTAGGACAATTTAGTTCCAAAAATTTATATATTGAAGAAATAGTTATCAATTTATTAGTTAAGTTTATAAAATTGAAATTGAAATTGAAGAAATAGTTATTATTTTATTAGTTGAAAATGGTGATAAGGTGCATCTTGGAGCTGATATTACTGTTTTGGCGCTTCACACACCTTGGTATGGTAGTTCAACTTGTCAATTTAGATTCTGTTTGACACCCTTTTTTTTGGATCCAAAACTGGAAGATTTGTAATAAACTGAGACATAGTTGTTTGTCAATGGTTTTGCTTCATTTTAAATGACATAACAAAATAGTGTAATCTCCATAACAAAAAAATATTATATATATATATATATATATATATATATATATATATATATATATATATATATATATATATATATATATATATATATATATATATATATATATATATATATATATATATATATATATATATATATATATATATATATATATATTATGAATTTGAATTGTAAAATAGAGATCAACAAAATATTTATACAGATTTTAGAGATCAACAAAATATATCCGTCTTTATAAAAAAAACTATAATTTGATCAAATAGAAATATTTATTACCAAAAATAGGATGAGTCATTCTCTTGTTAGGAAGAATCATGTGAGTCAATAAATATTGATTTATAACCATTTAATTAAAATAGTATAATAGGTAAAAAAAAAAAGAGCAATTTTTAGTTTAATATAATCCTTCCCCACACACGATGACATAGAAAATTATTATACATTAAATCATTTAATTTTACACTTTAAAAATATAATGGTTGAATCATTATACATTAAATCATTAAATCATTATACATTTAATTTTACATTAAATCATTATACATTAATCATTATACATTTAATAATACAATAAAATCATAGTAATAATAAAATAAAATATAGTAATAATAAAAGAATGGTTGAATATTAACATTCTAGAAAACAGAACATTTAAATTTTAAAAATAGATAGTAAAAAATCAAATAAAATACTCATTGACAAAATAAAATATATATAATTATTTTTGTATTTAATATTTTAAAAAATAATTTAGTCTATATAATTGCAAACAAAAGAGGTGTCTCATGGAATTATTTACTAGTAGTAATTTATGTAAAGGTTGCGAGTAATTAGTGGTGTCTCATGGAATAAAAATTGATTTTTCGTTTCTCGCAGGATTTGTGTCCCTCTTTTTCCTTTAATTGCGAGTCATCCGGCCGCCACATAATTGCAGGTTCTGTTTTCATTCTTTATAACTTCTCAATTCTTCTTTTATGCCACGTTTACACGTAAAGACTTTTTGTTCTCTCTAATGTCCAAAAGAGGGACTATTATAGACTTTTTTTCTTCTGAATTAGTGCTTTTGGGGTTCATCAAGCGGCAAATGGGAATAGAAAAAAGGCTACATGGCTTCGACCCAATGTATGCGTGGTGTAAATTATAATTAGATATTTAATTTTATCATATAAGTATTCACTAATTATGTAATTCATTTGTAGACAAGGAAAAAATCTAACTCTAATGATTGTGGGTATTATGTGATGAAAAATATGTTGGATATTGTCTCTGCCAATATAACCAACTCTTGGATGAAGGTAATAAAAATGACTTTAATTTGTTATTTACTTTATGTTTTTCAATTTAATATGTGAATTTTCAAAGAATAACTTTATTTTTACTTACGTGTTGTAGGTATTTGATGACCCAACGAACCTATCGCCCGATGATTTGCGACTCCGTTGGGCAACATGTTTCTTTGAATTATATAAAGGTTAATCTTTTTATTGTTGTAGTACATTTGTGTAGCTTTTTGTTGTTAGCACATTTGTGTGTAAAGGTTAACCGGCCTTTTTATTGTTAGTACGTTTGTGTATATCCTTTTGTGAATCAATTATGTGTATACTAGATATTTGGTGCAATCAAATTAGATTTATGAGAAAAATATGAAAATAATGACCTAAATATGGTCTATGTGATGTTGCAAAACTATGAAAATAGTGACCTAAATGTGGTATATATGATGTGCAATATGGAAAATAGCGACCTAATTATGGTCTGTGTAATGTTGGAAAAATATGAAAAATTAGGTACAAAATAGTTACAGGGAACAACTAAAAAATAGGAAAATAATTTATACTCGTAACAGTACTTTTTACATCGGGCGAATGAAAAAAGCGATGTAAAAAACTGCCTTTTAAATCGGTTTAAACACATAACCGATGTAAAAAGTGTCAGCAAATTTTTTTTACAACACTACTTTTCACATCGGGTGAAACATCAAACCGATGTAAAAGGTCTACCTTTTACATCGGGTTTACCAGCGAACCGATGTAAAAAGTGGCAGCATGAAATTTTTTTTTCTTACAGTACTTTTTACAACGGTTTTGGCACGCAACCGATGTAAAATACCCACCTTTTACATCGGTTTTTCCCTGCAACCGATGTAAAAACCCCCTTTTATATTTAAAATTTAGAATTATAATTTTTTTTCACATCAAATATAAAAATTGAACCGATGTGATTGGTGTATTTCTTACATCGGACCACATAACCGATGTAAAATGTTGGTATTTACTACATCGCCTGGCTTTACATCGGACTAAGACCCGATGTAAAAAGTCAATTTTGCCCGATGTAAAAAATCATTTCTGCACTAGTGGACCGAGCCTAAAAAAACATTTGTTCCTCGATTTAGGTTGTGCCTTGAAACATACGAGGAACAACAGATGTGATGGAAGGTGGTATTCATGAAATACCTATGGAGGAAGATATTTTCGGGTTTGCTTATACTGAAACAATTGCTAAAGAGGATTTGGATCAGATTTTTCAACATTCTGAATTAGGCATGGGTGTTATGCATTCATACATCAGGTACTCCAATCAGTTTTGTTTAAATAATTGAACAATTTATTTACTCATTTCAATGAATATTCTAATGTTGATTATGTTTTTATTTAAGGTTCTTGTATGTCAAATTGATGCTCCCGCGTCAATTGACAGACAATTTCTCATTCTTATCTGTCAGCTGTATCAACGCACGGTTAATCGAACAAAGTCTAAATGTAGTCCAAAATTACTTAGTCAATGCATTTACGACCAACTGAGATACAAAAAAGTTATATTTTTTGCCATATAATACTAGTCATGGATTAACATTCATTCTAATTTCATTTATTATAATTATTCGTTTTTTGCCGTTGTATAGAAATTTTTCATCTTAACTTTTGTATTATTTTGCAGTGGACACTGGTTATTGGTTGCGATTAATACGATAAGAGAAATAGTATATTATCTGGATTTGTTAGATGGTGATCAAACGAAATACCCAGATATGAAGTAGATGGTTAATACGTAAGTGATGAAATTGTTCTGAATATTCGTGTGTATATTTATTTATTATGTGAGATTGTTCTAAATATTCGTTTATATTATGTTAGACCAATACAAATATTCTGATCACAAAGACAAGCTCGAGTACCAAAGAGTAAAGCAAACAACATTACATGGATCAGAGTGCAGGTATATCTTCACAATTTTGATTATAATAGTGATGCTACTTGATAAAATAAGTCAAACTATATATCCTGATATATATATTTGTTTTCTTTTTTTTTTCTATGTGTAGTATCCTCGTCAGCGTAATAGTATAGATTGCAGTTATTTTGTATTGAGATTTATGAAGGAAACTCTTCATTTGGGTCAAATAGAGATTCCAAACACGGTATGGGCTTATAAGTTAGGATTTATTTTAATATTTAGCGGATATATATTTCATCTAATATTAATTAGTTTTAACTAAATCATGCATATTATGTTATATTATGTAGTACTTTGATGAATTCAAGTGTGCTACTTACTCGAAAGATAAACTGGAAGAAATCAAGGAGGATTGGTGTCAATACATTCTTCAGACGAGAATTATATAAGGTATATAATGTATTTCTTTATTTTGTGTGAAGTTTATGGTCTTTAGAGATTTTAGTTGTTGTGATGTTCTGTACTACTAAATAGGAATAGTTCTGGAAGTTGTTGTATAGTTTTGCAAGTTGTTGTACTTCAAGAAGTTGTTGCGAGTTGATGGAACTTGTAATTATGTATAATGAATATTTAGAAGTTAAAGGTTTTGGAAGTGGATATGTTTTATTAGAATTATGGAGGTTTGTGTTGATGTTTTTGTTAAATTATAATGGTTATTATGAGGTTTCTATTGAATTAAACAAGTTTATATATTGAATTTTAACGGTTATAGGTTTGAGGCGAAGAATGACTCATGCTTGGACTAAGATTCATAGGATGGGTAAAGGACAGCTTGAGAGACAAGTTTGCATCGCCTTAGAATCTTATACGCTTTGGGGGAAGAAGAGAGTTAAGAAGCTCAAAATGCCTTATTCTTTTGAGAAACCCATAACTACAATGGTCTGTACGCCATTCAATGTTTTTTTTGATGATTTAATGACTCTTCAATATGCTTTGGCCAAGATGAAGCAAGAGAAAGAGATGTGGGAAAGTAAGTTTCATACTTTTGACAAGGAGAAGACGGAGTTGCAAAAGCATATGAAGGAGAAAGATGACTTGCTTGAGTTGCTTGAGCGACTTGCTGTGAAGAGACATGTAGAGGATTTATTTTCCTCTACTACTTCATCATCATATCCTCCTACTTCCTGTGCTTGGAAAGGTGTTGTGGATCAGCTCGTGTTAGAGAAGACCATCATGAAGGACAACTATAAGAGAGATTTTAAGAGACTCCGAAGAAGGTATCAGCTCGGATCGTCATCAGATGCTTCTTATAATCCTTAGGATCTAGCTTTTTCTTATTGAATTTTGATCTTCTGTAACTTGTATTTCCAATGAAATGAGATGTTTATCAGTAATTTCAAAAAGTGTTATTTTTTTGCGATGTTTGTAATTGCTTTATATTTTAAAGATCCTTGAAAGCTGAATGAAACATTTGAGTTTCGCATTTGCATTCACATCTTGTGCATTGTGTTTTACCTTTTCTAGGTGTCTTATGTTTCTTTTGGTCGTCATTTAGCCAAGCTGGCGCACCAATACAATAATCGAGCTAATATCAAGAAAAAGATGGATCAATTGCAACAAGAGAACCACAAGCTTCATGAGGAAGTGATAACTCTGAAGGACAGTTTGGAAAAACTCATTGCTACGATGGAAGCTCTGGTGGCTGCTCAGAATCAGCGACCACCGCATCCTCCTTCTCCAATCTAGAGAATAATGATTTTTGAGATCGTATCAATGCTCATTTTTGTGGCCCCAGTTAATGCTTCTCAACATCAAATGTCTCCTAGTTTCCCTTGGGGCATGCCTCTCTATTATGTACCAGAGGGATATCAACCTCCTGCTTCTGAAGGTCCAAGAGTACCTGCTGTTATGACATTATCACCTCTTGTGGTCAATGTATTTTTTAATACTAAGATTCCAGTTATTCCTACTGCTGTACCTGTGCCACTACCCGTGGGTCACACTGTGCCTTATGTTAAAGAACAAATTTTCCATACTACTTCGAGCAAGAGTTTGGATGTCCTTGATCATATGGATGAATTTCAAGATCAGTTTGCTGAGATGCAGAAAGAAATCAGGGCTTTAAGAGGGAAATAGTTATTTGGAAAAATGCTCACGAGCTTTGTCTTGTCACAAACGTGAAGATTCCTCTGAAGTTTAAGGTTCCAGATTTTGAGAAATATAAAGGGAACACTTGTTCATAAAGCCATCTGGTCATGTATGCCAAAAAAATGTTAACTCATACTGACAACCATCAGTTGTTCATTCATTATTTCTAAGATAGTCTTACCAGTGTTGCACTGAAGTGGTACATGGGACTTGATAGTTCCCAAATTAAGACATTTAATGACCTCAAAGAAGCTTTTATCCGTCAGTATAAGTACAATCTGGATATGGCGCCATACCGTGATCAACTTCGTGTGATATCTCATAAAGAGAAGAAAACTTTTAAAAAGTACACACAGAGATGGCGTGAGATTGAAACTCAGGTAAGCCCTCCACTTGAAGAGAAAGAGATGACCAAAATCTTCCTGAAGACTTTGGGTCCATTTTACTATGAAAATATGGTTACAGGTGCTCCTAGTGATTTTACGAATATGGTTAATATGGGAATGATATTAGAGGAAGCTGCCTGTGAGAGATGTTTGACAAAAGAAGGTAATTCTAGAAGTCTAAAGACGTTTGGTGCTGGTTTTTCTAAGAAAAAGGACAGAGAAACTAATAGCATTTCTCAAGAGAGGTCTAGAAGACTCAGAGTCATAAACCATAGTGGTAATCATCGACATCAACGAGTAGCTTCTGTTACGCCCATCATCAGCACCACTCCTGCCGCTCAAGCTACTTCAAATTACCAACCACGGTTCCAAAAAAACACACATCAAAATAATCAGCAAAGTCACGTGCAGAAGAAAACACAATTTGATCCTATTCTAATGCCATATGCTTAATTAATTCCGGCTTTGATAAAGAAGAATTTGGTTCAGACTCGTGATCCGCCGGCTGTTCCTACAAATATTCCATGGTGGTATAAGCCAGAGGCTCATTATATATGGGTGTACTGGTACATGTCATATTTTTGATATTCATTGGATTCGAAGGTCACTTGTTGAGATGCACGCTACACTGAGCAAATACCACGATATTGAGCATGATTATGGCGCTTATTGTATTTGTTTTGTGCACCTTCGTGGGTGTGTGATTGTAAATAGGGATTTGCAAGAGATGATTGATCAGAATTTGGTTCAGGTTACTGCAAATAGAAATGAAGTTGAGAATGAGGTAAATGTCATAGTTCCACATTTCAACATCCCAGAGCAGGTTGTAATTTCTTACAATAGTCAAACATATGTTGTTACACCTTTGGTCATTCGTTTTCCTGGTCCGATACCATATGAATCAGATAAAGATGTTCCCTACAAATATAATACTGCTATGTTAGAGGATGGAAAAAAGGTTCCCATTCCTTCTCTTCCCTCAGTTGTGACTGTTGCAGATGTAGGTCGTGTGACCAGAAGTGATCGAGTATTTGCTAATGTACCCTCAAAGACAAGCGAAGATGTTGTGGGTGAGCAAACTCAGTTGAAGACTTCTGTTGAGTCCGGTCAATCAAGTGATGTAAACCCGAAATTAGATAATGATGAGATGCTGAAATTGATTAAAAAGAGTGAATATAATGCAGTGGATCAACTTTTGCATACGCCGTAAAAAATATTTGTTCTATCCCTGCTAATGAGCTTTAAGGCTCATCGAGAATCTCTGCAGAAAATATTGGAGCAAGCTTATGTAGACCATGATGTGACTATTAATGAATTTGATAGCATTATTGCCAATATCACTACGTGTAATAATCTGAGCTTTTGTGATGAAGAATCATCTGAATATGGAAGAAATCATAATTTGGCTCTCCATATTTCCATGAATTGCCAGAAGGACGCTCTATCCAATGTGCTGGTTGATACCGAGTCATCATTGAATGTGATGCCAAAATCCATTTTATCCAGATTCCCTATTAAGGTACTCCTATGAGATTCAGTGGGGTCATTTTGAAAGCCTTTGATGGCTCGAGGAAGACTATGATTGGAGAGGTTGATCTCCCTATCAATATAGGTCTGTGCTTATTCTAGATTATTTTTCAGGTAATGGATATTTGTTCTGCTTACAGTTATCTTCTAGGACGTCCTTGGATTCATGAAGCCGGAGCTATCACTTCGATACTCCACCAAAAGTTGAAATTTTTTCAGAATGGAAAACTTGTTATCGGTGGAGAATAGGCTGTGTAGGTAAGCAGTTTGTCATCTTTTTCTTATATTGATGCTGACGAGTATGTTGGAACTATGTCCTATCTCTTTCTATGGTTGATAATGATGTTAAGAAAAATGGGGTGTCCATGTCTCATCTGAAAGATGCACAACATGTGTCGCAGAGTGACCAAGCTGATGGATGGGGATGAGTCATTGAAGTTGCTGAGAAAAAAGATATAGCTGGTTTGGGTTTTACACCTGGTTCAACCCTTAAAGACCTGAAGAGTATTCACGAGGTTTTTCGAAGTGGTGGGTTCATCCACACCAAAGATCATTCTACAGCTGCAATTCTTGAAGACGACTCTGAAGATTACATCTCAGATGGCTTTGAAGATGGTTCCATTCCTACTCAAGATTGAGAGCCTTATTTAGAAGATCCTGGATACTTTTCCGAGACAGAAGATGCATATGTACCTTTTTACTCTCTTCGACCGAGACTTAAGGAACATGAGTATGAAGTCAGTGCCATCATTGAGGATGATCAAGAGGAGGAAGCGCCCAACTTTGTGACGCGTGGATTGATATGCCAAAGTCGGATCGCTGTTGACGTTCCTACTGTTGTTCATGTTTCAAAGCAATTTGTTTTTGTTTTTTTCAAAAAACCTTTCACTCTGCCTAAGGTGAAAGTAAATTTGCAAGGGGTTTGTTTCAACTATTATCATCATCAATAAAATGTTATTCTGTTTATCCATATTTTGTTTTCCCTTTTTGCTTTATTTTGAAAAATGGTAACATAAAAAACCAAAAAAAAAGTGATAATCACTTTTATCTGCATGATATTTGCACTTCTTGTTCATATTCTAAAATCAACCATAAATCATTGTGAAAATTGTTTGTTAAACTCATCGAAAACAATGACCATATGCCCTCTCCCAACTTTAAGTTCCATGTGTTTGAAGAGGAAGAAGAGGATATTGAAGAGATCCCTGATGAAATATTTTGGTTGCTTGAGCACGAGGAAAAAGCCATTCAACCTCATGAAGAGCCAGTGGAATTGGTTAATTTAGGTTCAAAGGAAAATATAAAAGAAGTCAAGATTGGGGCACTGCTTCAGTTAGATGTTAAAAAGAGGATAATAGAGCTTCTTAGAGAATATGTTGACGTGTTTGCTTGGTCCTATAAAGACATCCCTGGTCTTGATACTGATATTGTGGAGCACCATTTGCCATTGAAGCCTGAATGTCCACCTGTGAAGCCGAAATTCAGAAGAACTCATCCTGACATGGCTGTGTAGATTAAAGAGGAGGTTCAGAAGCAGATTGATACTGGTTTTATTATGACTGTTGAGTATCCTCAATGGGTGGCCAATATTATGCCTACTCCAAAGAAAGACGGAAAAGTCCAAATGTGCGTTGACTATAGAGATTTGAATAAAGCAAGTCCAAAAGATGATTTTCCACTGCCATACATTGATATGCTGGTAGATAATACTGCTAAGTTCAATATCTTTTCCTTTACAGATAGATTTTCCGGTTATAATCAAATAAAGATGGAGCTCGAGGATATGTAAAAAACAGCATTCATTACATATTGGGGAACATTTTGTTACAGAGTGATGCCCCTCGGTTTGAAAAATGCTGGTGCCTATAGCACCCTAAAATTTTCCTTCCCTTTTTCTAACTTTGACTGGATTTTACTTTACGTTTGTTTGCATCATCATTAGGTTATAGTTCATAATCATACCTTGCATAGGTCTTCTAAGACATGGGATCGGGAGTTTTCTCTGAATTAAATCATCAAGTCAGGCTTACTTTCTTCAAGAGTTGTTAGGCATCAAGGACCTGGGGTTTCATCAGTCCTTGGGGTTCAAGTTTATTGGCAATTTCCCCGTCAAGAGCTTGTTTCTTTTTCAAATTACATTAACGGCTATTTCCCTGGCAATGTGTATTCAAGGCCAATTTTGTTCTGAGCAGAGGTTGTCAGGTTATCAAGTAATAGTTCTTGGAGAGTTTGATTCAAAGGAGATTTCAAGGTTGGCTCATTTCAGATGGTTGTCATTTCTGTTGCAAGTGGTTCAGTGGCTTTGGTGTGCATTTAATCGAATGTTGGTGGAAAGTTTGAAATAGGTTTTGGGCTCATTTTAGCTGAGATCATAATCCACTAAAGTCCATGTCTATCCATTTGTCATTTCTTTTTCCAATTCAATTAACCATTCTTCAAATCCACCTTTCAATTTAGTTCAGTTTTTTTAGATCCACTTTTAATGATCAATATCCATTCAAATGTCCATATCTATTTCCATTAGTTTCTAATTCATATTTAATTATCCTCATTAAACCATTTTCTTTCATTTAAATCCAATTAGTTTGTTTCATCTTTTCACCATTATCCACCAATTTCCATAAACCATTCCATTCCTAATCCATTTCTAACCATATTCCAAATTTCAAAATCCAAGTCAAATATCTAATTGTTAAAACCAAAAACCCGTATTCAATTTTGAATCTTATTTTTAAATCCATATCTTTATTATTTTATTCAATTTTTTTCTTTTAAACCACATTTTTTTAGTACATATCCATTTCACCTTTTCTTAAAAAAAATTCATTCCAAATAAACCATATCCATTTCAAAATCCATTAACCCTCTAACCATTCTTTTTCAATTCATTAGTCATATTCATATATGGATCCAATATCACTTTTCTCAATAACCAAATTGTGTATACAAAAATAATAATAAAAAAAGAGAGAGTACTTTTTGCCAAGAAAACACCCCACATTGTTGCAAACCATACATCTTCGCTACCACCTCTCTAACATGACAAAAATTCTTCTACTACAAACAATACAAAACCTGCATTATACTATCCTGTGGCCACTACTAACCTTCACACAACCACTAAACAACCCATGTTGTACACTCAAACAAAACAAAATAAACATTCACCAATGCAACCATCATGATTCACGTACAATTCAAAATGGTGGATTTCAATTTCATGAACTTCCCACCACTCTGCTATTAAATGTACGACTATAATATCAGGTTTAAACCTGCAAAGGCCCCACAACATACAAAAACCTGTCGAAAGAAAGAGCAACAGTGTTCCCTGCAATGACCTCTTGCGTGCCACCTCCTGCAACGTACAACTACAATACTCCAAAATTGTTGCAAAACCACTCTCCTAGCCAGACAACATTCTGCTCCAAATAAAAAAACCAAACAACCGCAGTACAGAAGGAAAACTTAAAAAAAGGAAGAGAAGTTGTGCCAGGACTTTTTTTTTTTTTTTTTTTTTCTGAAAATAATATACTCACCAATTCTCTTAAAATCACAAGCCCATAGCCTCACGAAAAGAGGCAGAATTTTTTTACTCTGAAAATTCTTTAAGGTATCTCATATTTCTTTCAATCTTCACTTCCTCCTTCAACCTACCGCTTTCAGAACCTGCAATTCAAGGCAAACATTGAAATCAACAAGCAACGACCTGCAACAACCACAAAGTCAAAGTAAATCAACATGATAACCACGATTCTCGGCACAACGGAATTCAAAGGGTTGAAAACAAAGATTGAGAAGGAACGAAGAAAAATTACATGCGAATGGAGAAAAGATTGAGTTAGTTGAACGTATCTGGAGAGCTTCAAATTAAGGTAAGGATCTCTCTATATTGACTTTTCTTCATCGTTTCTGTCTAGAATTGACATGTGCCTCGCCATTTGGATCTGAAATCTGCTTTACTTTTTGTTTGTGATTTTCTTTCGCGTGAGTTGTTTTGTGCAAACTGAGGTGGGCGTGATGTAGGGATCTTGGACGTTATCTCCACCGTCGCCGATGAGAAGCCACGACACGGAGGAGCGGTGATTAGTTGCGATGTGACCCATGATAGAAGGAAGGGGATGAACATGGGAGAGGTCATGAGGTTTTGTTTTCATCGACGGTGGGGGTTGAGAATGCTACCACGGCGGTGTACTGAATCGTGAATGTTGGAGGGAGTTAGAGAAAAAACTACCAGATGGGGATTGGTTTTGTTTTGCGGCTGGATGAATGAGGGAGGAGAGAAGCTTTGCTGGTTTTAGTGGTTAGGGTTTTTTTTAGACTAATCTTTTGTCCTTTGGGTCGGGTCAGCTAAAGCCCGTGCATTTCGTTATTTAGTTCACACCCCCTGGGTGACGGTATAAGGATCTTGGGCCTGGTGTTTAAGGCCCAACACGGTTGCTGTTTTTCACCCACCCTTTTATTTTCTGCACTCTTTCCTATTTTATATTCTTCTTTTGTTTTAATTTGTTAATTAATAATATTTACTTTATGAAGTTTTTAGCTAGTTTATTTTAATTAATCTTATAACTAGGATTTAATTAGATTTTAATTAACTTAATTTTGATTTAGAATTAGAATAAGGTGTAATTAATTAGCTTAGTTATAATTTTAACTTAGGATTACTTTTTTAGGTTTTAATTTTAGTTAATTTAGAATTAGATTTTAATTAACATTAGAATTTAGTTTTAATCCTAGAATTTAACTTTTAGTTTAGAATTAGATTAGGATTTAATTCTTGAATTAACCTAGAATTAACTTTTATTTAGAATTTAGTTAATTAGAGTTTGATTAGATTTTGACTCAAATTAACTCTTAATTTTGACCATTTCTTTTCTTGATTTTGGTTTTAGTTTCGATTAATTCTCGAGTACACTTATTAATATTTCTTTGACGATACTTGTGTATATTTTCCCTTGTATATTAATTTGAGTTTAATACTTGATGTTGTATGTGATTGCATTGCTTTGTGTTTACTTGTCGTTTACCCCCGTATTCACATGATCCCTTAGGATTCCTAACTCGACTTAATTTCCGATTAAGTTAGAGGTAGGAGAGACATTAGGCTTTCAATCCAAACATGACAATATTAGGTTAGCTTCCCTCCTAATCCTGACCTTAGGACCACTTTGTATGATAACAGTTAGGGTTCAGTTTCCCCTAGACCTTCCATGCGTCTCTCTTTTCTCATCTCAAATTTCTTCAAGACACTTAATAAAGAACGATAAGAGTCGTTCGCTACGAGCCTTAAGTACATGGGTAATGATGAGTGGGGGTTTTCTCCTCGCTTGTCTAGAGTGTTTAGCGTATGCCCTTTGGGAAACATATGATACATTTGTCCTCGTGTCATAGTCTCTAGTGCGATGTAAGTCTCAAACTAACTCTAACTCACTTCTTTAAAAACTCACAAACCAAATTCAAACCTTTTTATCCTTCTGGATTGCTCTTCAAACTCAATTTCAAAAAAGAGAAGTTACTTTTGCATTCTACCACAAACAGGCATCGTCCCTAACTGTTGGAATGAGAATTTAACATATTAAAAAAAAATACTTAACCAACCAGTGGTCTAGTTTACCCGAACTACGTTTGCTCAGATTTCTCATACCAGATGAGGATACGTAGGCACAAGACGATAATGTCTTGGCGAGAAACCTTCCCCCCATCACCCGTATTTTCCTGAACTACGTTGACTCTGACTTTCCAATTACACGAGGGAATATGTAGACATAGGGCGGCGATGCCCTATCAAGTCTGTTCTTTCCTTTCACCCCCGTTTAGCAGTAGCTTTTAGATGACTTGCACCCATAGATTAGACAACAAGCGTGGATCCCATTGAGTACAACAGGCGTGAGGGGTGCTCATACCTTCCCCTTGCGTAACCGATTCCCGAACCCAAGATTTAGTTGTGATGACCTTGTATTTCCCATTCTTTTAGGTTTTCTTTGATCGTTTCCTTTCCCTCTTTTTGGGATAAATAACGTTCGGTGGAGACTCTTCTGTTTGTTTTCCGCCAGATCTTTTTCGCAGTTGCGACAACTGGCGACTCTGCTGGGCAGTATGGTTTCCTATGCGAGTCAATCCTAGTGCTTGCCTGTTTTATATTTTCGGGTATGTAGATTTGTGTGTGTGTATATGTTGTATTTGTATATTATTGTATTTGCATTTTATTTTCCATACTTTATCATTATTATTACTGCTATTGTGTTGTTGGGTGGGGTGTTCCATTGAGAGATAAGCCAATTACCCAGGCTTGAGTACATACCTAGTATTAGTGTGGAGAGTAGTGCAGGCTTGTATGTTTGGCATGCACGAGCCTTCACGAAATTCGCTTCCACACGAGGTTTTCTTTGAAGACATCATATCCTGTGCATTTTGGACAGTTGAGGGAGTGTTGGATCTGAAAACTAACGACTCTGGAGACTGTTCATTGGGAAGTCAGTTGAGACCTCCTTGATTGATCATGATGCCAAACTAGAAATGGTGAACGTATCATCATTTCTCGACCTGAGAGTTTGCGATACTGACGACCTGCATAAGTTACCGTACCTTCTCGGAGACTAGGTCCTACCCGTGAGTGGGAAGGGTTTTGCAGGAAACCTTAACTTTCAACCGACCCGATTTTCTATCGAAGAAGATTTTTGGTCCTAAGTATTCTGGTATTCTGGGTTTCTTATCAGAGCGAAGTTCTGGCTCAACTCAGTCAATGACACAACAGTTTCAGGTGTCTTGATCCCATGTTTGCATTTGCATTTTCATTTTCACATTAACATTTGCATGTATGTGTGATCTCTGGTTCTCGTTTTCCCTTTGATTTTGGTAATCTAATCCGCTATCAGCATGGAGCTTAAATTGAAGAGGACTATCACCTATAAGTTCCTGCTGCCAGAGATAAGAACTTTATTCGGTCTTATTTCCATGGCTGATTTTGGTATCATTGAAGATATCAAAAAATACTATGGGAAGATTCTGAGTTTCGTCCATAAAGTCATAAGTTACGAACAAGGATCTATCCACACTCTACTACAGTTCAACGACCCTCAGATGCGATGTTTCACTTTCCATGATTGTGTCCTAGTTCCCACCTTAGAGGAATTCATTTTTCTAATGGGAGTTCCAGTCTTAGAAGAAATGCATTTCTTTCATTCCGAGGAGGAACCTGACCTGACAAAGTTAGCCAACGCTCTTTATTTGGCAAATCTGAATTGGAGGGTAATGTGGCCTGTAGGAATGGAGCTTCTGATTTTCCCTTGTCCTTCTTGGTTGGTAAGGCTCAATATTTTGCTAAGGAAGGTTGTTGGGTAGTCTTCAATGCTATTCTAGCATTGTGCATATATGGTATAGTTCTGTTTCCCAACATACCAGACTTTGTTGATATGGATGCTTTTCACATCTTTGCTTCCAAGAATCTTGTACCTACTCTTTTGGGAGATTTGTACCATTCAGTGCATTACAAAAATGAAAAGAGGAGAGGGAAGAATATTTCTTGTTGTGCACCACTCCTCCACAAGTGTTTCATGGATCATCTGTGAGGGCAAAACCTCATATACTAGATATACGTGTTTCGATGATGTCAAAACTTAGCCGCATGGAAGATTAGATGTTTGGCGTTATCACCATGACGCATAAGCATTCCTTATTTCTCATGTTTCATTTACTTGCATCAAATATCTCGAGTACTACATTTAGTGTGGTTAAAATATGCGTCACAGGAGTCAAACCTCATTGTTCGATTATAGGTATCATCTAAGAGTGTCGAAAACATCAAAATAAGCATTTTTCTGAAATTACAGGTCTTTGAGTCGACCATACCTCTGCTCTGGTCGACTCATAGTAAGTGTATCAAACTTGCAATTTCTTCGGGTTAGGTATGGTCGACCTACCGGTCGACGCATACTGTTGGTATTTCAATTTATCAGAAAATTCAGGCTATGCGTCGACGCATGCCTTGTTTCGGTCGATGCATGGCTGTTGGTTTTGCATAGTCTGTTTTCCACGGGTTAGCTCAGGTCGACCCTGCTCTCTGCATGGGTTGACCGCTCGCTGTTTGCTGTATAATTTTTGGTCTGTCAATTATTTTTGAAAAGTGGTTTTATCGGTTATTTTTGGTCTGGTATAAATAGTCAGTTGCTCTATTCATTTCATTATAAATTGAATCAATTAGAAAAATAAGAAAAGTGAAAGAGGTGTCAATTTAAGTTCTCATCATCTTCATCTTCTACATTTCATACCACAACAATCACACACAATAATCTTTGTTGTGCATTATGGATTGTTAGAAGTGATAACGTTCGAAGCCGTTGATTGGGTAATCAGGTTCGGGTTGAGGAATTGGCAGGTTTTTCTTGAATAAAACCTCTAGGGTTTTGTCCGCCAAGATTCTCTGAATTTGGGGGAGGGGGCGGTTTGCACGATTCTTCTCAACACATATTCAGCTGAGCACATGTGATCGAGGAGCGGTGGGTTCCATCGATCTAGTAGTGGTAATCGGTGAATTGTGAAGGAGAGGTTCGGGTTCAACACACGAGTGGTTTGAGATCAGTCGGGCTAGGGTTTAATGACGGAAGGTTGTTCAAACATAGAGCCGTAATCGGAGGTTCATTCACAAGCTTCTGAAGGACTTGATTCAACTCGAATCAAGGGACAAGAGGAGATAGCATCTACAACAACAAGGGTGTTCGTTTGTTTGATTGCTATTCTATTCTTGTATATACGATTCTACAACAGGTTAAATTTATATTATAAGAGCTTAATTCTATTGTTAGAATTGAGGGCAGACGTACCCCGAAGTGAGGACGGCAGGGGAACTGCCTCAACAAATCCTTGTGCCTTTTACCTTACGCTTTTACATTGCTTAATATTTTATGTGATTTTGGTACAAACAATTGTATCAAATATAGGACTATTTTGAGTAAGCGCTGAACCGATTTTGACTCTAGTACAATCGTTGATTGTACAAGGAAATTAGAGCAATTCACTCAAAGCGGAACTCACTTGAAGTGCTTCGCACGCCAAGTGTTTGATAAATTGTCTGAACCAAAACCCTTGTGTGTTGTCCATTTATTTTGTAGGCACTTTAAGGCATTGGAACTAGTCATACCAAGTAGTGATCTAAATCAAATTGATAAGTGTGACTAGCATAGTAATTTTCATTACTCGTTATCAATTTCCATAGGCTTGACGCATATCCGATTTTCTAGTAACCGTTTGTTATAGACGGTATTTTTTCTTCGGTCGCTTTTGCAAATTAAACAAATTTTTTAAAACCATTTTATTGGTAGCGCCGACTTGTTTTATAAGCAAGGGATCTATTCAACCCCCCATTCTAGATCTGCGCCATCGTCTAACAAGTGGTATCAGGAGCACCGGTTAGTCCATGCTTCTAGTACAACTCAGTAGAAAATGGCTAACGAACCTAAAGGGGCCTATAATAGAGCTCCTGTTTTTAATGGAGAAATTATAGTTACTGGAAAGACTATATGCGGGTGCTTATTAATTCCATTGACAGGAAGGTGCGAAATGTTATTCTTAACGGTCCAATTGAAATAACTATGACCGATGAGAATAACAACATTGTGCCTAAGCCTAAAGCACAATGGACTGAGGATGACGAGAAGAAATATAATTACGATTGGAAAGCCAAAAATATTTTGATCTCCTCATTAGGAGTTGATGAATATTATAGGGTTTCTCATTGTTTAACCGCAAAAGCCATGTGGGACTCATTGCAAGTTTCCCATGAGGGAAACAATGATGTTAAGCTAGCGAGAATCAATATGTTAACACAATAGTTTGATCTTTTTCACATGGAGCAAGGCGAAACCATTGCGGACATGCAAAAGAGATTCACTCATCTTATTAATAGATTGCACTCACTAGGTAGGCCAGTTGCCAATGATGTTGCTACTAACAAAATTTTGAGATGTCTTAACAGGGAATGACAACCAAAGGTAACCGCCATCAAAGAAGCAAATGAACTCACAATTTTGGATCTCACAACATTGTTTGGAAAGCTACAAGAGAATGAATAAGTGCTTCTAAGCCTAGAGCAATATGGAAAAAAAGGAAAAGAATGAGAAAATAAAAAATACTGAAAAGTCTCAATCTAAAGAGCATAGTGATTAAACTTCGAGTGATGACGAAGATGATGACGAGAGTGCGGATATGGGGATGTTTGTAAAGCGTTACAACTGCTATGTCAAGAAGAACAACATCCACCACTCCGAGAAAAATCTTGTCAACTTCCGAAAACAATCAAGATACTCTAGAAATAACGACACTAAAGGAAACAAGAAAAAGGGTCATGTTATACTTGCGAAAAGACCGGACACTACAAATTGAATTGTCCCTTAAACAAAAAGGGAAAATAAAAGGAAACAAGTAGATCACATAAGAAGCAATCTAAGCCAAGGAAAGCATATATAGCTTGGAAAAGCGATAACGATTCGTCCAATAATGAAAGCTCAAGTGATGAAGATGAACCCATAAATCTTTGTCTTTCCACCCATCAAAAGAACAAAAAGAAACATGTACGACATGCCAAGTATGAAAATTCTTCTAAAATGTCTCACTTTGAATTGTAAACTGCTTTTAATACTATGCATTGTGAAGCGAAAGAAGCCTTTAAAAGGCTTGCCTCAAATAACCAAATCTTTGCTCACCTAGAGCAAAAGATTCGTGAGTCCGAAAAGAAACTTGAGGCACTAAAAGATTCCATATTGGAAAGTACTAAAGTAAGTTGTGAGGATCTAAGAAGTAGAGTTGTTAATTTTAGGTGTGATACTTGTTACATTTGGCAAACTGAAGTTGAAAATCTAAATGCCAAACTTAACAAGGCTCTAGAACCCAAAATTACTTTTGTCATCGATAAAGCCAATTTTAGAACGAGTATGGTTAATCCATATCAAAAATACACGTATGTGGTAAGAGATCATGATAGCAAAAGTAATACAAAAGTTAACTTCTCTTGTTTATATTGTTGTAAGAAAGGCCACACCATTGCTAAATGTCGTTTTAGGAGATTTTTGGTTCCTAAAGGCATTTATCAATGGTTGCCTAAATGCGACCATTTTGTCACTCACAACTTAGGACCCAATAAGCCATTGGGTACCTACTCTTGTTAATTGTATTTCATAGGTGTAACATCTTGAGATCACCGAGAGAAGATGGGTTCTCGATAGTGGCTGCTCAAGACACATGAGAGGAGACATGTTTCTCTTCATCGACTTCGTGGCAAAGAAGAAGGGATATGTAACTTATGGAGACAACAACCATGGTGAAATACTTGGAAAAGGTAGTGTAGGTAATCCTTCTTCCACTACTATCTCTGATGTATTGCTTGTCGAGGGCCTTAAACATAATCTCATTAGCATTAGCCAATTATGCGACAAAGGATACAATGTATCGTTTTCAAAATATTGTTGCCAAATTGAGCATAATGATAAAATGAAAAATGTGTTTAATGGCCTAAGAGTAAACAATGTCTATATGCTGGATTTGAATGAGGTATCTTTGACTAGTGATAAATGTCTCATAACAATGAGTGAGGACTCATGGTTATGGAATAGACGTCTAGCACATGTCAACTTTGACTTGCTAAACAAGGTAGTTTCAAAAGATCTAGTCGTAGGTCTGCCCAAAATTAAGTTCACCAAGGATCACCTTTGTGATGCTTGCCAAATGGGAAAGCAAATGAGGATCTCTTTTAAATATAAAAATATCATTTCAACTACGAGACCTCTCGAGCTTCTCCATATGGATTTATTTGGGCCATCTAGAATTAAAAGCCTAGGTGGTAACTATTACAGTTTTGTAATAGTTGATGACTTTTCTAGATTTTGTTGGACCATCTTCTTGGCTAGAAAGAGTGATACATTCGCTGCCTTTGAAAAATTTGCTAAGCTTTCTCAAAACAAATTAAACACAAATATCATAGCAATTAGGAGTGATCATGAAGGTGAGTTTGAGAATCATCTGTTTGAGAAATATTGCGGTAAATACAGAATTGATCACAACTTCTCCGCGTACCCCTCAACAAAACGGGGTTGTGGAGCGCAAAAATCATATTTTGGAAGATTTAGGGAGGACAATGATCAATGAAAGTGCATTACCTAAGTATTTCTGGGCTAATGCCATAAGTACGACATGTTATGTATTGAATAGGGTACTTATCCGCCCCATTATTAACAAAACACCGTATGAAATTTTAAAAGGGTGCAAGCCAAATGTGTCTCACCTACATGTCTTCGGTTGTAAGTGTTTTGTGTTGAATAATGGAAAATAAAGCTTAGGTAAATTTGATTCCAAGGACGACAAAGGTATCTTCCTCGGATACTCTCAGTCAAGTAAGGCCTATAGAATTTATAATAAGAGATTACATACTGTTGAAGAGTCTGTACACGTAACATTTGATGAATCTTATCCAAGAAATGTCGGAAAAGGTAGTGTTGTTCATGGTGCAGGTATATCTTCGGAAGACATACTCAAAAGTGTCGAGCCGGGAATTGATCAACCCGACCTAGCCAAAATTAAGGAGGAAAAAGATAACCATCATGAAGAAACCGAGGTAGTTCATCCGTATACAAAAGATGATCTTCCTCCAGCTTGAAAGTCTTCCAAAGACCATCCCATCGACAATATCCTTGGTGATATATCAAAGGGGGTGATAACTCAGTCTAAGATAAGTAATTTCTGTTATCATTTCGCTTTCATTTCTCAGATGGAACCTAAAAACTCGAAAGAAGCCTTACTCGATGAACATTGGTTCTTATCTATGAAAGAGGAACTTAACCAGTTCAAGAGAAATGAGGTTTGGGACCTTATCTCTCCTACGCGAGGTCATCGAGTAATTGGCACCCGATGGGTGTTTAGGAACAAACTGGATGGAAACGGGGTAATAACTCGCAACAAGGCGCATTTAGTCGCGCAAGGGTATAACTAAGAGGAAGGCATCGACTATGAGAAAACTTATGAGCCGGTTGCCCGACTCGAGGCTATACGCCTTTTACTTGCCTTCGCTTGTGCGAAAAATTTTAAGCTATTTCAAATGGATGTAAAAATAGAATTCCTTAACGGCTATATAAATGAAGAAGTTTATGTTGCCCAACCTCCGGGTTTTGAGTCTCATGAATATCCCGATCATGTATACAAGTTAAAACGTGCCTTGTATGGACTCAAGCAAGCCCCTAGGGCTTGGTATGAGCATCTAAGCAAGTTTCTACTTGATCAAGGGTATTCAAGAGGCAAGGTCGACACAACCCTCTTCATTAAGCGTCAAGGAAAACACTTAATTTTGGTGCAAATTTATGTTGATGACATTATATTCAGATCAACTAACATGAATCTCGTAAGAGAGTTTTCTAACCTAATGCAGGGTGAATTCGAGATGAGTATGCAGGGTGAATTTTGTGAGCCAAACTAAATATTGTCTTGAGCTTCTCAAGCGTTTTGACATGGAAAATTACAAAGCCATTGACACAACAATGCCAACATGCGCAAATCTAAGTCGAGATGAAAGTGGTAAGGATGTAGAGGTAAAAAGATATAGAGGTATGATTAGCTCTCTTCTTTATCTTACCGCCTCTAGACTCGATATTATGTTTAGTGTTTGCATATGCACTAGATATCAATCCTCTCCTAAGGAATCCCATCTAAAAGTAGTTAAGCGCATACTTTGATACCTTTCGGGTACTCCAAAGTATGGGCTATGGTATTCCAAAGGAAACGATTGTTCCTCGGTTGGATTTTCCAATTCTGATTTTGCCGGGTGCAAGTCGGATAGGAAAAGTACCAGTGGTACTTGTCACTTATTTTCAAACTCTTTGGTTAGTTGGCGTAGCAAGAAGCAGGTATTTGTTGCTTTGTCAACCGCCGAAGCGGAATACGTTGCCACCGGTAGTTGTTGCGCTCAAGTCCTATGGCTTAAGCAACAATGACTATATTTTAATCTCAAACTTGAGCGTATTCCAATCTTTTGTGACAATACGAGTGCCATCAATCTTACCAAGAATCCCGTGCTGCATTCACACACTAAACATATCGAAATTCGACACTATTTTCTTAGGGATCATGTGGAGAAAGGCGATGTTATTTTTGAACATGTTGATACTAAAAATCAACTAGCTGATATTTTTACAAAACCTCTTGCTATGGAGCCTTTCTTTCATATCCAATGGGAACTAGGTATTCTCGATATTTCGGATCGTGTTTAGTAAAATTCTTGTGCATCTTATATATCTATGTCTATGTGTACTTTGATTATCGGATATCTAACAAATTGAAGATGTTTAAAGTATGTGTGTGTTCATCTAGCTATATTTGGAATTGAGGTAATATCTTTCCTCAACTATCTCTCTCTCTCGATATTCATGTTCACAAATGCATCAAATTATGTGTTACATTTGTCATATATGTCGCATTATATGTATGCTATCTTTTTGTATGCTTAATATATGTTCTGGCTGGTTATCTATGTCTTTTTGTATGCCCATATGTTCAAAAATGACAAAATTTGCTATTTTTACCTGTATGAGTCGACCTAAACAAGGTCCGGTCGACTCACAAATATGTCTCCAAAATTGAAATTTGTTCGGGTATGCTCAGGTCGACCTATCGGTCGACGCATACCTTTTGATTTTTGAACGTGTAATTTTGAACACAGTATGCATCGACACATACACAGAGCGGTCGACACATCCTACGATTTTTCTCAATTTTTTTGAAAACCATTCAAAATTCTGTCTTAATTCACTTTTATGGCTCATATTCATGTGCATCATTACATTTACATTGAAAATTCACACCTATCATCACATGCTACTCTCCTATTCTCCTCTTCCCAAAACCTAAAAAGCTATTACAAAAAGGGTAAAAGTCTTAAACTCCTATCCATCTTAAAGACTTCTTTCAAATACTTGCAATCATCATCAACCCAGACTACGCATTCTGCATAATTGCATTTCATCATTGTGCTATTTTGTCATGTTTCTTTGCTTTGTATTAAGTACATTTCCATTGTTTAAATGACTTGCATTATGAACTTATGTGCCATTACTTGGGTGTAATTTTTAGCAACAATTTTTATTTGTTTTGTCGTTATATGGTGCTATTTATTCTTTTGTTTCTTGATCATTAACTTCGTCATGTGTGGATGTTTGTTAATGTTTATCCTGTTGTGCGTGTTGTGATATGATCATCTGTTATTTTTATCCTTTCTTAACAGGAATTTCTTTCTTTTTGATGTTGTCAAAGGGGGAGAAAGTGTCAAGCTGTTAGTAGAACCATAAAGATCAAAAGTAAAGACGTCGCAAATGGATAAGTAAGAATGAAGGCATCAAGCAGGGGGGGGGGGATAATGCCACATATCATACATATAGGTTTCACATGTTTTGCCATCATCAAAAGGGGGAGTATGTAAGGGCAAAGCCTAATATACTAGATATGCGTGTTTAGATGATGTCAAAACTTAGCCACATGGAAGATTAGATGTTTGGTGTTATCACCATGATGCATAAGCATTCCTTATTTCTCATATTTCATTTGCTTCCACAAAATATCTCGAGTACTGCATTTAGTATGGTTAAAATATGCGTCACACGAGTCAAACTTCATTGGTCGATTATAGGTATCATCTAAGAGTGTCGAAAACATCAAAATAAGCATTTTTCTGAAGTTACAGGTCTTTGAGTCAAACATACCTCTGCTCCGGTCGACTCATAATAAGTGTCTTAAACTTGCAATTTCTTCGGGTTAGGTATGGTCGACCTACCGGTCGACGTACACTGTTGGCATTTCAATTTATCAGAAAATCCAGGCTATGCGTCGACGCGTGCCTTGTTCTGGTCGATGCATGGCTGTTGGTTTTGCATAGTCTGTTTTCCACGAGTTAGCTCAGGTCGACCCTGCTCTCTGCATGGGTCGACCGCTCGCTGTTTGCTGCATAATTTTTGGTCTGTCTATTATTTTTGAAAAGTGGTTTTATTAGTTATTTTTGGTCTGGTATAAATAGTCAGTTGCTCTATTCATTTCATTATAAATTGAATCAATTAGAAAAACAAGAAAAGTGAAAGAGGTGTCAATTCAAGTTCTCATCATCTTCATCTTCTACATTTCATACCACAACAATCATATATAATAATCTTTGTTGTGCATTATGGATTGTTACAAGTGATAACATTCAAAGCCGTTGATTGGGTAATCTGGTTCAGGTTGAGGAATTGGTAGGTTTTTCTTGAATAAAACCTCTAGGGTTTTGTCCTCCAAGATTCTCTGAATTTGGGGGTTTTTGCACAAGTCTTCTCAACACATATTTAGCTAAGCGAAGGTGATCTAGGAGCGTTCGGTTCCGTCGATCTAGTAGCAGTAATCAGTGAATTATGAAGGAGAGGTTCGGGTTCGACACGCGAGTGGTTTGAGATCATCCGGGCTGGGGTTTGAAGACGGAAGGTTGTTCAAACATAGAGCTATAATCAGAGGTTCATTCACAAGCTGTCGAAGGACTTGATTCGACTCGAATCAAGGGGCAAGAGGAGATAGCATCTACAACAACAAGGGTGTTTGTTTATTTGATTGCTATTTTATTCTTGTATATACGATTCTACAACAAGTTAAATTTATATTATAAGAGCTCAATTATATTGTTAGAATTGAGGGCCGACGTACCCTGAAGCGAGGAAGGCGGGGGAACTGCCTCAAAAAATCCTTGTGCCTTTTACCTTACGCTTTTACATTGCTTAATATTTTGTGTGATTTTAGTACAAACAATTGTATCAAATATAGAACTTTTTTGAGTAAGTGCTGAACCGATTTTGACTCTAGTACAATCGTTGATTGTACAAGGAAACTATAGAAACTCACTCAAAGAGGAACTCACTTGAAGTGCTCCGCACGCCAAGTGTTTGATAAATTGTCTGAACCAAAATCCTTGTGTGTTGTCCATTTATTTTGTTGGCACTTTAAGGCATTGGAACTAGTCATACCAAGTAATGATCTCAATCAAATTGATAAGTGTGACTAGCGTAGTAATTCTCATTACTCGTTATCAATTTCCATAGGCTTGACGCATATCCGATTTTCTAGTAACCGTTCGTTATAGATGATATTTTTTCATTGGCCGCTTCCACAAATTAAACAAATTTTTTAAAACCATTTTATTGGTAGCGCTGACTTGTTTTATAAGTAAGGGATCTATTCAACCCCCCTTCTAGATCCGCGCCATTGTCTAACATCATCTTCTTCGCATTGGAGCTTTCGTTGATACGAGGGATACGTCTGAATGGTCATAAAGGCTTATGTGCTTGACGTCTAAGAATATTCTCTGGTTTAATCGAGATCTGCTCGATATAGAGATCATCTTTAGTTGTGGGAGCTTTCCTAATGTACCTCTGATAGGAAGAAGAGGCGGAATTAACTACAACCCTTCTCTTGCTATCAGACAATTTGGTTACGCCTTGAAAGGGCCCTTGAAGGAGGAGGAAGTACAGGAATCTCTGTATTTCACAGATACAATTAATTTTGATACTTTGGCCAGGATAAAGGAAGCCTGGGGAAGAGTTCATAGAAAAGGGAAACTTTTATTGGACAAGGGTGATTGCAGAGTTTATGGACCTTATTTGGACTGGATCCAGAAGAGGGTGGAGAAAATGTTGCTACCTTTCCCTGTCCGAGAGCCTCTGTATCCTTTAGTTGTTGAAGAGCCTACCACGATTGATATTCAAAGATACAATAAGTTGTGGGCGGAAAAAGAAGAATTGCGTAAGGAGAATGAAGAATTGAAAAAAGAAATTAGTTAGTTAAAAAGTGACAAGAATGAAGCAGTTTACTTATCAAAGACGGAGACAGAAGTTTTGGCTAAGATGGAAAAAGAGTTAGCTGAGGAGATTCGAGTGCGTGGATGAGTCTGTCAAGATTTGAAGAGTACCGATAGTATCCTTAAGCATAAGAAGAAAGAGCTGGATAAGGCATACCTAGAGATATCTAAGTTCAATGATCAGTGGAATGTTGCATTAACTGCTAACAAAGGAAGGGAAGATGAGCTTCGTAGACAGATTGAAGATACAACTCAAAGTCAAGGTTGGAGAAGTCTCAATGGAATCATCTCGCCAGTATGCAAGTGATCAGAAGTTACGAGAAACCTTGTCAGTGTTGGAGGAGTTCAAGATAAGGGCAGAGTTGAAGAAACCAAGACTTGAAGATGCCTTCGGAGAGGACGCTTGGGAAGATTACACTCAAAGCTTGAAAGATGTTATCTGCAGAAGAAACTTGCTCATACAGGCGTTGGTTGCAAGGCCTGAACATTCAGACACAAAGGAGTTGTTAAAGGAAGTTCAGACTCATTATAGTGGTTGAAGAGAGTTATTTGATACAATATTCATTTAGTTTTTCTTCTTTTTTGTTCTTATCTTGTAGTATGGACATCACCAGACTTGTTGGATGGGGTCGTAGGATTATTTGCAGTTGTATCTCTTGACAATGTTTTGTGTACGCTAACTTCCATTCTCATTTTATTTATGAAAGAAGATTTATGATTCTACCTTTTGTTCTCCTGTTTTGCTATTTGGTCATGGAACTAGAATCAAGGGGAAGATCTCCCTGAATCATATATACATGCTTGCATTTTGCATGATCATTCTCATTTGCATAACAGATGTTCTTAGGGCCTTCAATCTTATCTCTGCTTGGTTTTCTTCATCAGTTAACAGGATAGAAGATCTAGTTTTCCACAGATATTCTACAAGAGGGAACCAACGGAGAGTCATGGACCAAGTACAACAAGAGTTGCAGGAGTTCAGAGACAGGATGACACAATTCATGGAGATGATGTAAGGTGTAGCCAATAGGCAGGAACAATTGAGAACTTTGGTTCAACCACTGATAGCACAGGTGGATGGAAATGGTGTTCTGCATGGAGGAACTACTGTTATTCCTCCTCCAATTGACGGTGCATTCCCCAGGCCAACGTTGTCCCAACTGTTGTTAACCCTCCAGATGGAGGTCATCAAGGAGGAGTTCATATAGCTGGTGCTGAAGGCGATGTGGGTGCTGCATAGGGAGCTGCAGGTCCCCACTGGGAAGAAGATGACCAGGACAATGTATTTTCAATGAGAGACTTGGATATGGGTCTCCCCACAGAAGCCGACAAGAGATTCAAGCTGCTTGAAGAGAAAATGAAAAGCCTCGAGAACCAAAATTCTTTGGGACTCGATATGTCGAATCTGGGACTGGTGCCAGGGGTCAAAATTCCCCCTAAGTTCAAAGTACCGGATTTTGACAAGTACAAAGGGACAACTTGTCCTAGAGTACACCTTAGGGCTTACTTTCGGAAGATGTCAACATATTCGGATGACGAGAAACTTTTAATGCATTTCTTTCAAGACAGTTTGTCGGGTCCTTCTCTGGAATGGTATATGGGTCAGGAAGGGACACATATAAGGAGCTGGAGAGATTTAGGAGAAGCATTTGTGTCACTACCAGTACAACAGTGATTTGGCGCCTAATAGGGTGCAATTGCAGAATTTGTCACAAAGAAATAACGAGGGACTCAAGGAGTATGCCCAGAGGTGGCGAGAGTTAGGGGCCATAGTTCAGCCCCTAATGGTGGGACGTGAATTAATTGACATGTTAATGGCGACCTTTCCAGGAACATACTATGAGAAATTGATCGGGTGCATGTCTGGGAGCTTTTCAGACTTAGTGATGGCAGGGGAAAGAGTAAAAAATGGAATAAAGACAAGAAAGATACAAAGTGGAAAGGGGCCTTCGTCAGGAGGAATGAGGAAAGCATATGGGAACCCGAAGAAAAGAGAAGGGGACATGAATGTTGTATCAGCCTACAGAGGTAGAGACCGAATGCAACATCAACATCAGTATCAACCTCAGCATCAGCATCAACAACAAGTTGCTAGTATAGCTATTTCGGCTGTACCGTAACAACCGACCATCGCGCCTCACCGTTATCAAGATAGAGGAAGGATGGCCAACAGGAAGTTCGACACGCATCCCATGCCTTACTCTCAACTTTTGCAACATCTGTTACAGTTGCAGCTTATTCAGAAGAGGACTTTGGCGCCGCTCACCGGTACGCCTCCACCAGGATATGACACATACACTAGGTGTGATTTCCATTCCAGTGTACCAGGTCATAATATTGATAACTGTAAAGTTTTTAAGCATAAAGTGCAAGATCTGCTTGATTCTAAAGCAATCAATTTCACAAATGAGACACCGAATGTAAATCAGAATCCTATGCCAAATCATGGGGTGGCCATAACTAGTGTTGTTATTGAAGGAGAGAGGTTAAACTTGGTAACTAATGTCGCGGAATTAAAGACGCCTTTGAGCTATGTGAAAGACAAATTGCTAAAGGGTGGTGTTTATCTCGGTTGTCTAGAAGGCTGTTTAGAATGTGGTGTGCATCCAGAGGGTTGTGTTGCTTTGAGAAGTCATATTCAGAGTTTGATCGATGAAGGCAATATGCAATTCGACACGATTGTGGGAGAAGAAGAAGTGAAGGAGGTTGATAATGAGTGGGATGAGGTCGCAACGATTTCGATCCCATACCAGACAATTAACATTTCAGCGGGATGGTGTATTCAAGACTTTTAACAGAGCATTTCTATATGCCTCAGAGAATAAAAACAATGATAGGACAACAAAAGAAGATTTTAGTTGAGTTAGATTGAAGGAAGGAGATGGAAGATTTTGATTTACAAGATCTTGATTTGCTGTTACACTACCCCTTCTTCCCATTGGAACAATCCAACATCGACCTCGAGTCTGTCAATATAGATTATATATAATAAAGATTATATATAAATAGAAGTCAAATAGACAAACGAACTTTGCCACAATTATATTTACCAGAAATATGATACTCCAGCTGCAAGTGCAAGAATATCAGCACAAGAAACTGTATTAGGGCAAGCTTTTTCCATCGCAGTTTTGATTCAATTCACAACATCAAAACCTCTTAACAAGTTGATATTCAGAAGAGCTCCTTGTTCGCTCACGATGGTATCAGTATTGTTCAGTAAAACCGATGCATCACAACCCTATATCAACATTTTCACAAGATTTTAGACACAATATTCATACATATAGATAATGTTGAGTTTGAGAAACGATTCAATATATACATACTTGAACAAAGCAATCATGAAAGTGAAGCCTGATGAGACTCGCAGGCATTCGAGGATCCGTCTTAGAAACACTCCATATAATTTGATATACTATAAAAGGTAATTGAGGACATGTTTTACTGTAATGAGCGGGATGAGGTCGCAACGATTTCGATCCCATACCGGACAATTAAGATTTCTGTTAATCAACTGGAAGGAGTGGCGGCTCATGTCAACGCTGGTAATGGATTGGGTTTTACTGATTTGGATTTAACTCCTTCCAGGAGAAACCACAACAACACTTTTCACATATCCATAGAGTGTAGAGGAGCTATTCTATCCCATGTTCTAGTTGATACGAGACCCTCGCTCAATGCATTGTCGAAGAAAGCACTGATGAAGCTAGACACTCTAGGCCTGATCTGCACTCTAAGTGATCTAGTGGTAAGGGCATTTGATGGAACCAGGAGGTCAGTATTTGGTGAAGTCACGTTGCCAATTCAAGTGGGTCCAGAGATCTTTGATGCAATCTTTTATATCATGGACATCCAACCTGCTTATAGTTGTTTGCTCGGACGACCTTGGATACACTCCGCTGGGGCAGTCACCTTGAGTTTGCACCAGAAGTTGAAGTATATGGTAGAGGGGAAGATTGTTACAGTTTATGGAGATGAGGATATTATGACCAGTCATCTGTCATCCTTCAAGTATGTGGAAGTGGATGGTGAGATCCACAAGACGCTTTGTCAAGCTTTTGAAATTGTGCAGATCAGGAGAAGCCTCCTGTAGAAGCTAAAGATCTAGAGGTCTCAATGTTGCCATTCAAGGAAGCTCGTGCTATAGTGGAATCTGGGTCTTCTCAGAAATGGGGCAAAGTGCTTAACGTTCCTGCTAAACATGACAAGTTTGGTCTGGGGTATAACCCATCTTCTTCAAGGGATCCTCTGAAGTATAGAGGACCTATTCGATTTACCAGCGGTGGGGTTATTTTTGATAGGATCAATGTTGTTGAGGATGATGAAGGAGACAATGATTATGATATGGATGCTTGGATCCATCCATGTGTTCCCGGACAGAAACTTTGCAACTGGACTGTGGAGGAAATCATCCAAGTTACATCAGAAGAGTAATTTCCATTTGTTTTTTATTATGTCTGGTCCTACGTTCTGCCCAAGGCGTAGTGGCTTTTCCTTGTAGGGCCCCTCTGCTTATTTTCAAACTTTTATCATGAATGAAAGACGTCATTTTTGCATTCAAATGTTTTGATCCTTGTTTTTCTTTTTTAATTTTAACAAAACAGAAAAATGGCAATGTGTTTGTGTCTGTTTGCATATCATAATAAGCATAAAACATCAAAGGTTTCACATCTCAAATACCATCGATTCAGATTTGGATATGGCTCGATATAACTTTGATAGTCCTATTTATCAAGCTGAAGAAGAGACTGATGAAGATTGTGACCTACCTGAAGAGCTATCCAGACTTTTGAAATAAGAGGAAAGGGTTATTTTGCCTCATCAGGAAGAGGTTGAAGTCGTCAAACTGGGTAATGAGGACAACAAGAAAGAGGTCAGAATTGGGGATGTACTGGAAGACGATGTCAAGAGAAGATTGGTAGAAATGCTCTATGAGTATAGAGATGTCTTCACTTGGTCGTATGAATATATGCCAGGATTGGATACTGATATAGTGATGCACCGTCTACCTCTTCGAGAAGAATGTCCTCCTGTGAAGCAAAAGTTGAGGAGAACCAGACCCGATATGGCAGTCAAGATCAAAGAAGAAGTCCAAAAACAATTGGATGTCGGTTTTCTTTCCGTCACAAATTATCCTCCATGGGTCGCTAATATTGTTCCTGTTCCTAAGAAAGATGGGAAGGTCAGGATGTGTGTCGATTATCGAGATCTAAATAGAGCGAGTCCAAAAGATGATTTCCCGCTCCCCCACATTGATGTTTTGGTTGATAACACCGCTCAATACTCTGTGTTTTCATTCATGTATGGTTTCTTTGGGTATAACCAAATCAAAATGGCTCCAGAGGACATGGAGAAAACTACTTTTATCACGATGCGGGGAAATTTTTGCTATAAAGTTATGCCTTTCAGATTGAAGAATACGGGAGCAACTTATCAACGGGAAATGGTGACTCTCTTTCATGATATGATTCATCATGAGATTGAAGTGTATGTTGATGTTATGATTGCGAAGTCATAGACAGAGGAAGGACATCTGGTCAATCTCTTCAAGTTGTTTGAAAGGTTAAGGAAGTTCAAGCTGAGGTTGATTCCTAACAAATGCACCTTTGGGGTGAGATCCGGGAAGTTGCTGGGTTTTATCGTCAGTGAAAGAAGGATTGAGGCTGATCCTGTAAAGATAAAAGCTATTCAAGAGATGCCTGAGCCGAGAACAGATAAAAAAGTTCGTGGTTTCCTTGGAAGACTGAATTACATTGCGAGATTCATATCTCACCTTACAGCTACTTGTGAGCCTATTTTCAAGTTGCTGAGAAAAGATCAAGCGATTGTTTAGAATGGAAATTGTCAGAAGGCTTTTGAGAAGATAAAAGAGTATTTGCATGAGCCTCCGATATTGATGCCTCCAGTTGCAGGGAGACCTTTGATCATATATTTGACGGTTCTTGAGAATTCAATTGGTTGTGTGCTCGGTCAACACGACGAGACGGGCAGAAAATAGCATTATATTTACTACTTGAGTAAAAAGTTCACAAATTATGAGTCAAGATACTCGATGCTAGAGAAGACATGTTACGCACTTGCTTGGGCAGCTAAACGCTTAAGGCAATACATGTTAAACCATACAACCATGTTAATTTCAAAGATGGATCCAATCAAATATGTATTTGAGAAGCATGCATTTTCTGGAAGAATTGTTAGATGGCATATGGTTCTGACAAAGTACAATATTCATTATGTTTCTCAAAAAGCCATTAAAGGGAGCGTTTTGTTAGAATATCTTGCAGAACAACCGATTGAGGATTATCAGCCAATGAGGTTTGAGTTTTCCGATGAAGATATAATATTTTTGAAGATGAAGGACTGTGATGAGCCTTTACTGACAAGGGCCTTGAAATTGGTTCTTAATGGAAGTTGGTTTTCAACGGTGCTATTAACTCATATGGTAACGGAATCAGGGAAATTATTACAACTCCTCACGGTTCTCACATACTGTTCACTGCTCAATTAACGTTCGCCTGCACCAACAATGAAGCTGAATATGAAGCATGCATCATGGGTCTAGAAGAAGCTATCGATTTGAGAATCAAGAATCTAGATGTGTATGGTGACTCAGCCTTACTCGTCAATCAGATCAAAGGAGAGTGGGAAACACGTCAAGCCAATCTGGTGCCTTATATGAACTATGCAAGAAGACTGTTGCCTTTCTTCAACAGGGTTGAATTTCATCATGTACCGAGGGCTGAAAATCAGATGGCGGATGCTTTGGCGATGTTATCATCAATTTATAAGGTGAATTTCTAGAATGAAGCTCCAACAATCACTATCATGCGCCTCGATAGGCCAACCTTTGTATTTGCAGTTGAAGAAGCTTCAGATGGGAAGCCTTGGTATTTTGACATCAAACACTTCCTCAAGACTTAATAGTATCCGCCTGGGGCATCGAGTAGAGACAAGAAGACTCTGAGGAGGCTGTCGGGAAAATTTTACTTGAACAAGGATGATGTGCTATACAAAAGAAACTTCGACATGGTGTTGCTGCATTGTGCAGATGAGAATGAAGCAAGTTTGTTGATGGAAGAGGTCCATGAATGTTCTTTTGGTACTCATGCTGGAGGGCGTGCAATGTCTAGAAAACTATTGAGAGCAGGGTATTACCGGACGACCATGGGGTCCGCCTGTTTTAAATACGCTAGGAAATGCCATAAGTGTCAAGTTTATGTTGACAAGATGCATGTACCACCGAGTCCTCTAAATGTATTGACATCCCCTTGGCCCTTTGCAATGTGGGGCATCGACATAATTGGCAAGATTGAACCGACCACCTCTAATGGGCATCACTTATCTTGGTAGAAATTGATTATTTCACCAAGTGGGTAGGGGTAGCTTCCTTCGCCAACGTGACCAGACAAGTAGTTGCTCGCTTTATAAAAAAAGACATCATATGCCTATATGGAGTGTCAGAACGAATCATCACTGACAATGGTTCGAATTTGAATAATAAGATGATGAAAGAATTGTGCCAAAATTTTAAAAATTGAACACCACAACTCTTCTCTGTACCGTCCAAAGATGAATGGTGTTGTTGAGGCAGCAAATAAGAATATCAAGAGGATAGTGCAGAAAATGGTGGTGACTTATAAAGATTGGAACGAGATGTTTCCCTTTTCTTTACATGGTTATCGTACTTCGGTGTGTACATCTACTAGGGAAACACCTTTCTCGTTGGTATATGGTCTGGAAGCTATTCTACCACTGGAAGTCAAAATTCCTTCTCTAAGGGTATTGTCTGATGTGAAGCTTGATGAAGCAGAGTGGGTAAAGGCTAGATTGAATCAGCTTAGTTTGATTGATGAAAAGAGATTGGCATCTATCGCCCATAGCCGGCTATATCAGAGCAGAATGAAGAACGTATTTGATCAGAAAGTGCGCCCTCAGCATTTCCAGGTAGGTGACTTAGTGTTGAAGAGGATCCTCCCTCCACAAACAGATCACAGGGGCAAATGGACTCCAAATTATGAAGGTCCATATGTAGTGAGAAATGTTTTCTCTGGAGGAGCCTTATTGCTATCAACCATGGACGATGAAGATTTTGCGTCCCCTGTGAACGCAGACATAGTCAAAAAAATACTTTGCTTGAAAAAGAGACCCGCTGGACATAAAAAGAAAAGTCCAGGAAAAAATGGGGCATCCCGGTGAACCATAAAAAGAATAGGTTCGGGAAAAATTAGGGATAAAAGAAAAAATAAATAAACCCACAAAATTGAAAACCTGAAAAGGCGACTTTGGCAAAATGGGTATCCCGGTGGATCGAAAACCCGCAAGGGCGATTCAGGCAAAAGTTAGGGATTTAAAAGCAAACGGATACGGTTCGCGTCTGACCAGTGAACACAATTGGATTCTTGGAGATTTCGAGGGTTAATAAACCATTCTCTTCAAAATGCAGGACATTGGTGAAGCATTGAAGACATACGAGTCATAGCCGAATCGACACATGGTGGTTGTCTGTTTCCATATTGCCGACATTTGTACTATTTGTGCAATTTCCTCTTTTTAGGAGTTGCATCCGCTGTAATTTGCCTATTTACAGGCCCTTTTAATCAATGAAATATTTTCCACAAAGAGCTTTCCTTTCCTTGTTTTTGCTTTTACTGTTTTGTTTGCAAAAAGATGTCTGATATTTTTGATAAACTTTGCATAGGAAAATTTTGGGGCTTTGCTAATCATATTTAAAACAATGACTTACTTGAATGATGTCATGGATGGTGACCGAAATAGCCATTTTCGCGTACAAGACACATTTCTTATTCATTTGTCGTTTACATGATAATTGATCTTTTTCCGGCGAGATTCTCTCCACCAGGTACTGTTTTAGGTCAGAAATGTCTCACTAGCAAGGATGGGTATATATCCCCAACAAGGTAAAATTGAGTTTGTTCCCCAACAGCAGGGCACACTCAGCATTGTTCCCTGACGAGATCTATGTCATTGACTTTTCTCCCCAAGCAAAGATTAACGTTGATTCCCTCCACGAGTAAATCAGAAATGGTAGACATCCGCAACAGAATCTAATGGTCATTGGTATTCTTCAAAGTGAGATCTTTGGGAAAACATTCCAATGGATGTTATTCTTAACTCCCGGCAGAATGGAATAATCCCCAAAAGAGTTCTATTCAAGAAGGTCGTTCAGGGCATATTCCTCAACAAAGTTTGCTCGCCGTTTCTCTTGGCACCTTTTCTTGGTGGTGTTCCTTTGCATTTTGCATAGCATCCTCCTAAATGCGTAGCATTTCCATTTCGTATGGAGAATTACGCCATATTCAAACATATGCATGCGAAGCATAAGCCAGATTTGATACTTTTGTTGCCAGACATCACTCCAGCCGATAACGGCATAACTCGTGAGACTTTGTGGTATCCGACCCCGACAAAATCATGTTTTCATCTTGCTTTTTCTCCCCAACAGAGTTTTCTTGTTTAAGTTTCTCTTTCCCCAGCGGAGTTCTCTTTTCATGTTGCAAATCGGTTGATTCTACTTCCTGCCTATCCTGGATGTTATCCCGAATTTTGGTTGGTAGTCCTCTTTTGCTCCCCTGCGGAGTCATCATCCCAACTTTTGGTTGGTAGTCTCCTTTCTCAGTGATCCTAACTTTTGGTTAGTAACTTTTATCCTGACTTTTGGTTGATAGATCCTTTTTTGTTCCCCGCGGAGTCGTTATCCCAATTTTTGGTTGGTAGGCCTCATTTTTGGTCAAGTTCGCATTCAGTAGACATCCTGGTGATTCCGAATTTTGGTTGGTAGCTATCCGTTTATTTATTGACAATTCTGACTTTTGGTTGGTAATCTTTTCTTGGCGATCCTAACTTTTGGTTAGTAGATTTTATTCCGACTTTTGGTTGGTAATGTTCTGGGTGATCCTAACTTTTGGTTAGAAGCTTGTTCCATACAACTTTCATATGTAATTCTCCGGCGATCCTGAATTTTGGTTAGTAGCCCTTGTTATCATTCTGATCGGTTACTGTTTCGGTTATCCCAACTTTTAGTTGGTACCCGTTGTTCTTAAGTCCACCTTCAGCTAGCAATCTCTTCACTATGTACATCCTTGCAGGTTGCAAATTTCTGGGTTCTTTTTGTATTCAATCAACTTTTACCTCGAATGTTTAAAAGTGGTTGCTTTTCATACCTTCAGGTTCAAGTTGTTTGAACAGGGACAGTTGTAGCACCACAAAATTTGCCTTCCCTTTTTTCTAACTTTGACTGGCTTTTGCTTCACGTGTGTTTGCATCATTATTAGATCATAGTTCATAATCATACCTTGCATAGGTTTTCTAATATATGGGATCAGGAGTTTTCTCTGAATTAAATCATCAAGCCAGGCTTACTTTCTTCAAGAGTTGTTAGGCATCAAGGGCCTGGGGTTTCATCAGTCCAAGGGCCTGGGGTTTCATCAGTCCTTGGGTTCAAGTTTATTGGCAAGCTTATATTTAGCTGGCTCAGAATCAGGGTTTGTTTCTCATTATAGATAGGAGCTCAAGATTATCAGGAGCAATGGTATAGCTTCAATTTGAGAGTGGTTATCTAGTTACGATCAGATAGAAGTTTGACCTCATTCTTGGTCAAACCGTCAAGAGCTTGTTTCTTTTTCAAATTACCTACATCAGCGGCTATTTCCCCGAAAATGTGTATTCAAGGCCAATTTTGTTCTGAGCAGTAGTTTTCAGGTTATCAAGTATTGGTTATTGGAGAGTTTGGTTCAAAGGAGATTTCAAGGTTGGCTCATTTCAGATGGTTTTCATTTCTGTTGCAAGTGGTTCAGTGGCTTTGGTGTGCATTTAATTGGATGTTGGTGGAAAGTTTGAAATAGGTTTTGGGCTCATTTCAGATGAGTTTATAATCCACTAAAGTCCATGTCTATCCATTTGTCATTTCTTTTTCCAATTCAATTAACCATTCTTCAAATCCACCTTTCAATTTAGTTCATTTTTTTAGATCCACTTTTAATGACCAATATCCATTCAAATGTCCATATCCATTTCCATTAGTTTCTAATTCACATTTAATTATCCTCATTAAACCATTTTCTTTCATTTAAATCCAATTACTTTGTTTCATCTTTTCACCATTATCCACCAATTTCCATAAACCATTCCATTCCTAATCCATTTCTAACCATATTCCAAATTTAAAAATCCAAGTCAAATATCCAATTGTTAAAACCAAAAACCCGTATTCAATTTTGAATATTATTTTTAAATCCATATCTTTCTTATTTTATTCAAAGTTTTTTCTTTTAAACCACATTTTTTTAGTACATATCCATTTCACCTTTTCTTAAAAAAAATCCATTCCAAATAAACCATATCCATTTCAAAATCCATTAACCCTCTAACCATTCTTTTTCAATTCATTAGTCATATTCATATGTGGCTCCAATATCACTTTTCTCAATAACCAAATTTGATATACAAAAATAATAATAAAAAAGAGAGAGTACTTTTTGCCAAGAAAACACCCCACACCGCTGCAAACCATACATCTTCACTACCACCTCTCTAACATGACAAAAATTCTGCTACTACAAACAATACAAAACCTTCATTGTACTATCCTGTGGCCAATACTAACCTTCACACAACCACTAAACAACCCATGTTGTACACTCAAACAAAACAAAATAAACATTCACCAATGCAGCCATCATGATTCACGTACAGTTCAAAAGGGTGGATTTCAATTTCATGAACTTCCCACCATTCTTTTATTAAACGTACGACCATAATATCAGGTTTAAACCTGCAAAAGTCCCCACAACGTACAAAAACCCGCCGAAATAAAGAGCAACAATGTTCCTTGCAATGACCTCTTGCGTGCCACCTCCTGCAACGTACAACTACAATACTCCAAAGTTGTTGCAAAACCATTCTCCTAGCCAGACAACATTCTGCTCCAAAAAAATAGCCAAACAACCACAGTACAGAAGGAAAACTTAAAAAAAAAAGGTAAGAGAAGTTGTGGCAGGGCTTTTTTTTTTGGTTTTTTCTGAAAATAATATACTCACCAATTCTCTTAAAATCACAAGGCCATAGCCTCACGAAAAGAGGCAGGATTTTTTTACTCTGAAAATTCTTTAAGGTATCTCATATTTCTCTCAATCTTCACTCTCTTCCTCCTTCCACCTACCGCTTTGAGAACCTGCAATTCAAGGCAAACATTGAAATCAACAAGCAACAACCTGCAACAACCATAAAGTCAGAGTAAATCAACATGATAACCACAATTCTCGACACAGCTGAATTCAAAGGGTGAAAACAGATATCCAGAAGGAACCGAAGAAGAATTGTGCGTCATTGGAGAAAAGATTGAGTTAGTTGAAATTATCTGGAGAGCTTCAAATTGATGTAAGGATCTCTCTATATTGACTTTTCTTCATCGTTTCCTCCTAGAATTGACATGTGCCTCGCTGTTTTGATATGAAATCTGCTTTACTTTTTGTTTGTGATTTTCTTTCGCTTAAGTTGTTTTGTGCAAACTGAGGTGGGCATGATGTATGGATCTTGGACGTTATCTCCGCCATCTCCGGTGAGAAGCCACAACACGGCAGAACGGTGATTAGTTGTAATGTGACCCGCGATAGAAGGAAGGGGATGAACGTGGGCGAGGTCATGAGGTTTTGTTTTTGTCGGCGGTGGGGGTTGAGAACGCTACCACGGCGGCGTACTGAATCGTGAATGTTGGAAGGAGTTAGAGAATAGACTACCAGATGGGGATTGGTTTCATTTTGTGGCTGGATGAATGCGATAGGAGAGAAGCTTTGCTGGTTTTAGTGGTTAGGATTTTTTTTTAGACTAATCTTTTGTCCTTTGGGTTGGGTTAGCTAAAGCTTGTGTGTTTCGTTATTTAGTTCACACCCCCTGGGTGATGGTATAAGGATCCTGGGCCTGGTGTTTAAGGCCCAACACGGTTGTTGTTTTTCACCCAACCTTTTATTTTCTGCACTCTTTCCTATTTTATATTCTTCTTTTGTTTTAATTTGTTAATTAATAACATTTACTTTATGAAGTTTTTAGCTAGTTTATTTTAATTAATCTTAGAACTAGGATTTAATTAGATTTTAATTAACTTAATTTTGATTAAAATTAGAATAAGGTGTAATTAATTAGCTTAGTTATAATTTCAACTTAGGATTACTTTTTTAGATTTTATTTGTTTTAATTTTAGTTAATTTAGAATTAGATTTTAATTAACATTAGAATTTACTTTTAATCCTAGAATTTAACTTTTAGTTTAGAATTAGATTAGGATTTAACTCTTGAATTAACCTAGGATTAACTTTCATTTAGAATTTAGTTAATTAGACTTTGATTATATTTTGACCATTTCTTTTCTTGATTTTGGTTTTAGTTTCGATTAATTCTCGAGTACGCTTGTTAATATTTCTTTGACGATACTTGTGTATATTTTCCCTTGTATATTAATTTGAGTTTAATACTTGACGTTGTCTGTGATTGCGTTGCTTCATGTTTACTTGTCGTTTACCCCCGTATTCACATGATCCCTTAGGATTCCTAGTTCAACTTAATTTTCGATTAAGTTAGAGGTAGGAGAGACATTAAGCTTTCAATCCAAACATGACAACATTAGGTTAGCTTCCCTCCTAATCCTGTCCTTAGGGCCACTTTGTATGATAATAGTTTGGGTTCAGTTTCCCTTAAACCTTTTGTGCGTCTCTCTTTTCTCATCTCAAATTTCTTCAAGACACTTAATAAAGAACGATAAGCATTGTGTGCTACGAGCCTTAAGTACACGGGGAATGATGAGTGGGGGGTTTCTCCTCGCTTGTCTAGAGTGTTTAGTGTATGCCCTTTGGTCAATATGCGATGCATTCGTCCTCGTGTCATAGTCTCTAGTGTGATGTAAGTCTCAACCTAACTCTAACTCACTTCTTTAAAAACTCACAAACCAAATTCAGACCTTTTTATCCTTCGGGATTGCTCTTCAAACTCATTTTTAGAAAAGAGTATGTTACTTTTCCGTTCTACCGTAAACAGGCATCGTCCCTAACTGTTGGAATGAGAATTTAACATCACTCATAAAAAATACTTAACCAACCAGTGGTCTAGTTTACCCGAACTACATTTGCTCTGATTTCTCATACTAGATGAGGATACGTAGGCACAAGACAACAATGTCTTGGCGAGCAACCTTCCCCTCATCACCCGTAGTTTCTCGAACTACGTTGACTCTGACTTTCCCATTGCACGAGGAAATACGTAAGCATAGGGCGGTGATGTCCTATCGAGTATGTTCTTTCCTTTCACCCCCGTTTAGTAGTAGCTTTTAGATAACTTGCACCCATAGATTAGACAACAAGCGTGGAATGGACATGAGGGGTGCTCATACCTTCCCCTTGCGTAACCGACTCCCGAACCCAAGATTTGGTTGTGATGACTTTGTCTTTCCTGTTCTTTTAGGTTTTGTTCGATCGTTTCCTTTCCGTCTCTTTGGGATAAATAAAGTTCAATGGCGACTCTTCTGTTTGTTTTCCGCCGACTCTTTTTGCAGTTGTGACAGTGTCACACCAGAGAGATATGACCACTTTGCTCCATGATATGATGCATAAAGAAATTGAGGTCTATATGGAAGATATGATTTGTAAGTCGAAGACTGAAGAAGATCATATTGAATACTAATTGAAGCTATTTCAACATTTGAGAAAGTTTAAGCTCCGTCTAAATTCTAATAAATGCACTTTTGGTGTCTGTTCTGAAAAGTTATTAGGCTTTATTGTCAGTCATAAAGGCATTGAAGTGGATCCTAGTAAAGTTAAATCTATTCAGAAAATGCCTGCACCCAAAACAGAAAAACAAGTAAGAGGATTCTTGGGACGTTTGAACTATATCTCCCGATTTATATCCAATATGACTACCACATGTGTGCCGATCTTCAAGTTTCTCCGCAAAGATCAGGGTTGTGTATGAGCAGAGGATTGTCATAAAGCTTTTGAAAAAATTAAAGAGTATCTGCTTAAACCTCCTATTTTGTCTCCTTCCATGGAAGCAAGACTTTTGATCATGTATTTGATTGTGCTGGAAGAGTTTGTGGGTTGTGTTCTGAGTCAACAAGATGAATCTGGTAGAAAAGAAATTACAATTTATTATTTGAGCAAGAAGTTCGTTGATTGTGAGTCTCAGTACTTAATGCTTGAAAAAATATGTTGTGTTTTAGCTTGGGCTACCAGACGCCTTGGCTAGTATATGTTGAATCGTACAACTTAGTTGATATCTAAAATGGATCCAATCAAGTATATCTTTGAAAAACATGCTTTAACTGGGAGGATTTCTTGTTGGCAAATGTTGTTGTCAGAATATGATATCGAGTACCGAATTTAAAAAGCGATAAAAGGAAGTTTTTTGGCTGATCATTTGACACACCAGCCAATTGATGATTATCAACCTATCAGGTTTGATTTCCCTGATGAGGATGTGATGTATCTAAAGGTTAAAGATTATGAGGAACCATTACCTGAAGAAGGACCTGAGCCTGGAGCCCGATGGGGTTTGATTTTTGATGGAGTTGTTAATGAGTATGACAATGGTATTTGGGCAATTATTGCTACTCCTCATAGTTCTCATATTCCTTTTACTGCAAGATTGATGTTCACTTACACAAATAATGTGGCAGAGTATGAAGCATATATTATAGGCCTAGAAGAAGCCATTGATTTAAGAATCTAGATCCTTGATGTATATGGAGATTCAACCCCAGTGATTAATCAGATTAAAGAGGAGTGGGAGACACGTCAACCCGATTTGATTCCTTATCGCGATTATGCAAGAAAGTTATTAACTTTCTTCAATAAGGTTGAGTTTTACCATTTACCAAGAGCAGAGAATCAGATGGTGATCGGGAAAATAGCAAGTGTACTATTTTTACCGATTGTAGTAATAAGGGAAAAAGTCCCAAGTATTGATCTCGAGGACTGCGTAGAAATTAACGGGATTTTTAGTATTCAAAGGAACAAAAAGTCTAGGGGGTTGTTTGGTAGCAGAGTAACACAACAAGTAAATAAAGACTTATAGATAAATCTAATAACGATGTTAGGGGAGTGGACACAATGCGAGTAAAGACCATGTAGGATTATTCTGAGATAATTTTTATTAACCTTAATTCATCAGTTCTCAAATTTAGTTTTCCTTAATTCCTTAATAAAAACCCTTTGATGAGTTTCATGTACACTAATTCCTCAGTGTCCATGAAAAGCATCAAGCAATAGTTCTAACATAAAATACGTGATACGGGATATCCCCATTCCTAAGCAATATCTACCGTAATATTATTTTGCAAAAGCATTAGGTTGACTTTCCAGACCAAAACCTAATCATAAATCGAATTCTACTTTCTCATATGAATACGCATTAAGATTGTTGCAAAATAAAATATATAAGGTGAATAACATAATTCTCATAGAATAATCCAAACAAATGTCAATACATCGCAATTCAGGGCCACCCCCTAACAATTGGGGGTTTAGCCACTCATGTTCTTAATAAAAACAAATGAACTTAGAAATAAAAGGTAAGAGATCATTACAATTGAAATTGGTTCACTTGGATCGTCAATTGCTTCCGCGTTTGATCGATCCTTCGTTCTCCAGAATTCTCCTTCAGATGTGTAAAAATCTATCCCAATCCCAAAAAGTACTCTCTCCTTTTGCCAAAATACGACTAATATAACTCAATTCAAATTACATGATAGAATGTCTAAAATGCCCTTCGAAATAGCTCCAAATGAAAAAAATCAGAAAACGACAATTTTCACCATCAGTGGCCCTGACACAGGCCGTGTTGTGTAACACGGGTGGCCATGTCAGGCTTCTGTATCCAAAATGCTCAAAAACATGCATCAGAGGCTGCAACACGGGCCGTGTTGTGTGACACGGGCACCCGTGTTGCTCTTCTGTTATCCATTCTTTTCTTCTCCTCTTGGTCGTGTCCCTCCTGACACGGGTCGTGTTGTGTAACACGGTGTAACACGGTGGGAGAACTGACTTTAAACAATGTTGCGGATAGCAAGAGTCGCCACCGACTTTTATTTTATCCATAAGGAAAGGTTATAAAAGAACAGGAAAGACCTTAGAGAATATTTTGGGTCCGGGGGGTAGGTTATGAAAAGGGAAGGTGTTAGCACCCTTTTCATCCATGGTTATCCATGGGCTCTTAGGTACTTAAGCTCACTTTTGAATTGTTTTGAAAGTGTAGTGTGTGAATAGAAAATTTTCAGAATAGTTAATAAATAATCCATGTAAGGATGTGTTAAGAACTTGTTTGAAAACTTGTTGAAAATTTGTTTAAGTGTGAAACAGTTTTGAAGTGAGCAAGTATCTAGGAGTAGCCTACCCTAATGTTTTAAGGTCTTTCTTATTCTTTATTCTTTCCTTTAGTAAGACTATCCCTACTATAATGGAGTAGGTAGTCCTTACTTTGGATGTTAAGGGACATGTGAGGGACAATTTGACTTTGAAGGTCATTGTGGGGTGTAATAAACAAACTGGAGGGACTATCATCATTTTTCGAAAGGGACTCGATTCGTAAAGGCAACCATAAGGGACTTTGATGATTTTCTTTTTGAGGGACTTGCTTTATACACCCCACTTAACCATTATTCGTAGGCAACTTGAGGGATATCCTTAGGAAGTGAGACGGCGATTAAAATCGACTTACGTGTGTGACGTGTTTATTTTAATTATCTTTATTTAAAAGTGATCTAAATTTATTTTAATATTACATACATGTTGTTACACTCCCTAATTACTAACCATAATAATAATTAAATAATTAAACAACTTTACATCCAAGAAACAATTACAAAATAATAAGCAAAATAATTAAATAGCAAAGATAAATAAAATATAAATAAGCAATAATAAATAATAAAGGGGGTTAATTCTAAGTTTACTCGGCAAGACATCGCATCTTGTGCCTACGTATCCTTACGGGAGTGGAATCAGAGTAATCGTAGTTCCCCTCAATAGGGAGGTTAGAAACTTCTTGACTGTGGTCAAGGTCTCAAGGGGAATAAACGCATCTTAAGGACACGCTTACGTGGAGTGTAGAAACTCCAAATCTCTACGTTGAAATGTTAAGTTGTAATTAGGGTTAAATTAGGGATTCCACGGCGGGAAACCCTAAAATGAGCGCGGCGGCTCTTTGACCTAATGCTAAGGGTAAAATTGTAATTTTGCCTGTGGCGAGGCATTTGTGAAAATTAGGGTTTGTAGTTTGTAGTTTTGAGGATTTGAAATTGAATGTGTGAAGTTTTACGGACTATTGGCGCGGCGGCCAAACAGTTAGACCTAACCTTCGGATGTGTGCAATGTGACAGAAATAATAGTAAACGCGTGAGATAATTGAATCATGCAAACAGAGAGATAATGTCATAATTTAAACCATGCAAGCAGAAATTTAAAGGCAGAATTTAAAGAGCGATTGTTAAGTTCGCGAGGTTACATGAGAGGAGCAGATACAATATGATAATGAAATTTGAATTGAACAATAATAAAATAAAATAAATAACGGTTCTAGTTATTATTTTAAAAAAAAGATTTTAGTTATTATTTTAAATTTATCTAAAAAAAAGTTTTTTCTTAAAAATAATAGGTTTTCATATTAATTTGGAAAAGATGTTAATGTTATTTATTTTAAAAAACAGATTTTTATATTATAACAAATTTTAATAAATTAATGATAACAATAATAATAATAATGGTAATAATAATGATAATAATGATAATAATAATAAATAATGATAATAATAATAATAATAATAATAATAATAATAATAATAATAATAATAATAATAATAATAATAATAAAGCAATAATGAATTTTAAATGTGCCAAATAACCCAACAATGTTGCTAACGCAGAAATGCGCTCATCGCAACCAGATCTAAATCGGACGAAACAAAATTTATCGCAAAGAAAAAGAAATTAAGCAAAAAATAGTATTATTGCTCACACAAAAATGCGATCATCGCAACCAGATCGAACTAACACAAATGTCACGCGTCATGCACACAAATGTGCAAACATCGTATCGACACAATTCGATCAAAAATCTTATATATATAAACTCTAACAATTTAAAAATTATATATATATAAACGTAACAGTAATAGATAAAGAAAAAGAAATAACGGTAATAGATGAAGAAAAAGAAATAACGGTAAAAGATGAAGAAAAAGAAACAACAGTAATAGATGAAGGAAAAGAAATAACGGTAAACGATGAAGAAAAAGAAACAATAGTAATGGATGAAGAAGAAAACTAAATAACGGCAAACGGCACTCACTCCTCTTAGGTTTTTTTTTTATTCTCCCCCTTTTTTCCAACAAGGCAACACATGTATATATAGGGAACAAATTAGGGTTAACACCAAATTGTCAATAATGTCCCTAAAGCCCATTTTAAAGCCCAAACTAAATAATTAGTTAAGAAAAAATAAAATTTAAATAATTTAAAATAATTAAAATAAACTTAAAATAAAAACTAATAATCCTATTGATTCCTAAAATAAAAAATATTATAAAAAGAACAAAATTTTTTTCAATATTTTTTTATTTTATGATTTTTTGGATATTTTTATGAATAATTTAGAAAAAAGTGAAAAAAATAATATTTTAAAAAATGATTTAATTAAAATACGAAAATAATAATTAAATAATAATAAAAAACTATTTTTGTTATTTTTTTAATGAAAGATAGAAAAATTTAGAGTAAAAATAATAAAAAACAAAAAAAGTGACAAAGGTGAGATTCGAACTCTCAACCTCTCACACTCATAACTCCTTACACATGTCCTCCTGCCAATTGTGCCATTTTTACTTTTTAGAAAAAAAATGCATGCCATATGATATTTACCTGCAAAAAGTCAAACGACTACACAAATTTGTTAGTAATTGATTAAATGCAATGAAATGCGACGACAAATCTTAGGGCAAAATTTGGGGTATTACAGTTATTATGATAATATTTCTCACCCAACCTCTCTTTGATGTTGGCAAAAAAAAAATCATGAAGTTTGACTTTGGTTTGACCACAGTTGACCTCAGTTTGACCTTTTAACTGCATTGACTGCTTTTGACTTATCTGATCATCTGACTGAGCAAACTTTTTGAGAAAAGTCTTGAAACTTGACATGGGGGTTCTTATACACATATAAGATGTTATGAAGCTCACTTGAAGTCTTGGAAGTCCATTTAGCCTGATTAAAGTCAAAACCCTAGTTTTGGATGCACTGCTTAGGAGGTGCATTGTCTGAGGGAATTGTCAACTCTTCTGACCAATTGTGAATTTTGTGAACCTTGTGAACCTTCTTGGAACACAAAGTCTTGTATTGTGAGGGCAAATTTTGGGGTGCAACACACGGGTACCCGTGTCAGGCCTCTGAATTCCACTTTTTCGACTTTTCTTTGCCTCCGAAACGGTGCGAATGTCGGGCCATCAATTCCTGCCAAAAACACACTAAAAGAAACCGAATCAAATGCACCAGCGGCAAAAGTAATACAAACCTCAAAATAAGACTTACATAAAACCGACTACAAATAACTAAGATAACAAAAACCAAAGCTTCGAAAACAGATAAAAACAGTGCAAAACCAACAACAAACAGAGTTTGAAAACACAAGTGAAATCCACCGATCAAACTCCCCCGAACTTGAACTTTTGCTTGACCTCAAGCAAAAAGCTCGCCAAACCGAACTTAAAATATCTTTTTTCACAACTAAACCGTCCATAGAACTGTGAGTTACGGTAATGATACTCATACATGAACTTCTCATTCCAAGTCCCACTAGGGTTAATCTCAGTCTCTCCCTCAAAACAGGTAACACACAAACACTAGACCGCGGTAAACCACAGACCTCAGTCTCCCTATTGGTAACCTCTCAGACAATGCTTTGTACTTAAGTCTTCTTTTCGATTTTCATCCCTTTCATTCGGACAATAACTATAAGGGCATTTATGATTTTTCCTCGCATGCACAAGATCGATCAACTAATTATTATTAATAATTTTTTTCTGGCACTGTTATTACTTTTGAATGGCTTTCAGGTTCGACCGCTGTTGGGCTGAATAACCGGGTGAGGGTTACCCAACTTAGAAGGATTGGTCGTCTAATCGCCCCTTTTTCTCTGTGCCTTTTCTCAATATATATATATATATATATATATATATATATATATATATATATATATATATATATATATATATATATATATATATATATATATATATATATATATATATATATATATATATATATATATATATATATATATATATATATATATATATATATATTTCGATCAACCTCGCACACACGATTCTTACTGATTAAGCCCGACTGTCAAGATAAACTACTAGGGGGTACTTCTCAGATCAAAGCACTATGGTACAAATCTACACGTCGGACTCGTTCCTATTCGGGAAATCCAGGGTGTTTTATTTTTACCTATCTCTCAAGATTGTTCCGATTTCATCCTCACGGTTCTTTTTCCGAGCATTCTATATACTTTCTCATCACCTCACTTGCAAACAGCTCAACCAAACAGTTCTTATTTTAATGGCTCAATATCGGGAGGTTTTCCCTGTGGAACTTCCATCATGCTTTCAAACTAACACTTTAAAATAAATAACCAAATAAAGAAAAACAGAAACAAAAACACACAAATAAAATACCCCCACACTTGGATTCAACAGTGTCCCCACTGTTGGAACACCAGTAGAAGGGGACTCACAGAGTTCATGGTTGAGGAGGTTGGTCGCGCAACATCATCTGCCACATCCATTCGTGCATTTCACCGATCAACCTGCCTTGGCGGATTTGTTCGTTTCCTTGCCTCGTTTGCTCATCGCCTTGCCTTGTCTGCTCACTCCGAAGATGACACACCTTACTCTCTATCCATTCCCATTCTTTTTTAGACAAGCTCCAAGAGCCGGACTCCGGTTGGGGTTGGGGAGACATTCTAGGAGCCAGTTCATGGGTGCCTTCCGTTTGGTCTCTTTCCTCCTCCTCATCCTCATCAGTACTTGCACCATCATAAAATTGGTCGTCGTCCTGCATTGGGCTCTCATACAACCAGTTATTCACATTTTGAATGCCAATAAAGTCAGGGGCAGGTAGCGCTAAGAGATGATTGTTTCGGCTGACCAACGAGTAATAATTATCAAAGGTTTGAATCATACCTTGGATGGTTAGGGTGGCAAGGTCTATCTTAGTCTTACCTGCGAGTATGGGTTCCTCCCTCAGCTGGGGACCGTATCCAAGGTGATTGGCGATTTGAATGATCATACCGCCGACACTGGTTTCGTCGGAAGGTGCATTCGCAACCCTCTTCAGATGGTCAGCTGCAAAGGCAGCTACATTGATGAGCTCTTGATTCGCCATGCCATACAATAAGTACAGCTCCCTCTGAGTTGCCACTCCTGTGCTGTCACCCCTGCCGAATAGTGTATAGGCCAACCCTTTTTTAGCGTACCTGAAACACGGGTTATGAATACACGAGGCTTTTGCCGCCTTAGCGACATAATCAGCTTTACCTGTGATGGCCCTCCAGAAGTCACCTGCACTAAAATTTCCCGGAGGAGCTCCAGGTCCAAAATTGGGGAGCTTCAGAATATCTCCCAATTTGGATACTGTCAGGCTATGGTCAGTATCGAACAGGTGAAATCTAAGAGTGCCATAGTATTCCTCCTCTGCACCTGTCCACCTATGCTTCAACTGAAATTCTAAAGTACTTAAGAATTCAACAGTTATGCGCTCATAAGTCGGCGCTTCAAATTGCATAAATTCCAGCATACCAAGAATGTGAAACATCCTATGGACTTCTACTCTCAGCCCTAAATTATCAAGCATAGTGTTACAAATATACCTCGTTGGGATGAGCTTACGCTTTATGATGTTGGAATATTTCTTCTGGTGATCCGGGTCTTCAAAGAGTATGTTGTGAGGATTCGCCATTCGGTGTGCTCTCTTTTTGGGGTGCGAAGTTTCGGCCATGGCTTTTCCGGTGTCTCTACGAGGCATTGTTTATCCTGCAAAACACAAACAACACAAACAACTCGAAAAATTTGAAATCACCGTTAAAGAAAAACGCAACCAGAGGAATGATCACAAGGATGAGGGGAACGTTTTTTGTGAAGAAGGAAAGTGTGTTTGATGAGTGGGTATTGGTGAATATGAAGCTTTTGTGGAGAGGAGGCAATGAAGGTTTAGGGTTTTTGGAAGAAGGAAGATAGTAAAAGATGAAGATGATAAGATAAGTGGGGTAAATGAGAGGGGTAAAGGAGATAAGTGAGGAATAAAGAGATGGGCCCCACACGGGTAAAAAATAATTTTTCTTTTTTGCGCCTGCAACACGGGCCGTGTTGTGCAACACGGGCACCCGTGTTGCGCCACCTGTAGCTTAATTAAAAAAATCCACTGAACTATGTGACACGGGCCGTGTTGTGCAACACGGGCACCCGTGTCACACCGCTGTTATCCTCAAATTTTCCTCTCATGTTGTAGCCATCCTGACACGGCCCGTGTTGCACAACACGACCACCCGTGTCAGGGTACTGATTTTTCAATTTTCTCTGCATTCTTTGTCCGGTTTCTGACAACCTTCTTCCTCCGATGAACTGCGAGTACACCAAACCTGTTAAAACAATAAATAACATGAAAGCATTAGTATAAAAAGGCGTGGGTTGCCTCCCACGAAGCGCTTCGTTTTCCGTCGCATGGCTCGACGGTCCTTCATCTTATCCGGAGAGATGAACGACATTATTTCGATCCTTCTGCTGCCCCTCGTAGTAAGGTTTCAATCGCTGACCGTTTACTTTAAAAATGTCCCCGTTAGTTTGATTTCTTAGCTCTATTGCCCCGTGCGGAAACACCTTATGTACGACAAATGGTCCTGACCATTTTGATTTAAGCTTTTCGGGAAAGAGTTTCAGCCGGGAGTTGTACAGCAGCACCAACTGTCCTTCCCATAATTCCTTCTTCTGAATTCTTTGATCATGCCATTTCTTTGTCTGATCTTTATAAATTTTGGCATTCTCATATGCCCGATTTCGAAATTCCTCTAGCTCATGGAGTTGGAGAGTTCTAGACTCTCCTGCTTTGGTGAGGTCTAGATTGAGTACTTTAAATGCCCATAACGCCTTGTGTTCCAACTCTAGAGGCAGATGACAAGCTTTTCCATAAACTAATTGGTAAGGGGACATACCGATGGATGTTTTGTAAGCAGTGCAGTACGCCCAAAGAACGTCGTCCAACTTTACTGCCCAGTCCTTACGGGAGGCACGCACTGTTTTCTCTAGTATCTGTTTGAGTTGTCTATTCAACACCTCGACTTGCCCGTTGGTTTGAGGATGGTAAGGGGTAGCTATTTTGTGCTTCACATTATACTTAAGGAGTAACCTTTCCATGAGATGACTCAGGAAGTGGGTTCCTTCATCACTTATAAGAGCCTTTGGTACTCCAAACCGAGAAAATATGTTCTCCTTAAGGAACCTGACCACTACCTTAGCATCATTGGTTGGTAGTGCCGCTGCTTCTACCCACTTCGAAACATAGTCAACTGCCACCAGTATATAATTTTTTCCAAATGATGGTGGGAATGGCCCCATAAAGTCAATCCCCCAAACATCAAACAACTCTACCTCCAACATGGAATTTTGCGGCATCTGGTTTCTTTTCGAGATATTTCCAGTCCGTTGACATCTGTTGCATTCCTTCACTACGTCCTGGGCATCCTTGAACAAAGACGACCAATACAACCCCGATTGGAGGACTTTGGCTGCGGTGCGGTCACCACTGAAATGCCCTCCATAATCTGAATTATGACATGCTTCGAGCACCTTCCTTTGCTCATCTTCAGGAACACATCTTCTGATCAGTCCATCCACCCCTCTTTTGTAAAGAAACGGGTCATCCCATAAGTAAAACCTATAGTCATGAACAAACTTTTTTCTCTTGTTAGAATCAAAGTCGTCAGGTATTTTACCCCCGACCAAATAATTGGCGTAATCAGTAAACCAAGGGACACCATTAATAACTAGGATGTGTTCATCAGCAAACTCATCCTTTATCGGACGCTTGTCCTCGTTTTCTTCAATCGGTGACATTCACGAGAGGTGATCAGCTACAGTATTTTCACATCCTCTCTTATCACAAATCTCCACGTCGAATTCTTGGAGAAGTAGGATCTATCTCAGAAGCCTGGGCTTTGAATCCTGCTTAGCAAAAAGATATTTTAAAGCAGCATGGTCAATATAAACAATCACTTTGGAACCCAACAGATATTTCCTAAATTTGTCAAAGGCGTACACCACCGCTAACAACTCCTTCTCGGTAGTTGCGTAATTCATTTGTGCAGGGTTCAAAACGTGACTAGCATAGTAAATAAGATGCAAAAGCTTCTCTCTTCGCTGCCCCAACACAGCCCCCACCGCGATGTCACTGGCGTCACACATCATCTCAAACGGCAGAGACCAATCGGGGGCAATCATAATCGGTGCTGACACTAACTTATTTTTCAGGTTTTCGAACGCGTCAGCACACTCCTTATTGAACACAAACGATGTGTCCTTGACTAACAAGGAAGTCAACGGTTTAGCTATCTTGGAGAAATCTCTTATAAACCTACGGTAGAAACCCGCGTGGTCTAAGAAACTTCGAATATCTTTCTCGTTCACAGGTGGTGGTAACTTAGATATTACCTCCACTTTTGCTTTATCGACTTTGATCCCTTTTGTGGAGGCAAATCGCCACACATCATACAAGTCTGCAAGACATTGGTCAATACAGGTTTCGATGATGACAAATTACAGCCTTGGATAGATTGGAAACTATAAACTCCAGATCTACTAAACAGATGCAACGTATCACCTACCATATCCTTTTATACTTGTCTTAAAACTGTTGTAATAAATATACTGTGTGTAGATAAAATGCAATCATGACCAGAGGCATGAAAGACCACAAACTGATGAATTTTTGCAGGTTTGCAGGGCATGAGTCGACCATAGGGTCGGCGCATGCATCAGAGCACTTCTCCACTGGTCAACGCACAAGGCAATGAGTCGACCATAGGGTCGGCGCATGAAGGAAAAATTTTCCAATGGGTCAGCGCATAAAGGCATGAGTCGACCATAGGGTCGGCGCATGAAGGAAATAGTTTTCAATGGGTCAGCGCACGCCGACTGTATGGTCGACGCATACTGATGCATTTTCCATATTTCCAAACAACACAGGTCATGCGTCAACGCACAGACCTGCTGCGGTCGACCGTTCGCGCGGAAATCCTGTTTTTAAATGATTCCCTCTTATATTTGAAATACTGTTATGTCTATAATTGGGTTGGTACTATATATACTGGTTTAACCACTTGTGTCACATTAACATTTGATAATCTTTGATTTATGTGTTAAAAAACAAGAAAGAGTGAAATAGGTGTCCAAGATTCATCATCTTCATCTTCAACATCTCACAACATTTCAATTACACACAACCATTTTTGAAGTGCATTGTGAGAGATTCAAGGTGATAAGGTTCGAAGCTTAGATTGGAGAATCAAGTTCGGGTTGAAGCTTGTGACAGGTTCTTTCTTGAATAAAATCGTTGGGGTTTTACCCTCCAAGATTGGTTTGAATTTTGGGGGGTTTTTGGACGAGATTCTTCATCAAGGGTCAACTGAGCGAAGGTGATTGTGAAGAGGTGTTCTTCACAAGTCTAGTAGCGGATTCAGTGATATTGAAGGGAAGATCTCGGGTTCGATTTGTTGCTGTTGAGATCAGCCGGAGCCGAAGGTTTGAACAACAACATGTTATTCAATAAGGTGGCTGGAATCGGAGGTCCATCAACAAAAATTGGAGGACTTGATTCGTCTTGAATCAAGGGGCAAGGAGTGAAAGCAACTTTCAACACATTGAGATTTCTGTTGTATATTTGCTGCTCAATCCTTGTATAAACTGTTGCATTCAATAGGTGATATCTATAAAATCTATCTCAATTCTAGTTTTAGAATTGAGGGCAGACGTACCCTAAAGCGAGGACGACGGGGGAACTGCCTCACCAAATACTTGTCTTCTCTATTTTTCTGCATTTACGTTATAGCTCAAAATAAGTAATTTTTGTATAAGCACTATTGTCAAAATTGTGATATCAATTGAGTAAGAGGTTAAAACTCTGTTTTTGACTTCAAAGTACAATAAGACATTGTACTAGGCTAGTTGGAATCACTTACTCAACATAAATATCACTTGGAGTGTTTTGCACACCAAGTGTTTGACAAATTGCTTGAACCAAAATTATCTTACTTGTGTATCTAGTTTTGGTTTGCTTTTTGAATCATTGGAACTAGGAATCCTAACAACTGAAGTAGATCATTGATAAGTGTGATTAGTGTTGTGATTCTATTTTCTATATTGTCATTAATCCAAAGGCTTACGTATATCCGGTTTTCCAATAACCGTTCGTTTTAGACTATATTTTCCTCGGCCGCTTCCGCACTTAAAACAATTTTTCAAAACCAATTTTTAATTGGTAGAGCCGACTCAAATTTTAATTGGGGATCTATTCAACCCCTCCCCCCTTCTAGATCCGTGCCATAGTCTAACAAGTGGTATCTTGAGCTCCGGTTATTCGGTGCTTCAAATACAACGTAGATAGAAAATGGCTAACGAACCAAAAAGGGCGTACAATAGAGCTCCCGTTTTCAACGGTGAAAATTATAGTTATTGGAAAGACTGTATACGGGTGCATATAAACTCCATAGACAGAAAAATATGGAACGTTATCCTCAATTGTCCAATAGAAATTACTGTGACCAATGCGGATAACGTAGTTGTGCCTAAGCCCGAAGCACAATGGACCGATGACGATGAGAAAAAATACAATTATGATTGGAAAGCCAAAAACATCTTAATCTCCTCATTAGGTGTAGATGAATACTATCGTGTATCCCATTGTCCTATTGCTAAGGCCATGTGGGATTCACTACAAATAGCCCATAAGGGGACAAACGATGTTAAATTGGCTAGAATCAACACATTAACACAAGAGTTCGATCTCTTTTTCATGGAGCAAGGGGAAACCATTGCTGACATGGAAAAGAGATTTACTCATCTCATCAATCGTTTACATTCATTAGGTAGTCCTGTTTCCAATGATGTTGCTACTAATAAGATCTTAAGATGTCTTAACAGGGAATGGCAGCCAAAAGTGAATGCCATCAAAGAAGCACATGATCTTACCTTATTAGACTTGACAATATTGTTTGGCAAACTACAAGAGCATGAACAGGTACTCTTGAGCCTAGACCAACGCGAAAAGATGGAAAAGAAAGACAAAACGAAGGTGAGTGAAAAGAAATCGATAGCTCTCAAGACTTCCTCCTCGAAGTCTCAAGCAAAAGAGCAAAGTGATTATTCCTCAAGCGACGAAGAAGAAGAGGACAAGAGCGAAGATATGGGGCTGTTTGTCAAACGGTATAACCGTTACGTGAGAAAGAATGACATCCAACATTCCGAGAAGAACTTGGTAAACTTCCGGAAACAATCGAGGTACTCCAAGGATGATGACTCAAAAGGTAAAAAGACTAGAGGGACGTGCTACAAGTTTGGAAAGCCCGATCACTACAAACCGGAGTGTCCGATGAACAAAAAGGGAAAGGAAAAGGAATCATCAAAGTCACACAAGAAATCATCAAAGCCTAGGAGAGCGTACATAGCTTGGGAAAGCGACAATGACTCTTCCTCCTCTGATGAAAGCTCTAGTGATGAAGAAGAGTCCGTGAATCTATGCCTCTCCGCTCATCAGAAAAATAAGAAAAAACAGGTACGTCACTCTAAATATGATAAGTCCTCAAATATGTCGCATTCAGAATTACAAACCGGATTTAATGCCTTACACAATGAAGCAACTGAAGCCTTCAAGAAACTTGCCTCTAATAAAAGAATTTTTACGTATTTAGAGCACAAAGTTAAAGAGTCCGAAAAGAAATTAGAGGACCTTAAGGCTTCCATTGTGAAAGGCAACGAATCGGATTGTAAGGACAATAGAAATCCTTTCGACTTTAGGTGTGATACTTGTCATATTTGGCAAGGTGAGGTTAGAAACCTCAAGGACAAATTAAACAAGGCACTTGAGCCTAAAATTACATTTGCTATTGATAAAAAGGATTTTAGAAAAAGTATGATTAACCCATACCAAAAATATGCATATGTAATTAGGGATCAAGCAAGTAAAAGTGATTCTAAAGTCGATTTTGCATGCTTATATTGTTGCAAGAAAGGCCACTCCATTGGTAAATGCCGGTTTAGGAGATTTCTTGTTCCTAAACGCATCTATCAATGGTTGCCCAAACACAACCATTTTGTCGCTAACCTATTAGGACCCAATATGCCATTGGGTACCTCCCTGTGCTAATTATGTTTTGATATGTGAAATGTGTCGAGACCATCGAGAGAAGATGGATTCTCGACAGTGGGTGCTCAAGACACATGTCTGGAGACATATCCTTATTCATAGACTTTGTCGCTAAGAAGAAAGGGTATGTAACTTATGGTGATAACAACCGCAGAGCAATACTAGGTAAAGGTAGTGTAGGTAATCCCGCCTCTACTATGATTTCCGACGTGTTGCTTGTCGAAAACCTTAAACATAATCTGCTTAGCATTAGCCAATTATGCGACAAAGGATACAATGTATCTTTTTCAAAAGATTGTTGCAAAATTGTGCATGAAAATGATAAGAAGAATATGTTTAATGGTTTTAGAGTAAACAACGTATATATGCTTGACTTAAATGAAGTATCGTTAACAAGCGACAAATGCCTCATAACTATGAGTGAAGACTCATGGCTATGGCATAGGCGTTTAGCGCATGTTAATTTTGACTTACTCAATAAGGTAGTCTCAAAAGACCTAGTTTTAGGACTTCCCAAAATAAAGTTCACCAAGGATCACCTTTGTGATGCTTGTCAAAAAGGGAAGCAAACGAGGATCTCATTTAAATCCAAAAAGATAATTTCAACAACGAGACCTCTTGAACTTCTTCATATGGACTTGTTTGGGCCGTCTAGGATCAAAAGTCTAGGAGGAAACTATTACGGGTTCGCAATAGTGGACGACTTTTCTAGGTTTTATTGGACCATCTTTTTAGTAAGTAAAAGTGATACATTTGCCGCTTTTGAAAAGTTTGCTAAGCTTTCCCAAAATAAGTTAAATACAAACATAGTGTCAATTAGAAGCGACCTTGGAGGTGAGTTTGAAAATCACTTATTTGAAGAATATTGCGGTAACCATGGTATAGATCATAACTTCTCCGCTCCACGCACCCCTCAACAAAACGGGGTTGTGGAGCGTAAAAACCGTATTTTAGAAGAATTGGGAAGAACAATGATTAACGAAAGTGGTTTACCAAAATATTTTTGGGCCGACGCCATTAGTACGGCGTGTTATGTTTTGAATAGGGTGCTTATTCGCCCCATTCTAAATAAAACACCGTATGAACTTTTAAAAGGGCGAAAGCCAAATGTTTCTCACTTGCATGTGTTTAGATGCAAATGTTTTGTATTAAACATGGAAAGGAAAACTTGGGCAAATTTGATTCCAAAGCCGATGAAGGTATCTTCCTCGGATACTTTCAATCGAGTAAAGCATATAGAATATATAATAAATGATTACTTGCTGTAGAAGAGTCTGTGCATGTTACTTTTGATGAGTCCTATCCGAGAAATGTCGGAAAGGATAGTGTTGTTCATGGTGCAGGTACATCCACAGAAGACATACTCAAGAGTGGCGAGACGGGGATTGATCAACCTGACAAAGTCAAAGTTGAGGAGGATAAGGATGTACACCATGATGTAACAGAGGAAGTTCATCCGCCTTCAAACGATGATCTCCCTCAAGCTTGGAAGTCATCTAAAGACCATCCAATTGAAAACATTCTTGGAGACATCACAAAGGGTGTAACAACTCGATCGAAGCTAAGTAATTTCTGTTATCACTTCGCATTCGTTTCACAGATGGAACCTAAAAACCCTAAGGAAGCCCTACTCGATGAACACTGGTTTTTGTCAATGCAGGAGGAACTGAATCAGTTCACTAGAAATGAGGTTTGGGACCTTGTCCCTCCTCCGCGAGGTCATCGAGTAATCGGCACCCGATGGGTGTTTAGAAATAAACTGGACGAGAACGGAGTAATAACTCGCAACAAAGCGTGTTTAGTCGCGCAAGGGTATAACCAAGACGAAGGCATCGACTATGAGGAAACTTATGCGCCGGTTGCCCGACTCGAGGCTATACACCTTTTACTTGCTTTCGCTTGTGCGAAGGATTTTAAATTATTTCAAATGGACGTCAAAAGTGTGTTCCTTAACGGGTTCATAAATGAAGAAGTCTATGTTGCTCAACCACCTAGTTTTGAGTCTCATGAGTATCCTGATCATGTCTACAAACTGAAAAGAGCTTTGTACAGCCTCAAACAAGCTCTTAGAGCTTGGTATGAGAGACTAAGCAAATTCTTACTTGATCAAGGCTACTCAAGAGGAAAGAGTTTGCTGAGCTTATGCAGGGTGAATTCAAGATGAGTATGATGGGTGAACTCACATACTTTCTCGGTTTGCAAATCAAGCAACTGAAGGAAGGAACATTCGTGAGCCAAACAAAATATTGTTTGGAGCTTCTCAAGAGATTTGACATGGCAAATTCAAAAGCCATAGACACTCCTATGCCAACATGTGTAAATCTGAGTAAAGATGAAAGTGGTAAGAATGTTGAGGTAAAAAGGTACAGAGGTATGATTGGCTCGCTTCTCTATCTTACTGTTTCTCGTCCCGACATTATGTTTAGCATGTGTATGTGCGCCAGATACCAATCATGTCCTAAGGAATCCCACCTAAAATCTGTCAAACGCATACTTTGATACCTATCTGGTACTCTGAAATATGGACTGTAGAATTCCAAAGGTAATGATTGTTCATTGGTAGGCTTCTCCGATTCCGATTTTGCCGGTTGCAAATCGGATAGGAAAAGCACCAGTGGCACGTGTCACTTATTTTCAAATTCCTTGGTCAGTTGGCACAGCAAGAAACAAGTATCTGTTGCTCTGTCAACCGCCAAAGCAGAATATGTAGCCGCCGGTAGTTGTTGTGCGCAAGTCCTATGGCTTAAACAACAACTATTGGACTTCAATTTGAAGCTAGAACGTGTTCCAATATTTTGTGACAACACCAGTGCTATAAATCTTACCAAAAATCCAGTGTTACATTCGCGTACCAAACACATAGAAATTCGACACCATTTTCTGAGGGACCATGTAGAGAAGGGTGACATTGTCTTTGAACACGTTGATACCAAAAACCAACTAGTGGACATTTTCACAAAGCCGCTAGCCACTGAGCCCTTCTTTCATATCCGTCGAGAACTTGGTATTCTCGACATTTCTGATCGGGTTTAACAGTTACTACGTTCATAATTAATCTATTTACAACTATGCTTTTGTACTACTAACAAGTTCAGCTTTTGTTGCAAGTACGAATATGTGGTTAACAAGTGTGGTCGGTATAGAGGTGATATTGCTCCTCTCTCTCTCTCTCTAAACATTCATGACTTGAAACTCAGTATATCGTTTGACAATCATGGTACTTATATATGTCTATGACTTTTGCTGCTAATACTATGTGTGTTGAATGCAAATTATATTGTGAAAGGGTGAATAAGCATGATAAATAGGCAAGTGTGGCATTCTGTATAATATGAAACTGAAAAATTGGGTTTTTGAAGGTTATGAGTCGACCTAAACAGGACAACGGCCGACGCATGCGGTAGACTTTCAAAATTATCAAAAAACAAACAGTATGCGTCGACGCATGCAGGGGCTATGGTCGACGGCTCGCGCAAAAACCCAGAATTTTTTTTGAAAATCGTTCCAGTTTCTCTTCTTCTCCATTTAATGTACTGTCAACTTTTGTTATGATTTGATATTGCATTTGTCTTGTAAATTGCATCTAGGCATCTATTGTGTCCTCTTGTCTCCTCCCTCTTACCAAAACCCTAAAACCTCTCTCTATTAAAGGGAATAGTCTTCATCTTCTCCAAAATCATCCTCAACTACTCTCTTCAAAGTTCATCTCTACAACATCTCCAAAAATCATCATCAATGGCTTCTCTTTTTCTCAAAAATACAGGTAAGAGATCAAGGGCCTCATCATCATCTACTTCAGTCCCCATTACCGTTGTCTCACTAGTTCATCCACCTGTTGTTGAAAACTTCAACAAGAGTCTCAGCAAAAGAGAAATCGTTCCACAACATGCCTTCTACCAGGCAACGGGGGAGCGCTTGTATCTCACCCAAATTCTGTCTCTGCTGGAGGTTCAGGGGCTCTTCAATTTTCTGGAGTGCAACACAAAGTATAGTGAGGATTTGGTCCGGGTGTTCTACACAAATCTGCGTGGTAACTTTCAAGGTCAATATTCCCACACTTCTGTCGGTAATAAATTGGTAAACATAAATTCTGAAGTCTGGAACAAGTATTTTGATTTGACTGTCGATGCTGATGCACCACCTCTTCATGAGGTAATGGACACTCATACGGTGCCATGGTATGAGTTTAAGAGCGCTCTGAATGACATGCTCAAAAGACCCTATCCAGATGCCATTGTCAACAGTGATGCCTTTCCTAGAACGTCCACAACCGGGAAACTCCAAACATGGGAGCGCATCCTTCAGTGGATTGTCGCTCGCATCCTACGACCGAAAAAAGGTGGATTGTCCCGTGTCGAACAAGCTGAGGTACAACTCATCTATATATTGAAACATAGGATCAAAATAAACTGGCCATACTATATTGCAAGCAGGATTTTTGCTCTGAGAGACTCAAGTAGAGGCACTGCTCTAGCCTATGGGTCATTTATTTCGGAAATTCTTGCCGCAGCAAATGTTGTATACCCAACATTTCCTTGTGTTTCAGTCCCCTCTGACAAAGAATTTAGCACCAAAACCCTTGCCATGATTGGGTATTTTTGGTGTGATGAACGACGATCATACAGATTTGTCCGTCGAGCCAATATTCCTCGGGTGACTCGTGACAGTTCCGATGACAGCTCTGAAGAGGAAAGTGAAGAACAAGGTGAACAGGACGATGATGAAGAAAATACTGATGCAGAGGTACAAGAACCTATATGTGAGACGCAAGACTATCATCAATCGCCAGTTCAACATACGTCTCCAAATACCGATTGGCTCCAGCATTCAGCTCCATCAGAAGAACAAGAAGAAGGTTATACAAATCAGGGATGGGGTGAATGGCAATACACAGGCTGGACTACCCTGGGTAGATTCTACGACCCATATCATGGCTACCCTCAAGACTATCAACCTTTTCAGCACTCATCACCTCCTCCACCATCGGACAACTCTGAAGTCGTTAATATGCTGCAGTCCATGCAGTTAGATCAACAAAACTTCATGAGGAGTCAAGATACACAAATGGAGCAGATTAGAGTTGAGCCTCATACCCAAAATGAAAGGTTAAATTCATTTTCGACTCGGATGGACGCCCCTATTGAAGCTCTTGTTGAATCACATGAAAGGCAAGACCTGGAAATCACCGACTCTCTTCATCACCTCAACATGTCCGTAGAAGCATTTCTGGACTTCTCGGATCCTTACCGCAATCCTGATACTGCATACCGGGGGAGGGGCCGAGGTTGGGGTCGGGGTTATTAGTTTCATAGCTGCAGATTTGTTTCTTTTGTGTACATTCCATTTTTCCGTGTTATGTTTGCCTGAATATTTACCTATTTGCATGTTCTCTTAATTATCTATTAATTCAAATTACTTTTGTTCATTATCATTCTTATGTGTGAAGTTTGGTAATTAACTATCACCTATTGTATGTTTTCTGTTAATTGATGCGTTCTTCTTCTCTTTTTGATGTTGTCAAAGGGGGAGAAGAACATGTAGCAAGCCAGCACCAAGCACCAAAGCCAAGTCAGGATATTAACAACAGTTGATGGTTGTTTGTTCTGCAGCCTTATATTACAAAAGAAAAGGGGGAGCTTGTGTATACATTGCATATTGGTTGTTTTGGTTGTATACAGGTTGTCATCATCAAAAAGGGGGAGATTGTGGAGGCAAATCGCCACACGTCACACAAGTCTGCAAGACATTGGTCAATACAGGTTTCGATGATGACAAATTATAGCCTTGAATAGATTGGAAACTATAAACTCCAGATCTACTAAACAGATGCAACGTATCACCTACCATATCCTTTTATACTTGTCTTAAAACTGTTGTAATAAATATACTATGTGTAGATAAAATGCAATCATGACCAGAGGCATGAAAGACCACAAACTGATGAATTGTTGCAGGTTTGTAGGGCATGAGTCGACCATAGGGTCGGCGCATGCATCAGAGCACTTCTCCACTGGTCAGTGCACAAGGCAATGAGTCGACCATAGGGTCGGCGCATGAAGGAAAAATTTTCCAACGGGTCAGCGCATAAAGGCATGAGTCGACCATAGGGTCGGCGCATGAAGGAAATATTTTTCAACGGGTTAGCGCACGCCGACTGTATGGTCGACGCATACTGATGCATTTTCTAGATTCCCAAACAACACAGGCCATGCGTCAACGCACAGACCTGCTGCGGTCGACCGTTCACGCGGAAATCCTGTTTTTAAATGATTCCCTCTTATATTTGAAATATTGTTATGTATATAATTGGGTTGGTACTATATATACTGGTTTAACCACTTGTGTCACATTAACATTTGATAATCTTTGATTCATGTGTTCAAAAACAAGAAAGAGTGAAATAGGTGTCCAAGATTCATCATCTTCATCTTCAACATCTCACAACATTTCAATTACACACAACCATTTTTGAAGTGCATTGTGAGAGATTCAAGGTGATAAGGTTCGAAGCTTAGATTGGAGAATCAAGTTCGGGTTGAAGCTTGTGACAGGTTCTTTCTTTAATAAAACCGTTGGGGTCTTACCCTCCAAGATTGGTTTGAATTTTGGGGGTTTTTGGACGAGATTCTTCATCAAGGGTCAACTGAGCGAAGGTGATTGTGAAGAGGTGTTCTTCACAAGTCTAGTAGCGGATTCGGTGATATTGAAGGGAAGATCTCAGGTTCGATTTGTTGCTGTTGAGATCAGCCGGAGCTGAAGGTTTGAACAACAACATGTTATTCAATAAGGTGGCTGGAATCGGAGGTCCATCAACAAAAATCGGAGGACTTGATTCGTCTTGAATCAAGGGGCAAGGAGTGAAAGCAACTTTCAACACATTGAGATTTCTGTTGTATATTTGTTGCTCAATCCTTGTATAAACTGTTACATTCAACAGGTGATATCTATAAAATCTATCTCAATTCTAGTTTTAGAATTGAGGGCAGACGTACCCCGAAGCGAGGACGACGGGGGAATTGCCTCACCAAATACTTGTCTTCTCTATTTTTCTGCATTTACGTTATAGCTCAAAATAAGTAATTTTTGTATAAGCACTATTGTCAAAATTGTGATATCAATTGAGTAAGAGGTTAAAACTCTGTATTTGACTTCAAAGTACAATAAGACATTGTACTAGGCTAGTTGGAATCACTTACTCAACATAAATATCACTTGGAGTGTTTTGCACACCAAGTGTTTGACAAATTGCTTGAACCAAAATTATCTTACTTGTGTATCTAGTTTTGGTTTGCTTTTTGAATCATTGGAACTAGGAATCCTAACAACTGAAGTAGATCATTGATAAGTGTGATTAGTGTTGTGATTCTATTTTCCATATTGTCATTAATCCAAAGGCTTACGCATATCCGGTTTTCCAATAACCGTTCGTTTTAGACTATATTTTCCTCGGCCGCTTCCGTACTTAAAACAATTTTTCAAAACCAATTTTTAATTGGTAGCGTCGACTCAAATTTTAATTGGGGATCTATTCAACCCCCTCTTCTAGATCCGTGCCATAGTCTAACACCTTTGTGTGAGATTTTGTGACCAAGGACAATGCCCTCTCTTACCATAAAATGGCATTTTTCTCAATTTAGGATCAAGTTACTTTCCTGACATCTCTGCAAAACAAGTGAAAGGTTAGTTAAACAATTATCAAATGATGAACCAAAAACAGAAAATTCATCCATGAAGACTTCCATATGCTTCTCAAGCATATCAGCAAAAATAGAAGTCATGCATCTTTGAAATGTCGTTGGGGCGTTACATAACCCGAATGGCATCCTTCTGTAGGCAAAAACTCCATACGGGCATGTGAAAGCCGTCTTCTCTTGATCTTCCGGCGCAACCGTGATTTGGTTGTACCCGGAGTATCCATCCAGAAAACAATAGTAGTCGTGCCCAACCAATCTTTCTAGCATTTGATCAATGAACGACAACAAAAAGTGATCTTTTCTTGTGGCCAAATTAAGTCTCCTATAATCAATACACACCCTCCAACCAGTGACTGTACGGGTAGGAATCAACTCATTCTTTTCATTAGTCACCACAGTTGTACCTCCTTTCTTGGGCACCACGTGAACAGGGCTCACCCATGAACTGTCCGATATAGGATAGATAAGTCCAGCATTCAACAATTTCACGACTTCCTTTCTTACTACCTCCTTCATAACGGGGTCCAGTCTTCTTTGGGGCTGCACAACCAGTTTGTGGTCTTTCTCCATAAGAATTTTGTGCATGCAAACTGTAGGACTTATACTCTTGAGGTCTTCGATTTTCCATCCGATAGCACTCTTAAATTTTTTAAGAACCCCAATCAGCTTTTCCTCTTGGACACTTTTCAAACTAGAGCTAATAATGGCGGGGCATTTTTCTTCGGTGTCGAGAAAAACATATTTGAGATTCTCCGGAAGTTGTTTCAATTCTGAACCTTTAGACTTTTCTTCATTACCTTCCAACGCTATAGGTTGCCTTAACTCTTCCCATCGGTGTGGTCGGGATCCCCTTTGAAATGATCGAGTCTCCAACATTTCAACTACTTCCATGTCATTCTCATCCACTTCTTTATCTTCCTTAAAAATTGACATGCTTAACACTCTCTCAAGGGGCAGTTGGGTCACACTCTCCAAATGTTCACTCTCTACAACCTGTTCTAGCACTTGTATGTTGCTACTTGTGCCAAAATCCTGTTTATGCTTCATGGTATTCCTGACATCAATTTTTAACTCCTCGTCATATACCTTCAAGGTAAGGGTACCGCCTTCCATATCTATCATGACTCTTCCAGTTTCCAAGAATGGCCGGCCCAAAATTAACGAAATTTCTTCATCTTCCGGCATCTCTAGTATCACAAAATCAATCGGAAACACAAATTTATCTACCTTAACCAGAACATCTTAAACCACTCCATACGGCCACTTAACTGAATGATCCACAAATTGGAGAGTCATCTGAGTGTCTTGAACCGCACCAATACCCAACTTTTTGTAGATGGACAGGGGCATGAGGCTAATACTTGCTCCCAAATCGATTAAAGCTCTTTTGAATGACCTATCACCAATAGTGCATGGAATAGTAACAGCTCCACTGTCTTTCTTCTTCACCGGAATCTTCAGACCCTGCAAAATATCACTACAAGTTTCAGTTAGAATAACAGGTTCAGACTCACTAGTCTGCTTCTTAGCAATGATGTCCTTCATGAATTTGGCATAGGTGGGCATTTGTTCTAGTGCCTCCAACAACGGAATGTTCAACTCTAACTTTTTAAACAGTTCAAGGAATTTCTCTCTTGTTGTCCTTTCTTTTTATTTCTTGAGGGGTATGGCAGTTTGATCACCGGTTTCAGTTCTACAACTTTTTCTTTAGTTACCGGTGCTGGTGTCACCACTTCTTCCTCAACCACGTCATTTTCTTTTATTTCCAGTTCCCCTTCAATCATATGACCATTTAGTTCAGTTTCCTCTTCTTCCACTTCCTTGGATTTTCCACTTCTTGTTACTACCGCCTTAATTTGGTGGTGATCCTTCGGATTTGGTACTGTAGCACTTGGAAGTGTACCCGGCGCTTGCGAACTCGCTTGTTGTTGAGCAATTTGACTCATTTGTACTTCAAGATTTTTAATGGATGCACCAACATTCCTTAAGTTGCTCCTTGTCTCTTCTTGAAATTGAGAACTTTGGGCAGCCATTTTTTCAATGGCGACTTCCCAATCAGCTTTTCTAGGAGCTTGTTGTTGATATTAAGGTTGGTACAGTGGCTGTTGGTATTGTTGATGTTGAGGTTGATACGGTTGTTGGCCTTGAACCGGTTTTTGTACATTTCCTTGCTGATCTTTCCATGAAAAATTGGGGTGATTTTTCCAACCAGGATTATATGTGTTAGCATAAGGATTGTTCTGCCTCAACATATTAATCTGTTCCACCTGCTCTTGAGTTGCTACACAATGAACGGTAAAGTGTGGTCCACCACATATTTCACAAGGTGATGCTTGAACTGGTTCAACTTATGCCACTGTCTGAGTTCCAATATTCATTTTCTTTAACCTTCTCTCTACCTCGGCGGTAATCTGATCCTCCATTTTAACAACCTGGTCTGCCAGCTTCAAATCAATCTTACCTTCCGGTTGGTTTACAGTGCGATCATACAACTCAAGGTGCTCATTAGCGGTAATTGCTTCTATGATCCTTTTGATACCCGTGGCTGTTGAGAAGTTGGTTGAGCCACCGGCAGCAGTGTCTATGAGCTGTTTCGTTTTGAGTCGTAATCCATTCACAAAGTTTTGCATCTGCTCAGTGGCGTCCATGTTATGAGTAGGACATGCCGTCAGACACCTCTTAAACCGCTTATATGCATCCCCTAAAGACTCTCCTTCTTTTTTCTTGAAGTTGACAATGTCATATCTCTTTCGAATAAACACTGAAGCAGGGAAATACTCATTAAGGAACGCAGTTTCCATCTCTTGCCATGTTGTGATACTCCCAGCTGGAAGTGAGTAAAACCATTCTTCCGCATCATCAGTGAGTGTGAACGGGAACATAACCAATCTCTTGGCTTCTTAAGAATGCCCTTTTATCTTCAAAGATGTGGTAGTCGTAAGGAATCTCTGAAGATGCTTATTTGCATCTTCGTTGATTCTTCCTGCGAACGGTTTGCTCTCCAACTGGCGGATGGTGGAAGGGTGTAGCTGAAAATATGCAACATTCACCGGTTGATTCACAATAGTCATCCGGTTTGGTTGAGCATTGGCCCCTCCATAGTCTCCTAACAATTTTTCAGGCTGAGGCGGATTCCCAGCCATTTGAACAGTTTCGGGTGACGTCTCTCTCTCTGTTTCTGAGTCACTATGCACAGAAATAATTTCTTCTATTTCTGCCAGTCTTTTAACTTTAGCTCTTCTCAGTCTTTCGTGTAATGTTCATTCTGGTTCTGTATCAAAAGAATATTTAGCTGAGGCCTGACCTCGCATACACAGTTAGACAAACGTTAGATATTTTAAGCACAGAGAGAATACAGGAGTAATAAAAATTTTAGTCGCAGAGCAACAAAATTTCTTTTGGATTCTAAAAACAACGTTAATTTGGCAGTCCCCGGCAACGGCGCCAAAAACTTGATCGGGAAAATAGCAAGTGTACTATTTTTACCGATTGTAGTGATAAGGGAAAAAGTCCCAATTATCGATCTCGAGGACTGCGTAGAAATTAACGGGATTTTTAGTATTCAAAGGAACAAAAAGTCTAGGGGGTTGTTTGGTAGCAGAGTAACACAACAAGTAAATAAAGACTTATAGATAAATCTAAGAACGGTGTTAGGGGAGTGGACACAATGCGAGTAAAGACCATGTAGGATTATTCTGAGATAATTTTTATTAACCTTAATTCATCAGTTCTCAAATTTAGTTTTCCTTAATTCCTTAATAAAAACCCTTTGATGAGTTTCATGTACACTAATTCCTCAGTGTCCATGAAAAGCATCAAGCAATAGTTCTGACATAAAATACGTGATACGGGATATCCCCATTCTTAAGCAATATCTACCGTAATATTATTTTGCAAAAGCATTAGGTTGACTTTCCAGACCAAAACCTAATCATAAATCGAATTCTACTTTCCAATATGAATACGCGTTAAGATTGTTGCAAAATAAAATATATAAGGTGAATAACATAATTCTCATAGAATAATCCAAACAAATGTCAATACATCGCAATGCAGGGCCACCCCCTAACAATTGGGGGCTTAGCCACTCATGTTCTTAATAAAAACAAATGAACTTAGAAATAAAAGGTAAGAGATCATTACAATTGAAATTGGTTCACTTGGATCGTCAATTGCTTTCGCGTTTGATCGATCCTTCGTTCTCCAGAATTCTCCTTCAGATGTGTAAAAATCTATCCCAATCCCAAAAAGTCCTCTCTCCTTTTGCCAAAATACGACTAATATAACTCAAATCAAATTACATGATAGAATGTCTAAAATACCCTTCGAAATAGCTCCAAATGCAAAAAATCAGAAAACGACAATTTTCACCATCAGTGGCCCTGACACGGGCCGTGTTGTGTAACACGGGTGGCCGTGTCAGGCTTCTGTATCCAAAATGCTCAAAAACATGCATCAGAGGCTGCAACACGGGCCGTGTTGTGTGACACGGGCACCCGTGTTGCTCTTCTGTTATCCATTCTTTTCTTCTCCTCTTGGTCGTGTCCCTCCTGACACGGGCCGTGTTGTGTAACACGGGTACCCATGTCAGGCCTCTGAATTCCACTTTTTCGAATTTTCTTTGCCTCCGAAACGGTGCGAATGTCGGGCCATCAATTCCTGCCAAAAACACACTAAAAGAAACCGAATCAAACGCACCAAAGGCAAAAGTAATACAAACCTCAAAATAAGACTTACATAAAACCGACTACAAATAACTAAGATAACAAAAACCAAAGCTTCGAAAACAGATAAAAACAGTGCAAAACCAACAAAAAATAGAGTTTGAAAACACAAGTGAAATCCACCGATCAGATGGCAGATGCTTTAGCGACTTTATCCTCTATGATTGTGGTAAATCATTGGAATGATCTGCCAAAAATTAATGTTATACTTCTTGATACACCAGCTCATGTGTTTGGAGTTGAAGATTTTATTGATGATAAACCTTGGTATTATGATACTAAATGTTTTCTTCAGAATCAAGAGTACCCACTTGGGGCATCCAAGAAAGATAAGAAGACTTTGAAAAGATTGGATGGTAGTTTCTTCTTGAATGATGATGTGTTGTATAAAAGAAATTATGACATAGTTTTTCTCAGATGCGTGGACGAGCATGAAGTAGACATGTTGATGAAAGACATTCATGAAGGATCCTTTGGTACACATGCTAATGGACATGCAATGGCTAAGAAGATGTTAAGGGCAGGTTATTGTTGGCTGACAATGGAATCTGATTGTTGTAAATATATGAAGAAGTGCCATAAATGTCAGATTTATGCTGACAAAATTCATGTGTCTCCAACTCCTCTCAATGTTATCTCTTCTCCATGGCCTTTCTCCATGCTCGGGATTTATATGATTGGAATGATTGAGCCTAAAGCGTCAAACGGAAACCATTTCATTTGGGTGGCTATTGATTATTTTACCAAATGGGTTGAAGCAGTATCATATGCCAATGTGACCAAGAAAGTAGTGGTTCGGTTTATCAAGAACCAAATCATTTTTCAGTATGGTGTTCCGAACAAGATTATCACTGAATAAAAAGATGATGAGTTTAAGATTGAGCATCATAATTCTTCTCCTAATAAACCTAAGATGAATGGGGTTGTTGAAGCTGCTAATAAGAATATTAAGAAGATCATTCAGAAGATGGTTGTTACATACAAGGATTGGCATGAGATGCTCCCTTTTGCTCTGTTGGGTATTGTATATTCGTCTGTACTTCAACAGGAGCAACCCCTTTCTCTCTTGTTTATGGTATGGAAGCAGTGCTCTCGGTAGAGGTTGAAATCCCTTATATGAGAGTTTTGATGGAAGCTGAATTGTTTGAGGCTTAATGGTGTCAGAGTAGATACGACCAGTTGAATCTGACTGAGGGAAAAAGAATAACGACCTTGTGTCATGGTCAATTGTATCAGCAGATAATGAAGAAAGCATTTGACAAGAAGGTTCGACCTTGTGTATTCAGAGAAGGCGACCTCGTGCTCAAAAAGATCTTGACTTTTACGACGGATTCTAAGGGCAAGTGGACTCCTAATTATGAAGGCTCATATGTTGTTAAGAGAGCCTTCTTTGGTGGTGCATTAATTCTTACAACTATGGATGATGAAGAGTTCACTCGTCATGTGAATGCTGGTGCAGTCAAGAAATAATTTGCCTAAAAAATAAAAGAATAGCTTGTTAAGTTGAAAACTCGAAAGGGAGGCTTAGTGTCGCATCGTTGCGAAGAGGGGCCAACAAAGACAGAAGAGTCGCCATCGTTCGTTATTTATCCCAAAAGAGGGAAAGGAAACGATCAGAGAAAACCTACGAAAAAGGAATAAGACAGGTCATCGCAACCAAATCTCGGGTTCGGGAGTCGGTTACGCAAGGGGAAGGTATTAGCACCCCTCACGTCCGTCGTACTCGACAGGATCCACGCTTGTTGTCTATCTAAAAGGGTGTTAATCTATAAGGCTGGCCACATGGACAAAAGAAAAGAAAAGAGACTCGATAGAGCATCGCCGCTCTATGCCTATGTATTCCCTCGTGCAATGGGAAAGTTAGAGTCAACGTAGTTCAGAAAACTACGGGTGAAGGTGGGGAAGGTTACTCGCCAAGACATCATCGTCTTGTGCCTACATATCCTGGTCTGGTACGAGAAATCAGAGCAAACGTAGTCCGGGCTGACATGATTACATATTGGTTCGAGTGTTTTAACTGAGTAGGGTTAAACAGTGGTTCCAGCAGTTAGAGACGATGCCTGTTTGCGGTAGAACCAAAGCTTAACACACTCTTTCTGAAAATGATTTTCATTAATCCCGAAGGATAAAAAGATTTGATGTTTTTGTTTTGTATTTTTTTAAGACAAGAAGTGGATTGAGTTATGGTTTGAAATTCATGTCGCACTAAAGACTGTGATTCGAGAGCGAATGCGTTGCATATCGTCCAAAGGGCATACGCTAAACACTCTAGACAGTTGGTGGAGTCCACCCAACCATCATTCCTCAAGTACTTGAGGCTCGTAACGTAAAACACAAATTATTCTTTATTAAGTGTTTTGAAGTGTTTAGGAGATGAGAAGAGAAAGACACAAACTAAGGGGAAACTGGACCCTAAAGTTGTCATACACAATGTTCCTAAAGTTGGGATGAAAGGGAAGAACTACCCTAATGTTATCATGCATAGGATTGAACACCTAATGTCTCTCCTACACCCATCCTAAACGGAGGGACTAGGAATCCTAGGGGGATCATGGTACAAGGCCAAGTAAACACTAAATAATTCACTCACAAATGAAATGAGAAAGAAATGAAATTGATTGGAATAAATGATAAACCACAAAGCACATTAATTTGTTAATTCAAAATAAAATGACAAAATAAAATGAAAACTAAAAATAAGAAGAAGAAAAATAATTAACACAACCAAATATTAAGAAATGATTTTTTTTGGATTTTATAATATTTAAAACTATTTTTAAATAAATAAAATAAAACAAGAGAAAATAAAAAGAAAGAAATGAACAAGTGCTAAAAAGAAGGAAATGCATCACCCAAGGCTTGAACTCAAGACCTTGGGGCTGCAAGCACAAAACTTGACCAGACCAGCCACTCTTATGCATGTGAAAATGAATGGAAAAAAGAAGAAAAATATCAAAACATAAAAAAAAAATCACAAAAAATAAAGGCAAAAACGCCCCCGCTAGGGGTCGAACTCAGGTTCGAGCGCATGGCAAGTGACTTAAGGGCAAGGTTCTAACCACTGGGGTGGCGATACATCTGCTGTATCAAGCCACCCCATGTGTAATATACCTAACAAACGTGTATCTTCTGGGCAAGCCAAGGCCAAAACTCAAGTGACAACTCAAACTTCGATTTCACCATAACTCTTTCAATTCTCAATCATTTTTCATGAAATTTAAACCAATCCTGCTTGAAATTTTGATAGGAAAACAATGGTACCAACCAAATTTTGAAATGATGTTCATACAATAAAATCCGAAGGTTCATGCATTTATGATTTTTTGAGATGCTTGAAATGCATTTTTGGAGTCAATGATTAAAACTGATGCAATTAAGATTAAGGAAAGGTTTGAGCAAATTTGTGATATGATATTGAGGGAGTTTTAACAAGAATTTCACTTAACAACACTCAGACCAAGAAAATGATATGAGTTGCAAGTTGGTGAAATGGTATTTGAAATAGACTTGGTATCCACATGGTATTAAGGCAATGATTTGAGACAGCAACCACCAACAATCTATAATGCAACAGGTTATGAACTTCAACACACAAATTGAAATGGTCTAAAAGGAAGTTGATGATGCTTGAGTTCAACTAACAGCAATGCTTTCTCTTTTTCAAATTTGCAGCAAGTTATGAAAACTTAAGTCAAACAAAGGCGCTTTATTGAAAACAGAAGCAAACAACATAATATGTCATAAAAATGCAACAATTACCCTTCATGCCAGCCATCAGTACAGACACACAAAGACCAGACTGATACACTCAAAATTCAAGCCTGTTAGTTGCAAATTCCAACAAATGATAGTGACATCACCATGCCAAGCATATACAATACTAATCCTCATGACAGCTACCAACACAACTTAACTCTAAAATCTAAAACCAAGGCCAAAAATTCTGAGTATCTCATCATGGATTGATAAATCCAATTCCAATAGCAGCTCCTAAACAAAAGATCTAAATGGTGGCTACCAAACACAAATCAAATAACAGTTCCAAGTCATAATATTAATGACAGCCTTGAACAACAGCCAAAAACTGCTATACCACTTGACACAAATTACATCAGGCATGCTGACAAACTTAAATACATTGGCCAATTCAAAATGGTTCCTTACAAAGCATTTCAAAACTATGCTGATGAAAAAATAGCAGCCATGCCATAGTACTTAACCAAATGACTTGAGATCCAACTTAAACAAAAATCAAAACAGACTTGGAAACAAGTTTAGATCAAGTTACCAATCCCTCCATCCAAATTGTATTGCTCAAAATGAGATGTTGCAAACTCATGCCATTAAACACGCATGATTATTTAGCAATGCAACAATATCCTAACAGTAGCAAGAATTCACAAACACACCTAAATCCTGGTGGTGGTCCTCACTCTAATGACAAATCTATGCTCCTCTAAAACAAACTGTTAACAAAAGCTGAGACACTCAAAGAAACCCCCACTTGCAGCAGGCTGATATTACAATGCTTAGGAAAAACCAAACAAAGAGTTAACAACCTAAATACCTGATCGTGGCCTGATAACTCCCCCCTCATATACTCTGTCAGTAGCACTGAAACAAGGCAAACTAAAACAGTCCCAAATCTTAATAATAGCAGGCCTTTGGATGCTATATTCTTGATGCAACAAGAGCAACAACCCTAAAGTCTTATAGCTCTTGATAATATCTCCCAACCTCTCCTAGACTGTCTAGGACCTGCCAACATAGGTTGACCAAACCTGATGTACCAAAAACTCAAGACCTGATGGCACCAATTAAAACCCATATCTCATGACAGCACAAACTTATTGTCATAATACCAAAACTCACACACTAGTTCAAAACTGTTAGATAAGAGCTCTCAATCTAAAACAGATCACAACCAAATTTATCATAAGCAAGAGACCTAAACAACTATTACGAGCTGGCATCCAATTGACAAATCCACTTACTCAAAAATTGGTTTTACAACCCCAAGAGTAAAAGCAAAAGTTCCACACACCAATTGTTGCACCCCAAATTTGTCCTACCTTTACATGGTTTCTAGTGCCACTTTATTTTGAATGAATAAAATGGCACAATTGGCAAGAGACCGTGTGTAAGAAGTTGTGAGTGTGAGAGGTCGAGAGTTTGAATCCCACCTTCTTCACTTTTTGTTTTTCTTTTATTTTTATTCTAACTTTTCTATTTTCATAAAAAAAATAACAAAAATAGTTTTTTATTATTATTTATTATTATTTTCGTATTTTATTTAAATTATTTTTAAAAAATATATTATTTTTTCACTTTTTTCCATATTTTTCATAAAAACATCCAAAAATCATAAAATTAAAAATATTAGAAAAGATTTTATTCTTTTAAGTTTGTTTAAGTTTGCTTTTTTAGCTTTGACTAATTATTTAAGTTGGGCTTTAAAGTGGGCATTAGGTTAGAGTTAACCCTAATTTGTTACCTATATAAACATGAATTGCATTTGAGAAAAGGGGGAGAGCACACAAAAGGAAAAACGGAAGCCGTTCTCACGACTTATCAGAAGACGAAAGCATCAGCAAATCCACCAAACGGCGCAAAACCACCACGAACCGCTTCGAACCCCGAACGAGGTGAGCAGTTCTTTTTGTCAATAACAAATTTTTTCTGTTGTTTTCAGGTGGAACAAACCGAAGAAGAAGGAGAGAAATTTTTTTCGGCCATGCAAGAATGGAGCAAAGCTTAAAGGAGCTGCAACGACGCCGCCACCTTGATGAAGAAGAAGATGGGGGTTTCTAAAAACCTAAAGATTGAAAGGCTTCAGCGTGAAGTATACTTTTCCCCTTTTATTTTTTTATATTTTTTATTTTTTCTTTTTTTTTTTATTTTTCTTCTTATTATTATTATTATTATTATGATTTTCTTTAAATTGTAATTATGTCATAATAAATGGTTAGTTTAATTAAAAAATATTTGCTAGTTAAACTTTGTTTTAAAACTCTGTTCTTATAATAAAAAAAATTAAAACTGTTTTTTATTAAAACTAAAACTTCTTTTTAAAAAAAATAAATTAAATTGAATCCTTTTTAAAAAAATTAAAACTAAAACATTTTTATTAAAAACCATTGTTTCAAAATTAAGATTAAATTTCTTTTTTCAGAAATTAAAAATAAAGTTTTTCAAAATTAATAAAATAATAAATTTCCCAATTGCCTTTTCTTTCTTTCATTATTAATTGCTTTATTATTTGTCATTGATTTCCGCCTAACTTTTTTTCCACTAACGTTCTCTATTTGTTTTCCGCTAGGTTTTAGTCGGTCTCTGATTATTATTAATTAAATATTTCGTTATCATATTTGTAATTTGTTCCATGGATGTAATTTACGCGAGGCCATGGTTGCGGTTTATTTTATTTTGCATTTTTTGGGATTTGTAATTTACGCGAGTGATCGTCGCGACGCTTTCTTTACTTTCTGCACTTTATTTCTGCCATATAATATTTTGCCATGTTTTGCATGATTTAGCGTTATGTTCCTTCCGAAGGATTAGGTCTAGCCGTTTGACCGCCGAGTCAATAACCTTAACGTTTGGCCATTTCAAAATCCTAATCGCCTAGGTGTCTCGCCGTTGACGAAAATACCCTTTTACCCTAGCATTAGGTCAAAGAGTCGCTGTACTCTGTTTTAGGGTTTCCCGCCGTGGAATATTTAATTTAACCCTAATTTCAATTAACAATTTCAACGTAGAAATAGGAGTTTCAAGACTCCACGTAGGCGCTTCCCTATGAACGCTTACTCCCCAATGAAACCTTGACCACAGTCAAGACGTTTCTAACCTCCCTTTCAAGGGGAACTACAATTACTCTGATTCCATTTCAAAATCCTAATCGCCTAGGTGTCTCGCCGTTGACGAAAATACCCTTTTACCCTAGCATTAGGTCAAAGAGTCGTCGTACTCTGTTTTAGGGTTTCCCGCCGTGGAATATTTAATTTAACCCTAATTTCAATTAACAATTTCAACGTAGAAATAGGAGTTTCAAGACTCCACGTAGGCGCTTCCCTATGAACGCTTACTCCCCAATGAAACCTTGACCACAGTCAAGACGTTTCTAACCTCCCTTTCAAGGGGAACTACAATTACTCTGATTCCATTCCCGTCAGGATATGTAGGCACAAGATGCGACGTCTTGCTGAGTAAACTTAGGACTAACCCTTAGGTCTTTAGGTCACTCTATCCCTTAGCTCAATATATATTAAAGCAGATAATAAAAAAAAAGCATACAATAAACAAAAGGTTCCTGTAGAGTACTACAAAAGTTTAGGGTGCTAGTACCTTCCCTGAGCTTAACCAACCCCTTACCTAGATCTCTCCCCTCATTGTCTTTACGATGCAAAATTAGGTTTTCCTCTTTTGACCTTTTCTTTTGGATAAATCAAAGAGCGGTTGTGAACTAAAGATGCGATTCAAATTAATTAATAATTTGATATCATATTCTAACTGCAACAGAAAATGGCGACTTCACTGGGGATTTATCGGATTTTTAAGGGTTGCCCCTATTTTGTTTATTGTATGATATTTCTATTTTATTTTATCATCTGTATATATTATACCTTGCTTGGGGTATCTTTGTTGTGAGATAAGTCCTACACCCGGACTTGAGTGACATTATTATAGGAAGGTGATATATTCGAAGAGGCTTATAGGGAGTGGAATCCCGACCAAGCTGACTTGAGAATCACCGCTCAGTTGAGACCCTTTCGAAAATGGTTCGGTTGAACGAGTAATCGTGAAAACTTTTACTATTGTCGATTGGAATCTGTGATACTGGGGACCGTAGTACCTTAACACCACTTTGGCATTATCTAGGACGTAGTGCGGGAACTATGAGGGAGTAATCCCAAGATAGTTGTTATGCGATACTACACTCAAAAGAGGATCTCTTGAGGATATTATTAACCATCGAGTCAATTGGGAAATTTATAATATCCGAAAGATGGACTGATGACTTTGGGCACCTCTTTAGAACCTTATTCTGCAGGTACAACTACCCCATAGTACATACCTTTTGGGAAGGGTAGACCTTAACTCCATTCATTGTTCCTCTAACCTAGGACTTTGTTGTTTGTGTGTATTTGTGCATGGCATTCATAAAACATCATTCCTAGTTTCAAGGAATTCAACAGTACTTTGCGAATTCAAAAGTCCTATATTTCAAAGTTTAAAACTGTTTCCAACTTTCCTAAAAAAGAAATGTTTGCAATCAACCGTTGAAGTTCTTGAAACTATTGCATTGCATTAGCATCATGTCTTGCATGGCATCTTTCCCCGGGTTTCTCATGTCCAGTTGTCTTTATCTTCCAGTGTTCCGTTGAGTCATCAAGCTGATTCCTCGACACAGATATCCGACTAGAGCTAACTATAGACGCCAAATGTCAGAACAAGAGGAACATAATGCGGAGGTCCGAATAGAGATTGATGAGTTGAAAGCAAGCATGACCAGGCTTACGGAGATGCTTCAAGTGTTGATTTCCAGAGGAGAGCCACCTCAGAGGACTGTCATTCAGGAAGTTTCAAGTGCTCATCCGCCTCTTGTTCCAGCGCCACCCTATACTTGGCCGGAGTTTGGTTTACCTTATAATTACTCTCCTCCTATTGCATCTGCCGCTACGATTGGTCAGACTGTCAGACCGGTTTTTCAAGCTCATGTCTTTACCGAGGCCCAACCTGTGGTCCACACGGTTAACCAGACTGTCCAAGCTCCCGTTGAGAATCCTCCTTATGAGTACAATGCTGCCGATGGGCAAAAGGGAGACCAGGAAGATTTTGTTGAGCCTGAGATCACCCGTGAACAGTTTCAGATCATAAACAAGAGACTTCAAGTTGTCGAAGGTACTGATTTCTTCAATGTTGATGCCGATAATATGTGCCTAGTTTCTGGTCTTGTTTTGCCTACCAAGTTCAAGACTCCTGAGTTCGTGAAGTATCAAGGTCATTCATGTCCAAGAGCCCATCTAGTCATGTACTTTCGAAAGATGGCAGCTTACACCAACAATCAGAAGTTGCTCATCCATTGCTTTCAGGATAGTTTGAGTGGTGCTTCTCTTAAATGGTATATGAACTTAGAGCATAACAATGTCCACTGCTTCCAAGATCTCGTCAACGCTTTTATGAAGCAATACAAATACAATTTGGATATGGCTCCCGATCGTCGTCAGCTTCAAAGTATGTCTCAGAAGGAAAAAGAGTCGTTCAAGGAGTATGCTCAGCGTTGGAGGGAGTTAGCTTCCCAAGTCGAACCCCCTATAGCAGAGAAGGAACTGAAAGAAATATTCATGGATACTTTGTCTCCTTTCTATTGGGAAAAGATGATTGGGAGTGTCTCTTCAAGCTTTACAGATCTGGTGACTATTGGCCAAAGGTTAGAAGAAGGTTTGAAAAATGGGAAGGTATCCAAAGCTGCCGAATCTTCTAATGGTGCAAAGAAATCCTATGGGAATTTCCATAAGAGGAAGGACGAGCAGACCAATGCTGTCATGACTGAATCAAGAAAGCCTCGCCAGGGATCTCAACCTGTTGTTGCTCCGCAGCCAGCTCAGAATCCTCAACGTCCAGTTATTAGACAAGACCAGTATCGAAATAGGAATCAATTTGATCCTATTCCCATGACTTACACAAAACTTTATCCTTACCTGGTTCAACGAGGGATGATCACTACAAGGGCTTTACCACCTCCTCCTAACCCTCCTCCAGCTGGATTTAGGGCTGATTTCCAGTGCACTTTTCATGAGGGTGCCTTAGGCCACGACTTGGAGCATTGTTTTGCACTGAAATCCAGAGTGCGTGAGCTGATGAGACCAGGGATACTTGATTTTCCAGACAATCCTCCGACCATCCAGAAGAATCCTTTGCCAGGGCATCAGAAGTGAAGCTTCGGGCTGACCTCAGCAGGCTATTTATATGTTTTAGACATGACAGTTTATCTTTGTATTGTTTTAATCACAGACCTTTGTTTCTCATTGTTTGTATTTTCCTTATTTTATTAGTTGTTTGCTTTCGAACTATGTTTGTACTTTTATATTGATGAACTGAGCATTGCAACTTTTGATTTAATTCATTTTATCTATTATTTTCATCTCTATGCTTTATCTTTCAAATATTTACTTTTGTCCAAATTTTTGGTATGCAAAGATTGGAGGGAGGATGACGAAAACGTTATACCCATAACTGCTGTCAGTCTGCTTTCAATGAATCCTTATTGATAATGTGAGGCATTGTTTCAACTCCCAAACACTGGAGAAATAAGGAAGTTATCCCCTTGTCACCCCATTCGAGCCTAGAAGTTGGAGTTTCTTTCTTTACAAAAAAACCTGCAATCTTAGCCTGGGGATGGGTAGTTCTCAGTTAACTCGGTTGTGCTTTCCTGCAATACACCTTTCATATAAAGGTTGAATTCACAAGTTTTCCTTCGTACCCAGCAAGTAAGTGTCAAAGATGTTTTCCAAGTCAAAAGCCGATGATGGTTCATCGTGATCATTAAGCCAGGCAGTCACTTTCTTTCAAAAAAAAAAATCCGCTAAGTCAAAACCTATAAAGGAGACTTAGGCAAAACTGGGGCATCCCGCTGACTGTAATCTTCACAAGAAACAGCTCAGGCAAAATTTAGGGATAATGCAGAGAGGAGTTTTAAATCCTTACCCTAAAAATCCTAAATGTCAAAACAACCAAATGTTATAGGAAAGTAGTGACGGCCATCTCAAGAGTCCCTTGACTTTTGAACCATCATTACTACCATCAGTGCAATTCCTAACCTATAGGAACCTGAATGCATAATATGAGTTAACTGAGCGGAGGACTGAATATTATCACGTAGATTGGGTGGGAACAAACAAATTTTGAGCCTTTATCCTTTGTTTCATAAACCGTGAACCAGGCCACGTTACAACCCTCAAAAGACCTAATTGAAACAAGGATATTTTGAAAGCATGCTACAGCAAGGTTGCGTAAGCTGACTCCTAAAGATCTTTGTGAATCATTTATTTTGGCCGTATACCTGTATTAAACTTTGAGCGTCCTGGACCGCCGCGTTCTAATCGATGACTCATTTATTTTTCATCTTTCAAAAATACTTTTGATTTCAAAAGTTGCATGAACTTTGCATTACCATGTTTGTATGAATATTTTTGTTTGCAAACTGGCTTTCCTCTAAGGAAATTTCAAACAATCGAGAAACTTGGTCAAGTGATCCTATCAGGGGCAAAGTCTTCTTAGATCTGGTTTATCCATGAGATTTTCAAGACTCGGACTGGGGCAAACCTTCCGAGAGTACAGTAAAACAGTCATTTTCAGAATCAGACAAGCTGAAGCAATTATCAGTTCATCTGTAATGGACAATTTAATCTGGGGCAGTTTACTTGAAAGATCTCCAAGCGGCTTTCCATCCTTCCTACGAGGACCATCAACCTGATTACAATTTAGCAAGTGGCAGTGATCTCCGGGTTGAGGAATCAGTTTTCTAGTCTTGTCATCTTACCAACAGAGTCGAGCCTTATCGTCGACATCTGCATTGTCATTTGATCATCTATCATAGCATGATTTATACACATGTGCATATCATGGGTGTTTTATCCCCATTTGCTTTTTCTCCCGAGATCGTGTTTTACCCGCGTATTACCTCGTGGACGAAGTCCAATTTACCTGGCATCATGGGTGTTTTATCCCCATTTGCTTCTTCTCCCAAGGTCGTGTTTTACCCGCGTATTACCTCGTGGACGAAGTCCAATTTACCTGGCATCATGGGTGTTTTATCCCCATTTGCTTCTTCTCCCGAGGTCGTGTTTTACCCGCGTATTACCTCGTGGACGAAGTCCAATTTACCTGGCATCATGGGTGTTTTATCCCCATTTGCTTTTTCTCCCCGAGGTCGTGTTTTACCCGCGTCTTACCTTGTGGACAAATTTATTTACTTGGCATCATGGGTGCTTTATCCCCATTTTCATTTTTCTCCCCGAGGTCGTGTTTTATCCGCATCTTACCTTGTGGACGAATTTATTTACTTGGCATCATGGGTGCTTTATCCCCATTTGCATTTTTCTCCCCGAGGTCGTGTTTTATCCGCGTCTTACCTTGTGGACAAAGTCCAGTTTACTTGGCACCCATCGACTATTTCGTGTCATGTCTATCTGACGTTCTTCCAGAAACGACGTGTCTCCTTTTCGACGTTCTTCCGAAATGTTCTGATGTTTGTCTCTCCTTATATGTTTTCCGGTGAGTCCTGAAGATCCTGCTCGATCTCTTCAAGGAATGTCCCGAAAACTCTAGCGTCTGTCGTTTACCTGGTCCTGTCTCCGTGTGGATCCTATGTTACCTTGTCACCACCGCGTGTCTTCTTCCCCAGTGCAATTCTTCGTTGCGCTGTCCCCTATGACGTCGTGTCGTCTGCATTCTTGCATTCATCATTCCATCATACGCATCATATTAGATTCATGGCATTGTCAGCATCACAGTTCATGTTATTTTGTCCATATCATTATATATCACTGCATCTAGGGGCCAAATTTCCAGTTATCTGTATTTAAATCCCTTTCACCGCAATTTCTTGAGTCTCCGCTGCTCAAATCATCCGGTGAAGCTATTTAAATAGGGGCATTTGTTGCACCCCAAATTTGTCCTACCTTTACATGGTTTCTAGTGCCACTTTATTTTGAATGAATAAAATGGCACAATTGGCAAGAGATCGTGTGTAAGGAGTTGTGAGTGTGAGAGGTTGAGAGTTCGAATCCCACCTTCTTCACTTTTTGTTTTTCTTTTATTTTTATTCTAACTTTTCTATTTTCATAAAAAAAATAACAAAAATAGTTTTTTTTATTATTTATTATTATTTTCGTATTTTATTTAAATTATTTTTAAAAAAAATATTATTTTTTCACTTTTTTCCATATTTTTCATAAAAACGTCCAAAAATCATAAAATTAAAAATATTAGAAAAGATTTTATTCTTTTAAGTTTGTTTTAGTTTGCTTTTTTAGCTTTGACTAATTATTTAAGTTGGGTTTTAAAGTGGGCATTAGGTTAGAGTTAACCCTAATTTGTTACCTATATAAACATGAGTTGCATTTGAGAAAAGGGGGAGAGCACACAAAAGGAAAAAAACGGCAGCCGTTCTCACGACTTATCAGAAGAGGAAAGCGTCAGCAAATCCACCAAACGGCGCAAAACCACCACGAACCGCTTCGAACCCCGAACGAGGTGAGCAGTTCTTTTTGTCAATAACAATGTTTTTCTGTTGTTTTCAGGTGGAACAAACCGAAGAAGAAGGAGAGAAAATGTTTTCGGCCATGCAAGAATGGAGCAAAGCTTAAAGGAGCTGCAACGACGCCGCCACCGTGATGAAGAAGAAGATGGGGGTTTCTAAAAACCTAAAGATTGAAAGGCTTCAGCGTGAAGTATACTTTTCCCCTTTTATTTTTTTATATTTTTTATTTTTCCCTTTTTTTATTTTTCTTCTTCTTATTATTATTATTCTGATTTTCTTTAAATTGTAATTATGTCATAATAAATGGTTAGTTTAATTAAAAAATATTTGCTAGTTAAACTTTGTTTTAAAACTCTGTTCTTATAATTAAAAAAATTAAAACTATTTTTTATTAAAACTAAAACTTCTTTTTAAAAAAAATAAATTAAATTGAATCCTTTTTAAAAAAATTAAAACTAAAACATTTTTATTAAAAACCATTGTTTCAAAATTAAGATTAAATTTCTTTTTTCAGAAATTAAAAATAAAGTTTTTCAAAATTAATAAAATAATAAATTTCCCAATTGTCTTTTCTTTCTTTCATTATTAATTGCTTTATTATTTGTCATTGATTTCCGCCTAACTTTTTTTTCACTAACGTTCTCTATTTGTTTTCTGCTAGGTTTTAGTCGGTCTCCGATTATTATTAATTAAATATTTCGTTATCATATTTGTAATTTGTTCCATGGATGTAATTTACGCGAGGCCATGGTCGCGGTTTATTTTATTTTGCATTTTTTGGGATTTGTAATTTACGCGAGTGATCGTCGCGACGCTTTCTTTACTTTCCGCACTTTATTTCTGCCATATAATATTTTGCCATGTTTTGCATGATTTAGCGTTATGTTCCTTCTGAAGGATTAGGTCAAGCCGTTTGACCGCCGAGTCAATAACCCTAACGTTTGACCATTTCAAAATCTTAATCGCCTAGGTGTCTCGCCGTTGACGAAAATACCCTTTACCCTAGCATTAGGTCAAAGAGTCGCCGTACTCTGTTTTAAGGTTTCCCGCCGTGGAATATTTAATTTAACCCTAATTTCAATTAACAATTTCAACATAGAAATAGGAGTTTCAAGACTCCACGTAGGCGCTTCCCTATGAACGCTTACTCCCCAATGAAACCTTGACCACAGTCAAGACGTTTCTAACCTCCCTTTCAAGGGGAACTACAATTACTCTGATTCCATTCCCGTCAGGATATGTAGGCACAAGATGTGACGTCTTGCTGAGTAAACTTAGGACTAACCCTTAGGTCTTTAGGTCACTCTATCCCTTAGCTCAATATATATTAAAGCAGATAATAAAAAAAAGCATACAATAAACAAAAGGTTCATGTAGAGTACTACAGAAGTTTAGGGTGCAGTACCTTCCCTGAGCTTAACCAACCCCTTACCTAGATCTCTCCCCTCATTGCCTTTACGATGAAAAATTAGGTTTTCCTCTTTTGACCTTTTCCTTCGGATAAATCAAAGAGCGGTTGTGAACTAAAGATGCGATTCAAATTAATTAATAATTTGATATCATATTCTAACCGCAACACCAATACCTCAGCCTAAACCTGAACTGCTTCTAAGCAAGTCTCAAATACAAATCTGATTCCTCAATGACAAACCCTCCAACAGACCTATGGCCAACAGACCTGAAATACCAACAAGACTTGAAAACTCAACTTGCCAATGAGTTCCAACAGATTGGTAATAACAACCAAAAGGCCTCCATAAAATCCAACCAAACTCACCTAGACAGTCAAACCAAAACAAAACTGCTCTCCTGAATCCAACAGTCCAAAATCTTTATGACAGTTAACTCTTGGTTATCCCCTCACTCTGAACAAGCACCTTAGACAGAAACCAACAGCAAGAACCAAACCCCTGCTAGAAATCTACGCCTTAGTTGAAAACTCAGTTCTCAAGCACAGTCATGACAGCAAAGAACCTATACTGAACAAAGCCAACAACCATCTTGAACCAAACAAACTGAAACCTAACTGCCTAATGCAAGATTCTAGTGACAGTCCTATGCATAAACTCAAACAGCAGGCCTAAACATTGGCCTCAAACTTACTTAACAGCAAACTACACATAAGTGGAACAAAACCACCCATATCAAAATGAACCGGCAGCAAGCAAAAATTCAACATAACAAGGCTAGACACTACCCTTATCATGTGTTCAACAATATGTCCTCACAAGAGCAGTTACACACTTAACTGAACTCAATGACATCCAAAAAAACATCCATAAATGGTATTTGACAGCAAAACATAAACATGAAACATAGTTCACATGGACAGAGAAAAACTTGTCATGATAATGTCAAGCCAACAACAAACTCAGTATACACTTCTCATGGAAACAACTTGCAAAAATCAACACAACAAGATTGTACATTCACAGCCACAGACTTGTCATCACAATACACATCAACATTTCAAATGAAAGTTAACAAACCATGAACACAAACAAAAACCCAAACATGTTCCAATGATACTTATGCATATAAAATAGTGAGTTTAGAGATACTTACCTCTTGTAGACTCCTCACAGCAAGCTAGCAGCAAGATATCCCTCCCTCCTTTGAGCAAGCTTTGAAGTTCTTTCCTTTTGAAACAACAAGTGATCTTGAGCAGCTAAAGAACTGAGTGCTTAAAGTTGTTTCTTTTTCCAAACAGCAGCAAAATGATGTTGTGGTGATGATGGAATGGAAAGAGGTTTATGAATGGCTCACAAATGAGAGAGTTTCAGAGGAAAAATTCAGAGATTTCCAAAACTCAAAATCTAATTTCTTGCAAAGAGGATGGCTAGGGTTTGATCAGCTGCTCCTCAGCTTAAATATGATGTGAAAAGGGGATTTTGGGGAGTTTTGCTGTGGTAAAAAATCAATGGACAGATTTGCATTTTCATGGTGATTTTTGAATCAACGGTTTATCATGAAGATGGTACATGAGCAGACCTGCATTCTCTTTCCTTCTTGTTGGTTTTGTTTTAGTGGAAAAAGCATGTTGATTGGGGCTGCGAAGGTCAGAATGAAGGCAGCTTGTCCCTTATTTGTTTTGGCTAAAAAATTTGAAAATGGAGCAACAAGGCACATTGTGTGTTGGTCTTGTTTTGGCAAATGTTTGGTGGGCTTCAAAGTTACAAACCATGCGCATGGGACAAAAGTGTATGGTTGATAAACAAAATCAAATCAAAATATCACATATTTCATCCCTTGAAAAAGTGTTCAAAACACCCACTATGGACCATGATATCTTAGTGCACACAACTCCATTTGCTTAGATCTTGTGCTCAAATGAAAGAGGGCATGGAGTAGAACAAATTTCATGTTGGTGGAAGTTCCATTTGATCATTGGAAGAACATGAAATTTGAGGTTGAAAAGCATGCCAAGCAACCTGCCTACAAATAACTTAGGAAAAATTCGAAGTATGGATTTTGCCTTATTTTTCCTCAACTTTGCACATCCATAACTTGAGCTTCACAAATCATATTAAGGACTTTTTGGAAAGCTTAGAACATGATCTATAACTTTAATTTGGGACAAAGCTTCATTTGACATCAAGAAAGTGCTGAAAATTGACTTGCAAAGTGGGTCCAAAAATCTGTCCAGTCTTGGCAATGTTGAAATCATTGAAATCCTCAAGTTTGATTGATCATAACTTGAGTTCCAAGTATCATATGATTATGAATTGTTACTCAAAAGAAAGCTTGAAATATAAGGAAGAACTTTGATGTTTGAGCCAAGTCCATTTGAAACCTTGATCATAAAGAAAAATGGCCTTGAAGATGGCTACTTCAACCATAAAACTTTCCATAAATAGAATGTTCTAAAACCCTAATTTTCTTTAAATGGCAACTTTCAACAATTCTTGATTTTTCATGATTCCCTTGACTTTTTTTGATCAAGTTCCATCCATTGGTCATATTGAACTTGAGGATCATGATCTTGACCTCAAAAAGTCAGGAGTTGACTTTTTCACTGCATAATTGACTTTTTCCCCCAAATCTCTTGATTTTCAATTGACTAATCAATTGAAGCCCTTATGATTAAAACTGATGGTCAATATCTCATCCCCAAACACCTTAGGACATATGAAAGACCATGGAAACAAGTCTTGCTCTCAAAAACAAATTTATCCTGATTAAAAATGAAACTCTAATTTCACCCTTTTTGCCTAGGCATTGTTCATATGAACTGAGTGATTATTCCAACTTCATAATGACCTCTGAGGAACTCAACAAGATTCTACCTCATGATTACACCAATGATAAATCTTCATGGACCCTTTGACAACCTTTTGATGGTTCTTTGATAATGTTGTGGCACACCCCTCATCTCTAGGAGCTCAAATATCTTCATGATGATGACAACCACATAACAACCTCTACCAATGCCTCTGCTTGAGCTTATGGTCAATAAGGATCTCCTCTTGGATAGAACACATACAAACACTTGATCCCTTGTAATAAATATGCTATGCAAATGCAAAAATGCAATGAAACATAAGCCAAAGATTAAGAAAAGAGGTTGGTCAAATTTTGGGGTGCAACACTTAGGCAAAAATGAGCCTCTCGGTGGATCGAAAATCCAAAAGGGCGGTCCAGGCAAAAACTAGAGACAAAAACATAAATAATTGTCTCAGTAGATTGAAAATCCGAGAGGGCAATCTTGGCAAAAGTTAGGGATTATGGAAAATAAATGCATCTGGCTAGTCTTGATCGCTTGAAGCAACATTTCCTATCAAGGACTTCACTTCAATCATCCCCAACTGAAGTCTCAAGCACAGTGGAATTCAAAGTTGTTAGGGAGAATAGTGGTCATTGTATTTCAATGTAGCCTCTTCCAATGTATTTACCATTTTTCAAACTTTGTAATGATCCGTGGAGTTACGCCATTTGCAGACTACCATTCTATCAATAAAATTTGGGTCTTTTTCCCTTTATTTATATTTCTTATTTTGTTTCTGTTTGTAGAGTTTCATTTTATTTTTTATGATGATTTTTGAAACAAATGTGAATAGTTGATTAAAATTTTGAAAATTATACAAACATGTTCCTTTGATTTATGAATACAAAAAGGAATGTCAACAGTAATCCCAAGATTGGTAAAATCTTGAAGCACAAAACTTTGTGTTGTCCTCAGTGGAGTTTAGTCTTGTTTATTTTCTCCCCAGTAGAGTTTGTTGATGTTTTCTCAACAGAGTTTGTTCTTGTGGATGTAACCAGGTTTCTCCTTTTGTTGTTAATAAGATGGTGGATTCCTCAAGATTTGTTATGATATGTTTTACTCATGAAATTAAGTATGTTCCAGATGAATGCCAGTCTGGGTTTTCTCTAGACGAGTACTGTTTGGTTTATTCCCCAGCTAAGTCTTGATTCAAATCTTCTCCAACTGAGTATGTTTCTTTCGTCCAGCCAAGTTATGATGAGGCAGCTGAGCAGTTTTTTTTGTTCCACCTCTCCTTAATGTTAATGCCCAAGCAGAGATTTGTCCTTGCTGATGCCCAGTGGAAGTTATGCATTATTACTTTGGATGTTTTCCAAACAGAGAGAAATGTGGTTGCCTTCTAAGAAGTGTTGATATAGCAGTCACCTGTCGGGTTTTCTCTCACCTATGTTGAGTATTAATTTAAAATCCCCCACAGTTTGAATTTTTGCTATGATGTTAACTTCTTATTTTCCCCGCCAAGTCTAGGATGCTTTTTCTTAGAATTGACTAGTCCTCAGAGTTCTTTTCTTATACCCCCAGAAGATTTGTGTTATTCCTCAGTAGATTTTGTGTAACTGTTTACATGATTACAGTCGCCAGTGGATCCATTATTTTTCGCAACAGATCTCTTCATCCCTTTTAAGCGGGTTTCAAATGGATTTTCCTTATGCCCAGAAAGAGTCAAGAATATTTGTGTTGTTATTGTTCCCCTAGCAATTTATCTTTTGTCCTCGAAGCAGAGTTGATATTGTTATCCCCTTTGTGGATTACTGATTATTAAAGATTGATCTTTGGGTTTCTCCTCCAGCAGTATCTTTCTCTCCTTAGCAAGATTTGAGAATTGTAGTAGGATTTATTTTCCTTTAATGGCTTTTGTTTATCTCTTGCAGGATTTCTTTTGTTTATCCTTAGCAGGATCTCCTGTGATGTCTCCATCTTGTTAAGATTAGTCGAGTATTCAGTGGTGTTGTGATGTTTGTTCACCCTCTTTTTATATTTATGTCTATTTTGCTAGCATGATCATACTCATATGCATTGCATGCGCATTCATTTGTTGAGAATAACATGTTTTTGTTGCATTGTGCATCTTACGTTTTTGTTGGCGCTTCATTGCTCTCTAGTGCTGTTATCCCCGCAGAGAGTGTGTGTCCTCCCTTTAATAGAGTGTCGACTCTTAAGCAGAAAATGCATATCCTTTCTAATTCCCCACTGAGTTTATGCCTTGTGGAAGATGTTTGTTTTAGCCTTCCTCCCAGTTTATTATCTGGATGGAATTACTCCTCAGTTGAGTTATTTCCTCATTGGGACGAGTCTTGTTTGACCGTTTCTCTCTAGTTTGTTCCTGGATTGAACTTTGGTCTCTTGCAGCGGTTATTTTGAATTTCTCTGGGTTTTGAAACCTGGATGATGAAAAGGCATTTATGTTTCCTTTGAGGATTATTTTCCTCGACATAAATATGTTTATTGATCCCCATCAGAAGATGAAGATTTGAATTTCCCCAACCGTGGTATGATAACACTCTCCTGGAAATTTTTGCCTGACATCAAGTGGTGTTCTTTTTATTTGAGAATCTTGTGTATCCTTAACATATTGACAAGTGGCAATCTCTTTGAGAAGCTTGTTTGATATATCAACCTTTTGTGTGACTTCAAGTGGCGACCTCTTTATTTGAGCAACTTGTATGTCCCCGACAAGGTAAACCTCACCTGGTAACAAGTGGAAGCCTCTTTATTTAAGCAACTTTTATAATCTATGGGAATTAACTTTCATCCTCAGCAGAGAAGTTTATTGTGTAATGTTGGATCCCTGTTCGACCAGCTTTTCCATAAATGGCATCTCTTTGGAAAAGTCCCGATGAGAAGTTTGTTGTGAAATCCCAACATATGGTTGTCTCTTTATTTGAGAAGTCTGTTATATGATCTAACTTGCTCATACCTATTTTGAAGATCCTCGACAGAGTTATTGATCTATAACTCTTAGCAAATGGCAGTCCCTTCAACGGAGATAGTTTGTATCTGATCCTTTTTTCAAGTTTAAAACTTGATTAAAGAAGAGGTTGAACCTTATCTTTATAGTGGAAGCTTGTTATCATTTGACTTGGTTCTTTATTTGAATAGATGTTTATCTCCTCATATGAGAATTCTGTTGCGAGCCAATGAATATTTCATCCCCAACAGATGGCTATCTCTTTATTTGAGAAGTTTGTTATGTAATTTGAGCTACCCAGTGACAGGTAGTTGATAATATTTTTCTTCTCCTACCCAGTGACAAGTAGTAGAGTATGTTTGTCCTACCCAGTGAAAGGTAGTTGACCTTTATATTTTTTCTCCTACCCAGTGACAGGTAGTCGAGTATGTCTGTCCTACCTAGTGACAGGTAGTTGACCTTTATTTCCTTCTCATACCTAGTGACAGGTAGTTTACATTTGTAATACCCTACCCAATGACAGGTAGCAGGTATTATTTTTGGTTTGTTTCCTTTATTTTCTACCCGGTGACAGGTAGTAGGTAATATCCCTCATCCTTTTTGGTTAGTTACCATCATTTTTTCTACCCAGTGACAGGTAGTCAGTAATCTTTCCTTGTGAGTTCATTGCCTTTATTTTCTACCTGGTGACAGGTAGCCGGTAATGTTTCTTTACCTTTTAAGTATATTGCCTTTGCTTTACCCAGTGACATGTAGCAAGTAATATTTCTCACCCCTTTTGGTTGGTTATCCTTTGTTTTTACCCAGTGACCGGTAAAAGGTAATCCTTCCTCCCAAGCTTGTTGCCTTTATTTTCTACCCAAAGACATGTAGTAGGTAGCATTTGTCTCCCCCTTTTTTTTGGTTAGTTACCGTTATTTTCTACCCAGTGATAAGTAGTCGATAATCTTTCCTCTGATTTATTGCCTTCGTTTTCTACCTAGTGACAGGTAGAAAGTTTTTTTACCTCTTTTCTTATGTATTTTGAGTATCTTCGCCCAGTGACCGGCAGTCGATAGCTCTTCCCCTGTTGAGTTGGCTTCTTTTCCCTTATTGGAATCAAATCTTACTCTTTTGTTTTCCCCTGCAGAGTCTCTTTTCTTTTCTTTTGTTCTCGAACAGTTTTGTTTGTCTCTTGTGGCTTGCTTTTCCCATAGAGGTCTTGTGTTTGCATACCATACCATTAGCACAATCATATCATCTTCTGGTCTCTTAGGGCCAAAATTGGGTTTATTGTTATATTTAAATCTCTTCTATCAGGTCGAGACAAAGATGTCAATCTTCATATCTTCAGATAGAAGAAACTTAAATAGGGGCAACTGTAATATCCTAATTTTTACCCCTAAGATCTCACATATCATTTACATTTCATACCAAAAATGAGATCACAAGCTTTGGTTATCTTGTCTTCCTTTGCAGGTTTGTCTCTGAGGGATATCTTGGGCACCCTTGTTTTCTTGTTTGCTTGGTGTTTGTTTATGTTTATATTTACTAACCTTAAGTAAAATCCAAAAATATGTTTATTTTCTTTTTCTTTACTAATTCTTTTTCAAGAAGAGAATTTGGGTCAAGAATACCAATCAACAGTCCCTCAGCTCGAATGAAATTCAACTGAAAAAAGTCAAAGTTGATCTGCAAACAATTCAAAATCATTTGATCAAAAGTTTCCCAAGATTTGATTGACTTCTATTCAAGAGACTCCAAGATTCATGTGTTAAATTCCATGTCTTCTTTGACAATTCAAAAAAATCGAGCCAGAGTCAAGACAACACATCAAAAGGAAAATTTTCACAAATTTTCACTGTGTTAATCAATTAACTTATTTGCACATGCAAATGGTTAATCGATTAACCATTGCGCTTTTTGTGAAAATGAGCCAAATTCAAATTCTGCAACATTTTGGCACCAATTTTCAAATATTTCATCATGAGAATATTCTAGATTACCTCATTTTAGTTCCTCTACCTCATCACAATTAATTCCCACCATACACCTTCACTAATCACCATTTGATCTTGATTTTGCCTCCAAATTCAAATTCTAAGCCTAATTTTGGTTCGTAACTAAATTCCAAACCACCAAATTTTCCAAGCCTAAATTCTATAAATAGAGGCCTCATTTCATTCATTCTTCAAGCTTTGATAGCCAAATTCACCTTGCTAAAAGTTCTCTCAATTCCCTTCAACTACCAAATTCACCAAAACTCTTTCTTCTTTTGAAAGTTAGTAAGTTCATCATTAGAACTTACTAATCTTTGAGCTAAACCTCCATCCATTCACTTTTTCATAATCAATTTATGTAGATCAAGGCTTTGGAGTGTGGTTTTTGGAGTTGATTTGAAGAATTTTCATATTTGAAGTGGTAAACCCTCATTCCATCATTGTTGTTCTTAATTCATCTTCCACAATGTGATCTATTGTTGATTTTTATTGCTTGATCTATGGATCTTGCAAATTATATTTTATTGGTGATATTTGTAGTTGTTTAACTTGAATTTTCGTGCTAATTCTCATTCAGCTTTAGTAATCTACAAAGTCAAGGGTGAATGGGAAACCAGAGATGAGAAGTTAATCCCATACAGAGCTTACATTGTTGAAATGATCAAATACTTTGATGAGATCAATTTTAAACATGTCCCAAGGACTGAAAATTATATTGCCGATGCTTTAGCCATGCTAGCCTCGATGTGGAAAGTCATATTTGTTAATGAAACACCAATCATTCGAATTGAGCACAAGACCGAGCCCGCCTACTGTAAACTAGTTGAAGAGGAAACTGATGAAAAACCATGGTTCCACGACATTAAGAATTACCTGCTAAACCAAGAATATCATGCCGATGCTACAACTATTGACAAAAAGACTCTGAGAAGATTGGCCTCCAAGTTCTTCCTCAGCAATGATGTGTTGTATAAAAGAAATCATGGCATGGTTCTACTTAGATGTTTTGACCGACATAAAGCAAACACTTTACTTTAAGAAATTCATGAGGGAGCGTTTGGAACTCACGCCAATGGTTACGCTATGTCAAAGAAGATTTTGAGATCTAGATATTAATGGTTAACCATGGAATCTGATTGCATGCAATATGCCAGAAAATTCCATAAGTTTCAAATTTATACTGATAAGGTGCATGTGCCTCCAACGTTGCTGAATGTTTTATCATCACAGTGGCCTTTCTCAATGTGGGGCATTGACATGATTGGGGCAATTGAACCTAAAGCTTCCAACGGTCACCGATTCATTTTAGTTGCCATTGACTACTTCATAAAATGGGTAGAAGTCGTTTCTTATGCCAACGTAACCAAGCAAGTGGTTGCCCACTTCATCAAGAAAGAAATTATCTGCCGTTATGGAATTCCAAGCCGAATTATAACAGATAATGGAACTAATTTGAACAATAGAACTATGAAGGAGTTGTGTGAAAGTTTCAAGATTGCACATCACAATTCTTCTCCTTATCGTCCTAAAATGAATGAAGTTGTTGAAGCTTCGAATAAAAACATCAAGAAAATCCTGTAAAAGATGGTGAAGACTTATAAGGATTGGCACGAAGTGCTACCATTTTCTTTGCACGGATGCAAAACTTCAGTGCGAACTTCAACAGGGGAAACCCCTTTTTTGTTGGTATATGGAATGGACGCGGTTCTTCTTATCAAAGTCGAGATACCGTCCTTGAGGGTATTGATGGAAACCGAACTTGATGAAGAAGAATAGGTCCAAGAAAGATTTGACCAGTTAAACCTTATAGACGAGAAGTGCATGACTGCGATGTGTGATGGTCAGTTGTACTAGAAACAGATGAAGAGGGAATCTGACAAGAAGGTCCGAATCCGAGAATTCCGAGAAGAAGAGCTTGTACTAAAGAAGATCTTCCCATTTTATAAAGACATGTGTGGAAAATGGATGCCAAATTATGAAGGTCAGTTTGTTGTGAAGACAATCTTCTCAGGAGGATCTCTAATTCTCACAATAATGGATGGTGAAGAGCTTGCACATCCTTTAAACTCTGGTGCAGTCTGAAAATATTATGCCTAAAAAACTCATTAAGTCGAAAACCTGAAAAGGCGACTTAGGCAATAATGGGTATCCTGTAGGATCAAAATTTATGAAGGAGATCCAGAAAAAAGTTAGGGATGAAAATAAAGAATAAGAGCTCGCTAAGTTGAAAACCTGAAAGAGCGGTTTAGGAAAAAACGAGTGTCCCGGTGGATTGAAAATCCGAAAGGGCAATCCAGGAAAAAGTTAGGGACAGAAGGTATTTCACTGCATCAAATGATGTTCATCATTGTAGAAGATCAAAGTAGAAATCCAACCGCTCTTGTCAGAGGCAGGATTTTGGGAAGTTTTTAAGGTTAGTAGGTGTTGTTGGATTCAATGTAACCTTTCCCTATTGCCAATTTCAATTGTAATACTCCATGGAGCTTTTCCATTAGCAAGCTATCATTCTTAAATAAAATCAGACTTTTTGCCTTTGAATTTTTGCCACTTTATGTTTTCTCTACTTTCCTTTGCTATGCAAAATGTTATTTGTTAATAATAATTTTGAAAATGAAAAGTTTTCAAACTTTTAACCATTTTTTGAAAACACATTGAAAAAGATGTAAAGTTGCTTTGACCTGTGGAAAGATCTGAAGGAAATCATTATTCCCCAGGAAGTCTTAATGTTGCAGAAGCACTTTTAGACCATTTTCAGCAAAATTCCCATTGAAGCATAAACTGACAACACTCTTGGGTCGATCCTGTGATCATAAGTGATTTTCAAGACTACAGAGAATCTCCCCAGTATCCACCATATGATACATTATTTTTGATGTTGAAGATTCGCTCCCAGTGAAGTCATCTTTGTTCCTCACCAAAATTACTCTACTTTCCCCAACAAGCTGCCTTGGCTCCATACTTCCCCGATGATGTGGATATTTATTTTATCCCCTACAAAATCTTTTATCTGGGATGACTCTTTCTGGTGGAAATTTTCTTTGACAAGGAAATCAGAATCATGATGGCAATCACTCAGGTGAAATCATGATGTTATATCCCTAAGTTGAACATTCTTTTCCCTAGAGAAGGTCAAAGCTTGAAGTAGGACTATTGGTTTCGGCTATGACTTTTATCCATCTCTTGATAGATGTACCCTGCTTGCAGAGGTTAACCGGGTATCCTCGTCGAGATATTTATTTCATCTCTGGTTCACTTCCTTCATTGGTTCTTGTCAGCATAAGCATAAGCATGACATTCATACATTCATACAAACATACATTAGCACATGAGCATGTTTTCTATCTTGTTGTCCTTTGTCGTTTACTTTTGTTGTTTATTAATTTGCTGTCGCGCACAGATCAAAAACGAGTAGTTTAAAAAACGGTAGTTTAACGACAATGACTTGAGTCGTATCACAAGGATTCTTGTAAAATTATTAACCAACACAATAACGGTTTATGGGGGTTTTAAGTTTCAATTTATAAAATAAGAGAAAAAAGTGATTAAAATAAGTGACTATCAAATAAGTTGAAAAGTTAATTTGCTGATTGGTTCCTACCAATCATCGGTTAATATAATTCCAATCTCCTAACGGATTATTTATTCCTATTCGACTACAAAATCATTGACAAGCGCAATTTGTATGTGTGATGTAGGTTCCTATTATCTAAATTAAGCAAACAGAATTAAGCCCTTGTGAATTAAGCAAACACGATTTGATCAATCATGATAAAGAAGTAAGCAAACGCTAACGTGATTATGGTTAAGGGTCATACAACAATCGAATTAAATTAACATAATCTATGAAAATTGGATTAAGTAAACAAGAATCATATAATAAGAATGAAACAAATAAAAACTACATTGAAATTATTATAACCTCAAGGTGTCGGAACCGAATACAGCAAATCAACACTTGAAATTAGTTCTCATGAAATCTTTGTACAAAGCAAAGTAAAATCATGAAAAGAAGGTAAAGTGACAGTAGTACGACTGCTAGGTATAATAAAGCATCAACACTTCTGGTTTTAACCCAACTGGGTCGAAAAACATAAAAAACCCGCTATTTGGACCTACTACACTTAGAATCATCCTCTACCTCAAACATAAAAGTTGTAGCTCTCTATCTTAGCTTTCCAACGCCTATTAGAACGCACATATCTGATTCTCACAGCTCCAGTTATGATTCAAATAGTGGACAAATATCAAATAACCGCTAAAGCAGAAAATAAGTTGCGAAAATAAAATAAAGGTAAAAACAAACTTAAATATGAAAACACATTAATATAGTAAAAATAATCAAATGAACTATAGGAATGTCTAAGTATAAAAATGGAAGAATGTGTATAAAGATGTACTGATCATTTACCACCAAGTAATTGGGTTTGTCTCCTCTCTCCAAGTAGACTTGTCAACCTTAGGCAGAAAGTGCTATCCTTTCTAAATTCCGCGCAGAGTTTAACCCTCGTGGGTGATGGTTGCTTCAGTTATCTTTTTTATGCTTGGATAAGATAAATCCCCATTTGAGTTCATTCCTCAATGGTTGGTGCCATATTTGACTGTTTCTTTCTAGCTTGTTTCCTAGATTGAACTTTGGTCTCTAAAGATTATGTTTAAACCCAATTAGGTCGCCGAACCTAGCTTGAGCGTGTATTTATTTTGCACTATGTCTCCCAAAAAGAACCTCTTACAAATCCTTATTGTCAGATAAATGGTTGTCTCCCCTAAGAAGCTTATCATTTTTATCTTTATTATCAATAAGTTGCAGTCTCTCCTGATAAGCTTATCATTCTATCCTTATTTCCGATAAGTGGCAGTCTCCCCTAAGAAGCTTATCATTTTTATCTTTATTTCTGATAAGTGGCAGTCTCGTTCAAGAAGCTTATCCCTTTCACCTTTATCAGATAAGTGGCAGTCTCATTCGAGAAGCTTGTCCCTTTCACCTTTATGAGATAAGTGGCAATCTCCTTCAAGAAGCTTATCCCTTTTACTTTTTTTAGATAAGTGATCGTCTCTTTCTTTGAGAAACTTATCCTTTCTTGGTGGTGTGTAAGTCCCTTTTAGACGATAAGTGGCAGTCTCTTTTGAGAAGCTTATTAAGGCGTTTCTCCGTGAAGTCCAATTATTTTGGCATATAGAAGAGTTAAATACCCTGTATCTTTCCTGATGTTTCTTGAAGATCCCGTTTGATCTCTTCATTTAAGGAATTCCCAGAGGCTCGGATGTTATTTCTTGATTGAAACTCCATCATTTGTTTGCATGATCGTACTGCTATGTAGATCCTACTTTATCTTTTTTCCTAGAGTGTCAGCCGGTCATGCTTGAACCAATTAGTCAACTGCTCTGGATATTCCCCAGTGAAAACCGTCTTTCCGGTTCTACCTCCAGCAAGGATCTTTTGTTGTCTTTCTTTCTAAAATGTCAGTCGGTCATGCCTGAACATGTTGGTTCATCACTTTAGATTTCCCCAGTTTGTGTTGGTTCCCTAGTGTGTTGTCATCCCCCGTGAGTGGTTACTCATTGTGTTGAATTTATCCCTGTTTGCTTTTGTTTTCGTCTGCATTTTGCATTTATCATTTCATCATCTTCATCATATTAGAGTTTATTACATGTCACCATTGCATAGTGTCTTTTTTCCATATCATTGCATGTCATCGCATCTAAGGGCAACATTTTCGGTTATCTATATTTAAATACCTTTCACCATGATTTCATGAAGATTTTCATCACTCATGTCATTCGATGAAAATATTTAAATAGGGGGAACTGTTATACCCCAAATTTTACCCTTAGATTTTTTGATCTGTTGCATATTATCTTAGGTCAATCATCCATGTATAGCTAACCAATTTTTTAGTTTTTGTTTGTTTTGTGAAGATAGGTTGCTGAAAAAGATTCAGAGGTCATGAAGGCGTTGTCTGTGCTCTTAGTCCCTTATAAGTTGTGTTGAATCCCTGCGTAAATAAAGTAAGGATATGCCCTCATTCTTATGGTCCCTTAGTCAATACAAGGTCGTTTTCCTCAAGAATTTCTTAGAAGTTTCCCCATGGAAGATTAGGGTTTTCTGTCCTTAGGTCTTGAGCATAGTCATTTGAGAATCAGTTGGAATTTCGTTGGGCGTAGCATCACAAATGGTATTATCACTTTAAAAGGATTTCTCAAGGCATAGTCTGGTTTTATTCGAGGAGTTGGATTACTAGTTGTCAAGTGGAAGAATTTGAATTTTTGGTAGTTCGTGAACCATGCAATTTGAAATGTTATTCATGGATGAAGGTTTGAAATTAAGGTTTAATTTGAAGAATGTCACAAATAAGCCCATGAGCTCAAGTCGATCAAGACCATACCTCAAGTCCACGTCATTTATGTCCAAGATGGCAAATTCAAGTTCAAGCTATTCAAGTTGTAAGAGTTTCCCATTTTCATGTTCAAGATTTTTTTTTACAAAAATACAAAAAAAGATGGTGATTCAAATCCACCAAATTCAAATTCACAAATCCAAGATTCCATGTTTATTCTAATCTCCATGTATTCAAGTTGCAAATATCATGAAGGTTCAAGTTTCAAGCATAAGAGTTCAAGCTACAACGTCTTTTCCACGTTCAAAGTAAAAGAATTTGTTCAAAGTTTACAAATTGTGTTCACAAGTTCGATCTGTCCATACAAATTTCGAAGTGCCAATAGCAAGTTATGGTTATGATTTCAAGAGCTAAAATTATAAGTCTCGTTCATATTCACACCATCATTTTTTTCGTCGTGGTTTAAGAGGTTTGAATTCAATTGGAGAAGATGCAATATTAGAAGAGAAGATGCAATATTAGAAGATTTTTGAAAATCAAGGTCACAATAGTTCAAATACAAGTCAAATTCCCCATTCAACATTATTCATTAAGGTTCTCCTAAGTTTAAATTTCAAGTTGAAATCCAAGAAAATATCATACTCATTACCATCTACTGTTTGTTTTTATTCGAATTCATTCAAAGGTCATCACTTCAATTTCAAATTTCAAATGTATAAATTCATCCGAGATTCATATAAGTCCATTTTGTTTAATTCATGATTTCCAAAGGATTCAAATGATTTTCTGACATTTACTCAAGTTTCATATAAATTGAAAGAGAAGTATTCTTAGTTACATAAAACTTAAATCCTAAGGACTTCACGCCTTGTTTCAATAGACTATCTGCCCACCATCATCACTAATCGGACTTGCGGACAACCTGCAATGGCAGTTTGTAAATTAGCACTGAATATACTTAGAACTAATACCAAGACATTCAAGTTAATCTAAAGCACAGTTTTTATTCAAGGTTAATATCCAGGCCATATTTAGTTAAAATTCACCATTAAATGGAATTGCTTTACAGTCCAGATAACCATTCATTAGAGGTTCAAACAACTCTATGTAGCCTATTGTCGACATACAAAGGCTCTAGGCCATACGATGTAAATCACATCAGTTCTTACTAATCAATTTAAAGTCACGCTGGTATTAAAAAAATAATCAAGGCAATCGCGAACAAGGTGATTCTTGTGAATAATCAAAGAATGTTTGCAAACTTACTAAGTCCAGAGGGAATTCAAGTGGATGAAGGCTTGAACAGTTCAAACTGTGTAGTCGCCGATCTAACGCCACCACACCATATGCGACTTTTACTAATGGTTACGGCAGCGTTACAGATGCTCAGCTAACAACATCAGAAACCAATGTTCTTCCGTAAATAGTCAGCACCGAGGGACTATTCTTGAAATATATGATTTATGATCCTGAAGATGTTGTGAACCTCGCCAATTTTCAGCGGTAACACCTGCAAAATGCATCAAGAATTATTGCTACAGGGTAAGAAAAAGAAAAAAAGAAAACCTTTCCAATGGCAGTATTGGTGTTTTTTTCACAACATCAAGAATATGGTTTATCGTTGAGTTCACCATCAATACAATACCATTATCACATAGTAGTCGACATTACTCCAACTGTCATCAAGAGTTCACTAACCCTGTTAACATACTAGTTGCCACAACAAACACATTTGATCATTTCAACTCACTAGTGGTTTTCAAATATTAACAAGCTGACTCAAATCCACTTCACTATTTCACAGCAGACAATTGCACATTGTTTCCAAAACCAAATCACAAACATGTTCAAAGTGGAAAAGGAAGGTGCATAAATCATATGTTCATAAAATCTTACACAAGGCAAGAGTAAATATTAATCAAAATATTTAAACAAAATCAGTCGAAAATGGAGAGTGTAATACATAATCTGACAAAGATGTTTCAAAATTGGCAAAATTTCATGATATTCAAGACATCTTGGAATTAAGAAGGAAACAAAATATTCATCATCACAATTAGAGGTGTGCATGATGACCATTTAATATGAACCAATTCATTTTTATGGTTATGCTTTATAAATCAAACCATTTCCGAACCAGTTTAAAATGAATTTTGATTTTAATCCAAATTATTTAGTTAAATTTAAATTTAATTTTTTTTAAATTATATCAATTTTTAAAATTTAAATATTTAAGTTTTAATATATTTTTTCTTTGAAAATTAAAAAAAATTTAAATTTTTTTTTAAAAAAATCAAAAAATCAAAAAAGTTAAAAAAAATTCTAAAATAAAAAACTTCAGTAAATTATATGGATTTAAAATGGTGACTAATATGTTATAATACATATATTTGTATATTTCAAAACCTCTATTTATTGCGGGAGAAATCTAAAATATTTATGATCATTTCTCCATAAAACTTTACTGATCTTTGAGATTTATAAATGTAAACTATATAATTAATTATTGAAAGTTTATATAATTAATTGTTAAAAATCTATATAATTTGGGAAGTATTAGTACACCATTTTAAGTAGTTAGAGAATTCATAAACAATTTTTTTTCGTTTTGAAATACAAAATTCTGAATTTTTTATAAAATAATATTGTTTATAAAATTTAAAAAAGTTAACTTTAAAATAGTTCAATATAAAATTGTGATAAAATATGAAAAGAGACAAACACGTTAATTTAACAAATAATGAAATTTGGAAACCAATAACTAAACCATATAAAAACCGACTTATATTTGAATAACAAAACGGATAACCATATTTATATTTTAGCATTTAACAAAACGGATAACCATATTTATATTTTAACATTTGATTTGAATTTTTAAAAGTGGAACAATTTAAATACAAATTTGATTAACAATAACTCATTTTTTTCACACCCCTACATTCAATTATTATTGGCCTGTATAAAAGATGAGATTCGCACAAAAGAAAAGGGGAAAACACAAACTTAGAACAAAATCCACACAACAATGATCTCACATACACACAAATAAAAGAGGAATTGAAGAAGAGGAGAAGGGAATTAGAGAAAATTTATCTTCGCCGACGTCGTCGAAATTGCCGTATCGAAGCTACTTGCAGCATTAGCGAAGCAACACTACCGACCGCGACATTGAGCCAGGGGCCACGCCACTCTCTCTCCCAGGAGCTTTGTCGACGACAATCGCGCCGCCAATTTGAATTATTTTTTCAATTATTTTTTAAATTTATTTATATGTCTCTCAATTATTTATATCTTTCTTCAAAACTTCAATCATGTTTTAATACCTAATATAAGCTCTATAAGAAAGTGAACTTTTCCTAGAAACATAAGATGATGACAAAGTGAGTTGCAAAGCTTTGGTTGATCTAGATTATTTAGAAATTGAACCTTGCTAAAATTAAATATTAGGGAAAACACTAAGATTATAAATTAAGATCACACATAAATATACATTACTTAAATTTAATTTATTATAAACTTTTAAATAACAAAATTCTAAATTCACTACAAATACAAACTTATAAATTGAAAATTTGACATACATATCGATACATTTCAGACCGAAATTAAATTTCCTCTGACAGGTCTATTCATATATTTGGAGAATTATAACAGTATAATTATATTAATATACTAAATGCATTTGTTTACGCATTTATAGAATTAATGAGAGTTTGATTTCAGGATGGAAAGTATAGAGAGAAATAATCAGATGGAGACACTATTGGGAATGCCTTTGCCACTTAATCCATTCTCACCAGTAGGATAAAGCAAAGTGTATGGAACTTTGACTTGTCCAACTCTATTTTTCAAACTAACATCCCCATTCATAGCTACAATTCTCTCTTCTATTTCCTTCAACTTCTTTCCAAATTTCTCAAATGCTTCCAATGCCTCTGCATCATTTGTCCAATTCTCACCGTCTCTTTCTCCAAGATACACCTCATCAGATGAATGTCTAGACAATATTTCTATCAGCGAAATGCCAACCAGTGTCTGCAGTTGCGCTGTGATTGTTTTCAAGAAAGCCTTATCAGGATTCGCCACAAGTTCCTCATAATCTTCTGTTCCTTTCACAGGCATGAATTTCCGACTTATTGTTGGACGGTCTGGTAAGTAGCCTGCATAAGGATACTGTCCGAAATTTACAGCTGCGTGCAGAGCGGAAGCAATCCATATAATGATTGTGCAAGTGTCAATCAACTCTTTAACTGTTTGCATCTTTGGCCACCATGGCTCGTCTTTCTTGTCGCCGTGCCCTTTTTCCACTAATTCCTTCCACCAAGATTGTAGTTCTACATCATTTTTCACTGTTTCATCAGTCTTGTAGTAGAAGGAACAATAGTCATGAACCCATGTGTTGATGGCAAACCAAATCTCTAGCCCGTCAACCGCGTAAGGGTAATCCTTGATCAATAGTCGAAGACCGTGCGGTGACGATGAATCTTCAACGGCCATTCCTCTGAAAGAATCAACAAGGTTCCAGCTCATTACAATAAAAAAAAATAGTATGACATGCCAATGAGTTCGGTTTTCAAATTGTACGGTTTGTTTACCTTTTGATAAGATCCACGGGTAGTGCTTGTTCGGAGAAAGTCCAATCTTTATAAAGCGCTGATGACATCTCCATGGAATACTTGGCTGGAAAAACTGTGGCCTCTAGAATGCCACCTGCATTGATGAGGATTTGTCGCGCGATTGCATTTATATTCATTGTGTCGCGAAAGTGAGGATACAATAGTTTATGAATCGGGTGAAGCACGCTAAGTTGCCTGTTTGCAGATATGATGAATGGCTCAATCGCCGCATGAGTATGCAACCTGTGATATACGGAAAAAAATTAGTAACAAGTTAAGCGTCCACGTGAGAGTAGTTTTGGCAAAAAAAAAGTACTTATACCAGTGGCTGATAAGTTGGTGATTGCCGGAGTCGTTTACGGCTACATAAGCTTTAGCCAACTGCCAGATGGAATTTTCAACACCATTTTCTGCAGGAACATAAACTTCACTAATCGCGCCCTGTTGATCGCCATCTGGATGTGGCAAACTCAGTTCAATGACCAATGGCTTCAAAGTTCCGTTGTTTTGCAAGAATAGAATCGTCCTGCTGGCGTAAGTCTTTGTAGAAGTTGAGTTTATTCTTCGCAAGTATGGCATTAGTGCGTCATGGTGATCCAATATAAACAGCTTCTTTCGTGCAATTGCCTGTGAATATAATGGATCATAACATTAGATTGAAAAACAAATTGAATTTAACTGCAAAATATCGTATCAAGCTTGAAAATTACCTCGTCAATTGTGAGTCCATCGAGTTTGCTCTCGACGTGTTCTTTCTTTATTGTACTAGATTGATCGCCGTAGATTTTAGGATCGAGATTAGATGTTGGTGGGAATTCCTGCAGGCAACGGATTATGACAGGATTCATACCAGCCAACATTTCTCTGGCGAATTCCTCATCGGTTCTCCATGCAGATTTGTCCTCTGCTCCAAATCATTAAGAGTTCCATTACAATACAATAATGGTTTACAAAATGCAAGACTTTTCTTGATTATGATATGCAATATAATATGTAAAGATCTTATATATAGCACGGTAGTGACCGTGTGTTTGGTGTCTGACACTTGATCATATACATGTAACTGTAAATTGTATAAGAATCATGTGTTAAAAAATACCTTTAATTACTTGAGGAACAGGATATTTGAGCAATCCTACACCGTCCGTTCGAAGAATTTCTTTGAGCATCTCTGCGGGGATTTTATCTCTAATCCCCTTAAGAACACCCTCAGGCACCTTAATCCCACCCTCATAGAGTTTAAGTACATCTTCAAAAGTATCAAACTCATTAGGAGTTTTGTCAAATAGTGATTCGAGTTCGGGTTGGATAATTTGAGCAACAGCTTTCAATGCATAAGCCAGAAAATCTGCCAATTTGATATGACCAAATCTTTCGTCTCTCGGAACATAGATGTCTAAGCTCATCGCAAGCTTCAATCGACTCTCATTATTAGCATCTGAAAACATCATCATCAATTATCTTTCAATTGCATCTTACTAAACTAAAACAAAATGTGATTGAACGCAAGTGCAAAAGAAACGAACCTGACTTGGCTGGTGGTCTACTAGTCTTTCCTCTCCGAGGATAAGGATATTCGTTAGACCCTCCAAGAACGGGTCGAACATATTCTGAACCTTTATCAGGATCAGCCAAATCATTGTAGTAGGCATAATCATAAACTCTATCCCATTCTTCAAGTTGCACATTACTCCCATTCCCTCTTAAAGTCTCTAGTTCTTCTTCTCTATACTTAACAAGTCCCTCCGGTGTTTCACTCAAAAGATACGTCTGCAAAATATCAACAACACTCGCACAATCAATATTAAACATATCTATATGCATTACGCAACAAACAAACACATAAGTTAATTATAGTATTAATTCATAGTTACCTTGTTCGCGAAGAAAACGCGATCCTTTTGATATTTTTGTGCAGGGTATACCCAAGAGTTGCAAATGAAATGAATTACACCTTGGCCAGGAACATTTTCTAGTGTCAAACTTTTCAAGTAGAATTCACTGTGATGATTGTTCTTGATTAGAAATGCTCCTGGAGTTCCAATATCATCGAAATCGTCCAAATCGAATGTAACTTTGAATGTGGATTCGCCTGCTATCAATGATGTGTTTGTGGTAATCCAGTCCTCCAAATATGCAGGCTTCCCAAGTTTTCCTCTCATGCCATTGCCTTCAAAATTCATAATATATTTAATCACTAATCATTTATACCACAATACTAATAAACATGATAAATTATTATAAGAAGAAGAGGAGAATACTCACCATGATCAAGCTTAACCTCACTAACAAGTTGAAGAGAAACCTTCTTCCCCAAAAGTTCATGAATATTATCAATAATAGAAGCACTAAAGTCATTAAAATCCAACACATTTTTCTTCATCAACACCACTTTTCCTCTCATCATCTTCTTCTTCTCATCATGGCTACCTAAAACATTCGCAAGAGTTTTTCTTAAATTCCAACACATTTTTTCTTCTATTTCAGAAGCAGAACAATAAGCACTTTTGAAAAGATAGTTACTAATACTATGTATGAATTGTGAAGGAAGTTGGGTATTTATAGAAAAGAAAAATAGATTGACTTATAATTTTATCAATTAAAATAATTTCCTTACACGTATAGGAAATGTAATTAATGATTTCTAAAAAGACCTATCTCCTATATTATATTTTGATTGATTTTTATTTTTTATTTTTTTTTTATTGCTTCAAGACGAAGATTGCGTTGAATCATAATATTCCATGCTCAAATTTTATTATTTATTAATTTTTACAATATATATTGTCCTTTCCATAACAAAAGAAAACTTTTGGTACCAAAAAAATCTTGAAGATCATAAATAGAATTAAACTACAATTTACTAAATCTATAATTTATTTATAATTATTATTATTATATAAAAAGAGGATAAAATATTTTGAGTTGGCCTTTATCCACCAATTTTCTTTTTTATTTTTATGATAAATTTATCCTTTAACTTTTTTATTCCTTTTAAAATATTTGTATTAATAAAAACGAAATACTTTAAATTAAAATTAAATAAAAAACACATTTATATTTTAACGTGTGTACCTTAAAAAAAAAGGACTGAGTGATATAATAAGTGTTCGTTTAGATGTTAATATTTGATAAAATTTCACTACATAAATATTTATGTTGATTTTAAAAGAAAATTATTTAATCAAATTTTTTAAAAATTAATAAAAAATTTAATTAAAATATTTTACACCGTCAATTAATACTATAATTATAATAGAATTTTTCACCAAATACTCTCGTTTTTCAAAAAAAAAAACTCTCAAAATAATTCAGTTTTTAAATTATTTCCCAAAGTACCTCACTTTAGGGTACTGTCTGAGTGTAGGCGTCATACCAATTGACGACCCTTCACAAGGAACAAGTGTGGTCGCCAATTGAATTCGAGACACCAAATGTTGTTGCCAATCCAATTGGCGATCTAGTGTAAATTGACAAAGGGTGTCACCAATTCAATTGGAGACAAGGTTGAAAGTGTAAATAGAGGTATTATGATCATTTATTTTCACATCTCATCTCATATACTTGTATTACTGATGACATGTATCGTCGCCGCTACAGAAAAGTCATATATTCGAGAGAGAGAGAGAGAGAGAGAGAGAGAGAGAGAGAGAGAGAGAGAGAGAGAGAGAGAGAGAGAGAGAGAGAGAGAGAAAGAGAGAGAGAAGTCTCTGATAGCCATGTTGTTTTGGAACATTCAAAGTTTCAACCAACTAAAGAGGGAGTTGAATCGGTGGTTAGACAGAGACATACCTAAAGGGGGAAATTAGAAGTATCGAGAGACATGATGCTCTGCACTAGTGGGTTCACGTTAAGACCGACAAGGATGCGAGAAAAGTGATGTTTGGACCAAATGATATCAGTTTGATTGTTGTAATCAGTTAGAAATATTTTATTTATTTGTTGTATGTGTTGTATGTGTTGAAACACCCAAACGAGTCGGTGAAATATGACATTTCCATCAACAATATTTCCATCTGGCCTACATGTTGGCACTGTCTGCATAATTGCAACAGTCTCCGGTGTGTATGTCTTAAGTGCTACCAAAAATCGCTGTAATTCTTTGTATGAATCCTCTCGGTTGCCAAATACATGTTCAACAGCATTTGTCTTTGCAATCAACGCTTTCTTGTACGATGGAGTATAATTATACCGCGTAACAATATAAGAGATTATTATACTCACCTTCACTGATGGATCCTTATTAACAAGCTGCAAAATGTCTTGACATATCAATTATGCGCTTAATTTGCGGTGATCCTGAACAATATTTGTGGCATTGCAACTGTGAGGTGACTCTATGGAAGCTATCTTCCAAGAATCACTTATGTTCCTGTAAGAGATGCACCACAGTGATTGTGTCAAACTACAGTTTGGAATACATAAAAACATCCCAAATCCCCTGATCGACCTTGGTAAATGGCATCTAAAAAAAGTTAATGATCAATGGGATTATCTCGACTGGAAGGATTTTGTTAAATCTGAGTGTGGAGGAACCGCCGCGCCCATGTCTTACATAACCCGGTGATGGCAACCCCGTCTATATCAACTAATACTTATATGGTTTGGTACTGATTGGTTGCAACTGAGTTTGTCTCCAAAGAGAGGTATTTATACAACCCACGACAAACCACCTACACACAAGAAACTTTAACGTCTAACCCACCAGGAAATCATCGGACTTGTTACTCACAACCCCTTACCCAACAAAACTACCAACCCACAAACACACAAATCCATCATCCAAACATGCCAAACACATATATCAATATAGAAATGTACACAATTTGAGACAAAGCAGTCAGGGTATCCCAAAGAACTCACCCCCTTCGTTGAATGTGACGCCAAGCGTACACAATTTGAGCCTTTAGCACCGAATTTTTCCCTTCTTCAAAGAAAAATCTCTTCAAAAAGACTGGATCGGGCTCATCCTCCATCGGGTATCCAAGCTGAAGCCGAGCTAGGATAGGGTTATAGCTGATACATCCCTTCGTGCCAAGAAGAGGCACGTTAGAGAAATATCCACAGCTATGTGTAATACCCCAAATTTTTCCCTTACATTTAGTCATCCATATCGCATATCATTCCATTTGTAATCACTAACCAGCCCTAGAGTTGATTTGTTTTGTAGGAATCCAGTTCAAGGGCGTTTTGATCATTTTACACTATGTTGGCCAATCCTGAAGAAAATCGATCTTTAAGCCTCGGGGCGTTCAGACCATGATATGTGGGACAGTTGTCTGTCATATAAGTTGGTTATCATCAAGGCCTCGAGCTGGCACGGTTTATTATTGAAAATTGCCGGGAGTGTGTCTAAATTTGGATCGTTCATTTGCTTAAGGTTCAAGACCATTCTGGGCGGGGTTCCCTTTCAGTTGATAACGTGTTCTCTTGATATGCAATGATTGAGATTTAGTTTGAATTCTCTCAAATTTAATCAGGCAGTGAGATCAAGGCCACGAGAGGAATAAACGCAGGGACGAGAAATTAAATATATACGGATGTCATTCGCGAATGTTTATACTTTACAATTAGGAAGTGAATTCAAATATTTGTGGATTTTTTTTCTTATTCATAAATATTTATAATTTGCAACTAAGAAGTAAATATAAATATTGGGAATTCATAAGTATTTGAGATTTCAATTGAGAAAGAAATAAGTATTTGTGGAATTTTATTTCATAAGTATTTAATTTACAATTGAAAGGGATAAATAATCTTTGAAGTTCATTCATGAATATTCATTTTTGTGTTTACAAGAAGTGTCATTTACACTGAACATCTACTCTAAAAGAAGGTCCTAAAAGAATCCTAAGTGTTCTTCATGATGCCCCTTGAGTGCTCCACGAAATTCCCGATCACCTGAAAAAATAAGAAAACAAACAGAAGCAAGAAAGGGTTAAAGGTGATTTTTGACACTCTCAGAACGATGTCATCATCGAGTGCCGGGAGTGACACAACCGAAGCTGCGTCCTACCCCCGTTACCGATCCGCGCCATTAGGGTCAGATCAGGTAACATCTGTTCTTATCTAAGGGGCAGCCGAGAGATAAAAGAGATAAAAGAAGCGGGACTGATTCTCTTTTGCCGCAATTGGATTCATTTCAAAATCATGTAAATCCCAATTTACTTTCCAAACTGATACAAGGGTAAAGCAGCACAATCAATTTGGTCATAAACCCGGATGGCGACGGGTATGAACCACTTTGTGTTCAAGTTTTTCCAACACCTGAAAATTCGCAAAAACAGCACAAAGCATCAAGTTCGAACCAAACAAGAGAAGCAGCTTAGGTTCATAAGAAGGAAAGAATTCAGCCAAGTTCAGAATGCATCAAAAGAAGCCATAACAGCAACCAGGCAAAAGAAAAAGCACGCTCAGTTCAATTCAAGAACAGAAAGAACAAGTTCATGTCCAGAAAAATAAGAGGCTAAGCGCATTTTACAAAACAACCCGACAGGAAATCCCGCACCAGTTCAATCATGAAAAAAACACAAAGTAGAAAATCTGTCACGGAGCAGCCTTAATCAAAGCGCCGAGATGGCTCACCAACGTCATAGAAAGTCAGACGGATACAAGCCCCGGTTGCCTTCGAAAAAGCCTGTCAAAAGAGCATCAAAGAGCTAACATGTCAAGGTCTAGGTTCAAATCATATCAGAATGAAACAATTCAATTCAAAAGACAATTAGAAAGAAGCCCATAATCATGTCAAAGACTAAAAGTCAGCTCACTGAAACTTTATCAATCACGGTGATCCCAACCAAAGGTGGAGGTCACAAGTACAAAAGCTTAAGGGCTCAGCTATGCATCACAGCCCAATCAGAGAGACCAAGAGGAACCAGTCAACTATTATAATGAATCAAAAACCAAAATGGATGGAACAGGGATTCAGGCCTCAGTTTAACCATCATTGGGCGTGAGAAGTCGAGCGACTGGGAGAGCCACGGCCATAGCCGTTACCAACTCCCTACCGAACGTCGAACTGCAAGCATCGGTAATTTCGCACAAACTATCAGCTCGAGGCCAAAATGACAGCTCAGACTCGTGGGTCATCATCGCTAAAGCCATGCGACCAAAACCAAATGGCAATGGCATCCAACATGGGTTCAGACGAAGCGTCATCATAACCATTGGCCTTCCTCGGCAAAAATTGACTTAACCCAAAACAGCAGCATCTGTCCTGAGAATGAAGAAGGAAAAAGGTTAATAAGCTCGTATCGGTAAAACAGAAGTACAAACTAAGAACTGCATCAGAAAAACGTATCAGTTCAGAGTAAGCCTCAACCAAATGCGCAGGCCACGGTGGAGAAGCGAAATGCGAAGCCGAGGCTCAGCTACGAACATCATTGCCCCAAACTCGCAGCCACAAATCAGTTCAAGATATTAAAGATATTCAAAGCCACATCAGAGGGATCCATGGGCATCACAGTGAAATTCGGAGAGGCGTATCAAGTTTAAGTAACATATCTGCAACAAAACCAGAAACCCACATCAATTCAGATTATCTAAATCACACCTACGAGCGAAACTATACCAGAGAAAGAAAGTAAGATAAGCTCGCATAATCAGTTACGTATCAGTTCAGAATAAATCCCGACTAAAGGTGCAAGGCACATTGGAAAAGTAAAGTGCAAAGTTTAAGGCTCAGTTGAACGTCACAACCACAAATTCACAGCCATAAACCAGTTCTGAAAAAGAAAAAGGAAGTTAATGAAGTTCGTGACAGAAAAAACCAGTTCATTCAAAGGGGAGCCCACATCTGAAAAAGCCAGAAATACAAGTCAATATAGGTTATCCAAGTCAAAGTGGATCCAGTTATCCAAATGAAATCCAGAGCATATCAGTGAAATCCAAAAGGTGGAATCCAAGCTAAATCAGAAAAGGAAAGAAATCGCATCAGAAAATCAAATCAATCCCAAACAATCTCCTCAAATCGTATCAGTAATAATAACAAATATGGTCCAAGCCCAAAAGGAGAAAATCAGAGAGATATAAAAAGGGATTAGATCACCTCGTTGAAACCCTAGACGAAAATGGCGAAGAACACCAAATAAAGCTGCGAAGAAGACGAATCGTGAAACCCTAGTGGCCGCGAGAGAGAAAGGGGCTAAGGTTCGAAAACCTAGACGGAGAGAACGGACAAAGCGCGAACAAAACCCTAGCGCTAGTGGCCGCGAGAGGGAGAGAGATCGAAACAAAGCAACCCGAGTGGGGAGGATTCACCGGCGCCGTTTAAAGTCACGACGAGCAAATACTTCCCCGAAAGCTCAGTTCACATCATCGCCTCAAAGAAAACCACCTTCAAAAATGTAAACTCCTGATTCACGGTTATTATGTGTTGTTTTTCTTTTCAGGTTGAGCATGAGAGAAATCAGATCGCGAATGAAGGCGATGAATGAGAGAAACGGCGCCGCTAAGATGAGAGGGTTCTGAAACCCTAATTTTGGCTTTTTGTTACTCACCAACCGGGTTGGGTCCGGGAGTGATGACCGGCCCAACCCCTTTTATTTTATTTTTTTGCCTTTTTCTCTTTTTATAATTAGTTAAACTTTATTAAAAAAACTTTTAAAACTAATATTGAAATTGTTTTTTAAAATAATAATTAAAAAAACTTTTTTATATAAAATTAAAAAACCTTTTTATAATAATAAATAAAAACCATTTTTTAAATAAATGTATTAAAATCCTTTTTTTAAAAATATAATAATTAGGTTTAAATAGTTTTTAGGGTTTGAGTTAAATCAATAGTAAGAATTTCATTTTTAAATTGAAGATTATATCACAAAATAAAATCACAAAAAGAGGCATAATTTCACTTCGTCACCATCTGACAATTCTGCTCATTAACGGTGTTTGCTCGTTTTGCAGTTTATTGCGTTTACCGTTATTTGTTTCATTTTTATGTCATTATCATTTTTGTAACTGCTCCTCTCATGTAACCTCGCGAACTTAACAATCGCTCTTTAAATTCTGCCTTTAAATTTCTGTTTGCATGGTTAAATTAAGACATTATCTCTCTGTTTGCATGATTCGATTATCTCACACTTCCATCAATTATTCTGTCACATTACACGCATCCGAAGGTTAGGTCTAGCTTTTGGTCGCCGCGCCAATAGTCCTCAACTTCAAAATTAAACCCTTACAAACCCTAAATTTTCACAAGTGCCTCGCCGCAGGCAAGATTACAATTTTACCCCTAGCATTAGGTCAAAGAGCCGCCGCGCTCATTTTAGGGTTTCCCGCCGTGGAATCCCTAACCTAACCCTAATTTCAACATAACGTCTCAACGTAGAGATTTGGAGTTTCTACACTCCACGTAAGCGTGTCCTTAAGATACGTTTATTCCCCTTGAGACCTTGACCACAGTCAAGAAGTCTCTAACCTCCCTTTTAAGGGGAACTACGATTACTCTGATTCCACTCCCGTAAGGATACGTAGGCACAAGATGCGATGTCTTGCCGAGTAAACTTAGAATTAACCCCTTAGGTCTCTTTTCTCACTTTTAATCCCTTGTACATATACCTTAAGCAAATAAATAAAGCAAATAGTAAACATCTGAACAAAAGGTTCCTGTAGAGTACTACAGAAGTTTAGGGTGCTAATACCTTCCCTAATCTTAACCAACCCCCGAACCCTAGATCTTTCCCCGCATTGTGTTTACGATGCAAAATAGGTTTTCCCTTTTTGACCTTTTCCTTCGGATAAATCAAAGAGCGGTTGTGAATTAATTGCGATTCAAACTCATTAATAGTTTGTAATCCTATTTCCACCGCAACAGAAAATGGTGACTTCACTGGGGACTTAACTTTTGAGGGTTAGCCCTAATTTGTTCATATTTATTACTATTTGTCTTACTATTCATTTGCATGTATATATTGTGCTCTGATTTGGGACTGTTCCTTGTGTTGTGAGATAAGTCCTACGCCCGGACTAGTGACATTATTATAGGATGGGGATATATTCGATGAGGCTTATAGGGAGTTGAATCCCGACCAAGTTGATTCGAGAATCACCGCTCAGTTGAGACCTTTTCGAAAATGGTTCGGTTGAACGAGTAATCGTGAAAACTTTTTCCATGGTCGATCGGAGTCTGTGATATTGGGAACCGTAGTACCTTAACACCACCTTGGCCTTATTTAGGACGTAGTGCGGGAACTATGTGGGAGTAGTCCCACAATGGTTGCTACGCGATACTACACTCAAAAGAGGTTCTCTTGAGAATATTATTAATCCCCTAGTCAGTCGGAAAGTTGATAATATCCGAAAGATGGGCTGATGACTTTGGGCACTTTTTAGAACCTTGTTCTGCAGGTACGACTAACCTATAGTACACTCCTCTTGGGGATGGGTAGACCTTAACTCCGCTTACATACCTTTAACCTAGGACTTTGTGTGTTTTCATGCATTGCATCCATAAAGCATCCCATTGCATTGAATTTCATGGAATTCAAACCTCATTTATGGATATCGCGGGATACCACAAATAAAGAAAAATAAAAATAAAAAAAATAAGGAAAAGATTCCCTTGGTACCCCACGACATTCGTAAATGTTTGAATTCCATGAAATCTTCATTTGCATTTGCATCATGGCATCATATGTTTTCTTGCATTGCATGTGTCTTCCGTTTTCTCATACTCGGTTCTCTCACCTTCCAGTTTTGTCACCCTGAGTTCTCTGCATCAATACGACCCTTCAAAAGGATGGAAGATCAAAACCAAGAGATCAACCGTGTCAGCCATGAACTCGAAGATCTTCGAGGAAGTGTAGGGCAGATTTTGGAGACGTTACGAGCTCTTAGTATGAAGGTGGATGCTCAGTCTACTGTTGTTTCCGAGACTAATACCGTTATGGAACCTCAACCAGCTGTTATTGTCGAGAATGTGCCTCCTCACGGTCTTCAATCCGGTTTGGTGCCTCCTAGTGCTCAACCAGTTCGACGAGCTACCCCTCCAAAGTGCAAAACTCCTAACTCCGACCATGGTAAAGGACCTGCGTGTTCGAGGAACCGCAAAACAGCTACTCCTCAACCTCGGCAACATCAGCCTAACTATGTTCGAGGCTATCCGTTCCCATATGTTCAACAACCCTATGTAGCTACTGTTGCACCACCTTTCGATCAGCAGCTTCCTACATACCAGCCTGTGCAGACGACTCCGGTATATCAAGCACAGTTTTCTCAACAACCTTTCGGTTACCCGCCTATGCAAGTTCCTGTCAACAGTCAACGAGTGCCCAACGCTCCTGTTCATCAACAATCACAGGATCAGGTTCCTTATCTCCGTAAAAGTCAGTATAAGCCTTGTCCTCCAATTCCGATGACTTTCACTGAGTTGTACCCCCATCTGGTACAACAAGGTCTGATTACCACCCGTGCTTTGGGTCCTCCGCCTAATCCGTTACCCGCAAGTTACAACGCTGCCGCTCATTGTTTATTTCATGAGGGTGCGCCCGACCATGATCTAGAGAATTACTACGCTCTTAAGAAAGTTGTCATAAATTTGCTAGAAACGAAGAAGTTGTCTTTTAGCGATGCTCAGATGAAGATCGAGACTCCTCTCGGGGTCCCTCACTTGTCAAGCTCGAATTCTGCAAAGCATGCTACTCCTGTGGCAAATCAGCCGAATCCAGTAATTATTCAAAGGCCTAGCTCGCTTCATTTCAGTAACCCTCAAGATGATATGACCGGGATCGACCAAGAATCTGGGAAAGTTATTTTGAAGCAACGACTGAAAACTGTTGAAGATGTGACCAGCATAACCGGGGCAAGCCATGACGACTCGCAGTGACCATAAACCAGACGTCCTTTCCATTGAGGCTCCGCCAAAGGAAACTGTTGCTTTTGAATTTCATAAACCATTTAGAAGGATTTTTCCGACAGTTCATTTGTTTATTTATACGTATTTCTCTTTGATTAAGCATATTTGGCATGTACGAACTTGTTTATCTTTGATTAATGCAACGCATATGTTTGTCTTGAATAAGTCCATTCGTTTCACTCATTCAAAATATATTTTTCATAAATTATAATGCCAACTTTACCCGATCTCTTGTTCTGATGGAGAATTGGGGGGAGGATGACGAACCTAAAACGTCAGATTTCTTGTCGTATGCTTTCAATTAAAACCCGCTGATGATGTAAGGCATTGTTTCAAATCCCAAACACTGGAGATATAAGGATGTTAATCCCTCGTTAACCTCTTTGAGCCCTGAAGTAGGAGTTTTTTTTTTTAAGAACCCTCATTCTAACCTGGGGCAGGGTAGGTTTCAGTTAAGCCGATCGAGCGCTTAGATCCTCAAAAAGGAAGAGCAAACCTTCGAGAATTTATCCTTAGCATCTTAAGAAGTCCAATACAATGACTATCCCTCGGTTACCTAAGGAGTGGGGCAGTCACGAGCCTTTCAAAAGATTTACATGACTTGTGCATAAAAGAATATTCGAAAATAAGAGCCCGCTAAGTCAAAACCTATGAAGGAGACTTAGGCAAAACTGGGGCATCCCGCTGGACTCCAAAGTCAGATCAAAAGACGTTGTCCAGGCAAAAGTTAGGGAATAAAATCAAAACAAGAGGGTACTATAAATAATCCCTAGTCGTGTGACCAATTGCCATTAGAAATAGGTGAGTGACTGCCATGTCCAAAGCCTTGATAAGTTCTCAACCATAGCAAATCCGCTTGAGATATGAGTGTTCGTATCCGATTAACGGAATTAGGATTGGAGAACATCACGAAGATGGGTGGGTACAAATATAACTTTGAGCCTATATCCTTTGTTTCTTAAACCGTGAGTCGAGCCACGATACAACCTTTAAAAGACCTAATTGAAGTAGGACTTCGGTTGAAAGCATACTCGACGAAACCACGTTTCCTGACTCCTACGAGCTATGCTCAGAAAAAAATTCATGTTGGCATTATAATTAAAACTTATATCCTGACTAGTGATTTCGGTCACAAGTTATTGCGATATCTTTTTCAAAACAAAAATTCAAGGCAAATATATGTGTGCATTGACAAGCTCAGGATAGGAATTTCAGGCATGACAACCTTGCTTGATATCTTCGAGATTTACATATGGACATAACCCGTGGAACTTGAAGATCCTGCTAAACAGGGGCAGGCGGTTTCCCAGTTCACTTACCAACGCGAGGTTGACGTTCTTAAGGAGCTATTTCTCGAAGATTTCGTCGTGACACGATTAATTTGTGCCAGTTACGTCGAGACCTGACAAACCTCTCAAAGAGTTTCAAAACAGTGGGGCAAACAGACTCCGTGTTCTCTATAAAATCCTCTTGAGATGACCATACCTCACAACGCAAGTATCCTGGGGCACCGTGTTTTCTAAAAAAAGGAAACAAATGGCGACTACTATAAGGTCCTTCAAGATCAAAACCATGGGGTTTCACAACTCTTCTTCGTGCACCCGAGGGATTTTACTCACAGCGGCCTTCATTCCCCAGTAAACCTCAGTGTTGCAACAGGCTCCTAAATTATTGCCTCATCACAGTCCCCAGAGAGACTATAAGCTGACAACTTTTTCTTGGGTAACTCGAAAGTGTCCCTCAGGTTTTCTTCTCCCCATGTGAAGGCGTGATACTGTGCACCCAAGCAGATTACCTTCTCCCCCGAGAATTCGGAACTTTTAAAACCAGATTTGGTTCTACCATTGATCTTTCTTACCCATGATTGACGTATTGGTTGCAGAGAACGCAGGGTATCTCCGTCGAGATGTTTATTTCATCTCTCGTCAGCATACGCAGGGGCATAAGCATCACATGCCTATTTCATACACATACTCATTACATACTCATTTCATAACATCTTGCATATTTAACTACATAGACATTAACATACATTCATATTAACATATTCATTAACATACGCGTTAGCATGCACAGGTTCATTGTGTCTCTATCATTGGTCGTTACCGCCGAGTAACTGGGTTCGTCCATTCTCTTCAAATAGATTGTCAGCCCTAAGCATAAAATACATATGTGTTTCCGGTTCCCCCACAGAGCTCGATCCTCGTGGATGACGGTTACTTCAGCCATCTTTCCTCGCCAGGATAAGATATTTACCCTTCGAGTTCATTCCCTCGATGGAGTCTTGATTACCAGTCTTCTTTCTAGCTCGATCCTAGATTGAATCTCAGTATTGTCGGTTGTTGAGCCCAACCGGACGTGCATTTATTTTGCACCATCTAAAGATTTTCACCATACCATGGCAGATACGCGACTGTTCTCGCCCGAGAAGTTTATCACTGTACCCGGATGTGCATTTATTTTGCACTATTTTTCAAGAAAACCAACTACAATCCTTTACAGATACACGCCAGTTCACGCCTGGGAAATCTATCAGTACATCCTACAGCATCGGTATGCGACTGTTCTCGCCTGAGAAGCCTATCGATATAATAATCCTACATCTTACAGCATCGGTATGCGACATTTTTCGCCTGAGAAGCCTATCGATATAACAACCTTATACAACCAGATACGCGCCTGTTCTCGCCAAGAGAAGCTTATCATCGATCAGCGCCAGTTCTCGCCAAGAGAAGCTTATCACAACCTTACACAACATGATACGCAACAGTTCTCACAAGAGAAGCTTATCATTGATCAGCACCTGTTCTCACCTGAGAAGCTCATCATCATCTGTTATCACCTCTACAAGCAGTTCTTACATGAGAAGCTTATTATTGCTACTCTTGCAAATAAACGACATTTCTCGCCTGAGAAGCCGATCCTATCTTCGTTATGACTCGCAGCAAATGGCCATCTCCATTGAGCAGTTGGGCTTCCATTTTCCTAGTCGTCTTGAAGTATGGGGAGGTTTGAACCAAATCGTATTCAAGAGAGCACGATCTTGAAGTACGGGGAGGTTTGAGCGGAATCATATTCAGGAGAGCACGATCTTGAAGTATGAAGAAGTTCATTTACCCTTTAGTAAAAGAAGGAGCAGAATCATATTCAGGAGCGCACGATCTTGAAGTATGAAGAAGTTCATTTGCCCTTTAGTAAAAGAAGGAGCGGAATCATATTCAGGAGAGCACGATCTTGAAGTATGAAGAAGTTCATTTACCCTTTAGTAAAAGAAGGAGCGGAATCATATTCAGGAGAGCACGATCTTGAAGTATGAAGAAGTTCATTTACCCTTTAGTAAAAGAAGGAGCGAAATCATATTCAGGAGAGCACGATCTTGAAGTATGAAGAAGTTCATTTACCCTTTAGTAAAAGAAGGAGCGGAATCATATTCAGGAGAGCACGATCTTGAAGTATGAAGAAGTTCATTTACCCTTTAGTAAAAGAAGGAGCGGAATCATATTCAGGAGAGCACGATCTTGAAGTATGAAGAAGTTCGTTTACCCTTTAGTAAAAGAAGAATCAGAATCGTATTCCAGGCGCCGACCTTAAATATGAAAAGATTTATATATCAGATAAGCAGCAACCTCTTTATTTGAGTGCTTATCCATTTTGGCATGTAAGTCCCTTCCAACGATAAGTGACAGTTCTCCCTCGAGAAGCTTATCGGGGCATTTCCTATCAAAGTCCATTTATTTTGGCATACAACCGGTCTTTACCCTGTATATTTGATACGGATTTCCGAAAATCCATTCGATCCCATCACGAGGGATAGGTTATAGAAGCTTGGATGTTATTCTTTGCTCAATGCTCCAGCGTTCTGTAATCAATCTTACAACCGTGTAGATCCAGTTATTATTAGACATTCCCAAGTGGAGGTCATCTCATAGGTGCCATCTCCATTTAAGGATCTTATTCTTAAAGTCCATTTATTTTGGCATACAGCCGGTTTTTACCCTGTATATTTGCTACGGATTCCCGAAAAGTCCGTTTGATCCTGTCACGAGGGATAGGTTACAGAAGCCTGGATGTTATTCTTTGCTCAATGCTCCAGCATTCTGTGACCGATCTTGCAGTCGTACATGATCCAGTTTTACTTTTAGATTCCCTAGTGGAGGTCGTCTCATAGGTGCCATCTCCATTTGAGAATCTCATCCCATATCTAAAAATGACAATTGGTCGTATCCATACCAGTTGACCATCATTTTAGAATTTCCCAGTGTTGTACTGTGTCCCAGCGCGTCATTTTCCCCAGTGTGTTCTTCTCGTAGCGTCTGTCCATGTGTCGTCATATTCATCATTCCAGCATACGCATCACATCATATTCATGGCCTTGTCTACATCAGTCTGTCCTCGCTTGGTCCATAGTATCGCATATCACCGCATATAAGGGCAAAATTTTCGGTTATCTATATTTAAATCCCTCCACCATGATCACTCGAGTCTCCGTCACTCAAATCATCTGGTGTAGCTATTTAAATAGGGGCAACTGTAATACCCCAAATTTTTCCCTTACATTTAGTCATCCATATCGCATATCATTCCATTTGTAATCACTAACCAGCCCTAGAGTTGATTTGTTTTGTAGGAATCCAGTTCAAGGGCGTTTTGATCATTTTACACTATGTTGGCCAATCCTGAAGAAAATCGATCTTTAAGCCTCGGGGCGTTCAGACCATGATATGTGGGACAGTTGTCTGTCATATAAGTTGGTTATCATTAAGGCCTCGAGCTGGCACGGTTTATTATTGAAAATTGCCGGGAGTGTGTCTAAATTTGGGTCGTTCATTTGCTTAAGGTTCAAGACCATTCTGGGCGGGGTTCCCTTTCAGTTGATAACGTGTTCTCTTGATATGCAATGATTGAGATTTAGTTTGAATTCTCTCAAATTTAATCAGGCAGTGAGATCAAGGCCACGAGAGGAATAAACGCAGGGACGAGAAATTAAATATATACGGATGTCATTCGCGAATGTTTATACTTTACAATTAGGAAGTGAATTCAAATATTTGTGGATTTTTTTTCTTATTCATAAATATTTATAATTTGCAACTAAGAAGTAAATATAAATATTGGGAATTCATAAGTATTTGAGATTTCAATTGAGAAAGAAATAAGTATTTGTGGAATTTTATTTCATAAGTATTTAATTTACAATTGAAAGGGATAAATAATCTTTGAAGTTCATTCATGAATATTCATTTTTGTGTTTACAAGAAGTGTCATTTACACTGAACATCTACTCTAAAAGAAGGTCCTAAAAGAATCCTAAGTGTTCTTCATGATGCCCCTTGAGTGCTCCACGAAATTCCCGATCACCTGAAAAAATAAGAAAACAAACAGAAGCAAGAAAGGGTTAAAGGTGATTTTTGACACTCTCAGAACGATGTCATCATCGAGTGCCGGGAGTGACACAACCGAAGCTGCGTCCTACCCCCGTTACCGATCCGCGCCATTAGGGTCAGATCAGGTAACATCTGTTCTTATCTAAGGGGCAGCCGAGAGATAAAAGAGATAAAAGAAGCGGGACTGATTCTCTTTTGCCGCAATTGGATTCATTTCAAAATCATGTAAATCCCAATTTACTTTCCAAACTGATACAAGGGTAAAGCAGCACAATCAATTTGGTCATAAACCCGGATGGCGACGGGTATGAACCACTTTGTGTTCAAGTTTTTCCAACACCTGAAAATTCGCAAAAACAGCACAAAGCATCAAGTTCGAACCAAACAAGAGAAGCAGCTTAGGTTCATAAGAAGGAAAGAATTCAGCCAAGTTCAGAATGCATCAAAAGAAGCCATAACAGCAACCAGGCAAAAGAAAAAGCACGCTCAGTTCAATTCAAGAACAGAAAGAACAAGTTCATGTCCAGAAAAATAAGAGGCTAAGCGCATTTTACAAAACAACCCGACAGGAAATCCCGCACCAGTTCAATCATGAAAAAAACACAAAGTAGAAAATCTGTCACGGAGCAGCCTTAATCAAAGCGCCGAGATGGCTCACCAACGTCATAGAAAGTCAGACGGATACAAGCCCCGGTTGCCTTCGAAAAAGCCTGTCAAAAGAGCATCAAAGAGCTAACATGTCAAGGTCTAGGTTCAAATCATATCAGAATGAAACAATTCAATTCAAAAGACAATTAGAAAGAAGCCCATAATCATGTCAAAGACTAAAAGTCAGCTCACTGAAACTTTATCAATCACGGTGATCCCAACCAAAGGTGGAGGTCACAAGTACAAAAGCTTAAGGGCTCAGCTATGCATCACAGCCCAATCAGAGAGACCAAGAGGAACCAGTCAACTATTATAATGAATCAAAAACCAAAATGGATGGAACAGGGATTCAGGCCTCAGTTTAACCATCATTGGGCGTGAGAAGTCGAGCGACTGGGAGAGCCACGGCCATAGCCGTTACCAACTCCCTACCGAACGTCGAACTGCAAGCATCGGTAATTTCGCACAAACTATCAGCTCGAGGCCAAAATGACAGCTCAGACTCGTGGGTCATCATCGCTAAAGCCATGCGACCAAAACCAAATGGCAATGGCATCCAACATGGGTTCAGACGAAGCGTCATCATAACCATTGGCCTTCCTCGGCAAAAATTGACTTAACCCAAAACAGCAGCATCTGTCCTGAGAATGAAGAAGGAAAAAGGTTAATAAGCTCGTATCGGTAAAACAGAAGTACAAACTAAGAACTGCATCAGAAAAACGTATCAGTTCAGAGTAAGCCTCAACCAAATGCGCAGGCCACGGTGGAGAAGCGAAATGCGAAGCCGAGGCTCAGCTACGAACATCATTGCCCCAAACTCGCAGCCACAAATCAGTTCAAGATATTAAAGATATTCAAAGCCACATCAGAGGGATCCATGGGCATCACAGTGAAATTCGGAGAGGCGTATCAAGTTTAAGTAACATATCTGCAACAAAACCAGAAACCCACATCAATTCAGATTATCTAAATCACACCTACGAGCGAAACTATACCAGAGAAAGAAAGTAAGATAAGCTCGCATAATCAGTTACGTATCAGTTCAGAATAAATCCCGACTAAAGGTGCAAGGCACATTGGAAAAGTAAAGTGCAAAGTTTAAGGCTCAGTTGAACGTCACAACCACAAATTCACAGCCATAAACCAGTTCTGAAAAAGAAAAAGGAAGTTAATGAAGTTCGTGACAGAAAAAACCAGTTCATTCAAAGGGGAGCCCACATCTGAAAAAGCCAGAAATACAAGTCAATATAGGTTATCCAAGTCAAAGTGGATCCAGTTATCCAAATGAAATCCAGAGCATATCAGTGAAATCCAAAAGGCGGAATCCAAGCTAAATCAGAAAAGGAAAGAAATCGCATCAGAAAATCAAATCAATCCCAAACAATCTCCTCAAATCGTATCAGTAATAATAACAAATATGGTCCAAGCCCAAAAGGAGAAAATCAGAGAGATATAAAAAGGGATTAGATCACCTCGTTGAAACCCTAGACGAAAATGGCGAAGAACACCAAATAAAGCTGCGAAGAAGACGAATCGTGAAACCCTAGTGGCCGCGAGAGAGAAAGGGGCTAAGGTTCGAAAACCTAGACGGAGAGAACGGACAAAGCGCGAACAAAACCCTAGCGCTAGTGGCCGCGAGAGGGAGAGAGATCGAAACAAAGCAACCCGAGTGGGGAGGATTCACCGGCGCCGTTTAAAGTCACGACGAGCAAATACTTCCCGGAAAGCTCAGTTCACATCATCGCCTCAAAGAAAACCACCTTCAAAAATGTAAACTCGTGATTCACGGTTATTATGTGTTGTTTTTCTTTTCAGGTTGAGCATGAGAGAAATCAGATCGCGAATGAAGGCGATGAATGAGAGAAACGGCGCCGCTAAGATGAGAGGGTGTTGCACCCCAAAATTTGACCAACAATTATTTACTCATTGAGCGTTTGGAAGTTGATACCTTCATCAAAAAGTTCAAGAGATCCTCAGAGGAGTGGTTTGAAACCAGGGTTGTGTGCTTCATAGCTTGAGAGTTGTGGGTGCTCCTCAGATGATTCTGAGACTTTGAGAATGAACTTGATGTTTTGAGAAAGCTTATGAGATGACTTGATAGCCATCATGAAGCCCAGAGAAGTCATTATGCAAGAGTTCAGAAGATTCAACCATGAATGGTAGAATTAGGGTTTTGACTGGGTCAACCCTAGGATAACTGAAGATTTTGAGAAGGTTGAGACCTAATCCAAGGGCCATGAGATCATGGAATGATGTATAGAGATGTTATAAAGATGATTCCTAGACCAACTCATCATGATTGAGGAGTTTGAGAAGTTTTGAGTTAGGGTTTCCAAGGATTGTCAGTGAAAAAACCCTAATTTGGTCCCTATTTTCCAGGCAGTCTTAGCTCTAGATGTGATTGATATCTCATCTTCCCCACAACATGAATGTTGTAGAGCTTGTTCTTAGCTTTAATTTGAGTGGTGGAAGTCCTTGATAGGAGTTACAGAGCTCAAGTTATGGTCTTGACAAATTACAGGTCAGCAGAGGTGTGTGAATCTGGGTCCTTGAAAGTCACCCAACTTGCAGACAACTTTTGCCCTAGTAGGATGACTCCTATGGTTTCTTGGTCAACATGAATGTTGAAGAGGATCTTCTTAGCTTTAATTTGAGTGGTAGAAGTCCTTGATTGGATTTGTGGAACTCAACTTATGGTTTGAACAAGGCAGGGGTATTTTGGTCATTTGTTAGTTATAGGTCATTTTAGCCAATGCCTAAAACTCCTATTTCCAAGCCTCAAATGGAAAAACTCAAAACATGAAAGTTGCTCAAAACGTGATTTTAAGTCTAGAAAGAAGGTCACAAAATGTTGGAAAAGCTCATAGCATGAGATTACATGATTGGTCAAAAATGAACTAAAAAAGGCTTATAACTTTGAAAAGTTGAAATTGAAAAGTGATTTGGGAGATCCACAAATCCAAAATAGGTCATCCAATATATCATTTTGATTGGAAAGACCATTTTAAGAACATTGGTTTATCTAGAATTTTCATTTGAGGCTTAAAAAATGAGGTTCCTTTGGAAATTTGTTGCTTGTAAAAGAAGGTAACATTGAAAAACCCTACACAAGTGAAACTAAAGGCTGATTTGCATTCCTTATCACTCAATAACTCATGTAAGGACAATTTGGCATAGAATTGAAGACTTGAAGCAAGGGAAATGATATTTTCAACTTCTCATTTAAGGAGAAGTTCATGACTTTTCTAGATCTTTCTAAAGGATTCTAGAAGCATCCAACAATTGTTATTTAAAGAATGCCATGAGGAGTGTTAAAGGTTGGTGAAACTTAAATCAAGTCAGAGGAGAGAGAGAGATACATTACCATTGGAGAGGTTTCTTCAAGTTGAAGCAACTTGAGTTTTCTTCCACTACAAGCCATCTCCACCATCACAAGTGCAAACAGAAGGTTGAGGACCATTGTAGGATCATCTTGAACCAATTCCAAGGCCTGCAAGCATCCCCACGAGCCTCACCATCATCCCTTTGACAGGTTCTTTCTTCACCTTCTTCCATCTTAATTATGCAGTTTTAGTTAGCTTTATAGGTATAGAATGATTGCATTAGGTTAGTTGATGTAACCCTAAGAGTTAGAGCAAGATTTGTGAGGTTTCACACCAGGTCCATGAATCTTTAATTTTCAAGAATTGGCTGTTTAATGAGTTTTAGGTAACATGAATTAGGTTAGAATGACCAGGATAACATCAAGAATATCTGTAAGCCATTAGACTGAAGTTTAATGAAGGTCGATCTCAGGTGAGTATGGTGGTACCAGGATGTTTAAGTCCTCTGTTAGAACAACCTAGGTGGAATCAAGAAAAACTAATCGTACCATTTTATTCTAGGCATTTAGTAGATCATTTTTTATGTTTGGATCGTGCGAAGCCATGGTCTGAGCAAAGAGATAGAGGAGCTGGAAGATGAGTGCGTGAGAGGAGGGTTTCTGAAAACCCTAGGTCCCATTTGGGACGATGAACAATAGCCCTAGGATCAGTCTCTAATATTGACAAATTATTCAAATCCAATGGCTGTGAATTAATCTGAGAAAGAGAGGGAATTTCAAATATAGTGAAACACGGTCGTTTCACTTAAGACCGGTCCTGGGCTTATTTTCTATTCGCCCCCCCCTTTTATTTGGCCCAATTCATTTTAACTGGCGCGCCTTACTATTTGTACCCCCCTCCCTTTATTTCATTTAATTGTTTTAATTTTCTTTTAATATTTCTCTGTTTTGTTTAATTCATTAAAAAATGATAAAAAATGATTTGTTAATTCTTCTTTTTTCTATGAATAGATGAAAATGTGTAGAAAATTATAAAAATAAAAATGAGATTTTATTTTTAGGTTTAATATTTTTAATAGATTTTCCAAATAAATAGCTTTTTAATAGTCTTAATTTGGTATTTGATTTTGTAGGAATTGTTTTAGTACCTTCCCTTAGGGTTTTTAATCCATTCTTTTTTGTGCAATTAGATGATGAATCATAGTTCCCCATAGGATTTTTTCTAGATTTTTAGAATTAAATTTTGATTAGTTTAATTAGGGTAGATCTAGGGTGTCCTAATTAGGGTTTAGAATTGTGCCTAGGTGATGAATCCCTTTCTTTGATTGAGTTTTATCTTGATTTTTAGGTAGAGACCTTTGTAGATGTTATGAGTAGGTGTTGAGGACCCTTGTGAATAATTGTTAGATTTTTCCCCATTAGTTTAGTATTTTTAGGTATTTTCTGAAGTTGCCTATGGATTTTGTGTACCCTGTGGTTATCTGTTCATCTTTGGGGTTTGTTTTGGAGAATTTGTTGAGGGGCTTGTGTTGCCTTGAAGATCTTGATGGAGAGCATCATGAAGAGAAGATTGTAGCCCAAGATTCAGAGACCCAGAGCTTGGCTTGTCCCCTGTCTGTGAGGTTTGAGATCCTGAAGTTTGAAGGAAGTTCATGGTACTTTCCTGAGGAAGGCACTATGAATGACTTTCATCCTTTCTTCTCACCTCTTTCTTAAGTATCCAATGATGTTGGAGCCAACTTGTGAGTTTAATTTCTCCTGAGGAGGAATGTAAACTGATCACATGTTGTTGAGCCACATGGGATACAATTCCTAAGTGAAAGCCTCCTAGTACTTTCCTGAGGAAGGTCCTATGGGTCTGTTCACTTAGTTCCACTAGTTGATCTAGGATTTCTCAAGTATCCAATGATGTTGGAGCCAACTTGTGAGTTTAATTTCTCCTGAGGAGGAATGTAAACTGATCACATGCTGTTGAGCCACATGGGATACAATTCCTAAGTGGAAGCCTCCTAGTACTTTCCTGAGGAAGGTCCTATGAGTCTGTTCATTTAGTTCCACTAGTTCAGATAGGATTTCCTAAATATCCAGTGATGTTGGAGCCTGCTTGTGAGTTTAATTTCTCCTGAGGAGGAATGTAAACTGATCACAGTGGTTGAGCCACGTAGGATATGATTCCTGAGTATTCACCTCCTAGTGTTCTCCTGAGGAAGACACTATGAGTCTGCTTGCTTAGCTCCCATTCTTTGGTAAGCTTGTTCTGAAGCTTGAAGACTGGGATTGAATTCTCTTGTTAGGGTTTGCTTGAGGGCTAGTGCTTAGATTTGATTCAGATTCTGTGATTAGGGTTAGGATTAGAGAATAGATGATTCTTTCTCAAGTGTGTTTGTTTGCCTGATGGCACTTCATTCCTTTTATTTGTTCTTTGCTTGATAGCATGTTGTTTATTTTCAGTATGATTACTGTTATTTCATGACTGGCTTGAGGTCGAGATGAGCTTGTGGAGGCTGAAGCCCCACACACATTTCCTCCCTCACTTGCATTGCATGCATTTTACTGTTAAAGCTGATGCTTTTGTCTGTCTTGGTGTATCATTGACATGATCCCTTAGGACTCTCATTTCCTCTGACGAGGATTTGATGATAGAATTTTAGGTTGAAACCTATGCATGACAACATCTAGGAGTTCCCTGTTCAAACCTCAACCATAGGATGAATCCATGGCATGACAACAGTAGGACTTGATAGTCTCCCTCCTAGTTGGGCCTGTTCTCTTCTCATCTCGAAGCCGTTTAAGATACAGTAATCATGAATGATTTCTTTCGTACGCTACGAGCCTTAAGCTATCTGAGATTGGATGTTTAGTATGGTACCCTTTGGGTGACATGCGACGCATTCACTCTCAGGTCATAGTCTCTAGTGCGGTTGAGATCGCAAACATAACAATAAAAAACACTTCTTTCAGGAGATAACCCGTAGTTAGCCGAACTACGTTGACTCTGATTTCTCATTCTCTGATGGGAATACGTAGGCATAAAGTGCGACGCTTTGCCGAGTCATTTTTCTTTTCTTTTTCAGCCAGCCTTGATAGGTAGATAGATTATAACCAACCCGTCCAAGTAAACAAACAAGCGAGGATCCCGTCGAGTACGACGGACGTGAGGGGTGCTAATACCTTCCCCTTGCGTAACCGACTCCCGAACCCAGACAATGGTTGCGACGACTTTGTCTTACCCTTTTTCGTCAGGTTTTTCCGATCGTTTCCTTTCCCGCTCTGAGGGATAAATAACGAAAGGTGGCGACTCTTCTGTCATGCCGGCACCTTATTTTCGCGCAAGCGACAGCTGGCGACTCTGCTGGGGACTTCTGGTATTTCCCTATGCGAGTCTCGCCTTGGATTTCCTTCCTAGCTGTCTGGGACCGTCCCCAGCAGCTGGCGACTCTGCTGGGGACTCATGGCATCTAGGGACTTTTCCCATCCCTTATGCTGGGACCGTTTCCCATCCCCTACGCGAGTCAATCCTATCGTTTGTGTGTTTGCTTGTTGGGTTGCGTTTATTTATCGCATTTTTACTTCTCGCATCTTTACTTCCCGCATTTTATTTCCCGCATTTTTATTTCCAGTTTGATATGATTATCTGTGCTGCTGTGGGAGAGGGATGTTACTGTGAGTGAAAAGCCGGACCTGGGCTTGAGTACACACCTAGATATAGTTGCGGAGAAGTAGTAGACGAACCTGTCTGTTGAGCAGGCACAGTTCCCTACGAAAATCTGCGCTCAGACGAGATTCTTGCAGAGGTGCTCCTTTCCGGTCCTGAGGATCTGAGAGGAGTCCAGACGTAAGGATTGTCGACTCTGGGGACCGATCATTTGGAAGTCAGCTAAGAGAGGCCTCTTCATGACTTGACGATGCCACTCCTTCTGGGAATCGTATTGTCACTCATGAAAGTCTGTGACGCTGACGACCGCATAGGATGCCGTACCTTTGTCCGTGGATTAGGTCCATCATACCTGTGAGTGGGGTTGGGATATTGCAGGAAACTTTGACCTCCAGACTACCTGGTTTTCTTGACAGTGAATCAGTTATGTTGGGTTCCCAGTTGCAGATATGTTCTTGATAGAGCAAAGGTTTGATCAGAGGATCTTATCATCGGGTGTTTGTCTGTTCCTGATAGAGCAGGTTCCGATCAGAGTATTGTTATCAGAGGTTTGTTCTGGATGGAGCAGATTTTTGAGTGGGGTCTGAAGATCTCGTCAGCAGTTGTTGTTTGTTCTTGATAGAGCAGGCTTTGATCAGTGTATTACCATCAGAGGTTTGTTCTGGATGGAGCAGATTTTTGAGTGGGGTCTGAAGATCTCATCGGCAGTTGTTATTTGTTCTTGATAGGGCAGATTTTGAGTGGGGTTTGAAGATCTCATCAGCAGCTGTGTTTTTGTTCTTGATAGGGCAGATTTGTGATTTGGGGGTCTGAAGACTTCATCAACAGATATTCCTTGATCTTGCATCCGGGGTCTTTACTATCAGGCCTTTATTCTTGTCAGAGCAGAATGTTGATCTCGATCCTATCAGATGATTATTCTCAGCAGATCAGATCAGTGGTTTTACACCGGGGTTTCCTTCTCATCAGTGACTGTTGATACCGAATCTCCACAGCAGCCACCTGGATATCTTATTGCATGCCTGCATTTTGCATTAGTTTGCATATCCATTTTTGCATCCCATTAGCATGTGTCTGTGCTGCCGGCGCGTTTCGTACCCTGATCTTGGTGTCCCGAGCAATATGAGATATTTTCTTCCATGAATGGATCCAGTTGGCACGTTGACACCAGAATCAGGGGTGATCTCCTGAACGTACAGACACCCATAATTCATCTTGCATGGCAGAAGCCGGAACTTGTCTTCTAACCCTTGTGTTGACAGGTCTGACTCAGAATCGAGCAGCTCAGACTAATGGAGCAGATACAAGCTGAACTGGGGAAAGTCCAAAGCCAGCTGGGGCAGGTCATGAATGACATACAGGCAGTGCGTCTGGACCAGCAAGTGCTCAGAGAGGAGAATCAGCAGCTGCAGAATCAGTTGAGCTTTCTCATGGGAGTGGTGAGAAGTATGCTAAATAAGGAGAGTGGTCAAGCACCCAAGGAGGAGACCAAAGTGCTTCCCCCATTGCCGTCATTGCCACCTGTGCTGAAGCCAAGTGGACCTCATGGACCCTCTACACAGCATGAAGCTCGAGGCCTGTCTCGTCATCAGCCGCGCCGAGCATCTCAGAATAACCCTGAAGGTTACGGTCAAAAGAAGAAGCTACTTGATAGAGCTGTGGACCCACTACCTGTGAGTTATGCCCAGCTGCTGCCGCTGTTGGTTCAGAACCGTGTTCTCAAGCTTCGGACCTCAAATCCACCAGATGATGTGTCACCAGACATTGATCTCAGCATGCGCTGTGACTTCCACTCAGGAGCACCGGGGCACCATGTTGAAACATGTAAGGCTCTCCGGAATAAGATTCAGGACCTTATTGACTCAAGGGCAATTAGGCTTGTGCCGGGCGGCATGAGAGCATCGGGAAAGTTCATCCCTTACCCTGCGGAAGAGGTGGATGATTCCACTCCTTTGCCTGAAGCTGAGAAAGATCTGGAATATGTCCCGCGACCTTTGGTGACTGAATCGCCTCGCTCGCAGTTTCTACCTGGATCAAGCTCAAGGACGCAAGCGCCTAAACGAGAGACCGTCGCCATTCAGAAACGACGACCTCTTGCTCCTGGGCGGAAAGAATACCAGCACCAGGATCACAAAAGACCTCGCAACCACGTGGAACAAAGGAATGCTTCTTTCCATCCAGTGCCTGTGCCGTATAGCCAGATTCTTCCACTGTTGGTTCAGAATTCCTTGGTGGAACCGAAAGCTCTCAAGCCCGTGCTAGAGCCTTACACTCCAGGGTACGATCCTCACGCTCAGTGTGGCTACCATGGTGGATCTCTGGGGCATTCAACTGAAGATTGCAAGGCTTTCCAGGCGAAGGTGCAGCAATTGATCGACCAAGGGTGTATTTCCTTTCCAGATGGAGTCTTGGTTGTGCGTGGCGACCTCTCAGCTGTCTGAGCTCGCAGATTCAGAGGGTTATTTCCAGAAGCCAGTGATCCAGACAAGCAGACGTCCTCAACATTGGCAGCCCTCAGACTTTTTACCATTTTGCATTTATAGTTTCTTTTCTGTTAGTTACTACTTGCTGTTAAACATTGTATGTTTCGAATGGTGATGATAATAAAGTGACTATGCATTTTTCTGAATTATTTATGTCGTTGTCACTCATTTAATGCATTACACTGACACTTGCATTTTATTTACTCCGATTTCTTACTATGATTAGCAATGAGCGGAGGGAGGATGATGAAACTGAATACTCATAACCGATGATCGTATTGCTTTCAGATAAAACCTTGCTGATGACGTACAAGGCATTGTTTCAAATCCCCTAAACACCGGAGAGATAAGGAAGAGAATCCCTTGTTAACCACTTCGAGCCGAGAAGTAGGAGTTTCTTTCGGACTTTTTAACCCTCACATCTTAACCCGGGGCAGGGTAGTTGTCAGTTAGCTTGATCGAGCATTCAAGTCTTATAGAGGAGTGTTGTCCTTCGAGGACCAATCACATCATATTCCTCTCCAGAGGTCGTACCTCATCAACCACAATGGTTAAACCTCACCAATCGGGAGTGAGACAGTTACAATCCTTTCGGAGCAATCAAGACAACCAGTGTCGCACGACTTGTTCCAAGAAAAAAGAGAAATAAGAAAGCCCGCTAAGTAAAAAAGAAAAGCTAGAAAGCAAATACTTAGGCAAAAATCAGGGCATCCCGCTGGACTTCAAAAGAAAAAAATCGAAAAGAACTCAAAAGGAGTCAGTCCAGGCAAAATTAGGGAATCAAAACAAAAGAATGAAAAAGGAAGGATTATAAAAAAAAAAAGGAAAATCCTCGAACAAGGACGAAGTCGTGTAGACACAGACGCCGAAAACGCCAAAGGAGTAACTGTCACTCCGAAACACCTTGTGAATTCTTTAACCAGTTGTTCCCAATGTTCAACATACCTCTCGAAGAGGCGAGCGCTCGAGCTAAGTTAACTGGACTTTAGGATCGGAGATCATCACGTAGAAGGGGTGGGTACAAATCATGATTTGAGCCAAAATATCCCTTGTTTCACGAACCGTGAACCCGACCACGATACAACCCTTAAAAGACCTAATTGAGGTAGGGTTTATTCTGAAAGCGCATTACGATAAGGTTGAGTAACCTGACTCCTTCATGATTTGCTAATCATATCCTTATTGCATTTTTCACTGATCGCATCAGCACTACGTTTGAACTCTTGAGTTCATTCGTCACTCACTAGCATGACACGTAAATGAGTGACAGTACAACATTTTTTCGAAATTTGCATGAACACTGCATTAGAATTACCATTCGTGAATAAACAATTTTGATTGCAGGTTGGTAGCTGGTACGAAGGAACTTAAACAGGGAATAGTCAATCAGGACTGAATCGCCAGAGGTCTGGATCAGAATGGTGTGCTTTGAAACCCTGTGAATCTGGGGCAATGACTTCCTGTGAGTTTGGAATTGGTTTGTCTGAGGACAAGTCCCGGAGCATCAGTTGATTATGGGGCAGTTTATGCAAGCAGCGGTTGATCGGAAGTGAGTCTTCTCGGGACCCAATCAGGGGCAGTTATCCGGAATCCTTGCGATTTAAGGGCAGATCCCTCCAGTATTCAATCAGAGCATGTTGAGTCGCTCATCGCTCGTTCAGGGGCAAACTACTTCAGAGGTATTGAAGCCGACCATGCTGAGAGTTGATTAGTTGAGGATGAATCCTCCCGTTGTGCAGATGCTGGGGCAAGCCTTCTGAAGATTGTCTTGTTGCCAGTTGTTTTCGGCTCAGAATAAATTATTCTCAAAGGTCGGATTGGGGCAAGTTGAATTGTGCTGGGGCAAGTTGTTCAAATGAGTTTGTTCACCCTAGCAAGAATTGAGTATCGGGGAATCGTGTCGTTACCCCGTCAAAACCTAAACCTTCTGAAGAAGCCTTGCGGTCATTGGATTGCTATCCTACAGCATAACCTGTTACTTGACTCCATGATTGGTAGCCTGTATTCCCTGTGTTGGCGTTGTTGAATCAGGATTGTTTCTCCGCAGAGATGTACGGTTTGAGGTCGTTCCCCCTGTACAGTTTGAGATTGCAGCAGATTGAGATGGCGTTTATCCCTTATCAGATCAGGGTCAAGATTGCCCTCAGCAGACCAGGGTTGATATCCCCGAAGCGGAGCGAGTCCTCCTTCTCCAGCGGAGTTCAGTAGTCTCTCCTCCGCAAAATCAGAATCAGATAGTGAGCATTGATATGTCTTCCCCAGGTAGAGGTGATTCTCTTCCCCAAGCAGACGCATCCTGAAGGAATGTCACCTCATCAGCTGAGTCAAGCGCTGAAGCAGAATTTTCCCCCAGCACCGGGTCACAAGTGCAGATTTCAGAGAAGTGTTCGGGTGTCGAAGCTCGTGTTTTCCCAGTAAAGTCGCTGAAGTAGGATTTTTCCCCCGCACCGGGTCACAAGTGCAGGTTTCGCAGGAGGCTGTTCGTATGCCGAAGGATGCAATAACTGATGGTGCCAGACTGAAGTCTCCAGCAGAATTGAGATTCCCCACCAGAGACAGGCTATCCCTTGAAGTTCGATGATTCCTTCTTCCCCAATAGAGTATTGGAACGGCTGATGTTGTATTCCCTTGCAGAGTTGTACTCTCCCCCGAAGTCAGATGATTCTTTCTTCCCCAGTGGAACCAAATTCCCCATCAGAGTTGCACTCTCCGATGAAGTAGAATGATTTCTCTCCCCGGCTGAGTCCGCAGAAAAGCAGAATCTTTGAACATTGATCGGATCATGATTGATTTTCTCCAGCAGAGCGTGGGGCAGCTAATGCTGTGTTTCCCCAGAGTCGTACTCTATCCAGTAAAGCAGAATGACTTCTCCTTCCTCAGCCGAGTTTGCAGATATCCAAGAGAGTCGAATCCTTGGAAGTTGATCAGACCATGATTGGTTTTTCCCCAGCGGAGTATGGAGCAGCTGAAGTTGTTTCCCCACAGAGTGGTTATCCCCAGAAGAGTAGCCGAGACGGCCGCGCAGTTCATTCTCGCGATTGATATCAGCAGATCCAAGTTCTCGTAGAGCTTCGTCCCCTGCAGCAGTCAGCTGAAGATGTTCCCCTGCAGCAGTCCGCGGAAGATCAATTCCCCAGACAGAGCCTGATTGATATTGGCGTGTTCACGTTCTCCTCAGCAGGATGATTCCTCTACCTGAGTGGTTTTTTTCTCCTTGACAGGAGGATTTCCCCCTTCGGCATTTATTTTGCTGACGGGATCGCATCATTGTGCATGACTGCATAGCATTTAAACGTTGCATAGCATTGTGCATGATTGCATGGCATTTAGCATAAACGCATATCATTCCCACCGTGTGGGGCATAGCGCGGAAGCATACGCATCATAAGCATGATCTAGATCATTATCATCCTTGTTTTACAGGTGTTCCACCAAGAGACTAGTTGCTCAGGACGATTCTTGATGTTCTCCCCAACAAGGTTGTTTTCTTAGATGATTCTAAAGACCCCGGTGTGATCCCCGCAGTCGCTCGCTCAAGATGATTTTTGAGATCCCCAGCAAAGTCTTCGGTTCGAGATGATTCTCAAATCCCTCAGCAGAGCCGTTTGCTTAAGATGATTCTTAAGACCTCGGTACAGCTTCCCGAGTTGTTCGCCTAGTATGATACTTGAGCTCCCCAATAGCGCCTCCAGTAAGAGTTGCCCAGGAAGATTCCTGGAATACCCAACAGAATGTTTGCTCCAGAATGGTTATCGGTTCAGGACGATTCTTGAAGATGCCCGACGGATCTGTTTGTTCAAGATGATTCTTGAAGTCCTTAGTAGCGCGATATGTCTGCTCCAACAGCGATGTCTAATCTGAAGATGGATTTTGTAAGCGCCCGAGGGCGATATCAGAAGGTTCCGGTGAGTCCAGATTTCCGTGTTGATGAATCAACGGGCGGCTGAAGACAAGGTTCCAGGGTTGTAGATACAACAGAGTGATTCGTGTGAGTCTGAAGACCAAGTCAGTTGTCCTGAGGAGATGATTGATCGCGATCAAGTGAATAGTGTTTCTTCCGACTGAAGCCGAAGATGTTTCTCCAGCTGAAGCGGAGTTTTGCCTGAAGGCAAAGTGTTTGGATCCCCGAAGAGTCATGAATGGCCCAGGATACCATTTCTTTGACTAAAGTCACAGATTTCCCAAGCTGAAGCGAAGGTGCCTAAGGGCAAGGTTATCCCCAAGGTCATGAATGACCTAGGATTCATTTTTCGGACTGAAGGCCGAAGTATATCCCTGACTGAAGTCTCGGATGCTCTATAGCAGAGGTGGAGTCGCCTGAAGGTAGATCCATGTATCCTTGAAGGTCAAGGACCATTGCTTTAGACTGAAGTCAAAGATACCTCCTGCAGAGTTGCCATCCTTGAAGGCCAAGGATGCTTATCTTCAGAAGTACTTGAAGATCTTTTCTGGCTGAAGCTGGGAATGGCCAGGGGCCAGGGTTTCATATATCTTTAACGTTGAAGTTCTACGGCAGGCAGTGTGCAGCAGTATTCCGATGTTCGTTATGGTTCTGAGGGTGAACCCCAGATCAGAGTGTGCTCGGTTAAGTCTCTCATTCCCAGCAGAGTAGTTTCAAATACGCAAGTGTACTATACCAGGGGTGAACCCCAGGTCAGATTTGTTCAGGGTGGTATTTTGTTCGACGGCGAGGTTGAATGTTTGTTTGACGGCGAGGTCAGATTATGATTTGTTCGACGGCAATGTCAGGCTCCTTAAATCCCCAGCAGAGATGATGTTGGTACGACGGCGATGTCGAGTGTCTCTCAGAGCGATGTTTGCTTCCGACGGCGATGTCAGATTCAGTTTTCCGGCAGCAATGTTGGGTATGTTAGAAGATTCAGTTCTCCAGCGGCAAGGTTGGGTGTTGTGGTTGTCTGAAGGCAGCGTCAGAAGAATTTAATGTGGATAACTGACGGTGATGTCAGGTCGATATATCTCCAGCTAGTTGTCGTGCAGCTAGCATTGCAATATTCGAAGATTCGTTCCCCGCAGAGTATCGTGTGCTCGTGCAGTTGGCAAATTTTCGGGTTTACCGGTATTCAACCGTCTCGTACCTTGATTGGTTGAGAGCCGTTCGCTTCTCACCCAGTCAGGTTCAAGCCGTTTGAATAGGGGCAGCTGTTGCACCCCAAAATTTGACCAACAATTATTTACTCATTGAGCGTTTGGAAGTTGATACCTTCATCAAAAAGTTCAAGAGATCCTCAGAGGAGTGGTTTGAAACCAGGGTTGTGTGCTTCATAGCTTGAGAGTTGTGGGTGCTCCTCAGATGATTCTGAGACTTTGAGAATGAACTTGATGTTTTGAGAAAGCTTATGAGATGACTTGATAGCCATCATGAAGCCCAGAGAAGTCATTATGCAAGAGTTCAGAAGATTCAACCATGAATGGTAGAATTAGGGTTTTGACTGGGTCAACCCTAGGATAACTGAAGATTTTGAGAAGGTTGAGACCTAATCCAAGGGCCATGAGATCATGGAATGATGTATAGAGATGTTATAAAGATGATTCCTAGACCAACTCATCATGATTGAGGAGTTTGAGAAGTTTTGAGTTAGGGTTTCCAAGGATTGTCAGTGAAAAAACCCTAATTTGGTCCCTATTTTCCAGGCAGTCTTAGCTCTAGATGTGATTGATATCTCATCTTCCCCACAACATGAATGTTGTAGAGCTTGTTCTTAGATTTAATTTGAGTGGTGGAAGTCTTTGATAGGAGTTACAGAGCTCAAGTTATGGTCTTGACAAATTACAGGTCAACAGAGGTGTGTGAATCTGGGTCCTTGAAAGTCACCCAACTTGCAGACAACTTTTGCCCTAGTAGGATGACTCCTATGGTTTCTTGGTCAACATGAATGTTGAAGAGGATCTTCTTAGCTTTAATTTGAGTGGTAGAAGTCCTTGATTGGATTTGTGGAACTCAACTTATGGTTTGAACAAGGCAGGGGTATTTTGGTCATTTGTCAGTTATAGGTCATTTTAGCCAATGCCTAAAACTCCTATTTCCAAGCCTCAAATGGAAAAACTCAAAACATCAAAGTTGCTCAAAATGTGATTTTAAGTCTAGAAAGAAGGTCACAAAATGTTGGAAAAGCTCATAGCATGAGATTACATGATTGGTCAAAAATGAACTAAAAAAGGCTTATAACTTTGAAAAGTTGAAATTGAAAAGTGATTTGGGAGATCCACAAATCCAAAATAGGTCATCCAATATATCATTTTGATTGGAAAGACCATTTTAAGAACATTGGTTTATCTAGAATTTTCATTTGAGGCTTAAAAAATGAGGTTCCTTTGGAAATTTGTTGCTTGCAAAAGAAGGTAACATTGAAAAACCCTACACAAGTGAAACTAAAGGCTGATTTGCATTCCTTATCACTCAATAACTCATGTAAGGACAATTTGGCATAGAATTGAAGACTTGAAGCAAGGGAAATGATATTTTCAACTTCTCATTTAAGGAGAAGTTCATGACTTTTCTAGATCTTTCTAAAGGATTCTAGAAGCATCCAACAATTGTTATTTAAAGAATGCCATGAGGAGTGTTAAAGGTTGGTGAAACTTGAATCAAGTCAGAGGAGAGAGAGAGATACATTACCATTGGAGAGGTTTCTTCAAGTTGAAGCAACTTGAGTTTTCTTCCACTACAAGCCATCTCCACCATCACAAGTGCAAACAGAAGGTTGAGGACCATTGTAGGATCATCTTGAACCAATTCCAAGGCCTGCAAGCATCCCCACGAGCCTCACCATCATCCCTTTGACAGGTTCTTTCTTCACCTTCTTCCATCTTAATTATGCAGTTTTAGTTAGCTTTATAGGTATAGAATGATTGCATTAGGTTAGTTGATGTAACCCTAAGAGTTAGAGCAAGATTTGTGAGGTTTCACACCAGGTCCATGAATCTTTAATTTTCAAGAATTGGCTGTTTAATGAGTTTTAGGTAACATGAATTAGGTTAGAATGACCAGGATAACATCAAGAATATCTGTAAGCCATTAGACTGAAGTTTAATGAAGGTCGATCTCAGGTGAGTATGGTGGTACCAGGATGTTTAAGTCCTCTGTTAGAACAACCTAGGTGGAATCAAGAAAAACTAATCGTACCATTTTATTCTAGGCATTTAGTAGATCATTTTTTATGTTTGGATCGTGCGAAGCCATGGTCTGAGCAAAGAGATAGAGGAGCTGGAAGATGAGTGCGTGAGAGGAGGGTTTCTGAAAACCCTAGGTCCCATTTGGGACGATGAACAATAGCCCTAGGATCAGTCTCTAATATTGACAAATTATTCAAATCCAATGGCTGTGAATTAATCTGAGAAAGAGAGGGAATTTCAAATATAGTGAAACACGGTCGTTTCACTTAAGACCGGTCCTGGGCTTATTTTCTATTCGCCCCCCCCCCCCCCCCCTTTTATTTGGCCCAATTCATTTTAACTGGCGCGCCTTACTATTTGTACCCCCCCTCCCTTTATTTCATTTAATTGTTTTAATTTTCTTTTAATATTTCTCTGTTTTGTTTAATTCATTAAAAAATGATAAAAAATGATTTGTTAATTCTTCTTTTTTCTATGAATAGATGAAAATGTGTAGAAAATTATAAAAATAAAAATGAGATTTTATTTTTAGGTTTAATATTTTTAATAGATTTTCCAAATAAATAGCTTTTTAATAGTCTTAATTTGGTATTTGATTTTGTAGGAATTGTTTTAGTACCTTCCCTTAGGGTTTTTAATCCATTCTTTTTTGTGCAATTAGATGATGAATCATAGTTCCCCATAGGATTTTTTCTAGATTTTTAGAATTAAATTTTGATTAGTTTAATTAGGGTAGATCTAGGGTGTCCTAATTAGGGTTTAGAATTGTGCCTAGGTGATGAATCCCTTTCTTTGATTGAGTTTTATCTTGATTTTTAGGTAGAGACCTTTGTAGATGTTATGAGTAGGTGTTGAGGACCCTTGTGAATAATTGTTAGATTTTTCCCCATTAGTTTAGTATTTTTAGGTATTTTCTGAAGTTGCCTATGGATTTTGTGTACCCTGTGGTTATCTGTTCATCTTTGGGGTTTGTTTTGGAGAATTTGTTGAGGGGCTTGTGTTGCCTTGAAGATCTTGATGGAGAGCATCATGAAGAGAAGATTGTAGCCCAAGATTCAGAGACCCAGAGCTTGGCTTGTCCCCTGTCTGTGAGGTTTGAGATCCTGAAGTTTGAAGGAAGTTCATGGTACTTTCCTGAGGAAGGCACTATGAATGACTTTCATCCTTTCTTCTCACCTCTTTCTTAAGTATCCAATGATGTTGGAGCCAACTTGTGAGTTTAATTTCTCCTGAGGAGGAATGTAAACTGATCACATGTTGTTGAGCCACATGGGATACAATTCCTAAGTGAAAGCCTCCTAGTACTTTCCTGAGGAAGGTCCTATGGGTCTGTTCACTTAGTTCCACTAGTTGATCTAGGATTTCTCAAGTATCCAATGATGTTGGAGCCAACTTGTGAGTTTAATTTCTCCTGAGGAGGAATGTAAACTGATCACATGCTGTTGAGCCACATGGGATACAATTCCTAAGTGGAAGCCTCCTAGTACTTTCCTGAGGAAGGTCCTATGAGTCTGTTCATTTAGTTCCACTAGTTCAGATAGGATTTCCTAAATATCCAGTGATGTTGGAGCCTGCTTGTGAGTTTAATTTCTCCTGAGGAGGAATGTAAACTGATCACAGTGGTTGAGCCACGTAGGATATGATTCCTGAGTATTCACCTCCTAGTGTTCTCCTGAGGAAGACACTATGAGTCTGCTTGCTTAGCTCCCATTCTTTGGTAAGCTTGTTCTGAAGCTTGAAGACTGGGATTGAATTCTCTTGTTAGGGTTTGCTTGAGGGCTAGTGCTTAGATTTGATTCAGATTCTGTGATTAGGGTTAGGATTAGAGAATAGATGATTCTTTCTCAAGTGTGTTTGTTTGCCTGATGGCACTTCATTCCTTTTATTTGTTCTTTGCTTGATAGCATGTTGTTTATTTTCAGTATGATTACTGTTATTTCATGACTGGCTTGAGGTCGAGATGAGCTTGTGGAGGCTGAAGCCCCACACACATTTCCTCCCTCACTTGCATTGCATGCATTTTACTGTTAAAGCTGATGCTTTTGTCTGTCTTGGTGTATCATTGACATGATCCCTTAGGACTCTCATTTCCTCTGACGAGGATTTGATGATAGAATTTTAGGTTGAAACCTATGCATGACAACATCTAGGAGTTCCCTGTTCAAACCTCAACCATAGGATGAATCCATGGCATGACAACAGTAGGACTTGATAGTCTCCCTCCTAGTTGGGCCTGTTCTCTTCTCATCTCGAAGCCGTTTAAGATACAGTAATCATGAATGATTTCTTTCGTACGCTACGAGCCTTAAGCTATCTGAGATTGGATGTTTAGTATGGTACCCTTTGGGTGACATGCGACGCATTCACTCTCAGGTCATAGTCTCTAGTGCGGTTGAGATCGCAAACATAACAATAAAAAACACTTCTTTCAGGAGATAACCCGTAGTTAGCCGAACTACGTTGACTCTGATTTCTCATTCTCTGATGGGAATACGTAGGCATAAAGTGCGACGCTTTGCCGAGTCATTTTTCTTTTCTTTTTCAGCCAGCCTTGATAGGTAGATAGATTATAACCAACCCGTCCAAGTAAACAAACAAGCGAGGATCCCGTCGAGTACGACGGACGTGAGGGGTGCTAATACCTTCCCCTTGCGTAACCGACTCCCGAACCCAGACAATGGTTGCGACGACTTTGTCTTACCCTTTTTCGTCAGGTTTTTCCGATCGTTTCCTTTCCCGCTCTGAGGGATAAATAACGAAAGGTGGCGACTCTTCTGTCATGCCGGCACCTTATTTTCGCGCAAGCGACAGCTGGCGACTCTGCTGGGGACTTCTGGTATTTCCCTATGCGAGTCTCGCCTTGGATTTCCTTCCTAGCTGTCTGGGACCGTCCCCAGCAGCTGGCGACTCTGCTGGGGACTCATGGCATCTAGGGACTTTTCCCATCCCTTATGCTGGGACCGTTTCCCATCCCCTACGCGAGTCAATCCTATCGTTTGTGTGTTTGCTTGTTGGGTTGCGTTTATTTATCGCATTTTTACTTCTCGCATCTTTACTTCCCGCATTTTATTTCCCGCATTTTTATTTCCAGTTTGATATGATTATCTGTGCTGCTGTGGGAGAGGGATGTTACTGTGAGTGAAAAGCCGGACCTGGGCTTGAGTACACACCTAGATATAGTTGCGGAGAAGTAGTAGACGAACCTGTCTGTTGAGCAGGCACAGTTCCCTACGAAAATCTGCGCTCAGACGAGATTCTTGCAGAGGTGCTCCTTTCCGGTCCTGAGGATCTGAGAGGAGTCCAGACGTAAGGATTGTCGACTCTGGGGACCGATCATTTGGAAGTCAGCTAAGAGAGGCCTCTTCATGACTTGACGATGCCACTCCTTCTGGGAATCGTATTGTCACTCATGAAAGTCTGTGACGCTGACGACCGCATAGGATGCCGTACCTTTGTCCGTGGATTAGGTCCATCATACCTGTGAGTGGGGTTGGGATATTGCAGGAAACTTTGACCTCCAGACTACCTGGTTTTCTTGACAGTGAATCAGTTATGTTGGGTTCCCAGTTGCAGATATGTTCTTGATAGAGCAAAGGTTTGATCAGAGGATCTTATCATCGGGTGTTTGTCTGTTCCTGATAGAGCAGGTTCCGATCAGAGTATTGTTATCAGAGGTTTGTTCTGGATGGAGCAGATTTTTGAGTGGGGTCTGAAGATCTCGTCAGCAGTTGTTGTTTGTTCTTGATAGAGCAGGCTTTGATCAGTGTATTACCATCAGAGGTTTGTTCTGGATGGAGCAGATTTTTGAGTGGGGTCTGAAGATCTCATCGGCAGTTGTTATTTGTTCTTGATAGGGCAGATTTTGAGTGGGGTTTGAAGATCTCATCAGCAGCTGTGTTTTTGTTCTTGATAGGGCAGATTTGTGATTTGGGGGTCTGAAGACTTCATCAACAGATATTCCTTGATCTTGCATCCGGGGTCTTTACTATCAGGCCTTTATTCTTGTCAGAGCAGAATGTTGATCTCGATCCTATCAGATGATTATTCTCAGCAGATCAGATCAGCGGTTTTACACCGGGGTTTCCTTCTCATCAGTGACTGTTGATACCGAATCTCCACAGCAGCCACCTGGATATCTTATTGCATGCCTGCATTTTGCATTAGTTTGCATATCCATTTTTGCATCCCATTAGCATGTGTCTGTGCTGCCGGCGCGTTTCGTACCCTGATCTTGGTGTCCCGAGCAATATGAGATATTTTCTTCCATGAATGGATCCAGTTGGCACGTTGACACCAGAATCAGGGGTGATCTCCTGAACGTACAGACACCCATAATTCATCTTGCATGGCAGAAGCCGGAACTTGTCTTCTAACCCTTGTGTTGACAGGTCTGACTCAGAATCGAGCAGCTCAGACTAATGGAGCAGATACAAGCTGAACTGGGGAAAGTCCAAAGCCAGCTGGGGCAGGTCATGAATGACATACAGGCAGTGCGTCTGGACCAGCAAGTGCTCAGAGAGGAGAATCAGCAGCTGCAGAATCAGTTGAGCTTTCTCATGGGAGTGGTGAGAAGTATGCTAAATAAGGAGAGTGGTCAAGCACCCAAGGAGGAGACCAAAGTGCTTCCCCCATTGCCGTCATTGCCACCTGTGCTGAAGCCAAGTGGACCTCATGGACCCTCTACACAGCATGAAGCTCGAGGCCTGTCTCGTCATCAGCCGCGCCGAGCATCTCAGAATAACCCTGAAGGTTACGGTCAAAAGAAGAAGCTACTTGATAGAGCTGTGGACCCACTACCTGTGAGTTATGCCCAGCTGCTGCCGCTGTTGGTTCAGAACCGTGTTCTCAAGCTTCGGACCTCAAATCCACCAGATGATGTGTCACCAGACATTGATCTCAGCATGCGCTGTGACTTCCACTCAGGAGCACCGGGGCACCATGTTGAAACATGTAAGGTTTAAATAGATTAATAATAATAAATGTATTAAAATCCTTTTTTTAAAAATATAATAATTAGGTTTAAATAGTTTTTAGGGTTTGAGTTAAATTAATAGTAAGAATTTCATTTTTAAATTGAAGATTATATCACAAAATAAAATCACAAAAAGAGGCATAATTTCACTTCGTCACCATCTCACAATTCTGCTCATTAACGGCGTTTGCTCGTTTTGCAGTTTATTGCGTTTACCGTTATTTGTTTCATTTTTATGTCATTATCATTTTTGTAACTGCTCCTCTCATGTAACCTCGCGAACTTAACAATCGCTCTTTAAATTCTGCCTTTAAATTTCTGTTTGCATGGTTAAATTAAGACATTATCTCTCTGTTTGCATGATTCGATTATCTCACACTTCCATCAATTATTCTGTCACATTACACACATCCGAAGGTTAGGTCTAGCTTTTGGTCGCCGCGCCAATAGTCCTCAACTTCAAAATTAAACCCTTACAAACCCTAAATTTTCACAAGTGCCTCGCCGCAGGCAAGATTATAATTTTACCCCTAGCATTAGGTCAAAGAGCCGCCGCGCTCATTTTAGGGTTTCCCGCCGTGGAATCCCTAACCTAACCCTAATTTCAACATAACGTCTCAACATATAGATTTGGAGTTTCTACACTCCACGTAAGCGTGTCCTTAAGATACGTTTATTCCCCTTGAGACCTTGACCACAGTCCAGAAGTCTCTAACCTCCCTTTTGAGGGGAACTACGATTACTCTGATTCCACTCCCGTAAGGATACGTAGGCACAAGATGCGATGTCTTGCCGAGTAAACTTAGAATTAACCCCTTAGGTCTTTTTTCTCACTTTTAATCCCTTGTACATATACCTTAAGCAAATAAATAAAGCAAATAGTAAACATCTGAACAAAAGGTTCCTGTAGAGTACTACAGAAGTTTAGGGTGCTAATACCTTCCCTAATCTTAACCAACCCCCGAACCCTAGATCTTTCCCCGCATTGTGTTTACGATGCAAAATAGGTTTTCCCTGTTTGACCTTTTCCTTCGGATAAATCAAAGAGCGGTTGTGAATTGAATTGCGATTCAAACTCATTAATAGTTTGTAATCCTATTTCCACCGCAACACTATGGATCATGACGACTCCTCCATACATGGGATCATACCACTTGATATCCGAGTGCTTGAGTGATAAAATCTTTTATGTCCACAAGATTTCGTCCTTCATATCCCAGAGTAATGCTGACCTTGGCAAGTATGAAATAAACCACTCGTAAATGAGACTTGTGCAACAGATGATCTGGTCTTCCCCATAATAGTTCTTTAGATGGATGAAATAGTACGTGTTAGCCAACAAAGTTAGGTTTAACAAAAAGGAATTTTGAGGGAATTAGGATTCATTTCTTGTTAGACCGTGAAAAGGGAAGAAATAGAGGTCAGAGCTCTGAGGAAGAGGATTGAGGCAAAGCTTCGTGAGGTTTCCAAGAATCAAGGAGAAAGGCTTAGAGTTGGCAATTAAGGTATGAGGAGTATTGCCTTCATTGTTTTCAATATATGATTCAATGTATTTAAAGTCGATTTAAGGATTTAAGAGGTTTTTGAGTTTGAGGAAATTATGCCTTCGTGGCCAAACCTGTTTTTGAGGTTGTTTAAGTATGGGGATATTACCTTCATTGTTTTCAATATGTGATTCAATGTATTTAAAGCTGGTTTAAGGGTTTAGGGATTTTGAGTATTGAATTGTTGTTGCCTTTCTGTTGAGTTTAATGAGTTTGAGGAATTTGAACAGATGGTCTGATAGGTTTGAGGCCGATTTGGGAGTAAGGGAAATTAGGCCTTCGTGGCCAAAATCTATTGTTGAGATTTTAACAGTATAGGGTAATTGATTATGAGCACTCTAATGAATGTGGGAAAATTGTAGGATTTTATGGGAATTGGAGGCGTAAATATGATACGGGATTGGCCTGATAAGTCGTAGATTTTGTGCCTTTATCGCTGTAATACCTTAGGAATGATTGAGGGATGTTTTTGGGGCATTGAGGAAGGAAATCGTAGGGACTTTTGGGCTGGTTTTGGTGCTGGTGGGTAACAGCGTTTTACTGTAATCGCGAGTTCGCACAACGAATGATCCTTCGCACGGTGAACACTCGCCCCAGACTCCCACGGCAAACTGCCCAACAAACGTAGCAGAGTTTTGCAAATTATGTTCTTATGCAGTGTTGTCTTGATGCTTTGATGCTGAGATTTTCTGGATGAATTACCTTGAGTATGACTGTGATTCATATGTGATTAATACATGATTGTATGATGATTCCTATGAGTAATGATGATGAAATATGATGTTAATTCCATGAGTTTTTGATGATTATATGATGACATAATTGTTATGATGCTTTTGATGAATGATGTGCACCTAATGAGTCTATTTTGAGGATGATATTGACGTGTGCATCATGCATTCATATGCATTCCGGACTTCGGCGTAGTGTTTGATTCTTGTGGCTTTAGTCTTATTATGCGGATATGAAGTATTTTGTAGAATCGATCCTATTGATGGGGATTTATGGAGGGTTGATGGCCCAGTGTACATCGAACTTTGATGAATTGGTACCACATGCATGAGTCTTGTTGCATTTGCATTTATGTGACAATTTGGTGTAATTTATGATATTATGGCTTTTTGATGTTTCCTTGATGATTATGATGATGTTGAATATGAAAATGACACTATTTTATATATTGATTCCCATATTAATTATTATGAATCGTTTTACTCACCCTGCTTGTTTGAATGTTGCCTCCAAGTGGGTATCATGCAGATGACCAGGTTTAGCCGTGGATGTCGTTGAGGACTTTTTGGAGTTTTTGACTTTTGGTTGACTTAGAAGGTCTTACTCTGATAGTGTAACATCGGGTTGGGGTCTTTGAGTTAAACCATATTGTATTGATTATTGTTATTTTGATTATGTTGTTGCGCAAGGAAAACTTTAGATTTTGCCTTTTTGAGTTTCGCTGCCTTTTGATCAATTTTTGAAATTTTTTGGGAAAACCCGTTGTTTACGGAGCATTGACTTTTATTTGAGTTATTGAGAAATGTACGCCCTTTGAGGTGAATTTTGTTATGGTTAATATTTTACTCTGATAAATGTGATTGATTTGTCATTATATTTGTGGGGTAGAAAAGGGTGTTATATTAGTGGTATCAGAGCAGGTCGGTCCGTCCAGCCAAGTTTTTATGTTGTTAGTCCCCTGTCAGTCTATAGTGTGAGAACACTACTGGATGAGTTATTTTCTTCTGACCCTGTTGTTGGCTGCGGATGGCTGGAAGAAACAGTCGTGCTCTTGTTGATGCGCTAGAATCGCTTGTCCAAGTGATGGCCCGAAATGGTGGACCTCCAGATGAGTTTCGTGCTTTGGGGGAAGTTCCAGAGGAACAATCCACCAAATTTTGTAGGCAGTCATGATCCTGATGGTGCGCAGAAGTGGCTAAGAGTGATTGAGAAGATTTTTCGGGTTATGGCATGCACTGATGCTCAACAGGTGTAGTTTGGCACGCATATGCTAGCAGAGGAAGTTGAGAACTGGTGGGATAACACTCGTCAGAGATTGTGAGGTATTGGCATTGCAATAACTTGGACTGTGTTTAAGGAAGAATTTTTGAGGAAGTATTTTCCTGAAGATGTTCGTGGCAAGAAAGAAGTGGAATTCCTTGAGTTGAAGCAAGGGAATATGATTGTGGCTGAGTATGCGGCAAATTTTGAGGCTTTAGTGAAGTTTTGTCTGCATTACAATCATGTTGACGCAGAGATGTCGAAGTGTCTCAAGTTCAAGAATGGATTGAGACCAAAGATTAAGTAGAGAATTGGGTACCATTAGATTCATCGGTTTACAGAGCTGGTGGACAAGAGCAGAATTTATGATGAGGATAGCCGAGCTCGATCTACTCACTACAAGCCGCTGAGTAAGAAGAAAGATAAAGGACAGTATAGAGGGAAACCATATGTGACTTCTGGTTATAAAAGGAAGCAGAAGTCTTCAGATGGGAAAAAGTCAAGTGGGGGAACGACTACTGCTTCAAGCAAGTGTTATAAGTGTGGCGAGCAAGGTCATCATGCTGAGGTTTATACTAATAAGGTGCTAAGGTGTCACCATTGTGGTAGGAGATGCCACAGAGCTACTGGCTGCAAAGATGAAGCACCAACGTGCTTCAACTGTGGAGAGAAAGGTCATATCAGTACCCAGTTCCAGAAGCCGAAGAAGACTGCTACTGCTGCTCAGATGAATGGCAGAGTGTTTACCTTGAGCGGTGCGAAAGAACCCATGACATATAACTTGATCAGAGGTACTTGCTTTATTAATGAGGTTGAATTGATTTCTATGATTGATACTGGTGCTACTCATTCATTTATTTCGCTTGAATGTGCTACGAGGTTGAATTTAAAATTATCTTCTATGGTTGGGAGTATGGTTATCGATACCCCAACTAATGGCTCAGTGACTACTGTGTTAGTCTGTTTGAGTTGCCCTTTGACCATTTATAATAAGAATTTTGTAATGGACTTGGTATGTATACCTTTGCATCGAATTGATATTATTCTTGGAATTAACTAGTTGGATTTCAACTATGTTCATATCTATTGCTACAGCAAGACTATGAGGTTCCCAGAGTTTGGTGATTGTGGAGAGATAATGTTTGTATCGGCTAAGCAAGTAGAAGAACTCTTAGAAGATAAGGCTCAGATGTTTTCATTGTTTACATCACTTCAAGTTGATTATGAAGCAGTGAGTGTGGAGCTACCAGTTGTTCAGGAATTTCCAAAAGTGTTTCCAGACGACGTAAGTGACTTACCTCCTGAGCGTGAGGTATTTACTGTGGACTTGATATCGGGCACTAGTCTTATATCGATGGCTCCTTATCGAATGTATGCATCTGAGTTGGGATAATTGAAGAAACAATTGGAAGAGTTGCTTGAGAAGAAGTTTATTCGACCGGTTATTTCTCCATGGGGTGCTCCTGTGTTGTTGGTAAGGAAGAAAGATGGTAGCATGAGATTGTGTGTGGATTATCGACAGTTGAATAAAGTGACGATCAAGAATAAGTATCCACTTCTGAGGATTTATTATATGATGGATCAATTGGTGGGCGCTTGTGTATTTAGTAAGATTGATTTGAGGTCTGGTTATCATCAGATTCGCGTTAAGCCTGATGATATTTTGAAGACAGCTTTTAGGACGAGGTATAGACACTATGAATATACTGCAATGCCATTTGGTGTATCTAATGCACTTGGTGTATTCATGGAGTATATGAATAGGATTTTTCATCCTTATTTGGATCAATTTTTGGTAGTATTCATCGACGATATCTTGATATATTCGAAGTTCGAGGAAGAACATGCACAACATCTAAGAGTTGTATTACAAGTTTTGAGGGACAAGAAGCTTTATGCCAAGTTATCCAAGTGTGAGTTTTGGTTGAAGAAAGTGATTTTCCTTGGCCATGTGATTTCTAGTAGAGGGATTGTTGTTGATCCGTTCAAAGTTGATGTTGTATTGTAGTGGGACATGATAACACTGAATCATAATGTGTATTTGACTCGGATTGCACATGTTTTTTAGGAAATTGTACACATGGCATCCACCATGGCGGGAGCCATAGGGTAGGCCATGACTTGGATAAGAGTCAACTGCTGTCAACTGCCATGATCTCCACTTCTTTCTCCATTGATTCACATGGCGGGTTCCATGAGGGTGTGGCGAGCGCCACCTTTGTAGTTTGTTTTCCCTCCCAAAAGAAGTTGGGGGAACTTTGGTCTTTCCATAGATTTTCCCTAGGCTATAAATAGATGAGTTCTTGATCCTTTTTAGGCATCCAAGCTTAGTTACAGAACTCAAGCCATATATTCAGTATTGTAAAGTGATAAACTTCTCACATCAGGGAGTTATCACATTGTTTGATCGAGTCTGTAATCGGGTTTGCAGCACTCTGGTAGAAGTTAATCCTACCGCTGTTTTCTTTCCAGTCATTTATTTCCAGTTGTACCAGATTTAAAACCTCCCTTTTGGAGCAGGTTTCCATTTACTTTCTCGCAGCATTTACTTTTCCGCACCATTTACTTTCTCGTAATATTTACTTTTCCGCACCATTTACTTTCTCGCATTATTTAACATGTCTATTTACATTTCTATGTCCAGCTAAATTTCAAAGGTTAGAATGTAAGGATCATAGTTAAAATAGTATTCCATACAAGCTGTCAATAGAAATACTTAGGGGTTATTCTGATTTTTTACACAAGTTTTCTGCACTTCATTTCTGTTGGGTAAGATCAAAAGTCGTCCAACCTTTGGTTAAACTTGGTTAGTCTTAACTGTTCGAAGGAAGCAAAAGTGCTTTGTCTAGTTAAGTAGGAGTTTTTAATACTTTAGAAAAACGATTTTAAAACTATCTTTGGACGCATTTATGGGTTTAAAGTTCGGTTCGCATGAACCTCTTTTCGTTAAAAAAGTTCCTAGTCAAAATACTTTTCAACTGAGTCAAGAAACTATATTTCTTAAAAATAGGTATATTACTTTAACGCAATGCGCGCCTTTTTATAAGTGACAATAAGAGGGTTCGATTAAGGGATAAACTCAATTTTGAATATGCGAAAGCAACAGTTCCCGTTAAAATAGTTCTTTTCATAAGTAGAAAACATTACCCCATTAGAAGTTCTATTTACAAGCATTTGGAATACTACCCGGCTGTGTGAATTACATTCAAGCCTGTTGTTTTAAATTGAATTTTATATCTTTGTACTTTACTTTTACATTGTACTCACGAACTCCCGATTGATTTGCCTTAGATAAACATCGTAACAATAAAAATCGATAGATTGACGTTTGGTCTCTATGGGATCGATAATCTTTTATATTACTCTGACGTGATTCGTATACTTGCGAAAATACCGCATCAAATTTTTGGCACCGTTGCCGGGGACCAATTACGTCAAAATTTCGTACCCTGTTGTTACACCGTCTAGACTAAGGTTTTACCTACTGGTTAATGCGAAGAATTCGCAGCACCAATAGTCTTATAGATCCTTTAGAGGAACCTGAATGTTACGCTCACGCACGTCTCTTACTTCGTAGAATTAAGGAAACAATGACCAAAGACCGTAACGAAAGACCCCTTAAGGATTTCTCTCAACCATCTGATGATGAACCCAGTTCTAGTATTGTAAACCCTAATATTCCTACTCACAATTTCGAATTAAAACCCTCCTTATTGCAATTAGTACAGCAAAACCAATTCGCGGGTCTCCCTTCTGAGAACCCGAATCAACATCTAAAAATCTTCATCTAATTAGCTAACACTTTTAAAACCAATGGTGCTACTCCTGAGGCGATTCGTCCAAGACTATTTCCTTTCTCCCTCAGAGACAAAGCCCTTACGTGGTTAGATTCCCTTCCAACCAATTCTATAACAACTTGGGAAGACCTTAGAATAGTTTTCCTTGCTAGATATTTTCCCCTAAGTAAAACAGTTGTTCTTCGAAACCAGATAACCAGATTCACTCAAAATTAAGGTGAATCACTCTTTGAGGCTTGGGAGAGATATAAAGACCTATTGAGAATATGTCCACACCATGGCCTGGAATCATGGCTAATCATTCACACCTTCTATAATGGACTTCATTATAACACTAAGATGACCATCGACGCTGCCGCTGGTGGCGCTCTGATGAATAAACCTTACCCTGAAGCTTGCGCTCTCATCGAGGATATGGCTCAAAACCATTGTCAATGGGGGATAGAACGAGCAATGGTGGATAAGAGAGAAGCCCAAGGAGGAATACATAAGATAAGTTCTATAGACATGATGCAAGCCAAAATGGACGCTTTGACCCTTAAGGTCGAACATATGTACGCAAACCCAGTTACTGCAGCAGCAGTCTCGACGAAATGTGAATTATGTGGAACCAAAGGACACCAATTAGCGGAATGCAACCTGTTGAATGAAACTCATTCAGACCAGGTCAACTATGCCCAAGGGAACCCATTTACAAACACCTATAACCCTGGATGCAGGAATCATCCAAACTTTTCCTACAAAAATAATAACCCTATTCAAAACCTTGCGCCTTCAAGACCATCCAATTTTCAAGCCTAGAGACAAAACTCACCTATGCAAGTTGTGCCGCCCAAGCCAGACCTTGAGAAGATCATGGAAAATTTCATTTCGGCTCAAACCCAGCAAAACAAAGAATTCCTAAACCAGAACATTCATGTAAATGAAATGATTACCCACTTAGGAACCAAGGTAGACCAAATAGTCACCCACAATAAGATGCTTGAAACTCAGATCCCCCAGGTAGCTCTAAAACAAGCTCCCGAAACCACATCCGGAGGACAATTTCCTGGACAACCTCAACAAAACCCCCAAGGGCAAGCCAATGCAATTACTTTACGAAGTGGGACCGCTTACGATGAACCGGTTAACCCGGCATTGAGCGAACCCAAAACTTCTAAGAAAAGCATTATACCTACAGACGAAGTAGAGGAACCAGTAGAATATGAAAAACAGAAAAACCAAGATAAGGGAGAAACTAAAGAAAAAACTAATGAACCACCCCCGCCATACAAACCTTCTATACCCTATCCACAAAGACTAAAACAAACCAAGATCAATAACCAATATCAGAAATTCATTAAAGTCATAGAGAAACTTCGTGTGGAGATCCCTTTCATAGAAGCCATCACCCAAATACCATCCTATGCAAAGTTCCTCAAAGACATCCTTACCAATAAACGTAGACTTGACGATCCAAAACCTTTGGAATGCAATTCCATTTCTGAAAATAAACTTGCCAAAAAGGAGAAAGATCCTGGAAATTTCTCCATACCTTGTATTTTGGGGAGTCATGTCATCAATAAAGCTTTCCTGGATTTAGGAGCTAGTGTGAGCCTAATGCCTCTGGCAGTTTTTGAAAGGTTAAAACTAGGAGAACTGCAGCCTACTAAGATGTCTCTTCAGTTAGCCAATAGATCCGTCAAGTATCCGTTTGGCATATTGGAAGACGTCCCAATCAGGATCGGTCAATTATTCATCCCTACTGATTCCATTGTCATTGACATTAAAGAAGATGATGACATCCCAATCCTCCTAGGTAGGCCATTCTTATTAACCGCAGGAGCCATAATAGATGTCAAGAGAGGAAAGTTGACTTTTGAGGTAGGTGAGGAAAAGATAGAATTCATTTTGTCGAAATTTCTTATGGCACCAGTATTATGAGACGCATGTTATGCCATAGACATCATTGATGAATGCGTTAGGGAACTAGATCAAGAAGAACCCATCGCACTACCTTCAACCTTTATAAGGGAATATGATGGATTTATGGAACCCTACATTGATGATAATCTTCACGAATGTTTATCCCTTACCCCTGATCTAATACCATGCCTCAAGAAACCAACTTTAGAACTTAAAGAACTACCCAAGAATCTAAGGTATGAGTTCTTGGACGAGGAAATGGACCGTCCAGTTATAGTCAGTGCTACCTTAAACCAAGAAGAAATATACTAACTCTTATATGTCTTGTGGAAGTATCCCTCAACCTTAGGATATAATATCTCTGATCTAAAAGGTATAAGTCCATCTGTGTGTATGCACCGGATTTTACTTGAGGAATACTCAAAACCCTCTAGAGAACATCAGAGAAGGATAGACCCCATAATGAGTGATGTTGTAAAAAGGGAAGTTCATAAGTTACTGGAAGCAGTTATAATTTATTAAATCTCAGATAGTAAGTGGGTGAGCCCTGTGCATGTAGTACCTAAAAAAGGAGGCATCACAGTCGTGCAGAACGAGAAAGGGGAACATGTAGCAAAACGGATAGAAGGAGGATGGCGTATGTGCATAGATTACAGAAAATTAAACAAAGCAACTAGGAAGGACCATTTCCCTTTACCATTTATAGACCAAATGCTGGAGCGTTTAGCCAGACACTCTTATTTTTGTTATCTTGATGGATATTCGAGATTCTTCCAAATTCCTATCCACCCAGAAGATCAAGAAAAAACTACCTTTACATGCCCTTATGAAACCTTTTCCTATAGACGAATGCCTTTCGGCCTCTGCGATGCACCAGCCACCTTCTAGCGTTGCATGTTGGCAATCTTCGCTGACTACCTTGATGTAATTATGGAAGTATTCATGGATGATTTCTCGGTATGCGGATTTGATTTCAAAAAATGTCTCGTTAATCTTGAGAAAATCCTGAAAAGATGTGTTGATGTAAACCTGGGGCTAAATTGAGAGAAATGTCATTTTATAGTCACCGAAGGTATAGTTTTAGGACATGTAGTTTCTGAGAGGGGTACTGAAGTTGATAGAGCCAAGATAGAGGTGATAGAAAACCTAAAACCCCCAAAAATCGTCAGATAAGTCCGAAGTTTTCTTGGACATGCTGGTTTCTACCGACGTTTTATCAAAGACTTATCTAAAATAACCAAACTTTTAACTGGCCTCCTGATGAAAGATATCGAGTGTAATTTTGATGAAAAATTCCTTTGAGCATTCGACCTTTTAAAACAAGCACTAATCTCAGCATCCATTATGTAACCCCCAGATTGGGCCGAACCTTTCACAATCATGTGCGACGCTAGCGATTACGCTGTAGGAGATGTTCTAGGAAAAAGAAAGGATAAGAAATTACATGTTATTTTTTATGCTAGTAAAGCCCTAGATGTTGCTCAACTTAACTACGCAACCACTGAAAAAGAACTCCTTGTCGTAGTTTTTGCTAGGGAAAATTTTCGATCCTATATGGTAGGAGCTAAAATTATAGTTTACACGGACCACGCTGCCATTCGTTGCTTATTAAGCAAGAAATATGCCAAACCTAGGTTACTTCAATGGATCCTTTTATTGCAAGAGTTTGATCTAGATATTCGAGACAAGAAAGGGACAGAAAATGTAGTTGCTGATCACCTTTTTAGACTTGAGTACCTGAAACCAGATTTACTACCTATAAATGATGATTTCACCTATGACAGGTTAGTAGCTAAAATAGAAGCCATCGAAGAAAATAACCTAGATCCTTATAAGAACCCTGAAAAATCTATAAAGTGTCAAAGGAAAAATTAGAAGAGCTGATTGAGGTTTGAGATAACGTAATTTCGACCTGTTTGTCCGCTTCAAATTTGTTAATAATAAAATTTGAGGGCAGAAGGGCTACAAATAGATCTTGAAAATTACAAAAAAAAATTCCATTGACATTATGTTGAATTCTGATTGGCGAAAATCTATAATTGGATATTTAGAAAATCCAACAGGATCAACTAATCAAAAGATCAAGTATAAGGCTCTAAAGTATGTCATCATTGGTAACACATTATTCAAAAAGACTCATGAGGGTGTCTTGCTCAAATGTGTTAGCGAAAGTGAGGCATACTTAGCAATATCTGGTGTTCATAATGGTTTGTGTGGGGCTCACCAAGTGGGCCATAAAATGAAATGGCTTTTACTCCGACAAGAAGATTATTGGCCCATAGTTCTAAAAGATTGTATCGAATTTGCCAAAGGATACCAAGGGTGTCAGAGACATGCAAACATTCAACATGTCCCTGTAAGCGAATTGTATTCGATTATAAAAGCTTCACCATTCATAGGTTAGGCTTTAGTTTTGGTTGGTGAAATTCGACCAGCATCATTTAAAGGCCAGAGGTATATCCTAGTTTGCATAGATTATTTTACCAAGTGGATAGATGTGATACCACTAGTCAATGTTGACCAAGAGGCGGTGATAGATTTTATCCAAAGCCACATTGTTCACAGATTTAAAATTCTTGAGACCATAACGATTGATCAGGGGTCAGTATTTACTGGTAAAAAATGTAAGAATTTGCTTCCGAAGTAGGGGTTAAGTTTTAAATCATACGCCATATTATTCTCAAGTAAATGGTCAAATTAAGGCAGCTAATAAGGTCATAATTGGTATAATAAAAAAGCATGTTGGTAAAAAGTCAAGGAATTGACATAAGACATTAGACTAGGTGTTATGGGCGTGTCAAACATCCTCTAAGGAGGCAACAAATTCCACTCCGTTTTGACTAACATATGGACATGACATTATCCTTCTTGTCAAAATATATTTATAGTCGACTAGAAATCAAAGACAATATGAATTACCATCCGAACATTATAGGAGCATGATGTTATATGAATTAGTCGATTTAAATGAAGAAATGTTATCTGCTTTAGATGTATTAATAAGGCAAAAAGAGTGAATGGCTAAGGCCTATAATAAGAAGGTTAAAACAAAGACATTTTTGTTAAGTGGCCGTATATGGAAAGTCATTATGTAAATGGATTGGAAAGATAAAGCCTTAGGAAGATGGTCACCCAATTGGGAGAATCCATTTCGTATCCATCAAGTGTTTTTGAATAATGCTTACAAAATCAAAGAACTATCGCCTGATCGTCAATCCTGAGAGTAAACGGTAAATATTTGAAAAGATATAAACTTATGCTTTAGGAAATTCAAATTTCGACGGAATAGTAATCAACTATTTAAAATAAACCAAAATAGTGTTCAAAGGACGCCAAAATGGCAGTCATTATAGCAAAAAAAATACAACCCAATAAGTTAGAGTTCAAAACATGCCTAAGCAGAAAATCTATATTTAAAATCTTCGAGTTTGGCCTTGGAAAATGCAAGTCTGGTGTTTATACGGTCACAAGATTCTTCTAAGATATCAACCTCATTCCCCAGTCGAATAACAACTTTTCCATGTTCGACGCCTCTGGTAGCTCTTTGATCAATATTCTCCTTGGTGGGAAATGATTTGTCTCATTCAAGCTTAACTTTTTGCTTTTCCAGATTTGCAGTCTCTTGGTTCAATTCAGCAATTTGAGCACGACGACTTGAAATTTGATCGTCAAAGGAAACCCTTTTGTCCAAATATTCCCGAAGTTGATTCTCAAGTCTATCAACCTTTTTTTCAGAAGCTCTACTTAGATCCCAAACTTTATTCATCTCTCTTTTTCTCTACTGGAGTTTAGTATTATAGGCCATTTTAAGGCTTTTACCTCGATATACCTTATCAAAGTAAGCTTCGAACTAAAAAAAACTAAACCGTGGAATCTAGAATCCTTTGCTTGGTGAGTTCAGCCATCAACTTCTGAATGTCAGTACCAAGTTAATATTCTTCTTCGATATCCTTGAGGAGGTAGATTTCAAAGATGTTGGCTTTGAGATGTTGGATCAGAAGGTTCATGGAGCCCTCACTTACATCAACCAAAGAAGTATTAGAAGAATTTGAAGATTTTTTGCCAGTTGAAAGTCTACGCAATTTCTGAAGCCTCCTTAAGGCCTATATATGTTTTTTTTATGGCCAGGATTTCTTCTTGACTGAGGGAAGTGTTAGAGGAAGAATCTTCAACGGTGGACTGTGTGTAAAGCCTTTCTATATTGTTAGGATGACTCCCCCTTCTAATGGAATGTCTTCGACACTAGGTTTGACATTCTCTTCATCTAATTTCTTAAAGCACTTTGTAGTGTGTGGATTGTCTTGGGACAAATTATCATGGACAGAGGCTAGTGTATCATGGAATTCTTTGATCCAGGGGGGAGTTAATTTGTTGACATCGACTTCCACCTCAGGATTTGGCTCTTTTGAAGTTCCTGCATCCTCACTAGTTTGCTTGATCTTTAGATGAACAGATGCAAGATTATAGTCAATGAGAGTCTACCAATGAATGGGAGAGTAAGTATTGGTGGGAGTAAAACATTGAATACCTTTTGATTTGTCTACCACGTTCTCATTTAATTGTGGTTGTGCCTTAAAAATAGGAACGATTAGTTGCATTGGGTAAAATGATAAATGAGAAATGCAAGTAATACCCCAGGTTCCTTTATCTCTTTATCTTTAATTGTGAGACCATTTGGTTGCTTTCCTCGTTTCTCCTTATTAGAATTGGTCAAGTTTTTATCCTCCTTATCAGTAGGACCAGCAATCGAAGTTTGTTTTTCCTTTGGAGGATTTCTCTTCCGATTGGTGCCTTTTGTCTTGCTGACACCTAGCTTAAGAGAGGGCTTTGGTTTAGGATTTGAAAAGATATGGGTCTTTTCGCTGTCATATGAGCTCTCGACCTCGACCAAGTTCTCTGTTGGTTTCGGCACAACTTGAAAGGTTTGAGTGGTTAGTTTTACCAAATCGTAAAACTAGAAGCTTAAGAAAATCATGAGTACATACATGTGTCGGTGCATCCTTGGTGGTTTTCTTCTACTTCTTAAGTTTGGTGGTTGTCGGGGAACTTTGGCTACGTTTTCGACTATAAAAATAAAATGATGTGTAAAAATAATTTTGAGATTAACCAATGCACAAGCTGGAGAAAAGCTTACTTTTTCTGGTTGTCTTATTCTTAGACCTTACTAGCATTGGGTGGCCCTTCAGCAGCGGCTTCGCCTTGTTTTCCAGCTTTAGCTGAAATGAAGACATATAATAAGTCAAAAAGGTGAATAGAAAGAAGTCGAAATTGGTTAATGTGTACCTTATTTTTTCTCAAGGTATTCCTGTAAGTTGGAAAAGCCAATTGTCAGTCTTTTGCGAAAATTTTCCAAAAAAAAGACGCCCTGGAAGTATGTCGACCACCAATTCTCAAACTCTTCTATGGATTTGAAGGAACATTGAAAGTGGAATGTGGGCAGTTTGAGAGTTTATTGATGTTGGAACTGCATGCAATCTTTATACTCTTAAGCATAAATTTTTCTCTTGACTAGCAAATATCTTTCTCCCAGGTGTAGAGAGATTTTGGAAACGTTTGTCTAAAATCAAATTGTCTTGCCACTAATTTAGGATAATAACCGATAAACCCAAAAATAATAGACCCTATCTTGATGCAAGTAGAGAGAAGAGTATGCGTTAAAAAGTTGCCCAAATGCATTCGAAATTGCAGTAGTGGAAAGGGTTACACTAGGGAACCTGTTTCAGAACCAACTAGGACCAACACATCAATCTACGAGGGCGCCATAGTCGAAATAAAAGTTTTGGTGTCAAGAAATAGATTGATGTACTTCATGAATGTTATCTGTGAAAGAATGTTTTGTGAGTAACTAAGGCAAGTTAAGTGCCTTCGATGCTCCTAGCATCAGTTTCTACCATCAGAGCCTTCGAAATGGTTATTTTTAATCTTGGTTTAAATGTAGCATTCAACCAAAGTTGTAAGAGCCATATGGGCCAAAAAGGAGGTACTTTTTACTGGTCTTAGGGAGGTGTTTCAGCTTATGAGAAGCATTACCTAATGATTGATATAGGGTGGTTAGGAGTAACTTGCCAAGAGATATCTTTCAAACCTCATGGATTTGAATTGCTAAAGGAACATATTTTTTTAGCTATTTGCAAGGAACTTGAACAAAAGAAGTATTAGGAAAGCCAAAGGGTCAGAAAAGCGACATGCTCTTGGTTGGAGACCTATTATGTGGTGGTGTCATGATGGTTAATGATATAATTTTTTAGGCTGCATCGATCAAAGGAGAATTCATTAATGAGTTCCAATATGGAGGGTGAAGGTTTCACTTGTGGGTTGAAACTCAGTGATAGCTGTTGCACCAAACAAAGTCAGCATAACCATCCCATAGGGAAGTTGGAACCTATTTGTAGAAGCTTCCCAAAAGAAGATCAAAACGAGCAGCATAGCAGAATTGTACTTAGGGCCAGTTCTAGACAGTTGAATTACATCGAAAATGCCCATGTTTTCCTATTGTTCTTTCTTTTAGCTTTGAACTTTGTCGAGCCATGCAAGATAATCCTTATTTTGGGGTGTGGGTGTTAATTGGAAAACACGCGTAGGCGTCTCCATAAAGTTCATGTCGAGAGCGCATTCTTCGAACGCAGAAGGCGTGGTAATGGAATAACAAGGAAATAAACCTTTCACTTTCTTAGGGTGTGATTTGGCAGTGGGAAATGGGCCTAGAGACGCACGAAGTTTATCATAAGGGAAACATAATTAGTATCTGTTTTAGCCAGACAGAGGTTTCCTTCTTCTCGAGTGGTGGTTCAGGCACGAAATCTCTTCCTTTTTCCTCCTTTGATATCAGAATCACAAATACAAGTGAGTTCTTGTCGGCGGCTGGTGCAAAAGTCGAAGTAAAAGTAACCATTTTTTTCTTTTTTTGAAGCTTTTGACAATAATGTTTCTTTTTACTGAGAGTAAGACCAAAACTATGCAAATGCTTGAAGTTGGAGAAGTAAAGTGGAAACTGAAGCTGGTGTTTATAGAGATTGGTAGTGGGTAATCATGCAACAAGTGGCGTTCGCGTGATAGTTGAAGACATTTCTTCTTTAGGTACTGGAAACATTAGTGGGCTTTAGGAGTTATTTCTCACTCTCTTAAGAAGTATGAGTAAAGATGGTTCTTCTGCAAAAAACCATGCTGAATAGACGTTTGTGAAAAGGTGTAATAATGATACTGACGTCAGCAGATTGATCTGAGTGGTGTCGAAAAGTGTTCAAAAATGCCACATTTCTTCCTGTCGACACTTGTGTGGTCAAAAAATAGCATTTTGGGGGCAATTTTTTACCTCATATTTTTGACACGGGTAATAAATGTGAGAATTCAGGATCAAATCTGGCTATGGTAGGGATTTAAGGTTTCACCCATAGTCGAAATTGACATTTTTGACCAGAAGACCACTTAACCATTTGATAAGAATGTTCTGTCAAAGGAGGTTGGGAGAGTTGTGTTATAACAAAGATTGGTGTTTAATATATCTCATAGTTTTGATGATAACATTAATGAAATTTTGTATAGAGAATTTATATATTCTAATTTTGTTCAAGTGTTTATTTGTTTCAGATATCAAAATTAACATTATTCTGGAAGCAAGAACGCCTCTGAACATTAAAGAACGAGAAAGCTCTGAGCGTCAGAAGCAACACATCAGAAGACTCTGATCTGCTACAATGACTCTGAGCGAAGCTAAGAAGAACTTGAGTGAAGAACATACGTAAAGCTTCAGAAGACTCTGGATGTACTCAATGCTGCAAGTACATAAGTTTTGATAAGCAAGTATGCTCTGATAAGTATTTCACGTTTAAAGCACTTAGCTGCAAACTCTGATAGAGAAACTCTGAGTGAGTTAACTTTGACATGAACAACTAGGAACATCATCAGAAGTTATGATACAAGACGTTCCATAGTTATTGAAGAAGATGTTGTTCAAATAAAGATCCGTTGGCATATTCTTTGGCATTATCCTAAACGGCTCTTTCCTTATTTGTGCTTGACACATGATCTCAGACAAAAAATATTTGTCTGAACATTCCCCTTCAGAGAAAGGAAAAGTCAGTAGAAGACAAAAAGAACAGAATGCACAAATTGCACAGTCTTTGAGAAAAGGATTTCAAAGTACTATAAAAGCATTTCTAAGCATCACTTCAAAGGTTAACGAACTTCAAACAAACTATTGACAAATTATTCAAAGCACTCATTCAATATTCTTCAAGCTATAATAGTTTCTTATTCGTTCTAAAACTTGTGTAAAAATCACTGTTGTGATATAGATTTTTAGAAGCACATCTTAAACATAATTGTTAGTTTATCTTTGTAAAAGATTTCCTTAAGAAGACCAAGTTGTGGTCAGAATTTCTTGAGAAGACTAAGACAGTTGTCTTAGTGGTTTACACTATAATCAAGTTTGATATAGTAGATTAAGACCTTGATGAGAAAGGCAAATCACCTTGGTAGGGTGGACTGTATTAGTTTGAGTTCAAACGAACCAGGATAAAAATACTGTGTTATTTTTCTATCATCTAAATCGTTTTAAAAACCTTATTCAACCCCCCCCCCCCTTCTAAGTGTTTTTCCTACCTTCAGTTGGCATCAGAGCTCTAGTTCTGTAAGTGCTCTCACTTAACCGTGACAGAAAAAGATCCTGTTGGGAAAAACTCTTAATCCTTTGTTCTTGATTCATCATGGCTGCTGAAGCTTCAACTTCAACTTCATACAACAATAAATACGATGATAGAGACAGAATCAACACCAAACCTCCCATGTTTGATGGTGAGAAGTTTGATTACTGGAAAGATAGAATAAAAAGTTTCTTTCTAGGCTATGACGTTGATTTATGGGATTTGGTAACTGATGGTTATATTCATCCTACTAATGATGAAGGGAAAAAGGTTGACAGAAAGTCTATGTCTGATCAACAGAAGAAGGAGTTTAGAAACCATCACAAGGCAAGAACCATTCTATTAAAAACTATATCTCATACTGAGTATGAGAAAATAACAAATAAAGATACTGTATTTGATATGTTTGAGTCTCTAAAAATGACACATGAAGGAAACTCCCAAGTAAAGGAGACAAAGGCTCTGGCCCTCATCTAGAAGTACGAAGCCTTCAAAATGGAGGAGTCTGAATCTGTGGAAACTATGTTCTCAAGATTTCAGATCCTAACTGCTGGGTTAAAGGTTCTGGATAAAGGTTACTCCACTTCTTACCATGTCAAGAAGATTATCAGAAGCTTGCCAACAAGGTGGAGACCAATGGTGACAGCTCTGAAGCTTACAAAGGATCTGAATAAGATCACTATGGAGGAATTGATCAGTTCCTTAAGGAGTCACGAGATTGAGCTGAAGGAAGACGAACCTCAGAAGAAAGGTAAGTATGTTGCTTTAAAATCTAACAAATCTGCTAAAGCTTTGCAGGTTATTGAAGAAAGCTCTGAAGAATTTTCAGAAGAAGAAGATGAACTGTCTTTGTTGTCCAAGAGGATAAACCAACTCTAGCAGCATAAGCAAAAGAAGTTCAGAAACTTCAAAAGATCTTATCAGCGTGGTAATTCTTCTGGACATAAGAAATCTGGAAAGAAAGATATAGTGTGCTACGAGTGCAAGGAGCCAAGCGACTATAAAAATGAATGTCTCAAACTTCTGAAGGAGAAACCCAGAAGGAAGTTTGAAAAGAAGAAGAAAGTTTTAATGGCCGCGTGGGATGATTCAGATGCTTCTGAACCTTCATCAGAATCAGAAGATGAATGTGATAATGTAGCACTGATGGCTGACATGGAGGACCACGAAGAAACTGTTGAATCTGGATCAAAATCAGATTCAGAAGAGGTATTTTCTGAACTCACTAGAGCTGAACTTTCTGAAAGTTTATCAGAAATTCTTGAAAGCTACAACAAGATCAAACTCAAATACAAGAGGCTTCAAAGCTGTCTTGCATCTGAGAATGATCAGCTGAGATCAGAAGTTGCTGAGCTTAAAGCAAACAATCTTAAATTGAAAAATGATTTAGAAAAAGCTCAAAAATCTGACTCAGAACCTATATCATGCTCTAAAAAAAATTTAGAAGAGTATGATTATAGCTTTCAGAAGTTTCTGGCCAGAGGCCTAGATAGAAGCAAGATGGCTTCAATGATCTATGGCGTAAGCAGAAACAAAAGAAAGGGAATTGGATATGAATCACCTTCTGGGAAGGATTTAAATCCAAAACCTGTTGATAAACTGATTATTAAGTATTCTCCTTTGTATACTCACTTTAAATATGGTCATTTAAATGATATTAAGCACACACGTGCTGATCAGAACAACCCTGTGTTTAAAAAACCAAAATTCCATCAGAAAAATGATGCTTTTAAGGGAAAGAAATTCAGAAAGAATTTTAAACCTACTAACCCCAGAGGACCCAAGAAAATATGGGTACCTAAGGACAAAATGATTTTTGTTGCAGACATCCTTAGCAGCAAAGTTGAAACACCAATCATGGTACCTGGACTCTGGCTGCTCGCGTCACATGATGGGAAGAAGGTCTATGTTCCAAAGCCTGGAACTTAGATCTGGAGGTGACGTGAAGTTTGGAGGGAACCAGAAAGGCAAAATAATAGGCTCTGGAACTATTGGTAATGGTAACCTCCCTTCCATATCTAATGTCTTACTTGTTGAAAGATTAACACATAATCTATTGTCCATAAGTCAATTAAGTGACAATGGTTATGACATAATCTTCAATCAAAAATGTTGTAAAGCTGTCAGTCAAAAAGATGGTTTAATCCTCTTTAATGGAAAAAGGAAGAACAACATTTACAAAATCAATCTTTCAGAAACTTAAAGTTCAGAATGTAAAATGCCTTTTGTCTGTTAACGATGAGTAATGGGTCTGACATAGAAGATTGAGTCATATTAGTATGAGACGTATATCTCAGATTAATAAGCTCAATCTAGTTAGAGGACTTCCTCAGTTGAAGTTCAACTCAGATGCTTTTTGTGAAGCATGCCAGAAAGGAAAATTTTCAAAATCTTCTTTCAAAACAAAAAATGTTGTTTCTACCTCAAGACCATTAGAGCTGCTTCATATTGATCTGTTTGGACCAGTAAAAATTGCATCCATTAGAGGCAAGAAGTACGAATTAGTCATAGTTGATGACTATAGCAGATGGACATGGGTAAAATTCCTGAAACACAAGGATGAGTCTCATTCTCAATTCATTGACTTCTGCAAACAAGTCCAAAACGAAAAAGAATTTAAAACTGTTAAAGTCAGAAGTGATCATGGTGGAGAATTTGAAAACAAATACTTTGATTTTTTTTTAAAGAAAATGGCATTGCACATGATTTTTCTTGTCCTAGAACTCCTCAACATAATGGAGTTGTAGAAAGGAAAAATAGAACATTGCAAGAAATGGCCAGAACCATGATCAACGAGACTAACATGGCAAAACATTTTTGGGTAGAAGCAGTGAGTACAACTTGTTATATTCAGAACATAGTGTCTGTAAGACCTCTTCTGCAGAAGACTCCTTATGAATTGTGGAGGAATAGAAAGCCCAAAATTTCTTATTTCCATCCTTTTGGATGTGTATGTTTTATGTTGAACACTAAGGAAAATCTGAACAAGTTTGATTCTAAAACTCAGAAGTGTTTCATGCTTGGATATTCTGAACGCTCTAAAGGCTACAGAGTATACAATACTGAGACACAAATTGTAGAGGAATCAATTCATGTTAGATTTGATGATAAGCTTGGCAATCAAAAGCCAAATCAGTTTGAAATTTCTGCAGATAGAGAAGTCCTTCTCACAGACTCTGAAGAATCAGAGGCAGACAAAGCTCAAGCAAAAGCACCAAAAGCAACGTCAGATGCTACTCCCTTGACTGCTCATATGGATAGCTTAACAATTTATGACGAACCAAATGTTAAAGGATCATCCAGAATCAAAGCCTCTTATCCAGAGGAAATGATAATTGGAAAGAAGGATGACCCTATCAGAACAAGGTCATTTCTCAGATATTTTGGAACGTCACTGTTTAGTTTGGTGTCTATCATTTAACCTACTTTTATGGATGAGACTCTGAACGATAATGATTGGATACTTGCTATGCAAGAAGAGTTTAACCAATTCACCAGAAATGACGTATGGGATCTGGTTCCAAGACCAAATGGTTTCAACATCATTGGAACAAAATGGGTCTTCAGAAACAAGCCAAACGAGCAAGGAGAAGTTATCAGAAACAAGGCTAGGCTGGTGGCTCAAGGATACAGTCAGCAAGAAGGTATAGATTACACAGAGACTTATGCTCCTGTGGCAAGGTTAGAATCTATTCACTTGCTTATTTCTTTTGCTGCACAGAACAACATCACTCTGTATCAGATGGATGTTAAAAGTGCTTTCTTAAATGGTTTCGTAGAAGAGGAAGTTTATGTTCATTAACCTCCTGGTTTTGAAAATGAAAATTTTCCAGAACACGTTTTTAAACTTAAGAAATCACTCTATGGCTTAAAACAAGCTCCCAGAGCTTGGCATGAGAGGCTGAGTAATTTCCTTTTGGAAAATAATTTTGTCAGAGGAAAAGTTGATACTACTCTCTTCCATAAATCCATTAAGAAAGACATTTTAGTCTTTCAGATTTATGTTGATGATATTATTTTTGGAACTACCAATATTACGCTTGGAAAGGAGTTTGCTCAGTCTATGCAAGCAGAATTCGAGATGAGCATGATGGGAGAACTCAGATTCTTTCTGGGAATTCAAATGAAACAGACTCCAGAAGGTACCTACATACATCAGACAAAGTATGTAAAGGAACTTCTGAAGAAATTCAACATGTCAGAAAGCAAGGTAGAAAAGACTTCAATGCATCCTACAAGCACACTAGGTAAAAAAGAGGTAAGTAAAAAGGTAGATCAGAAGCTCTACAGAGGTATGATTGGTTCTCTTCTGTACATGACTGCTTCTAGACCTGATATCCTCTTTAGTGTCTGTCTATGTGCTAGATTCCAATCAGATCCTAGAGAATCCCACTTAACAATTGTTAAGAGGATTCTGAGGTATCTGAAAGGTACTACTAATGTGGGTTTGTGTTACAGAAGATCTGATGAATACAGAAGATGCGATGAATACAGATTAGTTGGATTCTGTGATGCTGACTATGCTGGAGACAGAATATAACGTAAAAGTACTTCTGGAAGCTGTCAGTTTATGGGAAGTCATCTAATCTCATGGTTCAGCAAGAAGCAACCCACAATAGCGTTTTCAACAACAGAAGCAGAATACATTGTTGCCGCTGGTTGTAGCATTCAGATGCTCTGGATGAAGAGTCAACTAGAAGACTATCAGATTCATGAGAGTAACATTTCTATTTTCTGTGATAATACTTCTGCTATTTGCCTTTCTAAGAATCCTATTTTACATTTTAAGGCAAAGCACATAGAAATTAAGCATCATTTTATCAGAGACTATGTTCAGAAGAAAATTATCAGTTTGAACTTTGTTGATACAGACCATCAATGGGCTGATATCTTCACAAAACCCCTTGCTGAAGATAGGTTTAAATTTATTCTGAAGAATATTAGTATGGATTTTTGTCCAGAATAAAATTATTATTCAGAGTCAAATTTATTTTGATGAAATATGATTAATGTTTATTTTCTGAAGTATTTCTTCTGATTATTTCTTTTGGTACATTATTTTCTGTGAAACTCTGATCTAACAAGTCTCAGAAGATCTGAGCGTTGTTTAACGTTTCTTTTTCAAAAGAGATTCAGAGGCATATCTACATCAAACACGCGTCACACAAAATTTGAAAGGGTGGAGTGTAATACAATGAGACGCCGTTTTGAGATACTGTTTGAATTCTCAATTTCTCGGTTTTCTTCCCACGCTTGTCAGAATCATTAAATGCTTTTAATTATTATTCTTTTTGATGTGACCTTTTGATTTAATTAAATAAATTAATTGTTGAACGTGTGAATGTGTGCCCTAATTGTTGCCCCTATAAATGCCACAACACAACACTTTCTCACCCTTTTCACTCTCTCTCAAATCGTGTATACATTTCTGTTTGCTCCATTGTTTCTTTATCTCCTTCAAACCTAAAACCCAAAGAAGAATTCGTTATCTCACTTCTTCAACAATGGCAACCTCATCTTAAACATCTCAACAACTTGAATCAACCATGGTTGATGTTTCCTCTTTTGCAATGGGTCCCGCTCCGTTCAAAGAACCAGTAAGAACTCTCCTCACACCCGTTGAACAATTGGAAGTTTTAAGTGAATTCTTGGTGGATTTTGAAAGCATCACTGAAAATGGGTTTGATTTACGTCCAACTGTGTCATCACAAGGATGGACAAAGTACTTTGACAGGCTGGTTGGTCCAGTTTACCCTTGCTTGGTCAAAGAATTTTGGATTCATGCAAGCGTTTTCCCCAAATTCATCACGTCTTCAGTTCTGGGTAAAGAGACCATTGTCAGTGAAGATCTGATTCACAAACTGATAGGGTATCAAGAATCTGATGGTGTTACTCATCTGCCAGCAAATCGTCTGGATATGGATGAAGTGTATAGTGAAGTGTTTACTTCTGGGGAAGCTTCCAGCAAGATAAAGGATCTGAAAGTTCAATACAAGATATGGCCTAAGATTTTCTTGGGTTGCATTCATCACAGAATGTCTATAAATTCTCCTGATTACATCAACTCTGATCAGATGTACTTCATGTATTGCTTAGGTAAAAGCATCAAGGTGGATTTGCATTACTTGCTATTCAATCATCTGTGGACTCATGTGAAACAATCTAGAGAAGAAGTCAGAACCAAGCACCAAAAGATGAGAAATTGGATACCTATGGGATGACTCATCTCAGATATTCTGACTGAGAATGGACTAGTTGGTCATCTGACAGAAGCTGGTATGAAAGAAGAATTAGCTTCAGTGGTTGGAAAACCTCTGAATGGCAAAAGCTTGCAGAGAATGAGAATTGTATAAGAACTTACTTTTGCACCAGATCAGATCAACTCTGAAGAAGTAAGGAAGAGAAGGATACCTGTAGGTGATTTTCCTCTGTTCCATGCTAATGAACCAAGGGAAATTATTCTAGCTTAGATAGCAGAATGCTTAGCAGATGGAACTCCTATAATAGAACATCTGATTCAAAAAGCAGATGAACCTGAACTTGACTTTTATGTGGAGAGACAAAGGAAGAAAAGAAAGGTCTCAGAAGAAGGATCCTCTAAGCCAAAGAGGAAAGCATCTGGCGAAGCATCTTCTGCAAAGCCAAAGCGCGTCAAGAAACAGAAAGGTAACCCTACTTCGGCTAGTTTAGATTCTATTTTAGAAACAGTAAGAGAAATACTAGCATCTGAACCACCTTCTTATGAACCAATTCCTTCACCTTCTCCTCCTCACGACTCTGAACCCACTCCATCTGAACCACAACAATCTCAACCACTTCCTTTTACACCTCAACAACATAAATCTTCTGAACACCAACAACCACAACCATCTGAACCACAATCATCTGTACCATCCACACCTTCCTTTAATATACACCAGAAAACGACTCCTGAGAAAACCCCCACTTCTGTTCCACAAACTTCTGAACCAACACCTTCTGTAAACCAAACTTCTGAAATTCCCCCATCTGAAAATCAAACACCTGCACAACAACCAGAAACCATTCCATCTGATCCTGAACCAGTTTTTCTTGATCTCCAACCTCTGACAACTGTATTTCCAGTTCCATCTGGATCATCTGAATCTTCTAATTCATCTTATTCCAGTGATTCTGATAAATATGATGTTATCTCATCTTTTTCTCAAACCTTATGTAACTATCCCTTCTGACCCTGATGATGATAAGTTTTCATCAGAGCCATCTTCATCTGAATCTCAGTTTGCTAAACCCTCATTTGTCCTCACTCCTTCTCCTTCATACCCACCTGTTATCATTATTCCTTCTTTTTCCATCCCCTCAACTTCTGAAACCACCAAAACACCTTCCTTAGAAACATATCTGAAACATAAACCTAGGCTGGATGTTGGTACTTTATTTGTTGGTTTTGAAAAAGAATTAAACATGTGGTTATCGACTGTTAAAAAGGAATGCATGTCTAGTTTGAATCCTGATGATTCTAAGGCTATCTGGAAGAGATTCAGATCTAGATTTGATTCTGTAGCTTCCAATCTTCAAGAGATCTGTTCTGATGATGCAAAGGTCAGATTTGCTGAAGTTATTAGACGAACTCTTCTGAGTGTCAGCAGAAAACCAACCTTGCTTCTGGAAAACACACATGCAAAGGACGTGTGTATTCCTTCTGAAGTCTTGGCTGCTTCTGAGATTGATGCGCTGCTTAGATCTGAAGAAGTCGCTCCAGAAGTTTCTGCTCCTTGTCTAAAAGAGACTCTTGTTTCTGCTCAACCGTCTGATATGATTGTCCAGAATGCTTCTTCTTCTTTGATCATTCACGATGCCTTTGCCTCTGCCTCTGCATCTGCTCATGAGTCATCTGAAGTAAAGAAAGAAAATGAAGATTTGCATGCTCAGTTTGCTGAACTCAAGGCCAGTAACTCTGAAATCAAATCATGGATGATCAAGCAAGAAAAGACAACAGAAGAAATCAAGATATGGATGGAAAAACAAGAAGAATCCACTTCTGAGATAACGAATCTTCTGAGGATTTTGGCTTCCCGTCCCTCTTAGTTTCTTTCTTTGTTTGTGCACCTATGTTATTTGTTTGCTTGTCTGTTTCTGTATCTGGATTATTATTTTCAATGCATCTGAATGTTATGTTTTTCTAGCTGAATTTATCTTATGCTTTATTGTTTTTCCTCTGTTACTTTTTTCTGTCTTAAAGTTTTTCTTAAAGATTTTCTTTTTGATATGACAAAAAAGGGGGAGAAAATGGTAATTTTGATAATTCACATAAGCAGTTACCAAAGGCAACTCATACATGATAATTTTCATCTAATCATTTTTTGAGTGTTTCAGAGCTAATAATTCTCATCTGATAAAATCTAAGAATTAACTCTGAACTAAAGTCTGAGAATCTACAAGTTTCCTCTGATGCTGAAAAGAATACAGAAGCTGAAAGGGAAGTGTTTATTCTTTCCAGAAGTATTCATTTCAGGGGGAGATTAATATTCTCAGGGGGAGTGATATTTCTTTTCTATTTAAAACAAAATTTCCCATAGTTTTTGTCATCATCAAAAAGGGGAAGATTGTTAGAACACAGATTGGTGTTTAATATATCTCATAGTTTTGATGATAACATTAATGAAATTTTGTATAAAGAATTTATATACTCTAATTTTGTTCAAGTGTTTATTTGTTTCAGATATCAAAATTAACATTATTCTGGAAGCAAGAACACCTCTGAACATTAAAGAACGAGAAAGCTCTGAGCGTCAGAAGCAACACATCAGAAGACTCTGGTCTGCTACAATGACTATGAGCGAAGCTAAGAAGAACTTGAGTGAAGAACGTACGTAAAGCTTCAGAAGACTCTGGATGTACTCAACGCTGCAAGTACAGAAGTTCTGATAAGCAAGTATACTCTGATAAGTATTTCACATTTAAAGCACTTGGCTGCAAACTCTGATAGAGAAACTCTGAGTGAGTTAACTTTGACCTAAACAACTAGGAACATCATCAGAAGTTCTGATACAAGACGTTCCATAGTTATTGAAGAAGATGTTGTTCAAATAAAGATCCGTTGGCATATTCTTTGGCATTATCCTAAACGGCTCTTTCCTTATTTGTGCTTGACACAGGATTTCAGACAAAAAGGATTTGTCTGAACATTCCCCTTCAGAGAAAGGAAAAGTCAGTAGAAGACAAAAAGAACAGAATGCACAAATTGCACAGTCTTTGAGAAAAGGATTTCAAAGTACTATAAAAGCATTTCTAAGCATCACTTTAAAGGTTAACGAACTTCAAACAAACTATTGACAAATTATTCAAAGCACTCATTCAATATTCTTCAAGCTAGAATAGTTTCTTATTCGCTCTAAAACTTGTGGAAAAATCACTGTTGTGATATAGCTTTTTAGAAACACATCTTAAACACAATTGTTAGTTTATCTTTGTAAAAGATTTCCTTAAGAAGACCAAGTTGTGGTCAGAATTTCTTGAGAAGACTAAGACAGTTGTCTTAGTGGTTTACACTGTAATCAAGTTTGATATAGTGGATTAAGTCCTTGTTGAGAAAGACAAATCACCTTGGTAGGGTGGACTAGATTAGTTTGAGTTCAAACGAACCAGGATAAAAATACTGTGTTATTTTTCTATCATCTAAATCGTTTTAAAAACCTTATTCAACCCCCACCCCTTTCTAAGTGCTTTTCCTACCTTCAAGTTAGTCAAAAGGTCTATGAAAGACCCTGTTCAAGTTAAAAGACTTAGTGAAATTCGAGGAGTCTTTTCCAGTTGACGTGGCTATGATATTTTTATCGAAGAGTATGGATAACATCATACAATTATTCAAGAATACGTGGAAACTTGTCAAAGACAAGAGATTCATGAAGATGGAGACGTGTCAAATTATGCTAAATCTACCGTTGTAGACGGTTATCTTAGGACTAGTATATAAGCAATGTTTGTTTGTAGTTTTAGAGGTCGCAATTTTACACATCTCACACTCAAAATATGCAATTGTGAAATTAAAAAACGAGTTTTCAATGTATATACTTGTGTTCCATTTATAAAGTTAATATTTTTCCTTTAATTTTTTTTTTACCTATTCACTTTTATGCATTATTTTTTCTTTCAATGTTTTCATTGTAAAAATCTTTCAAAACTTAACAATTTTCATACAAATTTATCACAAAATAATTTTAAATTTAATCCTTTAAATAAAATTAAACTTATCTTATTTAGTAAGTTTCACGGTAAACAATGACTTCAAGTAGCATTATCACTTCACTAAATGAGAGGAAGAAATCTCATAGAAGGATAATAAAGTTAATTTTTTTAAATAAGGATAAAAAAATTTAAAAAAAAAATCAATTTAGGGGAAAAAGTGCAGTTGAATTATGGAAACCGTGGGGGCATTTTGCTAAATTAACATTATAACCAATAAAATGGATCTGTGAAAGAATGTACTAGTAGAAAAACAGAAAACTTCACATGTTTAATTAATCGATTATTAATTAATTTAATTGATTTGGTACGTCCAAACACATAATATAGTTGAGAAACCCAATCCCCATTGAAATAATAATCAGATCCTAAGTTTGAAGAGTTTCGATCGAAGTAAATAATTGGATCTGAAAATAATCAGCAATATTCAGAAATGACGATGGCGATGGCGAGAATAAGTTCTGGTTTGCAATATCCAGAACGGTTCTACGCTGCGGCATCTTACGTCGGTTTTGATGGATCCACTTCTCCAACAAAATCTCTCACCTCCAAGTTCCCTAAGTCCACCGCGCTTCTTCTCTACAGCTTATACCAACAGGTTTTCACTCTTTCGTCTTTTTCCTTTTACCTGCATTGCGTTTTTTAATTTCTCTCAGTTTTGTCGGTGATGTTTTTCTCATCAATTGCGTGTTTCTGTGTGTGATTTTCATGGATCTGTTTTGATTTGATTGATTGAAGTTGAAGTTGAAGATTATGTTATTGATTGTTGCTGATTTTGTAATTTACCTAGCTTCTTCATGGTGGTGTGTTAAACAAGCTATTAGGTGGTTTTGAATTTTGATTTATGATTATGAGTGAGGAATTTGATTAATGTTAGTTTAATTAGTTGCCGTTATATGATGATCTGTTTTATAAAGATTAGATGGATTTCTGATTTCCTAACATCATTGATTCGGATTCGAAATTACTAGTTTTGGAACTGGTTATGGAAAACCTAATGTTGATCTATGTGGTTTTGTTAGCATTTTGGTTAGTCTATTACACTATGGAGAGTATTATATTCGAAATTACTAGTTTGGAACTAGTCATGGAAAACTTGCAGTTGATCTATGTGGTTTTCTTTACATTTTGGTTAGTCGATTATACTACGGAGAGTGCTGTTGGTTGCAAAATCATTTAATATGATATGATATTATGGCCATGTTTGGATAAACAACTTAATTAAGCACTTAAAGCATAAATTCTTAGCATATAAGTGTTTATGTATAAGCTATTTTCTGAAACAAGATGTTTGCATATAAACTTTAAGTTGTTTTGATGGGCTATTCTGGAGAGCTTATGGAAATAAGCTGAAAATAGTTTTGGACATTTTCATAAGATTTTTCTATAAGCTCTCAAAGCACCCATGAGGATTTATGTTAGTCAATACGTTCAAATAAGCTAATCCAAACATGTTCATAAGCTTGGTGGTTGTTGTAGCACTTGCCATTGGATACGCCGTAATTCACGCGAAATGCATAGAATTACAGTTTTACTTGCATGCGGCTCATATGCTACTCTGCTTGATCAAAAGCGAAGAAGTATGATATGCAATTAAAACATGAAAGAATTTAATGTTGATTTACTGGGATATGCCATTCTTCTAGCTTCAGCTTGTTGTTTATTTATTTGTTTATTTTTGGGTCTGTTGTGCCATCATTCTGTGGAGTTGAAGCGGTGAAGTTATCATTATTTCGCTGTAAAACTTATTGCTCTAAATTCATGGCTAATTTTTTATTGCAGGCTAGTGTCGGACCTTGTAACATCCCAGAACCCAGTTCATGGAAAATTGTGGAACACAGCAAATGGGCCAGGTTTGTCTCCTTTAAACATTCATGCTTTGTCTGTTTTTTCTGCTATTACTTACTATACCTCTCTATTCTATATGTCTGCATTGATATGGAATTCTGGTTTTGCTATGCCTGTCTATGCATTTATGTTATATAACTATTTTCTCATGAATACTGCACTGTTGTTTGTTTATGTTTATTGATGTTATATTTTAAATTATACTTGCAATACACACTAGTCCATTTTTTCTCCCATTTTGCTTCAGAATATTGTTTTAAGTAGTAAATTTTTATGCAGTTGGAACCAGCTTGGAAACATGTCTTCCACAGAAGCCATGCGACTTTTTGTAAAAATATTGGAGGTCATACAAATAATTTTTGTTGACATTTTCTCCTTCGTAAAATGCAATATATTCTTTGATTACTTTTGTTTTTATTTTCTTTTGATGTGTAGGAAGAAGATCCTGGGTGGTATTCAAGAGCATCTAACTCTGTTGCAGAGCCTGTAATAGACGTTCAAATGAATGTGAGTATTCTTAGGGCTATATAATATAACAATATTGAGTCTTGTTCTTGCTCATATGCACTTATGCTTTGGGCCTGGATTGAGCTTTACACGTTATACACACATATTATATCAAACTCACAATAGAGTAAGTACTGAGTGAGCACAATATGGTCTAATTCACGGTCAACTAAGTAGGAAGCTGGCTTTTTGGCTAAGAAAATTTAGGGTATTGTATAATTGCTTGTAACGCTACACATGCATGCAATTCCTATGCAATTAAGATAGTTGGATGGTTTTGGTGTAACATCAATTACAGATTTCATGATATGGCCTAAGGGTTTGATCTTTAGAATTAGATTCATTTCAAAGGCATGCCGACATGAATACTTATCAAGAGAATCTCAATAAGAACAGTTTCATCTGCATTCTCCACTTTTGTTTTTACTTGTTACCATCAACATTGCAATTTTTCCTGTATCTGTTTTCCAATGTCGGATTCTATCTTGCTGGTTTGGCAGTATAATTCCAAAGTTGAGCCGGTCATTGAGAATGGGAATACTTATCCAGAGACAAAAACTATTTCCTCTGAAAATGGAAGTCAAGTTGGAACACAAGATAAAGATGTTGTTGTGGAAGGCTTTGCTTCAGTTGGAGTTTATGATCAATGGATTGCACCTCCAGTATCTGGTCAACGACCAAAAGCCCGATATGAGGTTTTGGCTCTTGCATTATATAATAACTATAAAATTAATTCCGTAACATTGTATATTTATACTTTTAGCCCCCCCCTAAGCCAAGTGTGTTTATATGTTCAGCATGGAGCTGCAGCCGTGCAAGATAAATTGTACATATACGGTGGAAATCACAATGGCCGTTACCTCAGTGATCTTCATGTAAGCATATGTTAAATATATTTGTTACATGAAGGTATAGATTTGGGCTGAAGTAACTTTTTTATCTTGTGGGGCTTAATTGACACCACAACTTCTGGAAATCATTGTATAACTATATCTTGTATTACAGATAATCTTTTTGTGATCTCCCTTTTATATTGAATAAATTATGTGTTGATTTTTTTCGAATTAAATGGAAACAAATACAGGTTTTGGATTTGAGAAGATGGACTTGGTCAAAGCTCGAGGCTAAAACTGGAGACGGACCCTCTACAACTTTGGACCCTTGTGCTGGCCATTCTTTGGTTTGTATTGAACATAAAACTATGCATAACTGCTGTGTTGAATTTGTTTTTTGTTGACAGTCTTATACTAATTCTGTAATATTATCGATGAAAAATCACGTCACTATAGATTGCATGGGGAAATAAGCTCTTGTCAATTGCTGGCCATACAAAAGATCCCTCCGAAAATATCCAAGGTATAATATATTAGTGTTGTAATAATGTGTTTTCATTCTTTTAGGGATTTGCATCATATCTGTGCATAATAACTTAAAATGTGAAGAAGTGAATATAAGGCTGGCTTGGTGGCTGGGGGAGTTAAGAAGCGGAGTGATAAGGAGGTCGAGAGCCCAATCTCCACTCCCAGCATAGTGCTGACAATACTAATGTTGGCTGTTTAAAAAAAACTTAAAGTGTGAAAGTTTTGGAAATGATTTATTCAACATTGTATCATTAGAAGAGTGTCTTTTTGGAGTCATAGTTGTAAGCATTCTCACCTCTCCGGCTCCGCACTTTGGGTTTTCCTAGTCCAGTGTCAAAGAAGTTTGTTCAATAAGATTTTCTTCTGTGAATTTCAATTCTCAGAACCCATGTATAAAACACACAAAGCTAATAACATTTTCCTCAGTTCATTGGTTTGATCTATGTTCATTAATTACAGTGCATTTCTCCATTTTTCTATAACTCTTTTTCTACTCCTGTTTTTGTTGTTATCTTTTCTATTGTGATTGCAACTAAGTATGGGCACTACTGTTAAATATTATGACAGTGAAAGAGTTTGATCTGCAAACAGCAACATGGTCAAGTCTAAAGACCTATGGGAAAGCTCCGGTATGTGTCTGTTACTTTTATTGATCCTAAAGTCTTAAAATTTCTAATTATCATTTTAGGCCTATCTGACATGTCATATTTGCATTTCTCTAACAAGAGACGCATGTATACCTTGGCTTGTAAGCATACAACAGTGATGTCCCCTCTCTTCTCCTTTCATTCATTCTTTCTTTCTTTTTTGTTTTTAAAATTTAAGTATTATTCTTTAGTTCCCTCTTCTATCATGTTTGCTTTCTAGATATCATGTCGAGGCTAACCTGTGACCCTTGTTTTCGTCCATTCTTTTAGTTTTAATTAAAATACAGTAATAGTCTGTTTAGTTCCCTCTTCTATCATGTATGCTTTTTAGATATCACGCGGAGGCCAATCAGTGTCCCTTGTTGGGAATACTTTAGTAATTTTTGGCGGGCAAGATGCAAAAAGGGCTCTCTTGAATGACCTGCATATTCTGGACTTGGAAACCATGACATGGGACGAAATTGATGCCGTGTAAGAAATTTTCTAAAAAAACCCTTTCTATCTTCATGGTTTCTATTTTAACTTATCAGGGCTTTGTGGGAGGGGTTGATTTATTTTCTTTAATACCTCAGGGTGGACTTTAATGGTTTTGGGTTGTATGAAGAGTAAACTTCATATGACTGTTTGATGATAATCTCTGTTTATGCAATATTTGGTTTTGTCTTACCATTCTGAAGAGAGAGAAAATATGAAAAGGTAACATGATAAGGTTTTGTTCTAACTATGTCATAACTGGCAGTGGAGTGCCTCCTTCCCCAAGGTCTGATCATGCTGCTGCTGTACATGTGGAGCGATACTTGCTTATCTTCGGAGGGGGTTCACATGCAACTTGCTACAATGATTTACATGTTCTTGATTTGCAAACTGTAAGGCCCTTGCCTCATCTGTTAGGAAATGGACCGGAAAGTCATCTCCATCTAATTGTTTGCATGAATTCCACAGATGGAATGGTCTCGCCCCACACAACAAGGTGAGATACCAACTCCACGTGCAGGACATGCTGGTGTGACGGTAGGAGAGAACTGGTTCATTGTTGGTGGTGGTGACAACAAGAGCGGTATGCTTTTTTGCTGCTCTGTCATTAAGATTTAAACTTTCTGCATTGAGAAATTAACTGCCACACTGTACAAAATATTCCTTGATACCTTGGACAAATATTTTCTAAACTATTTGATGTACATGTAGCATGCCTGTGATGTGGGTCAAACTAAACCATTAAGTCTGTATTTGGATAGGTGTTTGCGAAACATGATTTTCAGTAAATTGGATTTTGTAAAATTGATTTGGTTTAAATTAATTTAGAAAGAAGTGATTGTTGTTCAGAACTTTTCACACTAAAAGCAAGAGATAAAACTTGGTGCAAGTATTCTAACCTAATGCAAAAGCTATTTCTTATTACTTCGAGCCAAACCGAGATTTGTAGGCAAAGGAATTTTTGCTCGAGAATATCCAAACATGTAAAAAATGATCAAAATCAAGTTTATGATATTAAGTCTGTGCTAAACATGGATCCGAACATGCATTAAATCATATTTCAACTCTCCTGTAGAGTTAAAGAGTGCATTCTACCTTCAAATAAATATATAAATCATACCAGTTTGTTATTTTTTTAGTTATATGCATGTGTCTAAGCATAGGATTGTTCTATGCATGTATCTAGAAGATCCTTGGTGCTAACAATGATATGCACTAAACAAGTTCATGTTTTGTTTATGGATGGAGAACTACTTTTATGATTAAGTTATTATGTTTGGTTAAACATGTAAAATTACTTTTTCGTATTAAGTTTCTAAAATGATATGCACTACTGTTGAGACTCACACTAGATGTGATATGGCTTAAAAATGTTTTTAAGTGGTGGTCTTCTTTCACCTTATAAGTCGGTTTTGTAGGGTTGAGTTAGACTCAATACAAATATTAAAATGGTATCAAATCCTTTCCAACATCCGGTGGACCACTCGTTATCTTTCCATTCGGATCACGCACTAGATGTCCACCCTTGAGCTTGAGAGGGGTATATTGAGAGTCTCACATTGGGTGTGATATGACTTGAAAATGTGCTTATAAATAGTGGACATCATTTACCGTACAAGTCGGTTTTGTAGGATTGAGTTTGACCCAACACAAACTTTAAGATGGTATCAGACCCTTTCCAAGATCCGGTGGACCACCCGTTTGCTTTCCACTTGGATCACACTCCAGATGTCCACCCTTGAGCTCAAGGGGGTATTTTGAGAGCCTCACATTGGATGTGATATGACTTGAAAATGTGCATATAAGTAGTGGTGGACTTCATTTAACTTACAAGTCGGTTTTGTAGAGTTGAGTTTCTCACAACACAAATTTATATAAATATATTTTAGCAAGGACAAAATGTCAATTACACCCAAAATAAGTAGTGGTATACAAAAAAACTACTGCATTATATCATTTTGTACTGCAACCTCATTCAAATGCCACTGCAAATTCCTCCAAATGCTTTTTGGAGTCCGGGAGTCTCTTCCAAAATGCAGTATAGAGAATATATAGATGAGTAGAGTAAATAAATCAGACAAAACCTGTTGTATGGGATATTTGCTAATGATTGCCTCTCTTTAATTCTCTTGTTTATCTCAGATTTTAGTTATTTCTTGCAAAATTGGCGATTAATTGTTTGTTGCCTTGATCTATCATACTAAATTGATACAATTGTTGTAGGGCATATTTAAGTGGTTTATTTATGCCTACTGTTTCATTGTGAAAGAAAGTAATCTGGAAAAAGCATTACTGTTTTAATGGAGTCACGGAAAGGTTACTTTTTTCTGGTGTAGTTAGTAGTTAATTACTTGCACCATATATCTACAAATATATCAATAAAAAGGCGTGGTTACCTAGGTTGTGAATATACTTAATGTTTTGGATTTTATGAGATTTCTGGTGCTGTCATTTAAGTTAATATATATGCCTTTTTATAAGTTATACTCCATGTTATTCTGCAGGGGCTTCGGAGACGGTTGTACTGAACATGTCTACACTGGCTTGGTCAGCAGTAACATCTGTTCAAGGGCGTGTTTCTGTTGCTAGTGAGGTACTTCGTCCACTTATTTTAACACGATTAGACGTGAAATCTAACTAGAACGCCGATTCTTGCTAACTCCTTGATATCATTAGGTATCTTTCTAGTGCCCACTGATGAACATAATTAAAATGCCTCTCATTGCAGGGCTTGAGTTTGGTTGTAAGCTCGAATGATGGCGAAGATGTACTTGTATCTTTTGGAGGATACAATGGACGTTACAACAATGAAGTAAAGATTATTTCAACATTTTCCCCATTCTGCTCTGTTATTTCCTTTGCTTTATCATTCTCACTGGTCAGATTTAATTTCTGCTTTCAGGTATATGTTCTTAAACCAAGCCACAAATCCACCTTGCAATCCAAAATAAATGAAAATTCCATACCAGACAGTGTTTCTGCTGTACCAAATGCTACAAATGCTACTCGAGATTCGGAGCCTGAACTTGGAGCAGGACAAGAAGGGAAAATTTGGGAAATTGCTGTGGACAACGCTTATCCAACAGTATGTATTACTGTAAAGCATATACATTTTTTTATATCTGGTTTTATGAAGCCGTTTTGTTCCAGCATTTGGTTGTGTTAGGAATAATTTTTATGGGGTGCTTTATTTTAGAAAACTATTATCTGTTCATGGAACTGATTTACCGAATTTTATTTTCTTGGTTGCATGCCTTTGGCTCACAAGCCTAGATCTAAAAGCTTGACATATTCTGTTTCAGTTTCTTTCCTCTTCTGCTCATTGCCTTTAAGAGAATCAAAACTATATTAAATGTTTTTTTTCTCTAAAGATCTGACTACTTTTATACTATCCAAATATGTCAAGTCATTTAATATGCCGTTCAATTTCTTTTCTAAGGCACACATAACTTCTCCAATTTGGGAAATTTATTGTTGCAAATAAGTGATTATTATTGTAAGTGCATATTATGTATATATTATTTTTTTCGGTATTAGGCCCATTAATTAGATCCGTTAGTTAGAGCTTAGTCTATATGTTCAGATTAGTGTGTAGTGTTCATAATATTTCTGTCTACACATGATAACACTGTCTCACAGTCTTGAAAGTCTTGCTTCCTCATGATACCCTGGCCGGGCTTCATTGAAGCATTTGGCACCTTCACTGTGCTTGTTTTTTGTTTGTTGACCCGAACGTATCGCACGCCCTTTTATTGTCATTGTTCACATTCTGTACAATGATACTATTCATTGGGTCCTTACAGTACCATTGCTCAGGCATATGTACCACAGTCGTACCTCATATAGTGTGCTCATTCACAAGAACAACTCAGACATTCTTATCAAAGAATTGAGCAATCCAGTTTTTGGATAAAGATACTATCCGCGCTGATAATGGAGAATATCTATTTACCAACTTCTTGTTGTTCCACTTTCATAGAGCTCTTTAAGGTTTCACTTCCCAAGCTGTTTAGATCCCATTGTATAGCAAGTAGAACAAGTTCAATGTATCTTAGGGAGTAGTGCTAGGTCAATTGTTCCCTTATAAATTGAAGTGGTCGTTTATTATCAGTGTGATTTCCATGTATGTATAACTTAAGAAAGCATACCAAGCACATTCAGAAAAACTGTCTTTCTATTCGTAAGGGACATTTATCCTACTGTCAAAGTGATAAATGTGGAAAAGTAATAATTGAAGATACATAAGAATCAGTTGTATGACAAAGATCTGTAAATAATACATGCATTTATTGATTTCTAATTTTGCACCTCAAATTTTGCATACTCTGCCTGCATCATTTAAATGACAAACATAGATCAAATTATGCATTTGTGCCCTATCATTTTCTTTCCTGCCAGTCACTGCTTTCATATGTTGGGTATCATACAGAAATCCAAAGGTGATCTCCTATCAGTACTAAAGGCTGAGAGAGATGAATTAGAATCATCACTTGGTAAGGAGAGGCTGCATACTCTTCGACTAAAGCAAGAGCTGGCTGAAGCCGAGGCTAGTAACTCTGACCTTTACAAGGTAACTACTTTTACAATTGAAATTCTTTTTTTTTTAAATTTTTTTTTATTTTGGGTTTATTCTGGAATGGATCCAAGAATCGTACAGTAGGCAAAATAATACTTTTTAAAAATAATTAATGACAATAAATAATTAAAACCCGAGGGAATATAGCTATTGCATTCAATGAACTCAAATTCAATATCCTACCTAGGATCGGGAGGGGGTGAAAGATCAATACACAACTCGGAAGATCCTACTGAAGGACAGGGATAAAACTATCATACATGATAAATAAAATAACCTCTAAATCACAACATTAGACTAAGTTAATTAAAAATTAATAACCATCAATCCATAAGTTCATAAGTTCACCACACAGTTCAGATCGGGGAAGGCAGAAACAAAACAAAAACAGAGTCTGCCAAAAAATCAGAAACAGAGAAAGGCCACGCAAAAGAAAACAGGGCAAGGGGAAGAATGTATCTGGGTGGGGGGGTGGTGTTGACGAGAACCAAGTTGCAGGTTGTAGAGGAAGGAGGAGGAACGACGCCGCAGGGAGGAGATGGACCGTGGGCGAGGGAGTCAAATTTCTCTCTTTTAGAGCCGTGTGGTGGAGACGGGATCTTGAGCGAGTCAGCCAAACTTTTCACCATAGCCGACCCGTTTCAGCCAAGCTCGTTGCGAAATGGTTAGCCCAAACGTGTTATCCTACGATCCCACTTCATAATCGCAGGTTTGACCATGCCGCACGCCTCCACTGACCCTGGCCGTATAACAGCATGGAATCATGGCTGTGGTGGATCTTGAGCGAGTCAAAATTTTCACAATAGCCAACCCATTTCATCAAAGCTCTTTGTGAAATGGTTAGCCCAAACATGTGATCCTACAACCCCACTTCATAATTGCGGGTTTGACCACGCCGTGCACTTCCACTGACCCTGGCCATATTGCTGCACAGGATCATAGCTGCAGATCTTGAGCGAATGATCAAACTTTTCACAACAGCCGACCCGTTTCATCAAAGCTCGTTGCGAAATGGTTAGCCCAAACATGCGATAATACGATCCCACTTCATAATTGCGGTTTTGACCGTGCCGCGCACCTCCAGTGATCCTGGCCATATTACAGCACGGGATCATGGCCGTGGATTGTAGAATCGTACAATCCTACCTGGAAGCTCAGAATCTTGTCCATATTGATTGCATTGCTTTATTTCGTTCTACTTCTAGAGATTTGGGTTCCAGGGAAGCCCCGTGTCTTTCTATCTAGTAGACCGCTTTCTTTTGTATTATTTGGGCCAGACTTAAGCAGATTAAGGTATATAATGAAATTTGAATATTCTAATGTTACTTACCAAAAAGATTGAACTACATCATCGCTCTTATTGCTATCAAAGGTCCTTACATTTTGTGCTCTGGCAATGTAGGAGCTCCAATCAGTACGTGGTCAGCTTGCGGCTGAACAGTCAAGGTGTTTCAAACTTGAGGTATGCATTAAAAATGTTCTGAAAATCTCCCGTCTTTATCTTTATGACTTGTGAGTGTGTTTTTGAATAGAATCCTGTGTTAGGTAAATGGTTTAAGAAAACTTATTTGGTAAATGTGATGTGCCACGCATCTGATCACCAAACTATTCATGAGCAACAGCTAACAATTAAATGAATTAATCCACATGATGATTTTGCTTTCAAATAATTCTTTGCAAAACTGGGTGTTGGTATCAAATGCTTTGAAATTGTTATGTCTAATCTGATTTATTATTATTTAACTTTAAAATATATATTTGAGAGCGCAGGTGGAGGTTGCTGAATTAGGTCAGAAGCTCCAAAATTTTGGGACATTACAAAAGGAGCTTGAACTCCTCCAGAGACAAAAGGCTGCATCAGAGCAAGCTGCTTTAAATGCAAGACAGAGGCAGGGTTCAGGTGGCGTGTGGGGTTGGCTTGCCGGTTCTCCCCCTGATCCAAATGCAGATGATGAATGAACCTTGCCTTAAGCTAAACAGCAACGCTTCATTTGGTTTCATTTTGCCAATTTTATTCTCAATACTTGTTGTGTATTAATTAATTAATTCGGTTCTTTTAGTGATGTGAATAAGATTTAGCTTCTATTTGAGCGGAGGAAGATTTTCTACACATGAGGATATGATAGTATGATATATAGTGAAGGTTATTTTTTCACCATTTTTGCTGATGACTGTATTCAAAGTGGATAATATACACTTACATGAAAATATAGAAATTCAATTTTGTGAGTCACTTATAATCATGTCAGAATTTTATTCAGGGAACCATCAATCGTAACAGAATGTCATTTGTCCCTCCAACCATTCCATTAGGTGTGTACGTGACACTCTAGGTGGGTGCCACGTCAATTCCACACAATATGGACCATTTTGTTCGAAATAATTTGTGAGTTAAGTGGCTACTTTCATGGGTTGTTTTGAAAAAGACTTTTTTTTTTATATACATTTGTTTTGAAATTTCAGTTTTTCTCCTCTCTTCCATTTATTCTTTCTCGATTTTTGTGCAAATTGATCAGAGCTATAATTAGGAAGATCTCACATCTTTAATTGGTTGAAATATATTTTTCATCTTATAAATGATTTTTAAAGATGAGTTAGGTCAAATTCTTAAATAATATTAGAGTCTATTGATTGAATTATGTGTTGTCTATTGTTTATATTCATGTATCAAATTTAAAAGAGTGTTAAGTGTAGGGGTGTATTAAAAAGATGCAAAGTTTCATATATCGATTGAATTATGTGTTGTCGTTGTTTATATATTCATGTATCAAATCTAAAACAGTTTTGAGTGTAAATAGGTGTATTGGAAAGATGCATAGTTTCATAGGCTAGGCTATTTCTCTTTTATTTATGATTTAACACACTTTCTCTTAGATTCTTCTCTTTTACTTATGATCTCACACACTGTCTCTTAGATTCTTCAGCTCCTCTTTTACTTATGATTTTACACAATTTCTCTTAAATTCTTCAGCTCCTTTAAGTCACTTATTAGAGAGTGTTTGAATTTTGTCAAGAAATTTTGTCTTCTTGCCTTTCTTTCTTGTACACTTCAAAATAGGAATTACAAATTTGCAAGTTGAAGCTGTGAGCGAACATGAGATATAACATGATCACTGAGAGCCTTACGAATAAAGTGACAGTTTACCTTAATATGCTTACTGGGCTCATGAAAAACTAGATTAACACTAAGTTGAATGACAATAATGTTGTTAGCATAGAGAGGAGTCGTAGTACCCGAAAGAATGCCAAGTTTAGCCAAGAAACTACAAAGCTAGATAATCTCATAGCAAGTTGTAAATATGACTCTATATTTCGACTCAGTGGATGACTTGGAGATTCGAGTTTGCTATCAAAAGTAGAACCAAGAAACAAGCACCAATCAGAAACATACCTCCTAGTGTCTAGACAACTCGTTTAATCTAATAGCCAACAATACAGTAAGACATGAATTGGAAGGAAAAAGTAAGCCTCTATTAGAGGTACCTTTCAAGTAAGATGTGATACAAAGAACAGTAGTTAAGTGAATATGATGAGGAGTGTGCATGAATTGACTAACTTGTTGTACCACAAAAGAAATATCGAGATGTGTAATAATCAAATAGTTAAGATTATTCACTAATTAGTGACAATTCAAAGGATTTGAGAAGATATCACTATGCCACAACGCTATTTAACATTAACTTCAAGAGGAGTATCCACTGGGACAACACACTAAAAGCTAGCCATAGAAATTAAGTCTTCAGTTGATTGACAAAGACCCCTTGGAGTTTAAGTGAGCCTACAAGCCCAAGAAGTAATGAAGACAACCTAGACCTTTCATATAAAAGGCATTCTGGAGTTGTTGTTTAAGTGTATGAATAAATGGTTGATTAGATCTTGTAATTACGATGTAGTAAACACAAATAAGAAGAAGGAGAACAATGCCAACATTAGTGTTATGAATAAATAAAGAAGTACCGTAATGACTATAGGTAAAAGAGAATCTAAGAAGAGTTAGTCAAAATATCTTAAACCATGTCTGAAGAGCTTGTTGCAAACCATATTAGAAACAATTTAGTTTGTGCACAACAATAGAAGAGGAGAAAAATTCTGGAGGAGTTATATATATATATATATATATATATATATATATATATATATATATATATATATATATATATATATATATATATATATATATATATATATATATATATATATATTATATATATATATATATATATATATATATATATATATATATATATATATATTATATATATATATATATATATAATATATATATATATATATATATATATATATATATATATATATATATAATATATATATATATATATATATATATATAATATATATATATATATATATATATATATATATATAATATATATATATATATATATATATATATATATATATATATATAATATATATATATATATATATATATATATATATATATATATATATATATATATATATATATATATATATATAATATGATCTTACCAAATGATCAGAACCTGAGATAGGCCAAAGACAAGCGTCTGTGATGCTGAGTGCGACAGAGGAGGAGGGGGTGTACCTGCGAGGCACTCCGATGCTAAAGTAAGAAAACGAGCAAGAGAGCGAGCAAGTACACAATATGTGTGTTTCAAGGTGAGAAATTGAATACCTGGCCTCTCAAATGAAAGGGTTTTTATAATGCCCCTAGCGCTTGGCCATTGGTCTCTATTTTTGGGTCGTGATAACCGTTTCCCGAAGAATAAGTAACTATCAGAAATATCGTTGGGACGGGTAGACGTGCCCATAACTAGCCGTTGACGCGAGTAGAGGCGTAGTTACGAGCATAAGCGTCTTGCCTGTTTCTGGATGGTGGAGCCGTGCGTGACGGGCAGAGACTAACGGGGAGAAGTGTTGTGACCAAGGGTAAATGGGTCAGCCTCCTCTATTGGAGGGGCAGAAAGTTAAACTTTCCACCAAAGAGGTTGGACTTGGGCAATTGGTCTGTTCTAGAAGCAAAAGTGGATTGGGCCATGTTCAGTCATTGTGTCAGTCTAAAACTATATATATATATATATATATATATATATATATATATATATATATATATATATATATATATATATATATATATATATATATATATATATATATATATATATATATATATATATATATATATATATATATATATATATATATATATATATATATATATATATATATATATATACTGCCAAGTCACCATGAAGGAAGGTATTCTTCACATTCATTTGATGAAAAGGCTATCCTTTATAAGTTGCAATAGAAAAAATAGTTTTAACTGTAGTCATTTTATCTATAGAGGCGAAGGTCTAATCATAATCCACTCCACATTCTTGTTTGTTGCCTAAGGAAAAAAGTTGAGCTTTGAAACAATCAAATGAGTCATTTGAATTGAGTGTCACATAATATTCCCATTTACAACCAATTGGTTTAGCTGTAGTTGGACAGAAAACGATATTGCAAGTATAATTCTCTTGAAGTGTTTGCAACTCTTCTTGTATTGCCTTTACCCACAGTGAGTCGTTAGTTGTCTGTGAATAACATGTAGGAACAAATATATAAGATAAAGTGGAAGTAAGAGAAGTAGATTCATCATCATACCTTTTGTGGACGAGATATATGTCTGGACCTTCATGGTTCCATTGGTGGAGGATCAATCAACGGTTCAATATCAAGAGGATCCAGAAGAAGCTTTTGCCTGACAAAGACATGACACGTCTTAAAACGTTCTAGAGGGTGAGTGACCTCCAAAAAATTAGTAAGTGAAGCAAAACCAGAAGAGTCAAAAGAAATAGGAGAAAAAATATTGATATTTAAAGAAAGCCACATTCATATAGATCCAGCAACAATAGGAAGTTGTATCATAACAAAGGAAACCTTTATGAGTAGGAGCATAATACATAAAGGCACACCTTATAGATTGGACACTCAATTTGTGATGTTCTGAAAATGGTAATTGAACAAAACACACACAACATAAGTGTGAAGATCATGATAATTAACTTTTACGAAAGAAAGGAGAATAAAGGTCGAGAACATGAGAAGGAATGCGGTTGATCAAGTATACCACCATGGACAAGGCTTCAACTCAAAACTCAAATGGGGCAGAAGCTTAAGGCATATAAGAACATGAACACTAAAAAGTAATACTTTTTGTTTGCAAGAACTCTTGGAGTTCACGAGAAACATATTCACCACCAGAATTTCTAAGTAAAAATTTGATGTAAGCGTGAAATTGATTCTCAATATATGCAAAAAAAAATTCTTAAACACGCTAAAAACCTCAGATTTAGAGTGAAAAAAAATATATCCATGTAAATTTAATATAGTCATTAATAAATCTTGATATTTGTCCCGCATATGATGTTTAACTCAACCAATACAGTACAATGATCTAATAATTTTGAATTATAAACATTTTAATGTTTATATATGAACTAGTGGAAGTGGGATATGATAGGCCTAAAGTGTGGAGTTTTGTAGAGAAAGAAAAAAATAATGAAGAGAAATAACTTATAGAAAGAAGTTGTTTTAGGCCGTTATGTTTTTATTTTAAAGACGTAGTTATATTAAGGTAGTTATGCATTATACTTTTATTTTAAATATGCAGTTTGTGTATGAGAGTTATATCATATGTTATATTTTAAAAATAAGCACTTGATTGACAAAGGAGCAGGGAAATGTCATGACCTATTTGAAAAACATATGATTTGGATTGTTATTGTCTTTATCTTATAATATATAAATGGTGCACTAGTAAATTAGAATTTGTCTTTGTTTCCATTCTCTGTTTTATCAATTTTCCTCTTCGTTAGTCTTTTGTAATTTTGTAATTTCAAGGTGTGATTTTTTATTTCAATGCAACCTTTAACTTAGTAAATTCTAAATATTGACTTATCCTAAAGTCTACTTTGTTTTGATTTCTAATAAATATATTTACTTTTATTATTTTATTCTTTATTAGGGATATTGCTTCCTTTCGAGAATATTATGTGATGGTTGATCTCATGGCTTTTCATAACAAATATGCACATCAAGTTTTAGATACAAGATTGAGTATCTCATTTGTGGTTTAGTAATACTCAATCTCTCACTTCGGGTTTGTTTAATTCACTCTCTTTGTTATGTAAAGAGAGAGAGGGAGAGAGAGAGAGAGATCAAATCAAATTTGGTCAGACAACAAATACTTCAACATGAGTTATATTTAAATAACCACCTGTGTAAGTTGCACACTAAATGAGCGCATTAAGCACATCGTACCTTATAGTGTATTGTATTTCACTTAGATTTATTGTATTTTACAGTGTTCCATATTTTACTAAAGTACATAGTACCTTATATTATTCCTTATTTCATTTAAGTATATTGTACTTTACCGTGTACACTATTTCTCTGACAAAAAAATTGGAAGAGTTTCGCTTATTTATTTTCTCCCTCGATAAGTCCTTATGGGTATGTCCCTATAGATTCTCGACACATTGAAAATTATATAAAATCACACATTTAATATAATAAACAAAGATCAGTATATAACAACACACAAATGTTATCCAAGTTATAAAAATGTTATATGATTTGACAAAACTTTTATGTAATAAAGTTTATGTGTATAATAACTAACTTGAGATTTGCCGAAATGATTACACATAAATAATGGAGCCAATCACATCCATTCACATCAAAAAACTAGAAGGCAAATAAGTGGAGGTTAATCTGACTGGTTAATAATTTATTATATTTGACGTGTAAATTGAAAATTGCCAGAATAATGAAATAACATTCTTTACAATAAATTGAATTTAATTTCATTGGACAATTTTCCCTTGTGATTATTAAGAACATTAATGATTCAGGGGTGTTGTCATAGACGCTCATAGCGTATAACCAAAGCAAGTAAAACCCCACAGATAAACAAGTTTTAGGATGCTTACGGAAACGCTCCAAGTGTACAACCAAAGCAATCAACCTCGGAGTAGATTAAATGGTTCACCCCTTTTCGGTAGCTCGCCACCCCAAAGGGTAAGGTGACCCATTATCATGTCAACCTCGAATTAGGTTTTCACTTGGGGGCAAGGAAGAGGTATTATCCATTGGTAAGGTACCGTCCCCAACAACATCCAATAAATATTTGAGCATTGACTTGGAAAATAAAATACCTCATAGAGCAACGAACTAGAGATCTAACACATACAACACAATATATAAAGTAACACTAATTATTAAAAAGTGAATATAGACACTATTAAAACATGATTCACGAAGTTCACAAACATGTTCAAACATGACAAACAGAAGTCACCCGGGTTAAAGAAATACATATAAAGGACTATGTTCCCAACTCATTCATGAGAAACATCGATTTCCCATTCTCCATTAATTGATCAGGACATACCAAATCTTGCAAAATATGCACCCCGAGGTAAAAATGCTCCACCTGCAAGAGAGCATTCTCAAACAAGTCATACACACAAGAATAAATATCTTCCACAGACTTCACACACTCCTTGGTCAAAGAAAGATTCTTAAGACACATCTTTAGAAGACCGTCTTAAACCTCATTCAAAGATGCCTTAAGTTCCTCTACTTTTTTTCGAGAAGGATCTAATGACTAGTTTACTTCAGTAAGAGAGGCTTTGGTCATAGACAACGACACTTAAAGAGAGGAGAAAGCTTCACTATTATTTGTCACTTCATACACAAGAGACTTTACCTTTTTAACCAGTGTGTCGGGGTATCCAAAGGTCTCCACAGTGGCTTCCATCTCAAAATCGAGGAAAAAGCTGCCCTGAAGCTCCTCTAGACACCGATCTCACTCGATGGTAAAAGCCTTGACACAATATTAAAGCATCTTCATTTCCTTTTGAATATGGTTCAACATGAAAACATCTCCCGGATCTATGACACCAAAGGGTAAAACAAACGACGAACGACGAGTAAAGAACACAAACGCTGATAATTCTTCTTCATGATATTTTAAAATTAAAACTAATCTTTTTAAGAGATGGAGTCCCGAACATCCTTATCCGTACGCGGACCGGGACATGGCAGAAGTAAGGGAGGCCTCGCAGCCAAAAGTGACGCAGAACTCCCAACAAAACCAAACCTCCTTAAATTTGGCCCAAGCAATAAGGGAAGCTTAACTAACGATCATTCTTATTAAGGCACCTAGAGCTCAAAGATAAGAGTTAGACTTCCCCTACTAGTTGGTTGAGACAAACACTTATCATCTTCCATCACAACTAGCTCATGGACATTTCAAACTCCAGTCGGGGACAAAGGAGAGGTAGCCAGAGTGATCAACCTGGTAGAAACCCCAAATGAAAAATATCCTCCAGTAACTGGGGTATTGGGGGTCCATGCCAATAGAAAGATAACCTAGGAAGTCTTCTTCAACCGATGCATTGTTTTCTTGCACTTCATCTTTTCAGTATAACCAATGGGAGAAACATTAAGCAATAATTTACTCAGAGAAACATTAAAAAAAATTAGTACACCAATGCTACTCACCAAAGATAATCTTTCTATCCATTTTTTGTATTGGAGTCGATTAACAAGCAAGTCTCAATAAAGCGCTTCAGTCGTTTCCTTGATGTTGTATCAGGTTGGATGATATCGCCAATATAACCGAGCTCTTTAAATAAAGAAACTAATTACCTTTTCATATATATCTCTTCCTGGGATAAATCATATTAATTATAGACATAGGACCTAGACTTCTCAAAGAAGTGACTTTGGCGCCAAAACTTAGAGAACACATTTGTGCATTTATACGGCGACCAACATATATTTTGCATACCTTTGAATGAGGTTCTTCATTAAAGAGGGATAACCAGGATGACTCAGTTCTTGAAATGCTTCACACTGTCTGAGTATGCCTAAAAAAGTTGGTGCTTTCCCTCAAATAAATTCGGCCATGACCATGCATGTGATGTGTTAAGGAATGTTGGGCCTTGACAAGATGAAAGAAGAGTGTCAAGGTGGGTACACTTTTTTATATTCAAATAATGCTTCAAAATGCCAACTTCAAAATGGTTGAAAGGAAGATAATGAGCCTATGAAAGAGGATAGATACCCGCAAAACACCCCTAAATCCGATGAAGATCCCACTTAAATAAATGCATGGTTTAGGCCGTCCCCATTGGAAATGAGGACACGATGTCAAACATGTCTTAATCTACCTAGTCCTCTGAAATATCTCCCTTTACTTTCCGAATCATGGTTGGACGTGATCTCCATAACAAGCTACTCTGTCAGAAATAGAAACAAAGTGAAATAAGCAGTTTAAATCATGTTCAAACCTAAGGTTAACACTTTTGTCAAAGTGCACCTATAATAGAGAAGTTAATAAAAGACAAAGCTAAAATAATAAAAACCCTAGTATCATCTAAAGTGCTTATCATCATCATTTGGTAAATCATCGTCAAAAAACAATTTCATCGATCAGACCTTACAACATATGTTCCCAAAAACCCTAATGAAGGAAGTGATAACGGGGAAGGAAAAATACAAACATTACCTTGAAAATAAGCAAAATGGAAGATTTTTGAGTCTAAGAACTAGTGCGATTGAATCTGAAGCTCTACGCAAAAAAAAATATCAATAATGGAAGAGGAAGAAAAGCCCCTAACTAAATCCACAAGTGGCGAAAGAAGAGACAATGACAAGTTGGGACGTTCTTAGGAATATCCCCCACTACAATGAGCCATACAATCTCATGCATTGGGAAGTGATAAATACTCCACCAACAGTTCAAATCTCCTTGAAAATTGGTCAGAACACTTAAATATCCTAGGACATAAGGGAAATCATTGATGAAAATCTAGGTACACGCATCAAAATTTCCATGAGAAACGTCATCAATTCACGAGGAAGGCATTTAATGCATCTGATCCCACTACAAGTAAACGCCTCGTCAAACTTTTCCGTGATTTCAACCGACGTTCGATCTAGAAGCGTACCTGGCAAAACCTTATCATGCAACACGTAAACATGGGCTTGGGAAAAGGTTCCAGGCCGCTCACAAGGCCTAATGCGATAGGTCCAAAGGAGAGATAGAGGAAGCAGGCACCATGAACAAATGTTCCCCCACCTTCACCTAAAGTAGGTAATTCCCTCTCTGATGTGCCATACATCGTTCAAATCAATTAGATGGTTGTATACATAACGTGTCACAACCCTCATTGACAATTTCAATCACTTTCACTATATAAGAGAAAAATGTGCATTCTCTGGTAATTTAAATCCATATCACACTTATCTCTTTCTATTCACTCCTTTACTGAGTTGAATGTTGGAGTTTTATTCTAACAGGTTCACATTCGTAGAACTAGACTGAAGGTCTACACCACCATACGAAGAGTACATCTCTCTAGTACTTTCACAATTATGGTTCATGAACAAAACAAGTTGGAAGACATAAATCTCTTATAAGGGGATAAAGTTCCAAAAGATAAATAAATAATTTAGAGTTTAAATACATATGGTTAAAAATCAATTTAAATGAGAAATATATTAAGAAAATTCACCAAAAGTTAAAAAATGAGATAAAATAGCTAGCGACTTTTACATGATAGAGGTCAACATAGTAGTCACTAGCAACTCCCGATCAATGGCACACAATTTCCCTATGTGTTTACAAAATCGTTTTCTCAAATAAACAGTAAAGTGGAAGAAATAAACTTTCACTCATCATTTCTTATCCATTAAACCCCATTCTTCCTTTCTATCCTTTTTTCATTTCACTTCTCCAATTCTTGAAATTGATTTTTCCTTTCTATCCTTTTTTCATTTCACTTCTCCAATTCTTGAAATTGATTTCACTATTGCAGCTGTGTAGAGTTTCTTGAACTTTTTGTCCAAACATATGAGAGATACAGATCCAAATTCATGATTCATGACCAATTCACATTTGATACACCTAAAATATATAAAATTGTAGATTATTAATGGTGGGTTGCATCAATGAAACAATCTCTATCTCTAATATATTTGTATTTTTTTAATTTTGATGAAGAAAAAAATGTTTTAAAAAATAAGAAATATTAAGAGGAAAACAAATTGAAAATAAGAAAATCTAAAAAATTAATTATCCAATCCAAATTTCAAATTGAGCTATAGAAATACAGAGAAACAGGAGAAAGAATTTATTTTCTTTTAGATTTGTATTTCCAACTTCCGACATATAATAACTCTTCACAAAAAGGTTAAAAAAAATGCTCTTAACAAAAGACAATATAGATAGTGTATTTTTAGGTATTGCATAATGTAAATATACTTTCAACAAAAGACAATATAGATGGTGCATATCTATTCTATGTGCTTAGATATATTCTATGTGCTTAGATCTATCCAATCTCAAAACAACCACGTGTCATCACGTTTATTTTACCGCTCCCAGATAATAAAAAAATAAACCACACCATTGAAAAATGAAAATCAAAGAAAAAGTAGAAGAACGAATCTCTCGTTTCTTCTCTTCCGTGTCACGCATGTGTAACTAAACTACCTTTCACTTCCATCTTTTCTAGGGTTTCGAAAATTCTCCATTTCCCTCAAATACTACCAGTGATGAGCGACGCTTCTCAATTCCAATCACAACACCATAACTCTTCCGACGCTAGGGTTTCTCGAAACGAAAATTCCGAAGATGAACCCGAAGAGTTCAGGGTTAGGGTTTCTCCCGACGATACATCAACCGTTGATATTGAATCTGAAAACGAGCATAGACCTCGTAAGCGCGATACCGAGAAATTTCCCATTTCTGATAGCAAATCATTGTTATTGGAATTTGACGAGTATGTAGCGTCAGAGAGAAGCACCGGAGTAACGGATCTAGGGTTTGGTTTTGAAGTTGGGGATTTGGTTTGGGGGAAAGTGAAATCTCATCCCTGGTGGCCTGGGCATATATACAATGAAGCATTTGCGTCTCCTTCGGTGCGTCGTGCGAGGAGAGAAGGTCATGTTTTAGTGGCTTTTTTTGGTGATAGTAGTTATGGATGGTTTGAGCCGGAAGAGCTTATTCCGTTCGAAGCGAATTTCGCTGAAAAATCTCAGCAGACGTATTCTAGAACTTTTATTAAGGCAGTGGAGGAAGCGGTCGATGAAGCCAGCAGGAGACGTGGTCTTGGTTTGGCTTGTAAGTGTAGAAACCCTAATAATTTTAAACCGACGAGGGTTAAAGGTTATTATTCTGTTGATGTGTTGGATTATGAGCCTGGAGGGTTTTATTCTGATAGTCAGATTAGGAAGGCTAGAGATAGTTTTGATCCGATTGAGACTCTTGATTTTGTTAGAGACTTGGCTCTTGCTCCTCTTGAGGAAGAGCATGGGAGTATTGGGTTTGTTCAGAATAAGGCTACTGTTAATGCTTATCGGAAGGCGGTGTTTGAGCAATATGATGAGACTTATGCCCAGGCTTTTGGAGTGCAGCGGTCTCGCCCTTCTCGGCCTCAGAATGTTCCCATCAATCAGCCTGCCAGGCAGCCTCCTAAAGGTAGATTACCATTCCTCAACTTCTTCATTGAAGCTCTGAATTTTGAAGTTTTTGTTTGGGTTTTTTGGATAATTAGCTGCTATTATTTTAAATGCTTCTTTATATGGTGGAGGGATGTATTGGTATAGTATGAATGGTGAATAGATTGATACAAATATGGGCATGTTGTTATAATTTTTTTTCTTTATTTAATATTATTTAAAGGATTTTTATGAGAACTTATTCAAAAAATAATAGAAGTTATTTCAAACTCAATTCTTGTAGATTATTTATAAAAGTAGTTTTGATATTCATTAACTTGGATATTCACTGTTAGAGATTTTAACATCATAAAATCACATTTAAAAAAAAATGTATCTCTTAATTATTATTTTTATGAAAAGCTACTCAAATAGCTTCTCATTTTAAAAATGTTTTGAAATTTATCTGTGTTATTGTTAATAGTGGATCGCATATTCAATATGAAAAATAGCGGATTGGGTACGGTATATAGCGACTTCAGTTGAAATATACATAAATATATATAAAATAAAGTATGTTTCACACAAATAAAAGCTGCATAAACATTAAATTAAAATAGTAACTGACAGAAGACTCAATATTTCAAACAACTAATAAAGCATGATGCATAGTTGCATACATTGTGTGAAGGGGATGAAGGAACTAAGTGAATAACAGAGCGACGGCCTTTTTCTTTTTGAGGTGGTAAGTTGTGTCTTTACCTAGGTACTATTGGTAGTGAGGTTTTATTGCTTTAGGTATATTATATATAATACCACTAACCAACTCACTACTAATTTTGTACTTTAAAAAAAATTATGTTTCAAAAGGTTTAGCCACCTCTAAAACACATAACTCTGCTATTCATTACATGCATGTATAAATATGATAGTGCACCAATATACTGCTAATAGTGGTGTTGACATGCCGTATTGGCTACCCCAAATTCCGATATCCACTAACAATATAACGACCCTATAGAAGTTTTTAACACCACTGAATTTTATCACCCCAAAAAGTCATTACAAAAAGATGAAATATCTGAAATGATTTTTCATGAGAAGTTATTTGAATCAAATTCACATTTGAAGTTTTATTTTTAAAAATATCATTGTTTTTAAAACTAAAGCATCTGTTATTTTAGAAATCCTTTAAAAAGACTGTTACTGATGGTTTTATGATATACTTATTGACATCTTTATTTATTTGTGGAGATATGTCCCTATCAGCACTTCATCTTTGAGTTGTTTGTGATACTTTTGGCACTTTACTTAATGACTAAATCTCTGTAAATCTATGGCTATGGACTATAAAGCAGTAGAGTAATTCAAAATACTTTTTTACTTAATACATGCCCTTGGATATTTAAGCTAGATTTAAAGTTAAAAAAGAAGTGATTAGCCATTCTTTGACTCTAAATTTTTGTTGGTTGATATTCTGGATGTTGTTTGAATCAATATTACCATATGATAAAAAAGTATTTTGAATTACTCTACTGCTTTATAGTCCATAGCCATAGATTTACAGAGATTTAGTCATTAATATTACCATATGATAAAATCATAAAAATATTGGTTTAGTTAGACTATTAAGAATGTGTTCGAGGAATAGTTAAGTAGCATCTATTGATGATAAGTATTTGCAGTTTATAAGTTTGTGTAAATTTGACATTTTTAGCACTTATAGTTTGGCCCCTCACTTGTATAGATATGTTAATTATTTTCAACGGAATGACAAATTGCTGTTTCTCGATTTACTCAAAATCAACTTCATATGTTAATGATACTTTTTCCTTCTTTTTTTCAGCTCCTTTGACTGGCCCCTTGGTGATAGCAGAAACTTTGGGTGGTGGGAAAAGTACAGCCAAATCTGTTAAATTTAAGGATAATCCAAAAAAGGATAGGTACCTTTTTAAGAGGAGAGATGATCCAAGTAACTCTTCCCAATTAACATACAGGGAGGAAATACCTGATGCAGCTGGGCGTTATGTATTTCAGAATAGGTCTCCAACTGTGCCTGTGATACCTGACAGTTTAGAAAATTGTGCAGACTCGGGATCTGTTACTCATGATGGTGCAACTTCAACTCCAGATGCCAAAGAAGCTTCAAGGAGTCAGGTTAAAGCAGAAAACAGTGGTCTTGCACCCCAATCCATTTCCTTAGATCCAAAACCTCATGTTGAAAAGGGGAAGATGGCCTACTCTGAAGAAACGGCTCATAGCTTTGAACAGGATGATACTTCAAGTAAAAATATTGTTAGGTCTGATTTGTCCGGGGAGTTGACATCGCAACGGACTGTTGATGAGACATCTCAATCATCCCATCTGGAGAGCAAAATTCATGTGAATGTTGAACCTGACAGGGCTGCAAAACTGTTAGAATCATGTGCAGATTTGAAGCAATCAGAGCAAGGAATTTCGACTGTTGCTGATGGAGGAAAAGACACGCATCAAGTTAAGAGGGAAAATAATTCACCTGTTGAAGCAAATCATAGGGAAACTATTGCAGTAAAGAAGATAAAAGGTCATAAGCGACCTGCAGATGACATGAACTCAAAGATTTCTATTATTGAGGAGAGAAAGAAAAAAAAGAAAAAGAATCTAAACATACAGCCGACGTCGGACCATTTGGAGAAGCATTCTACTTCTGTACAGTCTGTACACCATTCAGGAAATTTATCCGGGAAATCTGTCTTGACCACTTTGCCTCCTAGGGAAGGTATTCAACCAGAACAAATGCAGGAAGAATTCAGTGCTCGCAATTTGTTGCCTGTGGATACCTTAGGTGATGTAAATTTGGAAGTGCCGCAACTTTTAGGTGATCTGCAAGCACTTGCTCTGAATCCTTTCCATGGCATTGAAAGAAAGATTCCTGTAGCTGTTCGCCAGTTCTTCTTGCGGTTTAGATCCCTTGTTTACCAAAAAAGCTTACCGTCATCACCACCAACAGAGAATGAAGCTCCAGAAGTTCGTGCTACCAAATCTTCTTCTGATGTCAAAACATCTGACAATTATGAGGATCATGTCAGAGCTTCTCCACTTGTAAAACCTGTAAAAAATGTTCGGCCTGATGATCCTACAAAAGTTGGGCGGAAAAGGGGTCCCTCTGATCGCCAAGAAGAAATTGCTGCAAAGAGGTTGAAGAAAATCAAGGGTATAAAGGCTCTAGCTGCTGATAAGACAGCTACCAATCAGAAAACTTCTGAAGCTCGGCGAGAAGATAAGGCAACTTCAAGTCAGAAGATTTTGGAAGCTCGGCGAGAAGATAAGACATCTTCCACTCAGAAAACCTCTGAAGCTCGGCGAGAAGATGGAAAAGAACCTGTATCCCAGGCTCCATCCAAGTTGGTGAAACCAGACTCGGCCAAAAAAATGAAGTCGCCCACCACAATGGTGATCAAGTTTCCTCCCCAAACATCTCTTCCATCTGTGGCAGAGCTGAAGGCAAGGTTTGCTCGCTTTGGACCAATGGATCAGTCGGGTTTCCGTGTATTTTGGAAGTCATCAACTTGCCGTGTTGTTTTCTTATACAAGGCTGATGCACAAGCTGCGTTTAAATTTTCCGCAGCAAACCCATCCTTATTTGGCAGCACAGGTGTGAGGTGCCTCCTTAGGGAGTTTGGTGATCCTGCATCCGAAGCGTCTGAAGCTACCAAGGTTAGAGGAGATGATGGAGCCAATGAAATACCTCGTGTCAGGGATCCTGCCGCAGCTCAGCAGCAGACATCAGTTTCATCACAGAAGCCTCTAGTTCCACATGCAACAGTCCAGCTCAAATCCTGCTTGAAGAAATCTACTGGCGAAGAGTCAGGTCAGGGTACTGGTAATGCAAGTAGTAAAGGAAATCCGCGTGTAAAATTCTTGTTAGTTGGGGAAGAAAGTAGTAGTAGGGGGGAGCCATTATTGGTGGGTAATAAAAACAACAATTTATCCGATGCTGGTGCACCTGTTGCAACGGATTTTATTAGTAAGAATATTCAAAAGGTCACTACTACTACTTCTTCTAGTTCACAACCACCTCTGTTGCCCACTCCTCCTCAGTTTATAAAAACCCCACCACAAAATTTGCGTAATTCTGAATTGGCAATGGCATCCAGAAACAACCCCAATTTTATTAATACTACAAGTACATCAGCTACGGTTGATATATCACAGCAAATGATAAGCCTTTTAACAAGATGCAGTGATGTTGTTACTAACCTGACGGGTGTTTTAGGCTATGTTCCATACCATCCACTTTGACAAAAATAGCTCAAAATCGTTACATCATATGTCCTATACAAGAATTTGCAAGTTGGTATGTGTTACACAAGAATTTGCGAGGCCTAGAGCGATACGATATCGGTGGTTTTAAGTTAAAGTATTTGGGCTCTAAAATGTAATTGCACTCATTGAAAGTGGCATTCTCTTATTAGCTAGTTAATTTTCGTTTTTCGCTTTTCTTAATTATTTAAAGCACTTTGTTCGGAGTACTATACTGATTTGCCAACACCAATGGCACTTCAGTTGCACAAATATATATAATTATGTACTCGAGAATGGCATTGCTTCTATTTCTAGGTGTTGGCGGTGTGAGTGAGATTGCAGAGTTTTTGATGAACTTAGATTGAGGATTTCATATTGTGTAAGCTTTTAAAAATTATTATTGGTATTTATTGTAGTTTATTAAACGTAATATCTCCTATGCACAAAAAGTTAAGCATGTGTTAAAATTAAACTATTATGATTAATTGATTGTATAAAATATTTTTATATTCTCTCTAAATATCAATTAAATTTACAATTATGTTTTTTGTAATAAATTGTTCGTATTATCTGTTTTACTTTAATTATCAAAGGCGAGAACTTTATATTTCTAGACACTAATGAATTTTTTTTTTCAATTATAAATTTGGAGATGAATTTTTATGAACTATTGGTTAAAAAGTTAAAAAGTATACAGACTATAAAATTTGAAATTTTTGAAAAGTTGAGGTATCAATCAATAAAATTTGAAAAGCAGCGAATAATCGAGATTCAAAATGTAGTAAGACTGTCAAAATAAAATACAGAATATAATACTATAACAAAATGATAAGAGATTACTATTATGTGTGTTTGATAATCTCTCCCCTACCTCCTCTACCTGCTCTATCTCCTCGACCATCAATTCCCTTGTCGTCTGGCGACGTCTCCGCTACAATAATGTCCCCTGTGCCCCCGTCATGATGGTATCTAGGACTCACCTGACACCAGACCCATAAGGGAAGATACACTCGCCAATGTCTGTCTGCACAATCTCTATTATGCAACGAAATCTAGACAAAACATCATTAATATGATCTAGTTGAGTCTGTTCATCCTCTAGTATCTTCTGATGAGCTGGTCTCGATGGATCTCCTAGAGTATCATGCACCATGTACGGATGTGACACCCTGAAGAAACATTTGATGTACCCTTCGACGTAGTTTCAGTTGCTCTCACCTATGATAACCCGTGCCTCATCCAATACCAGATGACTCTTATAATCATCAAACATCTCCTCTACTTGTCTACGTGTCAAGGTTGGAGGAGCAAAGACAACAAGGTGTCTGAGAATGGTTTGAGTGTAGTTGAACTGTCATATGACACGCTCAGGCAGATGAGGAACAATGAAACACGATCCACACAAAAACCATTAAGAGTATAACACTATCTCGTCAAATGGTCGGGTCTGACGGTGATCAACGTAGCTGTTGAAGTGTATGTCCTCAGCAACCAAACAGTCAAGATAGACTCTAAAAGGCTCGACTGTCTGGTTCTCTCTAAGTGGGATAAAAACAGTAGCATACGACATATCCGGTGTACTCAGACACACTCGTCCAACCAACGATGCACGGGAAGTGCTGAAGGATCCAAGCCTGAAATACAAAATTTAGAACACACGAATCATCGACAATGTTTTGCAAATATGAAATGAAAATGACAAAACATTCAAAGATCAAGAATTATTACCACTAGTAGTGTCACGTGGCTTGTGACTTGCTTAGTCTTCCACATACAACCCTCTCTCAACTTCAAATACAGGTAGACCAGGCAAGCTGCCTTCAGTAGTATTCATGGATCCGCTCGAGATCCAAGAAGTACTGTATATAGACAACGTCAGTATAAGTAAGACTCTTGTTCACAAAAATCGAAATGCCAACCAAAAGCAACATGTATACTATCAAAGCATGCGTTATGTGGACCGCCACCTGTTCATCATCACCATGAGCCTGCTATGCCTTCTGGATCTCAGCCGCACAGGGCTTCCTCGGGAACTCAAATCTAGCATGAGCACCCCTGGTCTTATCTACCTCCTTCATCGTCTTCTCTGGATCAACCCCCAGATGCTCTACCATCATCTTGAATGCCTCATCTTTGGTAATCCTCCAATGACCGAGGAATTTCCCCCTGATCGGAAGATGTAATAAACATGAGACATCGTCAAGTGTGATAGACATCTCACCATACGAGAGATGAATAATGAGATCACAGAGTGCCATCTCTCTACAAATGCATTAAGCATCACGTGGTTGACCAGAGTGTAATCAATCATGCATAGGTACTTCAGGCCAGATATGGACATAACTGACTGAAACCAATCCTCATTTGGTTGAGGCAATGCAAAAATCTTCCTCCCGTGGTTAAGAAACTACTGTGGATCACACTTATGAAATTTTTCAGAAATAATCAATGTTATACATTATTAATGTCAGTAATTAAAATTTAGGTAAAAAACAAAGAATCCAACTAATGTTACCTCTATGTCCCAAATATGTCTCTGACAGTATGGTCTAGATACTGAGGAAGTAAGGACAAATCAACTGGACCTCCTCCAAAAGTCTCTAGCTGGGTGTAGCGGGGAAATTTGTGAGTGTAAGCTATTGATTAACTTAACTCAAAAAAATGCAAGAGTCGCTACCACACTTTTATTTTATCCAAAAAAGGAAAGGAAAAAGAGCTAACAAAACCAAAGAGTTCTAAAATAAGAACAAGAACAAAGATCTGGGTAAGGGGGTTGGTTACGCAATGGGAAGGTGTTAGCACCCAAAACGCCTATAGTACTCTATAGAAGCCCTTTGAAATATTGACGCTTTTTGTTTTGAAAAAGGTTTGTTTCAAAAGAGATTGGGGAGATGAGAAGAGGATTACTTTTTAGATTTTTGTGTTTGGAGAGACTTATCGCCTCATGCCTACGTACCCACAAAGTGCAATATAGGATCAAAACCTCGTAGTTCGTGGTACAAATAACAAAATTTTGTTGGTTTTTATTGATTTTAAATGTAAAGATAAGTCGTCATTTTAAGGAGAAAACTACGACTAGTCACCCACAAGTATAAGACAACATTTGCATCACCTAAAGATGGAGGATTTTACTTGGATTATCAACAAGTCTATCACTCAACATTTAAGTGGAAAATGTCAACATCTTAATACTATGAAGAATAGGAGAATTATATCTCAACTATGGAAATGACTCATGTCTAAACTTTATGAAAAATTTTAAAATGAAAAGTGCACAAAGGCACAAAAAGTTTGAATGAGGTAAAGTGTTTTTTATATATTTTTGAAATTGGTCAAAATATGATTAACCTTGATTGACATTTATTAAAGAAAACAGAGTTTGAAAATCACTTGACAAAAGTCAAAATTTTATTGTGAAAGCGGTTTTAAGTTTAAAAACAAGAAGGTTTTAAAAGAGGGAGAAGATTTTGAAAATTTAAGAAGGGAGGAGATGAAGTGACTACCCTAGAAAGCAAAATAAAATCTAGAGATAAGAAGGATCTAACCAACTTGTAGCACATTCCATAGCAAGCTAAATAAGAATTCCATCCATCTTGAGCATAAGCAAATGAACAAGCCAAATAAAGACAAAGATCCATAATACTCCAAACATAGGGAAAAGACCTAATTCTAAGTCCAAAGGTCCAAGAATAGTCAAAGAGCATAACCACAAAGTTAAGAGCACCGATTTTTTTATAGGTTTAATCCTTTATTAGTGTTTTAAACAAGATATGATCTAAGTGGACAAAAGAAAAGAGCGAAAACATAAACATGTGTCCAACATACAAAGAAAAAGTAACGGAAATCTAAACAATAATATGATATGAGATGATAATAATGGAGCATAAAGATAAAAGAGAGATAAGAAGCAAGAAGGAAACATAAACAAAATTAGTACAATGATATCATTAGTGAGTTAGTAATTAGTCGTTATAGCAAATGATCAACGATGGTTAACTCATGTACTTAACCCAAAGTTGATGAATACTCATTAGAGGATTGATAAAATCAAAGCCTCCTAACAACAAGCTTCATAGGTGATGGACCTAAGACAAATAATTAACCATACTTGAACTTTCAAACATAAGTTTGAGCCACGAATGATCACTTTTCAATTACGCGATAATTTAGCGCTATGTTAAGCAATCTTAATCGGGTTTATGTAGAAACCAAGACTATATGAGGCCGGTCAATAACAATGTTAGTGCTAATGTATGCTAAATAAGTGATATGTAGATCACTCTCCGAAAGCAATGCCGCACGAAAAAAAAGGTAACAATCTCATCTTCATCAAGAACTTGAAATAAGTTCAAAAGATATCAAAGATTTTCATCGATCAAAAGGAAAAAGAGAAGAAGAGAGGGAGTGCCAAACTGAATTACAAGTTCAAGATCATTCCATCTTTAAGTTCATCCACTCATCTTGGTGGATTAAAGAACTAAACATATCATTAACTCAAAGCACCTAAAATAAATTGAATAATTCACTTTAAAGATAGATTTGAATTAATGAATGTTTATCCAACTTCAGCTACACCCTAAGTCCAATGAATTTAAAGAGGAAAAAGACCTTTAAAAGTGCATTCCAAGGCAAAAATCAAAAGGAAATGGAAGAAGAAGAAAGAACCAAAATAGTCCCAAAACAGAGCCAAAAACTCAAAATCAACACTGGGTAACCGGTTACCCAAAACTGGTAACCCGTTACCAGTGCTAAAATAGCAGCAAAATAATATTGGGTAACCGGTTACCCAAATCAGGTAACCTGTTACCACTGCTAAAACAGTAGCAAAAAGGCTTAAAAAAGTGCAGAAACTTGATCAATTGTTTCTTTAAATACCTCATAATCAAGGATGAAATTGAGCACGAAAATTCAAGTAAAATAACAGCAATCAACACCAAGGGAACACAATTTGCAAGATCCAAAGATCAAGCAACAAGAATCAACAATAGATCACGTTGTGGAAGATGTATCAAGAATAATAATGGTGGATCAAGAAATTACCACTCTAAATCTAGAAATTCTTCAAATTAGCTCCACAAACCACACTTCAAAGCTTTGATATACTAGAATTGATGACAAAAAAGTAAATGGATGAAAGTTTAGCTCAAATATTAGTAAGTTCTAATGATGAACTTACTAACTTTCAAAGGAAGAAAGAGCTTTGGTGAATTTGGTAGTTGGAGAAAATTGAGAGTCAAGAAAGAATTTGACAAGGTGAATTTGACTATCAAAAGCTTATCAAATGAGAGAAATGAGGCCTTTATTTATAGAATTTAGGCTTGGAAAATTTGGTGGATTGAAGTTTGGTTTGGAATCAAAATTAGGCTTGGAATTTGAATTTGGAGGGAAATTAATGATCAAGTGGTGGTTAGTGAAGGTGTATGGTGGGAATTAATTATGACGAGGTAGGGGAATTAAAATGAAGTGATCTAGAATATTCGCATATTGCAATATTTGAATTTGGTGTCAAGAAATGCTGTAGAATTTGAATTTGCTCAATTTTCACAAAATTCGCACAAGGTAATCGGATACCCAATATTGGTAACTGATTACCACAGACAAAAATGGTGTTGTCTTGGTTCTGGCTCGACTCGTTTTCTTTTCAATGAAGGTATGGAAATAAACACATAAACCTTGGAGTCTCTTAAATAGAAGTCAATCAAATCTTGGGAAACTCTTGATTAGATGATTTTGAAATGGTTACAGATCAACTTTGACTTTGTTCAGATGAAATTCATTCGAGATGAGGGATTGATATTTGATATTTTTGCTCTAAAATCTTCCTGAAGAAGTTAGTAAAGGAAACAAATATTTTTTTTTTGGATTTTAATCAATGGTTAGTAAACATAAACATAAACAAATATCAAACAAGCAAGAAAACAAAAGGTGTCCGACGATCTCTCACGAACAAACCTGCAAAGGAAGGCAAGAGAACCAAAGCTTGCAATCTTGTTTGTGGGATAAGATGCAAATGACATGTGGGATCTTAGGGGTAAAAATTAGGGTATTACAACTACCCCTATTTAAGTTTCTTCTATCCGGAGATATGAATACTGACATCTTTGTCTCGACCAGATAGAAGAGACTTAAATATAACAAACAAACCCAATTTTTGGCCCTAAGAGGCCACAAAATGACATGATTATGCTAATGATATGCAGACACAAGACCTCTGTTGGGAGAAAATACCACAAGAGACAAACAAACATTGGGGAGCAAAAGAAGAAAAAGAGACTCCACAGGGGAAAACAAAAGAGCAAGATCCTATTCCGATAAAGGAAAAGAAACGAATCAACGAGGGAAGAGATACCAACTGCCGGTTACTGGGCGAAGATACTCGAACCAAAAAGAAGGGGTAAAACACTTTCTACTGGTTACTAAGTAGAAAATAAGTGCAATAAACACAAGAGAATTGTTATCTACCAGTTACTGGATAGAAAACAAAGAGATGTATACTTATTACCAGTTACTGGGTAAAAAGTAATCCACTTGTTGAGAGATAACCAACTACCTGTTACTGGATAGGAAAAGAAACAATGCCAACTACTAGTTACTGAGTAGTTTAGCGAGGGTAATGTCGTACCTCGAAAAATACGATCCTCGCGATGGACGCAGAAAATACGTTCGAACAGAGTCGCCACCGAACTTTATTCATTCCAGGGATGGAATAGGAAAATATCAATAAAACCTTTAAGGAGATAAGAACATGGTCATCGCAACCAATATTCTAGGTTCGGAAGCCGGTTACGCAGTGGGAAGGTATTAGCACCCTCTACGTCCGTTGTACTCAACGGGAACCTCTTGATTCGATTCGAGAGTAAAGTTAGCTATGCTTGTTGGTTTTCTTCTAAGGTTTCTCCTATAGGGGGGAATGGGTGGTTTTAAGATAGGGTGCTCGCCAAGGATTGGAGCCCTTGTGCCTACGTATTTTCACTTGTAAGAAGTGGAAAATCAGAGCATTCGTAGTTCGTGGGACTACGGATAAAAAGGGGGATTGTGCTCGCCAAGATCATCGCAATCTTGTGCCTACGTATTCTCATTGATAAATGAGAAATCAGAGAAGCCGTAGTTCGGCTAACTACGGTAAAAGGTTTGAGAATGAACGAGTGTTTAGGTCGCATTCTAACTGCTAAACATTGGCTTGATTGCTCGCTAGGGGAGGCTGAAGCACGAGTTCATATGCGCGGAAGAAAGGACTAAACAATGTTCTTGGTAAAGGGGTTGAGTTGAACGAGAGTTTAGGTCGCATTCTAACTGCTAAACATTGGCTTGTCTGCTCACTAGGGGAGACTGAAGCACGAGTTCATATGCGCGGAAGAAAGGAATAAACAATGTTCTTTGGTAAAAGGTATGGGAACCTAAAGGTGGGAAAGAAAGAAAAGTGCTCGCTAGGATCATCGCAATCCTAATGCCTACGTATTCTCAACAGATGTGAGAAATCAGAGCAGCCGTAGTTCGGCTAACTACGGTAAAAAGGGTTTGAAATTGAACCAGTGTTTAGGTCGCATTCTAACTGCTAAACATTGGCTTGTCTGCTCGCTAGGGGAGGCTGAAGCACTAGTTTGTTATGCGCGGAAGAAGGGACTAAACAATGTTCTTTAGGAAAAGGTGTTTGGATTGAACGAGAGTTTATGTCGCATTCTAACTGCTAAATGTTGGCTTGTCTGCTCACTAGGGGAGGCTGAAGCACGAGTTCTTATGCGCGGAAGAATGGACTAAACAATGTCCTTTGGGAAATTATTTAGGTTGGAGATCGCATGAGGGCGAGGAATTAGGTTTATCGTATTGGATGTTTTGGTTTGGGAAAGAGAATGAATTTGAATAGGTTTAAGGTTTTGATCGCACGGGGGCGAGAAAGAGGAGTTTGGTTAGGTTATTTGATGGAGAATGACGACTATTCGATAAACGAGCCGTCAGCCTCGCAATCAATTAATCGGGACATTATTGGAATGCTAGATTCCAACGACACCTTTTTCATTCGAATAATTACGAAATATGTTTGAGATATTTTCAATCGCACGAGGGCAAGAGAAGAGAGTTGGATAAAATATTTTAAGGGAGAATGATGACTACTCGATAAACGAGACGTCAGCCTCGCAACTAATTAATCGGGATATTATTGGAATGCTGGATCCCAACAACACCCTTTTCATTCAATTAATTATGAAATTGTATTTGAATGGACAATTATGGTATTTGTCCAAATAGTTAGGGCACGTGTTTTATAAACGAAAGGTTGAGCGAACCACAACCTAAAGCGTACGCCCCAAGAGTGGTTACTCAAGAATTCAAAGAGTGCGAGACTCCAAGAACTCAGTTCTTTCGCAATTTACTTAAGAAAATAGTTTGAATTTGGCGTATGGTTTAGAAACATATTAGGGTTTAGACTCGATCGTATGAAGTTGAGGAACGAGGTTAGACGAGTTGGACATTTAGGAGGAAGGACGACTATTCGGTAATCGAGACGTCAGCCTCGTAACCAATTAGTCGGGATATCGTTGGAATGCTAGATCCTAACGACACTTTTTTCATTCCATAAATTATGAAATAGTGCTTGTTGGACAGTAAATACTTGTCCAAATAATTAGGAGAAGTGTTTTAGGAACGAAAGTTCGAATGATGCACTATTCGAGGCGTACACCTCAATAGTTGTCACTCTCGAATTCAAGGAATGCGTGACTCCAAGAACTCGATACTTTCGTAATTTAATTAAGAAAAATAATTTGAAAATAATAACGTAGGTGGGTTAAACTAGGGTAGGAATATCATTCGAGTTAGGGTTTGCGAATTTTGAACGCTTTAACAGAGTTGGGTAATTTTAAGAATGAAAGACGAAACGACCACAACTCAAGGCGTACACCTCAAAAGCGGTCGCTCAAGGATCCAAGGAGTGCTAGACTCCAAGGATCCACCACTTTCATATAAATTCAAGAATGAATTTTTATCTATTCTAGTCTAAAAATAAAATGTTTTGATTTTAATAAAAGGTAAATAAGAATCAAGTTTGATAAAATTCAAAAAAGATAAATAAATAAGTGTCATATTGTAAAGCAAATATAAATTAAAATAGTTTATAAATAAAGATCTAACAAGATAAAACTAGTAATATTACTAATAACTAGTTTCTAAAACAAACCCCATAAGTCTCACTAATCACTATTATAATTACTAATGCCATATGTGATGATTGGTAATAGGCTAATGGGTTGAAATCCTCACATGACCCTACTGGCCCAAAAACTCTTAAACCCTAAGAAAAGCAAACGCCACCAATTAATACCGATGGCTAGGAGACCTGAGATATTACGGAGCTGCCAGATGCCACCTAGGGAAGACACGTATTGATGGAAAATGTCAAAACACTAACGACATTGACTAATAATGAAGACAAAGGAATCTGGAGAGTCACATTCCACCATTTAACATCTGATCACTTTCCCAACATACTTCAATACTCATCAGCTTCTCTTCCTAACGCCCAAAATACTTCCACCGGGTTCTCTCAAGAAAACCTCTGTTTCTAACACAAAATCATACCAAATCCTCTTATCTTCTTCCCATTCAAAACCCTAACCTCACTATGTTAACTGCAAAACTCATCAATATGCTACTCTTATGGTGAATCAGAGACCCTAACCTCCCCTGAACATAATCAATTTTGTGAACATTTATACAATATGCGGTAAGAATGGTGGAATAACAACAGAGCATCAAAAGGCATAAAGATATCGATGAGCAAAAATAAGCTAAAGGCGATGAATGTTTTACCGACTTGGCTGCTTCAACGATGACGGTGAGCGATTTCCTGTCTTTGCTTTGAGACCCTTTTCTCCTTCTTCTCCTTTTTTGTATTTTGTCGTGCTTTCGCTGAAGCTATCGTGTACTGTTACCATGAATTTGGAGCTAGCTCGCCTTACACAGAACTCTGATGTGAGCACTGTGAAGGTTTGAAAACGAAGAGCTTTAGTTTGGGTTAAGAGTGGATTTTAAAAGAGTAACCTTAGGGTTTTTTCTTCTTTTTCTTTTGCCAATGAATGGAGTTGCATTTATAGAGGATTTTAGGGTTTGGCTAGTGCGTGTGAACTTAGGGATTTTTAGAGGAATATGCTCTCATTCGTGTGAATATGAGTTGTGCAATCCTTAAAAACCGTTAGAAGGAATTTTTGCTGAGATTTTGTGGGGACCAGGGGTAGTGACTCATTCTTTGTTCTTGTCTTTAGTGTTTTTGCAAAATATCTTACTTTCACTGAATTTTTACCACACGTAAAATGTACCAATTTTACTGCTATTGCTTTTGCTGATGTATGGTTTTTGGCTGACTCAACATGATTCTTGACTCTTTGTTAATTTTGTTGTCTTACATTAAAATTATGCAGGACCTTGATGTGATGGTGATGACTTTAAGCACAAAGCTTTTGCAAATTTATCGTAGGCTGTGACAAAGTCATGTTGCCGGTTTTGACGGATTGACGAAAGTAACAATCACCAAAGGTAAATACTTCTTCTCATGATCTTCTATTTGGTGACATTTGATCCACTAGCTTCCTTCCATAACCTTCTGCATATGTTTTTGACAACTTTGATATACGACACATACGAGAAGGCAGCATCACAGTCCACTGAAACTGACCTCTATGTGATCTGCTTAGAAGACCAATCTCTTGGTAAGTATTAAGGTTAAAACACACCCTTGCTTGTTGGGAATCAAACCTATACGCTTCTGCTCTTTCGAATTTCTCTTGTGACAGATTTCTATACTGTGAACTCTGCTAATCTCTCTGTGTTTTACACCAATTTTCATGTACACTCTCCAACTTGGTATGACTGAACTGAGTCTGTGCAATACGTTAGCAGGATTGGGCACCATGCTTGGCTTTAGTGTGCTGAGTTAATCCCGTTTCAGAGTTGAATGTCTTGCTGCAGCTACTGCAAGAGAGATGTCCTCCGGACTTGGGAGATTTGGCATCAGTGTTTGGAGTCTTTCCAGCTTTCTTAGGGTGAGGGGTTGTTGTATGCCCAGCTTTCTTACCATCAGTCTTCTCTGGAGTGGCATTTTAGATTTCTTGGAAGGAACTAGAGTTTTGGATGCAGATTCATTGGCCCTCTTTTTCTCCTGGTCCACCTTCTTCACAGGAGTCTCTTCATCATCATCTTCATCAGAGCTATCATCAAGGTCATCACTAGATTCAATCATCATAATCATCATCTTTTTCCTCCTTTGGATCAACAACCTTCACTTGTTTTGCAGATGTACCACTCTTTTGCAGGTTGATCAGTCTTGGCAGGTGCACCAGGCAGTAGCTTTCTTAGATTCAGAAACTTTCAAGTCATCAGCCTTTGTTTCTGGTTTCCTATTTTCTATGGGCTGAGCCAAAGGAATTTCCTCCTCGTAACTTTCAGAACATTCATCTTCATCACTATATTCATTGTCAGGGTAGTAAGCTTTATATCCACAGAAATGGACACTAGAAGTTTTGGAACTGTGAGAAAGCTCAAACTCCTTGTCCAGAACCAACTCAAGAGTAGTCTGAGGAATTTTCTCTCTGTTAAGGATTCCCAAAACAAGCTTCTGGTCACCAACTTTCAAGTAAAGAACAACATGCTCATTAACTTTGTCTTTCTTAGATTCACCAAGTGCAGCCTGAGAAAGATGAATGCGAGCTTCAAATTAATGTGGATCAACCTTGACAGATTCACCAACCTTGACCTCAGCGCCCCAGAACTCCATTGAAGAAAGAGAGATAAGTTAATGAGTATGCAAGGGTACTTATGGTTGCTGTTAGTTGGGGAATGCGGCTGTCGCCGGTTGATCGAAGATGTTGAAGAATTGGCGTAAGTTGAGATAGTCTTGGGAGTTTTGTGAGTTGTCTTTTACTAACTCATTTTTTCATTCCTTTACGAGTTTTCGAATATGAACACCGCCGTTTTGGTGCAGCTTGAATTATGGTTGAAAAAGACACTTTGATATGGATCTTAGGTATAATCTTCTCCCTTGTTTCATTATTCATTTGAATTATTTAGCTTGAGTTAACATACATCATATGCTACATATTATGTTCCCTGCTGCCACGCCTTATTTTCGCTCTCTGAGTATAACGCACTAATACGACTTCATCCTTCTTTTTTCATGTGCATGATGGTGTTGCACCCCAAAATTTGCCCTCACAATACAAGACTTTGTGTTCCAAGAAGGTTCACAAGGTTCACAAAATTCACAATTGGTCAGAAGAGTTGACAATTCCCTCAGACAATGCACCTCCTAAGCAGTGCATCCAAAACTAGGGTTTTGACTTTAATCAGGCTAAATGGACTTCCAAGACTTCAAGTGAGCTTCATAACATCTTATATGTGTATAAGAACCCCCATGTCAAGTTTCAAGACTTTTCTCAAAAGTTTGCTCAGTCAGATGATCAGATAAGTCAAAAGCAGTCAATGCAGTTAAAAAGTCAAACTGAGGTCAACTGTGGTCAAACCAAAGTCAAACTTCATGATTTTTTTTGCCAACATCTAAGAGAGGTTGGGTGAGAAATATTATCATAATAATTGTAATACCCCAAATTTTGCCCTAAGATTTGTCGTCGCATTTCATTGCATTTTTATTGCATTTAATCAATTACTAACAAATTTGTGTAGTCGTTTGACTTTTTGCAGGTAAATATCATATGGCATGCATTTTTTTTCTAAAAAGTAAAAATGGCACAATTGGCAGGAGGACATGTGTAAGGAGTTATGAGTGTGAGAGGTTGAGAGTTCGAATCTCACCTTTGTCACTTTTTTTTGTTTTTTATTATTTTTACTCTAAATTTTTCTATCTTTCATTAAAAAATAACAAAAATAGTTTTTTATTATTATTTAATTATTATTTTCGTATTTTAATTAAATCATTTTTTAAAATATTATTTTTTTCACTTTTTTCTAAATTATTCATAAAAATATCCAAAAAATCATAAAATAAAAAATATTGAAAAAAATTTTGTTCTTTTTATAATATTTTTGATTTTAGGAATCAATAGGATTATTAGTTTTTATTTTAAGTTTATTTTAATTATTTTAAATTATTTAAATTTTATTTTTTCTTAACTAATTATTTAGTTTGGGCTTTAAAATGGGCTTTAGGGACATTATTGACAATTTGGTGTTAACCCTAATTTGTTCCCTATATATACATGTGTTGCCTTGTTGGAAAGAAGGGGAGAAGAAAAAAAAACCTAAGAGGAGTGAGTGTCGTTTGCCGTTATTTAGTTTTCTTCTTCATCCATTACTATTGTTTCTTTTTCTTCATCGTTTACCGTTATTTCTTTTCCTTCATCTATTACTGTTGTTTCTTTTTCTTCATCTTTTACCGTTATTTCTTTTTCTTCATCTATTACCGTTATTTCTTTTTCTTTATCTATTACTATTACGTTTATATATATATAATTTTTAAATTGTTAGAGTTTATATATATAAGATTAATCTTTGATCGAATTATGTCGATACGATGTTTGCACATTTGTGTGCATGACGCGTGACATTTGTGTTAGTTCGATCTGGTTGCGATGATCGCATTTTTGTGTGAGCAATAATACTATTTTTTGCTTAATTTCTTTTTCTTTGCGATAAATTTTGTTTCGTCCGATTTAGATCTGGTTGCGATGATCGCATTTTTGTGTGAGCAATAATACTATTTTTTGCTTAATTTCTTTTTCTTTGCGATAAATTTTGTTTCGTCCGATTTAGATCTGGTTGCGATGAGCGCATTTCTGCGTTAGCAACATTGTTGGGTTATTTGGCACATTTAAAATTCATTATTGCTTTATTATTATTATTATTATTATTATTATTATTATTAGTATTATTATCATTATTTATTATTATTATCATTATTATCATTATTATTACCATTATTATTATTGTTATCATTAATTTATTAAAACTTGTTATAATATAAAAATCTGTTTTTTAAAATAAATAAATTAACATCTTTTCCAAATTAATATGAAAACCTATTATTTTTAAGAAAAACTTTTTTTAGATAAATTTAAAATAATAACTAAAATCTTTTTTTTTTAAAATAATAACTAGAACCGTTATTTATTTTATTTTATTATTGTTCAATTCAAATTTCATTATCATATTGTATCTGCTCCTCTCATGTAACCTCGCGAACTTAACAATCGCTCTTTAAATTCTGCCTTTAAATTTCTGCTTGCATGGTTTAAATTATGACATTATCTCTCTGTTTGCATGATTCAATTATCTCACGCGTTTACTATTATTTCTGTCACATTGCACACATCCGAAGGTTAGGTCTAACTGTTTGGCCGCCGCGCCAATAGTCCGTAAAACTTCACACATTCAATTTCAAATCCTCAAAACTACAAACTACAAACCCTAATTTTCACAAATGCCTCGCCGCAGGCAAAATTACAATTTTACCCTTAGCATTAGGTCAAAGAGCCGCCGCGCTCATTTTAGGGTTTCCCGCCGTGGAATCCCTAATTTAACCCTAATTACAACTTAACATTTCAACGTAGAGATTTGGAGTTTCTACACTCCACGTAAGCGTGTCCTTAAGATGCGTTTATTCCCCTTGAGACCTTGACCACAGTCAAGAAGTTTCTAACCTCCCTATTGAGGGGAACTACGATTACTCTGATTCCACTCCCGTAAGGATACGTAGGCACAAGATGCGATGTCTTGCCGAGTAAACTTAGAATTAACCCCCTTTATTATTTATTATTGCTTATTTATATTTTATTTATCTTTGCTATTTAATTATTTTGCTTATTATTTTGTAATTGTTTCTTGGATGTAAACTTGTTTAATTATTTAATTATTATTATGGTTAGTAATTAGGGAGTGTAACAACCTGTATGTAATATTAAAATAAATTTAGATCACTTTTAAATAAAGATAATTAAAATAAACACGTCACACACGTAAGTCGATTTTAATCGGCGTCTCACTTCCTAAGGATATCCCTCAAGTTGCCTACGAATAATGGTTAAGTGGGGTGTATAAAGCAAGTCCCTCAAATAGAAAAATCATCAAAGTCCCTTATGGTTGCCTTTACGAATCGAGTCCCTTTCGAAAAATGATGATGGTCCCTTACATGTGCTTATTACATCCCACAATGGCCTTCAAAGTCAAATTGTCCCTCACATACCCCTTAACATCCAAAGTAAGGACTACCTACTCCATTATAGTAGGGATAGTCTTACTAAAGGAAAGAATAAAGAATAAGAAAGACCTTAAAACATTAGGGTAGGCTACTCCTAGATACTTGCTCACTTCAAAACTGTTTCACACTTAAACAAATTTTCAACAAGTTTTCAAACAAGTTCTTAACACATCCTCACATGGATTATTTATTAACTATTCTGAAAATTTTCTATTCACACACTACACTTTCAAAACAATTCAAAAGTGAGCTTAAGTACCTAAGAGCCCATGGATAACCATGGATGAAAAGGGTGCTAACACCTTCCCTTTTCATAACCTACCCCCCGGACCCAAAATATTCTCTAAGGTCTTTCCTGTTCTTTTATAACCTTTCCTTATGGATAAAATAAAAGTCGGTGGCGACTCTTGCTATCCGCAACATTGTTTAAAGTCAGTTCTCCCACCGTGTTACAGAACTGGCGACTCTGCTGGGGACCTATTTAAGAGGGGTACCCTTAGGAATTAAGATCACTTTAAATTGTTTGCCTTGTTTGCTTTATTATTATATTGTTGGGGTGCTCTTATGTGTGAAAGGTCCTAACCCGGATCTAGTGTACCTTAGGTAAATGGCAATAGACCAAGGAAACTGTACGACGTATATCGATACGGTTGATCTGGTGGCCATAGTTAGTGCGACTTCTTGGTTGGCGCTTATATTCCTTAAGTCAAGTTGAGGATAATATTGAGGCTGCCATATGTTGTCAATGCACTAACTGACTTTTAGAACCCTAGTTAACTCATCTTGGCCTTTAGAAAGTAGTGAGGTAACCGGCTTTGGTGCAGACTGAAGTTGGTTGACACTCGATACTACGCTCATTGAGATCTTAAACTTGGAGGGTTTTGGTTGGCAAGTAAGTTGCCTTCTGAACAACCACCCTTGTGAAGGATCAATGATATTGAGATCCCTTAGAACCTGGTTACTTTTGTAGGACAGGATGAACCATCTAACTTTAGGGGAGGGTACTTGCCTTTGAACCTCATGCAAGCCTTTAAACCTAGGGCTATGGTGTGACTTGTTTGTGTGTGCCACATGTTTGTGATTGAGCATGACATCATGACATCATCATGCATCATAAGCATATCATTTTCCCTAACCATTTCAAGGACCAAAGGATTTATCTTTGTTCTTTGTTGCAGGTCATGGCTTCTGCTCGTAGAAACACCATCAGGATCAACTTTGTAGGGATACCTGCTAAGCTCAAGGAGTTGGTTTCCCTAGTGCCTGATCATTCCCAGTTCAACAAGAGACATGGTCACTTATTGGATCTAGTTACTTCAGGGTTCAGTGAAGACATGATGAGTGTGCTGTTTCAGTTCTTTGACCCTAAGCACCATTGCTTTACATTTCCTGATTATCAGCTGGTTCCAACCATGGAGGAGTTCTCTAAGCTTCTGGGTATACCTGTTCTTGATCAGAAGCCATTCACAGGCTTAGAAAAGGAGCTTAAACCAGAAGTTATTGCTGCAGCTCTACATCTGAAGAAGTCTGACATTGTTCTAGAGACGAGAAGTGGAGTTAAAGGTATTCTTGCCAAGGTATTAGTGGATAAAGCTCAAATGTTCTTGAAGGCTATGAGCTACGATGCTGTTGAGGAGATCTTAGACTTATTGATTTATGGCTTAGTGTTGTTCCCCAATCCTGATCAGTTCATAGACGTTCATGCCATCAACATATTCCTGAGTCACAATCCAGTGCCTACCTTACTTGGAGACATCCTACATTCTCTTCACACCCGTACTACAAGGGCAAGAGGACCTTTGATGTGCTGCATACCTTTACTTTCTAGGTGGTTTATTTCTCACCTTCCTCGCTCAGTAATGAAGAATGAGCAAGGGTTCAGATGGTCCAAGAGGATCATGTCACTTTCTCACTCAGACATCCATTGGTGCTCCAGATCTATGGAGAATGTCACCATCATTGACCGTTGTGGGGAGTTTCCTAATGTGCCACTTCTAGGCATAAGAGGAGGCATCACCTACAACCCATCTCTAGCTTTACGACAGTTTGGTTACGCTCGGAGCGATGGTCCACATGACATGTTGATTCAGGGCATTGTGTTTGATTACGACAACGATCTTCAGGGTTACCGTCAGAGATTCATCCGAGCCTGGGGAAAGGTAAACAGGATTGACAGCAAGACACTGGAGCCTAAGTACACCGTTCCTATGGAGGCTTATCTCAGATGGGTACGATTTCGTGCTCAGACACTCATGATGCCATATCCTGCCATCCTACCAGTTACCATGGAACCTGTTGCTGAAGGAGACACAGCTTATACCATCCTTCACCCAGACATGCCTACTGATATGGAAGACTTGCAGAGATCATGGATCCAACTGAAAGAGCAAAGGGATACTTTCGAGGCTCATCACAAAGCAAGCCAAGCAAGGATCCTAGAGCTAACAAAGCTACTTCATGAGGAACGAAACCTCAACTCATACCTCAACACAAAGAGGAAACGTCCATGGGAGACTTAAAACCCCATCTTTTGTACTTATTTCGTTTTCATTTTTTGTAAGCCTAAAAGGCAAAACAAGTTATTACTAATAAAAAGTTACTTTCTTGTTTGTTTAAGCAAATTTAAATCCTGCGGTCCTTGAAAACATTGCATATGCATTCCCATATCATTGCATCACAGGTTTATAATTGTGCACAGGTTTCTCATCTCCTCGCTGTTTATTTCAGCAATGGCTCTTGAACAATCAGTTAAGGATCTCCAGGCACAGAATGCACAGTTCCAAGAGCTGATCCTGAACCTATCCAAGGGGCAGGATGAATTGAAGACACTGCTGGCCAAGAAGACTAAGAAGGCTAGAAGGTCTGCTGGGTTGCTCAACATGGGAAGAAGGTTCAAAGGTCCTGCCAAGACCAAGGAACAGGTTGAAGACTATGAATCTGAAGAATCTGAGCAGGAGAGAGGCAGTCTCCACAACACTATGGGGGACTCTGATTCTGAGGCTAACTACTACCATGAGCCTAACGAAGACAAATTCAAGATGCTGGTGGATAGAATGGATGCTATGGAATTACAGAAATCATCTGGGCTGGATTTTGAGGATTTGAGCTTGATATCTGGGGTGGTCATACCCATTGGGTTCAAAGTTCCTACATTTGTTGTCTATGATGGGGTCTCTTGTCCCAAATTGCATCTGAGGTCTTATGTCAGAAGAATGCAACCCCATACTGCTGATAAAAAGTTGTGGATCCATTTCTTTCAAGAGAGTTTAGCTGGAGCTCAGCTAGAGTGGTATTATCAGTTGGAGAGTGTCAACATCAGAGATTGGAATGACCTTGCTGAAGCTTTCTACAAGCAGTATCAATACAATGCTGACTTAGCCCCCACTCGCATGCAGCTTCAAAGCATGTCTATGGGTGCCAAAGAAAGCTTTAAGGAGTATGCTCAGAAGTGGAGAGACTTAGCTGGAAGAGTTCAACCCCCTTTGACTGATAGGGAGTTGGTTGATATGTTCATGTGTACGCTGAATGGTCCGTTTTACAGTCATCTCATTGGAAGCTCATCATCTGGCTTCACTGAGTTGATCATGACAGGAGAGCGAGTAGAGAATGGTATCAAGAGTGGTAAGATCCAAGTGGGCACTTCTTCATCAGGTGCTGCAAAGAAGCCTCCCACTGGGAAGAAAGAATCTAATGCTGTGTATGGTCAGCCTGATCGTAACAGAAGGCATCAGTCTGTTAGTGCAGTTCATATTTCAAATCCAACTTCTGCAACAACAGAGCAGCCTCAAGGCAACCAACAGAGGGCTAGAAGACAGTTCACGAAGATCAACATGTCAATGGCTCAGGCATTACAACATTTGTTGAAGGCTGAACTTATTACCCTGAGGGAGGCTCCTCAGAATCCCAATGTTACATCTCCCAAGTACAATCCCAATGCACGATGTGCATATCATTCAAACTGTCCAGGACATGATACTAATAACTGCTGGGTCTTGAAGAACAAAATTCAGGATATGATTGATGCTGGAGAAGTTGAGTTTGATCCACCAGGTACTCCAAATGTGATTACCGCTCCAATGCCAAATCACGAGAAGACTGTCAACGCCATTGATGAAGATATTGATGAAGATCTGCATGTCTATTCGGTTATGGAGTTGAGCACACCATTGTCTGTTATCAAAAAGAGGTTAGTACAAGCTGAGATCTTTCCAGGTTGTCATGAAGATTGTCTATATTGTACCTATAAGCCGGATAGTTGCTTCATTTTGAGAGATGGGATTCAACGTCTCATGGATAAATATACTATAGTGTTTGAAAGAAGACCAGCATCTGTAGAAAGTATGGTGGATCATCTGACTCAGGGTAAGAAGATTGAAGAGGTTGACATGGTTGACAAAGTACCACTAAGAATCACTTCAAAGGGTCCCGTTAAAATCATTCATCAGGGCCCAATCAAGATTACTGCTGAAGGTCCTGTGAAAGTTGTTGCTGAAGCCAGAGTAGCTCCTCTGATCATTACCACTCCTGGTCCTATTCCTTATACATCTGACAAAGCTGTGCCTTGGCACTATGGGTCTGATGTTTACATCCATGGTGTCAAACAGGAGCCTTTACCTGATATGCCTGTTGACATCGATAATATTGCTGGATCTAGCAAGATCACTCGTAGTGGAAGAGTCTTCTCTCCTCCAGTTGCTTCTAAGAGTGCAGTTACTCCTGCTGTTACTTCCACCACTGATGCTCGGGGCAAGGGTCCTGTTATTGAGCCTGTATCTACTGATGTGCCAGCTGCTGATGACCTCTCTAAGCAGATGGAAGAAGTATTGAAAATCATTCGCAAGAGTGATTATGATATTGTTGATCAGCTGGGGCATACTCCCTCAAAGATTTCTATGCTCTCCCTGTTATTATGTTCTGAGGCTCATGCCAAGTCATTGATCAAGTTTCTAAAGATGGCTCATGTACCCAGTGCAATTTCTGTGGACCAGTTTGAGAATTGTGTTGCTCACCTGACCTATGACAACGGGTTAGGATTTTCTGATGCTGACTTGACCCCTGCCAAGAGGGATCATAACAGGGCCTTGCATATTTCAATTGAATGCAGGGGCACTACCCTGTCTCATGTGCTGATAGACAATGGTTCCTCTCTGAATGTGTTGCCTAAGGCAGTCCTGAACAAGCTGAGTCCTGAAGATACGGTATTGAAGCCCAGTAATATTGTGGTAAAGGCTTTTGATGGTTCTAGAAGAGTAGTGCATGGGGAAATTGATCTTCCAATCAAGGTTGGCTCTCAGATGTTTACTGCTACATTCTATGTGATGGATATTCGTCCTTCGTACTCATGTCTGCTTGGTCGTCCCTGGATCCATGGGGCAGGTGCTGTGACCTCCACATTACATCAAAAGTTGAGATATCCGGTGAACGGAAAAGTTGTTACTGTCTTTGGAGAGGAAGAATACTTTGTCAGCCATGTAAACACTTTCAAGTATCTGGAAGTAGAAGGTGAATACATTGAAACTCCATGTCAGTCATTTGAAGTGGTTCCCTGGGCTGTTAAGGATTGTGTGACTCCTCCTGCTGTGAAGAAGGTTCCTGTGGTCATCAGAAACCCTCCAACAATGGCAATGGCCTCCCTCAATGATGCAAAAGCTGTGGTGGAAGAAGGTGGTTGTACTATTTGGGGTCAGCTTCCTGATATTCCATACAAGTCTGACAAGTTTGGTTTGGGTTTCACTGCAGAGTCCCAGAAGGCTGTCCGTCATGCCCGTGCTGTTCGTATCACCAATCAAGGGGTTATCAATGCTGTGGGAGATCAAGATGAAGACTACAACTTGGAGGCATGGATTTTTCCTACTGTGGGTGCTGGACTCAATAATTGGACAGCTGAAGATGTTATCCCTATCTCCTTTAGTCAGGAGTAAATACTGTTACTGTGTTATGTTTTTAAATTTATAATTTCTGGAACAATTAAAACTTTCAAGCCATGTGTCTTACCCGGGGCACAATGGTGTGCTTGTTACGGGTTGTCATTTCATTTGCATACTTCATTCAATAAAATCAGTGGACGTTTCGTTTTCGTAAATATTGTGTTCCTTGTCTTTCTTTTTCTTTTATTTTTGCTTTATCAGCCATGTGTTCTTACACACACCCACGTCACTAAAATGCAGATCCTCATCCACTCTGGATCCAGTTGATAACAGTTCTACTATTGCCAATTACAATTTCGAGAATCCGATCTATCAAACTGAAGACGGAAACGAGGACGATTGTGAAATACCTGTGGAGCTTGCTAGGTTGTTACAACAAGAAGAGAAAGCTATACAGCCACATGAAGAGCCAGTCGAAGTTGTGAATCTGGGAACTGAAGAAAACAGAAAAGAGGTCAAAATAGGGGCTGATTTAGAGGACAGTGTCAAGAGCAGGTTGATTCAGATGCTACGTGACTATGTGGAGATCTTTGCTTGGTCTTATGAAGATATGCCAGGGTTGGATACAGACATTGTGGTTCACCGTTTGCCAGTGAAAGAAGATTGTCGTCCAAAGAAGCAGAAGGTTCGTCGTATGCGTCCTGAAATGTCAGAAAAGATCAAAGCAGAGGTAATGAAACAGTTCAATGCAGGGTTCTTGGCCGTAACTTCTTATCCTCAGTGGGTTGCAAATGTGGTACCAGTTCCTAAGAAAGATGGTAAGGTACGTATGTGTGTAGACTACAGAGATCTGAACAAGGCTAGCCCTAAAGATGACTTTCCACTTCCTCATATTGATATCCTGGTAGACAACACTGCTCAGCATAAGGTATTCTCTTTTATGGATGGTTTCTCTGGTTACAATCAAATCAAGATGGCACCTGAAGATATGGAGAAGACTACATTTGTGACACAGTGGGGCACCTTTTGCTATAAGGTAATGCCATTTGGTTTGAAGAATGCAGGGGCAACATATCAGCGTGCTATGGTGGCTTTGTTTCATGATATGATTCATCATGAGATGGAGGTATATGTGGATGATATGATAGCCAGGTCTCAGAATGAAGAACAACATCTTGATCATCTGCACAAGTTGTTTGAGAGGTTGAAGAAATACAGGTTGAGATTAAATCCAAACAAGTGTACTTTTGGAGTTAGATCTGGAAAGCTCCTGGGTTTCATTGTCAGTGGAAAAGGTATTGAAGTGGATCCTGCAAAAGTGAAAGCTATACGAGAGATGCCAGCTCCCCGTACTGAGAAGGAGGTTAGAGGTTTCTTGGGACGATTGAACTACATTGCAAGATTTATTTCCCAATTAACTACCATCTGTGAGCCAATCTTCAAGTTGTTGAAGAAAGATCAGGTGATGGAATGGAATGATGAGTGCCAGACTGCCTTTGATGAAATCAAGAGATATTTGCTAGAACCTCCAATTTTAATGCCACCAGTTGATGGAAGACCCTTGATTATGTATTTAACAGTATTAGACAACTCAATGGGGTGTGTATTGGGGCAACATGACGAGTCTGGTCGAAAAGAGCAGGCAATATACTACCTTAGCAAAAAGTTTACCGACTGTGAAACAAGATACTCACTGCTCGAGAAAACTTGCTGCGCTTTGGCATGGGCTGCTCGCCGACTAAGACAGTATATGTTGACCCATACTACCTTGTTGATTTCGAAGATGGATCCAATCAAGTACATATTTGAGAAACCTGCTCTCTCCGGAAGAATTGCAAGATGGCAAATGATCTTGACGGAATATGATATACAGTATACTACTCAGAAGGCCATTAAGGGGAGTGTTGTTGCTGATCATTTGGCTCATCAAGCAGTAGATGATTACCAGTCAATGAATTTTGAGTTCCCTGATGAAGACATTATGTCTGTTACCAAAGAACCTGGACAATATGACGGACCTGAACAAGGATCTCGATGGACTATGGTTTTTGATGGTGCCTCCAATGCACATAGTAATGGTGTTGGTGTTGTGATTAGTTCCCCTGAAGGTTGTCATACCCCGATTACTGCCAGACTTTGTTTCTATTGTACCAATAACATGGCTGAGTATGAGGCATGTATCATGGGTATGCAAGTTGCTATTGATATGAAGATTCAGTTCCTTGAGGTGTATGGAGATTCAGCTCTGGTAGTAAGTCAGATTAAAGGAGATTGGGATACAAAGCATGATAATCTCATTCCTTACAGAGAACATGTGTTGTCTTTGATCCCACATTTCAAAGAGATTACTTTTGGACATATTCCACGAAGAGAGAATCAGTTGGCAGACGCATTGGCCACCATGGCATCTATGTTTGAGATAAGCTGGGATGATGAAGCTCCCAAGATTACCATTGATAGATTTGAGAAGCCTGCATACTGCAATGAGATTGACACTGAAGGGGCAGAGGAGAAGCCTTGGTTCTATGAAGTGAAAAACTATCTTGAAGCTCAGGAGTTCCCTGAAGGGGCATCTGTCAAAGATAGGAAGTTCCTGAGAAGGTTTTCTGCTAAGTTCTTTCTGAGTAATGGCATTCTGTATAAGCGTAATCATGATTCAACTATGCTTCGTTGTGTGGATAAGAAGGAAGCTACAGAAATTATGGAAGAGATGCATGATGGGACCTTTGGCACTCATTCTAGTGGTCATACCATGGCAAAGAAGACTTTGAGAGCAGGTTACTATTGGTCTACCATGGAAGCTGATTGCTATCAACACTCCAGAACATGTCACAAATGTCAAATCTATGCTGATAAAGTACATGTACCTCCATCTCCATTGAATGTGTTGACTGCTCCTTGGCCCTTTGCCATGTGGGGCATTGATATGATTGGTGAGATCAAGCCTACTGCTTCTAATGGGCATCGTTTCATCCTGGTTGCTATTGATTACTTCACGAAGTGGGTAGAGGCAGCTTCATTTGCATCTGTGACTAAGAATGTTGTGACTCGGTTCATTAAGAATAATCTCATATGTAGGTATGGTATCCCTGAAAGGATTATCACTGACAATGGCTCCAATCTGAACAACACTATGATTACTGATCTCTGTACGCAGTTCAAGATTAAGCATCACAACTCTTCTCCGTATCGTCCAAAGATGAATGGGGCAGTTGAAGCTGCTAATAAGAACATTAAGAAGATTGTACAGAAGATGACTGTTACTTACAAGGATTGGCACGAGATGTTACCATTTGCTCTGCATGGTTATCGTACTACAATACGTACTTCAACAGGGGCAACCCCATTCTCCTTAGTCTATGGTATGGAAGCAGTTCTGCCTATTGAAGTTCAGATCCCCTCCTTGAGAATTATGAAGGATGCAGGCTTGGATGAAGATGAGTGGATTCAGACTCGGCTTGACCAGATAAATTTGATTGATGAGAAAAGGTTAGCAGCAGTTTGTCATGGCCAGATGTACCAGAAACGGATGATCAAAGCTTTTGACAAGAAAGTTAAGCCAAAGGTATATCAGGCTGGTGACTTGGTAATCAAGCGTATCATATTACCACAGGGTGATCCTAGGGGCAAGTGGACTCCAACATATGAGGGACCATTTGTAGTCAAGACAGTGTTCTCAGGAGGTGCCATGATACTGACTACAATGGATGGTGAAGACTTCCCACAACCTGTAAACGCAGACATAGTTAAAAAATACTACGCATAAAAAGAGACCCGCTAGGTTGACAGGCCTAGGCAAAAATAAGGGCATCCCGGCAAACCAAAAGGGTTTGGGCAAAAATTAGGGATATATATATATAAAAAAGATGTACACCCGACAAGTCGAAAACCTGAAAAGGCGGCTTGGGCAAAAAAGGGTATCCCGGTGGATTGAAAACCTGAAAGGGCAATCCAGGCAAAAGTTAGGGATTAAAGCGTATGACTATGTCTCGTTTGGATCACTCATGAAACTGCAACCAGTTGTACTACTTACTCAAGCTCAAACAGATAAAGCTCAATCCAATCGTTTCCGTCTCAACAGCAAGAAGATGAGATACTTGAGTGGCAATAGTAGAATTGAAACTCAATAGGATTATTTCCCACATAGCTGATTCTTTTTGTAAAACTTCATGACAAAATTCTCTTACTAGGGTTTATGTCTCCTTGTACAAACTTATCCGTGTATGGGTCACTTTTGATATAAATAAATTCCATCTTTTGAATCCAGATTTACTTTTACCCTATTTACATAAGCGAAACGTCCATTGGTTGTGTTTGAATGTATGTATGCCTTTGAATATGATTGATGTTTACCAGAAACGCATGTATGCTTTTAACATGATTGATGTTTACCAGAAATGCATGAAAATGCAGTAATAGTATTTACTAAGGACGAACGAGGGAAGGATTTCAACGGAGCTTCGCCGGTTCATCTTTACAAGACAGTTACAAACCATCAGTAGGACTAATCCATTTTCACAAAGTCTAATCTCCTCTGGAATTTATATCCATCTCTTTTATCCTCGTACGGATATACGGGAAATTACTTTCCAATAAGGGCACGATGAATGAAGACGGGATGTTATACTTATCCTACTATCAAACGAAAACGAAGGTTATCTATACCCTACTATCCCCAACAACGGGAGGTTATCTATACCTTGTTATCCCCAACAACGGGAGGTTATCTATACCTTGTTATCCCTAGCAGACGGAGGGTTATATATTCTTCAACAACGAATCGGGATTTATTTTCCTTGGCCAGCAGTTGTTATACAAGGATATCCAGACACTTCCAGCAGTGTCATAGCATACATACATCATTTACATCATACCATAACATATATGTCTATAGTACATTACCTAAGTGCATCATGTCATACATGCATACATAAAGCGTAAACTAATGTTGTTATACAGAATGCTACCTTGTTTTCAGGTTAATTATCCAACAAACAAGCTTATGATCTTTGGGACTGCTTTATTGTAACCTCAGGGTTACTTTATCCTCCTGATGAGCTTCTTATTACTTTGGGACTGCTTTATTGTAACCTCAGGGTTATTTTATCCTCCTGATAGCCTCTCATGACTTCAAGACTGCTTTAGAGTTACTGATTGCTCTATCCTCCTGAAATCATCCTATTACTTCAAGACCGCTTTAGAGCTATTCATTGCTCTATCCTCATGAGGTCATATTACTACTTCAAGACTGCTTTAGAGCTATTCATTGCTCTATCCTCCTGAAGCCATCTAATTATTTCAAGACTGCTTTAGAGTTATCCATTGCTCTATCCTCCTGAAATTACATTATTATTTCAAGACTGCTTTAGAGCTATCCATTGCTCTATCCTCCTGAAATCATCACTTCAAGACTGCTTTAGAGCTATTGATTGCTCTATCCTCCTGAAGACATATCACATTATTATTTCAAGACTGCTTTAGAGCTGTTGATTGCTCTATCCTCCTGAAGCCATTCTATTACTTCAAGACTGCTTTAGAGCTATTGATTGCTCTATCCTCCTGAAGCCATTATTACTTCAAGACTGCTTTAGAGCTATTGATTGCTCTATCCTCCTGAGGTCAGATCATCACTTCAAGACTGCTTTAGAGCTATTGATTGCTCTATCCTCCTGAAGACATATCACATTATTATTTCAAGACTGCTTTAGAGCTGTTGATTGCTCTATCCTCCTGAAGCCATTCTATTACTTCAAGACTGCTTTAGAGCTATTGATTGCTCTATCCTCCTGAAGCCATTATTACTTCAAGACTGCTTTAGAGCTATTGATTGCTCTATCCTCCTGAGGTCAGATTTATCACTTCAAGACTGCTTTAGGGTTATCATTATTGATTGCTCTATCCTCATGAAGACATGCTGTTACATCAGTATTACTCCAGACTCCTGACAGTTCTCATTATACTACTGAAGAACTTTCCCCTAGTGGCATCTTTAAGCCCACTCAATCATGTTCAACCAACCATCAATATCACTCCATGCACTGGTGAGTGCAAATTTTTGGGCTTTTGTGTTCAATCCCCTTCAACCTTCCAAGTTACGACTGGCAAATATACCAATCTAACCCCTCAGGTTTCAGAAAATTGAACAGGGGCAGATGGGAGTGAACAGGACCACTGAATTTGGAAGTTTATTACGGATCAATGGAGCTCTTGTTTGTTCAAGTCGCATTACTTGGAGCTGCCGCGCACATCACGGTTACCGTTGCACACATTATGGTTACTGCTGCACACCTTGTGGTTACTGCTGCACACATTATGGTTATCGTATCCTACACGAGTTGCGTAAATTCTTACACGGTTAATGTCAGAGAAACTGAATTCTGCAGGAGTGAGATTGTGGAATTGAGTCATCAAAGAACTTTAGCTTGTTCTTGGCGCCAAGGGCATGTTTCATTGACTCTTCAGGGAGATCTTTTTCATGAGCAATTTGTAGGATGTCTTGATTAGGTTGCATAGGGACTTCTCTTTTCAGCATATGAGCTAACGAAGCAACAGATGTAGAACTTTTTTTGTTTGTTTGTAATTCAGGACAAAAATTACTGTCAAATAGTCTGGAAAATTTCCACATGATATTTATCTCTCCTTCAGCTTCTGGAACAACATATTTATTGATCAATCTTGAGATTGCATCTAGTTCTCTTTCAAACATTGGCATGTGTAACATGTTTTGCTAAGAAAGAATTGGATACACGGATAAACCGGCTAAAACAGTGCCTTCCTGTGTGCATCAGATGATTTTGATACAAAAAGTCTTTTACATTCTTTCCAGCTTGTGTTCTATCCCCAGAATACAATAAAGCATAGGGAGTGTTAAAAAGATGGTTTGTTGTGTAAAGACGAGTTTAATGTATTCTAGACGTTGGATAGGTGGGACTGCACCATCAACCATATATGGATGTTTGTAAATCCCACGATAGGACCTCCTTAATCCTAACTCAGCATTGACCTTAACTATTGCATTTCTTGAAAAGAGTCTTAAGAATGAAGCAGCAGCAATACAACAAGAGTTTACCGCATGAAACATTTCAAATTCATTATCAGTTTCGTCTCTAAAAGATATTAAAGGTTGTGTTGGGGTGATTCCTTTCAGAATTCAATTCTTCTATATCTTTTAAAACTTCCATGTCCATAAAATCAGGATTTAAATCGTCAAAAACATATACCCCTTCTGGATCTCTTAAGTTAAAATCCAAATTGACGAGATGACCAACTGTCCGCACGGAAAGAGACTTCATCTTTGTAATATTGATGCAATAGCCTTAGGAATTGTAATGTGACTTCTAGTTTGTAATGATTTCATTTGACTTGAAAAGAGTATTTCCAACTTTACGGTATCTTTAAGTAGCTTTGTGAGTATGAAATGTGTTATTTAAGATCAGAAACTTCATTGAGAGGTATTCTGAGAGGATTCCTCTATGTTGCTTGTTTGATAAACCGGCTTTCCATACTGTGACATTTTGCTTGCAGCTTCCACTAATATCATAATGTTGGCATTATAGTCTTCCTTTTTTTTTGGTAGAATTATGTGATTCCATGCCAATACTTTCTACTTAATCTGAAACAATTATGAATTAATTTATATGTTTTGACAATGATCCTTACTTGGCCACGATTACCTTTAGCACTTCTGGTTGCAAACTAAAATATCTCGAAGCCAAATATGTCACTGCCAATCCTAAGTTTCTCTTAGACTTCACAACAATTGTAATAAAACTTGGTATGGTTTGAAAGGTGTACTACAATCATGGCCTTAAAGCGCGAATTGAAAGACATTATCCACAATTCGAAATCGCTTCTGGACTAATTGTATTTAATCATGCATTTGATGTTGTTGACCATATCATATATGTCTGATCGTGATAACGAGGACACATATGAGTTTGGGTATAAGGGGCTGGAGGCGCGCTCTTCCCGCAAGAATTCAACAAAAATTGTTAGGGATTACAACCACAATGTGTACACACATGGTCTTTATGAATAAAGTCTCAGATAGTTATAGCCAGAAGTCGTGAAGCAATAAGAATAATCATTAAATACTGAAGTAGGAAAATTTTGGGGTATGACAGATGCCCCTATCTAATTGCCTTAAACCTGAGAGAATGAATTGCTGTATGACGTTCATTTTAAGGTGGAAGTCAATTAGATATAAGAAGACCCCGAAATTTGTCCGATAAGCAAGTAAACTGCAGTGAGATATACTAGAGCAGAGTAGCAGGATGTAAAATATAAACGAGATAATCTGACATTCTCTGGGTGGTTGAAGCAGTCCCTTAACTGATAAGGTTCTTCGCGATACCAGAGTACTATAAGCGATCCTCTTTGGGTGGTCGAAGCAGTCCCTCATTCGCTAAGGTCCTTCGCGATACCAAAATGGTATAAAAGAACCTCTTTGGGTGGTCGAAGCAGTCCCTCATTCGTTAAGGTCCTTCGCGATACCAAAGTGGTATAAGCAAACCTCTTTGGGTGGTCGAAGCAGTCCCTCATTCGTTAAGGTCCTTCGCGATACCAGAGTAGTGTCTCTAAACACGTGAGATTCTTCGGGTGATCGAAGCAGCCTCTTATCTAATAAGATTCTTCGATGATGCCAAAGTAGTACCTCTAAGCACATGAGATTCTTCGGGTGGTCGAAGCAGCCTCTTATCCAATAAGATTCTTCGATGATACCAAAGCAGTATCTCTGAAAACTTGAGATTCTTCGGGTGGTCGAAGCAGTACCTTATCCAATAAGGCTCTTCGATGATACCAAGCAGTATCTCGAGTGATAATTTTGCTGAGGAATAGTTGAGCTAAAATCCCTATTAGAGGAACAACATTGTGCAAACTCTGCAGGGGGAAAGCCTTCAAGAAACTTTTTAAGGTAACCTCTGCTCGGGGAGCCATAAGAGCAATAGTTGCTGGAGATTATCATCATCAATTGCATGGTTGGAGAATGACTTGCTGGGGAGTAGAATTCCCTGAACTCGTGGGGTCTTAACTCTTTTCAGAGTCATACTGCCAACTTCACTGGAGGACCGACCAAGATGCTTGCAAACTGATCCTGGATCCTGCTACATTGCTATGTAATGCAATGTTTTATGATGCCCAAACATGCAAATGAGATGTAACTGCTAAGGAGTGCACGATGCGTATGCAAGTGATGTGTTAATGCTTGATATGATTATGATATGAGGCTGGATGCTTATGACAATGCACATGATCAAGTATGCTGGGGATAAAATCTTGCCGGAGATATCACCAGGGACTGGATTTGGTAGTTGCCAAATGGATTTGGACTTTGGTTTTATGAGGATACCATCGAGGGTGGACTTTTATTGGTTGCCAATGAAGATCGGACTTTTAGGCGAGGTGCCAACGGGGGTGGACTTTGAAATGGTTTGCCAGACAAGAACATGGACTTTTAAAAGATTTGCCAGACGAGAACTGGACTTTGAAATGACTTTCCAGACGAGAACTGGTCTTTAAAGGATTTGCCAGACGAGAACTGGACTTTGAAGGATTTGCCAGACGAGAACTGGACTTTGACGGATTTGCCAGACGAGAACTGGACTGTAAATGATTTGCCAGACGAGAACTGGACTTTGAAATGATTTGCCAGACGAGAACTGGACTTTAAAGGATTTGCCAGACGAGAACTGGACTTTGAAGGATTTTCCAGACGAGAGCTGGACTTTAAAGGATTTGCCAGACGAGAACTGGACTTTGGAAGTTTTAATTTCGGTTACAAAGCTCTGACAGGTATCAGGTCCAGGTCGTGGGGATGAAACCCAATGATAGGGAGACCCTTTTAGGAGGCTAAGGTTATGATGGGGTGGTGACATGATTCCCTGACACTCAACTCTTGCTGACGAGGATAAGCTTGCTTGAGTAATTGCCCTAGTGTAGCTCAACTTGCCCCAGTCTGGGTCTATGAAGAAATTTTCCTTGAACGAAATTTGGAAGCAGTTGTACCATGAGATGAACTCAAGATGGTTTGTTCCAAAATTCTAAGTCATGAATGGAATTCGGAAGCAGATATACCATGAGATGGTCTCGAGATGGTTTGTTCCAAAATTTAGTCAGGAAGGGTTTTGACCTTGATTAACTGACCCTTGGGGTAATTGGCTTCAAATTGTCCTTGAGGTAGCCTGCTCCCGAATGAGCGTTGAAGCGACATGACTAGTGCTGATTGAGCGTTGGAGGGACTCTCCCTTAATCAAAAGAAACTCTGGGTATCCTGCCTCTAGTCGGATCCTTTGCAGAAGTGGTATACTCGTTCTGGTAAGAACCTAACTTCTAGCTGATATGTCATGACGGCTTACAAATGTTGAGCGTAGCGACTCATCCAAAGCATTTTGACTGTGTGAGCGTAGCGACTTAACCAATGCATGTTACTCGTGCTAGCGTAGCGACTTAACCAATGCATATGGATTGCGTGAGCGTAACGACTTAACCAATGCGTGTTAGTCGTGCTTTTGCTCTGCCCCAAGGCCTTTGACGCTTGTTGACCTCAACCATCAGATAGTTTGCCTCAAGTTCAACCAGTTTGCCCCAGTCTACTAGGTATTTGAAGGATTTTCTTCTGGGATGAGAACTTTGGCGATGATTATACCAGGATATGGCTTGAACCCATTTGCCCCAATGTCTGAACCTTGCAGTGGTCTGCCCCGGTTTAAACCTCAGAAGGACCTGCCCCAGATTCGTAGGGTTAGGAGAAAGTCTTAATTCAGGTCAACACCAATGATTGGTCAAGTTCCTCTTTGATTGCACTTTCGTTGGAATTTCCATAATGCCAAGTACTGACTTGCAGTTAAAAGTGTTCATTCAAAGAATGGTAATTTTAATGCGACATTTATGCAAAATTTGAAAGGATCATTTATTAGGAATGATGTAAAAGTGTGTGACGAATGGATTATTAGTCCAACGCAGTGCTAATTTAATTGGTGTGTGACGAATTGGACCATTAGTCCAAACGCAATGCTGATTTAATTGGTGCAAAAGATATAGCAAGCATATGACACCAATACAGAAGATTAGAAAATATGTAGGAGTCAGTTTACTCAACCTTACTGTAGTATGCTTCCAGAATAAACCTCGCCTCAATTAGGTCTTTTGAGGGTTGTAACATGGTCTGGTTCACAGTTATAGAAACAAAGGATATAAGGCTCAAAGTTTGATTTGTACCCACCCCTTCTTCTTAATGACCTCCATACCTACGTTCAGTTAATTTTGCACCTGCTTGACAGTGTAAACTTGATGGTTCAAAGTTTGCTTGAAATGGCAGCCACCTTATTTTGATGGATGTCAGTAACCCCTTGATTTGGGTGGCCACTGAATCTTATTTTGTTTTTTTTTTTGTCGAGGATTTGAGGGCCTCTTTTTTTTGATCCCTAACTTTTGCCTGGACTGATTTTGTTTTTCTAGTCCATCGGGATTGCATTTATTTTTGCCTAAGTCTTCTTTTGAGGTGTAAGACTTAGCAGGCTTTTGATTTTTTTGGATTTTGTTGTGACTGCCACGTCATGAGTCGTTAAAGAACAACCGTCTTCTGGATTTTGCTTTGATGGTTTGAATGCGGGATTGGATTAACTGAACACTACCCTGCCCCAGGTTGAGTGTTTAAGGGTTTGAATATCCGAAGGAAACTCCTACTTCTAGGTTCGAAGTGGTTTAATAGGGATTAGCTTCTTATATCTCCAGTGTTTGGGGATTGAAACAATGCCTGTACATCATCGGCAAGAGTTTATCCAAAAAACATACTATCAACAATTATGGGTATTTAGCTTTCGTCATCCTCCCTCAAATCTTTGCTAAAGAGCATTATGATAAAGGAAGTGAAATATTCTTGTGATTTTTGCAATAAATGAGTAAAAAAACGAGTGAATACGAATGGACTTGTTCAAAACATGCATAATTATCACATTAACAATACCATTAATAAACGACAATGTCTAAAAGCAAGTAGCAATTAACAGAAAAGAAATTACAAATGCAAATGATAAAAAATGTCCTGAAGTTGCCAGTGTTGAGGATGGCTTCTTGTCTGAACCACGGGCTTTGGGAAATGCCTCTTGAAGTCTTGCAACTCATTTCGGCGCGAAGCTGACGTGCACAACCAAATTTCCTTCTGGAAAGGATATGTACTTCTTGTCAATCAACTGTTGCACCTTGGCTTGAAAAGCTTTGCAATCCTCAGTTGAATGTCCCATTGATCCAGCATGATATCCATAATGAGCATCGGGATCATACCCAGGCGGGTATGGTTCTGGCAAAGGCTTGATAGCTTTCGGTTCTACCAGCGAGTTTTGGACCAGATGCGGCAAAAGTTGACTATACAACATAGGAACTAGATGAAGAGGAGCAGTCCTTCTTTCCAAGTTGTTTCGAGGCCTATGCTGATTCTGACGTTGATTCTGATAACCCCGGCCACGGGTTTGTTGATTTGCATGAGGAGCAACCCAAGGTTTCTGGTATGGTGCCCTAGGCCTGATTGGTCGCCTATAAGGATGATATGGTGCAGGCAATGATAATTGTCGAGAAGATGATGAACCATAAAGTTTTTCTGGTGCACCTTGAGAATACTCGACATTTGCTATGACCGCATCAATTTCATTATCCTCTTCCTCTCGAGGATTGCTAAATGATTCAGTCTCACCCGTCTGGTTGCTCGAAGCATCTTGGATTTGTTTAGTTTTAAGGTAATTCTCGATGCGTTCTCCTACTATTATAAGGTCATAGAAGCTCAAGAATGCACTTCCAGCCATTCTTTCGTGATAAGAGTCGTGCAGGCTGTCCAAAAACATGTCGATTAATTCTTTGTCCAATAGTGGTGGTTGCACCCTGGCTGCTAACTCTCTCCACCTTTGTGCATATTCCTTAATGGATTCATCGCTCTTATGAGATAGGCTTTGCAACTGCGTGCGACTGGGAGCCGTATCCAAATTATACTCATATTGCTTTAGGAAAGCATTGGCTAAATCTTTCCATGATTGGATGCGACTTCTCTCTAAATCCATGTACCAATTCAAAGACGCGCCATTCAAACTGTCTTGAAAACAATGAATCATCAACTTGTCATCAAGGACATGAGAAGTCATCTTTCGGCAGAACATTACCAAATGACGCTTTGGGCAACTGAGACCGGTGTACTTCTGGAAGTTAGGTACTTTGAATCTCGAAGGAATTACCAGGTCTGGCACAAGGCACATATCAACAGCATCGAGCCCTGAATTATCACGCGCTTTCATAGCTTGAACTTTTTCTTCAAGGGCACAAAACCTCTCCTCCATAGAATCAGTCAATGGCATCAGCTGAGGCTGGGCAGGAATGTTCATTGGCAAAAGATTACCACTAGCCAGATGATCATACAAAGGATTGGTCGACATAGTGAAACCTGATGAAGAGTTAAGATTCTCCATCCCACTTTTTCGAACATTAGCCTCTAACATAGCTACCTGAGCTTTTCACTTGATTAGTCTGACTAGCTTTTCGAGTTGTCTGTGCTCCTTTCGACTCCACTTGAACTCACTTCAACTTCTTTGCGGCTACCACAAGTTCAGTATGAGTGTCGGGAAATCATCTGGAGGTTATGGAGAAGGGATGGATAAGCTTTCTGGTTGAGAAAATGATATGCAATACAAATGAAATGCAAATGCAATGATATGCAAATGCAATGCAGGCAGGATCCAGGATAACATAAGCAGGTCAAAGCGCCCTAACCGGTAGGTTACACTAGGCAAGTTCTATTTTCTTTACCCACATACCCACTCACAGGATAGCTTCTATGCTGACAGATAAGGTTCCCAGGATCACGGACACCAATCGCATCAACATTATGCAACAGGCTAGCTGTATTTTAACGAGAGTACGATAGGGTCTCTCCTGAGTGGAGTCCTCATGCCAGGCACACGAGGAGCGGGTCCTCGGAGACTAACACTACACGACTACCAATATAGAAACTGGTTCCAAGAGTGGTTCCCATAGTCATGGACCCTTCATGAATCAAATCGTGCAACAGGCTAGCTGCGTTACGATAGGATCTACGAAAAGGTCTATTCTGGAGGAGCTTTCATGCTAGGCATACAAGGAGCGAGTCCTTGGGGACTAACACTAATCACTACCAATTCTAAACTATGTTTTCTCTCTTCTTTTTCCAAATCTCGGGTGTAGAGCTTTACTTGCAATGCTATCCCCGAATCCAGCAGGCAGATATAATAAACAACATACGATAGAAAGAGAAAACAAGAAATAAACAATATGAGAAAATAAACACAAAGAAAACAGTAAAGCAAAAGGTTAGTACTCTCGAATCGAGTCAAATGAGGCTTGACTCTCTCTTGCATAGGGAAATGCATTTTCCCCAGCAGAGTCGTCATCTGTCGTACCTCGAAAAATACGATCCTCGCGATGGACGCGGAAAATACATTCGAACAGAGTCGTCACCGAACTTTATTCATTCCAGGGATGGAATAGGAAAATATCGATAAAACCTTTAAGGAGATAAGAACATGGTCATCGCAACCAATATTCTAGGATCGGGAGTCGGTTACGCAGAAGGAAGGTATTAGCACCCTCTACGTTCGTTGTACTCAACGGGAACCTCTTGATTCGATTCGAGAGTAAAGTTAGTTACGCTTGTTGGTTTTCTTCTAAGGTTTCTCCTATAGGGGGGGGGGGATGGGTGGTTTTAAGATAGGGTGCTCGCTAAGGATTGGGGCCCTTGTGCCTACGTATCTTCACTTGTAAGAAGTGGAAAATCAGAGCATTCGTAGTTCGTGGGACTACGGATAAAAAGGGGGATTGTGCTCGCCAAGATCATCGCAATCTTGTGCCTACGTATTCTCATTGATAAATGAGAAATCAGAGCATCCGTAGTTCGGCTAACTACGGTAAAAGGTTTGAGAATGAACGAGTGTTTAGGTCGCATTCTAACTGCTAAACATTGGCTTGATTGCTCGCTAGGGGAGGCTGAAGCACGAGTTCATATGCGCGGAAGAAAGGACTAAACAATGTTCTTGGTAAAGGGGTTGAGTTGAACGAGAGTTTAGGTCGCATTCTAACTGCTAAACATTGGCTTGTCTGCTTACTAGGGGAGGCTGAAGCACGAGTTCATATGCGCGGAAGAAAGGAATAAACAATGTTCTTTGGTAAAAGGTATGGGAACCTAAAGGTGGGAAAGAAAGAAAAATGCTCGCTAGGATCATCGCAATCCTATGCCTACGTATTCTCAACAGATGTGAGAAATCAGAGCAGCCATAGTTCGGCTAACTACGGTAAAAAGGGTTTGAAACTGAATGAGTGTTTAGGTCGCATTCTAACTGCTAAACATTGGCTTGTCTGCTCGCTAGGGGAGGCTGAAGCACTAGTTTGTTATGCGCGAAAGAAGAGACTAAACAATGTTCTTTAGGAAAAGGTGTTTGGATTGAACGAGAGTTTATATCGCATTCTAACTGCTAAACGTTGGCTTGTCTGCTCGCTAGGGGAGGCTGAAGCACGAGTTCTTATGCGTGGAAGAATGGACTAAACAATGTCCTTTGGGAAAGTATTTAGGTTGGAGATCACACGAGGGCGAGGAATTAGGTTTATCGTATTGGATGTTTTGGTTTGGGAAAGAGAATGGATTTGAATAGGTTTAAGGTTTCGATCGCACGGGGGCGAGAAAGAGGAGTTTGGTTATGTTATTTGACGGAGAATGACGACTATTCGATAAACGAGCCGTCAGCCTCGCAATCAATTAATCGGGGCATTATTGGAATGCTAGATTCCAACGATACCTTTTTCATTCGAATAATTACGAAATATGTTTGAGAAATTTTCAATCGCACGAGGGCAAGAGAAGAGAGTTGGATAGAATATTTTAAGGGAGAATGACGACTACTCGATAAACGAGACGTCAGCCTCGCAACTAATTAATCAGGATATTATTGGAATGCTGGATCCCAACAACACCTTTTTCATTCAATTAATTATGAAATTGTATTTGAATGGACAATTATGGTATTTGTCCAAATAGTTAGGGCACGTGTTTTATAAACGAAAGGTTGAGCGAACCACAACCTAAAGCGTACGCCCCAAGAGTGGTTACTCAAGAATTCAAAGAGTGCGAGACTCCAAGAACTCAGTTCTTTCGCAATTTACTTAAGAAAATAGTTTGAATTTGGCATATGGTTTAGAAACATATTAGGGTTTAGACTCGATCTTATGAAGGTGAGGAACGAGGTTAGACGAGTTGGACATTTAGGAGGAAGGACGACTATTCGGTAAGCGAGACGTCGGCCTCGTAACCAATTAGTCGGGATATCATTGGAATGCTAGATCCTAACGACACCTTTTTCATTCCATAAATTATGAAATAGTGCTTGTTGGACAGTAAATACTTGTCCAAATAATTAGGAGAAGTGTTTTAGGAACGAAAGTTCGAATGATGCGCTATTCGAGGCGTACACCTCAATAGTTGTCACTCTCGAATTCAAGGAATGCGTGACTCCAAGAACTCGATACTTTCGTAATTTAATTAAGAAAAATGATTTGAAAATAATAACGTAGGTGGGTTAAACTAGGGTAGGCATATCATTCGAGTTAGGGTTTGCGAATTTTGAACGCTTTAACAGAGTTGGGTAATTTTAAGAATGAAAGACGAAATGACCACAACTCAAGGCGTACACCTCAAAAGCAGTCGCTCAAGGATCCAAGGAGTGCTAGACTCCAAGGATCCACCACTTTCATATAAATTCAAGAATGAATTTTTATCTATTCTAGTCTAAAAATAAAATGTTTTGATTTTAATAAAAGGTAAATAAGAATCAAGTTTGATAAAATTCAAAAAAGATAAATAAATAAGTGTCATATTGTAAAGCAAATATAAATTAAAATAATTTATAAATAAAGATCTAACAAGATAAAACTAGTAATATTACTAATAACTAGTTTCTAAAACAAACCCCATAAGTCTCACTAATCACTATTATAATTACTAATGCCATATGTGATGATGGGTAATAGGCTAATGGGTTGAAATCCTCACATGACCCTACTGGCCCAAAAACTCTTAAACCCTAAGAAAAGCAAACGCCACCAATTAATACCGATGGCTAGGAGACCTGAGATATTATGCAGCTGCCAGATGCCACCTAGGGAAGACACGTATTGATGGAAAATGTCAAAACACTAACGTCATTGACTAATAATGAAGACAAAGGAATCTGGAGAGACACATTCCACTATTTAACATCTGATCACTTTCCCAACATACTTCAACACTCATCAGCTTCTCTTCCTAACGCCCAAAACACTTCCACCGGGTTCTCTCAAGAAAACCTCCGTTTCTAACACAAAATCATACCAAATCCTCTTATCTTCTTCCCATTCAAAACCCTAACCTCACTATGTTAACTGCAAAACTCATCAATATGCTACTCTTATGGTGAATCAGAGACCCTAACCTCCCCTGAACATAATCAATTTTGTGAACATTTATACAATATGCAGTAAGAATGGTGGAATAACAACAGAGCATCAAAAGGCATAAAGATATCGATGAGCAAAAACAAGCTAAAGGCGATGAATGTTTTACCGACTTGGCTTCTTCAACGATGACGGTGAGCGATTTCCTGTCTTTGCTTTGAGACCCTTTTCTCCTTCTTCTCCTTTTTCGTATTTTGTCGTGCTTTCGCTGAAGCTATCGTGTACTGTTACCATGAATTTGGAGCTAGCTCGCCTTACACAGAACTCTGATGTGAGCACTGTGAAGGTTTGAAAACGAAGAGCTTTAGTATAGGTTGAGAGTGGATTTTAGCAGAGTAACCTTAGGGTTTTTTCTTCTTTTTCTTTTGCCAATGAATGGAGTTGCATTTATAGAGGATTTTAGGGTTTGGCTGGTGCGTGTGAACTTAGGGATTTTTAGAGGAATATGCTCTCATTCGTGTGAATATGAGCTGTGCAATCCTTAAAAACCGTTAGAAGGAATTTTTGCTGAGATTTTGTGGGGACCAGGGGTAGTGACTCATTCTTTGTTCTTGTCTTTAGTGTTTTTGCAAAATATCTGACTTTCGCTGAATTTTTACCACACGTAAAATGTACCATTTTTACTGCTATTGCTTTTGCTGATGTATGGTTTTTGGCTGACTCAACATGATTCTTGACTCTTTGTTAATTTTGTTGTCTTACATTAAAATTATGCAGGACCTTGATGTGATGGTGATGACTTTAAGCACAAAGCTTTTGCAAATTTATCGTAGGCTGTGACAAAGTCATGCTTCCGGTTTTGACGGATTGACGAAAGTAACAATCACTAAAGGTAAATACTTCTTCTCATGATCTTCTCTTTGGTGACATTTGATCCACTAGCTTCCTTCCATAACCTTCTGCATATGTTTTTGACAACTTTGATATACGACACATACGAGAAGGCAGCATCAAAGTCCACTGAAACTGACCTCTATGTGATCTGCTTAGAAGACCAATCTCTTGGTAAGTATTAAGGTTAAAACACACCCTTGCTTGTTGGGAATCAAACCTATACGCTTCTGCTCTTTCGAATTTCTCTTGTGACAGATTTCTATACTGTGAACTCTGCTAATCTCTCTGTGTTTTGCACCAATTTTCATGTACACTCTCCAACTTGGTATGACTGAACTGAGTCTGTGCAATGCGCTAGCAGGATTGGGCACCATGCTTGGCTTTAGTGTGCTGAGTTAATCCTGTTTCAGAGTTGAATGTCTTGCTGCAGCTACTGCAAGAGAGATGTCCTCCGGACTTGGGAGATTTGGCATCAGTGTTTGGAGTCTTTCCAGCTTTCTTAGGGTGAGGGGTTGTTGTATGCCCAGCTTTCTTACCATCAGTCTTCTCTGGAGTGGCATTTTAGATTTCTTGGAAGGAACTAGAGTTTTGGATGCAGATTCATTGGCCCTCTTTTTCTCCTGGTCCACCTTCTTCACAGGAGTCTCTTCATCATCATCTTCATCAGAGCTATCATCAAGGTCATCACTCGATTCAATCATCATAATCATCATCTTTTTCCTCCTTTGGATCAACAACCTTCACTTGTTTTGCAGATGTACCACTCTTTAACAGGTTGATCAGTCTTGGCAGGTGCACCAGGCAGTAGCTTTCTTAGCTTCAAAAACTTTCAAGTCATCAGCCTTTGTTTCTGGTTTCCTATTTTCTATGGGCTGAGCCAAAGGAATTTCCTCCTCGTAACTTTCAGAACATTCATCTTCATCACTATATTCATTGTCAGGGTAGTAAGCTTTATATCCACAGAAATGGACACTAGAAGTTTTGGAACTGTGAGAAAGCTCAAACTCCTTGTCCAGAACCAACTCAAGAGTAGTCTGAGGAATTTTCTCTCTGTTAAGGGTTCCCAAAACAAGCTTCTGGTCACCAACTTTCAAGTAAAGAACAACATGCTCATTAACTTTGTCTTTCTTAGATTCACCAAGTGCAGCCTGAGAAAGATGAATGCGAGCTTCAAATTGATGTGGATCAACCTTGACAGATTCACCAACCTTGACCTCAGCGCCCCAGAACTCCATTGAAGAAAGAGAGATAAGTTAATGAGTATGCAAGGGTACTTATGATTTCTGTTAGTTGGGGAATGCGGCTGTCGCCGGTTGATCGAAGATGTTGAAGAATTGGCGTAAGTTGAGATAGTCTTGGGAATTTTGTGAGTTGTCTTTTACTAACTCATTTTTTCATTCCTTTACGAGTTTTCGAATATGAACACCGCTGTTTTGGTGCAGCTTGAATTATGGTTGAAAAAGACACTTTGATATGGATCTTAGGTATAATCTTCTCCCTTGTTTCATTATTCATTTGAATTATTTAGCTTGAGTTAACATGCATCATATGCTACATATTATGTTCCCTACTGCCGCGCCTTATTTTCGCTCTCTGAGTATAACACACTAATACGACTTCATCCTTCTTTTTTCATGTGCATGATGGGAGTGAACAGGACCACTGAATTTGGAAGTTTATTACGGATCAGTGGAGCTCTTGTTTGTTCAAGTCGCATTACTTGGAGCTGCCGCGCACATCACGGTTACCGTTGCACACATTATGGTTACTGCTGCACACCTTGTGGTTACTGCTGCACACATTATGGTTATCGTATCCTACACGAGTTGCGTAAATTCTTACACGGTTAATGTCAGAGAAACTGAATTCTGCAGGAGTGAGATTGTGGAATTGAGTCATCAAAGAACTTTAGCTTGTTCTTGGCGCCAAGGGCATGTTTCATTGACTCTTCAGGGAGATCTTTTTCATGAGCAATTTGTAGGATGTCTTAATTAGGTTGCATAGGGACTTCTCTTTTCAGCATATGAGCTAACGAAGCAACAGATGTAGAACGTTTTTTGTTTGTTTGTAATTCAGGACAAAAATTACTGTCAAATAGTCTGGAAAATTTCCACATGATATTTATCTCTCCTTCAGCTTCTGGAACAACATATTTATTGATCAATCTTGAGATTGCATCTAGTTCTCTTTCAAACATTGGCATGTGTAACATGTTTTGCTAAGAAAGAATTGGATACACGGATAAACCAGCTAAAACAGTGCCTTCCTGTGTGCATCAGATGATTTCGATACAAAAAGTCTTTTACATTCCTTCCAACTTGTGTTCTATCCCCGGAATACAATAAAGCATACGGAGTGTTAAAAAGATGGTTTGTTGTGTAAAGACGAGTTTGATGTATTCTAGACGTTGGATAGGTGGGACTGCACCATCAACCATATATGGATGTTTGTAAATCCCACGATAGGACCTCCTTAATCCTAGCTCAGCATTGACCATAAGTGTTGCATTTCTTGAAAAGAGTCTTAAGAATGAAGCAACAGCAATACAACAAGAGTTTACCGCATGAAACATTTCCAATTCATTATCAGTTCCGTCTCTAAAAGATATTAAAGGTTGTGTTGGGGTGATTCCTTTCAGAATTCAATTCTTCTATATCTTTTAAAACTTCCATGTCCATAAAATCAGGATTTAAATCGTCAAAAACATATACCCCTTCTGGATCTCTTAAGTTAAAAGCCAAATTGACGAGATGACCAACTGTCCGCACGGAAAGAGACTTCATCTTTGTAATATTGATGCAATAGCCTTAGGAATTGTAATGTGACTTCTAGTTTGTAATGATTTCATTTGACTTGAAAAGAGTATTTCCAACTTTACGGTATCTTTAAGTAGCTTTGTGAGTATGAATTGTGTTATTTAAGATCAGAAACTTCATTGAGAGGTATTCTGAGAGGATTCCTCTATGTTGCTTGTTTGATAAACCTGCTTTCCATACTGTTGACATTTTGCTTGCAGCTTCCACTAATATCATAATGTTGGCATTATAGTCTTCCTTTTTTTTTGGGTAGAATTATGTGATTCCATGCCAATACTTTCTACTTAATCTGAAACAATTATGAATTAATTTATATGTTTTGACAATGATCCTTACTTGGCCACAATTACCTTTAGCACTTCTGGCTGCAAACTAAAATATCTCGAAGCCAAATATGTCACTGCCAATCCTAAGTTTCTCTTAGACTTCACCACAATTGTAATAAAATTTGGTATGGTTTGAAAGGTGTACTACAATCATGGCCTTAAAGCGCGAATTGAAAGACATTATCCATAATTCGAAATCGCTTCTGGACTAATTGTATTTAATCATGCATTTGATGTTGTTGACCATATCATATATGTCTGATCGTGATAACGAGGACACATATGAGTTTGGGTATAAGGGGCTGGAGGCGCGCTCTTCCCGCAAGAATTCAACAAAAATTGTTAGGGATTACAACCACAATGTGTACACACATGGTCTTTATGAATGAAGTCTTAGATAGTTATAGCCAGAAGTCGTGAAGCAATAAGAATAATCATTAAATACTGAAGTAGGACAAATTTGGGGTATGACAGGTAATAAACCTGAAGCAAATGGTTACCAACTATCGATTACTTGATAGGATAAACAAAATATCAACTACCTGTTACTGGGTAGGAAAAGAAATATCACCACAAAGAAATATTATCGACTACCGGTTACTGGGTAGAAAAATATGACTGTAACTGACCAAAAGAGAGACAAATGTTACCTGCTACCTGTTACTGAGTAGAAAAATAAAGGCAACAAAGCTCTGGAGGAAGGATTACCTTTTACCGGTCATTGGGTAAAAACAAAGATAACCAACCAAAGGATGTGAGAAATAATACCTGCTACCCGTCACTAGGTAAAGGAAAGGAAATATACTTAAAAGGTGAAGAAACATTACCAGCTACCCGCCACTAGGTAGAAAAATAAAGGTAATGAACTCACAAGGAATACCTGTTACCAGTCAATGGGTAGGGTATTATAAATGTCAACTACCTATCATTGGGTAGGACGAACTCGACTACCTGTCACTGGGTAGGAGAAGGAAATAAAGGTCGACTACCTATCACTAGGTAGGACAAACAAACTCAACTACCTGTCACTAGGTAGGAGAAAGAAATATATCATCAGCTACCATGTCACTAGGCAACTCAAATCACACAATAGACTTCTCAAATAAAGAGACAACCATTTGTTGGGGATGAAATATCAATAACTCTGTCGGAGATCTTCAAAAGAGATACGAGCAGGTTAAATCATATAACAGACTTCTCAAATAAAGATCCAATCATCTGTTGGAGATTTCACAATAAACTTCTCATCGGGAATTCTTCCACAGAGATGGAAATTGATGGAAAAGCTGGTCTGACAAGGATCCATCGTTTCACAATAAACTTCTCTGCTAAGGATGAAATAGAGAAATGCCATTTATTGCGAAGATACGAATAAATTTATGGAGATTAAGCAAGCTTCTCAAATAAAGAGGCTTCCATTTATTACCAGGTGAGGTTTATCTTGCTGGGGACATACAAGTTGCTCAAATAAAGAGGCTGCCACATGAAGTCACACAAGCAATTATGAAGAGAGTGCTATCAAAACACCGCTGGGAAATTCAAATCTTCATCTTCTGATGGGGATTAACAACAGACTTCTACCGAGGAAAATGAATCCTCAAAAGGGAGAAATAAATACCTTTTCATCATCCAGGCTTCGCAGCCCAGGGAAATCCAAAATAACTGTTGTAAGAGACCAAAGTTTAATCCAGGAACAAATTGGAGAGAAACGGTCTAACAAGACTCGAACCCATGAGGAAATAACTCAACTGGAGAATAATTCCATCCAGATAAAAGTTGGGGAGGAAAGATAAAACAAACATCTTCCATGAGGCATAAACTCAGTGGGGAATTAGAAAGGACATACATTTTCTGCTTAGGGGTCAACACTCTAATGGAGAGAGGACACACGCACTCCGCGGGGGTAACATCACCAAAGAGAAAAGAAACACCAACAAAAATGCAGGATGCACAAAGCAACAAAAACATGCTATGCTCAACAAAAATGAATGCGCGGCAATGCATATGCGTATGAATATGCTGACAAAACAGACAAAGGGATAAATAGAGGGTGAACAAAACATCACAACACCACTTGAAATACTCGGCTAATCTTTACAAGCTGGAGACATCACTGAAGATCATGCTGGGGATTTAATAAAAGAAATCCTACAAGAGATAAACAAAAGCCATCAAAGAAAAATAAATCCTACTACAAGGCTTAAATCTTGCCGAGGAGATAGAGATACTACTTGGGGAGCAAACCCAAAGATCAATCTTCAAACATCGATAATCCAACAAGAGGGAACAACAATTTGAACTCTCCTTCGAGGGAAAGATATGTTGGAGAAAACATAGCAACACAAATCTTCCAACTCTGCCCGGGGATAAGAAAAATTCATATGAAATCTGCTTCAAAGGGATGAAAAGATCTACTGCGAAATATAATGGATTCGTTGGAGGATTGTAATCATGTAAACAATTATATAACTCCACTAGGGAATAATACAACTCTTCTGCGGATATCAGAAAAAGTTCTCTGAGGATTATGCAACTCTGAGAGAAGCAACTTGGACTTGCCGGAGAAAATAAGAAGTTAACATCATAGCAAAAAGTCAAGCTGTGGGGGATTATAAATCAATACCAAACACAAGGTGAGAGAAAAACCCGATAGGTGACTGCTATATCAATATTTCTTAGAAGAAAGCAAAATTTCTCTTTGCTTGGGAAACATCCAAAGTAACAATGGATAACCTCTACTAGGAACCAACAATGACAAACCTATGCATGGGTATTAACATCAAAGAGAGGTGGTCCTCAAAATTGTTCAACTGCCTGACCATAAACTGGCTAGATGAAGGAAACATACTCAACCAGAAAAGATTTGAATCAAGACTTAGCTGTGGAAAACCGAACAATACCCGTCTGGTTATCCTTAGGAAAAAAACTCTTCTAAGGGAATATCAGCAAACTCTTCTGGAGAAACCTCAATACAACTCTACTGGGGAGCTGTCAATAAATTCTACCAGAGGAGCAAGAAAAAACCCTGCTAAGGAAAACATCAACAAACTCTATTGAGGAGAAAATCAACAAGAATAAACTCTGCTGAGGAAAACATTAAGCTTTGCGCTTCGAGATTTTACCATTATTGGGATTATTGTCGACATTCCTCTTTATATTCATAAATCAAAGAAAAATGTTTTTATAATTTTCAAAATTTTAAATCAATTATTCACATTTGTTTCAAAAATCATCATAAAAAATAAAATGAAATTTTATAAACAGAAACAAAATAAGAATTGCAAACAAAGGGACAAAGGCCCGAATTTTATTGATAGAATGGTAGTCCACAAAAAGACGTAACTCCACGGATCATTACAAAGTTTGAAAAATGGTAAGTACAATGGATAAGGCTACATTGAAATACAATGACCACTATTCTCCCTAACAACTTTGAATTCCAATTATGTTTGAGACTTCAGCTGAGAATAATTGAAGTAAAATCCTGTATAGGAAATATTGTTTCAAACGATCAAGACTGGCCATATGCAGTTACTTGCTATAATCCTTAACTTTTGCCTAGATTTCCCTCTCGGGTTTTCAATCTACTGAGATGATTATTTCTGTTTTTGTCTCTAATTTTTTCCTGGACCGCCCTTTCGGGTTTTCAATCCACCGAGACGCTCATTTTCTCCTAAACCGCCCTTTCGAGTTTTCAACTTAGCGAGTTGTTCTTTTATCTTTTTAGGCGAAGTATTTCTTGACTGCATCGGCATTCACAGGACGAGTGAACTCTTCACCATCCATAGTTGTAAGAATTAATGCACCGCTAGAGAAGGCTGTCTTAAAAACACATGGGACTTCATAATTAGGAGTCCACTTGCCTCTAGAATCAGTAGTAAAAGTCGAGATCTTTTTGAGCACGAGGTCGCCTTCTCTGAACACACGAGGTCGAACCTTCTTTATTCTCTGTTGACACAATTGGCCATGACACAAAGTCGTCATTCTTTTCTCTTCAATCAAATTCAACTGGTTGTATCTACTCTGACACCATTCAGCCCTAGACAATATTGTTTCCATTAAAACTCTCATATAAGGGATTTCAACCTCTACTGGGATCACTGCTTCCATGCCATAAACAAGAGAGAAAGGGGTTGCCCCTGTTGAAGTGCAGATGGATGTATGATACCCATGCATAGCAAAAGGGAGCATATCATGCCAATCCTTGTATGTAAAAACCATCTTCTAGAGGATCTTCTTAATGTTCTTATTAGCAGCTTCAACCCATTCATCTTGGGTCTGTAAGGAGAAGAATTATGATGCTCAATCTTAAACTATCACATTATTCCTTCATCATCTTGTCATTCAGATTCGACCCATTATCAGTGATAATCTTTCTCGGAACACCATATCGACAAATGATTTGTTTCTTAATAAACCGGACCACTACTTCCTTGGTCACATTGGTATATGACGATGCTTCAACCCATTTGGTAAAATAATCAATAGATACCAATATGAAATGGTGTCCATTCGACGCTTTAGGCTAAATCATTCCAATCATATCAATGCCCCACATGGAGAAAGGCCATGGAGAAGAGATAACATTGAGAGGAGTTGGAGGCACATGAATTTTGTCAGCATGAATCTGGCATTTATGACACTTTTTCACATATTTACAACAGTCAGATTCCATCGTTAGCCAATAGTAACATGCCCTTAACATTTTCTTAGCCATTTCATGTCCATTGGCATGGGTACCAAAGGATCCTTCATGAATTTCTTTCATCAGCATGTCTGCTTCGTGTCTATCCATGCATCTGAGCAAGATTATGTGATAATTTATTTTATACATCACATCATTATTCAAGAAAAAACTACCAGCCAATCTTCTCAAAGTTTTCTTATCTTTCTTAGATGCCCCAAGTGGGTACTCTTGATTATTAAGAAAACATTTAATATCATTATACCAAGGTTTATCATCAACAACCTCTTCAACTGCAAACACATGAGCTTGTCTATCAAGGTGCATAACATTAATTTTTTGAACATCATTCCAACAATTTACCATAATCATAAAGGATAAAGTCGCTAAAGCATCTGTCATTTTATTCTCTGCTCTTGGTATATGGCGAAGCTCAACCTTATTGGAGAAAGTTGACAACCTTCTTGCATAATCACGATAAGGAATCAAATCAGGTTGATGTGTCTCCCACTCCCCTTTAATCTGATTAATCACCAGAGCTGAATCTCCATATACATCAAGGATCTTGATTCTTAGATCAATAGCTTTTTCCAAGACCATAATACATGTTTCATACTCACCCGCATTATTTGTGCAAGTGAAACCCAACCTTACAGTGAAAGGAATATGAGAACCATGAGGGGTAACAATAATTTCCCCAATACCATTGCCATTTTCATTAATAGCTCCATCAAAAATCAAACCTCATTGGGATCCAAGCTCAGGTCCTTCTTCAGGTAATGGTTCCTCACAATATTTAACCTTTAGATACATCACACCCTCATCAAGAAAATCAAACCAAATAGGTTGATAATCATCAATTGGATGGTGTTCCAAATGATCAACCAAAACACTTCCTATTATCACTTTTTGAGTTTGGTACTCGATATGATATTTTGACAACAACATTTTCCAATGAGTAATCCTCCCAGTTAAAGTAGGATTTTCAAAGATATACTTGATTGGATCCATTTTAGATATCAACCAAGTTGTACAATTCAACATATACTGGCGGAGGCACTTGGCAGCCCAAGCTAAAGCACAACATGTCTTTTCAAGTATTGAGTACCGAGACTCACAATCGGTGAACTTTTTTCTCAAACAATAAATGGAAAATTCTTTTCTTTCAGATTCATCTTGTTGACCCAGAACACAGTCCAAAGACTCTTCTAGCACGATCAGATACATGATTAAAGGTCTTCCTTCCATGGGAGGAGACAAAATAAGAGATTCAAGCAGATACTTTTTAAGTCTTTCAAAAGCTTTCTGACAATCTTTTATCCATACACAACCCTGATCTTTATGGAAAAGCTTGAAGATCGACGCACATGTGGCAGTCAGATTGGATATAAATCAGGAGATATAGTTCAAACGTCCCAAGAATCCTCTTACTTGTTTTTTTGTTTTGGGTGCAGGCATTTTCCGAATAGCTTTAACTTTACCAGGATTAACTTCAATGCCTTTCTGACTGACAATAAAGCCCAATAACTTTCCAGAACGGACACCAGAAGTGCATTTATTAGGATTCAGGCGGAGCTTTAACTTTCTCAAACGTTGAAACAACTTCAATAAGCATTCAATATGATCTTCTTTAGTCTTCGACTTAGAATTCATATCATCCACATACAACGATTGTTTCTCTTGAACCACTAACACGGAATTCATGACCCTTCCAACAAAAGAACAAATTTCGTAAAATTTATTCTAAAAAAAAGGAAACAAAAGTATAAAAAGAGGTCATTAAAATCCTATTAAAAAAAGAAAAAGAAAAAACAAGATTATGGCCATCATATCAAAAAAGCAAACAAAAGGTGATTGTCATCTCTAGAAATCTTAATAGCTCTTAAGCCATTATCTACACCTTCGTGATTTCAAAATTCTCTTGGAAATTGAATGTGTATACCATATTAACTGAAGTTAGGAATGGAAATAATCAGAAGGAGAATTAGGGAGGGTTAAAATTAAATTTTAAGCCTTATAATTCTTTTGCTCATAAACTGTGAATCAAGCCATGTTACAACCTACAAAAGACCTAATTGAAGAAATTTTTATTTTAAAAGCATTCTACACTAAGGTTGCATGGACCTGACTCCAAAGATAGTTGCTAATCATTTGTATATCAACATTGTATTCTAACTAGTGACTCATTCACTATACACTAGAATACGATTTCAATAATAATTTTGATTTCAAAACTTGCATGGGAATTGCATTAGAATGACCATTTTAAAGGAAAAATTGTATCTACAAGTCAACGCTTAGCATCAACTTAGTTCCAACAATGAGCAATCAGTGAGGAATTCGATCATTTGTAAGTGGTCCCATCATGAGAAAATCGCCTAAAGACCCTGTTGATAAGGGGAAATCACCTAAAGATCCTATTGATAAGGGGAATATCTCCTAAAGACTCTGTTGATCAAGGGGAAATCACCTAAAGGGTCTGATTATCAAAGGTAAACCATTCGAAGAATCGGTTAATCAGGGGTATACCGCTTCAAATTTTAAAATATTGGGGCAAGCCATCTTGAGGTCATATTATGGCAAGCTGCTTCCAAACTTCTTTTGAAGCAAATTTCTTCAATGACCTAGCAGAATATGGCAAGATAAGCTAAATAGGGGCAAGTTCTTTCCATACTTCAAGCTGTTCAAGAAACACCTTTCCATACATCAACAACCATTGAGTTGGAAATTAGTGTTAGGAGATCATGTTAGTACAACATCCTATCAAATAAGTTGTTGGTAAGAAGATTTACGGTAAAAGAATCCTTTTGTTCAATTTTTAACCATCCATTTCATGCCGCATGGGCACCAGATAAAAAATATAAATCATCATGCATTGTATGTATATCATTCATGTTTTCATATATCATGCATTACCCTTGCATCAACCATGTTTGCACTGTTCTATCATCAAACCATGCATCGTCCTATGCATCATGACATCACACATATGCCAAACGGTTGAAAGCCTCATAACATAATCAAGAAGAATCCAAATATTCACAATCAAAAATCCCAACCTTCAGTGGCACACCTTGAAATCAACATGTTGCATACATCGATAAGTCACCACACTTAATGCATAAACAATTATCATACTTCATGCATAACACGAGTCATGTGTGGATTTCACCCTCATTCCCGAAGACCAGTTGTCATCTGCATTATACCATCCAAACCCACCAAAATTCAGCCTCGTTCGGCACCTCAATGCCTGGCAACATCAGCATCTCAAAGCCCAATTTTCATTGGCATTTCAAAGCTCAACATTCATCGGCACCGATAAATACTTGTCTGGAAAAGTTCAAAACCCTGTTCTTTTTTAGAATTCGATGCTCGTTAGGAACTCATTCAGATTTCGGAGTCCAACATCTAGCAAGGTAATCTTTCAAATTTCAAAGTCGAATTCTCGTCTGGAAAGTTAACTTTTTTCAAGTCCAGTACTCGTCTGGAAATTTAATCATTTTTAAGTTCAATACTCGTCTGGAAATTCAATCATTTTTAAGTCCAATACTTGTCTGAAAATTTAATCATCTTCTAAGTACAGTACTCACTTGGAGATTTAATCAAATTAATCATTTTCTGGTCCAGTAGCCATTTGGCAATCTCCATTTATAAAGCTAGTACCTGTCAGGAAATTTTCATCTTAGAATCCAGTTACCATCTGCCAAGTTTCATATTTTTAAGTACCTATCTAGAAATTTTTTTTTCCGCTAGTACCCGTCTAAAACTTTTCATTTTTAAGTCTAGTTCTCATCTCGAAATCTAATCATTTTCAAGTCCAGTACTCGCCAGACAATCAAATTATTTTCAAGTCCAGTACTCACCCTGGAAATCAAATCATTTTCAAAGTCCAATGCTCACCTGGAAATGAAATCATTAAGTCCAGTTCTCACCTGGAAATCAAATCATTAAGTTTAGTGCCTGCCTGGAAATTAAATTATTAAGTCCATTTCCTGCCTGAAAATCAAATCATTAAGTCCAGTTCTCGTCTAGAAATCAAATCATTAAGTCCAGATCTCGCATGGCAATTAAATCATTCTCAAGTGCAGTACTCACCTGGAAATTAAATCATTTTCAAGTCCAGTACTCTCCTAGAAATCAAATCATTTTCAAGTCCAATACTCTCCTGAAAATCAAATCATTTTCAACACATAACATGCATTGATCAATCATTAAACTTCATGCATCGTTTTACGCGTATCATATCCACATATATGGTGTACTACGCCGGTTAACCAAAGACATATCATGCATCAACACAAAGCATACATGCATAGCATAAGCCAAGATTTTGTGACTGCTTATGGAAGTCCAAATTAATCCCCAGCAAAGCCAGTTACAACTCCTCGAGATAGTTTTATCTGAACATGATTTCTTGCTGGATCACCTAGTAAGTGGTCTCTCTAGTAAGTCTCCCTTAAAGATTCTCCCTAGTAAGTATTATCCCTAGTGAGTCATTTCCTGAATATTTCCAAGTGGACAGTTATCTTAAGCGATATTAATTAACCCCCTATGAATTTTCACCAATGAACCTTTACAATAGGTTTCTATGACGAAACTTCCTTTAGAAGTGTTTTTAGTTAAGCCTCAATGAATCTCTTAACCAATTTATTGTCTATCCAACCATTAGCATAAATGGCTGAGGCAGATTATGCAACACCTTGTTAATCAACCTGCCAGTATAAATGACTGGAGTTCTTGATTATCCAATTTCATTGTTGATTAGCCTACCAGTATAAACGGCTGAAGTAATTGATGGTCCAATTCACTTGTCGATGGACCTGCCAGTCTAAATGGCTAGAGTAGTTGATCATCTAATTCACTTGTCGACCAACCTCCCAGTATAAATGGTTGGAGTAGTTGATCATCTAATCCATGGTCGATCATCCTACCAGTATAAACGGCTGGAGTAGTTAATCATCCAATCCATTATTGATCAACCTACGAGTATAAACTATTGGAGTAGTTATCCAATCCATTTTTTATTGGCCTACCAGTATTAACGACTAGAGTAGTTGATCATCTAATTCATTCTCGACCAGCCTGTTGGTGCAAAGGTAGAATAAATGATGAAAGGTAGAAATATTCTATTAAGAATGACGGCAGAAGAAAACAGGATTAAAAGTTACAATGATTGTCACCCTATTTATAAGCTAAAACTAGGGTTACTAGAATAAGATAAAATACTAAAATACCCTCTAACAAACTTAGGGGCTAAGAAAATAGTACAACTAAATAAATATGAATTACTATTAATATTCTAATACCATCCCTTAATTCATATTCCATCAAAACTTGTAACACCAATTCCATCCCTTAATCTGAGAAATTGATCAGTCTTGATAGCTTTCGTCAGAACATCTGCCAACTGCTTCTGAGTGCTGCAGTGTACAACTTCTAACACTCCACTCTGAACTTGATGTCTCAGAAAATGATACTTGGTCTCAATATGCTTGCTTCTCCCATGCAGCACTGGGTTTCTGGCAAGGTTGATTGCAGACTTGTTGTTAATCATCAACTTCAGAGGTTTGCTTACTTTAATCTTCAGATCCTGCAACAGATTCAGAATCCACACAGCTTGGCATGCAGTAACAGCACCTGCAATGTATTCAGCTTCACAGGTTGACAACGCCACAACAGGTTGCTTCTTGGAACACCAAGAAATGGAACCTCCCAGAAATTTGAACAAGTACCCAGATGTACTTCTTCTGTCAACTCTGTCTCCACACCAATCAGAGTCTGAATAACTCAGAAGTTCTGACTCATTATTTCCTCCAGAGGGAAATAACACTCCATACTTCAGAGTTCCTTTGATATACCTCAGAATCCTGACAGCAGCTTGGTAATAGGACCACTTAGGTTTACTCATGAACCTACTAACCATCCCAACTGAGTATCAAATATCAGGTCTGGTATTGCACAGATACCTCAGAGAACCAACCAACTGTTTGAAGGTTGTAGCATCCACATCCTTTCCTTCAGAGTCTGAATCCAGTTTCTGATTTATATCAGAAGGTGTGACAGCCATCTTACAATTCTTTAGATCAAATCTCTTCAGAAGTTCTAATTCATACTTGAGCTGATGCAAAATGATACCTTTCTCAGAATATCTGAACTCCATCCCTAGAAAGTATGTCATTTTACCTAGATCAGTCATTTCAAATTCATTCATTAGAACCTTCTTGAACTTGGCTATCTCCTGTTCAGAACTTCCAGTCAGCAGTATATCATCAACATATAAACATACCAAAGTCATATTGCCTTCAGAAGTATGCTGAACATAGACACCGTACTCCATCTCACATTTCTGAAAGCCTTGCTTCTTGAAAAATGAATCAATATTCTGATTCCAAGCTCTGGGCGCTTGTTTCAATCCATATAGAGCTTTGTATAATCTGTACACCATCCCTTCCTGATTCTTTTTTACAAATCCAGGAGGTTGTGACACGTAAACTTCTTCTTCTAATGGACCATTCAGAAATGCAGATTTTACATCTAAATGCATCAGAGGCCAATTCCTGTTAGCAGCTATTGCAATCACCATTCTGATTGTTTCATGTCTTGCTACAGGTGCAAACACTTCAGAGTAATCCAGCCCAGGTTTCTGTAGAAATCCTCTGGCTACCAATCTTGCTTTATGTTTGCCAATTGAACCATCTGGCTTTAACTTCTGCTTGAAAATCCATCTGACGCTGATGGCTTTCTTGTCTTTTGGAAGTTCTGTCAGCTTCCAAGTCTTGTTTCTCTCTATAGCATCAAGTTCTTCTTTCATGGCCTTCAGCCAGAGCTTCTGCTTAAGAGCCTCTTCTGTACTTATGGGTTCAGAGTCTACTAACATGGCACACTAAATAACTTCTCCTTCAGAGTCTACTTCAGTGTCTTGCAGCATGTCAAATTCTGCAAATCTTCTGGGAACGCTTCTAATTCTTTGTGGTCTCTGAACTTGTTCAGAGTCTTGAGCTTCAGAGTTTCCAGCTTCAGATGGTTGACTTCCTCTAGAGCTTTGACCATCTTCAAGATCTGGCATATTTTCAGAGTCTTGGCCATCTTCAGAGTCTGAATTTCCACCAGAATCTGGATTACCATCAGAGTCTGGATCATCAGAGTCACCTTCATCTTCTGAGTCTTCTCCAGAGTCAGAATCACTATCAGAGTCAGAATCAACGTCAGAGTTTACTTCAACTTCAGAAATTCTTAACTCTGACCTTTCTTCAAAAGTTCTAACATCAGAATCAGATTGAGACTTATCCCAATTCCAAACTTCTGATTCCTTCACAATCACATCTCTGCTGAATTCAATTTTGTTGGTTTCTGGACAATAGAGCTTGTATGCACCTGTACTGTGGTACCCTATCAGAATCATCACTTTGCTTCTATCATCCAGCTTCTGTCTTCTGGCTTCTGGAACATGTTTATAGCAAACAGAACCAAACACCTTCAGATGACTAACATTTTGCTTGTCTCCAGTCCACTTCTGCATAGGAACCATTTCCTTCAACTTCTTCGTAGGACATCTGTTGAGTACATACGTTGCAGTGGCAACAGCTTCTCCCCAGAGCTTTTGAGGAAGCTTCTTCTCCTTTAGCATGCTTCTCACCATATCAAGCAGAGTGCGGTTTCTTCTTTCAGCAAGACCATTGTGTTGAGGGGTATAGGGAGCAGTAACCTCATGCTCAATTCCATTCTCCTCACAGAACTTCTGGAACTCTTTGGAGTTATACTCACCTCCACCATCAGTTCTAAGAATCTTCAACTTCTGACCACTCTGATTCTCAGCCTTCATTCTGAACTTCTTGAATTCATCAAACACCTCGTGTTTGAACTTAATAAGGGATACCCATGTCATTCTTGTGAATTCATCAACAAACAGCACAAAGTATTTATTCCCTCCAATTGATGCTATTAGAAATGGACCACACACATCAGAGTGTACAACTCCCAAGGCATGTTTTGCTCTTGGAGCAACTTCTGATGCAAATGGCAATCTTGGTTGTTTTCCTTCCATGCAAACTTTGCATGATTTTTCAGGCTTCTTAATTGCAGGAATTCCATGTACCAATTTCTTTGAATTCAGATGTTGTAAGCTTCTGAAATTCAAATGACCAAATCTTCTGGGCCACAGCTCACTCTCCTTCTCAGTACTTGTTGCACTAAGACACTCTGAGTCTGCAGTTCTGACATTCACCTTGAATGTTCTATTCCTTCCCTGTTCTGACTCCATAATCAACTTCTGATTACAGTCATACAGCTTCAGAAGATTGTCCTTCATGGTAACTGAGAAACCTTTCTCAATTAATTGTCCCACACTCATCAGATTGCTTCTGATGCCAGGTACATACCACACATTCTGAACCAATGCTATTTTCCCATTGTTCAGAGTCACTCTGACATTTCCCATACCTTCTGCATTAAGATACTTGTCATCAGCACATCTGATCTTTGTTCTCTTTTTAGAGTCAAAGTCAACCAGCCATTTCTTGTTTCCAGTAAGATGATTTGAACAGCCAGTGTCCATATACCACCAGTCTGTCAGATCCACATTATCAGATTCAGAGGCCATCAACAACACAGATTCATCATCAGAGCCTCTGGCTATATTTGCTTCTTCTGATTTCTTCTCCTTGTTTGACCAACAATCTCTAGCAAAATGGCCAAACTTCTTACAACAGTAACATTGTATTTTTCTTTTGTCATACTTCTCTTTTCCCCTCTGAGCATTCTTTTGTCTATCAGAGGTTGAGCTTTCTGACTTCTGACCACCATCAGATCTTCTCCTGGCTTCTGACTGCTTCTGATACCTCCTATCAGAAGTTGCTTTCAGAGCCTGCTGTTCTACTTCCTTTTCAGAGTTTCTCTCAGTCAGACGCAACTCTTGCGCTTCTAGACTGCTCTGCAGCTCTTCAATTCTCATTGTGCTCAGATCTTTGGAATGTTCTATTGCTACCACAATGTAATCAAATTGAGGAGTAAGGGATCTCAACACTTTCTCCATGATTGTTTCTTCAGAAAGAGTTTCTCCACATGCCTTCATCTCATTAGTGATCAAAATCACTCTGGAGATGTATTCAGAAACTTTCTCATTATTCTTCATGTTGAGATTCTCATATTGCTTTCTCAAGGACTGAAGCTTCACCTTCTTCACTGATGCGTCACCACCATAACATCTCACCAGAGTGTCCCATGCAGCCTTTGCTGTTGTAGAGTCTGCAATCTTCTCAAACACGTTTACATCCACACATTGATGAATAAAGAATAATGCTTTCTGATCCTTCTTCCTTACTTCCTTCTGCGCATTTTTCTGTTCATCCGTTGCATCTGCTGCTACTGGAACATAACCATCAGTGACAAGATCTAGAACATCTTGAGCACCAAATAGTACACGCATTTGGATCATCCAACGATTCCAGTTTTTACCATCAAATACTGGAAGTTTGGTGTTCATGTTGCCGTTTCCGTTCATCTTCTACTTTGCACAATACACTCAGAGTTTTCTCACACAGTGTTTCCCAACCCACAGAGTTAAAAAATTCTGATCAGATTTTGTTCAAGATTCAACAAGAATCTGAGAAGCAAAATCAAACACACAAGACCTCACGTTCACTCGTGTTTCCCGTGTTTCCCAATGAATCTGAACCGGAGCTCTAGATACCAATTGTTGGTGCAAAGGTAGAATAAATGATGAAAGGTAGAAATATTCTATTAAGAATGACGGCAGAAGAAAACAGGATTAAAAGTTACAATGATTGTCACCCTATTTATAAGCTAAAACTAGGGTTACTAGAATAAGATAAAATACTAAAATACCCTCTAACAAACTTAGGGGCTAAGAAAATAGTACAACTAAATAAATATGAATTACTATTAATATTCTAATACAGCCAACCAATATAAATCGCTGGAGTAAATAATCATCAAATTCATTGTCGATCATCCTGCCAGTATAAACGGCTGGAGTATTTGATCATCCAATTCATTTTCCACCAGCCTACCAGTATAAATGGCTGGATTAGTTGATTATCCAATTCATTATCGGTCAGCCTACCAGTATAAACGGCTGGAGTAAATGATCATCCAAGTCATTGTCGATCAGCCTGCCAGTATAAACGGCTGGAGTAGTTGATCATTCAATTCACTTGTCGATCAGCTTTTCAGTATAAATGGCTATATTAGTTGATCATCCAATTCATTATCGATCAACCTGCTAGTATAAATGGATGGAGTAGTTGATCATCCAATTCATTGATGATCAACCTACCAGCATAAATGAATGGAGTAGTTGATCAACTGGTCCTTTTGTTAATCATCTTACCAGTGTAAACGGTTGGAGTAGTTGATCATCATAGCTTTTTTCGATCATCCTGCCAGCGTAAACGACTGGAGTAGTTGATCCTCCAATTATTGACAGTCAGCTTACCAGCATAAATGGTTGGAGTATTTTATGCTAGTAAGCTGATCCATTCGAACAAATTTCGGTATTTGCTTCATTCCATTTTCTTGTGGTTTTATTTTTTTGGTGTGTATTGTTGTTTGATTTGATAAAAGAATTTGAGAGAGTGAATAGACTTTGGGAGTGAATAAAAGAAGAATGGTATGGATGGAAGAGAGAGCATCACGTGGGAATGGAAGAGAGATAATATTTTCTTAATTTGAATGTTTCTCTTCTCTTTTTTATGGTTTTATGTGTTTTATTTATTTATTTTGAAACGCCACTTGTCACATTGCCATTGGCTGGATTCATATAAGGAAATGGGTCATGTACAGGATCCCTACTGTGCTTTCCATGGACACTCATGTGGATGGACATATGATAACGATCTAACGGCCTATCATGATCATGCTGCTTGCATTGTGATCGTCTGATCATCATCAGAAGGTGTAGATTTTCCCAGCTTTTTTCCTTTGTCTTTTTTGTTTTTTTTTACTTTGTGGGCTCAAAACATGGGCCCTAGGTGAATTACTTCTCCTAAACCCCTACCTTCATTTTCTAATCTCCTTTCCTTTATTTTTTTAATCTTTTTAATTATTTAATTGATATATTAGTTTTTTAATTACTATAAATATTGAAATCAAAACCCTAGTTTATTTTCAATAAAAAAATAAATGACTAGATTTAATTAAATAATGTGATTAATTGGTTAATAAAAATTAAAATCATATAATCTTTATTTCACAATTTAATCAAAATTCTTTTACAAAAAAAATCGGATGAAAAATGATTAACTAGGTGTATGCCATTCTTTCCCTAGTATTCGGATACAAGCCGTATAACTTACCTTTTAGGTGTTCCTTTTTCGTACCAAAACACAATAATCAATCAAAGTAAGTTCATCCGTTCGTGGATGAAAAAGGATTAATTGGGCTTAGGCCTCTTTCTTCTCAGAGTATTCAGATACAATTTTGATTAACATCATACTGGGAGAGGTCTAGCTCTGATACCATTTCTAACACCCTAGAATGCTTTCAGAACTATCGACTGACCCCACAAACCAACACGAGTCTTTTCAGCATGATTTTTCTTCACTCACACGCTTTCCAAGAAACTTCCCAAAAGGTCACCCATCCCAAAATTGCTTCAAGTCAAGCACGCTTAAAAGTGGAGTTCTTTTGGGTTTACTTAGGCATTACAAATGGTATCAGAGTCAGACCTCTCCCAATACGATGTGGTTCGGGGACGAACCAAGCGGAAGATGGTGGGCATGTACAAGAAAATTGGCAAATTGCGACGGTTCATTTTGACATATTACGACGCTTTTTACCGTCGCAATTTGTAAGTTACGACGGTTTCAACCCCGTCGCAGAAACGTGCGTCGCGAGGCCGTATTGCGACGGTTGTGAAAACTGTCGTACAAACCGTCGTTATTTTCACGACGGGTAGTTAACTGTCGTAATCTCTATATTGTGACGGTTTTCAACCGTCGTAATTATATTTACTAATTCTAAATATTATTTATTTTTACGACGGGTAGCTAACTATCGTAATCTATATTGTGATGGTTTTCAACCGTCGTAATTATATTTACTAATTCTAAATATTATTTATGCTAGTTGCGACGGTTTAAACCGTCGTAATTTTATCTATAGAATTTTTTTTATAATATTTTATTTTTATTTAAATTACTTTCATCTCATTTTTTTTTATAATAGTTTTTTTAATTTAACTATTATTGTTTTTTTGGTAATATATCAAATATATAAAGACTCACGTATATCAAATATATAAAGACTCACATATAACAAATATATAAATTTATATAACTTAAAAAACAATTGATATTTCATTATATCACTTTTCTAAATAACTTATTATATTTTCTACAAAATATATACTTATGAATATCTAAATGATCAAATGTCTTAATCTATAACTTCATATATACAATATAATCAATATAATTGTACAACCTATGATGATCCAAGATATTCTGGCCAATTTTCCACACCAAGTGATGATCCAAGATTTTCTACCGATGGTTGAAGAATTCTTTTGTATGATTTTGCCTTTGAGGACAGACATGAACATCTACAAAAGCTTAAAAATTACTTCCAGTTAACACCAATAAAGAAAATCACTTGTGGTCTTCTAATATCATCATGAGCCCTTCATAATGAGCCCTTCATAATCAGTTTTGTAGTGTTCTAGTTGCTGCTAATCTTTTGGCTTCACCAACACGCTCTTCCAAAAGCAAAACTTCCTCAGGTTGTGTATGGTATTCTAGTAGTTTTTTGTCTGAAAAACACTTGTATTTGTTAAGAATAAGAATAAGAATGTTTTACTCCTTCAAATGTCACAGCAAAGACTAAGCCACACTTTCTTGCTTAGTCTGCTTTCTCTTGCTGAAACCACACTTTGAATTGCAATCTGAATATGAAAATGTATTAAAATGATGGTAAATAAGCCACGTATATACAAAATAATGCACGAACAGGATAAACTAACTGATCAACAGAATGAATGACCTCATAAAGCTGTTCTCTGATGGCAAAGGCAACAACTGGCTGCAAAACAGTAGTGTTTTGGTGTTTAGTATGCTTCACAATTACTAAAGAAGGTTTTGTCTGTTTACGTATTACAAATTAATTCATTACTAGCAATATTTAAATATACTTACTCCAACCTCAGGATCCTCAATGCCCATGTCTCTGTAGAAGGTCCTTGCAAACTCTTCAGGATCACTATCGAAGTTGTTCAAGTCCTTGCAAACTCTTCAGGGTCATCAATCATAATGTATACAAGATCAAACCTTGAAAGTATAGCTGGTGGAAGAGCCACATTGTACTGAAACAATAAAACAGAGGAAAAAAATTAAATTAGGCTGCGTTGTACTCAAAAAGCGATTAATAGCCAGGCTAGCAGAACATGTTACCTTCAGCGGCTTAGACTTATCATACCGTCCTCCAATAGGGTTGGCATCAACAAGAATGGAAGTACGGGATTGAGAGTTGCTTGTATTCCTGCTTTAGTGATACTAATAGTTTGTTGTTCCATAGCCTCGTGAATTGCAACCTTTAATGGAATCAAATATGAGATATAACCCAATGTATGAACGTTTAAAGCCAGTCAAAATTGTATGCCTCATACCTGATCTCTTATGTCCATCTTGTCAAACTCATCAATGCAGCAAATACCATTGTCACCAAGCATCAAAGCACCAGCCTGAAAAATAGGTCTTACATTAGAAAACAAGACATGTTTCTTAATACCCACTCCTTTGGAAATTGTTTATAACTCAGAAAACTCCTCAAGTCATGTTTCATAAATAGTTTTAATGCTACGCTTATAGGGGTTTCTAGATGAAAAAATCTAATTACAACATGCAAATATTTCATAATATTCATTTATCAAATAACTAATTTCCAGCAAGTACTTTCAACCTAAACCAGCTATAATCATATTATTGTACTTTGTCAAGTAATTGGGACAAACAGTAGCATTAGTTTAATCTAATTTAAACTAGGATATGGTATGTGCCAATTTAAATTTGCCAAACCGAAGACACAACTCCAGTAACAAATGTTTGTGAATGGTATAAATTTTCAATCTTTTTCCTAGGCTATTCTATCCAGCTGCTAATATTAAGAGTGAAGATATTTCAAAACTTCCAATAAGTACAAGACAGATTATTGACCTCAATACAAAACTCTCCAGTTTCTGGTTCCTTGGCAACAGTTGCAGTCAAACCAGCAGCAGATGATGATTTACCAGATGTATACACAGATCTTGGAACAATGCTTGAAGTATACCTGAAATGATAACCATACATAATCCATTCAATTTTCACAAACGAGCGTAGGTAATCAGAAAAAAAAAGAATAAGAAAAAGGGTAGTACTTGAGAAATTGAGACTTTGCACAACTAGGATCTCCAACAATACAAACATTTATGTCTCCTCTAAGGCTGATTCCTTCATGAGTAGATTTATGGACCCCACTCATAAGCATAAGAAGGATTGCTCTCTTTATGTCTTGATGACCAAAAATAGTAGGAGCAACACTCTCAACAAGTTTTGTGAAGAAATCTGGGGTGTTCCTCATTCGTTGAACTTCATCCATTTCCTGTTGCTGTTAAATCAACCAGCCAAATATAGGGCTAATTATTTTCTCATTTATATCAGAAGTTTGACAAATAACATTATAATTGTGCACAGAATGTGTGTTAAAGAAAAATGAACAGGTTAAGGACAGCAGCTGGCAATGAACAGGAAAACAAAATGTGACCAGAATTTATTACATACTATCGATAAATATAACAGAAAGGTAGCTTGATTAAAGCAATCACAAACATATTCATAACCATAATATAGGTAAAAGCAGTCAGTCACAACAGCCGACAATATGAAATCAAAATCAGATGGTGACATAAAATGCAGAGGTAATATTCAACTTATAGAAAATTGCAGATCATCTTCCTCTGAATCCTTCTTCCTATTCCTGATGTCTATTTCTCTTCTACCATCACAAATCTGGGACAAACCATTCAGAAAACACATCAATCACAGCTAAGATTACATCATAAAAATTTAACAAACCAATAATAAAACACAAATAGCTAACCTGAACAGAGTTAGCAATAAAAGCCAGACGATAGGAGAGGTCTCTGACTCCCAAAGCCCTAAGGCCCCTCACACCTTCATTTCCAGATGAAGAACCCTTGCGTTGAGAAGCTTCCCTGCGGCATTCTGATCTCTCACCAGGGGATGCCAGTGCCAATATATCTGGTATGACAATTACAGTGCCAGTAAAAATCACTCTGCGAGGAGACAGTTTATGGTTGGACTATTGAGTTGATAAAGTAAGAAAAGTTAAAATTTCAGTAAAATTTGAACATTTCAAGCAAATAAGTGGCTAGAAAAGGCTTACGTGTCACCGGCCCTTGCATGTTCCACAATCTCATGACGGAGAATAACATCCAATGACCTAGGCAAAGAGCCCGCGGGTATCTCTTTGGAAGTCTCCTGCATTCTGACTCTTTGCCAATCTATGGTTCATTCTAAATCTCCTCAACATTCATTCTTAGCATGGATGAAACTGATATAAGCAGTAACAAAATCTCCTCAATGACCTAGGCAATTATCTATGGTTCATTCCAAATCTCCTCAACATTCATTCTTAGCATGGATGAAACTGATATAAGTAGTAACAAAATCATAGACAAAATAAGAGATAAGCAATGCCATGGTGAAGAACATATTGAAAATATGCCTTATAAGGATGATATGGACACAATACTTGTGAGTAACGATGTTCAAACAAACGAACTTCGTATGAGACAGGATTAAAGAAAAAATGCCTCAACGTGTTCTATATGTTCAGTCTGCAAAACTAAAAGACCTAATATTGAATGGGAAAATGAATTTACTTATGAAGAAGTTGAAGCAGCCACAGGTGGATTTTCATTGAAGAACTGTCTTTTATGTGTGAACTTCTGTCACGGATGATGAAGTCCTTATAAGTCCATGATTTTGTCCCATATATCCATGATCTCTCTCCTACTGAGAAATTTGGAACCACCTTCAATTCCATTAAGACATATTAAATGGCCATAACCATTGCAATGAATCACACCATGTAACAGATGACTTTGATTATCTAAAGCTTCTTCGTTTAACGGTTTATGCCACGCGCTGTCCATTGGAATTATAAAACGATTTCTCTGCTCTGCAAACTTCTGAACAAAAAAACCGATGCTTCATTGAAGTAACTTGCACCTAACATCGAAATGAAGACGATAGCGGTGATTTCACTACAATAGTAGCCTTTGATTTTGGTGTGTAAAGACGATTCTGCAGAGAAACAGAAAAAAAGTCAAAACTGAACGCTGGTTCCTTATTGAACAAAACAGAACCAAAGTGTGAATTGGGGTGGCAACACAGTAACTTTGAGAGACGCTCGTCAAAATCCTAATCTTGTTAATTGTGGACGTACTTCACTCTGATGAAGAAAATTATAAACAACTAACAAATGTAAAAGCTTGGGGAAACTATACCTTCCAAAGTTCTTTTTTGGCTTCAGGTTCTTCTGCAAATACGAAATCTGAGCCATTGTGCTCAGAAACAATTTTTCGAACAATTTGAGTTTGTTCACGTGCATTCATTAAGATTGTGCTCTGAAGAATATGCATAAAGATTAACAGTAAGCTAAGTATTACAACGACTTAGCAAAATGTGGTGCATTCATTAAAAAGAACATTACCTTATTTATTATTGACAAGAACACTGTATTAAGCCTACTTCATTAACACTTTGTATGTCTATGGTATGAGAAACTTACATCATTAGAACCCAAGAATCTTCTCAGTTAATAGATAACAGATTCATACTATATCCAAAAATGAGATGACCCGACAAAATTGTTATTTTCATGTTTTAACCTTTGTTATGTTGGTGACCATATCATCCCACAAGTCATGCGGTTTAAATATCTTGGGTCCGTGATACAAAATGATGGAGATATAGAAGGAGATGTAAACCATCGAATTCAAGATGAGTGGCTAAAATGGAGAAGGGTCTCCGACGTTTTATGTGACACAAGAGTACCACTCAAACTGAAGGGAAAATTTTATTGGAGAGCGGAAAAGACATGCGATGTTGTACGGGACAGAATGTTGGACGTTTAAGAATCAACACGAGAATAAAGTGTACTAGAGATGAGAATGTTGCGTGGAATGCGTGGTAAGAATAAACGAGATAAGATTAAAATGACAATATTAGAGTATTGTATAACACCTATAGTCGAAAAGATGGTGAAAAATATGCTTAGGTGGTTTGAACATGTAGAGAGAAGACCTGTAAATTTTTTTGTAAGGAGAGTAGATCGGATAGAGATAGAGAAGAGTCAAATAGCTAGAGGTGACCTACAAAAAAAACTATAAGAGAAACTATTAAGAAAGATCTCAAGATTAACGAATTGAATAGGAACATGGTCTTGATAGAATATTATGGCAGAATTTTATCCATGTAGCCGACCTCACTTAGGGGATAAGGCTTGGTTGTTGTTGTTCTAACCTTTGTTATGTTTTCCCTCTTCAAAGATTAAGCTCATGGACATAAGTTTTCTTCAATTTCATCATCCATAGGAAAAAACACATGTAGTGGGAAATAATGTTTAATAAAAAAAAATCACATTATATACATCCATGTTCACCTGTTCCAATAAATTCAAACATCAAAGTTGGACATTCAGGAAAATTCTTCCCATTAGCAATATTGATCGCTTTTATCTGAACTTCATCCAATAGCTCAACCCTTGACACCTAATCAGCATAAATAGAAAAGTTATGATTGGATCAAGAATGATATAATATAAAAAATTAAAGTCAGAATCCTACCTGTATTCCAGACATCATAGTGGCAATAGCAACATCTGATGCATCCTTCACAGAAGGGAAATTGCACATTGCAACCTGTTCTTTGATTAGTTAGGTAATCTGTATGATTTCAAATAACTCACATTATGCACTTATTGTAGTAGCTCAAATGCATTCTGGTAGAATATAAGAAGCAATGAGTTATCTATGGACACTCTCTGGTCTCAATGATAAGCAAAACTAACTAATTAACTAACTACACACATATTAAGAATACTGGTTATCCTCGTACAATTTTCTTGATGTAATCTAAAAAATAATCTCATTTCCCAAACTACCACTTATTTTCATTTAATTTTGTCTGGGAAATTGTTTCATTGAAAGGTATTATGATGATAATAGCATTAAAGTTAATTAGGTTTTGCTTATATATTTAAGACCACCAAATAAGATTTTTTTTCTTATGTTTGAGACCGGAGTAGTAGTAGCTCAGAAGCTTTTTTGTACTATGAATAACATGAATGTTGACACAAACAGACTTTAAAAATCTAAATCTCCCCTTGATAATTTTAATATTTTATGAAAAGCAACCGACAAGTACGGGATTATATTCAATAGGAAAATGAAATCTATATAATAATGAAAGAATCAAAAAGTAACATCTGAATTTTGCAAGCTGCACTAATCACATCACAAGCACTTCAGCTTGAAGATTCTTTCCAGGACAGAAACTAGAAAGAAGTGACCTTGCAATCCAAGTTCAGAATTCGGATGATACAGCTTACATTGATTCATGTCAGGGATCAAAATCAACAAGAAATATTTTAATGAGTTTCAATCAAATTAAGTAAGAAGTGAGCATAACATTTAGATTTCATAAATTGACGAAAATAACAAATTTCAGTTTATAAGATCAAACTTAGCGAAAAGCATACAACCAAAAGTAAAAAGAGAGAATCAATGTACCACTGAACGCTGAGGAATTTTCTTAAGCCGCAGTGTTACTTATGTTATGACACCAAGAGTTCCTTCACTCCCAATCATCAAGCGCGTCAAATCATACCTAGAATGTATAATTTAAAGAAAATTAATAAAAGCATTTCATTACATATCTTTTTCACATGGAATTCAATAGTGTTTTGCAATGTAACTTAAAGAAGCTGTGAATCATCCATTCGTGGAAGGTGAGAAAATTATAAGGGAGTTAATTAATAAATAAAAGTAAAGGAACATAACAAACCCTACAACACTCTTCCTAGCTCGAGATGCAGTCTTCACAATATCTCCATTGGCAAGAACTACCTAGTAGTGTAACATACTCATCACTTTAAATATATAAACACACCAATGCATTACTAGAATTTGGGATTAACAAACCTTGAGACTGATGACATTATCACGCATAGTTCCATACCTACAGATCAGTAAGGAGAACCATCAAGGCTAGTAGGATTTACATCAAACTGATCAAAATTGAGTTCAGTAATCTTAACTAAACTAATAAGCTGGAAGCAATCAAATACTAGACTTTGAAAGGGCCGACAATTTAACACCTAGAGATGTTAAACATTTAAACCAGCAGGTGACAGTGATAGCCAGCAATAGATGAATAAACATATAACAGAAAAGTAAGCACCTCACAGCTAATGATCCAGAACAGCGTGTAGCACACATCCCTCCAATACTTGCACCAGGACCTGCTTGTAACAAGTAAATGCTTCAATGTTCAGGGAACAGGCATTAAAAAAATCAATGCTTTCTTCCAGATTTCCATGTCTCTTATGTTCATCTACAATAAGAAATATTCTCAGAACATATCAACTAACCGGGATCAAGTGGAAAAAATAAACCATAAGGTTCCAAATACTCATTAAGCTCCATCCACCCAATTCCAGGATCAACAACCACGTCCATGTCATCAACATGTAATGCTTTCACTTTCTAAAGATTCAATTGTAGGCAGTGTAGTAAGTATAACAGATAAAGTAGTTTTTCTTTTAAGTCCAATCTGTGCTTATATTCACAAGTGTACTTTAGCCTGCATGTTTAAACAAATCTAGGCAAATATACTGTTTATATAATGGTACATACACGGACAACCAGATTGCTCTAATAGAACATGTACATACGTTCATTGATGCCATGTCAATACAAACCCCTCCATTGATAGAAAATGACAAAACCCTAACAACAAAAATATGTTACAACAGTGAGTAAAAGAATGGGTTTCAAAAGTAACAGCATACAAGGTTTTAAATCAGGATCCGATTCAAGGTTTGAAAAGTAATTTAGGGTTTGAGAATACAAACCTGTTAAGATTCGAATTGATGGTGATTGCTTTGACGGTGATTCGCAATGACGGCGTGAGTGGCTGAGAAAAAAGTTTGTGTCCCTCTTTCTCCAAGAGCATGAATGGAGATTTCTGAAAAAAGATGAGAAAAATACACGGAGAATCGGTTTTCAATTTTAGCGGGAAAAGACTAAATTTTGGAAGAAATAGTACAGTTTTATTTTAATTAATTTTTTATATTTCTCTTTAATGTTGATTGAAATGTATTGTTTATTTGATATTTGATATTATTATGAGTATATATTGTCTAATTTTATGTTTAATTTTATAAAAATTGTTTTTAAAATTTTGAGTTTATAAAATTTTGATATATAGTTTAATTTTAATAATTTAATTTTAGATATAATATTTTGAATTTAATTTTTATTATAATTTTTTTTAAAATTAAATTTTTATTTTAAGTATATATAATATTTCAATTTTTATGTATTTTAAATTTAATTTATTACTATTAAGCTACATTGTCATGAAAATTATAATAATTATAATAATTATTTATTAAATTAATTAATAAAATTGAAAAGGTTAGAAAATAAAAATGAAGAAAAAAGTGGAAAATTAAAGAAATAAAAAAATAGTGATTATGATTGACTAAAGTAATTGCGACAGTTCGCCTTAACTGTCGCGATTGCGGAAAGAGGGCGGTTCTTTGGTAACTGTCGCATTATCTATAACATATATAAAGGCAATACTTGGTTTTTGGTGTAGTTTTTTTTTTTTTTTACCAATTTTACCATTATTTTAAAATATATAACTTACACAATAACTTCCATTGAACTACTATATTAATAACTTCCTACATAACCTCCATGTAAAATTAATATTAAATAAAAATATATAATTTGTATTTATATGTGTGTGCAATAAAAAAAACGGACAGACGGGCGCGTGCCTGTCTGGACGCTAGTTTTATATAACATGCCTAAATAATTTGAGACGGTTGGCTCAAACCGTCGTGAAAACTGTCGTAGTCCAGAAATAAGGACGGTTTTTTGATAACTGTTGCAAAAAATCTACGACAGTTGACCCTAACTGTCATGAAAACCGTCGCAATCCAGGAATAAGGACGGTTTTGTGATAACTGTCGCAACTCAAGTGTCGTAAATCTCCTTTTTTCTTGTAGTGGTAACACCTGAAGCTGAAGAGGGAGGAGAATGGTTACATGTAAACACCTAAGAACGGGGGAGGGGTTGTTGGTGCACGAGGCATGACAATGAGACACTCTTAGAAGCTTGGCAAGGGAGTGGTTGTCGATGCATGAAGCATGACAATGAGACACTCCTAACATCTTCTAGGGAAAAAAACTGAATTCACATCGGAATGAGAGGGATCCTGAGGTTGTGCAAGTATGAGACTGCATGGTTAAAGGAAGACTTATAAGGATTGATGGGTACTACATATACCAACGAGATGCATCTTTTTTTCGATAGCCCGTTCCATAAGAACTCCATAATTAAGCGTGCTTGACTTGGAGAAATTTTGGGATGGGTGACTTTTTAGAGAAGTTTCTTGAAAAGCATGTGAGTGAGGATAAAGCATGTTGAAAAGACTTGTGTTGCTTTTTGGGGTCAATCGATTATCCTTAAAGCAATCTGGAGCATTATATAGTATACCTTATCTTTTCATCTTCTAAAAAAATTTATTTTCTTATATTTCTTTCTTTTTCTTTTGAATATTTTTTTGAAGAAAACCTTTCACATTTTTGTCATACCCTAAATTTTGACCACAAGACTTCACATTATTATGCAAATCATCACCATACTATGGATGTATTTTCATACCTCACCAATCTTATCAAAGATTGTTGAGTATTCACCTCAACCAAGAATTAGGGTTTTGAGCCCTCTTAGAGCATTCAGGCAAAGGATCAATCAAGAATTGACATGACCTTCAACTTTTTAAGCCTTTCAAACATTTATGAAGGATCAAGAGGTTTCCTTCATCAAGGATTTAACACAATATTTCACCATTTCAAGATAATTAAGCCTCAAGACCATCAATATCACCAAATTAGGGTTTTGGTCAACCAAGGCTTTCAAAGAGAAGTTTTCATCTGGGCATGAGTTGACACTTCAATATATGATTCAAGAAGCTCAAAAGAACCTTATGAGTCCCTTCATAAGTTCAAAATAGCCTCAGGGGTTACATCTATCAAAAATCAGGAATTAGGGTTTTGACCTAACTCAGTCCCTAGGTTAACTTTTGGAGTAAGGCATGATCCATGACATTAAGATATGTTTCAAGGACCTCAAATACATCATATTTATCCATTAACAATATTGGATTGAATCAAAGAACTCGATTCATAAGCAATACAAGGATTCAAACTCATCTGGACCACAAACTAAACTTCTTGAGAAAAAGACAACCATACCTTTGACTTTTGACCACGACATGATCTCAAACCTCGGGACATGATTCAAGATATTCAAAAATACATTTGGAATCCATCCACTAGGTTTAATTTATCCCAAGGACTTGGTTTCATAAAGGACCACAAAGTTCAAGTTTCATCTAATGTAAAAAAGTCAATTGTGATCAAAACCAAGTTTGACTTTTGGGATTTTTTGGCAAACATGGCCTCTTTAAGTCAAGAGCAATGTTAACTTGTGATTTGGATCATGATCAATCAAGAAAAATCAAGAAAAGTGAGGTTACTTGCAAAAAAACTTCAGGTCGCTTTCAACAAGTTCTAACTCGAGAAGAACTCTTGGAAGAACAAGTACCAGATTGTCAGCTTGGAATGCACAAAGATCCAAGAACTACTGAAAGAGAAGAATGCTCTGATTGAGATATTAGAGAAACATGCTATAGAAAGTCAAGAGGAACGGAGAAGCCTGCTCTCTCCTTTCGCTTGGAAAAGGATCATTGACCCGACAACGGATGAAGGGGCCTGATCAAAGAAAAAAAAAGGGAGCCAGCAACCAGCATCTGGACCTTCGATAGGAAATCCCTAGAATTCATAGGCCTAGTTTTCCTCCCTGTACTTTGTAAAATAATGTACTTTTCTGTAAGATATTGTAATCTCTTGAATTTAATAAAAAGTTTCATCGTTGTATGATATTTGTAACATAATTGTTAAAAGTTCTTTTGAAAACAAAACAAAAAAGGTCATTCTCATTTCTCTACATATCATTCATCATTCTTGCATTACATATCTTTGTCATAGAGTCTCACACATGTGTCGCAATTTAGAGTCAAACTATCTCATTCTTATAACTCTCGGGCCAATTGCCTGAAGAAAATAGACTATCCGGAGGAAGAAAATACAGAGTTGGGAGAGGAGGTCACTATTCTAAAAAAGGATATGGAGAGACTCAATGGCATGATTGAATCCCTGACAATAGCTTAGGATCAACCAGCTCAAAGGACGATAATCTTAGAAATTGTGTCTACACCAACATTTGAGATACCCACCAGTCTTCCTCAATACAATATGTCTAAAGTTTTTCCTTGGGGCATGCCTTTCAATTTTATACCTAAGGGATACATACCACCGGTCACTAGAGACCTAGAAGCCATAGCCAGAACCACCAGACCTGAAGGTTACAAACTTCAAGTGAACGAAAATGCAAGGGCTATGACAGAGACTCCCGTACCTGAAGATTACAAACTTCAGGTCACTGAAGCACCAAGAGTTACTGCAGTAATGTCTATACCACAACCTGTGATACATATTATCCCATAGGAACAGATTCTTCAGACCACTCCCGGCAAGAATGAAGAAGTATACGAAAGAATGAATGAATTCCAAGAACAATTCTTGGAAATGCAGAAATAACTACATGTCATTCACGGATAGGAATTGTTTCGCAAAGATGTCGCTGACCTCTATTTGGTCCCTAATGTAAAAACACCGCACAAGTTTAAAGTACCCGACTTTGAAAAATACAAAGGCAATTCTTGCCCTCAAAGTCATCTGATAATGTACGCTCGAAAGATGTCTACTCAGACGGGAAATCAACATCTACTAATCCACTACTTTCAAGACGGTTTAACCACTGTCACGCTCAAATGGTATATGGGATTAAACCATGCAAAGATCAGTACTTTCAGAGATCTCGGTGCAGCTTTTGTTCAGCAGTACAAGTACAATTTAGATATGGCTCCCGATAGGGACCAACTCAGAGCAATGTCCCAGAAAGATAAGGAAACCTTCAAGGAGTTCGCTCAAAGATGGCGTGAAATTGTCGCCCATATTTGTCCTCCTCTTGAGGAGAAAGAAATGACAAAAATATTCTTGAAAACCTTGAGCTCATTTTATAATGACCAAATGGTCGCCAGTGCACCTAGTGACTTTACCGAGATGGTAAACATGGGGGTGATCCTTGAGGAGGTAGTTGAGAATGTCGACTGATCAAAGACGCATAGCTAATTAACAATACTAAAATGTATGGGAATTCTTTCCAAAAGAAGAAAGAGTAAGATATTAGTAATATCTATCAGGGTAAACAAAGGCGAAGGTATCAACCTCGACAGGTGGCAGCAGTATCTCATGTTATCAACTCAATGCCGACTCCGACCTATCAACCACAGGCTGCTCAGAGTCAGCCAAATCAAAGACTGAATCAGCAAAGGCAGTAATAGCCTCTTCAGCAGGCTCGCCGGCAATACAATAACAACAATCGTTTTCTTCACGATTACCAGGGCTTGACCCTATATTAATGTTATATGTAGAACTATTCCCAGTACTACTGGAAAATAGGCACATTCGAACCAGGACTCCTCTCACAGTACCGGACAATACCCTTTATTGGTTCAAAGCTGATCAATCTTGCCCTTATCATCAATGAGGAACGGGGAATAACATTGAGATCTGCCTCAGCTTCAAATCTGACGTACAGAGGCTCGTCAAAAACGGAGTTTTATCTTTCAAAGATACGGATCCAAATGTCCAAACAAATTCGTTGCCACAACATGACAATGCTTCAGTGAACTTGATAGATGAAGGACCAGGAAGCAGTTATCAAATTCGTGACGTACGCCTACTAGGAACAAATTTGGTAAAAATGTATTGCAGGCAAAGCGAATATGGCCATGTGCCATCTCACAACTATCATTAATGCGACATTTGTTCCAAGAACAATCAAGGGTGCATCATAGTTCTCAATGAAAGAGAGCCTGTTAATTACAGAATTAACGAGGATGTTTTCACTGTAATTCCTCTGCTTGATGATCTAAAACTCTTAAGGATCCCGTTCGACAGTGGAAAAATTTCCAACATCCCCAAGATGGAACAAATTGAGGTTACTTATGACAGTCAAAAGACCCGGATAACCCCTTTGGTCATCTACTTGCCAGACTCAGTGTCGTACGAATTAGAGAAATTTGTTCCATACGAGTACAGTGCGACAATAATAGAAGATGGAAAAGAAGTTCCACTGCCATCCATTGTCAATATTACTGATATTAGTCGAGTCACCCGAAGTGGCCGAATCTTCAACAGAGGAGTTGGAGAACCTGCAAAAGAAAAGGGACCTCAAGCTGAAGTTTCTAATCAACAAGTTGGTCAATCCAAAAGTGCAGAGCCTACGAAAAATAACGATGAAATGTTAAAACTCATCCAGGGGAGTGAATACAACATTGTGGATCAACTATTACAAACTCCTTCTCAAATATCCGTTTTATCTCTCATGCTCAGTTCAGAAGCTCACAGAGAAGCTCTACAGAAAGTCTTGGAACAAGCCTTTGTAAAACAAGATGTGACAGTAGGTCAGCTTAATAACATTATTTCCAACATCACTTTCTGCAACAATTTGGGTTTTAGTGATGAAGAACTTCTAGAGGAAGAAAAGAATTATAACATGGCACTCAATATCACAGACAATTGCCAAGACGATGCTTTAGCCAGCGTACTCGTAGACACAGGTTTATCCTTGAACGTCATGCCAAAATCAACTCTGGCATGACTATCTTTTCAATGCGCAGACAGCGCCCCCATAGTCAAAGCATTTGACGGATCCAGGAAGACAATTGATAGACCTAAATTATACTATATATTTGACTCGAATTGCACGTGTTCCTTGGGATTTTATTACTATTTTCTTGTATTATGCTTATGTTTTGTTTCATTTTCAGGATTTTGTATTTCCAGAGCTCCTCAAGAAGAAATGAAGAAAAATGGGCAAGAAAGACCAACTTTTTAGGGAATTGTACACATGGCACCCACCATGGCGGGCACCATAGGGCATGTCATAACTTGGATAAGAGACCAACTGCTGACAACTGCCATGACTACCACTTCTTTCTCCTCTAGTTCACATGGCGGGCTCCATGAGGGTATGGCGGGCACCACCTTTGTATTTCGTTTTCCCTCCCAAAAGAAGTTTGGGGGTATTCTAGTCTTTCCATGTACTTTCCTAGCACTATAAATAGAAGAGTTCTTCTACATTTCTAAGCATCCAAGCTTATTTACAGAACTCAATCCATATACTGTCATCTGATGTAAAGTGATAAACCTCTCGCATCAGGAAGTTATCACATTTTCTAATCGAGTCTGTAATCGGGTTTGAAGCACTTTGGCAGAAGTTAATCTTGTTGCCGTTTTCTTTCCAGTCTTTTACTTCTAGTTGTACCAGATTTAAAACCTCCCGTTTGGAACAGGTTTCTATTTACTTTCTGTTTACTTTCCATTTATTTATCCGCACTTATTTTCCGCATTTATTTTACTCGCAATTTATTTCCCGCATTATTTACTCGCACTTTTTATCTCCCGCGTTACTTAAAATGTCTATTTAAATTTCCATGTCCGGCTAAATCTTAAACGTTAGGATGTGAGGATCATAGTTAAAGTGGTATTCCATATAGTTGTCGATAGAATCACTTAAGGGTTATTCTGACTTTTAACACAAATTTTTTGCACTTCAATTCTATTGGGTAAGGTCGAAAGCCGTCCAACCTTTAGTTAAACTTGGGTAGTCTTAATTGTTCAAAGGAAGCGAAATCACTTGGTCTAGTTAAGTAGGAGTCTTTAATACTTTAGAAAAACGATTTTAAAGTCCGGTTCGCATGAACCTCTTTTTGTTAGAAATTCCAGGTCAAAATACTTTTCAACTAAGTTAAGAAACTATATTTCTTAAAAATATGTTTATTAATTTAATGCAATGCGCGCCTTTTTATAAGTGACAATAAGAGGGATCGATTAGGGGATAAACTCGGTTCTGAATACGCGAAAGCGACAGTTCCCGTTAAATTAGTTCTTTTCACGAGTAGAAAACACTACCCTATAAGAAGTTCTATTTACACGCATTTGGAATACTACCCATCTATGTGAATTACATCCAAGCCTGTTGTTTTAATTAAAAAAATTTCTCGTACTTTACTTTTACTTTGCACGCACGAATTCCCAATTGATTTGCCTTAGATAAACACCATAACAATAGTAATCGATAGATTGACGTTTGGTCTCTGTGGGATTGATAATATTTTGTATTACTTTGACGTTATTCGTATACTTGTGAAAACCTAGCATCAAGTTTTTGGCGTTGTTGTCGGGGATCAATTACGTCAAAATTTCGTACCCTGTTGTTACACCGTCTAGACTAAGGTTTTACATACTGGTCAATGCGAAGAACTCGCAGCACCGGCAGTCTTATAGATCCTTTAGAGGAACCTGAACGTTACACTCGCGCACACCTCTTACTTCGTAGAATTAAGGAAACTATGGCCGAAGACCGTAACCAAAGACCCCTTAGGGATTTCGCTCAACCATTCAATGACGAACCTAGTTCTAGTATTGTGAACTCCAATGTTCCTGCTCACAATTTCAAACTAAAACCCTCATTATTACAATTAGTACAACAAAACCAATTCACGGGTCTCCCTACTGAGAACCCGAATCACTATTTAAAAACCTTTATCCAATTTGCTAACACTTTTAAAACCAATGGTGCTACTCTTGAGGCAGTTCGTCTGAGACTATTTCCTTTTTCCCTTAGAGACAAAGCCCTTACATGGTTAGATTCCCTTCCAGTCAATTCTATAACAACTTGGGAAGACCTTAGGAGAGTTTTCCTAGCTAGATATTTTCCCCTAAGAAAAACAACTCTTCTTAGAAACCAAATAACCCGATTTACTCAAAACCAAGGTGAATCACTCTTTGAGGCTTGGGAGAGATATAAAGGCCTATTGAGAATATGTCCACACCATGGCCTGGAATCATGGCTAATCATTCACACCTTCTATAATGGACTTCACTATAACACTAATATGACCATCGACGCTGCCGCAGGTGGCGCTCTGATGAATAAACCTTCCCTAGAAGCTTGCGCTCTCATCAAGGATATGGCTCAAAACCATTGTCAATGGGGGATAGAGCGAGCAACGGTGGAGAAGAAAGAAGCCCAAGGAGGAATACATGAGATAAGTTCTATAGACATGATGCAAGCCAAAATGGACGCTTTGGCCCTTAAGGTCGAACATATGTACGCAAACCCAGTCGCTGAAGCAGCAGTCTCAACAGAATGCTAATTATGTGGAGCCAAAGGACACAATCAGTAGAGTCCAATCTGCTGAATGAAACTCATTCAGGAGAGGTCAACTATACCCAAGGGAACCCATTTTCAAACACCTACAACCCTGGATGGAAGAATCATCCAAATGTTTCCTACAAAAACAATAACCCTATCCAAAACCCTGCACCTCCAAGACCATCCAATTTTCAAGCTCAAAGACAAAACCCGCTTATGCAAGTTGTGTAACCTAAGCCGAACCTTGAGAAAATCATGGAAAATTTCATTACGGCTCAAACCCAGCAAAACAAAGAATTTCTAAATCGGAACATTCATGTAAATGAACTAATTACCCAGTTAGGAACTAAGGTAGACCAGATAGTCACCCATAATAAGATGCTTGAAACCCATATCTCTTAGATACCTCTAAAACAAGCCCCTGAAACTACACACGGAGGGTAATTTCCTGGACAACCTCAACAAAACCCTGAGGGCAAGCTAATGCGATTACTTTACAAAGTGGGACTGCTTACGATGAACCAGTTAACCCGGCATTAAGCGAACCTAAGGCTTCTAAGGAAAGCATGGTACCCACGGATGAAGTAGAGGAACCAGTAGGATCTGAAAAACAGAAAAACCAAGACAAAGAAAAAATTATAGAAAAAACTAACGAACCACCTCCGCCATACAAACCTCTTATACCCTATACATAAAGACTAAAACAAACCAAGATCAATAACCAATATCAAAAATTCATTAAAGTCATAGAGAAACTTCATGTGGAGATCCCTTTCACAGAAGCCATCACCCAGATACCATCCTATGCAAAATTCCTCAAAGACATCCTTACCAATAAACATAGACTTGACAATCCAAAACCATTAGAATGCAATTCCATTTCCGAAAATAAACTTGTCAAAAAGGAGAAAGATCCTGGAAATTTCTCCATACCTTGTATTTTGGGGAGTCATGTTATCAATAAATATTTCCTAGACTTAGGAGCTAGTGTAAGCCTAATGCCTCTGGCAGTCTTTGAAAGGTTAAAACTAGGAGAATTACAGCCTACTAAGATGTCTCTTCAGTTAGCTGATAGATCCACCAAGTATCCGGTTGGCATATTGGAAGACATCCCAGTCAGGATCGGTCAGTTATTCATCCCTACTGATTTTGTTGTCATGGACATTAAAGAAAATGATGACATCCCAATCCTCCTAGGTAGGCCATTCTTATCAACCGCAAGGGCCATAATAGATGTCAAGAGAGGGGAGTTGCCTTTTGAGGTAGGTGATGAAAATATATAATTCATTTTGTCGAAGTTTCTTATGGCACAAGTATTAGGAGATGCATGTTATGCCATAGACATCATTGATGAATGCGTTAGGGAACTAGAACAAGAGGAAACCATCACACTACCTTCAACCTTCATGAAGGAAGATGATGGATTTATGGAACCCTACATTGATGATAATATACATGAATGTTTATCCCTTACCCCCGATCTGATAGCATTCCCCAGGAAACCAGCTTTAAAACTTAAGGAACTACCCAAGAATATAAGAAACGAGTTCTTGGACGAAGAAATGAACCGTCCAGTTATAGTCAGTGCTACCTTGAACCAGGAAGAAACAGACCAACTCTTATGTGTCTTGCGTAAATATCCCTCAGCCTTAGGATATAACATCTCTGATCCAAAAGGTATAAGTCCATCTGTGTGCATGCACCAGATTTTACTTGAGGAAGACTCAAAACCCTCTAGAGAACATCAGAGAAGGATAAACCCTATAATGAGTGATGTTGTAAAAAAGGAAGTTCTTAAGTTACTGGAAGCATGCATAATTTATCAAATCTCAGATAGTAAGTGGGTAAGCCATGTGTAAGTAGTACCTAAAAAGGGAGGCATCACAGTCGTGCAAAACGAGAAAGGAGAACATGTAGCAAAACGATAGAAGGAGGATGGCGTATGTGCGTAGATTATAGGAAATTAAACAAAGCTACTAGAAAAGACCATTTCCCTCTACCATTTATAGATCAAATGCTAGAACATTTAGCCAGGCGCTCCTATTTTTTCTATCTTGATGGATATTCGGGATTTTTCCAAATCCCTATCCATCCAGAAGATCAAGAAAAAACTACCTTTACATGCCCTTATGGAACCTTTGCCTATAGACGAATGCCTTTCGGCCTCTATAATGCACCAGCTACCTTTCAGCGATGCATGATGGCAATTTTCGCTGACTACCTTAATGAAATTATGGAAGTGTTCATGGATGACTTCTCGGTGTCGCTACTGCGAAAATCGGCGCCGGCTGACAGAAGAGTCGCCACCGTGCGTTATTTATCCCACGGGAGGGAAAGGAAACGCTCAGAGTAAACCTCGCACAACACGGGAAAGGTATGGTCGTCGCAACCAAAACCTGGGTTCGGGAGTCGGTTACGCAAGGGGAAGGTATTAGCACCCCTCACGTCCATCGTACTCGATGGGATCCACGCTTGTTTTCGGGTATGGATTGTTATTCTATCTACTCTAAAGGTCTGGGGTTAAAAGAAAAGAAAATGAAAATAAAAATGACTCGGCAAAGTATCGCACTTTATGCCTACGTATTCCCGCCTGGAACGAGAAATCAGAGTCAACGTAGTTCGCCTACCTACGGGAAAGGAGGGGAAGGTTGCTCGCTAGGATATCGCATCCTATGCCTACGTACTTCCACACAGCATGGAAGATCAGAGCAAACGTAGTTCGGGCCACGTACGACACAAGTCTGTCCTTGATTGATTTTATTCCTTCTGAAAAAGGTTTTTCTGATTAACAGTCCAAGAGGACAAAAATGACGTTCTGATGAGTTCACCTTCTTTTACGAAAGAAGTGTCTTTTATTGTGTTTGAAATCTTTATTGTGTTTTTCTGTTTGTTTTGAGAAAGAAAGAGACAGAACTCTAACCTACGGTTGCGAAGGGAAACAAACTAACCTAATGTTATCATGCATGGGTTAAGACCTAGTGTCTATCATGCTCCTCTCTTGCACAGAGAGAAACAGAGATCCTACGGGATAGGCAGAAACAGAAACAATACCAGGTATATACAGTAAAGCAGTAAAATGCATGGATGCAACAGCACAAGCGAGGCAAGGGAGTCCCACTCAACCTCGAACCTAGAAAACAATAGGCGAAAGTGAACAGGCTTCACTTTCAACCCAACAGGGTAAACAGCAAACAATACAGTTCAGAAAACCAATCAATACATCAGCAAATGAAATACAACAGCAAAAGAAACAGCATCAGCAGCTCTGAATCAACAACTGGCTTCAAGCACTCTCCAATCAGCTACAGGCTTCAACAAGCATCAATCCCCATCTTCATGGCCTTCAGACAAGGGCTTTGATCATCAGTCTTCCATCTGCAATGGCTTTTCTTCAAGCTCAAACCTCCAGGATGAGGGATCAGTCACAAGAGTGAATTGGGTGTTAAGCAATCAGCTGACTACCAAAGGTGGTGAACAGACTGCTTCTAACACAAGAGACATTTTCTCTCAAGAGTTCTATCTCACAGACACCATCACCAAGCCTTCCAAAGGAAGGGGGTGAGTGTCTTAGAGAGACTCTGAATCACAGAGAAGAATGGATGCAGATAAGGCAATCCATGTTTGAGAAACAATCATTCTAATCTAGAGCTCTCCCTAGCTCCTAAACCCTAGTCTCCTCAGCAACTGATAGCAAGAAACTCCTCCTCAACTCTAGCAGTTGATCTTCAGTCTTTGACTCTCCAATGGTCTTCATCTCCACAAATCTTCAGCTTCCCCAGGGCCCCAGACAAACCCAATACCTAATCAAACAATCAACAATCCCCAGAGGGCACACCACACCAGACAGCAGATACACAGACAGTAATAATATCAGTAGGGGAATCCTAACTGTTCTCTAAGGGATCTAATAGCTACCCATAGCCCCTATAGTCCCATAACTAACCTATTCAAACCCTAAGTCCTAAGGGAGAAAATTGAACTTCCTAAGTTGTCACCTAAAAAACCCTAGTCTTGTTCATTATATTCAAGCATTTATTAATCACCTAAAATTAACCTCTAAAAATGGGAACTAAAATATTTCTACAAGCCTAACATCTTATCTAAACAAAATGAAAAGAATGATCAAAAAATATCAAAGCATGTGAGAGAACAAAAATTATAAAAATAATGCATGAAATGTAACTATTTAATATGACATTTATTTAGAAAATATGAAAAAAATATGAAATAAAACTAAAAATGAAATTTTATTTTCCTATAATATTCTAGACATTTTAATGAAAACATGGTAAAAAGAATGAATTAAAAAGCATTTTTTATGAATTATTTATGAATTTTCAAAGATGGTAAAATATTAAAATGAAATTAAGAAAATAAAAATGAATTAAATGAATGAGGAGGGTGCATTCAGTAGGCGCGCTCAGTTCATTATTGTATGGGCCAGACAGGGTAGGGTGCAGATAGCGCTTCTGGCTTAAGCCCAATACACATTCAGAATTAAAAAAAACAAATAAACGCTGGGGGGTAGGAATAGCATCAGAAACACGTTACAATATTGGTTTGGGCCTAACTCTGGGGTGGGAGTAGCATCACAAGCTGAGGCCCGCCCGTTTCAATTAATGAAACGGTGCGTTTGGCACCCAGTCAATTCCCTCCAAATTGAAATCAAACGCTGGCCACACGATCTCGCCCAGAGTCAAAGGTCCAACTACAAATGGAAGGCCATGATTATGTCTTCCCCAAAGGACCTGCAACCTAGGGTTTCAACTCCACCATGGCAGCCATGCACGAGTAACTTTCTCCCTCTTCGTTCTCATCATACACGCAACCAATCCCCATGCTGTAAACATGAAACCTGTTCCAAATCTCTCCCTCTACAAGCTTAGGGCATCAATTTGCTTTGAAATTCACCACATCAACAAATTCGATTGAATCAACCTTCGGCCTCCATTGAAATGCACTGGTATAAACCTTCACCATTCTTCCTCAGACTTAGCCTAAATTAAACTACACCTAATGGAGACTAACACATGCTATCCAGCCACAATCATAACACATTCATCCAAGAGATTCGAACACAAACAGTTCCTTACACCTGTCACTAACCATCACCAAATCTCTCCAAATTCATCTAACCTAATCTCCTAACCACCTAGATTGCATCTAAACTAACAACATCATGCCAAATTAACTAGATCAAGTAGTTTGAATGAAAACTTACCTTGTAAGAAATCTTGAGAAACAGCTATGGAAGATATGGATCTGAAGCTTCTAAGTACTGGATCTTGATCAATCCTTGATGTATGTGATTCTGTATGCACAAACTTGGAGTTTCCTTGCTTGAATCATGCAATCCACTTGAACTTCAATCTTGATGCCCTTGGAAAAAAGTGCTCGAAAATGGATGATTCACACCAAAACTTTGCTCCAATTATGATCTATGATGATGGTGGAGTGGAATTGAATTGATTATGATGAAAGTTGTTGAAGGTTTTGAGAGAATTGTAATGAAACTTTTATGGAAAAGTATGTGAAATTTGGTGGAATTCTTGGTGCAAATGAAGCCAACCCTTGCCAAATTCTCCTTTCATGAATATATAGACCCCAAATGAACATTCTAGATCCATCTTGCACATTCCCTTGTTTTCAAATTTTGATCCATTTTGATTATGTTTCTTAAATGATAAGCAACCATGGATAACTTCATTTTTTCCTTCTAAACTCAAAAAAGTGTGTGAACCATTGTTCTTAGAATTGTTTTTCCATTCAAAATCATATATTGGAAGTCTCCATTTGGACTTGTAAATCTCCCAAACCATTTTCCAACTTGAAATTATTCACTTTATAAGCCTTTTTAGTTCATATTTTGACCAATTGTGTAATTCCATGCTATGAGCTTCTCCAATAACTTGTGACCTTCTTTCTAGACTTAAAATACCATTTGGAGCAAGTTTGATGTTGTAAGTTTTTCCATTTGAGGCCTCCTTGTATGAGTTTTGGGTATAGGTTAAAATGACCTGTAATTCACAAATGCCCAAAATACCCTTTGCTTGTCAAGACCATAAGTTGAGTTCTCCACATCATATGAAGGCATGCCATACCATTCTGGAAAGCTAAGACAATGAGGAACAATTCTTATGTTGACCAAGAATTCATTTGAAATCTCCTTGAGGGGCAAAACTAGCTTGGAAGTCAAGTCACTTTCACAGACAAAAATTCAGACACCCCAGATGACCTGTAACTTGTAAGGACCATAACTTGAGTTCTATAAATCTCCTTGAGGTCTTCCACCACTCAAATTAAAGGTCTTGAGATCCTCTACAAGTTTCATGTTGGCCAAGAAGCCATTTGAATCTAGCATTTTGACTTATCTTGCTTGGAAATTTGACCTAAACTAGGGGATTTTACAGAGAAACCCTAATTTAGTAACTCCTCTTCTCCTTGATTTCTCTTGAATTCTTCTTGTCATATCTCCATATCATTCTTCATATGTCAATGATGATCCCCACATCTCTCCAATAGACTTGAATGCCCTCTTAAGTCAGTCAATTGACCTAGGGTTGACCTAGGGTTGACCCAGATGAAACCCTAGTTGCCTGTCTTCAACTGTAGCTCTTGTGCCTTCATCAATGACTTGTTTTCTTCTCCAAATGACTTTGTAAGTCTCTCAAGACGTCTAGATACTCTCCATGCCTTCACTTCATAGCTCACAACCCTCTTGTTGATCCTCAGATACCCTTAGCTAGAAGGTGGACTCAAGGCTTGATCTGCTGAACTCTTTGCTTTCAAATTCTTTCTTGATGACTTGAATATGATTGAATTGGGATAATAACCTCTTGATAGGCCTCTAGAGATGAAAATAATGATTGGTCCCCTGTTGAATGACTTGCTATACTTATGCTATGCAGATGGTTAGTCTATGTACATGACTCTATATGCAAATGATAATGATAATGAAACATAAATCCAAGGAATAAGGTTGGGCAAATTTTAGGGTGCAACAGCTGCCCCTATTCAAGCGACTTGGACCCGATTGGGTGAAGAGCCCGGAGCCTTCAGACATTCGCGGTACGAGACGGTTGAATACTAGTGAAACCAGAAATTTGCCAACCGCAGAAATAAACTGCACTCCTGCTTGAGGAATGACATTCATCAGCTGAATCTGACTGTTAGAGTAACCCACTGATCTTGCGCGACCGTGCTGGGGATTGGCTTCATCGTTCTGAAGAGGATTTTGTCATACCAGACTGCTTGCTTGTCCACGTGAGGACTCTGTCTGTCGTCAACACGAAGAAATCTCAACTAAAACCTGTCCACGTTAGGACTCCACTTACTGTCAACCCAGGAAAATCTCGGCAACTCCGCAGGGGATAATTCGCCTGCATTTCAATAAACTGAATCGTCCACGTTAGGAATAACACTTTTATCTTTCCACGTTAGGAAGCAATCTTCTTTCCACATAAGGAGAACTGCATCAATCTGTCCACGTAAGGACTCCAATACCACTTGACATGTCCGCGTCAGGACTCCGATCTTTCCACGTAAGGAATTCCACTTTGGTGCTGAACCTGTCCACGTCAGGACTCAACTTCTCGAATCTGTCCACGTCAAGACCCCAATTTCTCCGCGTAAGGAATAAACTTCTTCTTCCACGTTAGGAATATCTTGATATGATCTGTCCGCGCCAAGACTAAACTTTTCCACGTCAGGAATAATCCATTTCTTTCCACGTCAGGAATCAATCTTGATATGTCCGCGTAAGGACTCAATCTTTCCACGTAAGGAATAAACTCGTCTTTCCACGTAAGGAAACCATTTTTCTTCTACGTAAGGAATGCTCTTGATATGCCCACGTTAGGACTCAAATCCTTCCACGTAAGGAATAAACCCTTTCTAGATATGTCCGCGTAAGGACTAAACTTTTCCACGTAAGGAATACATCTTAACCTGTCCACGTAAGGACTTTCTCTTTCCACGTTAGGAATACTGTCATTTCCACGTTAGGAATCACTTCTATTGATAGGTCCGTGTAAGGACTACATCTTTCCACGTTAGGAATCTCCGTCTTTCCACGTTAGGAATGATAATCTCTTTGCTCTGTCCGCGTTAGGACACTGATCTCGCCTTGATTTGTCCACATTAGGACTCAGGCGTCTTCGACTCACCGAGGAAATAAGACTTGTCCACGTAAGGACTCACACCTTCGACTCACTGGGGGAATAACTTGTCCACGTAAGGACTCACACGTCTTCTACTTGCTGGGGAAATAACCGCGTCAGGACTTACACTTTGCCAACAACACGAAGAAGGATAAATTTGTCCACGTCAGGATTCTTGTATCTTGTCATCACAAAGAACTACAAACTTGTCCACGTCAGGACGCACATTTCACCATTACGAATAAAGATATCTGCTGCAAACACATGATCCACGTCAGGACACCAACACGAAGAGTAACCAATCTTTTGTCAACGTCATAACCTCCCTTTCTCCAAATTTCAAAAGACCGAATCTATCCGCGTCAGGATTAACACACCTTACCAATCTGGTAACACAAACCTGTCCACGTTAGGACGCCCACTTCTGAAGAAACCCCGTCATTCTAGGAGTAAATTGTCCACGTCAGGACTTAATTCTTCAATGATCCTTTCCCACAAACTGCTCAGCACTGACGTGACAGCGACTTCGAGATGAACTTTACTGGGGATGTCCGAAAACCAACTATCGGACACCTGCTTCGAAATTCTGATTCATGCGACTCGTTGATGACAAACGAACTCTGCTTGGGGATAAGAAGACACTTATCCTGGCCACTCTGGCTGGGGAAAATAAGATACATTTGCATGAATGATTCTGCTAGAGGCAAAGAGAGTTTTATCACGATAACTCTGTGGGGGGAATACCGCCGAAACTGACATTGTCATTGAATATCTCCTGCCGAGACCTTGACTGTTTGGTAATTTATTTGAGCCAGAGCTCTCTCCACCTGAACTACTAGAGTACAGAAACTGCTTCAGCAAAATAAATGCTGGAAGGATAACGACGACTCGCCGGGGATAGCCTGACGCTACAAAATAAATGCTGGTAGGATGAAGTCGACCCTGCAGGGAAGTTGGGAACTCAAACCACACGTCTTGTTGAAGTAACCCCCTGCCGGGGAATAATAACTCTGCTGGGGAATAGCAGATGCACCTGGTATGATTGATCTTTCTGCTGGAACATGAACTGATATCACCAGTATTCCTGCCAAAATAAATGACAGGACCCACCATCGACTCTGCGTTGGAGAGCCTTGACCTTCGAATTCCACTGGAAGGAAAGAACATTTACTGAAAAGAGAACTCCTCTGGGGATGACTGGATTCTCTTGGGGAAAATTAACTGACTCCACTGGGGGAGAGTGCATGACCCTGCGGGGGGAGACGAACCTGTCTGAATACAGCCTTACGATCCCGGAATCACCAAACTCTGCTGAAGACGAGTAACTTCTCTGGAGCACGTCCTTTGGATAAGCTACGGCTAGCTGGGGAATTCCATCCTTCTTCAGGAAGAACATGCATGACCTGCGTGAGGATCAAGCCTTTCACTATTGCAATCTTTTGATCACCTTCCTCGTATGGTTATGAAACCTGCAACAACACAAACAAGACACGACAAGCCTATGCAATCCAAATCGATTCAGGTTAGTGACGTTACACTCAGTCAATTCAAAGCTTTAGCAATTGTTGGCAAGGGCCAGCGATGTTATACTCATGCTAGCTTCAATAAACTTAGGCGTTTTATCATGCGCAAAAACAGTAAAGAACAGGCATCAAGTACTGAATAACACATTTTCATTGATTGGGCCCCTGAATGGGCGGAGTTTTTTTTTTTTTTTTTTTTTTTTTTTTTGTACACGGGATGTAACTCCTGAAAAGAGGAAGCTACGCAAAGCAGATACACGAGTATGCAAGTATTCACAAGAAGCATAAATATTGACAAATTAAATTTTGTACACATGTCGGCAACTGGATGCAGATGAACACCACGAACTGATCCTCCCATGACTCGTCCGACTCTTATACTTTCCCGGTATCCCTACTTCTGAAGAGGTTGTATCCGATAACTGACTCCTCAAATATATTATCCCGCATTGATGCTCATTGCAAAATCAAATTCGGACCGCAGTCATTTGCTTTTCTCATCCCTAACTTTTGCGTGAACCGCCCTTTACGGGTTTTCAGTTCACCGGGATACCCCTTTTTGCCGAAGCCGCCCAGTGTAGGTTTTCAACTTCGCGGGTGTACATTTTTTCATTTTATCCCTAACTTTTGCCCGAACCTTTCATTCTGTTTTTGGTTCGCCAGGATGCCCCATTTTTGCCTGGACTCTCTTTTTTCTGTCCAGCGGGTCTATTTTAAGCAAAGTATTTTTTAACTGCGTCCGAATTCACAGGTGATGCAAAGTCTTCCCCGTCCATGGTGGACAACAATAAAGCTCCTCCTGAAAAAACCTTACTGACAACGTATGGCCCTTCGTAGTTGGGGGTCCACTTGCCCCTGTGATCTGCTTGCGGCGGGAGAATCCTTTTCAGCACAAGGTCGCCCGTCTGAAAGCTTCGCGGAAGTATCTTCTTGTCGTACGCTTTCTTCATTCGTCTTTGATACAAACGACCGTATGCCAGAGAAGCTAGCCTCTTCTCATCCATCAAACTCAATTGGTTCAATCTGTTCGTTACCCATTCTGCCTCGTCCAGCTGAACGTCTCGCAATACCCTCAGAGAAGGGATCTCAACTTCCAATGGTAATACCGCTTCCATTCCGTATACCAACGAGAACGGAGTTGCCCCGGTTGATGTGCGTACCGTCGTACGATAACCGTGCAAAGCGAAAGGTAGCATTTCATGCCAATCTTTATAAGTCACCACCATTTTCTGGACGATTTTCTTGATATTCTTATTGGCCGCTTCGACAGCGCCATTCATCTTGGGTCGGTAAGGGGAGGAGTTGTGATGTTCGATCTTGAAATTCTGACAGAGCTCCTTCATCATTTTGTTGTTCAGATTAGAACCATTATCCGTGATTATCCGCTCGGGAATTCCGTATCGGCAAATGATATCTCTTTTGATGAATCTAGCCACCACTTGCTTCGTTACATTTGCGTAAGACGCTGCTTCCACCCACTTGGTGAAATAATCGATTGCTACGAGAATGAACCGATGCCCGTTAGAAGCCGTCGGCTCAATCTTTCCGATCATATCGATTCCCCACATTGAGAATGGCCATGGAGACGACATCACATTTAGAGGACTTGGAGGCACATGTATTTTGTCAGCATAAATTTGGCACTTGTGGCACTTTCTTGCAAATTTGAAACAATCAGTTTCCATCGTCAGCCAAAAGTAACCTGCCCGCAGCAGTTTTCTCGTCATAGCATGCCCACCAGCATGCGTACCGAATGCACCTTCGTGAATTTCCTCCATGAGAAGCTTTGCCTCTTTCTCGTCTACACAACGCAACAACACCAAGTCGTGGTTTCTCCTGTATAAGACGCCGTCCGGGTTCAAATAGAAATTACCCGCTAATCTCCTGAGAGTCTTCTGATCTTGACTGGATGCCCCAGCCGGATACTCTTTATTCTTCAGGAAATTAAGGATATCGAAATACCACGGTTTGCCATCAGACGCTTCATCAATAGCAAATACATAAGCTGGCCTGTCCAACCGAGAGATAGTGATTTGGGGAGCTTCGTTCCAGAAATTGACCTTGTACATGGAAGACAAGGTGGCAAGGGCGTCAGCCATTTGATTTTCTGCCCGTGGCACGTGATGCAATTCAACTTTGTCGAAGAAAGGCAACAATCTCCTTGCATAATTCATATAATGTATCAAATTAGGCTGCCGTGTCTCCCATTCCCCTTTGATCTGATTCACCACCAGAGCTGAGTCTCCGTATACGTCTAAATGTTTGATTCGCAAATCAATGGCTTCTTCAAGCCCCATTATACAAGCTTCGTATTCGGCCTCATTGTTGGTAACGGCAAAGGTCAATCGGGCAGTAAACGGGATGTGCGACCCGTGCGGCGTAGTGATAATTGCCCCTATTCCGCTACCGTAAGCATTCACAGCTCCATCAAATATCATCTGCCATTTGGACCCCGGCTCTGGTCCTTCGTCTGGTAACGGCTCTTCGCAATCCTTCATCTTGAGATACATGATATCCTCGTCAGGAAAGTCAAATCTCATCGATTGATACTCTTCAATAGGCTGCTCCGCCAGATACTCAGACAACACACTCCCCTTTATCGCCTTTTGCGAGACATATTGAATATCATATTCGGTCAAGATCATCTGCCACCTGGCAATTCTACCTGACAACGCCTGCTTTTCGAATATATATTTGATCGGATCCATCTTCGAGATGAGCATGGTTGTATGATTCAGCATGTACTGCCTCAAACGCTTGGCGGCCCAGGCTAGCGCGCAACAAGTTTTCTCCAGCATTGAGTATCGAGATTCACAGTCTGTAAATTTCTTACTCAGATAGTAGATTGCATGCTCTTTTCTCCCCGTCTCGTCGTGTTGACCGAGAACACAACCCATGCTTCCCTCAAGAACCGTCAAATACATTATCAAGGGTCTCCCTGCCACTGGGGGTATCAAAATAGGAGGCTCCTGCAGATACTTCTTTATTTTGTCGAACGCCTTTTGACAATTTTCGTTCCACGTTACAGCTTGATCTTTCTTCAACAGCTTGAATAATGGTTCGCACGTAGCAGTTAGGTGAGATATGAACCGAGCAATGTAGTTCAATCTCCCTAAAAACCCGCGCACCTCTTTTTCTGTTTTAGGCGTCGGCATTTCTTGAATCGCTTTTATTTTAGCAGGATCGACCTCTATTCCTCTTTCGCTTACTATGAACCCCAGGAGCTTACCCGATCTCACCCCGAAGGTGCATTTGTTAGGGTTCAGCCTCAGCCTGAACTTCCTAAGTCTTTTAAACAACTTCAACAGATTCACCAGATGCTCTTCCTCCGTCTGGGATTTGGCAATCATATCGTCAACATAAACTTCAATCTCTTTATGCATCATGTCATGAAAAAGAGTCGTCATCGCACGCTGATATGTTGCCCCAGCATTTTTCAAACCAAAGGGCATCACTTTGTAGCAAAATGTTCCCCAAGGCGTTATGAAAGTAGTCTTCTCCATATCCTCTGGCGCCATTTTAATTTGATTATAGCCTGAAAAGCCATCCATGAAGGAGAATACAGAGTATTGAGCGGTATTATCGACTAATACGTCAATATGAGGAAGTGGAAAATCGTCTTTTGGGCTAGCTTTATTCAAATCTCTATAATCCACGCACATTCGAACCTTGCCATCTTTCTTTGGCACTGGTACGATGTTAGCAACCCATGAGGGATACTTCGTCACAGCCAGGAAACCAGCGTCCCACTGTTTCTGAACCTCCTCTTTGATCTTCATTGCCATATCTGGTCGAGTTCTGCGAAGCTTTTGTTTGACAGGCGGGCAGTCTTCTTTCAGTGGCAGGCGATGCACAACCATATCTGTATCGAGCCCTGGCATATCTTGATACGACCAAGCGAATACGTCATTATACTCTCGGAGCATTTCAACCAGTTTTCGCTTGATATCACTCTGCAATGCGGCTCCAATACGGATATTCTTCTCAACCCCTTCCGACCCCAAATCGATAATCTCGATAACCTCGTCATGAGGCAGAATGGCTCTTTCCTCTTGCTTCACTAACCAAGGCAGTTCTTCAGGAACGTCGCTATCTTCGACAACCTCTTCTTCGGTCTGGAATACCGGGTGCTCGAAGTCGGGACGAGTCATAGGTGGTTCAAGGATGTCATCTGAAAATGTTATCCTGCAAAAGAAAGGGTTAAGTGCTTCAAAATGCGTATAAAGCGGATAACCACGTTGCCATTTTATTAAAAAATACAAAACAAGAAAGACAGGGATTACAGTATTTGCACATGAAAAAACGCCATTTATTTAATGATTAACGAAGCAATGTTTATAACAACACAGCCCTAAGCAAATCCTGATGCCCCGGGCAAGACATCAGATTGTTCAACAATTAATAAAGCAAAGCATTACTGTTTAAAAGTCACAGGAACAAGCTCCTGAATAGACCAGTTGCACAGTCCTTGTCCTGGCGTGCTTGGCTGAATCCAGGCATCCATATCACAGTCGTTGTCCCCTTCATCGGATTCCGAAGCAACATTGACAGATTCATGGCATACTCCACTGGCAGAGATGGTGATTGACTTTCTGAAATGAGGGGCCCCCACAGAAGGAGTTGATGACGACGGTCGGTACCCCAGTCCGAACCGGTCCATTTTCACCGGAATGTCCAATACTTTGCCCCAGCCCTTGGCTTCTCCTGCCTTCACTAGCGCTTGAGCCTCTTTATACGAAGAAACAGCTATCTCTGGCGCTTTGCTTGGCCCGGGACTCCTGTCCTTTATGCGCAAACCTTCGAATGCTTGGCATGGCGTCTCGTGGATCTCCCCGTCGACTTCCACATATTTAAACGAAGATAGATGACTGACCAGGATGTCTTCTTCTCCGCACACGGTGACTACACTGTCTCCGACCATATACTTTAGCTTCTGATGCAGGGTAGACGTGACTGCCCCTGCCCCGTGAATCCAAGGTCTTCCCAGCAAGCAGCTGTACGCAGGCTGTATATCCATGATATAAAATTCCGTTGCAAACACTTCCGGCCCCACTTGCAGAGGCAATGTGATCGATCCGAAGACTGTTCTCCGCGTGCCGTCAAACGCTCTGACTACCAAATCACTTGGTGTGCACAAGATTCCTCGAACGTCCAGCTTCATCATAGCCTTCTTAGGCAGCACATTCAAAGACGACCCGGTGTCAACCAATACGTGCGACATTGTCGACCCTCTGCACTCAACAGATACATGTAATGCCATATTATGGTCCCTTCCTTTCGGAGTCAAGTCAAAATCAGTAAAGCCCAGACTGTGGCCCGCATTTACATGCGCCAATACTCCTTCTAGCTGGTTCACGGAGACATCCTGTGGTACAAAAGAAGTGTCCAGGACTTTCAGCAAAGCGTTTCGGTGAGCCTCCGAACATAACAGCAATGACAGAATAGATATTTTGGATGGCGTTTGCTGCAGATGCTCCACAATTTTATAATCGCTTTTCCGAATTAAGCGCATGAATTCTTCTACGTCCTTTGACGCTGCTTCTTTTTCATTTGCTTGAACCGGAACATTTTCCACCGCTTTCCCTTTTCCTTTCGCTATCCTTTCGGCTTCCACTTCAGGAGATATAAAGATCCTGCCGCTTCTTGTCATGCCTCCTGAGCCCACAACATTATCCACAATCTCCGCTGACTGCTTGTTAACATCGATTTTAATCCCGTCACAATACACCTCTAGCCCATATGACCATGGGACCGCTTTCGTGCTCTCATACGGGATTGGCCCGGCTTTAGTTATAGTAATCGGCGGTCGCTGAGCTGGTGCTGAAATAGTGATCGTCTTCCTAGGAATTGTCACTGTGGCAACATCACTCCGATTATCCACTACTGCCCCTGCCGGCTCATCAGTTGCTGTTCTATCAAACTGCAATACACCTTCATCAATCAAGGCCTGAATGCCTTTCTTCAGATCCTCACACCCCCCAGACAGGGCCCAACAATCTAAGCAGTACTCATTACAACCCGGGTAAACACCTCCTTGCAACAGTCGGCTTTTTATTTCGCTCAGCGGCGTCTTTAAATCCTCAACATTCATGATCAGATTCAGACCTTCCTCAGTCAGCACGGCATTCGCCCCATGATTAGGCATGGGTTTCTGGACTATATTCGCACCGGTCGTTCCGAAGTTGATAGACTTGTTGTCCAAGAGATCTTGCACAACGTGCTTAAAAGCATGACAACCTTCTATATCATGGCCCGAGGCCCCAGAATGAAACTCGCAGCGCCTATTTGCATCATAGCCGAACGGGGGAGTTCCCGTTATCGGTGCCAAGGTTCTTTTCTCCACCAGATTCAATCCCAACAAGGTCTGCAATAAATCAGCATAGTTAGAGGGAGGCTTCTCGAACACCCTTCTCGGCTTATTACCCTGAAATCTTCGTTGAGCTTGCTGTGCCCCCTGCTGAGGCTGCTGCTGCTGTGGCATTGGTTGCTGCTGAACCTGTTGTTGTTGCTGAATTGGTTGTTGTTGATAAGGAATAGTCACACTCGACACTTGCTGCTGTTGACGATATTGATTTCTTCCCCTGCCTCGGCCTCGGCCTCGGCCTCCAAATACAGCACTAGCTTCGCCCTGACGGCGCCCACCATAAGCTTTCCTATTACTGCCAGATGCAGCTGACTCGTCAACTTGGAACTTTCCTTGCTTAATGTTCCGCTCAATCTTTTCACCCATTAAAATCAGATCTGAAAAACTAGCCAGGGACGTGTGAAATAGCATATCATGAAACAACCCGGTGAATGTGCCGACAAACATATCGTTCATTTCTTTATCTTCCACAGGGGGACGGACCCTGGCAGCCATATCGCGCCACCTTTGCGCGTATTCTTTAAAACTCTCCCCCTTCTTCTGCGAAAGCCCGGCCAACTGGACCCGATTGGGCGCCAGGTCGCTGTTATATTTGTAATGGGCTACGAACGCCTCTGCTAATTGCTTCCAAGTCTTGATATCGGTGGGCTCCAACCCCATGTACCACTCTAAGGAAGGACCCGATAGGCTATCCTGAAAGAAATGCATGAGCATTCTTTCGTCAGTGGAGTATGCAGACATCTTTCTGTAATAAGCTCGTACATGCACTTTCGGACATGTATCTCCTTTGTACTTATCGAACGCAGGCGCTTTGAACTTAATTGGCACCCTCAGCCCAGGTACCAAGCCCATAGTTGCCATGTCCAGACCCACAGCACTCTGGTTTAGAACTCCTTTCATTTGCTCTTCCAGCATTCTAATCTTTTGAGAATCATCCATCGGCCCGTCAAAACCCCCTCCAGAGAAGGCGTCTTCCTGCTGATCCTCTTGCCACATACCGTTTCCAGCCCCGTATCCATCATACGCATTATTACGTCCAGCTCTGACTTGATTCATCCCCGGAACTCGACCTCTGTTGCCATACCCTTGAACACCTCCAGCAGGACCACCAGCCATAAAACCAGCACCGTTTCCGTTTCCAAAACCTCCGTAGCCCTGATTGACCATACCATAACCATCTTGCCCAAAGCCTTGAGCATTAAAGCCATACTTGCCAGTATTGTCGAATCCCTGATCGTTGAATCCGAACCCAGCGTTGACAAAGCCATTGCCTCCGAGATTATCTCCCACATTGACATCACCCAGCCCAGCGTTGTGGACAGCAGTTTCATTCCCAGCTCCGACGTTACCATTCACAGCAGCGGTAGCGTTGTTGACGTTAGCAGCATTCACATTGACGACAGGCGGAGCCACTGGCGTTGGAGTGCCATCTCCATGAGCAGTATCAACCCGGACAGACTGATGGTCTTCATTACCATGACCAGCGTTGCGAGCCAACAGAGGCTGGACCATGGCCTGCAAATTCTCTTGCCCTTTTGCTATAGCCTCCATGGTCTGCATGAAGAGGGCGAGCTTCTCGCGTACATCCTGCATCTCATTCTGAATCTGGTCCATGACTTTCCGACAATTGGATCGTGTAGAATAGCGGTGCGGATGTTGATCTGGAATCCTGTTAAGTACCTGATACAGAACAAGAGATAAGACACCGTTCAAAGATTACCTGTTATGCAATATGAATATGAATGCAATGCAATGTGTCTGTGCATTAGGGAAGTTCATTCCCCCAGTTCTAGTGCGAGGGTGCCGGTGCAGTGACAGTGTTGACAATAAGAATACCGGAGCTGAATCATAGAAAGCCTCGTATATAGCAGAGAGAATCAATAAGCCCAGGGTACAATATCAATGAGAGTACAAAGATGGCATGACCTCAACCAACAATCCTGGTGATGGTCAGCACTATGCAAATAAAGCATACAAATAATGGAATGATCAAATCCTCCCAAAAGTCTGGTACTCCTCTATCAACTTCTTGGTCTCCGGATGGCTTGGTCGGTCAAGCAGCCCTTCAACAAGCTGATTTCTCCTCTTAAGGACACGGCGTACGTCTTCAGCAGTTTCTTCCCATGCTGCTTCTCCGAAGCAATCTTCTAGCTTTCGCTTCTGGGACACTGCTTCATCTCTGGATTTGATTGCCTTGTTCAGTGCATGCTGGACACTATACCGGTTCATCACTTCCTCCTCACACTTCTTGATGCTAGACTTCAACTTCTCTTCGAGGTCGGAAATTTGCTGCTTCAGCTTATCTTCCCTCTGCTTGTTGTTGGTGAGAGTAGCATTCCAAGTCTTATTGCAAGAAGATATCTCTCGGTGTGCCGCGTCGAGCGCCTTCTTTTTGGCTTCCAGCATGTCATGGGAGCTTCTGAACTCTTGCCCCAGACGTTCGCGCTTTTTCTTTTCCTCGGTCAACTCAGCTCCTAACCTGTTCACCAGCTCAATCTGTTGTTGGAAAGCATATACGGCCTTGTTTTTCTCACTGCGTGCCTGGGCTAGCTCTTGCTCTAACCCTTCGTTAATCTTCATTAAGGCTTCTTTCTCCCTCACAACTTGTTCATAGACTTCCCTAGAAACAGTGGTCGGCTCCGCTACCGGAATAGGAACAAGAATTAGTGCCTCTGGAAACGGCATCTTCAACTGACTAGCCCTCTCCTGAATCCAAGCTCTATAAGGTGCATAGGCCTGACAGTCATTCTTTCCTAACAACGGCTTCCCTTTGCGGTTAATACGCGCCCAAGCATGTCGCAATTTGGCTAATAACTCCCCCTTCACGTCACCGGTGAAGTACAGAGATTCCTGTACTTCTTCCTCCTGAGGTGGATTCTTCAGCGCATATCCGAACTGGCGAACGAATAGAGAAGGGTTGTAATTAATACACCCTTTTCTTCCAATCAATGGCACATTAGGGTAACCAGAACAACTGAAGATGAGCTCCGATCCCAACAGGTCTCGATCAAACCACTCCATATCTTCCGACGATAGCCTCATCAAACGCTCCGGCCAACCAACTGGAACTGTAGTCTCTGCAGCAGATCCTCTCTTAGGAAGGTGACTCTCAAACCACATACTCAACAAGGGTACACACAGATGAACATTCTTTCCTCTTCCCTTCTCATTCTTATAATGCAGTGAGTGGTAGAGATCTCCGAGTAAAGTAGGCACAGGATTACCAGCGGCAAACAAGTAGAAAGCATCGAAATCCACAAAATCCGGTATATTGGGGAATAGCACTATGCCATAGATGCACAAGGCCAACACAGCATTGAAAGCAACCCAGCACCCATTCTTAGCATACTCTTGGGCTTTACCAACTAAGAACTGAAATGAGAAGCCTGGAACTCCACGGGAAACAGTAGTCACAAGTTCAGAAGCGTCGACATGCAGGGCTTTTGCCAATTCCTCCGGCTTGGGTTTGGCATCATAATGAATGAATGGAACCTGGTTCTGCACAGGCAGCTCAACATACTCAGCGTATTCCTCCAGAGTTGGTCCCATAATAAAGTCAGAGAACGTAAAACACCTCAAAGCAGGGTCATAGAATTGCATCAAAGCATACAGCCCATCCAACTCTACCTCTGTAGGTTTGCACACCAATCTCAGTAATCTACCATAACTCATCCGGAAACTCCTACGAACACCCTCATCAGCAAGAGAGATCAACCCCAGTAAAGGCACAATATCAGGCGTAGGCAATTTGTAAGCAACTGTTCTCCTTAAGCTAGTCATGATCAAATACTCAGAAGTCTGGGCACTAGAACTAGGGAAATGCAAATGCACCTGCAGCACAGACACACGTTAGCGAAATGCAAATGATAATGTATATGCAGGGATGCAATGCAAGTAACATTCAACAGGGACCAAAGCTGCAGCTGAATAGCCTAAACCCAATCAAGAAAGGTCTCAGATAGACCATCCAGAAGTCATCAACCCTGGTCTCAGATAGACCTAAAATAGAACTCCAACACTGGTCTCTGACAGACCTCACATCATAACTCCACCTGGTCTCTGATAGACCTCAAATCACATCCATAATTGGTCTCTGACAGACCTCAAAACACCTCTCAAATGGTCTCTGACAGACCTCAGAATACATCTCCAAATGGTCTCTGACAGACCTCAGAATAAATCTCCACATGGTCTCTGACAGACCTCAGAATAAATCTCCACATGGTCTCTGACAGACCTCAGAATAAATCTCCACGTGGTCTCTGACAGACCTCAGAATAAATCTCCACATGGTCTCTGACAGACCTCAGAACTCTCCATAAATAACCAGGATCGCTGATCAAGAAATAACCGGTAGTCTGGAGGTCTAGTTACCTGCATAACCCCAAATCCCCTCACAGGTGGGTGGCCCTATAACTGGCACAAGGTACGGCATCCTATGCGGTCGTCGGCATCACAGACTTTCAGGGTTGATGATACGATTCCCAGAAGGAGTGGCATCATCAAATCCTGAAGAGGCCTCACTCAGCCAACTTCCAAATGATCGGTCCCCAGAGTCGACAATCCAACTAACCAGCAACCCACGCCAACCAAAGGAAGGGGCAGGAGGCCAACCAGAGGAACCTCGTCTGAGTGTAGATTTCATGGGACACCAAAGCAAGCAAAGCAAGCGGGCGCCCACTAATTTCTACTCTAATTCTAGGTGCACTCAAGCCCAGGTCCGGCTTATCTCTCAATATCAGAACACCCGTCACACCCCAGATACAGCAATAATAAACAGTATATAAAGCTGAAAAATACAGGGTTAGAAATATACAATAACTCCATACAAAATCCTCGACGGGAAAACAAGCGCTAGGATTGACTCTCTCAAGGGACGTTGGATCCCAAATGCATAAGAACCATCGCAGTCCTTAGCAGCCAGGGGACGTTGGATCCCCAGCAGAGTCGCCAGCTGTCGCTACTGCGAAAATCGGCGCCGGCTGACAGAAGAGTCGCCACCGTGCGTTATTTATCCCACGGGAGGGAAAGGAAACGCTCAGAGTAAACCTCGCACAACACGGGAAAGGTATGGTCGTCGCAACCAAAACCTGGGTTCGGGAGTCGGTTACGCAAGGGGAAGGTATTAGCACCCCTCACGTCCATCGTACTCGATGGGATCCACGCTTGTTTTCGGGTATGGATTGTTATTCTATCTACTCTAAAGGTCTGGGGTTAAAAGAAAAGAAAATGAAAATAAAAATGACTCGGCAAAGTATCGCACTTTATGCCTACGTATTCCCGCCTGGAACGAGAAATCAGAGTCAACGTAGTTCGCCTACCTACGGGAAAGGAGGGGAAGGTTGCTCGCTAGGATATCGCATCCTATGCCTACGTACTTCCACACAGCATGGAAGATCAGAGCAAACGTAGTTCGGGCCACGTACGACACAAGTCTGTCCTTGATTGATTTTATTCCTTCTGAAAAAGGTTTTTCTGATTAACAGTCCAAGAGGACAAAAATGACGTTCTGATGAGTTCACCTTCTTTTACGAAAGAAGTGTCTTTTATTGTGTTTGAAATCTTTATTGTGTTTTTCTGTTTGTTTTGAGAAAGAAAGAGACAGAACTCTAACCTACGGTTGCGAAGGGAAACAAACTAACCTAATGTTATCATGCATGGGTTAAGACCTAGTGTCTATCATGCTCCTCTCTTGCACAGAGAGAAACAGAGATCCTACGGGATAGGCAGAAACAGAAACAATACCAGGTATATACAGTAAAGCAGTAAAATGCATGGATGCAACAGCACAAGCGAGGCAAGGGAGTCCCACTCAACCTCGAACCTAGAAAACAATAGGCGAAAGTGAACAGGCTTCACTTTCAACCCAACAGGGTAAACAGCAAACAATACAGTTCAGAAAACCAATCAATACATCAGCAAATGAAATACAACAGCAAAAGAAACAGCATCAGCAGCTCTGAATCAACAACTGGCTTCAAGCACTCTCCAATCAGCTACAGGCTTCAACAAGCATCAATCCCCATCTTCATGGCCTTCAGACAAGGGCTTTGATCATCAGTCTTCCATCTGCAATGGCTTTTCTTCAAGCTCAAACCTCCAGGATGAGGGATCAGTCACAAGAGTGAATTGGGTGTTAAGCAATCAGCTGACTACCAAAGGTGGTGAACAGACTGCTTCTAACACAAGAGACATTTTCTCTCAAGAGTTCTATCTCACAGACACCATCACCAAGCCTTCCAAAGGAAGGGGGTGAGTGTCTTAGAGAGACTCTGAATCACAGAGAAGAATGGATGCAGATAAGGCAATCCATGTTTGAGAAACAATCATTCTAATCTAGAGCTCTCCCTAGCTCCTAAACCCTAGTCTCCTCAGCAACTGATAGCAAGAAACTCCTCCTCAACTCTAGCAGTTGATCTTCAGTCTTTGACTCTCCAATGGTCTTCATCTCCACAAATCTTCAGCTTCCCCAGGGCCCCAGACAAACCCAATACCCAATCAAACAATCAACAATCCCCAGAGGGCACACCACACCAGACAGCAGATACACAGACAGTAATAATATCAGTAGGGGAATCCTAACTGTTCTCTAAGGGATCTAATAGCTACCCATAGCCCCTATAGTCCCATAACTAACCTATTCAAACCCTAAGTCCTAAGGGAGAAAATTGAACTTCCTAAGTTGTCACCTAAAAAACCCTAGTCTTGTTCATTATATTCAAGCATTTATTAATCACCTAAAATTAACCTCTAAAAATGGGAACTAAAATATTTCTACAAGCCTAACATCTTATCTAAACAAAATGAAAAGAATGATCAAAAAATATCAAAGCATGTGAGAGAACAAAAATTATAAAAATAATGCATGAAATGTAACTATTTAATATGACATTTATTTAGAAAATATGAAAAAAATATGAAATAAAACTAAAAATGAAATTTTATTTTCCTATAATATTCTAGACATTTTAATGAAAACATGGTAAAAAGAATGAATTAAAAAGCATTTTTTATGAATTATTTATGAATTTTCAAAGATGGTAAAATATTAAAATGAAATTAAGAAAATAAAAATGAATTAAATGAATGAGGAGGGTGCATTCAGTAGGCGCGCTCAGTTCATTATTGTATGGGCCAGACAGGGTAGGGTGCAGATAGCGCTTCTGGCTTAAGCCCAATACACATTCAGAATTAAAAAAAACAAATAAACGCTGGGGGGTAGGAATAGCATCAGAAACACGTTACAATATTGGTTTGGGCCTAACTCTGGGGTGGGAGTAGCATCACAAGCTGAGGCCCGCCCGTTTCAATTAATGAAACGGTGCGTTTGGCACCCAGTCAATTCCCTCCAAATTGAAATCAAACGCTGGCCACACGATCTCGCCCAGAGTCAAAGGTCCAACTACAAATGGAAGGCCATGATTATGTCTTCCCCAAAGGACCTGCAACCTAGGGTTTCAACTCCACCATGGCAGCCATGCACGAGTAACTTTCTCCCTCTTCGTTCTCATCATACACGCAACCAATCCCCATGCTGTAAACATGAAACCTGTTCCAAATCTCTCCCTCTACAAGCTTAGGGCATCAATTTGCTTTGAAATTCACCACATCAACAAATTCGATTGAATCAACCTTCGGCCTCCATTGAAATGCACTGGTATAAACCTTCACCATTCTTCCTCAGACTTAGCCTAAATTAAACTACACCTAATGGAGACTAACACATGCTATCCAGCCACAATCATAACACATTCATCCAAGAGATTCGAACACAAACAGTTCCTTACACCTGTCACTAACCATCACCAAATCTCTCCAAATTCATCTAACCTAATCTCCTAACCACCTAGATTGCATCTAAACTAACAACATCATGCCAAATTAACTAGATCAAGTAGTTTGAATGAAAACTTACCTTGTAAGAAATCTTGAGAAACAGCTATGGAAGATATGGATCTGAAGCTTCTAAGTACTGGATCTTGATCAATCCTTGATGTATGTGATTCTGTATGCACAAACTTGGAGTTTCCTTGCTTGAATCATGCAATCCACTTGAACTTCAATCTTGATGCCCTTGGAAAAAAGTGCTCGAAAATGGATGATTCACACCAAAACTTTGCTCCAATTATGATCTATGATGATGGTGGAGTGGAATTGAATTGATTATGATGAAAGTTGTTGAAGGTTTTGAGAGAATTGTAATGAAACTTTTATGGAAAAGTATGTGAAATTTGGTGGAATTCTTGGTGCAAATGAAGCCAACCCTTGCCAAATTCTCCTTTCATGAATATATAGACCCCAAATGAACATTCTAGATCCATCTTGCACATTCCCTTGTTTTCAAATTTTGATCCATTTTGATTATGTTTCTTAAATGATAAGCAACCATGGATAACTTCATTTTTTCCTTCTAAACTCAAAAAAGTGTGTGAACCATTGTTCTTAGAATTGTTTTTCCATTCAAAATCATATATTGGAAGTCTCCATTTGGACTTGTAAATCTCCCAAACCATTTTCCAACTTGAAATTATTCACTTTATAAGCCTTTTTAGTTCATATTTTGACCAATTGTGTAATTCCATGCTATGAGCTTCTCCAATAACTTGTGACCTTCTTTCTAGACTTAAAATCCCATTTGGAGCAAGTTTGATGTTGTAAGTTTTTCCATTTGAGGCCTCCTTGTATGAGTTTTGGGTATAGGTTAAAATGACCTGTAATTCACAAATGCCCAAAATACCCTTTGCTTGTCAAGACCATAAGTTGAGTTCTCCACATCATATGAAGGCATGCCATACCATTCTGGAAAGCTAAGACAATGAGGAACAATTCTTATGTTGACCAAGAATTCATTTGAAATCTCCTTGAGGGGCAAAACTAGCTTGGAAGTCAAGTCACTTTCACAGACAAAAATTCAGACACCCCAGATGACCTGTAACTTGTAAGGACCATAACTTGAGTTCTATAAATCTCCTTGAGGTCTTCCACCACTCAAATTAAAGGTCTTGAGATCCTCTACAAGTTTCATGTTGGCCAAGAAGCCATTTGAATCTAGCATTTTGACTTATCTTGCTTGGAAATTTGACCTAAACTAGGGGATTTTACAGAGAAACCCTAATTTAGTAACTCCTCTTCTCCTTGATTTCTCTTGAATTCTTCTTGTCATATCTCCATATCCTTCTTCATATGTCAATGATGATCCCCACATCTCTCCAATAGACTTGAATGCCCTCTTAAGTCAGTCAATTGACCTAGGGTTGACCTAGGGTTGACCCAGATGAAACCCTAGTTGCCTGTCTTCAACTGTAGCTCTTGTGCCTTCATCAATGACTTGTTTTCTTCTCCAAATGACTTTGTAAGTCTCTCAAGACGTCTAGATACTCTCCATGCCTTCACTTCATAGCTCACAACCCTCTTGTTGATCCTCAGATACCCTTAGCTAGAAGGTGGACTCAAGGCTTGATCTGCTGAACTCTTTGCTTTCAAATTCTTTCTTGATGACTTGAATATGATTGAATTGGGATAATAACCTCTTGATAGGCCTCTAGAGATGAAAATAATGATTGGTCCCCTGTTGAATGACTTGCTATACTTATGCTATGCAGATGGTTAGTCTATGTACATGACTCTATATGCAAATGATAATGATAATGAAACATAAATCCAAGGAATAAGGTTGGGCAAATTTTAGGGTGCAACACTCGGTATGTGGATTTGATTTCAAAAACTATCTCGCTAACCTCGAGAAAATCCTGAAAAGATGTGTTGATGTTAACCTCGTGTTGAACTGGGAGAAATGGCACTTTATGGTCACCGAAGGTATAGTTTTAGGACATGTAGTCTCTGAAAGAGGTATTGAAGTAGATAGAGACAAGATAGAAGTGATAGAAAACCTAAAACCCCCTAACACCGTCAGTAGAAGATCGAAGTTTTCTACTGGCGTTTTATCAAAGACTTCTCTAAAATAACCAAACCTTTAACCGGCCTCCTGATGAAAGATATCGAGTTTAACTTTGACGAAAAATGCCTCAAAGCATTTGACTTTTTAAAACAAGTGTTTCTCTCAGCACCCATTTTCCAACCTCCAGATTGGGCTGAACCTTTCGAAATCATGTGTGGTGCTAGCGATTACGTTGTAGGAGCTGTTCTAGGGCAAAGAAAGGATAAGAAATTACATGTTATTTACTATGTTAGTAGAACCCTAGATGTCGTTCAGCTTAACTACGCAACCATTGAAAAAGAACTCCTCGCCTTAGTTTTTGCGATAGACAAATTTCGATCCTATCTGGTAGGAACTAAAATTATAGTTTATACAGATCATGTTGCCATTCGTTACTTATTAAACAAGAAATATGCCAAACCTAGGTTACTTCGATGGATCCTTTTATTACAAGAGTTTGATCTTGACATTCGAGACAAGAAAGGCACAAAAAATGTAATTGTCAATCACCTTTCTAGACTTGAGTACCTGAAACCAGATCTACTCCCTATAAATGATGATTTTACCTTTGACAGGTCAATAGCTAGGATAAAAGCCATAGAATAAAGTAACATAGATCCTTATAAGAACCCTGAGAAATCTCTGGCAGTGAATGGCGTACCTTGGTACGCAGATTTTGTAAATTATCTAGCTACCGACATCATACCCCCTGACTTTAACTATCAACAGAGGAAGAAGTTCTTTAAGGACGTAAGACAATTCTACTGGGACGAGCCACCTCTTTTCAAAATAGGTACAAACGGTATTTTTCGTCATTGCGTTCCAGAAGAAGAGGTAAGAAATATCATAGAATGCTGCCACTCTGCACCCTACGGAGGACACGCCAGCACCTCCAAAACACATGCCAAGATTCTTCGAGCCGACCTATTTTGGCCCATAATATGGTGTGATGTGCATGCTTATATAGTTAAATGTGACCGGTGCCAGCGCATTGGGAACATCTCTCGGCGTGACGAAATGCCCTTGAGAAATATTCAGGAAGTAGAACTCTTTGATGTATGGGGCATCGATTTTATGGGACCATTTCCGTCTTTATTGGGAAACAAATATATCTTAGTAGCAGTTGACTACGTGTCTAAGTGGATTGAAGCTATAGCCTCACCCACCAACGACACATGTGTAGTGATAAAGTTGTTTAAGAATTACATATTCCCTAGATTCGGAGTACCCCGTCTTGTTATCAGCGATGGTGGATCGCATTTCATATCAAGGATTTTTGACAAGCTTTTAAGCAAATATGGAGTTAAGCATAGGATAGCGACACCTTACCGTCCACAGACTAGTGTCAAGGTAGAGGTATCTAATAGAGAGATTAAACAGATCTTAGAGAAAATGGTTTCTATATCGAGAAAAGATTGGTCTCAGAAGCTACAAGATGCACTATGGGCCTACAGGACCGCCTTCAAAACCCCTATTGGAACAACTCCTTACTAATTAGTTTATAGAAAGTCCTGTCATCCACCCTTTGAGTTAGAACACAAGGCCTATTGGGCCATTAAAACCCGAAACTTTAATTATTTGACTGCTGGAGAAAAATGCATCCTTGACATTCATAAACTAGAAGAACTCTGCCAATCCGCCTAAGAAAACGCCATAATATATAAAGAAAGAACCAAGACTTGGCATGACAAAAGGATTATAAAGAAATATTTTCATATAGGAGACCCTGTTCTCCTCTTTAATTCCAGGTTGCGACTTTTTCCTAGCAAGCTTCGTTCAAGGTGGATAGGTCCTTTTACAGTTTCTAAAGTCTTAAAATCTGGAGCTGTTGAGATCCAGAACCAGTCATGTAGCCCATTCATTATAAACGGGCAGAGATTGAAATACTACGAAGGAGGTGACATTCCCAATGATTACTCCAGCCACATTTTGATTGATATACCACTGCCTACTTCAACCACATAGGTTCTACTCGTCAAGCTAACGACGTTAAACAAGCGCTGCTTGGGAGGCAACCCACGGTTTTCTTTATTTTTCTTTACTTATCTTTATTTTTATTTTTATTTTTTAGTAACTATCATTTTGTTATGTGTCAATTAACCTTTTTGCTTGTGCTTTCAGGTCCTGTCCTCTAAAATTTTATTTGCAAGATGCAGCCTCTCGATGACATGCACGTCACCTTCAGAGACGACGCTCAGAGACAGCGGTATTTAGTCCTTCAGCAGCGTTCCATGGCACCTACCCGTTATCCATATCAGACTTTCATGGACGCCTTAGGCATTGAGCCCAACATAAGGTTTATATGTCACCAGCTCCAATGGGATGCATATGCTGATGAGTTGCACCCGACCTACAAACACCTTACCCTGGAGTTCCTTAGTTCATTCTGCCATGAGCCATACGTTGGTCAGGATGGTATCACCACATTCAGATTGTTTGGGACAGAGTATGCTTTTGCCCATAAAGGGTTAGACGATTTGCTCAGTTTCCAGACCACCCCTGATACTATACCTGATTTTACAATGGGATATTTTATGAGTCGAGACATCGATAAGTTCTAGAGTGACATTACAGATGGAGGAAGCCTTGAATCATCCACTCAACTATCTCCAGTCATCCACAACCCAGCTCTCAGGTACTTCCAGATGGTCTTGGCCCACACTTTCCTCGGAAAGGCTGACGCTGATATCCATGTTAGTGAGGAGGATATCTTCTTCCTTTTTCGTGCGAACCAGTCACGTCCGGTGGCCTGTGGGAACTTTCTGTTGAATAATCTCGAGCTCACAGCTAGATCTTCTAAAGGAATCATCCATGTGGGAGGTACCGTTACTCAGATTGCCACCGCCTTAGGTCTCACCAGTCAGCTACTTCACCTAACTCCCTATTGCGGGTATACCTTACTAGACGTTGATTTCTGCTTAGATAGAGGGTTGATGAGGAGAGCCTTCTTTCAACCTAACCATTTCAGATTCTTGATCGACTACCAGACCATCCACTACTTTACTTTGCCTGATCCTATGATGACCAGTGTCCACGACCCTTCTAACTGGAGTTATGCCTTGGAAGGTTATGGAGAGACAGTTGATGAGTCATGCTCACCACCTTCAGCAGAGTATCATCCTCCACCACCTTCTCCGATGACTACAGTATTGTCAAATAATCATTCACTATGAAGGACTGACCTATATACATAGCTAGCTGAGCTGCGTGTGGAGACAGCCAGGCTCCAACAAACAGTTACTAACCTCACTTTGCAGGCACATGTATCTGATATGACTCATGCAACGGAGAACAACAATTTGTATCAGGAGATCTCAGACCTGCACCGAGAGTTAGACGCACTCTGACATTCTGACCAGGCCGAAGAGCACTCAACTCCGTGATGACACTACTTTCGTTGTTTTCGTTATAGCTTGATTTATTTCCGTTTTCTTTACAAACTTATATATTTCATATGCTCTTTTTCTTCCATGACATTGATTATGCACTTTATATATATATGTGTGTGTGTGTGTGTGTGTGTGTGTGTGTGTGTGTGTGTGTGTGTGTGTGTGTGTGTGTGTGATGTTTATTATTTCATTATTTACATTGTGTTATTTTATTTATTTATTTACTTATTTTTGTTCTCTGCAATTTTTATGTCAAAATAAGAAATATATATATATATATATATATATATATATATATATATATATATATATATATATATATATATATATATATATATATATATATATATATATATATATATATATATGTATATACATATATATATGGGGAATATAAGTGTGCTAGGACAAGTAAGTCTTTCTACCTACACACCCAAAACCAAGGAGGAGCAAAAAAACCCAAGCATGAAAAGAAAAATCCGGCCCATACCCATTCTGAGAAGATGGCGCCCGCCATGGGGTCTAGACTATATGCGGGGCAGAACCTCCATAACCTCTATTTTCACACCTTCAAACCTTCAAACCCCCATTTCTACCCATTCCAAAACTTCCTTCAAACCCCAAAAAGTTCCAAACTTTACCATCCACTTACCATCCCTTTAACCTTTCCAAATCCCATTTCCATTTCTCTACATCAAAATCCCTTAAAAACCCATTCTCACCAAACTCTCAAAAATACCTATTTCTCTTAATTTCTACCTCGAAGGTACATCAATGGAGTATGACGGCTACATTCTTCGTCAAGGCAAGCCCAGAGAAAGGCAAAAGAAAATTCTTGACAAATTGCAGACCCGAGAAATTGCTTTGACCCGGTACGTAGACGAAAATTGTCTGTATACTCTTGGCATTTACCATAGTGTTTTTTATATGTTAGACATTTTAGGATTGCACGACATTTTTGCTAGGCAAGATCCTACTTTCGAAAGGCTGGCCAGGGAATTCTTGAGTTCCCTGATTTATATAGTTAGGCATAACACTGCTAGTACCGTCAACACGGTACAACTTAAAATGTTTAATGTTGAATACGAATTCAGTACCGACGAACTAGCAGAATGGTTGAGATTGCCTTTTGGTGAGGATGATGTTTGTGAAGCACCTTTGGATTCTGATTGGTCAGTGGAAGCATTTTTCTTCTGTCACAGGTTGTCAAATTTTACAATCACATCTTTTGAAGGAATTCTTGCATCCCGGATCCATAACCCAACCATCCGTGTTTTTCGTTACATGTTGGCATGTACTATTTTTGGCCGGGAGAATCCAAACAAGGTGAATGCAAAAGAACTTCTATTTTTGCAAGGGTACCTCACAAATAAGAAATTTAATGTGGTTCCTTTTATGATTGCTCATATGACTGTTGCAATCAAGAGCACAGGAACCATTGCTTTTGGAGGTCTAATTACATCTATCGCAAAGGCTATGAACCTCGATGCTGAGATAGCCACCTTAGCACCCCTTCCTCCTCGCACGATTAATTTAAAAAATTTAAAAGACATGAAATTGTGCAAGGTAAGGAAGGAAGGGGGCTTTGAGCTCATGATCTATGGGAAAGTTATCCCATCTATTGTTTTGCCTTGCACTAGACGTACTGATGTGCGTATCGCGAGGAACTGGACCTATGATTTAGATGCTCCTCCTGCTAGGGGTCCATTACCTCCTAATGTTCCTATTGGTGACGGTGACATCACCAATGACGAGTATGACCGGAGAGAGCAGTCTCCCGATCACCCTATGTCTCCCCACCATGTATCACCCACACACACTGTACCGTCTTATTCTCACCCTTCTGCAGGTACCACTCCTGGTTTCTATATTTCTGAGCAGATATGGCGCGACCAGTTAGCCAGAGAGGAAAGACGTGATGACTTTCTCACTACCATATAGCAACAATTAACTGACAACATGAGATTTATGCGAGAGTCTCAGTAGTAGATGAGTCAATCCATGCAAAGTATAATGCAATCGCAAGCTGCTTTGACCTCCAGATTCGACGCGTTTGCTGCTTCTCAGAGCGATCGTCATCATAGTAGATCTTGTCTCCCTAGGCACTCACCGCACGCTTGCGACAGTAGCATACCTTAGGACCTTCAGGTACCTCGTTGTTGCACCCTAAAATTTGCTCAACCTCATTCACTTGATTTATGTTTCAATATCATTAGCATTTGCATATAGAGTCATGTACATAGCCTAATCATCTGCATAGCATAAGCATAGCAAGTCATCCAACAGGGGACCAATCATTATTCTCATCTCTAGAGGCCCATCAAGAGGTTATTATCCTAATTCAATCTCATTCAAGTCATCAGAAAAGAATTTGAAAGCTATCAAGTCAATGGGTCAAGCAGTTCATCTATCTCCTGGCTGAGGGTATCTGGGGATCATCAAGGAAAGTATGAGCTGTGAATTGAAGGCATGGGGAGTATCTAGACATCTTGGAGGACTTAGAAAGTCATTTGGATAAGAAAACAAGTTGTTGATGTGATCACAAGAATTGCAGTTGAAGACAGTCAACTAGGGTTTCATCTGGGTCAACCCTAGGTCAACCCTAGGTCAATTGATTGATTTAAGGGCATTCAGGTCTATTGAAGAGATGTGGGGTCCATCATTTGACATGTAGAATAAGGATATGTTGTTATGCTAAGAAGGAATCAAGAGAAATCAAGGAGAAGAGGAGTTTCTAAATTAGGGTTTCTATGTAAAATCCCCTAGTTTAGGTCAAATTTCCAAGCAAGATAAGTCAAAATGCAAACTTCAAATGGATCCTTGGCCAACATGAAACTTGTAGAGGATCTCAAGACATTTAATTTTAGTGGTGGAAGACATCAAGGAGATTTATAGAACTCAAGTTATGGTCCTTGCAAGTTACAGGTCATCTGAGGTATCTGAAATTTTGTCTGTGAAAGTGACTTGACTTCCAAGCAATTTTTACACCTCAAGGAGATTTCAAATGAATTTATGGTCAACATAAGAGTTGTTCCTTATTGTCTTAGATTTCTAGAATGGTATGGTATGCCTTCATATGATTTGGGGAACTCAACTTATGGTCTTGGCAAGCAAAGGGTATTTTGGTCATTTGTGAATTACAGGTCATTTTAACCTATGCCCAAAACTCATACAAGGAGGCCTCAAATGGAAAAACTTACAACATCAAACTTTCTCCAAATGACATTTTGAGTCTATAAAAGTGACCATGAGAGATTGGAAATGTTCATAGCATAAGGTTTCAAAATTGTTGAATTTAATGAAGAAAAATGGACTTAAAAATGAGATATTTCATATCTTGGCCAAATGAAGCAAACTTATAGGTCATTTTGAATGGAAAGGGCATTTTAAAGACATTGGATAAAGTGGAATTTTGAGTTTAGTTCAAGATTTAAGAGTTATCCATGGTTGCTTGCAATGTAAGAAACATAATCAAAATCCAAGGGAATTTGTGCAAGGGAAACTTCTCCAAGTTTCTAGGAGGTTCTAACCTCATCTATATATTCATACAAGTTGGTTCATGCAAGGGTTGGTGCTTCCATTTATTCAAAACCCCAAATTTTCCACACTTTCTTCAACTTGCATAAGCTTTCCAAAATCTCTATAATCTCCATCAATCTTCACTATTCTTGATTGAATTTTCATCATCATCATACAAGGATCAGAATCCACACCTTCATTTGGAAAATTGAGGAAGGAATTGTGCTATTCATCATCATCACTCAAGAAGCATAAACTTTGGAATTGAGAGATTCACATCCTTGGATTCATACCTGTTGCATACAGAAGTCACCATTGGGTTCTTGGATCATTTTCCACTCATTTCAAGCTATAGATCAAGAGGTTCTGGTAGCTGTTTCCTTCATTTTGCATAAGGTAAGTTTTCATTCGAATTGCTTAGTTTAGGTAGAATCTTAGGGCTTTGGCAGTGTAGAATGGTTAGGCATAAGTAGATGATTGATTTTGGCAAGTTTGGTTGAGTTTCATGGATATTGGGAATGAGGTACCAAATCTGTTGGAGCTTGTAATTGCTAAGATAAGGCTTGAGAATGTTATTGGATTAGCATGCTATGATCAGGATGAATTGTAGATCAGTTTAGGATGAGTTTGGTGGAGAATTAGAGCAGTTGATAGCAGTTGGAAATGGTGGATCGTATCTGTTATGTCTATCGAATTGTTTTATTGAATGAGTTTTAGAATGAACTTTTGGCATGGCTGTGTAGAGGAGTTGATATAGAACAAGTTTTCTGTTGGAAGTATCTAATTTCGTGGAGAGGAGGGAGAGAACAGGGAGCTCGAAGGTGTGTGCATGGTTAGGGTTTTCTGAGTTAGGGTTTGGGCTCAAGGTTGAAGATGACCTTGGAGCCACACGATGAGGCTTGGACGTTTGACTCAAATCTCCATCCAACGGTCCACGTTTAAAATGAAAAATGGAGGGAGCTGACTGAAATAAAACGCGGCGTTTCATTTAAATTGGAATTCTGGGCCCTGGATCCATGTTGCTAATCACACCCCTCAACCAACAAGCCCAAGCATTTCAACGTGATTCTACTGCTATTTACACCGAGTCTTTTTTATTTTCCTGGTATTTTTCCAATTGATTCTCTGAGCGCATTGGGCCTGGTATTTTTGATATTTGCACCTCCAGTCCTATGGCCCATCATGAATTTGAACTACAGCGCATGACTATTCTCACCCCCTTCATCTACTTCTTTATATTTTCTTTTTATTTTCTTTACATTTCTCATGCATTTTCTAAAAATCATAATAAATTGAAAAAACATTATTTTTAATTCATTCTTTTTGCATTATTTTCTCTAAAAAGTCAAGAAAATTATAAAAAATAAAAATTGCATTTTATTTTTTATTTGATATTTTTCCCATATTTTCCAAATAAATAGCATTTTAAATAGTTTCATTTCATGCATGATTTTGTTAATTTTTGTTCTATTAGATGCTTTAATATTTTTCACCCATTCTTTTTAGGTTGTTTAGTTTAGACATTAAACTTGTAGATACAATTTAGTTCCCATTTTTAGAAATTAATTTTAGGTGTTTAGTTTAGGTGTGAATAACATGAACAAACTAGGGTTTTAGGTGATGACTTAGGAGAATTAATTCACTTCCCTTAGGACTTAGAGATTGAATAGGTTAGCTATGGGACTATAGGGGCTATGGGTAGTTATTAGATCCCCTTAGAAAAAGTCAAGATTCCCCTACTGCTATTAATGTACTGTATATATCTGATTGACTGATGTGGTGTGCCCTCTGGGGATTATTGCTTGTTTGTGGGGGTATTGGGATTGTCTGGGGATTTGGGAGAGCTGAAGACTTGAGAAGGTGAAGCCATTGGAGATCCAGATGTTGAATTCCAACTTCCAGAGTTGAAGAGGAGATTCTTGCTAGCAGATGCTGAGGAGACTAGGGTTTAGGAGCTAGGCAGAGCTCTAGGTTAGAAAACTGGTTTCTCAAACATGGATTGCCTTGTCTGCATCCATTCTTCTCTGTGATACAGAGTCTCTCTAAGACACTCACCCCCTTCCTTTGGAAGGCTTGGTGATAGTGTCTAAGAGATAGAACTCTTGAGAGAAAATGTCATATGTGTTAGGGGCAGTCTGTTCACCACCCTTGGTAGTCAACTGATTGCTTAACACCCAATTCACTCTTGTGACTGATCCCTCATCCTGGAGGTTTGAACTTGAAGAAAAGCCATTGCAGATAGAAGACTGATGATCAAAGCCCTTACCTGAAGGCCATGAAGATGGAGATTGATGCTTGTTGAAACCTGTAGCTGATTGGAGATTACTTAAAGCCAGATGTTGATTCAAAGCTGCTGAAGCTGTTTATTTTTTTGCTGTATTTCATTTCTTGATGTATTGATTGGTTTTCCTGACTGTATTGTTTGCTGTTTACCCTGTTGGGTTGAAAGTGAAGTCTGTTCACTTTTGCCTATTGTTTTCTAGGTTCGAGGTTGAGTGGGACTCCCTTGCCTCGCTTGTATTGTTGCATTCATGCATTTTACTGTTTTACTGTATATATCTGATATTGTTGCTGTTTCTGCCTATCCTGTAGGATCTCTGTTTCTCTCTGTGCAAGAGAGGAGCATGATAGACACTAGGTCTTAACCCATGCATGATAACATTAGGATAGTTTGATCCCCTTCGCAACCGTAGGTTAGAGTTCTGTCTCTTCTCATCTTAAAACAAACAGAAAAACATAATAAAGATTTCAAACACAATAAAAGACACTTCTTCCGTAAAAGAATGTGAACTCATCAAGACGTCATTTTTGTCCGCTTGGACTGTTAATAAAAAAAACCTTTTTCAGAAGGAATAAAATCAATCAAAACAGACTTGTTTTGTACGTGGCCCGAACTACGTTTGCTCTGATCTTTCATGCCGTGTGAAAGTACGTAGGCATAGGATGCGATATCCTAGCGAGCAACCTTCCCCTCCTTTCCCGTAGGTAGGCGAACTACGTTGACTCTGATTTCTCGTTCCAGGCGGGAATACGTAGGCATAAAGTGCGATACTTTGCCGAGTCATTTTTTATTTTCATTCTCTTTTCTTTTTCCACCCTTGACCTGTAGTTTAGATAGAATAACGATCCATACCCGAAAACAAGCGTGGATCCCGTCGAGTACGACGGACGTGAGGGGTGCTAATACCTTCCCCTTGCGTAACCGACTCCCAAACCCAGGTTTTGGTTGCGATGACCATACCTTTCCCGTGTTGTGCGAGGTTTACTCTGAGCGTTTCCTTTCCCTCCAGTGGGATAAATAACGCACGGTGGCGACTCTTCTGTTCAGCCGGCGCCGATTTTCGCAGTAGCGACACTCGTCCCTATGCATTTGGGATCCAACGTCCCTTAAGAGAGTCAATCCTAACGCTTGTTTTCCCGTCGAGGATTTTGTATGGAGTTATTTTATATTTCTAACCTTGTATTTTCAGCTTTATGTATTGATTATTATTGTTGTATCTGGGGTGTGACGGGTGTTCTGATATTGAGAGATAAGCCGGACCTGGGCTTGAGTGCACCTAGAACTAGAGTAGAAATTAGTGGGTGCCCGCTTGCTTTGCTTGCTTTGGTGTCCCATGAAATCTACACTCAGACGAGGTTCCTCTGGTTGGCCTCTTGCCCCTTCCTTTGGTTGGCGTGGGTTGCTGGTTAGTTGGATTGTCGACTCTGGGGACCGATCATTTGGAAGTTGGCTAAGTGAGGCCTCTTCAGGGATTGATGATGCCACTCCTTCTGGGAATCGTATCATCAACCCTGAAAGTCTGTGACGCCGACGACCGCATAGGATGCCGTACCTTGTGCCAGTTATAGGGCCACCCACCTGTGAGGGGACTCAGGGTTATGCAGGTAACTAGACCTTCAGACCACCGGTTTGTTTCTTGATCAGGATCCTGGATATTTATGGAGGGTTCTAAGGTCTGTCAGAGACCAGGTGGAGATGTGTTCTAAGGTCTGTCAGAGACCAGTTGGTGTGTTCCGAGGTCTGTCAGAGACTATTTGGAGATGTGTTCTGAGGTCTGTCAGAGACCAGTGGGAGAGATGATTTGAGGTCTGCCAGAGACCGTTCAGGTTATGATTATGGGGTCTATCAGTGACCAGTATTGGAGCTTTGTTTGAGGTCTATCCGAGACCAGGATTGGATGACTTCTGGAGGGTCTGGGACTTTCTTGATATGGTTCAGGCTATTCAGCTACAGCTTTGGTCCCTGTTGCATGTTACTTGCATTGCATTACTGCATATCCATTACCATTTGCATTTCACTAACGTGTGTCTGTGCTGCAGGTGCATTTGCATTTCCCGAGTTCTAGTGTCCGGACTTCTGAGTGTTTGATCATGACTAGCTTAAGGAGAACAGTTGCTTACAAATTGCCTACTCCTGATATTGTTCCTTTACTAGGGTTGATCTCTCTTGCTGATGAAGGTGTTCGTAGGAGCTTCCGGATGAGCTATGGTAGACTACTGAGATTGGTGTGCAAACCTACAGAGGTAGAGTTGGATGGGTTGTATGCTTTGATGCAATTCTACGACCCTGCTTTAAGGTGCTTTACGTTCTCTGACTTTATTATGGGACCAACCCTGGAGGAATACGCTGAGTATGTTGAGCTGCCCGTGCAGAACCAGGTTCCATTCATTCATTATGACGCCAAGCCCAAGCCGGAGGATTTGGCAAAAGCCTTGCATATTGATGCTTCTGAACTTGTGACTACTGTTTCCCGTGGAGTTCCAGGCTTCTCACTCCAGTTCTTAGTTGGTAAAGCCCAGGAGTATGCCAAGAGCGGGTGCTGGGTTGCTTTCAATGCTGTGTTGGCTTTGTGCATTTATGGCATAATTTTGTTTCCCAATATACCGGATTTTGTGGACTTCGATGCTTTCTACTTGTTTGCCGCTGGTAATCCTGTACCTACCTTACTCGGAGATTTCTACCACTCACTGCATTACAAGAATGAGAAAGGGAGAGGAAAGAATGTTCATCTTTGTGTACCCTTGTTGAGTATGTGGTTTGAGAGTCACCTTCCTAAGAGAAGATCTGTTGCAGAGACTACAGTCCCAGTTGGTTGGCCGGAGCGCCTGATGAGGCTATCGTCGGAAGACATGGAGTGGTTTGATCGAGACCTGTTGGGATCCGAGCTCATCTTCAGTTGTTCTGGGTACCCTAATGTGCCGCTGATAGGAAGAAAAGGGTGTATCAATTACAATCCTTCTCTATTCATTCGCCAGTTCGGATATGAACTGAAGAATCCCCCTCAGGAGGAGGAAGTACAGGAATCTCTGTACTTCACAGGTGATTTGAAGGGAGAATTACTAGCTGAGCTGCAGCATGCCTGGACACGTATTAACCGCAAAGGGAAGCCACTGTTGGGTAAGAACGATTGCCAGGCCTATGCACCTTACAGGGTTTGGATCCAGGAAAGAGCAAGTCAGTTATTAATGCCATTTCCATCTGTGCCCATCATTGTTCCTACTCCGGCAGAAGAGCCAACTACTGTTTCTAAGGAAGCCTATGAGCAGGTTGTGAGAGAAAAAGAAGCCTTGATGAAGATCAACGAAGGGTTAGAGCAGGAGCTAGCCCAGATACGCAGTGAGAAAAACAAGGTCGTATATGCTTTCCAACAACAAATTGAGCTATTAAACAGGTTAGGGGCTGAGTTGACTGAGGAAAAGAAAAAGCGCAAACGTCTGGGGCAAGAGTTCAGAAGCTCCCATGACATGCTCGAATCCAAGAAGAAAGCGCTTGACATCGCTCACCGAGAGATCTCTTCTTGCAATAAGACTTGGAATGCCACGCTCACTAACAACAAGAAGAGGGAGGATAAGTTGAAACAGCAAATTTCCGACCTCGAAGAGAAGTTGAAGTCTAGCATCAAGAAGTGTGAGGAAGAAGTGATGACCCGGTATAGTGTCCAGAATGCACTGAACAAGGCAATCAAATGCAGAGATGAAGCTGTGTCTCAAAAGCGAAAACTAGAAGATTGCTTCGGAGAAGCGACATGGGAAGAAACTGCTGAAGACGTGCGCCGTGTTCTTAAGAAGAGAAACCAACTTGTTGAAGGGCTGCTTGATCGACCAAGTCATCCAGAGACCAAGAAGTTGATAGAAGAGTACCAGACTTTTGGGAGGATTTGATCATTTCCTGTAGTAACTTGTATGCTTTATTTGCATAGTGCTGACCATCACCAGGGTTGTTGGATGAGGTCATGCCTTCTTGTTGTACTCGGTGACATTGTATTCTGGTTTCTCAGCAATATATGAGGCTTTCTATGATTCAGCTCCGATATTCCTATTGTCCGCACTGTCACTGCACTGGCACCTTCACACTAGAACTGGGGGGAATGAACTTCCCTAATGCACAGACACATTGCATTGCATTCATATCCATATTGCATTACAGGTAATCATTGGATGGTATCTTATTTTATGCTCTGTACCAGGTACTTTCCAGGATTGCAGATCAACACCCGCACCGCTATTCTACCCGCACCAACTGTCGAAGAATCATGGATCAAATGCAGAACGAGATACAAGATGTGCGCGAGAAGCTCGCTCTCTTTATGCAGACCATGGAAGCTATTGCAAAAGGGCAGGAGAATTTGCAGGCCATGGTCCAGCCTCTGTTGGCCCGAAATGCTGGTCACGGTAATGAGGATCATCAGTCCGTACGGGTCGATACTGTTCATGGAGACGGCACTCCCACGCCAGTGGCTCCACCTGTAGTCAATATACCTGCTGTTAATGTCAACAACGCTACCGCTGCTGTGAATGGTAACGTCGGAGTTGGAAATGAGACTGTTGTCCATAACGTTGGGCTTGGTGACGTCAACTTGGGTGATAATATGGGAGGCAACGGCTTTGGCAATGCTGGATTCGGGTTCAATGATCAGGGATTCGATAATGCTGGGAAATATGGTTTCAATGCTCAAGGCTTTGGGCAAGATGGTTATGGTGCGACCAATCAGGGTTACGGAGGTTTTGGAAATGGAAACGGCGCGGGGTTTATGACTTTTGGGCCTGCTGGAGGTGTTCAAGGGTACGGCAACAGAGGCCGAGGTCCGGGGATGAATCAGATCAGGGCTGGCCGTAATAATGGATATGATGGGTATGGAGCTGGGAATGGTATGTGGCAAGAAGATCAGCAGGAGGACGCCTTCTCCGGCGGAGGTTTCGAAGGGCCGATGGATGACTCCCAGAAGATCAGAATGCTGGAAGAGCAGATGAGGGGGGTCCTGAACCAAAGTGTTGTGGGCTTGGACATGGCAACAATGGGGCTGGTACCTGGCTTGAGGGTGCCAATTAAATTCAAAGCTCCTGCGTTTGATAAGTATAAAGGGGACACATGTCCGAAAGTGCATGTACGATCTTATTACAGAAAGATGTCTGCATACTCAACTGATGAAAGAATGCTAATGCATTTCTTTCAAGATAGTCTGTCGGGTCCTTCCCTAGAGTGGTATATGGGATTGGAGCCAACCAATATCAAGACATGGAAGCAATTGGCAGAGGCATTTGTAGCTCACTACAAGTATAACAGCGATTTGGCGCCCAATCGGGTCCAATTGGCGGGACTGTCGCAGAAGAAGGGGGAGAGCTTTAAAGAGTACGCGCAAAGGTGGCGCGATATGGCTGCCAGGGTACGTCCTCCTGTAGAAGATAAGGAAATGAATGACATGTTTGTCGGCACATTCACAGGCTTGTTTCATGACATGTTGTTTCACACGTCTCTGGCCAGTTTTTCAGACCTAATTCTGATGGGAGAAAAGATTGAGCGTAACATTAAGCAAGGAAAATTCCAGGTTGAGGAGTCGACTGCATCTGGCAGTAATAGGAAGGCCTTTGGTGGGCGCCGTCAGGGCGAGGCAAGCGCAGTGTTTGGAGGCCGAGGCCGAGGCAGGGGACGAAGCCAATATCATCAGCCGCAGCAGGTGGCGAGTGTTACTATTCCATATCAGCAACAACCACTTCAGCAACAACAACCGTCTCAGCAGCAGCCAATGCAGCCGCAGCATCCTCAGCAGGGGGCACAGCAGGCTCAGCGAAGATTCCAGGGTGGCAAACCGAGAAGAGTGTTTGAGAAGCCTCCCTCAACCTATGCAGATTTGTTGCAGACATTGTTGGGATTGAACCTGGTAGAGAAGAGAACTCTGGCACCGATAACGGGAGCTCCCCCGTTTGGTTACGATGCAAGCAGGCACTGTGAGTTTCATTCTGGGGCCCCAGGCCACGATATAGAGGGTTGCCATGCTTTTAAGCACGTTGTGCAGGATCTTCTGGACAATAAGACTATCAATTTCGGAACGGCAGGTCCGAATATAGTGCAGAAGCCCATGCCTAATCATGGGGCAAACGCCATTCTGACTGAGGAAGGTGTGAATCTGATTATGAATGTCGAAGATTTAAAGACGCCGCTGAGCGAGATAAAGAGCCGACTGTTGCAAGGGGGTGTTTATCCAGGATGTGACGAGTATTGCTTAGAATGTTGGATCCTAGCTGGGGGGTGTGATGATTTGAAGAAAGGCATTCAGGCTTTAATTGATGAAGGTTCATTGCAGTTCGACCAAGCAGCAACTGAAGAACCGGCAGGGGCAGTAGCAGATGATCAGAATCATGTGGCCACGGTAACGATTCCTCGAAAGACCATCACTATCGCAGCACCAGCTCAGCGACCACCGATCACCATAACTAAGGTCGGGCCGATCCCGTACGAGAACACGAAAGCAGTCCCATGGTCATATGGGTTGGAGGTGTATTGTGACGGGATAAAGATTGATGTTAATAAGCAGCCAGCCGAGACTGTGGATAATGTTGTTGGTTCGGGAGGTATGACAAGGAGTGGTAGGATCTTTATATCCCCTGAAGTGGAGGCCGAAAGGCTAGCTAAAGGAAAAGGGAAAGCGGTTGAGAATGTCCCAGTGCAAGCAAGCGAAAAAGAAGCAGCATCGAAGGATGTAGAGGAGTTCATGCGCTTGATTCGAAAAAGTGATTATAAGATTGTGGAGCATCTGCAACAGACGCCGTCCAAAATATCCATCTTGTCGTTGCTCTTGTGTTCTGAAGCTCACAGAAATGCTTTGTTGAAAGTCCTGGATACTTCCTTCGTACCCCAAGACGTCTCCGTGAATCAGCTGGAAGGAGTGTTGGCACATGTGAATGCAGGCCACAGCTTGGGCTTTACCGACTTTGATTTGACCTCGAAGGGGAGAGATCATAATATGGCATTGCACGTATCTGTCGAGTGTAGAGGATCAGTAATGTCGCATGTATTGGTCGACACCGGATCGTCTCTGAATGTGATGCCTAAGAAGGCGATGATGAAGTTGGACGTTAGAGGAATCTTGTGTACGCCCAGCGACTTGGTAGTCAGGGCCTTTGACGGCACGCAAAGAACAGTCTTTGGATCGATCACATTGCCTCTACAGGTGGGGCCGGAGGTGTTTGCAACAGAGTTTTATATCATGGATATACAGCCTGCGTACAGCTGCTTGCTTGGAAGACCCTGGATTCATGGGGCCGGGGCAGTCACTTCTACCCTGCATCAGAAGTTGAAATATATGGTCATAGACAGTGTAGTCACCGTATGCGGAGAAGAGGACATCCTGGTCAGCCATCTATCGTCATTTAAATATGTGGAGGTCGACGGAGAGATCCACGAAACACCCTGCCAGGCATTTGAAGGGTTGCGCATCAAGGACAAAGGTCCCGGGCCGAGCAAAGTGCCAGAGATAGCCGTCTCATCGTATAAAGAAGCTCAAGCTCTAGTAGAAGCGGGAGAAGCAAAGGGTTGGGGCAAGGTGCTGGACATTCCTGTGAAGATGGACCGGTTCGGGCTAGGATACCAACCGTCGTCGTCAACTCCTGCCGTGGGGGCGCCCCGTTTCAGAGGGCCAATCACCATCTCTGCCAGTGGAGTGTGTCATGAGACTGTCAATGCTGCTTCGGAATCGGACGAAGGAGACAGCGACTGTGATATGGATGCCTGGATTCAGCCAAGCACGCCAGGACAAGGACTGTGCAACTGGTCTATTCAGGAGCTTGTTCTTGTGACTCTTAAACAGTAATGCTTTGCTTTATTAATTGTTGAATAATCTGATGTCTTGCCCGGGGCATCATGATTTGCTTAGGGCTGTGTTGTTATGAACATTGCGTGTTAATCGTTGAATAAATGGCGTTTTTCATGTGCAAATAATGTAATCTCTGTCTTTCTTGTTTTATAATTTTCAATAAAATGGCAACGTGGTTATTCGCTTTATACGCATTTTGAAGCACTTAACCATTCCTTTTGCAGGATAGCATCTTCAGATGACATCCTTGAACCACCTATGACTCGTCCCGACTTTGAACACCTGGTATCTCAGGCCGAAGAAGAGGTTGTCGAAGATAGCGACGTTCCTGAAGAACTGTCTTGGTTGGTGAAGCAAGAGGAAAGAGCCATTCTGCCTCACGACGAGGTCATCGAAATTATCAACTTGGGGTCGGAAGGGGTTGAGAAGAATATTCGTATTGGAGCCGCGTTGCAGAGTGATATCAAGCGAAGACTGGTTGAAATGCTCCGAGAGTATAGTGATGTATTCGCTTGGTCGTATGAAGATATGCCAGGGCTCGATACAGATATGGTTGTGCACCGTCTGCCACTGAAAGAAGATTGCCCGCCGGTCAAACAAAAGCTTCGCAGAACTCGACCAGATATGGCAGTGAAGATTAAAGAGGAAGTTCAAAAGCAGTGGGACGCTGGTTTCCTGGCTGTGACAAAGTATCCATCTTGGGTTGCTAACATCGTACCAGTGCCAAAGAAAGATGGCAAGGTTCGAATGTGCGTGGATTATAGAGATTTGAATAAAGCAAGCCCAAAAGATGATTTTCCACTTCCTCATATTGACGTGTTAGTTGACAACACTGCCCAATACTCCGTATTCTCCTTCATGGATGGCTTTTCAGGCTATAATCAGATTAAAATGGCGCCAGAGGATATGGAGAAGACTACTTTCATAACGCCTTGGGGAACATTTTGCTATAAAGTGATGCCCTTTGGTTTGAAGAATGCTGGGGCAACATATCAGCGTGCGATGACGACTCTTTTCCATGACATGATGCATAAAGAGATCGAAGTTTATGTTGACGATATGATTGCCAAATCCCAGACGGAGGAAGAGCATCTGGTGAATCTGCTGAAGTTGTTCAAAAGGCTTAGGAAGTTCAGGCTGAGACTGAACCCTAACAAATGCACCTTCGGGGTGAGATCGGGTAAACTGCTGGGGTTTATCGTAAGCGAAAGAGGAATAGAGGTCGATCCTGCTAAAATAAAAGCGATTCAAGAAATGCCGACGCCTAAAACAGAGAAAGAGGTGCGCGGGTTTTTAGGGAGATTGAACTACATCGCCCGGTTCATATCTCACCTAACGGCCACGTGTGAACCATTATTCAAGCTGTTGAAGAAAGATCAAGCTGTAACGTGGAACGAAAATTGTCAAAAGGCGTTCGATAAAATAAAGAAGTATCTGCAGGAGCCTCCTATTTTGATACCCCCAGTGGCGGGTCGACCCTTGATCATGTATTTGACGGTTCTTGAGGGAAGCATGGATTGTGTTCTCGGTCAACATGACGAGATGGGGAGAAAAGAGCATGCAATCTATTATTTGAGTAAGAAATTTACAGATTGTGAATCTCGATACTCAATGCTGGAGAAAACTTGTTGCGCGCTAGCCTGGGCCGCCAAGCGTTTGAGGCAATACATGCTGAATCATACCACCTTGCTCATCTCGAAGATGGATCCTATCAAATATGTATTTGAAAAGCAGGCGTTGTCAGGAAGAATTGCCCGGTGGCAGATGGTCTTGACTGAGTATGACATCCAATACGTCTCACAAAAGGCTATAAAGGGGAGTGTGTTGTCTGAGTATCTGGCGGAGCAGCCTATTGAAGATTACCAATCGATGAGGTTTGATTTTCCTGACGAGGATATCATGTACCTTAAGATGAAAGATTGTGAAGAGCCGTTGCCAGACGAAGGACCAGAGTTGGGTTCCAAATGGAAGATGATATTTAACGGAGCTGTGAATGCTTACGGTAGCGGAATAGGGGCAATCATCACTACGTCCCACGGGTCGCACATCCCGTTTACTGCCCGATTGACCTTCGCCGTTACCAACAATGAGGCCGAATACGAAGCTTGTATAATGGGGCTTGAAGAAGCCATTGATTTGCGAATCAAGAATTTAGACGTATACGGAGACTCAGCTCTGATGGTGAATCAGATCAAAGGGGAATGGGAGACGCGTCAGCCCAACTTGATACACTACATGAATTATGCAAGGAGATTGTTGCCTTTCTTCGACAAAGTTAAATTGCATCACGTACCGCGGGCAGAGAATCAAATGGCTGACGCCCTGGCCACTTTGTCTTCCATGTACAAAGTCAACTTCTGGAACGAGGATCCCCGAATCATTATCTCTCGGCTTGACAGACCAGCCTATGTATTTGCTATTGATGAAGCATCTGATGATAAACCATGGTATTTCGACATCCTTAATTTCCTGAAGAACAAAGAGTATCCGGCTGGGGCATCCAGTCAAGATCAAAAGACTCTCAGGAGATTAGCGGGTAATTTCTATTTGAACCCGGATGGCGTCTTATACAGAAGAAACCACAATTTGGTGTTGTTGCGTTGTGTAGATGAAAGAGAGGCAAAGTTGCTCATGGAGGAAATACACGAAGGTACCTTTGGTACGCATGCTGGCGGGCATGCTATGACGAGGAAGCTGCTGCGGGCAGGTTATTTTTGGCTGACTATGGAAACGGATTGTTTCAAGTTTGCGAGAAAATGTCACAAGTGCCAAATCTATGCTGACAAGATCCATGTGCCTCCAAGTCCTCTGAATGTGATGTCATCGCCATGGCCATTCTCGATGTGGGGAATCGATATGATCGGAAAGATCGAGCCGACAGTTTCTAACGGGCACCGTTTCATTCTAGTAGCAATCGATTATTTCACCAAGTGGGTAGAGGCGGCGTCTTACGCAAATGTAACGAAGCAAGTGGTGGCCAGATTCATCAAGAGAGATATCATTTGCCGATATGGGATTCCCGAGCGGATAATCACGGACAACGGTTCGAACCTGAACAACAAAATGATGAAGGAGCTTTGTCAGAATTTCAAGATCGAGCATCACAACTCCTCCCCTTACCGACCCAAGATGAATGGCGCGGTTGAGGCAGCCAATAAGAATATCAAGAAGATCGTTCAGAAAATGGTGGTGACCTATAAGGATTGGCACGAGATGCTACCTTTCGCTTTGCACGGTTATCGTACGACGGTACGCACATCAACCGGGGCAACCCCGTTCTCGTTAGTATACGGAATGGAAGCAGTGCTGCCATTGGAAGTCGAGATCCCTTCTCTGAGGGTATTGCGAGACGTTCAGCTGGACGAGGCAGAATGGGTGAAAAACAGATTGAACCAACTGAGTTTGATGGACGAGAAGAGGCTAGCTTCTCTAGCATACGGTCGTTTATACCAGAGCCGAATGAAGAAAGCGTATGATAAGAAAATACATCCGCGAAGCTTTCAGACGGGCGACCTTGTGCTGAAAAGGATTCTCCCGCCGCAAGCAGATCACAGGGGCAAGTGGACCCCCAACTACGAAGGGCCATACGTTGTCAGGAAATTCTTCTCAGGAGGAGCGTTGTTGTTGTCCACTATGGACGGTGAAGACTTTACGTCGCCTGTGAATTCAGACGCAGTTAAAAAATACTTTGCTTAAAATAGACCCGCTGGACAGAAAAAGAGAGTCCAGGCAAAAATGGGGCATCCTGGCGAACCAAAAAACAGAATAAAAGGTTCGGGCAAAAGTTAGGGATAAAATTGAAAAATGTACACCCGCGAAGTTGAAAACCTACACTGGGCGGCTTCGACAAAAAAGGGTATCCCGGTGAACTGAAAACCCGTAAAGAGCGGTTCACGCAAAAGTTAGGGATTTGAAAAGCAAATGACTGCGGTCCGAATTTGATATTGCAGTGAGCATCAGTGCGGGAGAATACTTGAGGGGTCGATTATCAGATACAACCGTTTCGGAGGTATGGATACCGGGAAAGCATTAGAGTCGGATGAGTCATAGGAGGATCAGTTCGTGGTGTTCGTCTGCATCCCGTTGCCGACATGTGTACAAATTTAATTTGTCAATATATTTATGCTTCTGGTGCATACTTGTATGTTTGCTTTGCGTAGCTTCCTCTTTTCAGGAGTTACATCCCGTGTACAAAAACTCCGCCCATTCAGGGGCCCAATCAATAAAATATGTTATTCAGTACTTGATGCTGGTTCTTTACTGTTTTGTGCATGATAAAGCGCCTAAGTTTACTGAAACTAGCATGTGTATAACATCACTGGCCCTTGCCAACAATCGCTAAAGCCTTGAATTAACTGAAAATAACGTCGCTAACCTGAATCGATTTGGTTGCATAGGCTTGTCTTGTCTTGTTTGCGTTGTTGCAGGTTTCATAGCCGTACGAGGAAGATGATCAAGAGACTGCAGTAATAAAAGACTTGATCTCCACGCAGGTCACGCATGTCCGTCCTGAAGAAGGATAGAATTCACCCCAGCTGGCCGTAGCTTATCCAAGAGGGCATGCTCCAGCAAAGTCATTTATCCTCAACAGAATTGACGATTCCAAAATCGTAAGGCTGTATTCAGACAGTGCATCTCAAGCAGAGTGGTTTAGCCGCAGAAGGTCAATGTTTGTAAGTTGTATTCAGGCAGTCTACCTTTCCCCGCAGGGTCATTTACTCTCCCCTAGCAGAGTCAGTTGGTTTCCCCAAGAGAATCATCCCATCCCCAGCGGAATTCTCTTCTCAGCAAGTATTCCTCCCAGTGGAACTCAAAGATTGAGGCTCTCCCCGGCAGAGTTGGTGTGGGTCATGGCATTTATTTTGTCAAGATACCGTGTGATATCCGTTCACTCTCCAGCAGAAGTTCAATCATACCAGGCGCATATCTCCCCAGCAGGGTGTTACTCCAACGAGGTTCTTGGTTTAAGTTCCTAATTTCCCAGCTGAGTCGACCTCACTCTTACAGCATTTATTTTGCTGGGATAATTCTGTAGCACCTGGCTATCCCCAGTGGAGTCGGCATTATTTTCAGCATTTATTTTGCTGAAGCAGCTCCTGTGCTCAGCAGTTCGAGTCTGCATTCGCATCGGCATATAGGGTCATACTTGCATCCACCAAATAAAACGTGTAGCATTCCCATGTCGAATGGAGCATTGCATCATTGTCGAAGGCATGCATTTTGAAACATAAACCAGGTTGGTTAACCGTTTGTGTTCAAGTGTTATTTCTCTTGCAGGTGGAGAGAGCTCTTGCTCAAATAGATTACCAAACATTCAAGATCTCAACATGAGACATCCGACGAAGTGTCAGCTTTGGCACTACTCCCCACAGAGTCAGCAGGATAAGTTTCTCCTTATCCCCAAGCAGAGCTATTGGTCATCAAAGGATTCTTGAATCAGAATTTCAGAGGCTACCGCCGGTTATCAGAACAGGCGTCCGGAAGTTTGGTTTCCAAATGTCCCCAGTAGAGTCAGCCTCAAAGTTGCCGTAACGTCAGTGATAAGAAATTTGCGGACCAATGGAAGGATGAGTCCTAACGTGGACAATTTTATTGACGGGTTGTCTTTGCGCTAGAGAAGATTGTTGGAATGTGGAGTCCTAACGGGGACACTTCATCAAGTTGACGATGTGTGTTAGCCCTAACATGGACAGGATCGAGTTCTCGGTATTGATTGAGTGTGGAGTCCTGGCGTGGACAAGATTGATTACTCTTCGTGTTGGTGTCCTGACGTGGACAATTTATTTCCAGCAGATAGCTTTATTCGTAATGGTGAAGTGTGCGTCCCGACATGGACGTTTATAGTTCTTTAAGATGACAAGATGCGAGAGTCCTGACGTGGACAAGTTTATCTTTCTTTGTGATGTGGGCAAAGTGTGAGTCCTGACGTGGACAAGTCTTATTTCACCAGCAAGTCAAAAACGCGCAAGTCCTGACGTGGACAAGTTCTATTACTTCAGCAGGTCGAGATGTGAGTCCTGACGTGGACAAGTCTCACTTCCCCAGTGGGTCAAAGGTGCATGGGTTCTAACGTGGACAAGTTTTATTTCCTCAGCGGAGTCCTGACATGGACAAATCAAGACGAAACGTGAGTCCTGACGCGGACAGGTTTTATCCCTTACATGGAAAGGATTATTCCTGACGCGGAAAAGTTTAGTCCTAACGTGGACAGATCTAGACGAAGTGTGGTCCTGACGCGGACAGATCCGGAAGAAAGTTATTCCTTACGTGGAAAGATGGGGTCCTTACGTGGACAGATTCAAATCGAGATGTGATTCCTTACGTGGAAAGATAGTATTCCTTACGTGGAAAAAGGCTTGTATTCCTGACGTGGAAAGGAGGAGTGTGTTCCTGACGGGGAAGGAGTTTAGTCCTGACGCGGACAGATCAAAGAAGTTATTCCTAACGTGGAAGAAGAAGATGGATTCCTTACGTGGAAAGGTGAGTCATAACGGGGATGATGTTATTCCTAACGTGAACGGTGTTATTCCTAACGTGGAAGAATTTATTCCCAACGTGGACGATTTATTTCGGACGAGAAGGCAGACGAGCCATCCCCAGCAAAGTTATTAAGGTTTTCCAAATCGACGAAGCAGGCGTCCTGACGTGGACAGTGTTCTGTCTCTGCGATGATAGAATCTTTTTCAGAACGATGAAAATAATCCCTACGACGGTCGCGCGAGACCAGTGAGTTATCATAACAGTCAGATTCAGCTGATGAATGTCGTTCCCCAAGCAGGAGCACAATTTATTTCTGCGGTTGGCAAATTTCTGGTTTCATTGGTATTCAACCGTCTCGTACCGCGAATGTCTGAAGGCTCCGGGCTCTTCACCCAATCGGGTCCAAGTCGCTTGAATAGGGGCAGCTGTTGCACCCTAAAATTTGCTCAACCTCATTCACTTGATTTATGTTTCAATATCATTAGCATTTGCATATAGAGTCATGTACATAGCCTAATCATCTGCATAGCATAAGCATAGCAAGTCATCCAACAGGGGACCAATCATTATTCTCATCTCTAGAGGCCCATCAAGAGGTTATTATCCTAATTCAATCTCATTCAAGTCATCAGAAAAGAATTTGAAAGCTATCAAGTCAATGGGTCAAGCAGTTCATCTATCTCCTGGCTGAGGGTATCTGGGGATCATCAAGGAAAGTATGAGCTGTGAATTGAAGGCATGGGGAGTATCTAGACATCTTGGAGGACTTAGAAAGTCATTTGGAGAAGAAAACAAGTTGTTGATGTGATCACAAGAATTGCAGTTGAAGACAGTCAACTAGGGTTTCATCTGGGTCAACCCTAGGTCAACCCTAGGTCAATTGATTGATTTAAGGGCATTCAGGTCTATTGAAGAGATGTGGGGTCCATCATTTGACATGGAGAATAAGGATATGTTGTTATGCTAAGAAGGAATCAAGAGAAATCAAGGAGAAGAGGAGTTTCTAAATTAGGGTCTCTATGTAAAATCCCCTAGTTTAGGTCAAATTTCCAAGCAAGATAAGTCAAAATTCAAACTTCAAATGGATCCTTGGCCAACATGAAACTTGTAGAGGATCTCAAGACCTTTAATTTGAGTGGTGGAAGACATCAAGGAGATTTATAGAACTCAAGTTATGGTCCTTGCAAGTTACAGGTCATCTGAGGTATCTGAAATTTTGTCTGTGAAAGTGACTTGACTTCCAAGCAATTTTTACACCTCAAGGAGATTTCAAATGAATTTCTGGTCAACATAAGAGTTGTTCCTTATTGTCTTAGCTTTCTAGAATGGTATGGTATGCCTTCATATGATTTGGGGAACTCTACTTATGGTCTTGTCAAGCAAAGGGTATTTTGGTCATTTGTGAATTACAGGTCATTTTAACCTATGCCCAAAACTCATACAAGGAGGCCTCAAATGGAAAAACTTACAACATCAAACTTTCTCCAAATGACATTTTGAGTCTATAAAAGTGACCATGAGAGATTGGAAATGTTCATAGCATAAGGTTTCAAAATTGTTGAATTTAATGAAGAAAAATGGACTTAAAAATGAGATATTTCATATCTTGGCCAAATGAAGCAAACTTATAGGTCATTTTGAATGGAAAGGGAATTTTAAAGACATTGGCTAAAGTGGAATTTTGAGTTTAGTTCAAGATTTAAGAGTTATCCATGGTTGCTTGCAATGTAAGAAACATAATCAAAATCCAAGGGAATTTGTGCAAGGGAAACTTCTCCAAGTTTCTAGGAGGTTCTAACCTCATCTATATATTCATACAAGTTGGTTCATGCAAGGGTTGGTGCTTCCATTTATTCAAAACCCCAAATTTTCCACACTTTCTTCAACTTGCATAAGCTTTCCAAAATCTCTATAATCTCCATCAATCTTCACTATTCTTGATTGAATTTTCATCATCATCATACAAGGATCAGAATCCACACCTTCATTTGGCAAATTGAGGAAGGAATTGTGCTATTCATCATCATCACTCAAGAAGCATAAACTTTGGAATTGAGAGATTCACATCCTTGGATTCATACCTGTTGCATACAGAAGTCACCATTGGGTTCTTGGATCATTTTCCACTCATTTCAAGCTATAGATCAAGAGGTTCTGGTAGCTGTTTCCTTCATTTTGCATAAGGTAAGTTTTCATTCGAATTGCTTAGTTTAGGTGGAATCTTAGGGCTTTGGCAGTGTAGAATGGTTAGGCATAAGTAGATGATTGATTTTGGCAAGTTTGGTTGAGTTTCATGGATATTGGGAATGAGGTACCAAATCTGTTGGAGCTTGTAATTGCTAAGATAAGGCCTGAGAATGTTATTGGATTAGCATGTTATGATCAGGATGAAATGTAGATCAGTTTAGGATGAGTTTGGTGGAGAATTAGAGCAGTTGATAGCAGTTGGAAATGGTGGATCGTATCTGTTATGTCTATCGAATTGTTTTATTGAATGAGTTTTAGAATGAACTTTTGGCATGGCTGTGTAGAGGAGTTGATATAGAACAAGTTTTCTGTTGGAAGTATCTGATTTCGTGGAGAGGAGGGAGAGAACAGGGAGCTCGAAGGTGTGTGCATGGTTAGGGTTTTCTGAGTTAGGGTTTGGGCTCAAGGTTGAAGATGACCTTGGAGCCACACGATGAGGCTTGGACGTTTGACTCAAATCTCCATCCAACGGTCCACGTTTAAAATGAAAAATGGAGGGAGCTGACTGAAATAAAACGCGGCGTTTCATTTAAATTGGAATTCTGGGCCCTGGATCCATGTTGCTAATCACACCCCTCAACCAACAAGCCCAAGCATTTCAACGTGATTCTACTGCTATTTACACCGAGTCTTTTTTATTTTCCTGGTATTTTTCCAATTGATTCTCTGAGCGCATTGGGCCTGGTATTTTTGATATTTGCACCTCCAGTCCTATGGCCCATCATGAATTTGAACTACAGCGCATGACTATTCTCACCCCCTTCATCTACTTCTTTATATTTTCTTTTTATTTTCTTTACATTTCTCATGCATTTTCTAAAAATCATAATAAATTGAAAAAACATTATTTTTAATTCATTCTTTTTGCATTATTTTCTCTAAAAAGTCAAGAAAATTATAAAAAATAAAAATTGCATTTTATTTTTTATTTGATATTTTTCCCATATTTTCCAAATAAATAGCATTTTAAATAGTTTCATTTCATGCATGATTTTGTTAATTTTTGTTCTATTAGATGCTTTAATATTTTTCACCCATTCTTTTTAGGTTGTTTAGTTTAGACATTAAAATTGTAGATACAATTTAGTTCCCATTTTTAGAAATTAATTTTAGGTGTTTAGTTTAGGTGTGAACAACATGAACAAACTAGGGTTTTAGGTGATGACTTAGGAGAATTAATTCACTTCCCTTAGGACTTAGAGATTGAATAGGTTAGCTATGGGACTATAGGGGCTATGGGTAGTTATTAGATCCCCTTAGAAAAAGTCAAGATTCCCCTACTGCTATTAATGTACTGTATATATCTGATTGACTGATGTGGTGTGCCCTCTGGGGATTATTGCTTGTTTGTGGGGGTATTGGGATTGTCTGGGGATTTGGGAGAGCTGAAGACTTGAGAAGGTGAAGCCATTGGAGATCCAGATGTTGAAGTCCAACTTCCAGAGTTGAAGAGGAGATTCTTGCTAGCAGATGCTGAGGAGACTAGGGTTTAGGAGCTAGGCAGAGCTCTAGGTTAGAAAACTGGTTTCTCAAACATGGATTGCCTTGTCTGCATCCATTCTTCTCTGTGATACAGAGTCTCTCTAAGACACTCACCCCCTTCCTTTGGAAGGCTTGGTGATAGTGTCTAAGAGATAGAACTCTTGAGAGAAAATGTCATATGTGTTAGGGGCAGTCTGTTCACCACCCTTGGTAGTCAACTGATTGCTTAACACCCAATTCACTCTTGTGACTGATCCCTCATCCTGGAGGTTTGAACTTGAAGAAAAGCCATTGCAGATAGAAGACTGATGATCAAAGCCCTTACCTGAAGGCCATGAAGATGGAGATTGATGCTTGTTGAAACCTGTAGCTGATTGGAGATTACTTAAAGCCAGATGTTGATTCAAAGCTGCTGAAGCTGTTTATTTTTTGCTGTATTTCATTTCTTGATGTATTGATTGGTTTTCCTGACTGTATTGTTTGCTGTTTACCCTGTTGGGTTGAAAGTGAAGTCTGTTCACTTTTGCCTATTGTTTTCTAGGTTCGAGGTTGAGTGGGACTCCCTTGCCTCGCTTGTATTGTTGCATTCATGCATTTTACTGTTTTACTGTATATATCTGATATTGTTGTTGTTTCTGCCTATCCTGTAGGATCTCTGTTTCTCTCTGTGCAAGAGAGGAGCATGATAGACACTAGGTCTTAACCCATGCATGATAACATTAGGATAGTTTGATCCCCTTCGCAACCGTAGGTTAGAGTTCTGTCTCTTCTCATCTTAAAACAAACAGAAAAACATAATAAAGATTTCAAACACAATAAAAGACACTTCTTCCGTAAAAGAATGTGAACTCATCAAGACGTCATTTTTGTCCGCTTGGACTGTTAATAAAAAAAACCTTTTTCAGAAGGAATAAAATCAATCAAAACAGACTTGTTTCGTACGTGGCCCGAACTACGTTTGCTCTGATCTTTCATGCTGTGTGAAAGTACGTAGGCATAGGATGCGATATCCTAGCGAGCAACCTTCCCCTCCTTTCCCGTAGGTAGGCGAACTACGTTGACTCTGATTTCTCGTTCCAGGCGGGAATACGTAGGCATAAAGTGCGATACTTTGCCGAGTCATTTTTTATTTTCATTCTCTTTTCTTTTTTCCACCCTTGACCTGTAGTTTAGATAGAATAACGATCCATACCCGAAAACAAGCGTGGATCCCGTCGAGTACGACGGACGTGAGGGGTGCTAATACCTTCCCCTTGCGTAACCGACTCCCGAACCCAGGTTTTGGTTGCAATGACCATACCTTTCCCGTGTTGTGCGAGGTTTACTCTGAGCGTTTCCTTTCCCTCCAGTGGGATAAATAACGCACGGTGGCGACTCTTCTGTTCAACCGGCGCCGATGTAGCGACACTCGTCCCTATCTTATTTCGAAACATTGGGGACAATGTTAGGTTTAAGTGTGAGAGGAGACTTTATTTGTTTTTCTCGCATTTTCTTTTCTTTTATCGCTTTCTAACTTATTTCTAGTTTATTTCTCTTAATTTTTTAGTTCGTTTTTAGAATACACGTGTGCTTGACGAGTCATTTGTAGTACACCCTTATTCCCTCATTCCTTAGCCTCACCCAAAAAAAAATTATTGACAAAAAACCAACTATCCTATAAATATTTAGGCTTTGAGGCAAGTTCGAGTTAGGATACGGATGACTTGGAATATCCTTTTTGAAGCATCGGTATCATTTTAACACCTTAGGCTTCGTGAATGTAGAAATCGACCTCGATACCCCACCATGTACCATGGCCTTAATAAAAATGTTTGTAGTAAATCCCTAGTAGTTTATCCTAGCAGTCATCTCTGGCCTAAACATGTTCTAAGTGAAGGACCAATGAATATAAGTGAATGAACTGTGTATTTCATAAAATAATTGCAACTCGGGTATAGGTAACCTTCACAAGGTCATTTAACCCAAAAAGTTGTAAAAATTTTATTAAAAAAATATAACAGAATAAAATAAAATAAAATATCTTCCCATTGTTAGTTGGTTCAGAGGTGTCTGATGTTGAGCTCGGTAGGGCGGGTTACGATCCGATCCCTCACAACTACAATTGGGTCAATAAAAGGGGTTACACGAGTTTATGTACCAGATCCCCATGCTTGAGATCAGAATCACTAACCGGTCATTTCACTATGAATATGTATGGATAACGGGCTTAATGTGACTGCACCTGAATGAAAAGGATCCAAAAGGAGATTTAAAAGTAGCCCTAGGTACAGTGGGGTAGTATGGATCGGTTTATATAAAAACGAAGCCTATGTCTGTGTTTACGGAGAAGTGTCATTCCAATACCCTTGGTTCACTGAGTTAATACCTATCACTTCATCCCAGCTTGAACTTAGTGTTAGAACACAGATTGGTTCTTAATATATCTCAATGTTTTGATGATAACATTAAGGAAATTTTGTATAAAGAAAATATATACTCTAATTTTGTTCAAAGTGTTTTTGTTTCAGATATCAAATAAATATTCATCTGAAGACAAAAAAGAACTCCTCTGAACATTATATAACGTAAAGCTCTGAGCGTAGAAAGTGCAGCTACAGAAGACTCTGAAGCGTTACCTACAAAAGACTCTGAGCGCAGAGTATAAAGATTCAGTATATACAGAAGACTCTGAAGTGCTACCTACAGAAGAGTCTGAGCGCATAGTATAAATATTCAGTATATTCAGAAGACTTTATGAGAATTCAACGCTGCAACCTACAGAGGCTCTGAGAATCAAGTCAACTCTGATCATTCATTTACGCTAAGCACTTTGCTGCAAAACTCTGGATAGAGTGACTCTGATAAAGAAGAACATGGAACATCATCAGAGGATCTGATGCAAGATTATTTTTCATATCTGTTTATTTGAAAAGATATTGTTCAAGAAAGATATGTTGCTAAACCCAATGTCTACCAACGACACTATTTCTCATTCGTGTATGGCACAGGAATTCAGGCAAAAAGGGAATGTCAAATCAAGACGAAAAGTATTTGTCCTTTCTGTCTACATCCTACAGTACTTTCATCTACACACTATTTGAGAAAGTGGAGTATATAAAGAAATCTCCATCAGCACTTCAAGTACAAGGATTCCAAAAAACAATCCAAGGAACATTTGAAAAACAATCAACGTAGAAACTCATACAAAGAAAAACACAAGTTCATCAAACAACTTTCTACATCAAACACATAAGTTTTATTTGTTCTTCATTTTGTGTAAAAATCATTGTTGTGATAATAGCTTTTTAGAAGCACTTAAACACATTGTATTTTATCTTTGTAAAAGTTCCCTGAGAGACCAAGTTGTGGTCAGGATTCTTGACAAGACTAAGACAGTTTGTCTTAGTGATATCACTGTAATCAGGTTTTGATTTAGTGGATTAAGTCCTCATTTGAGAGAGGCGAAATCACCTTGTCCGGGTGGACTGGAGTAGTTTGAGTTCAAACGAACCAAGATAAAAATAACTTGTTATTTTCTATTGTCATAATTGTTTTTGAAAACCCCTTATTCAACCCCCCCCCCCCCCTTCTAAGTGTTTTCCTACCTTAACTTAGAAGCCCTTTTGCCCAAATATTTATGGATATCACTCTTTTCTGTCATAATGTTTTGCTTGAGGACAAGCAAAGGCATAAGTGTGGGAGAATTTGATAGACCTAAATTATACTATATATTTGACTCGAATTACACGTGTTCCTTAGGATTTTATTATTGTTTTCTTGTGTTATGCTTCTGTTTTGTTTCATTTTTAGGATTTTGTATTTCCAGAGCTCCTCGAAAAGAAATGAAGAAAAACGGGCAAGAATGACCATCTTTTTAGGGAATTGTACACATGGCACCCACCATGGCGGGTGCCATAGGGTATGCCATAAATTGGATAAGAGACCAACTGTTGACAACTACCACGACTCCCACTTCTTTCTCCTCTAGTTCACATGGCAGACGCCATGAGGGTATGGCGGACGCCACCATTGTATTTCGTTTTCCCTCTCAAAAGAAGTTTGGGGGCATTCTAATCTTTCCATGTACTTTCCTAGAACTATAAATAGACAAGTTGTTCTCCATTTCTAAGCATCCAAGCTTAGTTACAGAACACAAGCCATATATTGGCATCTGTTGTAAAGTGATAAACCTCTCACATCGAGAAGTTATCACATTTTCTAATTGAGTCTGTAATCGGGTTTGGAGCACTTTGGCAGAAGTTAATCTTGCCGCCATTTTCTTTCCAGTCTTTTACTTCCAGTTGTACCAGATTTAAAACCTCCCGTTTGGATCAGGTTTCTATTTAATTTCTGTTTACTTTCCATTTATTTATTCACACTTATTTTCCGCATTTATTTTACTCACAATTTATTTCCCGCATTATTTACTCGCAACTTATTTTCCGCATTATTTACTCACACATTTTATTTCTCGCATTATTTAAAAATGTCTATTTACATTTCCATGTCCGACTAAATATTAAAGGTTAGGATGTGAGGATCATAGTTAAAGTGGTATTCCATATAGCTGTCGATAGAATCACTTAAGGTTTATTCTGACTTTTAACATAAAATTTTTGCACTTCAATTCTGTTGGATAACCTTTAGTTAAACTTGGTTAGTCTTAACTGTTCATAGGAAGCAAAAGCGCTTGGTCCAGTTAAGTAGGAGTCTTTAATACTTTAGAAAAACGATTTTAAAACTATTTTCGGACGCGTTTATGGGTTTAAAGTCCGGTTCACATGAACCTCTTTTTGTTAGAAATTCCAGGTCAAAATACTTTTCAACTAAGTTAATAAACTATATTTCTTAAAAATAGGTTTATTACTTTAACACAATGCGCACATTTTTATAAGTGACAATAAGAGGGATCGATTAGGGGATAAACTTGGTTATGAATACACGAAAGCGACAGTTCCCGTTAAATTAGTTCTTTTCACGAGTAGAAAACACTACCCTATAAGAATTTATATTTACACGCACTTGGAATACTACCCAGCTATGTGAATTACATCCAAGCCTGTTGTTTTAATTTAAATTTATTCTCGTACTTTACTTTTACTTTGCACGCGTAAATTCCCAATTGATTTGCCTTAGATAAACACCGTAACAATAGTAATTGATAGATTGACGTTTGGTCTCTGTGGGATCGATAATCTTTTGTATTAATCTGACGTTATTCGTATACTTGCAAAAACCTAGCATCAACAGTTATTTGAAAAGTCGACCTTCCCATAACCATTGGTCCCCACACTTTCCAAGTCATGGACATTCGAGCGGCATACAGTTGTTTATTGGGACAACCTTGGACACATGAAGCAGGGGCAGTCACTTCGAAACTTCACGAAAAGATGAAGTTTGTCAAAAACAACAAGTTAATCACGGTATGAGAGAACAAGCCCTAATCATGAGCAACTTATCATCATTCTTATATTTAGAACCAGAGGAGGTCATTGGAACTCAATTTCAAGCAATCTCTGTGAGCAATGAGAATCATCAAGAAGAAGGAATGTCGATTTCCTTGTAAAAAGATGTTCTCCAAGTATTAAGAAGCAGTAACATAAAAGGATGGGGGAAAGTTGTGATTCTTATTGTTAACAAGACAAGAAAATGTCTTAATTTTTCTCTAGCACTTACCAAGGTTACAAAAAAGGATGAGGCCCCTCGACCTTATCAAGATTTCTTCCATAATTGAGGCTTCCTCCACCCAATATCTCAAGAAATCCACACCATCAAGGAAAATGATCCCTCTGTTACAGATGAAGAATGGAAATCCTATCTCAACGATGAAGGATATATATCTCAGGAAGCAACATACATGTCATTTTACTCTCCAAAACAAAGTCCCAGATATATACCAAGATCAGATGTCAGGATGATCTACGAAGATTGTGATCCTGAAGGATGTTGTGCTCCTTCCAACTCATTGGAAGAATATACTCTGATGAAACCTCGATTACAACTCATATGCTCTCATGGATGATTTTCTCATTTGGGAACCTTACATGGAAAATCTAGGTATAAGAGCCAGCCAGAGAATGCATATTCGCTGAAGGACCTTGAGGAAAATCCACCTACTCTCCCAGAATCATGGGATCCTTATTAGGAAAATTCTGAAAATGTCAAACATCATGTTGATGAAGTTTCAAGAATTTTTGGACAAGAATTCATCAACTTTGCATTTCCTGAAGTCAATGTCATCGAAGAAGATGATGCATTTATCCCTTCAGAGACTTCGGATACTTTAGGACAGCGAAGTGGTAAATATGACTTTCTAGTAAATTATACTACTCCTAAAATATCGTGTATTAGATTGGAAGACATTCAACCCACTGGATGGGGAGATTCCCCTGAAAATGAAGATATTGGTGAAGACACAACAGAAGAGTCCTCTTATGATAACTCTGCATGGGAAGAAGACTCTAGTGATCTAACTCCACCAAAAATCAATGTCATTACTGAAGACAATCATAAAAGAAAAATATCAAACTTTGTGATCCACAGAGGAGTTCGTCGCAATCGGGTCGCGGTTGATGCCCTAAATATCGTTCATAAATCAAAGTAATTGCCTCGTCTTTGTTTTGACCTTTCACTTTTCCCAAGTGAAAAGGATGTTTTATAGGGCTTGCTTTTCTATAAATGTCCCTATTTGCTTCGCCTAGAGCGAAAGAGTTTTGTTTTATAGGGTTTGTATTTCAAGAATTGACAAATCATAAATAAGAATGGCATTCTGAATTCCTGTATTTATTGTTATTTTCACTTTTTGTTTTCTCAGAAAATGGTAATTCTACAACAACCTAAAATAAAAATAAGCATTTTTCAAAATACCACTGCACACACTTTTGCATTCTCTTTGTCTTTTCTTAAAAAAAGGAATCATCATGTTATGCAGATCATTTGTTTTAAACCCCATTGAAACATGTGATCCAATGCCTTCTCTACCACACATTAATATGTTAGTTGACACCACAGCAAAATTCAGAGTATTCTCTTTCATGGATGGGTTCTCGGGGTATAACCAAATCAAAATGGCACCGAAAGATATGGAGAAAACTTCACTCATCACCCCATAGGGCACCTTTTGATACAAATTAGTGTTGTTCGGTCTAAATAATGCAGGAGCCACTTATCAAAGAGCCATGACAACTCTGTTTCACGACACTATGCACAAAGAAATTGAAGTGTATGTCGACGACATGATTTCCAAATCTAAAACAGAAGAAGAACATGTGGAACACTTTTCAAAGTTATTTCAGTGGCTGAGAAAATACAAACTTCGCTTGAATCCCAACAAATATGCATTTGGTGTTTGTTCAGAAAAGCTTTTGGGATTCATCGTCATCCAAAAGGGAATTGAGGTTGAACCTGACAAGTTTAAGGCCATTCAAGAAATGCATTCTCCGAAGACTGAAAAGCAAGTAAGAGGATTTTTAGGACGTCTGAATTACATCTCAAGATTCATATTCCTCATGACTTCAACATGCGCGTCGATCTTCAAACTACTCAGCAAGAACCAAAGTTGTGTATGGACAGTGGATTTCTAAAAAGCTTTTGACAACATCAAAGAATATATACTAAAACCACCTATTATGTCCCCTCCAGTGGAAGGAAGACCACTGATCATCTACTTAACAGTCTTGGAAGACTCCATGGGCTGTGTGCTTGGCCAACAAGACGAAACAAAAAGAAAAGAGTATGTCATTTATTACTTAAGCAAGAAGTTCACAGACTGTGAAACTCGATACACTATGCTCGAGAAAAATTATTATGCTCTAGCTTGGGCAGCTAAACGTCTCCGCCAGTAGATGATTTGTCACACTATTTGGTTAATATCTGAAATGGATCCAATCAAGTATGTCTTTGAAAAGCCTTCTTTAATAGGAAGGATTTCCCGTTGGAAAATGTTGTTATTAGAATATGACATCGAGTATCATGCTCAGAAATCCGACAAGGGAAGTAGTCTAGTTGATCATTTGTCTCATCAACCGATTGACGATCAGGAACCAATCAAATTTGACTTCCCAGATGAAGACGTAATGTACCTAAAGATGAAGGACTACGATGAACCGCTACCAAGCGAAGGGCCCGAGCCAAGATCCCAATGGGGATTGATATTCGACGGAGTTGTCAACGCTTATCGAAATGGAATTGGGGCAATCATTGTTACACCTCAGGGTACCCATATTCCTTTCACCGCCAGATTGGCATTCAAATGTACCAACAATGAGGCCGAATACAAAGCTTGTATCATGGGTCTCGAAGAAGCTATCGGCTTAAGTATAAAGAACTTGGATGTGTATGGAGACTCATATCTGGTTATAAATTAGATCAAAGGAGAGTGGGACACACGTCAACTTAGACTAATTCCTTACAAAAACTACGCAAGAAGGTTGTTACCTTTCTTCAACAAGATTGAGTTTCATCACATACCCCGTGAAGAAAACCACATGGTTGATGCACTGGCTACTCTATCCTCCATGATTAATGTAAACTTATGGAACAATGTGCCCAAGAATGACATAATGCGCCTTGGTAGATCTGCTTATATATTTGCAGTAGAAGCCTCGTTGATGATAACCCATGATACCATGATATCAAGTGCTTCCTTGAAAGACAGGAATACCCGCCTGGGGCGTCAAGAAAAGATAAGAAGACTCTCAGAAGATTGGATGGCAACTTCTTCCTGAACAATGATGTACTCTATAAAAGAAACTTCGACATGGTTTTGCTAAGATGTGTGGATAGACATGAAGTAAGTGTGCTAATGAAAGAGATTCATGAAGGATCCTTTGGCACTCATGCCAATGGGCATACAATGGCAAGAAAAATTCTAAGAGTGGGATATTATTGGCTGACAATAGAATCTGATTGTTACAAATACATGAGAAAGTGTCAGATAGACGCCGACAAGATTCATGTACCGCCAATGCATCTCAAAGCTCTCTCTTATCCATGGCCTTTTTTCTATATGGGGAATCGATATGATTGAACCCAGAGCCTGAAACAGAAATCGGTTCATCTTGGTAGCCATTGATTACTTCACCAAATGGGTCGAAGCAGCATCATATACCAATGTGACTGGACAAGTGGTTGTCCGATTTATCAAAAACAATCTCCTTTGTCGTTATGGTGTTCCAAGCCAGATATTACTGATAATGGAACTAACCTGAACAATAAGATGATGAAAGTATTATATGTCGAGTTCAAAATTGAACACCATAACTCATCTCCCTACCGGCCTAAGATGAATGGAACGGTAGAGGTAGCTAATAAAAATATCAAGAAGATCATTCAGAAGATGGTTGTAACCTACAAAGATTGGCACGAGATGCTATCATTTTCTCTTCACGGTTATCGCACATTCATATGCACTTCGATAGGGGAAACCCTTTTCTCTTTAGTATATGGCATGGAAGTAGTGCTCCCTATAAAAGTTGAGATCCCGTCAATGAGAATATTGATGGAAGCCAAGCTAACAGAAGTTGAATGGTGTCAAAGCAGACACGATAAACTGAATCTGGTCAAAGAAAAAAGAATGACGGATTTATGCCATGGTCAGTTATATCAACAAAGAATGAAGAAAGATTTTGATAAAAAGGTTCGACCTCGAGTATTCAGAGAAGGAGACCTCGTGCTCAAAAAGATCCAATCATTTCTCACTGATTCCAAGGGAAATGGACTCCAAATTATGATGGCCCCTATATGGTTAAGAATGAATTCTCAGGTAGTGCATTAATACTCGCAACCATGGATGGAGAAGAGTAATGTTCATGCAATCAGAAAATACTTCGCCTAAATAAAAAAATATATAGCTCGCTAAGTTGAAAAATCGAAAGGGCGACTTAGGCAAAAAAAAGTGTCTCGGTGGATTGAAAACCCAAAAGGGAGGTCCAGGAAAAAATTAGAGACATAAACAGAAAATAATCATCCAGATATATTGAAAACCTGAAAAGGAAATCTAGGAAAAAGTTAGGGATTTATGGCAAGTAACTGCATCCAAAAAGATTGGATCCACAAAACCAACATCTATTAATGAATCCTCAATCAAGGTCACCTTCAATAAGAGCTCAAGAACTTATAGAATTTAAAGTTGATAAAAGGATAGTGGTCATTATGTTTCAATGCAACCCTTTTCCCTTTAAATTGCCATTTTCTAAACTTTTTAATACTCCATGGAATCACGCATTAGGCTGATTACCATTCTATTAATGAAAACTTGAGCCCTTGTGCCTTTTGTTTTCAATTCTAATTTACTCTGCTTTGCAAAATAACATGTTTCTTCGATTAACATTCTTGAAACACAAAAATGAATTTACCTTTTGTTTTCAAAATAGAAATTCTAAATTTTTAATTCTGCTTTTAAAATAATGATGGCAATTTCCTTTTGATCAATGAACATAAGAAGGAACATCAACAGCTTCTCCAAAAGAATTCAAACTTCAAAATGCAGAATAAAAATATTTCTTATAATTAGTATATCCCAAGTGGAAGGTCGGTTATTTCAAAGGATAGGATAAAGCATCTCGTATATCGAGGATCGAATTTCATATCCCTTCATTTAAACGTTTTTGTCCCCAGTAGAGTATTATCTCCAAGAATAAAGATAAGAAACATGAATCCCTTCCTCCAACAGGCTGATACCTTCAAAAGAACACTGGTAAAAAGTTTTTACTCCTCAAGAGTCGCATCTTGTTACTTCCAAGAGTAGTTAAAGTTCAGCAATATAACTTTGTTTCCCTCAACAATGCTTATCACCAGTGATACTTTTATCCTCCACAATGGCCAAATATCCAGTTGTGTTCACCACCAGTCAGTATGTCATGTTTGTTTTGTCAGCATAAGCATTCATTCATACATCATGCATATTTGATTCATATTCATATTCATATTCATAAATGCATAAGTTGCATAATTTACCCCCATAAAGTGTTAAATGTCCTCTCTCCATTAGGGTCGTCAGTCTTAGGAAGAAAATATGTGCATTTCTCTAAATCCCCACTGAGTTTGATCCTCGTGGAAGATTTTTCTTCAGTTTCCTTTTCATGCTTGGATAGGATGAAATCCCAGTTTTCATTCCTGGATTGAAATCGGTCCTCGATCACTTTGATAACTTGAACCTCTGAAAGGCAAGAAGAATTTAGTTATGCACCTTTAGAACTTCACTCTTCACCACTGAAGATGATATTTCGTTTTCCTGGATTAAGGAAAATCCCCGATGGAAGCTTCTCGATGACAGACTCTTGTCAATATGGACATCAAATCCACCAAGAAACCTCTACCAATCAGCAAGAAAAAAAGTCGTCTCTTAAGAAGCCTTTTTTACCCCGTAAATGCCTAGCAGGTCAACAAACATCAGCCTCTCTCTCTCTCTCTCTGAGAAGTTTGTCTTGCTTTCAAGGAAGTCATCAGTGCCTCAAAATTAAATTACATCACTTGGCATCTCTTTGAGGAAGTCTCGAAGGGAATTATAATGTAATCTCTCCAAGAAAACGGCATCTCCAACAGAGAAGTTTGCACCTCTCTATGGTTCATACAAATGATACACCCAGCAAGTCTGATATCAAAACTTTACTCATCATATGGAATTTCTCTGAAGAAGGCTCAAAGAGAAGTATGATGAAGAGCATTTTTCCATCAAACGACTATCTCTCCGACCAGCCTCGAAGAAACGTTTGGTGAAGACTCTCACAGATAACTTTCCTTGTAAAAAAAAGAACTTGACAAGAAGAGGTTGAGACTAGTTTTGTGACTGAAGACCAGGATCGAGGGGAGATTTATTTAAAGCTAATACCATCTCTGTGGCTGAAGACCAGGGTCGAGGGGAGGTTTATTTTAAACTAATACCAGTTTCATGGTTGAAGACCAGAATCGATGGGAGGTTTATTTCAAACTAAGACCAGTTCTGTGGCTGAAGACTAGGATCGAGGGGAGGTTTATTTCAAGAAACTAAGACCAGTTTTATGGATGAAGACCAGGATCGATGGGAGGTTTATTTCCAGAAACTAAGACCAGTTTTGTGGCTGAAGATCAAGATCGAGGGGAGGTTTATTTCAAACTAAGACCATTTATATGGCTGAAGACCAGGATCGATGGGAGGTTTATTTCAAACTAAGACCAGTTCTGTGGCTGAATACCAAGATCGAGGGGAGGTTTATTTCAAGAAACTAAGGTGGCTGAAGACCAGGAACGAAGGGAGGTTTATTTTAAACTAAGACCAGTTTTATGGTTGAAGACTAGGGTTGAGAGAAAGTTTTATCCTTTTCTAAATAAGATTACTCAGTAAAATAAGATGGATAAGAAAAATTGGGAATTTGCTACCATTCACATCCACAATTAAAATTTTGGGTATTCTGATATTTATTCCTCTTTTACCTTGAATATCCGAATGTCTTCGCCATTCACACCTTCAGGTCCAAGAATATTAAATAGGGGCATCTATCATACCCTAAGTTTTGACCACAAGACTTCACATAATTGTGCAAATCATCACCATACTATGGATGTATTTTCATACTCGCCAATCTTTTCAAAGATTGTTGAGTATTCACCTTAACCAAGGATTATGGTTTTGAGCCCTCTCAGAGCATTCGAGCAAAGGATCAATCAAGAATTAACATGATATTCAACTTGTAAAGCCTCTCAAATATCCATGAAGTATCAAGAGGTTTCCTTCATTAATGATCTAACATAAGATTGCACCATTCCAAGTTAATTAAGCCTCAAGACCATCAGTGTCACCAAATTAGGGTTTTGGTCGACCAAGGCTTCCAAAGAGAAGTTTTCATCTGGGCATGAGCCAATACTTAAATATATGATTCAAGAAGCTCAAAAGAACCTCATGAGTCCCTTCATAAGTTCAAAATAGCCTCAAGGGTTGCATCTATCAAAAATTAGGACTTAGGGTTTTAACCTAACTCAGTCCCTAGGTTGACTTTTGGAGTAAGGCATGATCCAAAACCTCAAGATATGATTCAAGAACCTCAAATACATCATATTGATCAATTCACAAGATTGTATTGATTCACAAGAACTTGATTTATAAGCAATATAAGGATTCAAATTCATCTGGACCACAAACTAGGGTTCTTGAGAAAAAGTCAACCATACCTTTGACTTTTGAACAAGACATGATTTTAAACCTTGGGAAATGATTCAAGACATTCAAAAACATATTTTTAATCCACCCATTAGATTCAATTTATCCCAAGGACTTGATTTCATAAAGGATCACAAAGTTCAAGTTTTGTCTAATGTAAAAAGTCAATTGTGAACAAAACCAAGTTTGACTTTTGGGATTTTCTTGGCAAACATGGCCTCTTTAAGTCAAGAACAATGTTAACTTGTGATTTGAATCATGATAAATCAATAAAAATCAAGAAAAATGAGGTTACTTGCAAAAAGGGCAACCTTGAGAAACTTGAAATTTCACTAAGTTTTGGAAGGAATGTAGTTTTTACCCAACTTTGCAGACCATAACTTGTGACTCAAGCAATCGTTACTTGTAAAGCAGAAGTACCCAAAAAAATGCATATATTTTGAGATATGAAGCATTAAAGTTAGGATTTCATGAGATTTTGAACTTTGACACTTAGAATTTTTTAGGCATCATCTGCCTCATGTTTTTTCTAACTTTGGAGGCATTTTTTATTATGATCCAAGATGAATTAAGACCAAATGTAAACATCAAAGTTGAATTATGATATACAAGCTTTCCAAATAGTACAAGAACATTCATTGATTCAACTTGAGCAAGAAGTTATGAGCCTCACAACATGACATGATCAAGCTGATTTTTCAAGACAAATTTTGTGCATTACTTATGCCACACGATTTTCAACTTCAATTTTGTCATCTTACAATATTTTTCCTTTTCCAAAATCAGAGGGAATCTTGATAAATCACTTTATATCTTCAAACTTGGACCGTTATGTCAAGAATCATATCCTTTGGCATGTAAGAATCATGATGGCAAGCCATGGAACTTAAGTTTTGTTAACTTGCATTAATGTAATGCATTGAATTGGTATGAAGCAAGCATAAAATAGCCAAGACTCAGTCCAAATCCATGAGTGTTCAAACCTGTAAAAACTGAATTTGAGTCAAGATATAGCTATGCTAGAGGAGACTTATAGTACCTTAGACTTCAAGTCATGCTACATGACAAAATCCATTGGATAATAGCATGATCCCTTATCGATTCACTATTCCTCCCAAAACAAACTTACTATCCTATAAATAGGAGTCATTTCTGATGTTTCAACCACACCAAAACAATACAAAAAACTTGTTTTCTCACTTTTCCTCTCTTCAAATTTCAATGTTTCAAAGAGCAAACTTGGAACTCTCAAAACCAGAGTCTAAACCACTCAAATAACCAGCCAAACACATCACAAACCACCCCTTGAAGGTGTTCAAACCTTCATCTTCATCTCAAATCACCAAAATCAGAAAGTCAACTCTCAAAACCTCATATTTTGACTTTTTTGCATTTTTTAAGCCATATCTTGATCCAGTCCCTTTCAAAACCAAAAAACACCTCAAACACACTCTAATATATATCCTTAAGGTGTTCCAAGCATAGTTTCTCAACTGTAACATCATTTGGTAGAGTTGCCATTTTGCTCATTTTTGCCAATTTTGCAAGAAAGAGCTACATTATGTTTCAGAGGTTTTCATTGGATTTTGATCATCCTAAAAGCTTCTAAGGGATATATTAGAAGTGTCCAAGGCATTGATTTGCTTCTTCCACAAGTATCTTGAAGGTTAGCAAGTGGAGCTTTAAAAGGTAAGTGCGTAAGAAGTTGAGCTTTGTGAAATATGTATTGCTTTGTTGTACATTGATCATGAACATGCCATACATATCATATTTGTTGTGTTTGAACTGTTATGTCATGCTATTATTGATTATATAGAGTTGTAGCATAGAACTTACAAAACATGGCCTATTTTGAAACCACTATCGGGTTTTAAAATACAGGCATCTTTAGAAAAATTTAAGACCACAATTGGATTCCTCATGAAATTTTAGATAGGATCCATCTTTATTTCATCTATTTTCATGGAAAAATGAAGATGTTATGGCCTTCTTGCAATTAAAGAAAATTTGGCCTCCCTTTGGGCAAGAACATGGCCATGGAGCCTTGTATGTCCAGGCTTAGGTCATTTCTAGGCATATCAATTAATGGGGGTGGTTTGATACACAGATGTATCACCACCCCAGTGGTTTGTGCTTGTGTGTTGTGTGTGTTTGTGTGTGCTAGAGCGTGGGTTCAACATTCACCTATGCCATTTTCTCCCATTTTTTCATATTTTCTATATTATTTTTAATAATTATTTTTTTAATCAAACTTAATTATTTTAAAATGAATTTTTGCACAAATATCACTCACATATTTAAATAATTTATTCACCCAAAAAATCACAAAAGTAATTTTTATTTGGTATATTTTTAATATATTTAAAAAAATATATTTTTAATTATTTTAAATGTTTTAAAATAATTTCTTTTCTTGATTTTTCTTAAAACAAAATGATTTTAAATATTCATGTGAATAAGACATCATTCTATAAATCTTAATCATTATTCATAAATAAACATCATAATAATCATTTGAGCCTCTAATAGAGTGTAAGTTTCATCCCTTATACATAAATAAACATTTTTAGAGCCTCTACTATAGTATAAGTCTCTCCTCTTAGTTTTCAAAATCACTGTGTTTTTAAAATCATATGGCTCTCTACTAGGAGTTTAAGTCTCATCTCTCTGTATATAAACTTTATTTTAAATAACTTTGGACCTCTGATAGAGTGTAAGACCCAACACCTTTGTTTACTTAGAGATTAATTCATCTTCAAAGTCAAAATTTTCTTCAATTTCTCAAAACCCTAACTTAGTCTTGAAGAAAACATCTAATCAATCTTAGTACACTTGAGCATCTCTCCAAAGTATAAGACTCGCCACCTTTTTTAATTCAATTCATACTGATTTATATTCTTGTTCATATCTCTGTATATATGCTTGTACATATCTTGTTAAGTTTTTCTTAGCACTTGAATCATCCTTAGTTTAGACTAGCTCAAACATAGAATCATTGTCAATCAGTATAACTTAGTTCAAACAACTAGTTTCCCCCTATACAAAGGAATTCTTCTTCCCAATACAGTCAGCCTCCTCTTGGGCTTTGTTCAATGGATTCAACTTTGAAAAAAATTTAGTAAAGAAAGGATTATTTCCCGGTGAAACCTCTTCTTAACCTCTTTAATCTTGGAACGGTTCAACAAAGAAAGGATTATTTCCCGGTAAAACCTTTCTTGAACTCTTGTTAAGAATTAAACAGTCTAAATTCCATATCCTCCTCTTGGACTTCATACAAGGACCCACAGGCTTCCTAGAAGTATCCCTAGCCTCCTCTTGGGCTTCATGCAAGGACCCTCAGGCTTCCTAGAAGCGTCCATAGCCTCCTCTTGGGCTTCATACAAGGACCCTCAGGCTTCCTAAAAGTACGGGATAGACCCTAGTCATCCCTATCCCTACACTAATTCCTAGGAGAATCAAAACCTCTAAGGAATTCAAACTCATCCTTTGAGTCTTTTATCTGATCCTCAACAAGGCTTGACTTTCACCTAAAATCCCCAGCAAGGGTCAAGTTACAATCAACAAATCCCAAAAAGAACCCAAACATTTGTAGTATTCAATAAATCCAACTCTCCTCTAAATTTTTAGCAGGAGTCAATTTCTCTTTTGATTCCTCAGAGCAGGTGGAACCTGCTCTTGGTTTTAATTTTCCTTAGTAAGAATCAGTCTCCACTTAAATTCCCTCAGCCTCCTCTTAGGCTACATGTAAGGATTTTCCCCAATCAGCCTCAATCTTGGGCTTTGTACAAGACAGATATAGTACTCCCCCATTTGAGTCAGTTTCCAACATTTCTCTTTTACATTCAACCTTGGGCTTTGATCAAGGCATAAAATTCAACATCCTCGCAGATGAGACTTTGAGTCCTCTCTGTAGGAGAATATTTCCTCTATACATCACATTTCAAAACAAACAATTAAACCATTTTCCAGATAATTGATGTAAGTGGCATACTTGTTGATTCAAAATTCAAGCTGGAGTCTCTTCCTTATCATGGCTAAAATTCTCTTTCATCTAAGTGATGCAAGTGGCAAGCCTCTGAATTCTACACATCCAAGCCAATGTCCCTCTTTTAGCATGCAAAGATTCATAAAGGAAAAAGTGGTATTGCTATAAACTGAGTTAAAGCTTCTTTCTTCATGACATTTCAACTCTCTTATAAAGGAAGAAATGACATTGTTGGATTCCACACATTCCAGTTAAAGCAACTTCTCTTATAATCAATCCCTCAATGATTATGATGAATAGGTGAGATATCTCCCTTTAAAGATGACAAATTCTCTCTAAAAAAAACTCTTTTAACTTCAATCTTGGGCTTTGAACAAGATACAAATACTATTTTAGCCTCAATCTTGGGCTTTGAACAAGACACAAATACTCTTTCAGCTTTAATCTTGGACTTTGAACAAGACACCAAATATTTTTCCTCCCATAGAATAGGAGGAACTACGAACGCTCTGATTTCTCCAAATCTCTTTACTGGAATACGTAGGCATAAGATTGTGAAATCTTAGCGAGCGCACTAATCAAAACTCTTAGGTCCAGACACCTTTCTAAAAACAATAGAAAACCCTCAAACAACAAAAACATTTCCTCAACCTTCCCAAAGGAGAAACTTACCCCATCTAACAGCAAATAGACTCAAGAAAGCAATTCGAACAGTAAAAACTTATGCAAATACAGGTTCCTGTAGATTACTATAGATACTCTGCGTGTTAACAGTTTCCTTTTGTATAACCAACCCCCGATTTCAGATCTCTTCGTATTTGTAGGGAAAACACTTACGCGCAGGGTTAGTTTAAGATATTTTCCCCTTCCTTTTAAGCTTCATAGGATAAATATAAAAATCAGAAAGTAGCACCAAAAGCGGTAGTGGTCGAGTCACAAAAACCGATGCTACAATTTTATTCAAATTCTATTAGCCATTTCATATTTAAACTCTTCAATACTCCATACCACATTTCAATAATTTCACACTCCAAACTAGTACCGTCATTGCTTTATCGAACTAGTGTTTTTCTTTATACTCCTTTGTCGTCCGCTCTTCATCATAATTACAATTAGGGGTGAAAATAGGTCAGGTCGATAATAGGGGCCTACGTGTCTAACCTACATAGGCTCAGGTCAGACCAAGCTTTTTTTTAAATAAAAAAAGGTCTAGGCTTTTTTATAAACCTATTTAATTAAAAAGGCTAGGCCTCAAACCATAAGAAAAAATCTTTTAAACCTAACAGGCCAGCCTATTTAAATAAATATGAATAATTTATTTATCATCATTATGTATGTTTTCTACTTTAAATTATAATACATAAATAAAATTGATTATCTTTGAAAACTTATAAAAATAAGATGAAAACACCTTATGAACAATGTTATTAGTTATTTTCATAAATTATCTTAAACAAATCATCTCACAAAACTTATGTTAATAGGTAAGTTAAAATTAGAGTGTAAAAAAAATTCGTCTCATTGGTTATTTAATTTATTAGTCTCTTTAAAATAACAGGTTTTTATGTAGGCTAACTAGGCCTTAGAAAAGGTCAAACTCAGACCTAAAAATAAGCCTTTGACAAGCTACAGACCATATTTGGTTTCAATTTTTTTGACAAACTAAACTTAGGCTTGACAAAGTCTAACTCGGTCCAGCCTATTTTCACCCCTACTCACAATAACAATATCTTTTATTTGTTTAGTTAAAAATAAAATGTATGAATCTAATTATGTTTTGGTGAATAATAAAAAATTAATGTGATAAAATTTTATTAAATTAAAAAAATAGTATCCATAGATATCTAAAAATATCCGCAAATACTATAAAACTCGCAAATAACCCGCATGAATATAAGACGAATATAGATATCATATTTATCTAACAGAACAAATACGGATATTATAGTACCCTCCCATGAATATTTGTTTACATCGCTACCTAAAATATTTTTAGATTGGAGACCATAGACAATCTTTAGATGAGGAGTATGAGCATATAAGCTGGTTTAGAGAAACAAATAGGAATGGACCAAACATCAGATTAAGAAATACACTTTTCCATAAATAACTCGGTTTAAATTCGAGCTCACTTTTAACTAAAATGAATTTTAATTCAAGTCTAGGATTCACCTAGATACACTATGGTATAAAAAAATGAATCTGCCAATCACCAAGTTATGCAACCAAATAGAAAACTAATCAACTATGGGAGAAAGTGCTTTCATGGAGTAATTTGCAACAATCTTTTTCTACAAATCGAGATTGGACTCCTCCGGTATCACTGTTAAAGTCGCCAATTTATCATTTGCTCTTTTAACTACAACTTTCATGGGCACCCCAACTTTGTCCCCCATCATTTCAATCACCTGCCATAATTTTATATCTATGTCAGATTAAATAATTAAGTACAAAGGCTGTGGAGACATTTATATATCATGCACATATGTCAATACCTCCTTCATGCTTTCCACAGGCTTTCCATCAAATTGAATAACAACATCGCCCGGACGGAATCCAGCACGATCACCGGGGGACTCGGGAGTTACCTAGTCAAAAACACTCGAGTTCAATTCTGAGAATAATTACATTGAATAAGCTAAATTATGCTAAACATGAGGACAATTGCATTTTTATCTACATTATAGTAGACTTCCCATTCAAGTAACAAATGCTTTTGCTACAAATATGTGGTTGGTTCGACTAGGGTAAGAAACTCTGACACCTTAAGCAAGTGGTTTGGGGTTCGATTTTGGGCTATTGTGTTTGGGAGAGGAAACTATTCACAGCTATAAGATGCTGAATACTTCATACCTATAACATCATGGTTATTAAAAATAAAAGTGACTCCGGCTACACATAACTATCGTCTAAAACCGATGGCATCACCAACATATCTCTTAGAAATGTTGATAATCCAACTAAATAATAAGCTAAGCTAGTTATTGGCCAAAGCATTGCCATCAAAGAAACCAGGTAAATTGTCAACTAAAATCACTTCATTATCATCACTAACCAGCTTTGCCGACAATTTTGCTACTTATTTGTCTCTAAAAAACAGAACATGAAGATAGTGAATCTAGGTTTTGAAAACTTATATAATAAGGATCTCAAAAAGCAATCGTTTAGGGACATGCCATCGGTACAAGAATGCCCTTATTGACATTTGGGAATGAAGCATCTTTCTTTTTAAGCTGTGCAATAATCATCTCATTTAGATCAAGCATTCTTAGTCCAAGCCAAGGCCGAATTACTCTCCTGAAAGACATAATAATAATGTTAATTGCATTTTTACACAACTTAGCACATCCTAATTATTCAAGTATGAACCACGTGAAAATAAGTAAATCATAACTGTTTATGTGGATGAAACCAAAAACATACCCCCTTTTCTTGAAATGCTCTATTATTTTACACACAGAGTCGATGGGTACAGAAAAACCCAAGCCATCAGCCGCCAACACTTTCATTATGTTCACTCCGACAATTTCTCCATCCATATTGACAAGTGGCCCTCCAGAATTTCCCTGTGCCATGCAAGCAGATTAAATTTAAGTTGATATTTGATCTGTACACAAACTGTCAAGTAAGTTATGTGGGGAGAGGAACACATCTCACATACCACATTAATTGCACAATCTGTTTGTAAATACTCTCTCGGCGTGCCGCTAAACCCCAAATCACTGCTTTTACGATCAACACAACTACGCCAAAAATCATACAAGATGTGAACATATTAGTCCAAAAGACATTCAAAACATCGCTACTTGTTAAAACTAACACGGAAATGGTATAATTTAAACCAAAACAAAATAACTTAAAAAGAACACGTCTTCTAGTTACGGCTAGAAAATAAATGCTTCACACCTTACAATACCAGCGGTGACAGTATTCTGAAGGGAATGCGGACAACCCATGGCTATTACCCAATCCCCAGGACGAAGCCTAGTTGAAGAACCAAGTTTTGCTTCCGGTAGTGGGGTTTCAGAATTTATTTTCAGAACAGCAATATCGGAATGCAAGTCAGCATTCACCACTTTCCCCTCAAATGTTCTTCCATCTTGCAAAGTGACGTCAATCTGAAGTACAATTGATATTTCATGCCATAGGAAAAATGAGTGTCCATAGTCATATTTTTATAAATATAAATCAGATGTGCTCATGGCAACAAAGTATAGAGAAAAGAAAATTAAAATGTTTCAATATTCAATAACTTGCATGTGATAGTCTAAAATGATTTGCAATTATAAATACTTCTATAAGCGATAAAGAGTTCATGTTGAAAATATTAAGAATCAGATATTCTTGTAATCATGAAAATCGGACAGTAAAGAAGTAAATGAAAGTGGTCGTACAAGACAGGATTAGGAATACAATTCAGAGAAAATTGTGGAAGCTCCCACTATAAAAAGAAAATTTGGCATGTGATGGTGAAGAGAATTAACCAGATAGCCAATGATAGAGCAGAGATCAAATATAAATGGATGGAAAGGGATTTATTGTAGAGCTCTGCAGTTAGAGAACAAGCTTCTACTGCCTAACCATAAAGGTGGGTACAAAATGCAAGATGATTATAACTAATTCCCACCATTGCTATTTATTGAGGGAATATCCTACCACATTGCCACCTCAGCTATCACACTTTCTTTGCGACTCCTTTCTTAATTCTCCTCTCATACACAGCCAAACTTTGGGCCCAACATTCTCTTTGTTAACCAACACATCCCCTTCTTTATTAACAAGCTCATTCCTATCATCACTCCCCCCCCTTCATACACAGCCATGTCCTCAAGGCAGAGGTCAGGAAATTGACTTTTTAACAGAAGTACTTCCTCCCATCATGTAGCAACCCCGATATCCATTGCACCAACCATTCTCTGGTATGCATCCCAGCATCAAACTTATCCCTCCAAGACAGCAATTTGGCAGGAACCATATTCCCTTTATCTACTTCCAAACTTGCAGGCAGTTCATTAGCTGGTGTGTAATTACCAACTGCTTTCTTTAATTGTGTGACACATGGAAGGGAATGATGGCGCCATCTAATTCTAATCCATATAGCTTAACTTGCCTAAAGGATTGGTTGTTACTATTGTTGTTATAATGGTGATGCATTTGGAAAAAAACTAAGGTATGCCAAAATAATGAGAGATCATGTTAATTCAGTTCTGTAGGCAATAAAAACAAATTGAAATTGTTAAGGAATGCCCTATTTTTGTTGAGCATGGATCAATGAATTTTCAAACCATGATTTAGAAAGTGCTACATAACTTGCCTTGTGCTAAGGCCTAGGCTTTAAGCAATCAAAAACCCTAAACATAATTCTAGAAGAGGGGGAAAATCGTAGAAATCTAGCCTCAAACTGGCATGAATTTGGGAAACATCCAAACATACTGTTCTACTACATTTACATTGCAGAGAACTCTAACAGACGTACCAGAACTTATATTCAACTTTCAAGACAGTATATATTTAGAAAGATAAGCCCTAGCATGAACACAAACCTTCCCTTTCGACAAACTTTTCGTGCCTTGAAAGTCAACTACAACATGAGCACATGTCAAAATTGTACCATCTTTGTTAATGATTGTTCCAGAGCCAATACTCTTTCCTGTAGTAATACCATAAAAATCTACAAAGCCAGTACTCTCGATCATCAGCATCATCTCAAAAGGGGCGAAAATTCAAACAACCCATTCAAATCAAAAGGGAAAACAAAAACCTTGTGGAACTGAAATATTAACAACAGCAGGACCAACTTTGGCAGCAGCATTTGCAATAGTATCTTTGCCAAAACAATCACATGGAGAAGGCTTTGACCCCTCATGAACAACCCCAGAAGTTTCCTTAGATACGTCAGAAGAAGGAACGGGACCGACTCTATAAGAAGACAGCGCAAATATTCCTACAAATTCAGTTCCAATCATAACAGACATCTAAACATACATAATTATTAACCAAAGAAATTCAAAACAAAAGGAGAACAAACCATGTTGATCAAATGATGGCCAACGCTGAGGAAGCAAACCAAATGGTGCTTCTAATGTCAACCATGGTGTATCTTGTAATGGCGAAGGTAACCGCACATTTACGAACGTTCCTAGATTTTAAGCCATGTTAGTATAATTAAAGTCATATAAAAAAATTTAATTGACATACGTCATCGCTATAACGGCATTACAACTATAACCAAAAAATATAATTGATGAAGAAATAAGCGTGTGTTTGAACACATAGTTTGACAACTCATTCTAGTGGCTAAATGATGGTTCCACTGAATTTTAGAAGTAACAAACTACGCTTTTGGTTTGAAGTGGTTTCTCCCCTTACTTTGCTTGATGACGCAAGACCAAACAAATACTCCCTCCATTTCAAAAATACTCCCTCCATTTCAAAATGACTCTTGTTCTAGAGAAAAAAAATTTCAAAATGAATGTTACTCTCACTTTTCAATTTACTAATAATTACTCTTTTTCCAATTGTATCTTTTAATTATTATTCTACACACTACTTCCAACATATTAATCTGACTAATTTAGTTACAATGTCTTGTGACAATATTATTGTATTCTTTAAACGGTGTGTAAAAACTTTAAAAGACAGTCATTTTGGACCAGAGAAAGTATTATTTGACTCTACTCAATAAATGTGAGCTTAGTTCTAAGAGTTTTAAGGAATTGACTAGTAAGTTTCAACTTAGTAATAATCACATTTAGACTCAGGCTACACATCATAACTTCGAGTTGTAATCAATCAAGGAGTCAAAATCAAGATAAATATAAGAAAAAATGAATGATGCATAAACAGTGTAAATTCGTTTTACAGTGTCCACAAATGACGATCATGTGTATCCTCCAAATTAGACTCAATTTTAAATTAGTTATATGACACGGCAGAATTATACATTCTCATTGGATGACAATGAGAACATTTTTTACCCTTTCAATACATCTCCATTAAACCATAAATATAATTTATCAAAATGACATTAACTACCACTTTAAAGAGTAAGATTTTATAAAATTGAACTCGTACTGTAAACAATCACAGCAAATGATTATGAATAAACAAAAGAGGATCAATTACTCACTGAAATTGGTGCATTTATCATAGTAGTGTAGAGTAGAAGCAGCGGCCAGTATACCCACAGCTCCAACAACAGACCTTCTATTCAAACGCAAAAGCTTATTCTGTCACATAAAAACCCCAAAATCAAAAATTCTGCAGAGGTTTTCTTCGATTATCACCAAAAACAAATGCATAAAAGGAAAATATAAACCAATACCAGAAAATAGCTCATGACAGCGCTTCCAAAACAAAGATTCGTAACTCTAAAATGCAAAAAAAAAAAAAAAAAAAATCAATACCAGTAGCACGCAAATTTTCAGGGATCAAAACCACCAAAAAAAAACATGACATAGCACTGTATTTGGGCTTACTTAAGAAAAGCAAAAAATAAGGCCCAAGCCTACAGCCCAATAACAGTTAAATCAAATAAATCGTAAACCGAGTACAGACTTCGCAACAACGCGGTTAATTGTCTCTACAGTTCATCGCAAATTATTTTAATTCACATAACGGTTTCAAATGAATTTTATTTGAAGAATTCAATTGCTCAATCATAAATTGAAATTACCGAAAGCATCAAGATGAATAAAAAGTAAGAAAAAGTTTTGGAGAAAGAACTTCATTAATATTTAACAATCCACTACATTTATCCAACAAAATAGTCAGATCAAAGCGGAATTTGCATTTGGAACCAAATTACATCTAAAGTAAAACCAAAATATAAACCTAATTTAAAGATTATACAAATTAAGAATCTATTTCTTAGGAGACTTAGAAGCAGTAGATTTCTCAGCAGCAGAACTAGTTTTCTTTGGCAACAACACTGGGTTAATGTTAGGCAAAACTCCGCCATGCGCAATTGTAACACCTTGAAGCAATTTCCCTAACTCGTCGTCGTTTCTCACAGCAAGGCACACGTGTCTAGGGTTAATTCTATTCTTCTTGTTGTCTCTCGCAGCATTTCCAGCCAATTCAAGAACCTAGAAACATTTCAAAAGAAAACCTAATCAGAAAAAATTAAAATAATTAAGAGATTAAGAATTTATCAACATCGATGAGTTTTAAATACCTCGGCGGCGAGATATTCAAGAACGGCGGTGAGGTAAATCGGAGCACCGGTTCCCAAACGCTGTGAGTAGCGGCCTTTCTTCAAGAACCTAGCGACACGGCCAACGGGAAATTGAAGACCTGCCTTGGCGGATTTGGAAACGGCTTTCTTCCTATCGCCGCCTTTTCTTCCAGCGGCGGGTTTCGTTGTGACAGCTGCTGTGGTGGTGGTTTCCATTGTTCTGAGATCCGAAAATGGGGCAAAACGAATCGTTTGGAGGGAATGTAGAAAAAAAGAATGAGATTTTCTTTGAAAATTTGGAGGTAGTGAAGAAAACGTTAAGGCGCGAGGTGTTAAATACCGATTGTAACTGCCAAATGTCGGTTATCGCGTTTGAATCTAATGCCAGATCGGACGGTAAGGATTGTGCACGTTGGCGATCCGTGGCTCTGCTTATGAAAGATATTAAGATTATGCGAGTGCGAGACAATTAAATCGTGGATTGATGTATCGTACGGTTGATTTTGTGCCACGCTGGCGATCCGCGTAATAGTTTTGGATCCAATGGTGTTATATCTTCGTTGGAATCTGACGGAAGTTACAAATTGGTGGGAGAAATTGAAATTTTGATATAAAACTGCATGCACTACTCACAAACTATCAAAATACTTTATTTATAAAACATGCAATACATTTAGAAAAATCTTTCTTGTGCATCTTGAAATTCATTATACATCGAAATACTACATTCACTAGTAAAAAGAAAAATAGCAATGCAAACAACTTGCAGAAGATAATAGTTGTCCTTCATTTCTTTTAAGTTTTTTGTTGTTTTTTTTTGTATAAAATTTTCTGTAACTTATAAAGTGCAGTAATTTTTTCAAGTATATTTTTAAATATATTACTTTTTCTTTAATTTGTAATAAAAAAAATTTATAAATATTATTTACTTCTCTCTTATTTATAAAATTATACAAAATATTTAAAACTTATTATTTTCGTAGTTTAAGAGATCTTATATTTAAGGATTGGACAACATTACTTATCAAGAGTTTTACACACAAAATTGATGTTATTGTCTAGCCTAACAGTGTTAGGAAATGAGTAAGAAAGTAACTTATCTTTATGTTTGTTCTTCCACCGTTTTTCCCATTCACTTCAAACTTGAAACAATGGGAGATTGGCAGCAAATCTCTTACAGAAGGTAAAGCGTAAACAGGAGTAAAACTCATTGGGATAATGAGACGTCTATGAGGGGCAAGGACCGAGTTGGTAGAACAAATGATGGAGGTCGTATCACAACATTATTCTTTACTTCCTTCCCGAATGAGGTCTCGGCAAGAGATGTGTATTATGAATTTAAGAGCTTTGAGGACAATGATGGGGGGATTATCCCCTCAAAAAGAGACATCAAAGGAAGGAAATATGAATTTGTAAGATTCTTCAATGTCATGGATGTTATGATCTTGGTTGTTAAGTTGTATTACCTATTTCTTGGGAACCAGTTGTTGTTTGTTAACATTCCTAAATTCTAGAGGAATATGTTGCGGGCTACTCTATATGTCCCTCTCAGAGGGAACCAGACAATTGAGTCGGTTAGAGTGTATCTTGGTCGTTTGGTAGCCGAGGACATGCACTTCAACAACCATGTCGATCACTGTGAGAAACGGCCATTCGACAAGATAGTGATATACTCTAGATGGTTGGCTTGCGAATCAATTTGATTGTTCCTCATCTACCTGAGCGCATCATGTGGTAGTTCGGTTACACTCACACCATTTCCAAACACTCTAATGTCTCTGCTCCTCCTGATTTGACACGTGGGCAGATGGATGACGTGTTTGATGACTATGAAAGTCATCTGGTACCGGAGGAGGCACAAAGTACCATAGTTGTGAGCGACTGGAGCTACGTCAGTGGTATATAATATGGTTCTTCAGGGTATCGCATTCGTACATGGTGCATGCTGCTCTAGGAAATCCGTTGAGGTCACCTCATCTAGAGATACTAACGGGGGAGCACACACAGTCAGATCATGTTGATGATGTATTTCCTAGATGTCGTTGCATAGTGAAGATTGTGTAGGCAGACATTGACAGAGGTATCTTCCTTGATGGGTATGATGTGAGGCATGTCTTAGATGCCATCTTGACAAAGGCACGATGGCATTAATGCATCGGAGAGAGCGCCGAAGGGCGACGGGGTTGATGGTTGAAGAGGCAGGGGAGATGTAGTCTGACATAGACAGTAGTGCATTAGTATATAGTAGTAGTATTATAAGTTGTATTTTATTTTGACATCATGCTACTTTATCGTTGTTCTCGAATTTTTTAAAATTTATTGGTCTTTTATTTATATATGATATTTTTTGACCATCTAGATTTATGTGCGTCATTTTTTGCATATTGATTGTATGTTTAAATATCGTCACATAGCATCTATAATCTATAACATATATAAAGGCAATACTTGGTTTTTGGTGTAGCTTTTTTTATACCAAATTTACCCTTATTTTAAAATATATAACTTACTCAATAACTTCCATTGAACTACTACTATCATCTTTCATATAACTCACTACTAATAACTTCCCACATAACTTCCATATAAAATTAATATTAAATAAAAATATATCATTTATATTTATATGTGTGCAATAAAAAAGCGGACAAACGGGCACGCGAGTGCCCGTCTGGACGCTAGTGGTACATAATGCTTATAAGTCTTTATCTAAATACACGTAAACAAAACATAACATGGAAGATTTTGTTTTGATAAGTTACGGAGATGTATCCCTGGAATATTAATGGAGATGCATTTCCGGTACAATAAACTTGTATAATGACTTCTAAGTGTGATGCATGGTATATGTTTTAAATTGTTACGGAGTTGCATCTCCAGAATATTTTAACGCTCAATCAAAATTTGGTGCGTCCGGAGATGCATCTTCGAAATTTTGGGGTATTTTAGGACTTTCGTGTATTATGTAAGTAACTTATAGCATTAAGAAATTCCCCTATTGAATATGTAAAATTTTTTAGGCCTTCTTACATTTATATTCTCAAGCCTTCCAAGAGCACGAGTAAGTTAAAGGCTAAACATCCTCCCTATACCACTGATAATCATGGCGAAGGAACTTCATCAGATTGTTTCTTTGGTAGAACAACTCTATGTTGTTGTTCCTTATCCAATTGTGATGTTTATCAAGGCAATTTGAGATTTTGCTCTAATGGGAGTTGGGTGTTTCTTAGAATATTTGAAAGAAAGTCGTGTTGTTTGGAGTGTTAGGAAATGAAGATAATTTGGTGCATGTAAACACAATTAGGATCTTGAAGGAAAGGGAAAAAACGGGAAGGCACAGAAGGATGGTCAATTTCCAGGTACGCTAAATATTCTAGCTTATAATATTTGTTTATATGGTGATTTTGTTAAGAGAAAGAGCATTAGTCAGTTGATTAAGAAGGAATTAGTATATGTTTGACATCCCCACCTCCACCCATCTTTCACCCCACCTAACATAGTTCATCACAACTCTGAACAATTAAATCCCAACCTTCTCACACCCTTACCTTCCCTCCAACATCTAGCCCTACAGACACATGTATTGGATCATAACTGAGATTTTGGTAGAAAAGATAAAGAACGCTTAGACAGATTTGACATACAAATATCAAATGACTTTTCTGAAATAGGGATAAATGTTGGATGGTATTTTGGTCGTTAAGGAATTAGTGGATTCCACATAGAGGAACAAGAAAGAATGTTATTTTTAAAGGTGGATTTCGCCAAGGCGTACAATTGTGTATCTTGGAATTATCTCAAGAACATCATGAAAAGAATGAATTTCGAGCATAGATGGATGTCGTGGATGAATGGAATCGTACTAGTAGCTCATCATCCATCCTTATGAACGGTAGTCCTATGCCAAGGGGATTTTCTATCCTCGTTTTTATTTTTGCTTGCTACTGAAGGCTTAGCGGGGATGGTTCATAATGTCACCATATTAGGGAAGTTGAATGGATTCAAGGTTAATATTTATTTTTAGGGAATATAAAATTGGTTTGATCTCACCGACTTATTTATCATATAAATTGTCCCTCGCATGCATCAACATACATTCACATGCATCAACATACATAAACAAAATGAAACTGTTATGGCCCCTAGTGCAATTGTTTCCTTAAACCAATTAGAAAATCAAAGTTAAACCTAATAACGATATATGTTTCTCCAAGCTAGATCTCCATGATTGTCCTTCTTTGATATTATCTTCTTCTTTTATCCATTACATTACATTACATCAAAAAATACTTGTTTTACATACAAGAGTGAGATGAGAAAAGAAGTTACATAAAGAAATTATAGAGAAAGACACTGAAAACTAAGGTAATAAACGTTCACCACAAGGAAATAATAGTAAATATTATTATTATTATTATTATTATTATTATTATTATTATTATTATTATTATTATTATTGTTAAATATAATTCATTGTGTAAACAGATTTAATTTGATATCATATGATTAGATTTGATATCATATGATTGAATTTGATATCATATGATTAATTTGATATGATATGATTAGATATCATATGATTAGATTTGATATCATATGATTAGATTTGATTTAGAATATTTTGGACCTTTTATGTTTTGGACTAGTGTAAACCTAAAACTATAAATAGGGTGTCTTGCTTTGTATTCTACATCACAATAGAACAGATTTCACAGTTGCAGTGTTTAGCAAGTGAAAGTTCTATAAGCAATAAGAAATCCCACAGTTTGGGTAACACATTCTCTCCAAATATTTCTTCTCTCATTCTTCTCTTTCTTGTTTATTCTTCTTCTCTTTTGTTGTTCTTGATAATTACTTGTTATTACCATTACTATCATATTGTGGGTTTATTCATCAATCTTGAGATCAAGATTAAAGGGGAATTCTTCATAGGGTGTGAGGTGAATTTCCAACATCTGGTATCTAGAGCTCCGGTTAAGAGATTCAAGGAAGGAAGATAGTGATGCCGATGAACTATCCAAACGGCAACTTTTCGGCGACCCTGCCAATTCTCAAGAAAGACAATTATGAGAATTGGTGTAAGCAGGTTAAGGTGATCTTCTGTTATCAAGATCTTTGGGATCTTGTGAAAGATGGAGTAACATCGCTTGGGGAGAACGCAACGGAGGCGGAAAAGGTTGCGCACAAAGAATTGAAGAAGAAGGATTATAAAGCACTCTTTATAATTCATCAGTGTGTCGACCCTGATAACTTTGAAAAGGTTAGTGATGTTGATTCAGCAAAAGAAACATGGGAGATTCTTGGAAAGTCGTTTGGAGGCGCAGAGAAGGTGAAAGAGGTGAGGTTACTGTTGCACCCCAAAATTTGACCAACCGGGTCTCGCATTTGGCTCGATGTTTCGACGCATAATCGCATTCGCATCTGCATATTGCATACATTGCATTTTGCATTGATATTGATTTTATCAGGGATCACAGCTCTCGTCTCGTGTTTCAGGTGTTTTTGATCAGTAGAATCGATTTTTGGGATATTTCGGTGCCCGTTTATTTTTACCGATTATTTTTGTGTCAGTTCGGTGCTTATTTTGTCCCTCTGGGAATTATCGTGATTTTTCTGGATTTTATAGGATTTTTTAGGGCTTTAAATAGATTTTTAAATCATTTTTAGGGTTAATAGGATTTTTTTAATGGATTTTAAATCATTTGTAGAATTTTTTTAATAGACTTTAATATTTTTAGATAATATAGTAATATAGTTTTTAGATTTTTAATAGAATTTAAATAGCATTTTCCATTTGTAGAATATTAATAGCTTTTATCATTTTTAGAATATTAGTATAAAATTTGATAGATTAAATATATGTTTTAATTCATTTTTTTAGATATAGAGATTAATAATCCTTTTTCTTTTATAGAGTTTAATAAATAATAGTTTTTTTTTTAGATTTTAATATAGGTTTTTAGAAATTAATTAGATTAGTTTCAGATTTAATTAATTGAGAGTAGTTAATTAGGATTTTTTTGGTCTTAATGCAGTTTTCCTGATTTTTTTTAAGATTAGTTCGTTGGGCCCAGTGTAGCAGAAAGCCCAATTCAAATTCAGTCTCAGTCCAGGAAGGGTCCAGAATTGTCCAAAGCGTCCAGCACAAGCCAGAATTCTCCAGAACATTCCAGAGCGTTCCAGCAAGACTCATCAGCATTTAAATGCTTCACGCCACGTGTTAACGAGGGGGAGGCCCCACGCTGCATGATTCACACACGACACCTCACCCTCAGCTTTCTTCTCTTTCTGCCACGCATGGGGACACGCGTCCCACATGCGTCTCTCCCCTCCACCAGCAGCCACCACGTGTAAGCCCCAGAACCTTCGCCGGAAATCGCCACCGGCCGGCCTGCATGGCCGGCGGCAACCGCCCCTCGCCGGAAACCCACCACAATCCCAGAAACCACTCAACTTCATCCCTGACCTTCATTCATCTTCCCCATCCAACTTCCGGCCACCACAAACTCACCGGCGAACACCAGAATCCCCAGAAAATCAACAATCTTCGTCTTCTTCCTCAAACCTCCATCGTCATCCCTCACCAAACCCAGAAAAAATCACCGGAAACGTCATCATCTCCATCCACAACCGTCAAGGTTTTCCAGCGATCTCCCAGAACCAGAGCCTCCAGTCATCATCATCAACAAACCATCATCTCATTCCCCAGAAGAACCTCTCCGATCAACCGTCAAGGACTATCGTTCAACCACCGATCCCAGATCTTCATCATCATCATCAACGATTGGATTCCTATTCACGCATTCGCCAGAAACTCGATCAAGAACTTCATCAACACTCAGCAACGTTCATCATTTCCCAGAAAACTTGAAGAACATTCATCAGATCTTCATTCGCAATCTTGTTTCCAGAACCTTCAAGTACGATCCACCGCGAATGAACTTTGTTGCGCATCTGCGAACTGATCCTCGTCCTCAACCGATCACGAATCTCACAGTTCTTCATTGATGATTCATGTTGTGTCTAGAGTTCATCACCGTTTCATCCGCGTTCTTCGCAATTATCCAGAAGCATTCATGTTCATACAACAGTTCTCAGAAATCTTCGAGGACTTGTGAAGATCTTTTAGATATTCATCATCAAGATTCCAGAAATCTCCAACCATGAACGTCTTCATCAATCATCAACAAACATCAGCCATTAACAGGTATCTTCATCCAACGAGCTTCAACAAGGATGGATCTTCAAGTTCGTTGATGATCTGATTCAGGATGCGTTTGGTTTGAGATCATTTGATAGAAAGAATACTGGGAGGGAGAGATTTTGAGACTGAGAGAGGATTTGAGAGAAGAGAGGACGGAGGAGGGAGGCTTGGACGGCGGCGGCGCTAATGAAGAAGGAGAAAGGAGAAAGTTCTAGGGTTCTCAGACCCTGAGAATGGAGAGAGGGGGGAAGAAGATTGGGCCAGGCCCAATCACAATTTTTTTGACACCATTCCCCCACGTTTTTGGCTGTTCTGGGCCTCAGGCCCAACGAAACCAATGAAGAGATCTGCCCAAACCCCCCAGATTACACACACACACCCCTCTGCAGTTTTTTGAGAGACTTGGGCTGGGCCCTTTAATTTGCAGTTTTTTTTATTTTATTTTTCTGCATACCCTTGTAATCCAGCATACCCCCAGCCCCTTGCTTGTATTTTCTTTCTTGAAAAAAAATAGATAGAAAAAAAAGATGAAAAGGAATATTATAAGAAAAAATAATAGAAAAGAATATTTTGAAAAGAAAAGAGGAATATCAAAAGAAGGAAAAAATAGAGAAATATTTGTGGAAAAAATAGAGAAATATTGTGGAAAAAATAGAGAAATATTGTGAGAAAAAAATAGAGAATATTGTGAGAAAAAAATAGGAAAATATTTGTGGGAAAAATAGAGAAAAATGTTCAATAAGAAAATATGAAAAAAATATGAAAAGGAGAAAAAAGAGAAAAATATTAAAGTAGGTTTAATATTTTTTAAAGCATTTTCTTTTAGGTTTTTCATAGAAGTTATTTTCCTTTTAGGATAGAATTAGAGGCCCATTTGTTAGGGGGCTATTTTCATTCGATTTTTCAAGATAGAATAGGATAGCGTTTCCTAGGAGATTATTTCAGTATTCAACTCATTGTAATCATTCTTTCAGAGATTAATAAAACGAGATTTGAGCTGTGGTCCGATAGTAGCCGAACTACAGCTGCTCTGATTCTTCGTACCAGACGAAGATATGTAGGCATAGGATGCGATATCCTAGCGAGCACACTAACGACTAACTTTTGTTCTCTCGCGGCTGTGCGATCGAGACTTTCCCGCTGACGATTAATTGAACCTTTTTTCTCTCTTGCCCAAGTGCATTTGAGACCAAGCCATAGTTGTGACCATAGGTTCCCGACCCTGTGAAACCAGTTGTTTTTCTCACTGCTGTGTGAGAATGTTTGTTTAGCCGTAGTTAGTCTGAACTACGTAAAGCTCTGATCTTCCGTCCAGTGGAAGTACGTAGGCACAAGACGCGAGGTCTTGGCGAGCCAATTTTCCCCGTAGTCCCGAACTACGTTGACTCTGACTTTCTCTCTCGAGAATACGTAGGCATAGAGTGCGACGCTCTATCGAGTCAATTCCCTCCGTTTAGATTTAGCAGCCGTAGATAAGATTGTTTTGCATCCAGTAGACAACCCAAGCAAGCGTGGATCCCGTCGAGTACGACGGACGTGAGGGGTGCTAATACCTTCCCCTTGCGTATCCGACTCCCGAACCCAGGCTATGGTTGCGATGACCATACCTTTTCCCCGTTTTTTGCGAGGTTTACTTCGAGCGTTTCCTTTCCCGCTCTGAGGGATAAATAACGCACGGTGGCGACTCTTCTGTCAGCCGGCGCCGATTTTCGCAGTAGCGACAGCTGGCGACTCTGCTGGGTACTGCGATAGTTCCCCATGCATGTGGGATCCAACGTCCCCTAAGAGAGAGTCAATCCTAGCGCTTGTTTGCTTGTCTATTTGGGCTTATTTATCGATATTATCTGTTGCTGTTGGGGTGTTACGGGTGTTCTATGATTGAGATAAGCCGGACCTGGGCTCGAGTATGAGTATACACCTAGATATAGTTGTGGAGAAGTAGTAGACGAACCTGTCTGCTGAGCAGGCGCAGTTCCCTACGAAAATTCGCACTCGGACGAGGTTCTCGCAGAGGTGCTCCTTTCCGGTCCTGAGGATCTGAGGGGAGTCCAGACGTGAGGATTGTCGACTCTGGGAACCGATCAATTGGAAGTCAGCTAAGTGAGGCCTCTTCATGAGATGACGATGCCACTCCTTCTGGGAATCGTATCATTCCTCATGAAAGTCTGTGACGCTGACTACCGCATAGGATGCCGTACCTTGTCAGATATAGGTCCATACCTGTGAGTGGGGGTTTTTTTTTTGTGCAGGAAACTTGACTTCCAACCTACCCGTTATTCTGGTCTTCTCTTCAGAGAACGTCTCCGTCAGCAGCGCAGCAGTATTCAGATTTTTGTGTGGGGGCTGTGGTCCCATTGTTTGCTGCATTTTGCATATCATATGCATATCAGTGTTGCATTGCATATCATCCTCCAGCTAGCCAGAGTTCTGATCCAGCCTTTGTTTCCTGAAGGTGATTACCCGGAGTTTGGATTGAGCAGCTATTGATTGTCAGAAGACCTACCTAGGGTTTGAGTAGATTTGAGCAGAATCAAGCATTGAAGTCAGCTGAAGATTATTGATAGCCATGTCTGAAGGCAATTTCCAGTCTCCTAACACCTTGGCAGGGTTCACTATGGCGTCCAACCCTCTGTATGATTCCATGGAAGATTCCCCGCAAGTGAACAACGTTGCTACAGACCAAGTTGTACAGCCTTCTGTCGAGAACCGAGATCGACATGAGCAGTTTGTTGCCCAGAATGAGCATCCTCCTCCTGTCAACGATCAAGGTGTTGCTTTCCCTGTGATGAATTACCGAAGAGATATCCCGATAGCCAGGATGGTAGATCCAGGAGCTCTCGAAAAGGCTAGAAGACTCCGAGCATTGGAAGAAGGATTGAAAGCTTTGAAAGCCAAAGATGCTGTTAACCTGGATGCTGTAGGCATGTGTTTGGTTCCTGACCTAGTGTTGCCTTACAAGTTCAAAGTGCCGAAATTTGAGAAGTACACGGGAGATAGCTGTCCAAAGCTGCATTTGATGATGTTCTGCCGAAGAATGACTGCGTTTGCGCGAGATGATAAGTTGATGATCCATTGCTTTCAAGATAGTCTGACTGGGGCATCTTTGAGGTGGTATATGCAGTTAGAGAGGAATCAGATTCAGTCATGGATGGATTTAGCCAGAGCTTTTCTGAAGCAGTACGATTACAACCTAGACATTGCTCCTTATCGCATGCATTTGCAAGAGTTGTCTCAAGAGATCAATGAACCTATCAGGAAGTATGCTCAGAGATGGAGAGAATTTGCTGCTAGAGTGCGTCCCCCGCTGTTAGACCAAGAGCTGGCAAGCATGTTTGTAGATTCCCTACAATATCCGTACTTCAAAAGATTGCTCGGAGTTCCGGCAAGTTTCTCTGACGTGGTAGCATTGGGAGAACGCCTTGAGTACTCCATAAGAATGGGGAAAATTCAGATTACTTCATATGATCAAGCTGGTGAAACTGAATACCTTTGTGACTATCAGAGTGAAGAAGAAGTTGTGATCAACTCAGTCATGCCAAAGGTTGAATATCCTCGAAGCGAATCAGTGAATTTTGTTGGTTCATCATCTTATCAGAGATCAGTACCTCCCGTGGCTTGTTATACTGAACAGACAGCCGTACCTGGGGCACCATATCAGGAATCTTATGTCGCTTCTGTTGCAAATCAGCGAACTCGTGGCCGAGGTTATCAGAATCAGCGTCAGAATCCGAACAGACCTCGCAACAACTTGGAACGAAGGAATGCTCCTTCTCACCCAGTGCCTATGCCGTATAGCCAGTTGCTACCATCTTTGATCCAGAAGTCTTTGGTGGAGCCTAAAGCTCTTAAGCCAGTTCCAGAACCTTACCCTCCTGGGTACAATCCCCACGTTCAGTGTGGTTATCATGGTGGCTCACCAGGGCATTCGACGGAAGATTGTAAAGCATTTCAGGCGAAGGTACAGCAGTTGATTGATCAGGATCGCATTTCCTTTCGAGAAGGATTTCTGTTTGTTCATCCCTAACCGCTCAGCTGTCTAAGCTCGTGACTCAGAAGGGTGTTCCCCAGCAAAAGCCAGTGGTTCAGACAGGCAGGCGCCTCAGCATTGGCAGTTCTCAGACCTTTATACCATTTTGCATTTGTAGTTTCTTTTCTGTTAGTTACTACCTGCTTTTTAACATTGTATGTTCCGAATGGTGATAATAATAAAGTGACTATGCATTTTTCTGAATTAATCATGTCGCTGTCGCTCATTTATGGCATTGCACTGACACTTGCATTTATTTCACTCCACTTTTTCGCTGTGACTAGCAAAGTTAGGAGGGAGGATGATGAAACTGAAACTCATAACCAATGATTGTATGCTTTCAGATAAGACCGTACCGATGACGTACAAGGCATTGTTTCAAATTCCCCAAACACTGGAGATATAAGGAGTTAGTCCCTTGTTAACCACTTCGAGCCAGGAAGTAGAAGTTTTTTCGGACTTATAAACCCTCACATCTTAACCCGGGGTAGGGTAGTTGTCAGTTAGCTTGACCGAGCATTCAAGTCTTACAGAGGAGTGTTGTCTTTCGAGGACCAATCAGTTGATACCTTTCAAGAGGTCAAACCTCACCTATCAGGAGTGAGACAGTTACAATCCTTTCGGAGCAATCAAGACAACCAGTGTCGCACGACTTTGTTCCAAAAGAAAGAAAGAAAGAAAGCCCGCTAAGTAAAAAGAAAGAAAAGCTGGAAAGCTAATACTTAGGCAAAAATTAGGGCATCCCGCTGGACTTCAAGAGAAATCAAAAGAAATCGAGAAAAACTCAAAATGAGTCAGTCCAGGCAAAAGTCAGGGAGAATGAAAAAGAGGGATTAAAAAGAAAATTTTCCCCAGCAAATCACAAAGTCGTGTACACAGACACCGAAAGCGAAGAAGGAGTAACTATCACTCTGGAAGAAAAGCTTGCGAATTCCTTAACTGTGGTTCTTACCATTCAACATACTTCTCGAAGAGGCGAGCGCTTGTGCCAGGTTAACTGAACCTTAGGATCGGAGATCATCACGTAGACGGGGTGGGTACAAATCAAATTTGAGCCGAATATCCTTTGTTTCATGAACCGTGAACCCGACCACGATACAACCCTTAAAAGACCTAATTGAGGTAGGGATATTCTGAAGCGTATTGCGATAAGGTTGAGTAACCTGACTCCTTCTTGACTTGCTAGTCGCATCCCTGTCGTATTTTCACTGACCACGTAAGCACTGCGTTTGAACTTTGGTTCATTCGTCACTCTCAATCATATGCATGTAAATGAGTGACAGCTCAAATTTTTTCAAAATCTGCATAACCATTGCATTAAGATTACCATTCGTGAACAGACGATTCTAATTGCAGGTTAGTAGTTGGCATGAAAGAAATTCCACCAGGGAGTAATCAAATAGGACTGAGTAATCCAGCAGTTTGAACCAGAATGGTGTATGTTGTGAAGCCTTGTGAATCAGGGGCATTATCTTCCAGTAAGTTCAGTATCAGTCAGCCTGAGGACAAGTCCCGAAGTTTCGGTTGATCAGGGGCAGTTTATTTGAGAAGCAGTTGATCAGAAAGGAATCTTCTCGAGAGCCAATCAGGGGCAATTATGCAGAGCGCTGAGATTTGAAGGCAGATGCTTCCAATGGACAATCAGATCGGGTTGAGTCGCTAGAACGCTCATTCAGGGGCAAGTCATCGCAGAGAATGTTGAAATCAACTGGGTTGTTAGGTGTTTAATTGGAGATTGAATTCTTTTGTCGTGCAGATGTCGGGGCAAGTATTCTCGAAGTCTTCCCGTAGCAAGTTGTTCGGAGCAGGTATTCCCAAGAGTTAGATTGGGGCAAGGTGCATTGTACTGGGGCAAATTGTGCAAGCCAGTCTTCCTATTCCCAGCTGAGTGTACCAGGGGCAAGTCATTCAAACCCGCTTGTTTATCCCCAGCCAGAGTTGAGTATCGGGGAATCATGTCAATACCCTTATCGAAAACCTTTCAAATAAGAAGATCTTGTTGTCGTTGGATCATTATCCTGCAGTTTAAACCTGTTGCGTGTCAGTAACCAGTCGTTTCCAAAGTCCAGTTCTCGCCTGGCAAATCGGTAACCAGTTCTCGTCTGGCCCACCCTTCCGTAAGCATCAGTTCCCGTCCTGGTGCAGTTTATCGTAAGCATCAGTTCCCGTCCTGGTGCAGTTTATTGTAAGCAGCAGTTCCCGTCCTGGTGCAGTTTATTGGTAACCAATTCTCGTTTGGTCACCGTTTCTCCAAGTGTTGTATCAGTTCTCGCCTGGTACATGTCGTCGCATAATCAGTTCTCGTGTGTTTTACCCTAAGTGTTATGCCAGTTCTCGCCTGGTGTACGTTAGCTTTCAGCCAGTTCTCGCCTGGTTGTCTATACCTCAGCTTGTTGTCCAGTCAGCCCGTCTGGTTCAAAAACACAAAAATCAATTTTCCTAACCTATTTTCCTATCAGTTCTCGCCTGGTAGTCTACCTTTGAATGCTAGTTCTCGTCTAGTATTTCCCATACTTCCACTGTGTACATAATCCATGTTTATTCTAAACTAGAAAAGCAGCAAAAAAAACCTAAAGGTATCTGACACAATATTTCCCAATGACTCGCATGTCGTCATGTTCCTCGATACGAAGCTCGACGGATGCCAGCGCTTCGAGTAATGTTTGAATTCCTTGTGGATGTTGTTAAATCAGAATTGCCACTCTTCAGCAGATGAAAGTTGCTTATTATCCCCGGAAGAATCGAGATTGTATTTTACCCCGCATCAGAGTAGGATCAGGAGTGTCTTCAGCATATTGAAATTGATATCCTTGATAGTAGGGGCATTTCCAGCAATGTGCGGTGCGCAACCAACCTCAGTTTGGGTCAATCCCCGCAGAGCGCAATCAGTTGCCAATGGTTTGAAGAAAGCATCCCCGAGCAGAGTTGTATTTCTTTCCCCAGTGAAGTCGTCAAGCAGGGTTGCCTTTTCATATCTCCAGCAGGGCAGTTATCCCCAGCGGATTTGATTTCTCGTTTCCAGCATTTATTTTGCTGAGATGGTTCTGTGACTTCAGGTCATCCCCAGTAGAGTTGACGTTTCCTTCGGCATTTATTTTGCCAAGTGGTTTTCAGACCTGGTGTTCTCTGGCAGATCGAGCCTGCATTAGCATTTGCATATATAGTCATAGCATTTATATAAGCATATAGCATATCCATGCCGTCTGGGCCTCGCATTTTCAAACAGAATGTATAGCATTTACATATCATATAGGACATTGCATCATTATCAAGCATACGCATGTCGAAACATAGACCAAGATGGTTACCTATTGGATTTCGAATTTGTTCACCTGCAGAGTTGTTTGGTTCAGCTTCTCGTCTTCCCCAGCGGAGTGATTCTTCATTTGGTTGCTACGTCAGCATCGGAAAAAAAAAACAACAACAACAAAGATTGACATATATCAGACTTCTGAAGCTGCCCCCTTTGTCAAAACAGGTGCCAGGCAGTTCCATTCAGAATTCCCCAGGAGAATTGTCCTCAAGTTCGCAATGAACTGTGAGTTGACCAGATTTGATCCCATGAGAGAGATGGGAATCAAGGTGTTTGCTTTATGAAGCATTATTTCAATACTTGTGGCGTCACACAGGTGTTGAAAAGGAGAAGAAAATTTTATCAAAAAATTGACCAGTTGTTGCCGTGACAACCAAACTTCAGTTTATTGGAAGCTATTCCTCAAGCAGTTTTGCAGTATATTCTCGCGGTTGGCAAATTTCAGGGTTCCATTTGTATTCAACCGTCATCTACCTTGAATGTTTGAAGGCTGAGCGCTCTCCACCCATTCAGGTCGAAGCCGCTTGAATAGGGGCAGCTGTTGCACCCCAAAATTTGACCAACCGGGTCTCGCATTTGGCTCGATGTTTCGACGCATAATCGCATTCGCATCTGCATATTGCATACATTGCATTTTGCATTGATATTGATTTTATCAGGGATCACAGCTCTCGTCTCGTGTTTCAGGTGTTTTTGATCAGTAGAATCGATTTTTGGGATATTTCGGTGCCCGTTTATTTTTACCGATTATTTTTGTGTCAGTTCGGTGCTTATTTTGTCCCTCTGGGAATTATCGTGATTTTTCTGGATTTTATAGGATTTTTTAGGGCTTTAAATAGATTTTTAAATCATTTTTAGGGTTAATAGGATTTTTTTAATGGATTTTAAATCATTTGTAGAATTTTTTTAATAGACTTTAATATTTTTAGATAATATAGTAATATAGTTTTTAGATTTTTAATAGAATTTAAATAGCATTTTCCATTTGTAGAATATTAATAGCTTTTATCATTTTTAGAATATTAGTATAAAATTTGATAGATTAAATATATGTTTTAATTCATTTTTTTAGATATAGAGATTAATAATCCTTTTTCTTTTATAGAGTTTAATAAATAATAGTTTTTTTTTTAGATTTTAATATAGGTTTTTAGAAATTAATTAGATTAGTTTCAGATTTAATTAATTGAGAGTAGTTAATTAGGATTTTTTTGGTCTTAATGCAGTTTTCCTGATTTTTTTTAAGATTAGTTCGTTGGGCCCAGTGTAGCAGAAAGCCCAATTCAAATTCAGTCTCAGTCCAGGAAGGGTCCAGAATTGTCCAAAGCGTCCAGCACAAGCCAGAATTCTCCAGAACATTCCAGAGCGTTCCAGCAAGACTCATCAGCATTTAAATGCTTCACGCCACGTGTTAACGAGGGGGAGGCCCCACGCTGCATGATTCACACACGACACCTCACCCTCAGCTTTCTTCTCTTTCTGCCACGCATGGGGACACGCGTCCCACATGCGTCTCTCCCCTCCACCAGCAGCCACCACGTGTAAGCCCCAGAACCTTCGCCGGAAATCGCCACCGGCCGGCCTGCATGGCCGGCGGCAACCGCCCCTCGCCGGAAACCCACCACAATCCCAGAAACCACTCAACTTCATCCCTGACCTTCATTCATCTTCCCCATCCAACTTCCGGCCACCACAAACTCACCGACGAACACCAGAATCCCCAGAAAATCAACAATCTTCGTCTTCTTCCTCAAACCTCCATCGTCATCCCTCACCAAACCCAGAAAAAATCACCGGAAACGTCATCATCTCCATCCACAACCGTCAAGGTTTTCCAGCGATCTCCCAGAACCAGAGCCTCCAGTCATCATCATCAACAAACCATCATCTCATTCCCCAGAAGAACCTCTCCGATCAACCGTCAAGGACTATCGTTCAACCACCGATCCCAGATCTTCATCATCATCATCAACGATTGGATTCCTATTCACGCATTCGCCAGAAACTCGATCAAGAACTTCATCATCACTCAGCAACGTTCATCATTTCCCAGAAAACTTGAAGAACATTCATCAGATCTTCATTCGCAATCTTGTTTCCAGAACCTTCAAGTACGATCCACCGCGAATGAACTTTGTTGCGCATCTGCGAACTGATCCTCGTCCTCAACCGATCACGAATCTCACAGTTCTTCATTGATGATTCATGTTGTGTCTAGAGTTCATCACCGTTTCATCCGCGTTCTTCGCAATTATCCAGAAGCATTCATGTTCATACAACAGTTCTCAGAAATCTTCGAGGACTTGTGAAGATCTTTTAGATATTCATCATCAAGATTCCAGAAATCTCCAACCATGAACGTCTTCATCAATCATCAACAAACATCAGCCATTAACAGGTATCTTCATCCAACGAGCTTCAACAAGGATGGATCTTCAAGTTCGTTGATGATCTGATTCAGGATGCGTTTGGTTTGAGATCATTTGATAGAAAGAATACTGGGAGGGAGAGATTTTGAGACTGAGAGAGGATTTGAGAGAAGAGAGGACGGAGGAGGGAGGCTTGGACGGCGGCGGCGCTAATGAAGAAGGAGAAAGGAGAAAGTTCTAGGGTTCTCAGACCCTGAGAATGGAGAGAGGGGGGAAGAAGATTGGGCCAGGCCCAATCACAATTTTTTTGACACCATTCCCCCACGTTTTTGGCTGTTCTGGGCCTCAGGCCCAACGAAACCAATGAAGAGATCTGCCCAAACCCCCCAGATTACACACACACCCCCCTCTGCAGTTTTTTGAGAGACTTGGGCTGGGCCCTTTAATTTGCAGTTTTTTTTATTTTATTTTTCTGCATACCCTTGTAATCCAGCATACCCCCAGCCCCTTGCTTGTATTTTCTTTCTTGAAAAAAAATAGATAGAAAAAAAAGATGAAAAGGAATATTATAAGAAAAAATAATAGAAAAGAATATTTTGAAAAGAAAAGAGGAATATCAAAAGAAGGAAAAAATAGAGAAATATTTGTGGAAAAAATAGAGAAATATTGTGGAAAAAATAGAGAAATATTGTGAGAAAAAAATAGAGAATATTGTGAGAAAAAAAATAGGAAAATATTTGTGGGAAAAATAGAGAAAAATGTTCAATAAGAAAATATGAAAAAAATATGAAAAGGAGAAAAAAGAGAAAAATATTAAAGTAGGTTTAATATTTTTTAAAGCATTTTCTTTTAGGTTTTTCATAGAAGTTATTTTCCTTTTAGGATAGAATTAGAGGCCCATTTGTTAGGGGGCTATTTTCATTCGATTTTTCAAGATAGAATAGGATAGCGTTTCCTAGGAGATTATTTCAGTATTCAACTCATTGTAATCATTCTTTCAGAGATTAATAAAACGAGATTTGAGCTGTGGTCCGATAGTAGCCGAACTACAGCTGCTCTGATTCTTCGTACCAGACGAAGATATGTAGGCATAGGATGCGATATCCTAGCGAGCACACTAACGACTAACTTTTGTTCTCTCGCGGCTGTGCGATCGAGACTTTCCCGCTGACGATTAATTGAACCTTTTTTCTCTCTTGCCCAAGTGCATTTGAGACCAAGCCATAGTTGTGACCATAGGTTCCCGACCCTGTGAAACCAGTTGTTTTTCTCACTGCTGTGTGAGAATGTTTGTTTAGCCGTAGTTAGTCTGAACTACGTAAAGCTCTGATCTTCCGTCCAGTGGAAGTACGTAGGCACAAGACGCGAGGTCTTGGCGAGCCAATTTTCCCCGTAGTCCCGAACTACGTTGACTCTGACTTTCTCTCTCGAGAATACGTAGGCATAGAGTGCGACGCTCTATCGAGTCAATTCCCTCCGTTTAGATTTAGCAGCCGTAGATAAGATTGTTTTGCATCCAGTAGACAACCCAAGCAAGCGTGGATCCCGTCGAGTACGACGGACGTGAGGGGTGCTAATACCTTCCCCTTGCGTAACCGACTCCCGAACCCAGGCTATGGTTGCGATGACCATACCTTTTCCCCGTTTTTTGCGAGGTTTACTTCGAGCGTTTCCTTTCCCGCTCTGAGGGATAAATAACGCACGGTGGCGACTCTTCTGTCAGCCGGCGCCGATTTTCGCAGTAGCGACAGTTACAAACTCACAAGAGAACCTATGAGTTGCTTCAGATGGAAGACAACGAAAGCATTACAGATTTCTTCACCAGAGTTACGAAGTTGGTGAATCAAATCAAAGTATGTGGAGAAGTGCTAACGACGAAAGCAGTTGTCTCAAAGATTTTGAGATCGTTGACTCCAAAATTCGACCACGTGGTAGTTGCCATAGAAGAGTCGAAAGATCTATCAGTGTTGATGAATGAAGAGCTTCAAGGGACTCTTGAGTCTCATGAACAGAGGATGGTTGAGAGAGCTGCAGAAAAATCGAAAGACATGGCTTTGCAGGCGCAGTCAGAAAAGGAAAGAAAAGGCAAAGGTAGCTGGAATGGCAACAAAGGAGGAAACCAGTCGAATCACAAGAAACCTTGGAACCAAGGCAACCAAAGAGGTGGTGCTGCAGGTAAAGGAAGAGGTGGTGGTTGAAAGACAGACAAAAGTCACATTCAATGTTTCAATTGCCAGAAGTATGATCATTATGTTAGTGATTGTCCAGAAAAGAAGAGAAATCAAGAGACTGATGCAAAGCTGGCGAAACATGAAGAAGAAGAAACGTTGCTAATGGTCACAACAAACGATGAAGAAAGATTCCAAGATCAGTGGTACTTGGACTCAGGATGCTCATCACACATGACTGGAAGGAAAGATTGGTTTGTCAACATGAAGCCCTCGTCGAAGAATACGGTGAAGTTTGCAAATGAAAACACTCTAGCAGCTGAAGGTGTTGGTGATGTTCTGATTATGAGGAAAGATGACAAAAGGTCAACAATTTCCAATGTGTTGTACATACCAGGCATGAAGAGTAATTTGCTCAGTATAGGGCAGCTTGTCGAAAAGAACTACAAGGTAGTTGTCGAAGACAAGATGATGAGAGTCCTCGACGCAGGTGGTAGACTAATCTTGAAGGCTCCAATGTCTCAGAATAGGACCTTCAAGATTGGACTCAATGTGATGGAGCACAAGTGTCTAGCAACTGCAGCCAGCAAAGATGAGTGGTTATGGCATTTTCGACTAGGTCATCTCAACTTTAATGACATCAGAGAACTGAAGAGAAAAAATATGGTTTCAGGATTACCAGAAATCGACATTCCAAGTGAAGTCTGTGAGGAGTGTGTTCAGTCGAAACAACACAAGAATAGCTTCAGCAAGGATGCAGGAAGGAAGTCGAAGGCAATACTTGAAGTCATATACTCTGATGTATGTGGTCCAATCCAGGTGGATTCGATTGGTGGCAATAGATACTTTGTCACGTTTATAGATGATTACAGTCGAAAGTTGTGGACTTACCTCATCAAGAAGAAAAGTGATGTGATTGAGGTATTTTCTAGATTCAAGTCCATGGTCGAAAGACAGAGTGGTCGAAAGCTAAAAATTCTGAGGACTGATGGTGGTGGAGAGTATGTATCAAAAGAGTTCGATACACTATGTGTAAAAGAAGGGATTTTGCATGAGGTGGTGCCACCCTACACTCCACAGCAAAATGGGATTGCAGAACGCAAGAACAGAACCATCATGAATATGGTGAGAAGTATGTTGAATGGAAAGCATCTACCTAAAGAATTATGGGGAGAAGCAGTTTCGACAGCAACATATATATTGAACAGATGTCCGACGAAGAAGCTTGAAGGAATCACACCAGAAGAATGTTGGTCTGGTGTCAAGCCTAGTCTCAGTCACTTGAAGGTGTTTGGATTTATAGCACATAGACATGTGCCAGATCAGTTGAGAAGGAAGCTTGATGATATCAGATGATCTTGATAGGGTATCATTCGACAGGAGGGTACAAGTTGTTTGACCCAGTGAATAAGCAGGTAGTGATCAGCAGGGATGTGATCATAGATGAGCTTAAAGAATGGGATTGGACTGAGAATACCAAGAAGGATTCAGTGAGAATATCTTGTGAAGAACCATCCACTGAGGTCGAAATAGAAGTTCGACAGGAACCAGTTGCAGATGAAGCAGGTTCAAGCAGACCTCGACGAACAAGACACATGCCTGCAAGGTTGCAAGAATGTGTAACCACATCAGATGATATAGTCGATGAAGAGGGTGAGTTGGTACATTATGCTTTTTACGCAGATGTCGAACCAGTCAATGCAGCTTAGGCATTGAAAGATTCGAAGTGGATGAAAGCAATGATTGAAGAGTTGGAGTTCATAGAAGTCAATGATACATGGTCGCTTGTCGAATTGCCACAAGGCAAGAAGGCAATTGATGTGAAGTGGGTTTACAAGGTGAAGGTAAATCCTAAAGGAGAAGTAACTCGACACAAGGCGAGACTTGTGGCGAAAGGATTTCTTCAAAAGGAAGGAATCGAATTCGATGAAGTATTCACACCTGTTGCTAGAATCAAAACAATCAGGTTGGTTGTTGGTCTAGCAAATATGAACAAATGGCACACATGTCAGATGGACGTGAAGTGTGCATTCCTTAATGGCCCCTTAGACGAAGAAGTTTATGTTGTACAACCAGCTGGGTTTGTGAGACAAGGCGAAGAAATCACAGGGAAGAATCATGGACCAATTACCATGAGGATATACAACATGTCAGCTATTAACTTGGCGAGGAATCCAATAGCTCATGGTCGAAGCAAGCATATCGAAATGAGGTTCCATTATCTTCGAGAGCAGGTAGCAGAAGGGAAGATGAAGTTGGAACACTGCAGATCTGAGAATCAGATTGCAGATATCATGACGAAGGGAGTGCAGGTTGAAGCCTTCAGAAGACTAAGAGCCATGATGAATGTAGACAGTTTAGACACAATGAATTAGGTGGTGTGTTAAATATAATTCATTGTGTAAACAGATTTAATTTGATATCATATGATTAGATTTGATATCATATGATTAATTTGATATGATATGATTAGATATCATATGATTAAATTTGATATCATATGATTAGATTTGATTTAGAATATTTTGGGCCTTTTATGTTTTGGGCTAGTGTAAACCTAAAACTATAAATAGGGTGTCTTGCTTTGTATTCTACATCACAATAGAACATATTTCACAATTGCAGTGTTTAGCAAGTGAAAGTTCTATAAGCAATAAGAAATCCCACAGTTGTGGGTAACACATTCTCTCCAAATATTTCTTCTCTCATTCTTCTCTTTCTTGTTTATTCTTCTTCTCTTTTGTTGTTCTTGATAATTACTTGTTATTACCATTACTATCATATTATGGGTTTATTCATCAATCTTGAGATCAAGATTGAAGGGGAATTCTTCATAGGGTGTGAGGTGAATTTCCAACAATTATTATTATTAAATTGTGTTACTTAAATAAATTTAAATTAAATTTTGACAATTGATCACATTATTATAGTTATCCGAGATTTCATTGTCCGGATATAATCATATACCATATTATTTAAAATAAATAGTACTAACAAATTATTATTATGTATTTAAACAATACATGATAAGAACGTGATGACTTTTATCACGATACAAGTGACACTCTTTATTACCACGAAGGCATAACATTGCATAATTTCAGTAACATTACATAACTTTGATCACTGATACTGTTATGCTACTCTCAGAATAATATTTTATGAGCACTTATGAAACCATGCACCAAATAGTTGTTTATTTTCTATAATTTGTGTATTAATTCAATTAAAACACATAATGAATTAAATAAAAATAAAAATTAAATATTGGCATCATGTTTGTATAATTTAGATTGATAGTTGACAATGCTTTGAAATTCAATGTTTGTATGATAAAGCATCAATACTATGATCATCCACAATTGATACAAATGTGATTGATCAATTCATATGAGATACGAGTAGTTCTGATTCCACCTTGGAGCCCCGAGAAGAGATAAACATTAAAGACCTTGGACACCGTCCAACCAAAGAAGACGCTTCAAAGCACTAAGTACATTCAACCCAGAGCCCCAAAAAAAGAAAACATCTGAAGACCCCGGACACCAATCGGCCATCTCGAGGTCATCATAGATGTTACTCCAGACACCTTCACAAGTAAGGTTTGAGCCTTTCATTGTTTACTTTTTATCTTATGAGAGTATTCGTATAATTTTTTTTTCTAGAATTTTCTCTATTTTTTATTTAGTCTCTTGGTATGATAATTACACATTAAAGCACTTGTTTGTGGAAGCTCTGAGTCCTTTAAATAACCCTATTTATGAAATATTTATATATTTTGTTTAAACCCGTTGAGCCTGAGCCTTTTCTTTAGTGACATAGCCTAATATGTAGCCCATTTGACTTTAAATATTAAAGTTTTCCACCATCTTCAAAGTTTAGTTTCCTTGTCAAATGCAAAAGAATAATTTTGGAGTTGCTTTTAGAAGTTATAAGTGTTTAAGTTTGGGGTTGGGATACTAGAGGAAAAAAAATACAAATTTCACCTTCTGTCAAAGATTGGATAACTCCTTGCATGGGAAAATCCTTGAACGCGTGTGTGGTTGTTTCCCTTAAACCACCACAAATCTTACAGTTAGCTCCTCTCAAACCTTATAGCTCTTGGATAAGTGCTTAGCCAAGAGTAAAAAACTATTAAAAAAATAGAATAAGCTATGAAGGAATGCCTATATAACATATAGACTATGATTTCACTTTGAGCATTAGTACTTATGACAAATGAAGGGACATTTCAATGTAAATAGACTTTGATTCTAAATCAATGTGTATCATTCTAAACAACATATCATAAGAAGAGCATCAATTTGGAACAAATGGTAGAAATGGAGTTTGAACTTTAGATTCTAGAGAGAGGGGGGGGGGGGGGGGGGGAGAGACTTGTCTTGGGAGAAGAGGGTGTTTGAAGACGAGAGAATGATGAAGAAGATGAATTGAGAAGAGAAATAACTTAAGTTGGTGAGAAGAAGAGACATGTCTAAGGGATTGAGTTTGTGAAATGATGGATATTTTTTTGATTTGATGTTTAGGGGAAGGCGTGTCAGTGTCGGTGATAGTGGCAATCATAGTATCTTTGTTAGAATTAGAGCTGGACAAAATTATGAAAAATGACCCAATTCGTCCTATCCATAAGGCCAGCTGAGCCACGGTTTGGGTTGGCCGGTTTACCGGATTACCAGTTTAGCAGTGTATGAGATTAAATGGATTAAACCGGTAGGATTCAAATAATAAGTTTAAGCCCAACGAAATCCAAAAACCAACATCTTATTTAATTATCTATTTGTAATACCCCCAAATTTTGCCCTAAGATTTGTCGTCGCATTTCATTGCATTTTTATTGCATTTAATCAATTACTAACAAATTTGTGTAGTCGTTTGACTTTTTGCAGGTAAATATCATATGACATGCATTTTTTTTCTTATAAATAAAATGGCACAGTTGGCAAGAGGACATGGGTAAGGCATTGTGAGTGTGAGATTTTGAGAGTTCAAATCTCACCTTTGTCACTTTTTTGTTTTTTATTATTTTTACTCTAAATTTTTCTATCTTTCATTAAAAAAATAACAAAAATAGTTTTTTATTATTATTTTCGTATTTTAATTAAATCATTTTTTAAAATATTATTTTTTCACTTTTTTCTAAATTATTCATAAAAATATCCAAAAAATCATAAAATAAAAAAATATTGGAAAATTTTTTATTCTTTTTATAATATTTTGATTTTAGGAATCAATAGGATTATTAGTTTTTATTTTAAGTTTATTTTAAATTATTTAAAATTTATTTTTTCTTAACTAATTATTTAGTTTGGGCTTTAAAATGGGCTTTAGGGACATTATTGACAATTTGGTGTTAACCCTAATTTGTTCCCTATATATACATGTGTTGCCTTGTTGGAAAAAAAAAAAGGCGGTCGTTCCCACAACTCGTCAGAAGGATTGGAGCTCTCCAGTGTTCCCTTATTCAAACCTTTTTCACATTTATCGAAGCAAACTTCCGCTTCGTAGGTTAAATTACTAAATCTTTTGCCTTTTCATGTTTATGTGCATATTTTGCCATGTTAATGTGTTTAGGTCCGTTAAATTACTAAACCTTTTACTTTTTCATGTTTATGTGCATATTTTGCCATGTTAATCTCCATGTGTGTTTAGGTCCGTTGATTTTAATATCAAAACCCTTTTTTAACAAAACCTTTTTTTTTAAAAATCAAAACCTTTTTTTTATTTATTATTAAAACCTTTTTTTAGTAAGACCTTTTTTAAAAACTGAAAAACCTTTTTGTTCCGAAGAAGAAAAAAAACCTTTTTGTTCCCAAAAACCTTTTCCCAAAAAAACTGAAAAACCTTTTTTTGGGATGAAAAGCCTTTTTTGTTCTAAAAAACTGAAAAGACTTTTTTCCCAAAAACTTTTTTTTTATAATTTAAACTTAATTTTTTATTAAAAAATTAAAACCATTTTTTTTAATTAAAATATTAAAAAAATTAAAACCTTTTTTTTATAATTAAAATATTAAACAATTAAAACCTTTTCGTAAGGAACTCCTGATGTTTGATGTTTGTCGTGTCATTTTATGTATCCTTTTATTACTTTTCTTTCTTTTGGCATTTCATGTGCATGCCCGAGGTTGAGATGTGCTTGTGGTGGCCACAACCCCACACTATTTTCCTCCCTCACTTCATTCTAAGTGTCATCACATATTTTCATATTCTTCATGTTTTCAGAAATGTTTCTTTGTTTCTTTATACCCTCTGCCTTTATTACTTTTCTTATTTCTGTACCTTAATTATTCCTCCATATAATGATTTGTCATATTTTCACATTTTTTACAGTTTTATCCTTCCGAAGGATTAGGTCCAGCCTTTTGGCCGCCGAGTCAATAGCCTTACCCCTTTAATGGATCAAACCCTAACTTTTCACAAATGTCTCGCCGTGGACAAAATTACAAAACTACCCCTAGCTTTAGGTCAAAGAGTCGCCGCATTCATTTTAGGGTTTCCCGCCGCGGAATCCCTAACCTAACCCTAATGCACTTAACAATTTATAACATAGAGATCGGAGTTTAAGACTCCATCTAAGCGTGTCCTTAAGATGCGTTTATTCCCCTTGAGACCTTAACCACAGTCAAGAAGTCTCTAACCTCCCTTTTGAGGGGAACTACAATTACTCTGATTCCATTCCCGTAAGGATATGTAGGCACAAGATGCGATGTCTTGCCGAGTAAACTTAGAATTAACCCCTAGGTCTTTTTTAATTTTCAATCCTTTGTATATACCCTAAAGCAAAATAAAAATGAAACAAATAAAAAATAAACAAAAGGTTCCCGTAGAGTACTACGGAAGTTTAGGGTGCTAATACCTTCCCTAATCTTAACCAACCCCCGAACCTTAGATCTCTCCCCTTTAGGTTTTTCCTTTCTTTAACCTTTCCTTCGGATAAATCAAAGACCGGTTGTAAATGAATTAAGATTCAAGTTAATCAATAGCTTGACATCCAAATTTCACCGCAACAGAAAATGGCGACTTCACTGGGGAGTCCTAACTTTTGAGGGTTATCCCCATTTTGTTTATTTTTCATTATATATTTGTTTCATTAATATTTTTGCTCATTTGTATATATATTGTTCAGGGGTACCTTGCTTGGGAATTACTGTGTTGTGAGATAAGTCCTACACCCGGACTTGAGCGACCTTATAATAGGATGGCTGATATATTCGACGAGGCTTATAGGGAGTGAGTCCCGACTAAGCTAAATCGAGAATCACCGCTCAGTTGAGACACTTTCGAAAATGGTTCGGTTGATCGAGTGTAGTCGTGAAAACTTTTACCGTTATCGATTGGAGTCTGTGATACTGGGAACCGTAGTACCTTTACACCATCTTGGCCTTATCTAGGACGTAGTGCGGGAACTATGTGGGAGTAGTCCTACAATGGTTGCTACGCGATACTACACTCAAAAGAGGTTCTCTTGAGAATATTATCGACCCTCAAGTCAGTTGGGAAGTTGATAATATCCGAAGGATGGACTGATGATTTTGGGCACTGATTTAGAACCCTGGTTCTGCAGGTACAATTAACCTATAGTACTTACCTTTTAGGAAGGGTAGACCTTGACTCCATTCATTATTCCTCTAACTTAGGACCTTTTGTTTGCTTATGTGTATTTGTGCTTCGCATCCATAAAGCATCATATCATTTCTAGTTTCAAGGAATTCAGCAGTCCTTTGCAAATTCGAAAAGCCTTACATTTTAAAGTCTAAATTTTTTTCCAACTTTCTTAAAAAGCAATATTCGCAATCGACCGTCGAAATTCTTGGAACCATTGCATGGCATTAGCATCACATTTTTGCATTGCATTTGTCCCCCGGTTTCTCATTCTCGATTCTCTCGTCTTCCAGTGTACCTTTGAGTCGTCAAGCTGATTCCTCGACACAGATATCAGACCAGGGCTAATTATAGACGTAAGATGTCAGAGCAAGAGGCATATAATGTAGAGATCCGAATGGAGATCGATGAGTTGAAATCAGGCATGACCAAACTCACCGAGATGCTCCAAGTACTGATTTCCAGAGGAGAGTCACCTCAAAGGACCGTCATTCAGGAAGTTTCGGATGTTGATCCACCTCTTGTTCCAGTGCCACCATCTACTTGGCCCGAGCTTGGTTTACCTCCTAACTACTCTCCGCCTATTGCATCGTCTGCTACAATTGGTCAGACTGTCAGACCGGTTTTTCAAGCTCCCGTCCTTACCGAGACTAGACCTGTGGTCCACACTGTTAACCAAACTATCCGAGCTCCCTTTGAGAATCCTCTATATGAGCACAATGTTGCCAGTGTTCAAGGGGAAAACCATGAAGATTTTGTTGAGCCTGAGATTACCCGTGAACAGTATCGAATCATCAATAAGAGACTCCAAGCTGTTGAGGGTACTGATTTCTTCAATATAGATGCCGACAATATGTGCCTAGTCTCCGGTCTCGTTATGCCTGCCAAATTCAAGACTCCTGAGTTTGTGAAGTATAAAGGTCACTCATGTCCAAGAGCTCATCTGGTCATGTACTTTCGAAAGATGGCGGCCTACACCAACAATCAGAAATTGCTCACCCATTGCTTTCAAGACAGTTTGAGTGGTGCTTCTCTCAAATGGTATATGAACTTAGAGCATAACAGTGTCCGTTGCTTTCAAGATCTCGCTAACGCTTTCATGAAACAATACAAATACAACCTGGATATGACTCTCGATCGCCGTCAATTACAAAATATGTCTCAAAATGAAAAAGAGTCATTCAAGGAATATGCTCAGCGTTGGAGAGAGTTAGCTTCTCAAGTTGAACCCCCTATAGCAGAAAAGGAATTAACTGGATTGTTCATGGATACTTTGTCCCCTTTCTATTGGGAAAAGATGATCGGGAATGTCTCTTCAAGTTTTACAGATTTGGTGACTATTGGTCAGAGGTTAGAAGAAGGTTTGAAAAATGGTAAAGTATCCAAAGCTGTTGAATCTTCTAATGGTGCAAAGAAACCCTACGGGAATTTCCATAAGAAGAAGGATGAACAAGCCAATGCTGTCATAACTGAATCAAGGAAGCCTCGCCAGGGATCTCAACCTGTTAGTGCTCCACAGCCAGCTCAGACTCCTCAACGCCCAGTTATCAGACAAGACCAGAATCGGAACAAGGATCACTTTGATCCTATTCCCATGACTTACACAGAGTTGTATCCTGACTTAGTTCGACAAGGGCTGATCACTACAAAGGCTTTACCACCTCCTCTTAATCCTCCAGTTGGATTTAGGGCTGATCTAAAGTGTGCTTTTCATGAGGGTGCCTTAGGCCACGACTTGGAGCATTGTTTTGCATTGAAAGCTAGGGTGCATGAACTGATTAGAGCCGGAATACTTGATTTTACGGATAGTCGTCCGAGCGTCCAGACAGATCCCTTGCCAACACATCAGAATTGAAGCTTTGTCATTGGGCTTTTTTTTTCTCGTTGTTTGCATTTTCCTTATTTTGTTTAAGTTGTTTGCTTTCAATTATGTTTATACTTTCATTAATGAAATAAGCATTGCGACTTTTGATTCAATTCATTTCCGTCCATTTATTTGCATCTTTATGCTTTATTTTTCAAATGTTTACTTCTTGTCCAAAATTTTGATATGCTAAGATCGGAGGGAGGATGACGAAAACGTTATACCCATAATTGCTGTCAGTATGCTTTCAATCAAACCTTGTTGACGATGTAAGGCATTGTTTCAATTCCCAAACACTGGAGAAATAAGGAGGTTAATCCCTCGTTACCCCCTTCGAGCCTAGAAGTTGGAGTTTCTTTCGTTACAAAAAACCCACAATTTTAACCTTGGGATGGGTAGTTCTCAGTTAACTTGGTTGTGTGTTCATACGATACACCTTTCATTAACAAATTTTCCTTCGCACACGTCAAACAAGTGTCGAAGATGTTTTCTAATCAAAAGGTCGATGATGGTTCACCGTAATCATTAAAATCAAACAGTCACTTTCCTTCACACAAAAAAATAATATAAAAAATCAAAAGAAGCCCGCTAAGTCAAAACCTATGAAGGAGACTTAGGCAAAACTGGGGCATCCCGCTGACTGTAAACTCTAAAATAAACAGTTCAGGCAAAATTTAGGGATAATACAAAGAGATTTTTAAATCCTTATCTTGAAAATCCTCAATGTCAAAACAATCAAATGTTATAGGGGAGTAGTGGCTGCCTTTTCATAGGTCCCTTTGACTTCTGAATCATCACTGCGACGATCAATGAAATCCCTAACTTATGGGAACCTGAATGCATAGTATGAGTTAACTGAGCATAGGACTGAAGATCATCACGTAGATTGGGTGGGTACAAATAAATTTTGAGCCTTTATCTTTTGTTTCATAAACTGTGAACCAGGCCACATTACAACCCTCAAAAGACCTAATTGAAGCAAGGTTATTTTGAAAGTATACTACAGCAAGGTTGCGTAACCTGACTCCTAAAGATCTTTGTGAATCATTTATTTTGGCAGTACACCTTTGTTTTAAACTTTGAGCGTCTTGAACCGTTGTGTTCTGACTAACGACTCATGTATTTTCCATCTTTCAAAAATAATTTTGATTTCAAAAATCGCATGAACTTTGCATTACCATGTTTGTATGAATATTTTTGTTTGCAAACTGGCTTTCCTCTAAGGAATTTTCAAACAATGAGAAACTTGGTCAAGTGATCTTATCAGGGGCAAGTTCCTTTTACATCCTGTCAAAGAATTAGTTCAAGATTTGTTCAAGGCAATATCTTCTCAGATTTGGTTTATCCAGAGAATTGTTCAAGACCCAGACTGGGGCAAGCCCTCCGAGGATACAGCAAAACAGTCGATTCCATGAATTAGACAGCTGAAGCAATTATCAGTTCATTTGACTTGGGGCAGTTTACTTGCATAATCCCTAAGCAGTTATTCATCATTCCTACAGTGACTATCAACTTGATACAGTTTAACAGAATGACAGTGATCTCCGTGTTGAGGAACCAGTCCTCCAGTTTTGTCATCTCACAGAAAGAGTCGAGTCTTGTCGTTGACGTTTGCATTTGCATTTGATCATATGTCATAGCATAATTCCTATACATGTGCACATCTTGGGTGCTTTATTCCCCATTTACATTTCTATCTTGGGTGCTTTACTCCCCATTTACCTCTCTATCTTGGGTGCTTTACTCCCCATTTACATTTTTATCTTGGGTGCTTTATTCCCCATTTACATTTCTATCCTGGGTGCTTTACTCCCCATTTACATTTCTATCTTGGGTGCTTTACTCCCCATTTACCTTCTATCCTTGGGTGTTTTATCCCCCATGTACCTTTTATCCCGGGTGTTTTATTCCCCGTTTACCAGATATTCCTGGGTTTACCTAACATCATGGTGTTTTACCCCCATTTGTTTTTTTTTCTCCCTGAGGTCGTGTTTTACTCGTGTCTTACCTTGTGGGCAAAATTTATTTACTTGGCATCATGGGTGTTTTATCCCCATTTGCGTTTTTCTCCTGAGCTCGTGTTTTACTCGCGTCTTACCTTGCGGACAATTTCTAATTTACTTGGCACCTATCAACAATTCTGTGTCGTGTCTACCCGACGTTCTTCCAGATATGACAGGTCTTCTTCCCTAGTGCAATTCCTCGATGGGTCGTCCCCTGTGACGTTGTTTCGTGTGTATCCGTGCATTTGTCATTTTCATCATACGCATCATATCAGATTCATATTATATTTAGCATTATAGTTCGTTTTGTTTTGTCCATATCATTGCATAGCACTGCGTCTAAAAGCAAAATTTTCGGTTATCTGTATTTAAATCCCTCCACCATGATTTCTCGAGTTTCCGCTGCTCAAATCACCCGGTGAAGTTATTTAAATAGGGGCAACTGTAATACCCCAAATTTTGCCCTAAGATTTGTCGTCGCATTTCATTGCATTTTTATTGCATTTAATCAATTACTAACAAATTTGTGTAGTCGTTTGACTTTTTGCAGGTAAATATCATATGGCATGCATTTTTTTTCTTGTAAATAAAATGGCACAATTGGCAAGAGGACATGGGTAAGGGGTTCTCAGTGTGAGAGGTTGAGAGTTCAAATCTCACCTTTGTCACTTTTTTGTTTTTTATTATTTTTACTCTAAATTTTTCTATCTTTCATTAAAAAAAATAACAAAAATAGTTTTTTATTATTATTTAATTATTATTTTCGTATTTTAATTAAATCATTTTTTAAAATATTATTTTTTTCACTTTTTTCTAAATTATTCATAAAAATATCCAAAAAATCATAAAATAAAAAAATATTGGAAAAAATTTTGTTCTTTTTATAATATTTTGATTTTAGGAATCAATAGGATTATTAGTTTTTATTTTAAGTTTATTTTAAATTATTTAAATTTTATTTTTTCTTAACTAATTATTTAGTTTGAGCTTTAAAATGGGCTTTAGGGACATTATTGACAATTTGGTGTTAACCCTAATTTGTTCCCTATATATACATGGGTTGCCTTGTTGGAAAAAAAAAAGGCGGTCGTTCCCACAACTCGTCAGAAGGATTGGAGCTCTCCAGTGTTCCCTTATTCAAACATTTTTCACATTTATCGAAGCAAACCTCCGCTTCGTAGGTTAAATTACTAAATCTTTTGTCTTTTCATGTTTATGTGCATATTTTGCCATGTTAATGTGTTTAGGTCCGTTAAATTACTAAACCTTTTGCTTTTTCATGTTTATGTGCATATTTTGCCATGTTAATCTCCATGTGTGTTTAGGTCCGTAGATTTTAATATCAAAATCCTTTTTTAACGAAACCTTTTTTAAAAAAAATCAAAACCCTTTTTTTTATTTATTATTAAAACCTTTTTTTAGTAAGACCTTTTTTAAAAACTGAAAAGCCTTTTTGTTCCGAAGAAAAAAAAAAAACCTTTTTGTTCCCAAAAACCTTTTCCCAAAAAAACTGAAAAGCTTTTTTTTGGGATGAAAAGCCTTTTTTGTTCTAAAAAACTGAAAAGACTTTTCCCCCCAAAACTTTTTTTTTATAATTTAAACTTAATTTTTTTTATAATTTTAACTTAAATATTTTTTTATTAAAAAATTAAAACCATTTTTTTAAAATTAAAATATTAAAAAAAATTAAAACCTTTTTTTATAATTAAAATATCAAACAATTAAAACCTTTTCGTAAGGAACTCCTGATGTTTGATGTTTGTCGTGTCATTTTATGTACCCTTTTATTACTTTTCTTTCTTTTGGCATTTCATGTGCATGCCCGAGGTTGAGATGTGCTTGTGGTGGCCACAGCCCCACACTATTTTCCTCCCTCACTTCATTCTAAGTGTCATTACATATTTTCATATTCTTCATGTTTTCAGAAATGTTTCTTTGTTTCTTTATACCCTCTGCCTTTATTACTTTTCTTATTTCTGTACCTTAATTATTCCTCCATATAATGATTTGTCATATTTTCACATTTTTTACAGTTTTATCCTTCCGAAGGATTAGGTCCAGCCTTTTGGCCGCCGAGTCAATAGCCTTACCCCTTTAATGGATCAAACCCTAACTTTTCACAAATGTCTCGCCGTGGACAAAATTACAAAACTACCCCTAGCTTTAGGTCAAAGAGTCGCCACACTCATTTTAGGGTTTCCCGCCGCGGAATCCCTAACCTAACCCTAATGCACTTAACAATTTATAACATAGAGATCGGAGTTTAAGACTCCATGTAAGCGTGTCCTTAAGATGCGTTTATTCCCCTTGAGACCTTGACCACAGTCAAGAAGTCTCTAACCTCCCTTTTGAGGGGAACTACAGTTACTCTGATTCCATTCCCGTAAGGATATGTAGGCACAAGATGCGATGTCTTGCCGAGTAAACTTAGAATTAACCCCTAGGTCTTTTTTAATTTTCAATCCTTTGTATATACCCTAAAGCAAAATAAAAATGAAACAAATAAAAAATAAACAAAAGGTTCCCGTAGAGTACTACGGAAGTTTAGGGTGCTAATACCTTCCCTAATCTTAACCAACCCCCGAACCTTAGATCTCTCCCCTTTAGGTTTTTCCTTTCTTTAACCTTTCCTTCGGATAAATCAAAGACCGGTTGTAAATGAATTAAGATTCAAGTTAATCAATAGCTTGACATCCAAATTTCACCGCAACACTATTATTCTGTGAGGTTTAACATTAGAAATAGTGGGTTGGGTCTGGATCATTCATTTAACATGGCCCAAAACAAAATAGCACAAAACAAAATCTTTCTTTCATTCATAACTCAATTCAGTTCATTCTCTATTAGGGTTTTGTTTATCTTCCTCTATACCATTGTCGTCTTCTCTACATCTTGTTTCCATCGTCAAGAACCACAACACTAATCCATCACTTCATCCTCTTCATTTTATTTCCAAATCAATCTCTTTTGTTTCAACTCTAAATCGGTATTCATCTCTCTCTCTCTCTCTCTCTCTTTCTGTCTATTTTCTTTTTCTTTGCAACTTAATATCTCTCTCCTTTTTAATCTGTTTGTTTTCTCTTCCAAACCCATAAATAAAGGAGCCAATTTAAACCCTAACAAAATGTACAACACCATCTTTAAACCTGAAGAAACAACAATATTTCAACCAACGTCTGTGCTTTTGTACCATCGAGGAAGGAGCCAACATCGTGTTCTTTGTCTTGACTAGCCTTTGGTTTAGTTGTCAAGAAGGAACTCAAAGATCCTAACAATATTTTTTTACTTATTCATCAAGTTTCCGGTACATAAACTTTTACCCCATGTATCTACAATACTGTCGATTTTCATTGGTGTTTATGTATTTGTTGTTGTTGATGTCATTGTGTTGGTGATGCCACTGATGCTTATGTATTTGTTGTTGGTGGTGCTATTTTTGTTGATGATGTCATTTTGTTGTTGATGCCATATTATTGCTTATGTATTTATTGTTGTTAATTCCATTGTGTTGATGATGCCACTATTGTTGTTGATGCCATTGTGTTGATAATGCCACTGTTATTGATGATGTCATTGTGTTAATGGTGTCAATGTTGTTGATAATGCCATTGTGTTGATGATGTTTTTGTCTTGATGTTGATTGTTTTATGCCTTGATATATAGCCTCTTCTTCATCTAGTAGCGACAAAGCTACATATACAAATGAAACCAGTACAAATGATTCTCAATTTGTAGTAGGAGAACAAGAAAAAAAATAAGCAAAGAGGTGCCACAATGACGGCTAATTTAACAAAAGTCCGCAAGTCAGGTGTCATACTTTAGGTCGAGTTTAGTGCCATTTATACTATTCTTGATGGTCCTTATTCTTCACTTTTTAAGAGTTATGTTACGTTCCCTGGACGTAGCAAAGTCTGCATATTGCTAGGTGATTCAAAAGATGTAACATACGAGGTGACAAAGAGCATATGGACAAACGTTCAAGTATTAGTTGTAATTTTCATCGATTCAATATTACTTTATATAAACACTAATGCATACTTACTGGTATAAATATGTATTTGATGTTTGAGTTTAGTGATGATTTGAAGTTGAAAAAAAGTGGACCACTTATGTTGATATAGTTTGAAGGAGTTTTAAGTTACAACATGATATATTAATAGAAGCCATTAGAACAAAGAAGCATGATGGACGTGTTTGTGGGGTTGGAGATGACATCGGCCTGAGAGTGTTTTTTAATATGTTTAGAAAAAACACCAGGCCACCAGACAAGTGCAAAAAGAAACGTCGGAAGAGTTTGAGAGGAAGATAGATAATCAAAAGAAAGAATTTGAAGAGAAGTTAGAAGCAGAGCGAGAAACTCGCAGAAAACAATTGGAAGAAATAAAAAAAGTTATATGCAGTATGTGAGAATATTATGATATCTGAAATGTATGATATTTATTATGTTAATTCTATTTTGTGCTCTTGTGTTTTTTTTATAATGTAGAGAATCAATGGAACTATCCCACAATGTACAGATAAAGATGATGATGTTGATGATTAGTTGCCTGATAGAAATGTTGTACATGGTGCAAGCACAAAAAGCAGTTGTTCATCCGCCCCCACCGATAACAAAATCCATAACGAGTTATTTGCTCCCCCTGAAGAATCATATTCCAAAGTGTTATGTTACGTTATGCGCGACGAAGATCAGGTGTTTTCTCTTGCGCTAGAACATGATCCAGAGTTACAGGGATTAAGGAATTATTAATCCATCCTAGAGATATAAAGGATATGATTGTTGGAAATCGGTGGCTAGATGTATGGTTTCTACGAGTTTGATGCACGTAAGTATATCTCATTATGGTACATTCATTGTTTTGTGTAGAACTAATTCCTCATGTGTTTTTTGTATTTTGTTTAACTATTTAGGTACATTCATCGTGTTTGTATAGAATACTTATAAATCAAATACTTATGGATTATTAGATCCAGTTAGAGTATGATTTACATGTAATTATACAAAAAAATATTGAATAATACTTCACATCACGGGTAACGCAGGGACATAAAGAATGTTACTTAGCCCCATTCCTCAATAAGTGAGAAATTTTAAAATTATGTTTTCTCTATTATAGTTGATTTTCATGTTTTACCAAATACTAATTATATATGCTTGTATTATTCATTCAGAGAATATTTTCAATTAATCATCATATCTCTTCGGACGAATATGGTAACTACACTGTGTTCATTACGTCATCCACTTGAACCTATGATGCAACAACTTACTACTAGGTAACCTTACGTTTATGATTAGTAATATTTCATTTTACTTTGTAATTATATTAGCATGTAATATTTTTAAATCATTTTTATTATACAGGGTCACTACTACGGAAAACCCATTTAACAATGATTGAGAAAGATATATAATCACACGGGCTCAGGCGTTGTTATGTAGAGTGTCGTTGTATATATGATACTTACAATCGCGACCCAGTAACCGTTGTAATAAACTGGAAAGCGCGCTATCTATAATCACATTTATTTTAAATACCCGTTATTGTATGTCTTTTAATAAAATTATTAAAAAAATGCAGCATTAGAACTACCTATAATCACGGTTATTTTAAATACCCATTGTTGTATGTCTTTTAATAAAATAAAATAAAAATTACAACATTAGAACAAGAACAACAAGAATAACAACAACATCAAGAACTACATGAACAACAACAAAAACAACAACAAAAACAACAAAAATAAGAACAAGAACAAGAACAACAACAATAAAAAGAAGAAGAAGAACAACAAAAACAACAACAAAACAACAACAAGAACAACAAGAACAACAATAATAAAAAAATCACCAACAACTAACATTGCTAACTCGAATCCCATACTTTCCTTGTCTCATTCAAGTTATAGAAGAGATGACGGAGTTCTGAAATTTGTTAATGAAAGAAATGATATTTTCGAGTTTTGTTTATGAAAGAAATGTTGTTTTCGAGTTTGGTTTAGTGGAGAAATAAAGTATCGTAAATGAAAGATGATGTTTAGAGGTAGAAGATGTAGTTCGTCTAAGTTTTAGGTTTCACATGGATCACTAATAGTAGTGTCGTGATCATTGATAATCACTAAATGGATGATCAAGATTTGTTTAAGGACAGTGAATAAACTCAATAACCGCACCACCTATAATGTTGGTGCTGGAACTTTGACTTGAACTCGTGACCAGGTGCTACCTATAATCACAGTTTTTTAAATACACATGGTGAAAGGTCTGTCAGCATTTTGAAAAAATAAGTAAAAAAAACTACCTATAACCACAGTTTTTTAAATACTCGTGGTGAAAGTTCTGTCAGCATTTTGAAAAAAAAAATTAAAAAACCAAAAATGCTGGTGTTGGGGCTTGAACCCATGATTAGACGCTACCTATAATCACAGTTTTTTTAAATAACCATGGCGAAAGGCCTCACTTTTCACCACTGTTGGAGTTTTAACCATGATTACAAGTATTTTAATGAAATTAAAAAAAATGTACACTCCGAAATATCACATATTGCTATGGTGAATAGAAAAATGTTATTATTTTGGCGTTGTTGTTTACGCGTTTTGTAGTAGTGTGTTGTCGAAAGACATTATAGGTTGAACAACTCTAGAAAAAAGCTCGCATTTTGTGAGCCCGAGGTAAGTGGGTTAATTTTGGCACTCACTTATATATATTCAAGAAATGTGTGATTATAGATTCATGAAATGCTTAAATTTGTAGACTAGGAAACAAGCAGAGGGATATGAGTGTGGGTAATATGTAATGAAACACATGTTTAACATCATCTTTGCCGACATTATTGATACATGAGATCATGTATATATAATGTCATGAAGTTTTCACAATAACATACTAATGTTAAAGTAATTTGCTATTATAATTCAAATGATGTGATATTCAATTTTTTTCACCTGTTTATGTAAACATTTAACGACACGACACCTTTATCTCCCACTGACTTAGATGACGTCCGTAGAAGTTGGATGTTTATTTTCAATGTGTTAGTTGAAAATGGAGGTGGTAATGTATCACTTTGTCTTTGATGATTGTAAATATATTTTTATTGCTTAATTTGGTATTTTACAAATATTTAGCTAATGTATGTATAATATACAAGTAAAAAAATGCAGGTTTGTAATATATGAAAATATAAAATAAAATAAATAAAAATAAAGTATTTAATCACGGTTACTTATATCAACGATTGTTATATATAGAGCGCAAAATATTATAAACCATACAATCAATGGGTTTCGAACCCATGACCTTTCGCTTTATATCACAACGGTTGTATACTTTGATCGTTGTGATATATAGCGCCTTACTAAGTTTATCACAATGGTCCTATATCCATGGTTAAAAACATCATACATACAATCACACCTTACCTCACACGGTTGGTCGGACGTGGTCGTATCGCTTTTTCAACCGTTATGATAGGTGTTTTCCGTAGTAGTATAGTATGAAAGTTAAATGTCCATTTATGTTGAGATATGTGCCAAGTAGGAGTGATTAAAAGGTTACTGTTAGGGTGGGTTTCACAATCATAACTAGCGAATGACTTAGATGGAAATTGCATACTAGATCGTTTAAAATATCATGAAAGAAAGTTTGTGAGTGACATGACGAAATACAATATGGCTCTCAAATATATAACTGTTGCATTGAAAGATAAAGATCCATAACAAATTACGAGTGTTACACAAGCGTACAAGGCAAGACCTACATATAAGATTAGAAAGAGGGGTCCATTGACTGATATGCAACATCTTTTGAGTCTTATTCATTAAGATAAATACATGTATTGGTGTAGAAATAGGGTCGTATCAGAGGTTGTTGTTGATGTTTTTTGGACGCATCCTGATTCAGTAAAGTTGTTAAATATGTTTCATTTAGTATTGGTTTTTTATTGTACATACAAAACAAATAAGTATTGCATGCTCTAATTTCTTCTATGTTCATTTATTTGATTTGGGGTTAGAAGCTATTGATTATTTATTGTACATAAAAACAAATTGGTACCAGCTACCACTACTTGAAATTATTGGTTTTACATCCATGAAGTTAGCTTTTTCAGTTGGATTTGCCTATATGGAACATGAAAGGGAGGAAAGTTTCACATGGGCACTACAAAAGTTGTGAGAGTTGTTCGCTTCAGATAAGTTGCTACCTAAGGTTTTGGTTACGAACCGTGAAATGACATTGATGAATGATGTGGAAGTTATGTTTCCAAACTTAACTCATTTGTTATGTCTATTCCATATTACAAAAGTATTAGTATGAAGTGTAAGGAGTATGTCGAATCACATATGTATGAGCATGTTATGGATTTATGGAACAACATTATATATTTGAATAGGGAGTCAGAGTTTTTGGTACATCTGAAGCATTTTGAGTTTGTAGGTGCTGAAATTCCTAAACTTGTTTAGTATGTGCATGAAACTTGATTAAAATTGTATAAAGAAAGAAATATTTGCTACTGCTTGGACTAATAGAGTAACTCCTTTAGGGAACATGATACTTGACGTGACTTTGAATACAGGTACATTGCTACTTATCAAATAATGACATCATTTTTATATTTATGTTTTTTAGGGTTGAGTCTGCTCACTAGAGATTAAAAAATATGTTGACATCTAGAAGAGGAGATTTATGCAGAAGTTGGGATGCTTTAAACACCATGTTGAAGTTATGATTAGGTTCAATTAGAGTATTATTTCAGAAAAGTATTGCCAACATTGAGCATCAGTATAACACTCCATTTTATTATAGATTTCATAACTTCGTTACAAGACATTGTATACAACACATTGGAAATAATCTTGAAAGGGTAAAATTCATTGGTGCTTACAAAGTTGTATGTGGTTGCTTCATTAGAACAACCCATGGGTTACCTTATGCATGTGAACTTGCAGGTCTTCAAATACAAGGTGAGCCTCTTCCGCTAGAATTGTTTCATGTGATTTGGAATAAATTATTCATTGGAGAGTATGAGGTCACTAAAGAACATAGTGGGACATAATTGGATTTAGAAGAAGAATGTGAATAGTTGAAGTGGTATTTTAGTACACTAGATATTGCAGGCCATAGGGTGATGAATATTTTTTCCAACGAAGTACAAGCCAAAGAGGGGAACTGAGAAAAGTAAAAAGGGTGAAAAGAGTGATGTACATCGTGACTCTTTGCACTAGGAGTATGCTAAGGGCTCGCAGGGAAGTCAGAGTATGTAGAGATCATGTACAAAATCAACTGAAAGTCAACCGTGTAGCCAGCCTTCAAAACATCTTTACTTATCTCAGTTTTCTTTTTTCTTACATCAGTACATTGATAACATTGTTGATTTGGATAAAAATGTAAATTATGGTTTCCGTGTTATTGTAGATTTACTTTGATGGAGCAAAGAGTCATGGTCTTTGGTTCTGACACAATTAGATACTAAAGTTTATCAACACCATCAATTGTATTCCAATGTCTTCTATGACACAATATCGGAAGTTAGGAGTGCATTGTGGATCGCTAGTTTGGGTGTATAGGGTCATGAGAAATGGATGACTATTCATATGTGTGACCATATTATTTCTAGATACAATGTCATATTGATCTCATTGTCCATGAAGCTTATCATCACACTATTCCCATTGCTGACAGCTTCATGCATAGCTTCGAGTAGACATAAAATTATTGCAGTTTTTTTTACAATAGTCATTAGATTCAAGTGAAGTTGAAACCCACTTGCCCTTTGGCTCCAGTCACAGATTGATGGAGACATAATTGTAGTGAATGTGCAAGAGTATGAGAATCAACATATGCGGGACTCATTAGGAACTAGGAAGAAAAATTTAGGAAGTCAACATAATTTTTTTTTTGTATTGATATTATAACACTTTTTGCATTATATGTACAAGCGTCCAGACGGGCACTTGTGTGCCTGTCTGTCCGCTTTTTTAATGCGCATGAATGAAAATATAAACGATACTTTTTGTTTAAATAATGTTTTTTAAATACAATATGTGGAAGTTAATAATAAGAAGTTATGTGAAAGTCAGTAATAATAAAATATTAAGTAAATTATATAATAAAGGGTAAAAATGGTAGAAAAATAAGTCACACCAAAACAAAGTATTCCCTTTATATATTATATAGATATAATTTATCGGGTATAGTTTGTTAAAAATATCAAAAAGTTATGTGTTTGTTCTATATCTTACTATTGCCTAAAAGATTTTTCAATATTTTTGGAAAATTTTATATGTACCGAATTTTTCAAAAAAATTTCAATTTGTGTTTTTGTTGTACTTAACCGTATTTTTCTAAAAAGGTCGTTTAGTTGCACAAACTTTTTCAAAAACCCAATATATATATACACAAACTTCTTCAAAAAATCGATATTACTTCAACAATTTTGCAGATTCCTTTAAATTTTTATCGACAGTTTCGTAAATGTCTAGTATTTCATATTTTTGAAAAATCTGATATTTTTTACATAAAAACTAATATTTCTACATCCAAATGAAACAATTGCAAAAATTTGGTACTACCATGAAAAATCCGATATTTTCATGAACTTTCTAAAGATCCAATTTTTTGGATATCACTACAATGTTTGGGATATCACTGCAATGTTTGGGCTTATTTAATTAAATGCACAAGGAAAATGCGGAAGAAAATGCTTTTTTATTTTATTTTAAATTTGTATTTTTTGAAAAGGTTTGCCAATTTCATTTTAAAAAGTGAAAGCGAAAAACGCAAGTGAAACAAATAAAATTTAACAAAATGCATTTATTAATATCATTTTAGAAAGTGAAAAGGTGGCCCCACAAAATAATCCAGTAGCTTCGGGCATATCTATGGAATTTTGAAAACAGCAAATGAAAACATTAAATTACTTTGAAATGGGAAAAATCATGGGGATCTCTATAGCTTTCCAGTTGCTCAAAGCTGCATCGCTCTTGAATACCAGGTTGCTCAGGTCTTCATCATCATCATCATCGTTGACAGCATTGACTTGGAAACCTCCACTGATAAACACCTCTTGGACGGTCTTCGGACACCCTTTGACAGTTGTAGAAGCTTTATCATGAGTTGGTTTGTAACCCAACCCGTGGCGATTAGTCTTGGTCTTGATGTCGATCACTTCTCCCCAACCTTCAGGAATTCCCCTGTCGATTGTTGATCTGGTGCTCTTGAAAGATGCAAAAGATGGACTACTCTGGCCCACTATTTCTTCAACCTCCAACAAGACAGCATTGGCGATCTCAAGTGCTTGGAAAGAAGTTTCCAGAGCGTCTTTATCAGCCTCAATGTAACGGAAAGTGAAGGTGAGAAAATACTTAGAAGGGGGGGGTTGAATAAGTATGACAGAAAATAATCAAAGATAAAAACACAAGTATTTTTATCCTGGTTCGTTGAACTCAACTACTCCAGTCCACCCTTTTCAAGAGTGATTTGCCTTTCTCAACAAGGACTTAATCCACTATTCAAATCAACTGATTACAAATAGCACACCTAAGAACAACTGTTCTTAGTCTTCTTAAGAGCTACTGATCTAACCTAGATCCTCTTAAGGAAAACTTTCTTTACAAATTAATGTAATACAATGAAAGAGTAAGAATTGCTTCTATGAAAGCTATAAACACAACTGTGTTATTTCTCTAAGTTTAGAACAATGTATGAACAGTGAAGAATATGAAAGCTTTTAGCGTGAGAGAGTTCTTGTCAATATTGTTGTAATTCAGCACTTGAAGAATGAGCTATGATGTCCTTTATATAGCCACTTGAATATTGGAGAGAATATTTTACCGTTAGAGAAAATATTTCCAATATCAAAATAGTACTGTCCTTTGTACTATTACAGCAGAGAGACGGCGCACAAATAGTGGGTGTAGCAATTGTCTGCTGAGCTGTGATTATACCATATAAGGAATGTACCAGAGGAATAATATTCTTGCAGAGAATTTTGTCTATCCCAATTAAGGAAAGATTTGCTGGCATATTCCAACGGATATATTAAAATATTCTTCTTCAAATAATTCAGATCAACAATCAATATCAGAGTCTTCAGTCTTCAGAACCTTCTGGAAACTTCAGAGCCTAATATGTTCTTCAGATGTTGATGAATCAGAGTCTGGTGCAGCTGTGTGCTTGAAGCGTAACATGCTCTTAGATCAGAGTCTTCACTCAGATCAGAGTCTTCTCTCATTCAGAGTCTCTTCACTCAGAGTCTTCTCTTATTCAGATTCTTGATAATACATGCAGCGTGTTGTATCTTCAGAATCTTGATAACTAAGCTCTTATACTTCAGATTCTTCTAATCTTCAGATGCTCTTGAGCCATTCAGAATTCATTGTTCACATCAAATTTGCTCTTTAAGATTAAAATCTTTTGTGCCTGTAGAAAACAGTTTAGAACAAATTTAGAGAGTATAATTCTTGTATACAAATTATCATTAATGTTATCATCAAAACATAGAGATATTACTAAGACACAATCTGTGCTCTTACAATCTCCCCCTTTTTGATGATGACAAAACATGAGCAATTTGTTCAATAAAAATGAATTAAAATTACTCCCCCTGAGATTAACAATCTCCCCCTGAAATGAATACTCTAATGGAATTAGATACTTCCCTTTCTGGTTGAGTATATTTCAGATTCAGAGCCTGATTTCATTTCAGATTCAGAGCCTGATTGCATTTTGGGTTCAGAGCCTGATTAACATCCTGATTGAAGCCTGGTTGACAAATCCTGGTTGATATATGTTTGACTTCTAGAGTCAAAGCTTGATGCCAAAGCTTGATGTCATATTAAAGCTTGATGCCAGATGAACAACTTCAGAACACTTGGTTGTTTATCTTGCCATTTCCTGTCTTGAGTTATCTTTCAGATCATAGTACTCAAGGTTAGATATCAGAGTCTGGTCTTTAGATATCAGAGTCTGGTTTACTCAGATTTAGCTATTTTTGATCAGGTTCTGAAAAGATAGATCTCAGGAAAAACTTCAATGAAATTTGTCAGAGTCTGGTTAGATAAATTTGTCAGATTCTGATTAGATTCAAAGAATGTTAGTAACATGTCTGACTTAGTTCAGATAATTGCTTATAGATTTGAACAATCAGATTCTATTTTGTTTCTCCCCCTTTTTGTCATAATCAAAAAGATTTTTAAAAGACAGTAAAGATGCAGAAGAAACACATATCCAGATAAGCAAAAGATCATTTTCATTAAGATAACATCCAGATTCAGATAGAAGCAAACAAAACATATCAGAAGACAATCAAAAACAAAACAAAGCATGAAAAACTTGTGCAAAAACATTAAGAAGGTTTGGCAGATGAGGCTTGTTGAGAAGCGATGAGTTGCAGCAGTGCTGTAATCCTCTCTGAATTCTCATCTTGCTTAGCCATCCAAGTTTTCATTTCTTCATTTGTCTTCTTTTGATCAACCATGAAATCCTTTAGTTCCTTGACATCCTTCTGAAGATCTGTAGATACTGAAATAGAAGATTCTGGAACAGTGGATTCTGAAACAATCTGAGTGACATTGGGTGCAGGAATTTCTGGAGGTGGAGGAGCTTCTAGAAGAAGAATAGGAGGAGGGTTTTTCTTAATCCGTTTCTGATAAGCAGCAAACCTTACTTTTGACAATCTAAGACATTGAGTCCTGATTTTCAAAGCCTCCCTATTCAGTCTGTAAAGATATTTCTTCCAGACAGCATTAGCAGCCTCTTTATCCATAGCAGTCATGCACACATCCATAATGTCAGCAAAGTCTGAGACATTATCCTTGTCAAAATTTCTTAACATAGTATAAACACTTGATCCCAATTCTGCTTCATCAGGGATTCTGGGTTGGGTTGGTTGTGTTTGTGGTGTTTGTTTAGAAGGTTGAGGTTGTGGAGATGGATGTTCAGATGTTTGAGGTTCAGATGTTTGTTGGTTAATTTGTGGTTCAGAAGTTTGTTGGTTGGTTGGTTCAGATGATGGTTGTGGTTCAGATGTTGGTTGTGGTTCAGATGTTGGTTGTGGAGTGGATTGGATTTCAAGATGTTGTGGATTGAGAGTTTGAGTGGGGGAATTTTGTGGAGAAGGTGGATGATCAGAGGTGGGAGATTTAAAAAGTTGTTTCCAAACACTCTCAGTACGAGGTTGTTTGAGATCATTCAAACATTCATTAATGAAACCAGATGATTCATCATCAGATGATGTATCAGATTGGTTAGATTTTTCAGAAGTTGAAGATAAAATGATAGAACGGTTTAAGGGTGTGATATCCAATATCTCATTAGGATCAATGGGATTTTCAGGTTGGTCAGAGTGTTCAGGGTGAACATCCTCTGGAATGGTAGATTCTGGGATGGGGTTTTGAGGTTGTGGTGTTGTTTGTTGAGTTTGTTTGGATTGTGGTGTTTGAATGTTTGTTGGTTGTGGTGTATGAGTCTCAGATGGTCTAGATCTTTTAAATATGAGGGGTGAGTCAGATGGTGTGGTAGCAGAATGATGAACAGGATTAGAATCAGTGTTAAATACCTGTTTCAGAGTATCTCTTATCTCTTCAAAAGTTGCTGCAGGAGGATTTTGTTGAACCTTCTTCAGCTTCTTTCTTTTCTTCTTCTTCTCAGCATCTGAATGCTTTCTTTTCTTCTGATGACCTTCTTTATCAGCTTTTCTCTTGCGTCTTCTTTCCCTTGTCTGATCAGGAAGAACTTGGCCTTCCTTCTGCACAAGATTTGCAGGGATCTCAACACCATCTCTGATGCAGCAAGCAACATACTCAGCTATTAGCTCTCTGGGTTCATCTGAGGTAAATAGAGGAAAGTCCTCAACAGGAATCCTTCTCCCCCTAACTTCTTCAGAGTTAGTTTTCCTTGGTTTCTCAGATAAATCTTCAACCAATTTCATCCTTCTCAGAGTTAAGCCATTTATCTCAGAGCCAATGATAAAGTTCAGATCTTCTGTCAGCCCAGCCTCTTGCAGATGCGCCACAAGTTGGTTTTCTACCAGAATATCTGAAATCAGTCTTCCCATAGGAATCCATGATCTGACTTTTCCAGTTTTATCTCTTGCTGTTTCCCTTGTTTCCTTGACATGAGATACCAGATGATTGAACAACAGATAAGGAAGATCAATCTGAATGTTTTGATGCAAACAGTACATGAAGTAAAGTTGTTCAGCATTAACATAGTCAGATGAGTTTGAGGAGGGTCTGTGAAAAATGGTGTTCAAGAAAATCTTAGCCCAAATCTTGTAAGTGGGTTTCAAAAACTTAACCTTCTTACAAGGTTCACCAGTAGTGCAGATTTCTTGACAAACATCCTTCAGGTCTTCACGCGCAGAAGACAGAGAGGTTACTCCATCAGTTGCTGTGAAACCTATGAGTTTCCTGATCAGATTTTCAGTGATAACAATCTTCTTACCCAGCACAGAAGAATGAACGAACTTTGGAGTAGCGAATGCATGGATCCAAAACTCCTTCACTAACTTTGGATACACAGGACCCATCAGCCTATCAAAGTAACCGTCCCAGCCTTGTGCTTTGATTGAAGGAACCAGATCAAACCCATTTTCAGCAAGGTCTTCCAAATCCACGAAACTTTCACATAACACTTCTAGAGAATCAACAGGAGTCAGGAGAGTGCGTACTGGTTCAATGATAGTGGTAGAATCTTTGGTAGTAACTGCTTTTGATGTAGATGCCATTGTTGATGATGAAGAAGGAGATGACGGTTTCTGGGTTCTTTTAGGGTTTGAGAAGAGAGAGAACAACAGACAAAAGCGCATATGTGTTGAGAATGTGAAAAGTGTGAATGTGTTGTGAGAGTGGTTTATATAGAAAAATAAAACACGCATGGGAAACACAACAGACATACATAGGACACATACGCACGTTTGCATTTAATGAAAAGTAATCATTTTTAATTATGATATGACATTTGGGGGGAAAATCAAGACAGATTGAGATTTTCAAAGCAATACCTTAAACGTCATAGTCAGTAGGTGTACTCCATCTTTTCAGATTCTGAGTGACACGTGTTTGCTTTGCATGTGATTCTGTAACTCTTAAGAAATGAAACGTTTTCAACTTTCAGATCCTCTGAGATGGTCAGTACAGAGTTTCACACAAAAATAAATCACAGATAAATTAAACAAGCAAAACAGATGAAATACTTCAGAGTGTTAAACACTTAGCATCTGAGAAGTAGACTCTGAGAAATATTACTCTGGACAAAAATCCATACAAATATTTTTCAGAATAAACTTAAACCTATCTTCAGCAAGGGGTTTTGTGAAAATATCTGCCCATTGATGATCTGTATCAACAAAGGCTAAATTTATTACACCCTTCTGAACATAGTCTCTGATGAAGTGATGTTTAATCTCTATATGTTTAGCCTTAGAGTGTAAAATTGGATTTTTGGATAAACATATAGCTGAAGTATTGTCACAGAAGATAGAAAGATTACTCTCATAGATTTGATAATCTTCTAGTTGACTCTTCATCCAGAGCATCTGAGTGGAACACCCAGCAGCAGCAATGTATTCTGCCTCTGTGGTTGATAGTGCAATTGTTGGTTGCTTCTTGCTGTACCATGAGATCAGATGACTTCCAAGAAACTGACAGCTTCCAGAAGTACTTTTGCGCTCAACTCTATCTCCAGCATAGTCAGCATCACAGAATCCAACTAGTGAATATTTGTCAGATCTTCTGTAACACAAACCAACATTAGCAGTACCTTTCAGATACCTTAGAATCCTCTTAACAGCAGTTAAGTGTGATTCTCTAGGATCTGATTGGAATCTAGCACATAAACAAACACTAAACAGAATGTCTGGTCTAGAAGCAGTCAAATAAAGAAGAGATCCTATCATACCTCTGTAGAGTTTCTGATCTACCTTCTTACTTACCTCTTCCTTACCTAGAGTGCTTGTAGGATGCATTGGAGTCTTTGCCATTTTGCTATCCAGCATGTTAAACTTCTTCAGAAGCTCTTTAACATACTTCGTCTGATGTATGTAGGTGCACTCTGGAGTCTGATTTACTTGGATTCCCAGAAAGAATTTCAGTTCTCCCATCATGCTCATCTCAAATTCTTCCTGCATACATTTAGCAAACTCCTTTCCAAGCATAATATTTGTTGATCCAAAAATAATATCATCTACATAAATTTGACAAATCAACAAATCTTTCTTAATGGTTTTACAAAATAGTGTGGTATCCACTTTTCCTCTGATGAAATCCTTCTTCAGAAGAAAATTACTCAACCTCTCATACCAAGCTCTGGGAGCTTGTTTTAGTCCATAAAGAGATTTTTTTAGTTTGTAAACATGATCTGGAAAATTTTCATTTTCAAAACCAGGAGGTTGGTGGACATACACTTCCTCTTCTATAATTCCATTAAGAAAAGCACTTTTAACATCCATCTGATAAAGAGTGATGTTATGTTGTGCAGCAAATGAAATAAGCAAGCGTATAGACTCTAACCTTGCAACAGGAGCATATGTTTCTGTGTAGTCTATGCCTTCTTGTTGACTGTAGCCTTGAGCAACCAGTCTTGCTTTGTTCCTTTCAACTTCTCCTTTTTCATTCAGTTTATTTCTGAAAACCCATTTTGTTCCAATAACATTGAAACCTTTAGGTCTTGGAACCAGATCCCAGACTTCATTCCTTGTGAATTGATTCAGCTCCTCTTGCATAGCTAAAATCCATTCATTATCTTCCAGAGCCTCATCAACAGATGAAGGTTCTATAATTGACACTAAGCCACAGAAGGAAGATTCAGAAGTTCTGAGAAATGCTCTTGTCCTTATTGGATCATCTTTCTTTCCAATTATCACATCCTCTGGATGAGAAGCTTTCATTCTGGAAGAAGATCCTCTGACTGTTGGTCTTTCAGAAATATGCAGATTGTCAAGTTGGGAAGTTAAAGGTGTAGCATCTGGATTTTCTTCAGAGTCTTTGTCTTTAGTCTTGTTTGCCTCTGAGCCTTCAGAGTCTGTGAGAATAACTTCTCTATCTGCAAAACTTTCAACTTGCTTTGGCTTTTCAGAGCCAAGCTTATCATCAAATCTAACATGAATAGATTCTTCCACAATCTGTGTTTCAGTATTGAATACTCTGTAGCCTTTAGAGCGTTCAGAATAACCAAGCATGAAACACTTCTGTGCTTTGGAATCAAACTTGTTTAGATGATCTTTAGTGTTAAGCATATAACAAATACATCCAAATGGATGAAAATAAGCAATGTTGGGCTTTCTGTTTCTCCACAATTCATAGGGAGTCTTTTCCAGAAGAGGTCTTACAGACACTCTGTTCTGAATATAACATGCTGTATTTATTGCTTCTGCCCAAAAATGTTTTGCCAGATTTGTCTCGTTGATCATGGTTCTGGCCATTTCTTGCAATGTTCTATTTTTCCTCTCTACAACTCCATTTTGTTGTGGAGTTCTAGGACAGGAGAAATCATGTGCAATTCCCTTTTCAGAAAAATATTTTTCAAAATATTTGTTTTCAAATTCGCCACCATGATCACTTCTGACTTTAATAATTTTGCATTCTTTTTCAGTCTGGACTTGATTGCAGAAGTCAATGAACACAGAATGAGACTCATCCTTGTGTTTTAGAAACTTTACCCATGTCCATCTGCTGTAGTCATCTACAATGACTAACCCATACTTCTTGCCTCTGATGGATGCAGTTTTCACTGGTCCAAACAGATCAATGTGAAGTAATTCCAATGGTCTAGAGGTGGAAACAACATTTTTTGGTTTAAAATGGGATTTTGAAAATTTACCCTTTTGACATGCGCCACACAGAGCATCTGAATTGAACTTCAGATTAGGGAGTCCTCTGACCAGATTGAGTTTATTAATCTGAGATATACGTCTCATATTAATATGTCCCAATCTTCTATGCCAGACCCATTGCTCATCATTCACAGATAAAAGGCATTTTACATTTTGAACTTTAAGTTCTGAAAGGTTAATTTTGTAAATGTTGTTTTTCCTCTTTCCACTGAATAAGGTTGAGCCATTCTTTTGACAAACAGCTTTGCAACATTTTTGATTAAAGATGATATCATAACCATTGTCACTTAATTGACTTATGGACAATAGATTATGTTTCAATCCTTCAACTAACAGAACATTAGAAATAGAGGGTAGGTTACCATTACCTATCGTACCAGAGCCAATGATCTTGCCCCTCTGGTTCCCTCCAAATTTCACGTCTCCTCCAGATCTAAGTTCCAGGCTTTGGAACATAGACCTTTCGCCCGTCATATGTCGTGAGCATCCAGAGTCCAGGTACCATGATTGGTGTCTGGATTTTGCTGCTAAGGATATCTGCAACAGGTATTATTTTGCTTTTAGGTACCCAGATCTTTTTGGGTCCTTTGGGGTTAGATGTTCTGCGGTTTTGCCTAAACTTCTGTTTTTCAACATAGTGTTTATTCTGGCTAACCCTTGGCTTAAACACATAAGTACTCTTTTCAGAGCTTGTATGTTTAATATCATTCAGATGACCAAACTTGAAATGAGAATACAGAGGAGTCTTCTTGATGAAGAGTTTATCAACAGACTTTGGATTGCTTCCAGAGGAGGATTCACATCCAATGCCTCTTCTGTTGTTCCCACTAACACCATAGATCATAGAAGCCATTTTGCTTCTGTCTATGCTTTTAGTGAGAAATCTTCTAAAACTGGAGTCATATTTTTCTAAAATATTTTCACTAGACTCTGTTTCAGTATCAGATTCTTGTTGAGTTGTTTCTAAATCATTTTTGAGTTTTAAATTTATTTCTTTCTGCTCAACAAGTTCTGTTCTCAGAAGATTAATCTCAGATTCAAGATTGCTTTTCAGCTTCTTGTATTTGAGTTTAATCTTGCTGTAGCTTTCCATCATGTCAGATAAACTTTCAACAAGTTCAGCTCTGGAGAGTTCAGAAAATACCTCTTCAGAGTCAGAGTCTGATTCTGACTCAGATTCAGATGATGACGTTCCTTCATCTTGATCATCTGTGTTGGCCATTAGCGCAACATTTGCACATTCTTCCTCAGATTCAGAAGATGATTCAGATTCATCTGAGTCATCCCATGTAGCCATCAAAACCTTTTTCTTTTTGTCAAACTTCCTTTTGGGTTTTTCCTTTTGAAGTTTGGGACATTCACTCTTGTAGTGTCCAGGTTCTTTACATTCAAAACAAGTGATCTCTTTCTTGCCAGATCTTCTGTGTCCAGAAGATTCTTTCTTTTGATCAGATCTTCTGAAGTTGTTGAACTTCTTCCCTTTGTGCTTCCAGAGTTTGTTGATCCTTCTGGACAACATTGATAGTTCATCTTCTTCTTCAGAAGAAGATTCCTCAGAGCTTTCTTCATTAACCTGCAAGGCTTTAACAGATTTGTTAGATTTAAAAGCTAAGGATTTACCTTTATCTTTCTTCTGGGGTTCATCTTCCTCCAGCTCAATCTCATGACTTCTCAAAGAACTGATGAGTTCTTCTAATGAGATTTTGTTCAGATCCTTGGCCAGCTTCAATGCAGTCACCATAGGTCTCCATTTGGTAGGAAGACTTCTGATGATCTTCTTGACATGATCAGATGTTGAGTAGCCCTTGTCCAGAACTTTCAACCCAGCTGTTAGAATCTGAAATCTGGAAAACATAGTCTCAATGTTCTCAGATTCTTCCATTTTGAACGCTTCATACTTCTGTATCAGCGCCAGAGCCTTTGTTTCTTTCACCTGAGAATTTCCCTCATGAGTCATTTTGAGAGACTCAAACATATCATGAGCAGTTTCTCTGTTGGTAATTTTCTCATACTCTGTATGCGAGATTGCATTCAGAAGTATGGTTCTGGCTTTGTGATGATTCTTGAATTCTTTCTTCTGCTCCTCAGTCATTGATTTTCTATCAATCTTTTTGCCATCCTTAGTAGGATGTTCATACCCATCAATGACTAAATCCCAGAGATCAGCATCATACCCCAAGAAAAAACTTTCAAGTCTATCCTTCCAATAATCAAATTTTTCTCCATCAAACATTGGAGGTTTGGTGCTGATTCTGTCTCCTTCATATTTGTTGCTTGATGTAGGAATATCACCCATATTAGCAACCAAATAAATAACAGAGTATTTTTCTCACTGGATCTTTATCTGTCACGGTTAAGCGAATGCACACTCAGAACCGGAGCTCTGATGCCAACTGAAGGTGAGAAAATACTTAGAAGGGGGGGGGGGGGTTGAATAAGTATGACAGAAAATAATCAAAGATAAAAACACAAGTATTTTTATCCTGGTTCGTTGAACTCAACTACTCCAGTCCACCCTTTTCAAGAGTGATTTGCCTTTCTCAACAAGGACTTAATCCACTATTCAAATCAACTGATTACAAATAGCACACCTAAGAACAACTGTTCTTAGTCTTCTTAAGAGCTACTGATCTAACCTAGATCCTCTTAAGGAAAACTTTCTTTACAAATTAATGTAATACAATGAAAGAGTAAGAATTGCTTCTATGAAAGCTATAAACACAACTGTGTTATTTCTCTAAGTTTAGAACAATGTATGAACAGTGAAGAATATGAAAGATTTTAGCGTGAGAGAGTTCTTGTCAATATTGTTGTAATTCAGCACTTGAAGAATGAGCTATGATGTCCTTTATATAGCCACTTGAATATTGGAGAGAATATTTTACCGTTAGAGAAAATATTTCCAATATCAAAATAGTACTGTCCTTTGTACTATTACAGCAGAGAGACGGCGCACAAATAGTGGGTGTAGCAATTGTCTGCTGAGCTGTGATTATACCATATAAGGAATGTACCAGAGGAATAATATTCTTGCAGAGAATTTTGTCTATCCCAATTAAGGAAAGATTTGCTGGCATATTCCAACGGATATATTAAAATATTCTTCTTCAAATAATTCAGATCAACAATCAATATCAGAGTCTTCAGTCTTCAGAACCTTCTGGAAACTTCAGAGCCTAATATGTTCTTCAGATGTTGATGAATCAGAGTCTGGTGCAGCTGTGTGCTTGAAGCGTAACATGCTCTTAGATCAGAGTCTTCACTCAGATCAGAGTCTTCTCTCATTCAGAGTCTCTTCACTCAGAGTCTTCTCTTATTCAGATTCTTGATAATACATGCAGCGTGTTGTATCTTCAGAATCTTGATAACTAAGCTCTTATACTTCAGATTCTTCTAATCTTCAGATGCTCTTGAGCCATTCAGAATTCATTGTTCACATCAAATTTGCTCTTTAAGATTAAAATCTTTTGTGCCTGTAGAAAACAGTTTAGAACAAATTTAGAGAGTATAATTCTTGTATACAAATTATCATTAATGTTATCATCAAAACATAGAGATATTACTAAGACACAATCTGTGCTCTTACAGAAAGAAGATAGGTTGCTGACCATCAGATCCTCTTCACCATGTATGATAACCAGCTTTTCATCGACCACAAACTTCATCTTCTGATGCAGAGTTGAAGTTACTGCCCCGACGGCGTGGATCCAAGATCTTCCAAGTAGACAGCTGTAATTGGGATTGATGTTCATTACCTGGAACCTGATGTTGAAAACATGTGGTCCAATTAAGATCGGTAGCTTCACTTCTCCGATCACGGCTCTGCGAGAGGCATCAAAGGCTTTGACAACCAAGGAAGTAGGCTTCATCACAGTCTTTTTATAAGCCAACTTAGTAAGAACTCTCTTAGGTAGGACGTTCAGAGATGTACCGGTATCCACAAGAACCCTTGATAAGTTATCCTCCAGACATTTCACTGATATATGTAAGGCACGGTTGTGATTCTGACCTTCTCTCGGTAACTCTTTGTTACTAAAGCTGAGAGTGTTGCAGGCAGTAATATTGGCAATCACACTACCAAATTGTCCGGTAGTAATGTCTTGAGCAACATGAGTGTCGCTACTGCGAAAATCGGTGCCGGCTGAACAGAAGAGTCGCCACCGTGCGTTATTTATCCCAACGGAGGGAAAGGAAATGCTCGAAGTAAACCTCGCGAAAAAGGGAAAGGTATGGTCATCGCAACCAAAACCTGGGTTCGGGAGTCGGTTACGCAAGGGGAAGGTATTAGCACCCCTCACGTCCATCGTACTCGATGGGATCCACGCTTGTTTGTTTGAACGGATTACACTTCTATCTAAACTAAAGGATGAGGTCTGAAAAGAAAAGAAAACATGACTCGGCAAAGCATCGCACTTTATGCCTACGTATTCTCGTCTGGAACGAGAAATCAGAGTCAACGTAGTTCGCCTAACTACGGGGGAAGGTGGGTGAAGGTTGCTCGCTAGGATATCGCATCCTATGCCTACGTACTTCCACACGGCATGGAAGATCAGAGCAAACGTAGTTCGGGCTACGCCCGACACAAGCTGTTCAAGTGTTTTGTATGAAAAATCTCACCTTAAACAAGGGTTTTCTTATTGCAAAAAGGTTGATGTCTGTTCAAATCTTTTGACGGAAGAAATGAATTAATCTCTGTTATAACCTTTATTAATGTTTTTCTGTTGTTTTGAAGGAAGAAGAGATGACACTCTACAAATCCTAGGGTTAAAAGGGAATAAAATCTACCCTAATGTTATCATGCATGGGTTAACTCCTAATGTCTATCACATCCTCCCTTGAACAAGGAAGAATGGAAGTCCTACGGGAAAGGAACGAAAGGAAGAAACAGAAATACAAGTAATAACCGCATACAAGTGAACATGAATATAGCAATGGTAAATGCAATGCAAAGGAGGGAGGAAGGTTCATCTCCACCTCAAGCCCATTCATGGATGGAATAAGAAAATATCAAGTGATCATATGCAAAGAATCGAGTGAAAACTCCGAATGAAACGCGTAATCCACTATTTGGAATCGCAACGTGCTATCATGCAAACAAGTCGATAATCGGGCAAGCTACACATACAAATAACAGCCACCTAAGGGTCTTCCAATACCTCTAACCTATCTACAATAAGAAATATAAGCCACGGCGTTCATCACGCAAACACAAAGCGGCCGTTGGAGCCTTAACAAAAATAAAGTCCGTTCGGAAGTCCAAATTACAAGTTCGAATACAAAACATAAGAAAAATAGCAAAAGGTGCTAAAAAATTCAAATAAAAATCTCCAATGCCCTACATCAAGCCACAAACCAGGGGTGAGAGATACCACAAAAATATCCAAAGATAAATGGTCAAACAAGATGAAAACATTGCAAGATATCTCATGTATATCAAAGGAAAGATTAAAGTGGAGCATGTTAAAGAAAGCATCCAAAACCAATTAAAATGGTACAATAAAATTCCCACAAAAATATATCACAATACCTCAACGTGTGTATGAGATCCCTGCAAAAGGATTGACATTTAAATTGTGTTTTGATAGGTCAAAGAAATTCAACAAAATGATAGCACCAGCACTGGCCTTTTTATGATGACCCAAATGTAAAAAATCCAAAGAAAATGTCAAAAAATGGTAAATTTATAATTATAGTTTTATTAAATCCTAGACATCTTAAAGATTCAGCACAAAAAAATGGGGATCAAAAAGACTAATTTTCCTATTTTTTATGATTATTTGAAGTCAGCATATAAAACAGAAAAATAAAAGAACATATGGAATAGCATGAACACATGAGAAAACAAGAGAAATAGTGAGAATAAATAAAAGTGGCAGGGGGAGGGATCGAACCCACGTTCTCCCAGCCCCCTGTACGAGCCAAAACGACGTAGTTTTGGTCTGGGACACGTGGCATAGCGCCTGGCCCTTGGATGGGTGGAAAAAGTCCACTTTTCTGCATTGATCCGATGGCTACTGCTTGTCTTCTCCACTTGGATGAAAAATGAGAGGGAAAATGCAGCATTTGAAGCTTGTGGCGGCCGGAAATGGGAGCATGGTGGCCGGAAAAGTTCCCAAGCTCCTAAAATACTCATTTCTTGTCCAAATGGAACGTTCTTTAGATGAATCTTGTGGGATTTTTCGAGAGAAATCCAAATATACCATTATTTTCTCTTGAAATGGCCTCTAACTCAAAAACCGTATATGAATCTCAAACTTTCAAGAACACCAAATTGTTGTAAAAACTCTTCTTTCTTTACCAGAAACCATCTACTACCCAAGGGGATGTTGAATATGTAACAATGGTGTAAAAAGAATGCATAATTAGTGAGTAATGTTGATTTTCCGATACCTTTGAAAATTGAGTTGTGGAGCTTCAATGGAGCACGAATTCTTCTAGAAAATTATGTAGAATCACTCAACAATACTTGGTGAATATGTTTGAAGCCTTGACAAGTCTTGAATTGATGAAAAAGTGAAAATTGGAATTTGAGTTTTCACCACTTTTTCATGTTACTACAAGGTTCCTCTTGCTCCAATTCTCTCTCAAAAAAAATGATGAACCATCTCTATAATTGTTGTGTAATTGATTGGTGAAGAGAAAAAGTATGGAAAGTGAGAGGAAAAAAAAAGATTGAAAAAAATGGAAATTCCAAAATGTGAAAGTGTGGGAAAAATGGAGAAAAAATTCAATATGATTTGAAAAATGGATTCAACATCAACCATCACCAACCTTTATTCTTAATGATCTCAATCCAATATATAGGAGAGCATGGAAAGATCTAGAGACTTCTAGCTCAATCCAAGATGATTCTAGAAACTTCAAGAATTTCTCATGTTATGGCATAATTCTCATCTCATGATATCTCCCTTCAATCTAACTTGCAGCCCCTTAAACACTTTTGAAAATCTCATGACATGACAAATTGGAGTGATATGGGTGAAAAACAAGGGATTCCTTTGCCTTATGTTGAGTTTCTCACATGTACCTTATTATGCAAGTAATGGAATTACAAAGCAAGTCCATTTTTTAACCCTCAAATCAAAATTGTGGCTGAACCAAAGTCTTTAAAATGTTGTTGGGAATCAATTTGGTATATTGGATGACCCATATTGGATTTGTAGATCTCTCAAACCAATTTTCACTTTGAACTTTTTCAAGTTATATGCCATTTTTTAAGTCATTTTCACCAACTTTTGTCAATTCTTGCTACAAGCTTTTCCAACATGCCATGACCTCTTTTCTAGGCTTAAAATGTCGTTTCGAACAACTTTGATGTTGTGAAGTTTTTCATTTGAAGCTTCCTTGTACGAGTTTTAGGCATAGGCTTGAAATGACCTGTAATTCTCAAATGACCAAAATACCCTTTGCTTGCCAAGGGCATAAGTAGAGTTCCACAAATCATATGAAGGCATACCATACCATTCTAGAAAGCTAAGACAATAAGGAACAATTCTTATGTTGGACAGAAATCCATTTGAAGTACCCTTGAAAGTCAGAAGTTGCTTGGAATACAGACAATTTTCACAGACAAATTTCAGTGCCCTCAGATGACTTGTAACTTGCAAGAGCCATAACTTGAGTTCTATAAATCATCTTGATGACTTCCACCCCTCAAATTAAATCTATGAAGATACTCTACAAGTTTCATGTGGACCAAGATTTCATATGAAGCTTGCATCATGAGCTACACTGCCTTGAAGTTTGACCTAAATCAGGGGATTTTACACTGAAACCCTAATTTAGTAACTCCAGTTCTCCTTGACTCCTTTTGATTTTTCTTTATCACAACATCATATCCATATCCATATAGCAAATAATGAATCCCCCATTCTTCAAATGATCCTTGATACCCTTCAAAACACTTCTTTGACCTAGAATTGACCCAGTGTTGACCCTAGTTGACTGACTTCAACTGAGGTCCTTGCAATCATTCAAATGACTTGGTTCTCCTCAAAAATGATTCTCTAGACTCTTCATAACATCCATACACACCTCATGCTCTTGGCTCATAGCTCACATTTCCTCTGATGATCCCCCACTAGCCTCACGATAGGAGAGAATTCACTGATCAACCTGGCAGCTCTTCAAAGCTCAAATTCTTCCCTGATGACCTGAGTAGTCTTGAATATGAATGAAACCCTTGGATATACCTCTTGAAATAAGAACAACACTTGATCCCCTGATTAAGATAGCTTGCCTATGCAGATGAATACACTATGTACATGATGACAATGCAAATGACTATGCAATTGAAACATAAACCTAGGTTAGAAAAGGTTGGGCAAATTTTGGGGTGCAACAGCTGCCCCTATTCAAGCGACTTGGACCCGACTGGATGAAGAGCGCGCAGCCTTCAGACAATCGAGGTATGAGACTGTTGAATATGAAAGAACCCGGAAATTTGCCAACCGCAAAAATAAACTGCGAAAACAACTACTGCTTGAGAAAACCCTGGGAACTGGCTTCTGTTGTCACGGCAACAACTAGCCATCCATCTGTCAAATAAACTGATGTTGTCCGCAGACCACTCCATTCCGAAGAAATGAGTATACACCACATAACGAGAAATTGTTGATATCACTTATCAACCTTTGTTGATCTCACTTATCAACCTCTGTTGATCTCACTTATCAACCTCTGTTGATCTCACTTATCAACTGAGCACACGCTAACCAGCGGGAGAATATTGACTTCACTTGTCATGTTGACTTCACTGATCAACTTTTCGTATCCTGAAGAAACGAGAGAACGCTTAACCAAACGAGACAAGGTCCGAAGACATGAACAACCGACTCTGCGGGGAAATGAGAAACTTAACCAAGCAACTCTGAGGACAATTCTGACGACTGCCGTCAACCACCTGCTGGGGGAAATTGGGAACTTAACCAAGTAACCTTGTTGAAAACTACGAGTAATTTAACCAAACAACTCCTATAGCGAGCTCCCTGCTGGAGACTATGAGGGACTTAACCAAGCAACCCATTGAGGTAACACCCTACTGGAGAACATAACTCTGTTGGGGAATTGCGGGTAACCACCCGAAAATCTGTATTACCGTCTCATAATACTGACTCCACAGCATCCTAAGAAAGACTTAGATGGGGAATACAAGTAACTTAACCAAGCGACTTGTCAAAGAATACTCTGACGGGGAACACGAGGAACTTAACCAAGTATCTCGTTGAAGATCACCCCGCTGGGGATTATATCTCTATTGGGGAAACTGTGAGTAACCACCCAACAATCTGCACCCTGCTATTTCTTCAGCACTCCGAGAAAGGACTCGGCTGGGGAGAAAGAGAATTGCTTGACCAAGCAACTCTGCTAGGGGAATATGCCATGACGGACACGATCACTGCGTGTCTGGCACAACAAATCCACAAAACTGCGACGAACACGGTCACTGCGTGTCTTACAAACAAAAACCATTTAACGGGACAAACACGACGAACACGATCACTACATGCTGCGTTACAATCACATCGACCATAAATCCAACCGGATGAGATAAACACGATCACTGCGTGCCAGACGAAATAAATCCACATAGGAGAGGCGAACACGTTCACTGCGTACTTCAACCACCAATATGATAAACACGATCCCTGCGTGTGCTGCAATAGGGCGAATGCGATCACTGCGCATCTCGACCAACAAAACCCCGGAATTATGTCAACACGATCACTGCGTGTGTCACAAAATCAACCCATGTAACAGGACGAATATGATTACTACATATGCCGACCAACAACCCACTGATACAATAGCCACGATCACTGCGCGCTCCGCATCATAAGTTCCCATGGTACTAACAACACGATCACTGCATGCTGTACAAATACGATCACTGCGTATCTTGAACACGATCCTTGCGCGTTCGAACACGATCACTGCGCGTTCTGAGCCACGATCCTCTTGACTGGAGAAAAAAAACACGATCCCTGCGTGTTGCGTGAATACGGTCACTACGTATCTGGAACACGATCACTGCGTGTTTGAACACGATCACTGCGCGTTCTGAGCCACGATCCTCTTGACTGGAGAAAAACACGATCCCTGCATGTTGCGTGCCTCAACTAACCCATATAACTGGACGAATACGATCACTGCATATCCTGACCATACATAGGATAAACGCGATCACTGCGCGCTTCATGTCACGACCCTCTTGACTGGAGGAAACACGATCCCTGCGTGCTATGACACAATTTCAAACATGGGACGAATACGATCACTACGTACTTCGGCCACAAACAACCAGATGAGGACGTTCACTACGTGCCTCACCCCATAACCAAACCGTATAACGGACGAATACGATCACTGCGTATACCGACCAACAAAAACTGGATGAACACGATCACTGCGTGCCTTGCTCAATAAAACCCCCGAAACGATACCAACACGATCACTGCGTGCCTTACAAAACAATCTTATTAGATCGGGACGAATACGATCACTGCGCCATTCGACCATAGATACACATACCAATATCAACACGATCACTGCGTGTCCTACGACATGAATCCCACACCTGGCACAAATACGATCACTGCATACTTGGGCCACAAATCCACATCTCAAAATCAACACGATCACTGCGTGTCTTACAATATGAACCCCGTGGATGGTACAAATACGATCACTGCGTACTCTGACCACAAATCAACACACCAAGATCAACACGGTCACTGCGTGCCTTACAGCATGAACCCCCAAAATGATACAAAATAGCATCCTCCTGAATCCCGATTTCTCTTATCGGCAGGGAACCACATATCTGAAACTGAAGAGATAACCACCTGGCTTATGTTTCAACAATACATGTTTTATAATGACATAATGCTTCCATACTGCGTGGAAATGCTACTGGCTCGTGTAGAATGCAAAGTATGATGATGCATGCTTATGCAAAGAGTTGCTTTAGCAAAATAAATGCTGAAGACAAGCTGGATCCGCTGTGGATGGACGGAATACCACCGATACGCCTCCAACAAAATAAATGTTGGAAAGATGAACTAACTCCGCTGGGGATAACCATCCCGCTGAGAAAGTAGCTCACGAACTCAAAACTCCAAAATCTGCTGAGAAAGGTCCTCCTGACGAGGAAGAGCGACTTGCTGGGAAAAGAAAGGACAATCCTGCTTGGGGAAACTCCTTTCAGCAACTCCAACCACCTGACCACACTCTGTGGGAACCTCTCCTGCTATCACTGAGCTGGGGAAATCATCCCGCTATCACTGAGCTGGGGATTGAACTACACATTCTGATTTGCACTGCACAAAACTTTCTGGGGAGTTAATCACATTTGTCTTGACCTTCACTGGGGAAGGCTCTGCTCTGCTTGATGAGCTAATTCTGAATTGCTGAAGATACACTAATCTTTTCCTTTGACGCAATCTCCGCTCTCCTGGGGATACAACCTTCAATTTGCCTGAGGCGACTTCACCGGGGGAAGCCACAACGTTCATCCTCTGGGAAGGGTACCATCCTGCCATGGACTATGGCGGGGAACTTTGCGAGCTTTCGAGTCACTTGCCCCAGTGCACTCAACTTGCCCCTATCTAACTCCTGGGAATACTTGCTCTGAACCGTTTGCTATGAGACGACCTCGAGATTACTTGCCCCGACATCTATACGGCAAAAAGATTCCATCTCCATTAGCCCTGATCAACCTAGTTGGTTTCAACGTTCTCTGCGGTGACTTGCCCCTGAATGAGCGTTCTAGCGACTTATCCTGATCTGATTATCCACTTGAAGTGTCTGCTTTCAAATCTCCACATTTTGTATGACTGCCCCTGATTGGATCTCGAGAAGACTCACTTCTGATTAGTTACCTCTCAAGCATACTGCCCCTTGATCAACTGAAGCTTCGGGACTTGTCCTCAGACTAACTGATTCCGAACTCAATGGAAGTCCATGCCCCTGATTGCAATGACTTTGCCCCCGATTAGCTGATCCAGAACAGTACCTCCAACTACTAAATCTCGACCTGATTGCCCCAGAGTAGTTGACTTTGCATGGCTGACCTGACTGGGAATCACGATAATAGCTTGCCCCTGCCCTCGGAACATTCGGGCGCTCTGTATTCTATCCTGACCATACTTTCCGCGGTAGAAAACGTTTCTGCTATCAAGCACTTACTCGCAAGTAAATCAAGTTGTTCTGCGTAAAAGACATATTAATGCAACACATATGATAGTTTTGGCATCCAATCTGTTCACTGGGAAAAGGGAAAAACAGTTTATAGCATACAGTGCACAAAACATTTATCAACATCAGTACCAACATGGTAAGAGGAACCCTTTCAGAAGTCAGAATCGACGCGACCTTTACCGAAGTATGCTTTCGAAACAACCTGCTTCAATTAGGACTTTTGAAGGTTGTAACGTGGTCAGGTTCACGGTTTTGAAGGAAAGGATAAAGGCTCAAAGTTTATTTTAACCCACCCATTCTCCTTGATGTTCTCCGATCCTATGTTCGGCTAATTCGACCTTAGCGCTCACCTTTCAGAGGCTGAAAGATAGGAGTGATAGTTCGAGAACCCATGAACTTTTGGAGTGACAGCCACTCACTTTTCGTCTTTGACACTTAGGGTCACACGACTCGCATTTGATTTGAGGATTTTTCTTTTTGTCCTCCTTTCATCTTTTTTCTTATCCCTAACTTTTGCCTGGACTGACTCCTTTTGAGTTTCTTTTGATTTTTTTAGTCCAGCGGGATGCCCTCATTTTTGCCTAAGTCATTTGTCTTGAAGTTGTGACTTAGCGGGCTTTTGATTCTTTCTTCTTTCTTTTTTTCGAACAAGTCGTGTGACACTGGTTGCCTGACTCATTGGAGAATGATGTGACTGTTTCACTCTTGATTTAACCATTGTGGTTTTTTAGGCACGACCTCTAGAGGTGGGATTGATCCTCGAACGGACACTCCTTTTGGAATTTGGACGCTCGGTCAAATTAGTTAACACCTACCCTGCCCCAGGTTAAGATTGAGGGTTTTTCATTCACAGAAAGAAACTCCTACTACAAGGCTCAAAGGGGTTGACAAGGGATTATCTTCCTTATAACTCCGGTGTTTAGGGATTTGAAACAATGCCTGTACATCATCAACAGGTTTTATTTCAAAAGCATACAATCAGAAGCTTGCATGTCGTTCATTTTCGTCATCCTCCCTGAATTCCTCTTAACCAGGCGTTGGACATTTGTAAAAACAATTAGTGAACACGACTGGATTTAATCAAAACATGCATATTTATTTCATTATCATCAATTGAAATGAAAACAACAAGTTTTACGAACGAGATTGCGATTTAAACATGAAAGAAACTACAAACGTAAAGAAATGACAAGATAAAACAAAGAAAAATGCCAGCTTCCGAGAACCGGGCTTTCACATTTGTCTTGCTGCTGAACCAGCTATCTTCACAATCATTTATTAGAGGCAGCCTGCCACTGTTCTGATCTGCTTTTAACGGCCCACTCGAACTATAGAACTCCTCTTTGTCCACCATATTCCAACCTATTCATGGTTTGGCATTGGTTGTTGTGTAATATTGAGACCTTCCTTCCCAAAATTGATGGCTGTGCTATCAAGCAGATCTTGCACCTTGTGCTTGAAAGCTAAACAGTTCTCGATGTTGTGCCCGGGTGCACCAGAGTGAAAATCACAGTGCTCGTTGATGTCATACCCTACTGGTGGCGTGCCAGTCGGCGGCGCCAAGGTTCTCTTTTCAACTAGCTGTAACTTCAATAGATTCTGAAGGAGCTCTGCGTACGATACTGGCGGTACCTCAAATACCCTCCTCGGTCTTGGAGCCTGAAACCTCCTCTGATTCTGATTAGGCTGCTGCTGTTGTCTCTGTTGCTGTTGTTGTCTCTGTTGCTGAGGTGGTCCTGGAATAGTCACACTCGCAACTTGAGGCTGTGGACGCCGATTCTGATTCCTATTTCTCCGCTGAATGTTATACACCGCATTAGCGTCACCTTGCCTTTTACCACCGAAGGCTTTCTTGTTACTTCCAGATGAAACAGATTCTCCCGATTGAATCTTACCAATTTTTATCTCGTTCTCTATACGCTCCCCCATCAGGATCAGCTCGGAGAAGGTACTCATTGAGAAGTTGAGCAGCCGGTCATAGTACATCCCTGAGAATGTCCCTACGAACAAGTCCATCATTTCCCTCTCGACCATAGGTGGTTGTACTCTCGCAGCCAGGTCACGCCATCTCTGGGCGTACTCTTTGAAGCTTTCCTTGGGCTTCTGGGACATGCTTTGCAACTGAACTCTGTTAGGAGCGAGATCGCTGTTGTATTGGTAGTGCTTCACGAAAGCTTCCACCAATTCCTTCCAAGTTCTGATCTGTGTTGGCTCCAGGCTCATGTACCACTCCAATGACGGCCCTGACAAGCTGTCTTGGAAAAAGTGCATAAGCATCTTTTCATCGTCCGAATACGCAGACATCCTTCTGTAAAATGAACGGACATGCACCCTCGGGCACGTGTCGCCTCTATACTTATCAAAAGATGGCGCCTTGAATTTCAGAGGTACCCTCAGCCCTGGTACCAACCCCATGTTAGACATATCCAGTCCCACAGCGTTCTGATTAGCCAGACCATTTACCTTTTCTTCCAACAATCTCATGCGGAGGCTGTCCCCTGTAGGCCTCCCGTAGCCTTCATTATGACCTGAGAAAACGTCTTCCTGATGGTCCTCCCAACGAGGTATCTCTTCATATGCAGCATGTCCAGCATTACGGCCCAGACCTGCTTGGAAGTACCCGGGGTTACCCCTCAGGTTGCCCATATCCTGGCCGTTGTTCATACCCATTCCATATCATGCGTTACCATAACCATGGTCTCCGTATCCAGTTTTGGCGCCAGCCATATTGCCATATCCCACATTCATACCCTGAAAGCCCTGATTACCATTGCCGCCATTCAGCCCGACGTTCTCCGCACCTAAGTTGAACCCCTGGTTGACGTTCCCTACGAACACTCCTGCAGTGTCTCCGTTAGTGTTACCAGTGTTCCCGTTCCCACCAGCAGGACCAGCTTCTCCGTTGTTCAGCCCAGCGACTTGAATGTGATCAGCACTTTGATGATTTTCAACCCTGGGAGAGTTAGCCACATTTTCACCACGCGGGGTGCCGTTGATCTCAGCACGAGCAACCAACGGCTGTACCAGACTCTGCAACTGTTCCTGCCCTTTGGCGATAGTCTCCATGGTTTGCATGAACAGGGCCATCCTGTCACGCATCTCTTGCATTTCAAGCTGCATGGCGTCCATGATCTTCTTCTGGTTGATTCTTGTAAAGTAACGGTGGACCCGCTTTTCTTCAATCCTGAAAATACCTAAAAAAAAGCAGGAGATAAGATACACGAATCACAAACCTGTAATGCAAATATGAGTATGTATGCAAAATGCAATGTGCGTCTGTGCATTAGGGATTATCATTCCCCGATTCTAGTGTTAATACGTTTGATACAGGGCAGCGCCGTGACAGTGCGGTGACAAACATTTGCAAGAAGTTGAAATTCAATCACAAAAGGGAAAACAACTCATGTATTGAACAGGCCTTCAAAGGAAAAAGTATAACACTAATGTATCACAAGACGAACAAAAGCATGACCTCAACCCACAAACTGGGTGATGGTCAGCGTACAATAAAGCATGAACAAATCAGGTATGCCCATAATCCCTATAATCCCTTAACAACTTCTTTGTCTTGGGATGATCAGGCTGGACAAGCAATCCCTCTATGAGTAGACTCCTCTGCTTAAGAACTCGCCGCAAGTCGTCGATGGACTCTTCCCATGCGCCTTCACCAAAGCACTCATCTAGCTTCCTCTTCTGGGACCGAGCTTCCTTTCTGCGGGCCTCGACTTGCTTCAGTGCATCTTGAAGGGCATATCTAGTCATGACTTCTTCTTCGTGCTGCCTCCTAGTGGCCTTCAACTGGCTCTGAAGATCGGCGATCTGCTGCTTCAACTTATCTTCCCGTTCCTTGTTGTTAGTAAGAGTGGCATTCCACGTCTTATTGAATGAAGCGATCTCTCGGTGAGCGATGTCCAACGACTTCTTCTTAGCTTCCATCATGTCATGAGAGCTCTTGAAGTCTTGTCCCAGGCGTTCCCGCTTCTCCTTTTCTTTAACCAACTTAGTCTTCAACAAGGTTACCATCTCAGTTTGTTGTTGAAGGGAGTACGCAACTCCGTTCTTCTCACTTCGAATCCGGGCCAATTCTCTTTCTAGATCTTCATTAACCACCAACAGAGCTTCCTTTTCCTTCACCACTTGCTCATAGACCTCCCTGGAAACCGTGGTTGGCTCTTCCACCGGAATATAAACAGGGATCGGAGCAGCTGGAAATGGCATCAATATCTGTCTGGCTCTCTCCTGAATCCAAACTTTGTAGGGTGCATACGCCTGGCAATCACTCTTCCCCAACAGCGGTTTCCCTTTTCGGTTAATACGCGTCCAGGCATGCCGAAGCTTGGCTAGTAGCTCTCCGCTCAAATCACCTGTGAAGTACAGAGATTCCTGTACTTCATCCTCCTGAGGTGGGCTCTTCAGCACATATCCAAACTGACGGACGAACAAAGATGGGTTGTAGTTGATGCACCCTTTTCTCCCTATCAACGGAACATTAGGATACCCAGCACAACTGACAATAAGCTCGGACCCCAGCAGGTCTCGATCAAACCATTCGATATCTGTAGAAGACAGCCTCATCATCCGCTCTGGCCAGTCAGATGTGGTCGCACTATCCACAAAAGGTCCCTTCGAAGGAAGATGGCTCTTGAACCACATATACAACAGAGGCACGCAACAAGAGGCATTCTTGCCTCTCCTGTTCTCATTCCTGTAGTGCATCGAATGATAAAAGTCCCCGATCAGTGTAGGTACTGGGTTACCAGCAGCAAACAGATGAAATGCATCCATGTCCACGAAGTTTGGGAAATTGGGAAACAGCACGATCCCGTAAATGCATAGAGCCAAAATAGCGTTAAAGACCACCCAACACCCATTCTTGGCGTACTCTTGAGCCTTACCAACCAGAAACTGAAGAGAGAAACCCGGAACCCCTCGCCAAGAAGTTATCAACAACTCAGAAGCATCCATATGCAAGGCTTTGGCTAGATCCTCCAACTTAGGTTCAGCGGCAGAGTGAATAGAGGGAACTGCGTTCTGCACCGGCAGCTCAGTAAACTCTACATACTCCTCCATGGTGGGTCCCAAGATAAAGTCAGCGAAAGTGAAACATCTCAAAGCCGGGTCATAGAATTGCATCAGCGTGTACAGCCCATTCAACTCATCATCAGTGGACCTGCGAACCAAACTCAACAGCCGTCCGTAACTCTGCCTGAAGCTTCTACGGACATCCTCACCTGCCAGAGAAATCAGACCCAGGAGTGGAGTAATATCAGGAATAGGTAGCTTGTAGGCAACTGTCATCCTCAAACCCGCCATAATCAATACTCAGAAGTCCAGACACTAGAACTCGGGGATATGCAAATGCACCTGCAGCACAGACACACATTAATGGGATGCAATGATAATGATCATGCAAACAATGCAATGCAAGCAACATGCAACAGGGACCAAGTGCTGTAGCCGAGAAGCCTGAATCATATCGAAGGTCTCAAATCATGGTCTCGGATAGACCCAATACAAAGCTCCACACTGGTCTCTGATAGACCCGTAATATAACCTCAATTGGTCTCTGACAGACCTCAAACCATAACTCGGACCGGTCTCTGATAGACCTCATAATATACCTCCAAACGGTCTCTGACAGACCTCAAATCAAAACTCAGACAGGTCTCTGATAGACCTCACAAATATCCATAAATACCCAGGATCTCTGATCAAGAAATAACCGGTATCTGAAGGTCTAGTTACCTGCATAACCCCAAACCCTCTCACAGGTGGATGTCCTAGTAACTGACAAAGGTATGGCATCCTATGCGGTCGTCGGCGTCACAGACTTTCAGGGTTGATGATACGATTCCCAGAAGGAGTGGCATCATCAAATCCTGAAGAGGTCTCACTTAGCCAACTTCCAAATGATCGGTCCCCAGAGTCGACAATCCAACTAACCAGCAACCCGAGCCACCCAAAGGGCAGGACATGAGGCCAACCAGAAGAACCTCGTCTGAGTGTAGATTTCGCGGGACACTAGGACATGCAAAGCACGTGCGCGCCCACTAATCTCTACTCTAAATCTAGGTGCACTCAAGCCCAGGTCCGGCTTATCTCTCAATCATAGAACACCCGTCACACCCCACAATACAGCAATAATAATAATAAAATGCTGAAATGTAAATACAGAAATGTAAATCCATACAAATTCCTCGACGGGCAAACAAGCGCTAGGATTGACTCTCTAAAGGGACGTTGGATCCCAAATGCATAAGAACTATCGCAGTCCTTAGCAGCCAGGGGACGTTGGGTCCCCAGCAGAGTCGCCAGCTATCGCTACTGCGAAAATCGGTGCCGGCTGAACAGAAGAGTCGCCACCGTGCGTTATTTATCCCAACGGAGGGAAAGGAAACGCTCTAAGTAAACCTCGCGAAAAATGGAAAGGTATGGTCATCGCAACCAAAACCTGGGTTCGGGAGTCGGTTACGCAAGGGGAAGGTATTAGCACCCCTCGCGTCCATCGTACTCGATGGGATCCACGCTTGTTTGTTTGAACGGATTACACTTCTATCTAAACTAAAGGATGAGGTCTGAAAAGAAAAGAAAACATGACTCGACAAAGCATCACACTTTATGCCTACGTATTCTCGTCTGGAACGAGAAATCAGAGTCAACGTAGTTCGCCTAACTACGGGGGAAGGTGGGTGAAGGTTGCTCGCTAGGATATCGCATCCTATGCCTACGTACTTCCACACGGCATGGAAGATCAGAGCAAACGTAGTTCGGGCTACGCCCGACACAAGCTGTTCAAGTGTTTTTTATGAAAAATCTCACCTTAAACAAGGGTTTTCTTATTGCAAAAAGGTTGATGTCTGTTCAAATCTTTTGACGGAAGAAATGAATTAATCTCTGTTATAACCTTTATTAATGTTTTTCTGTTGTTTTGAAGGAAGAAGAGATGACACTCTACAAATCCTAGGGTTAAAAGGGAATAAAATCTACCCTAATGTCATCATGCATGGGTTAACTCCTAATGTCTATCACATCCTCCCTTGAACAAGGAAGAATGGAAGTCCTACGGGAAAGGAACGAAAGGAAGAAACGGAAATACAAGTAATAACCGCATACAAGTGAACATGAATATAGCAATGGTAAATGCAATGCAAAGGATGGAGGAAGGTTCATCTCCACCTCAAGCCCATTCATGGATGGAATAAGAAAATATCAAGTGATCATATGCAAAGAATCGAGTGAAAACTCCGAATGAAACGCGTAATCCACTATTTGGAATCGCAACGTGCTATCATGCAAACAAGTCGATAATCGGGCAAGCTACACATACAAATAACAACCACCTAAGGGTCTTCCAATACCTCTAACCTATCTACAATAAGAAATATAAGCCACGGCGTTCATCACGCAAACACAAAGCGGCCGTTGGAGCCTTAACAAAAATAAAGTCCGTTCGGAAGTCCAAATTACAAGTTCGAATACAAAACATAAGAAAAATAGAAAAAGGTGCTAAAAAATTCAAATAAAAATCTCCAATGCCTTACATCAAGCCACAAACCAGGGGTGAGAGATACCACAAAAATATCCAAAGATAAATGGTCAAACAAGATGAAAACATTGCAAGATATCTCATGTATACCAAAGGAAAGATTAAAGTGGAGCATGTTAAAGAAAGCATCCAAAACCAATTAAAATGGTACAATAAAATTCCCACAAAAATATATCACAATACCTCAACGTGTGTATGAGATCCCTGCAAAAGGATTGACATTTAAATTGTGTTTGATAGGTCAAAGAAATTCAACAAAATGATAGCACCAGCATTGGCCTTTTTATGACGACCCAAATGTAAAAAATCCAAAGAAAATGTCAAAAAATGGTAAAATTATAATTCCAGTTTTATTAAATGATAGCACCAATTTTCACTTTGAACTTTTTCAAGTTATATGCCATTTTTTAAGTCATTTTCACCAACTTTTGTCAATTCTTGCTACAAGCTTTTCCAACATGCCATGACCTCTTTTCTAGGCTTAAAATGTCGTTTTGAACAACTTTGATGTTGTGAAGTTTTTCATTTGAAGCTTCCTTGTATGAGTTTTAGGCATAGGCTTGAAATGACCTGTAATTCTCAAATGACCAAAATACCCTTTGCTTGCCAAGGGCATAAGTAGAGTTCTACAAATCATATGAAGGCATACCATACAATTATAGAAAGCTAAGACAATAAGGAACAATTATTATGTTGTCCAGAAATCCATTTGAAGTACCCTTGAAAGTCAGAAGTTGCTTGGAATACAGACAATTTTCACAGACAAATTTCAGTGCCCTCAGATGACTTGTAACTTGCAAGAGCCATAACTTGAGTTCTATAAATCATCTTGATGACTTCCACCCCTCAAATTAAAGCTATGAAGATACTCTACAAGTTTCATGTGGACCAAGAATTCATATGAAGCTTGCATCATGAGCTACACTGCCTTGAAGTTTGACCTAAATCAGGGGATTTTACACTGAAACCCTAATTTAGTAACTCCAGTTCTCCTTGACTCCTTTTGATTTTTCTTTATCACAACATCATATCCATATCCATATAGAAAATAATGAATCCCCCATTCTTTAAATGATCCTTGATACCCCTCAAAACACTTCTTTGACCTAGAATTGACCCAGTGTTGACCCTAGTTGACTGACTTCAACTGAGGTCCTTGCAATCATTCAAATGACTTGGTTCTCCTCAAAAATGATTCTCTAGACTCTTCATAACATCCATACACACCTCATTCTCTTGGCTCATAGCTCACATTTCCTCTGATGATCCCCCACTAGCCTCACGATAGGAGAGAATTCACTGATCAACCTGGCAGCTCTTCAAAGCTCAAATTCTTCCCTGATGACCTGAGTAGTCTTGAATATGAATGAAACCCTTGGATATACCTCTTGAAATAAGAACAGCACTTGATCCCCTGATTAAGATAGCTTGCCTATGCAGATGAATACATTATGTACATGATGACAATGCAAATGACTATGCAATTGAAACATAAACCTAGGTTAGAAAAGGTTGGGCAAATTTTGGGGTGCAACAATGAGCTTGAGCCAATATCTTCTGCAAAGCAGTTCTGTGAGCAGGTGAATTCATCAGCAGAGATAAGATTGAGATCTTGGAAGGAGTCTGATGAAGCTGATCAATAACTTTGTAGTCGCTCTTTTTGATGATCCTCAGAAACTCAACATCTTCATCATTAGTAACTACTTCTTTATCCTTATCTTTGGCGAGCATAGTGGCAGTAGTGGTTTCTTTTGGCGGAGCTTCATTGAATTGCGGAGTATAGATACGACCGTTGCGAGTCATCCTGCTTGCCCCAACTATATTTGTCACATCTTTATTTACAGTCTTTAATTCTTCACTCGGAATAACTTTCTCAAATTCTTTGTCAATCATGGTCACGTCATACTTCCAGGGTACAACTTTAGGATCACTGAAATGAAACAGACTTGGCTTCTGAATAATCACCGGCTTCGGCTGATTCACCGTAGGAGTCACAGGCTTTGATATGTTGAACACGGGCTTTGCAGCACTCGACCTTGGCAAATTAAACACTGCCACTTTAGTATTTGGCCCTGGTAAATTGAAGACGAGCTCAATTACAGCAACTTCATCCTTCTCCACTTTATTAACCACTTGTAAGAAACCATCATTGATCAACTTCTGAATATCATTTTGAACCCACAAACAACCCTTGATATTGACATCACAACTTGTACAAACAACATGAGAAGTAGACACTAAACCGGCTTCAAACAGCTTAGAATGGAAAACCCGGAGAGGAGTCTTGATCTGAGTAACATCAAGTATAAGGCTTTCATCAGAGGAATTGTCGATATCATTAACAACCCCATGGTTAGGCAAAGGATTGCTCTTGACATTCGGCTGAGGATCATCAAAAGACAGGATCTTCTTTTCCATTAACTCTCTGACAAGATGTTTAAGAGCGTAACAACTTTCGAGATCATGACCTGGCACACCCTCATGAAATAAACAATGAGCGACGGAGTTGTAATTAGCTGGTAGCAGATTAGGAGGTGGACCCAAATCTCTGGTAGTAATCAAACCTTGTTGTACTAGTGAGGGGTACAACTCGGTGTAAGTCATCAGAATGGGAGGACACTGCTTGTATTGTCTCTTGTTGGAACCATTCTGGCGAGGAGCCTGATTCTTTGACTGATATGCAGGAGCGTTAGGCGCTCGTTGATAGTTGGCAGGAGCTTGTGCAGGCTGATAACCAGGAGGTTGTTGATATACTGGAGGCTGATAAACAGGAGCCGGTTGCACAGGCTGATATGTAGGAATTTACTGATTGAATGCAGGAGTAACAGCGGCCACATAAGGTTGTTGAGCATATTGCACAGGATAACCTTGTTGTTGAACATAACTCGGCTGATGTTGATAAGGCTGATTTCTTCGCCTGCCTGCAGATACAACATTAGTTTCATCCTCTTTCTTCTTCTGAGCACTGAACAAAGGTTTCTTGGCATGATCTTTGGAGCTTGAACTACCAGCAGCACTTGACATCTTACCACTTTTCAGACCCAATTCCACTTTTACACCAACAACAACAATGTCAGAAAATCTAGCAGTTACACTACCAACCATTCTCTCGTAGAATTCTGGACGCACTGTGTCAACAAACCAATCGGCTAATTCCTTCTCGGTCAGAGGAGGTTCCACTTGTGAAGCAATCTCCCTCCACCTCTGAGCATACTGTTTGAATGATTCTGAGCTCTTCTGGGACATACTAAGCAGTTGTCTTTTGTCGGGAGCCAGATCCATATTATACTTGTAGTGTTTAATGAAGGCATCAGATAGATCTTGAAAACATTTGATACGAGACTGATCCAAAGTTAGGTACCATTTTGAGGCAGCACCCTTCAGACTTTCCTGGAAATAATGTATCATTAGCTTATCGTTCTCAACGCGAGCTGCCATTTTACGGTAGTACATTATCAAGTGACTTTTCGGACAAGTAGCACCTTCATATTGGTCAAAGCTCGGAGTTTTAAACTTTGGGGGAATAATCAATCCAGATACCAAACAGACATCTCTGGCAGCAACACCAAAGATTTGGTCACCTTCCATCATTCTCAGCCTTTTATCAATGATTTCAACATTCTCACGCAACCTCTCATGTCGCTCCTCTTCGTCATCCTTCACGTCAGGAATATCATAAACCGGCTCATTAAAGTATGGCTGCACACGAGTATGAACAGCAACTGGTGCAAAGGTCGGAATCACTTGAGGAGCTTTACAAACCAGAGGAACCAGTTGAGCGATAGAAACCACAGCAGGAGGAGGCACAAAACCAAATGGAAGGCCATATGGAGGTACACTCGCAGTAGTAACAGGAGGTATAGGATCCACGACAACATTAGTAATCTCGGACACAATTGTAGGCTGAGTATCCATCCTTGCATTAATGACCTGAAACATCTCCATTATTTGCCCAACACTTCCCCGGAGGTCTTCGAGTTCGTTGCTAACACGATCAAGCTCTTGATTCTGCTCCACCATCTTTTTCTGAGCTCGGGCTCTGGTGTTGTATTAATGCAGAGGACTCAGGGTGACAACACTAGAAGCGAGAGAACCAAGGATGAGAAACCGGAGGAAAAAATGCAAATGCAAAAACAGGATGCAAAATGCAATGTAAAGGTCTCAAGGATTTCAACGGTCGATTGAGGAAATCTTGAAAAAGTTTTAGACTTTGAAATGTAGGATTTTTTTTTGAATTTGCAAAGGACAGTTGAAGTCCTTGAAACCAAGAATGATATGATGCTGGATGCAATGCACAAGCACGCAAAAGGTCCTAGGTTAGAGGAAAGTGAGCGGAGCCAAGGTCTACCCATCCCGAAAGGTAAGTACTATGGGTCAATTGTACCTGCAGAACAAGGTTCTAAAGAGGTGCCCAAAGTCATTAGCCCATCTTTCGGATATTATCAACTTCCCAATTACTTGGTGGTTAATAATATTCTCAAGAGAACTTCATTTAAGTGTAGTATCGCATAACAACTATTTTGAGAGTACTCCCTCATAGTCCTCGCACTACATCCTAATAAAGGCCAAAATGGGGTTAAGGTAACTACGATCTTCAATATCATAGGCTCCAACATCAAAAATAGTGTATGTTTTCACGATTAAAACTCGTTCAACAGTACAGCTTTCGAGAGGGCCTCAATTGAGCGTGATTTTCAAGTCAACTTAGTCGGGATTCAACCCCCTATAAGCCTCGTTGAACATATCACTATCCTATCTTAAGTTCACTAAAGTCCGGGCGTAGGACTTTGTCTCACCACTCAAAGAATCATCCCAAAAGCAACAGACAAACAATTATACAAATAAACAGATAATCAAACATATAACAATAAACAAGCATGATAAAACAAGTTAGGGAAACCCACTAGTATCTCCCCAGTGAAGTCGCCATTTTCTATTACGGTGAAATTTGGATGTCAAGCTATTGATTAACTTGAATCTTAATTCATTTACAACCGGTCTTTGATTTATCCGAAGGAAAGGTTAAAGAAAGGGGAAAACCTATTTTGCATCGTAAACACAATGCGGGGAAAGATCTAAGGTTCGGGGGTTGATTAAGCTTAGGGAAGGTATTAGCATCCTAAACTTTTGTAGTACTCTACAGGAACCTCTTGTTTTAAATGCGCTATTGCTAAGTTATCTGCTTAAGGGTAATGCTAAGGGTTAAAGGTAAAGAGAAAGACCTAAGGGGTTAGTCCTAAGTTTACTCGCCAAGACTCGCATCTTGTGCCTACGTATCCTGGGTAGGGGATGGAATCAGAGTAATCGTAGTTCCCCTCACAGAGGGAGGAAGAGGAACTTCTTGATTGTGGTCAAGGGTTCCAGGGGGAAATAAATGTTCATAGGGAATCGCTTATTTTTGGAGTACGACGACTCCTATTTCTACGTTATAAGTTGAATTAAGAGGGTGTGAGATAAGTATTCCACGGCGGGAAACTTATATGGAGTACGACGACTCCTAATCCTAAGGCTAGGATGAAAGGGTGGATGTCCACGGCGGGACGCCTAAGCATGAGTACGGCGACTCGGGTCCTAAGGCTAGGATAGAGTGAAAGTGAGGTATTGACTCGGCGGTCAAATTGTGTAACCTTTCCTTCGGAGGGGATAACGATAAAAGTGATAATGATTGGAAATGATAAATAAGCGATGAGATAATGCAAATAAGTAGGTAGCGTGAGATATTGAAATGGATAGTCAAGTTATGGATGGATAGATTAATTAGGTGATATTAGAACAGGATTATGATTAAGTTGGATGGGTGGGGAATGATTAAGTTGTAATAGTGAAATTGATTTGATTAATGGGATTAGAAATTAAAGGTTAATTGTTTTAATTTATTTAGAATTTTATGTAATTAGAAAAAGAGTTAATTATTTATTTGTTTTGAGATTTTATGATTTTTTTTGTGAGTTGTGTAATTAGAACTTTTAAGTTAAATAAAGTGTTTAAAATAGTAGTTAATCTTGAAATAAAAAAAAATATTTTTAAGAGAGAAACGAAGAAACAAATTGATTAACAAAGATTAAATAAATTCTAAAAAAGGTTCTAATCTGCTTAACTTAAATTAATTAGTTAATTAGAAATTAGAAACAAGTTCTTTTGATTTTATTATATATATATATATATATATATATATATATATATATATATATATATATATATATATATATATATATATATATATATATATATATATATATTTGGCTTTTTAATTATAAAAAAAAGAAGGTAAATTAACTTTAAAAAAGAATTTTTATTATTGAATTAAAGTTTAAAAACTAACTAACTAAACTAAATTTTTTTTTAATTTTTATTATAAAATGAACCAGATTAATATTAAATCTAAAAATTAATCAATTACCTATTTATTTTAAATAAATTTGTTTTCTTTTTAATAAAATAAAATATTTCTAGATTTTTTGGGATTTTTATTTATTATGAAAAAGAGAAATGAGAAATGAGATTTAAATTAAATTATTAAATTGAACATTTTTTTGCTTATTTATATTATCTAAACTAAAAACTAATTATTCAAAACTTATCATTGTTTTTTTATTTTTATTTTTTTTATTTATTGTTAATTAAACTAATCTTCATATTTCTTTTTTTTTTATTAAGTTAGTTGTTAGATGTTAGGTGTTAGTTTTTCATTATATTATTTATGATATTACAAAAATAAATAACAAAATAAAAAAATACTAAAAATAAATGGGTTGGGTCGGTGGTGATGAACCCACTGGACCCAACCCGGTCCGGTCAACACAAGGAAAAAAAGTGGGTTTCATTTTGAAACCCTAAATCGCAGAAGAAGCTCTAACGGCGCCTCGTCCTTCTTCTTTTCTCCTTCCCTCTCTTCCTCGCGAATCGTTCCTCTCTCTTTCTTTCAACCTCTTCTTTCTCCTTCTCACGAAACCCTAAACAAAACCTAAACAGAAAACAAACCCAGTTCAGACAAATAAAAAGAGGGAAAATGAAGATTACGAGAGCGACGACGGCGGTGTTCCCGTGCTTGGGCGAAGACGGCGACGGAAATGAAGAGTTTGCGGCGAAGTTCCGGTGTCGATTTCGTGACTCCGGCGACCTCAACCCAGCTAAGTTTCTTCCTTTTCACAATTTTAGGGTTTTCTTTCTGCTGTTTTTTATGAATTTCTGTGGATTTGAATGAGTGTGGTGAATCTCCGTGTTCTGTATACCTCTGTTTTTCGATTGTGTTCTCCTTTTATAGGGTCAAAGACCTGACAAACAAATTGATGATATTTAATGGCCTTCCTTGTTGAGAAAACGTGTTTCCAATTCCGATTTTGGGAAGAAAATGTGGCTTATTATTAACTGATATTTCCTGTCAATTTTGAATTAACTTGATTGATCACACTTGGATAAAATGATGATTTACTTCCGTTTCTGTCTTGATATGCTTTCACCGACAAATCTTGTGATTATGATTTCTCTTGATTGATTACTGAATCCATTATTGATTATTGATCTTATGATTCTCACTACGGGTTATTGAATCTTTCTTTGGTATTATGTCTGTAGGTGTACCATACAACCGTGTTCTTGAGGAGCAACTTTCTTGTCATGCATCCTGGTATGGTTTAATGAGTTTTAGCTTATCTTATTTTTGGAAATCTTTTGAACCTGGCTTGCTTATCCTTTTCACAAATGATGCAGTTCTTCTTTTTTTTACTTGAACATTTCACTATGTTGTATCCAATTAAGCGCATATTATTCAAGTGCCTCCTGTTTTTATATTGATTGATATTCCTACCGCATCCTACTTCATTTCCTATGTTTTACTGATTTCCGCTTTTTTGTTGTTACATGAACAGGTGTTAATGTTGTTTTGTACTCCCACTGCAACTTATCACAACGACACTTATACGCAGGGTGGTGTTTCTGGGATAGCGATGTCAAAACCGTGGATGCAACATTGTATTGGTGGGAACTTCACGGTTGCTGCCTTTGCAGTCATCCATGATCACAGTAAAGTCAAAAGCAGCCAACAGGATCAGGTAATCTCTTACAATGTCCATTCCTTCGTGTAAATTCACCCTAAACGATATTGGTGCGGTTACGTCGTATTCATCTTCTGAGCTAATAACAAATTCTCACATTACTAATAAAAAGGTTATTGCAGGTATCGAAAAAACAAACTTTCGGGTCTCGGGGAAACTATGCGTGGATTTTTTCTTGTGCAATAACGATATCTAAGAGGTCATTTAATTCAAAGATGAGTGTTCAAACTAAAAAATCATTAATTTCTTGTCTTCTCCATGGGTGATATGTTGATTCTTAAGCAATCATGTTTAAAACTTTTTTTAAGCTCAACGTGCTCATGCTTATCAATTGTGAATTCTCATGACAGTATGAACCCATTTCTTCTCTATTGATTTTGCAGGAGTGTGATTGTGAACATGTTCAACTGTTGTGGAATTTCGGCTAGCAGGATGTGGTTTTGCCAGCTAGTGAGACTTCGACGTGTAGGCACACGAAAGTCGTAGCTTGTGGTGACATTTGGTACGCGGTATTCTTGCGACTTTAATATAGAATCAACCCACAAAATGAATTGTTCTTCAGTTTCTCAATAGCTATTGGTTTTGCTTTTAACGGAATGAATATCTGTTGGGGTTGCTGTCGAGTTTTATCGAATTATTTTATGGAGATTCCTTAAAGATGTTATTGCTGAATTCTTCAGAAACCACGACTGTTTGAATAAGTTCAGGTTTGTAATCTTTTTTGCATGAATGGAGCATTATTCTTATTGCTAATTCAAAGATGATGATTCCTTTTTTTTGGGCTCTACAGATTTTGCTCAACAAGTATATGGTTCCTCAACCTATCATTTCCGAAAATTCCAATGGCACAACTCCAGCTTGGGGGGGATCAAAAGGGGAAACCGACATGGGCGGAGCGTTGGGAGTTTATTCTGAAGATAAGGAACGTTGGAGACTGCTGTTGCCTGGTAATTTCAAAGAGTTCAGTTTCCATAGAACTATGCATGTTTGATGGCTGCATTTTGAGGGGTGGTTTGATTTTCATGAGGTTGTGCTGAAACAAATTGAGCTTGTGACTGTGCTGTCGAACACATGGAGGTTGTCATATTTGCAGAAGTTTCACTTTACCCACAGTCCAACAATGTCAATGTAGCATAAGCGCTTTTGTCAATAATATTACTAATATGAGTCATGGCTCACTTAATGAAAACAAACTTGTGGCGAACTTTGTAAAAGAAAACTGTGTCTTCAAAAATTTGCAGCTTTGAACTTAACAAATTAAGAAACTGTACGAGTTAGCACAACCTTGAAGGATCAATACTCTGTTTGTTTAGCAATTCATCTCTAATCCACAATATGTATTTGTACCCCCTCCAAACAGCTATAAAGTTATTTGCAAACTGTGAGAAAACTGAAGCTAAACAACCTATCAAGGGTCAGGCGTGAATCTCCAGGCCGCTTGCCTTTCCACTTTCTAGTGACCATGATATCCCGTAAAAGAAATCATTTATAAAGTAATAAATAATTCTTCTTCAGAATGTTATATTCAATTTTCTCTTGAACTCCAACAACACACGTATCAAGTGAACTGTTTGAAACATTTATTTCCATGGGCTGCTATATGATGGTTTGAAAGAATTTTGAATACTTTGGTGAAATCGAAATGAAACCCAAAATGGTTCTCGATTCTACGTAAACTGCGATTGTGTTTTTATGGACTTGGGCCTTCAAGCATGGGCCTTATAGTTAACTTAATTTTGCATATCTTGATGGACTATAACCTCCTTTGGAATAAGAATTAAACTTCAAACTAGCATTAAAATGTGAACTTCAAGGTGAAGTTGACCAATAATCCTCAAAAATTTATAGCAAAACTCATATCAGAAATTATTATCCACACTTGCATCCATATATCATTAACACACAATTCCACCAACACTTCGCATTAATGGCAGGGGGTTCAGACCTCTGAACCTTCCGTAGCAAACCTGTCCTCGTAGAACACAACAAGCAACTCGTTAAATGGTTAGTTAAAACGAAAAGGTACTAAAATGAGATGCACAAATGATCACCAATATAAGGGTAAAATTTCGGGTATGACAGTTGCCCCTATTTAAATGACTTCACCAGATGATTTGAGCGACGGAGGCTCGAGAAATCAGGGTGAAAGGGATTTAAATACAGATAACCGAAAATTTTGCCCTTAGATGCAGTGATACGCAATGCTATGGACAAAAAGACAATGCTGACAACACTATGAATCCAATATGATGCATATGATGAAAATGATAAATGCAAGGATGCAGATGAAATAATGATACAGGGGACAGACGCAACGAGCAAACACACATACTGGGGAGGACGACACACTGGGGAAACAACACGAAACCGGAGAAATCTAAAGTGATAGACCAACAGGTTCAAGCATGACCATTTGTTCACTTTAGAGAGAAAGCAAAAAGAGGTACTCAATGGAGATGACACAGGCGAGACAACCTCCACTGGGGAAATAAGCAATAAGATAAAGGCTCAACAGGTTCAGGCATGACCAACTGACACTCTAAAGTGATTGACCAACAGGTTCAGGCATGACCAATTGACACTTTAGAAACTAGATCCTCAATGAAAATGGCACCGGCGAGACGACCTCCACTGGGGGATATCTGAGAGTACGACTCAACAGGTTCAGGCATGACCGACTGACACTCTAAGATAAGGGTAAGCTTCCATGATCAAAATATGATTTAGCTTCTTCTTTAACTAAATGATCCATTTAGAAAGGGTAAATAAACTTCTTCATACTTCAAGGTCTATTGCTCCCCGAAATGATTCAGTTTCTTCTTTTACTAAAGGGTAAAATAAACCTCCCTCATACTTCAAGGTTTGTATGCCATGAACGGGTCTCAGCTTCTTCTTTTACTTGAAAAGGGTAACAATTGTCCACGGCGGGACGCCCAAGAATGAGCACAGCGGCTCAACATCTCAAGGTTTAAGGTAATGATATGTACACAGCGGGACGCCAAAGAATGAGTACGGCGACTCAACGCCTTAAGGTTTAGGAGATAAAATGTCCACGGCGGGACGCCCAAGAATGAGTATGGCGACTCAACGTCTCAAGGTTTAAGGTAATAAAATGTCCACGGCGGGACGCCCAAGAATGAGTATGGCGACTCAACGTCTTAAGGTGACGGTCACTTGTTGCTAGTCATAATACAGATAAGGGTAAACTTCTCAGACGAGAATTATTGCATGTCTGATGTAGTGATAAGCTTCTCAGGCGAGAACTATCGCATACCATTGTTTGTAGTGATAAGCTTCTCAGGCGAGAACTGTCGCATATTTGTGGAGGTTGTAAAAGGTTCTTCTTGATGGATAGTGTAAAATAAATGCACGTCCAGGTAGGTTCGGCGACCGACGGGGACCGAAGCTCAATCTAGAATCGAGCTAGAAAGAAACTGTCAAACAAGACTCCACTGAGGGAACGAACTCAAATGGGGATTATCTTATCCTGGCACGGAAGATAACTGAAATAACCATCATCCACGAGGGTTGAACTCTGTGGGGAGACTGAAAATGGTAGGTATTTCATGCTTAAAGGTTGACGACTCTATTTGGAGAGAATAGATAAACCCAATTACTTGGCGGTAACCACAACCAAAGTAACGACAAAAAGACAACGAGAAAAGCAAACATGCAAATGCTAATGCATATGTCAATGCGTATGCAACATGAAAATGCAATGCGAATGCAATGAGTTTATGCTTATGCCAATGCTCATGCATATGCTGACGAAAACAGACGAACCGAGGAGCAAGCAGGAGATGAAACATCTCGACGGGGATACCCGACGTCCTCTTCAACATTACATCTATCAAGAGATAGGAAAGTTGATGGCGGAACTAACTTTTGCCTTAAAAGCTCCAAATTCTCCAGGGAGAACAAAATTCCACTTGGGGATGTAACATCATGACTTCACTGGAGGATTGCTATCATGGATCTAAATTTCTGATCAAAGAAGACTTGTTCACTGGGAGAGTCATCTCAGGAGTATAGACTTCTGGGGATAAAATAAATATCTGCTTCATTGGGGAAGTGTGGAGCTAGGCAGCTTCATGGAGAAAGTAGTAACTTCCTGGAAACGTACATCAACTTCCTGGGGAAAGCAACATCAGCTTCCTAGGGAAAGTATCTCGACTTCTTGGGGAGAGCATGACAATCTCCTGGGGGATATTTCTTGAGGAAAGTGTGACAACTTCAACGAGGAAAAGATGGTTCCACTTGGAGTGGGTCCTCAAATGTATATATATCACTTGGAATATAAATGGGAAGATACTTGTAGTCTTCAAAGTCACTGGAGATTACCGGATCTGTCCAAAGCGTTGTCAGCTTATAGTCTCTCTAGGGACTGCTCTGAGGCAATGGCTTAAAAGTGCTTCTGCAACAATGAGACTTACTGGGGAAAGGAAGATATCCTTCAGAGATTTCCACAAGTCAAAGCAACTTTATATGTTTTAAAAGCGTCTTCAAAAGCAGTTTTAAGTTTAGAAAACTTTTCACTTTCAAAATTATTATCAACAAATAGCAATTTGCATAACAAAAATGAAAATAGAGATAGTATAAATGACAAAAATTGAATTGCAAAGGGTTTAATTTTATTGAAGAATGGTAGCTTTCTAAGGGCAAAGCTCCATGGAAAATTACAATTGAAATTGGCAAATAGGGAAAGGTTACATTGAATCCAACGACCTCTACTGACCCTAATAACTAAGACTACCCAAAATCCTGCTTTTGACAAGAGCGATTGGATTGGAATTGATCTTTTGTAAAATGTTCTTTGATGATCGGCGTCATCTAATGCACTGAAAGGCCTTTGTCCCTAACTTTTGCCTGGATCGCCCTTTCAGGTTTTCAATCCACTGGGACGCTCATTTTTGCCTAAGCCGCCCTTTCAGGTTTTCAGCTCAGCGAGCTATGTATTTTTTGTATTTTTATCCCTTATTTTTGCCTGGATCTCCTTCATCGGTTATGATCCACCGGGATACCCATTGTTGCCTAAGTCGCCTTTCTAGGTTTTCGACTTAGCGTATTATTTTAGGCGTAATATTTTTTGACTGCATCAGAGTTCACAGGATGTGCAAGCTCTTCACCATCCATATTTGTAAGAATTAGTGATCCTCCGGAGAAGACTGTCTTCACAACAAATGGGTCTTCGTAGTTGGGAATCCACTTCCCACGCATATCTTTGTGAACTGACAAGATTTTCTTGAGTACGAGCTCTCCCTAACGAAACTCACAGATTCAGACTTTCTTGTCAAAGGCTCTCTTCATCCGTTTCTGGTATAACTGACCATGGCACATAATTTTCATGCGCCTCTCATCGATGAGATTCAACTGGTCAAATCTGTCTTAAACCCATTCGGCTTCATCAAGCTTGGTTTCCCTCAATACCCGTAAGGAAGGTAATTCAACTTCGATGGGGAGGACGACGTCCATTCCATACACCAAAGAGAAAGGGGTTGCCCCTGTTGAGGTTCTCACTGAAGTTCTATATCCGTGCAAAGCAAATGGTAACATTTCATGCCAATCTTTGTAAGTCTTGACCATCTTTTGCAAGATTTTCTTGATGTTCTTGCTCGCAACTTCAACAACCCCATTCATCTTTGGACGGTAAGGAGAAGAATTGTGATGTGCAATCTTGAAACTTTCGCATAACTCCTTCATGGTCTTGTTGTTCAAATTGGTACCATTGTCTGTTATGATCCGACTTGGAATTCCATAACGGCAGATAATCTCTTTTCTGATGAAGCGGGCGACCACTTGCTTGGTCACGTTGGCGTAGGAAGCAGCTTCTACCCATTTGGTGAAGTAGTCGATAGCGACTAGAATGAATCGGTGACCGTTGGAAGCTTTCGGCTCAATTGCCCCAATCATGTCGATGCCCCACATTGAGAAAGGCCACAATGAAGATAAAACATTCAACGGTGTTGGAGGTATGTGGAATTTGTCAGCATAGATTTGACACTTATGGCATTTCCTGACATATTGGATGCAATCAGATTCCATGGTTAACCAGTAATATCCAGCTCTCAGAATCTTCTTAAACATAGCATAGCCGTTGGCATGAGTTCCAAAGGTTCCTTCATGAATTTCTTGAAGTAACAGGTCTGCTTCACGTTTGTCAACACATCTAAGCAGGACCATGTCGTAGTTTCTCTTGTATAGCACATCATTGCTGATGAAGAACTTGGATGCTAGCCTTCTCAGAGTCTTCTTGTCAAGATTGGTAGCATCGGCTGGATATTCTTGCTTGAGCAGGTAGTTCTTAATGTCATGAAACCAAGGCTTGTCATCAATTTCCTCTTCAACCATCTGACAATAGGCAGGCTCAGTCTTGCGTTCAATTTGAATGAGAGGAGCATGATTGAAATATTGGACCCTCCACATTGAAGCTAACATGGCTAAGACGTCAGCAATATGATTCTCAGATCTCGGAACATGTTTGAAAGTGATCTCATCAAAGTACTCGATCATTTCAACAATGTAGGCTCTATATGGGATTAACTTGTCATGTCTGGTTTCCCATTCTCCTGTAACTTGATAAATAACCAAGGTTGAATCTCCACTCACTTCAAGAATTTTGATTCTGAGGTCAATAGCTGCTTCAAGGCCAAGAATGCATGCCTCATATTCGGCGATATCGTTAGTACATTCAAAGTCTAACCTGGCTATAAATGGGGTATAACCACCTTCTGGATTCATCAGAACGACGCCTATACCATGCCCATTGTAATTAGAGGAACCATCAAACATCATCTTCCAACAGAGACCCGACTCAGGACCCTCATCAGGACCTGGCTCTTCATAATCCTTTACTAACATAATGTCTTCATCAGGAAAGTCAAACTTGAGAGGCTCATAGTCTTCAACTGGTTGATCTGCAAGGTAATCTGACAAGATACTACCTTTGATAGCTTTTTGAGTCACATACTGGATGTCATATTCTGATAACAACATGTGCCAACGGGCAAGTCTTCCAGTCTGAGCAGGCTTTTCAAAAATGTACTTTATTGGATCCATTTTCGAGATCAACAAAGTAGTGTGACAAATCATGTATTTCCTGAGACGCCTAGTAGCCCATGTTAATGCACAACAAGTCTTCTCCAAAAGTGAATATCTCCTCTCACAATTAGTAAACTTCTTGCTCAAGTAGTAGATGGCATGTTCTTTTCGTCCAGTCTCATCATGTTGACCAAGTACGCAACCCATAGACTTCTCAATAACGGTAAGGTACATGAATAGTGGTCTTCCAGGAACAGGAGGAATCAAGATAGGAGGTTCTTGCAGATAACCCTTGATCTTCTCAAATGCTTGCTGGCAATTGGAATTCCAATCAATAGTCTGACCCTTGTAGTGTAATTTGAAGATCGGCTCACAGGTAGCAGTCATATTAGAAATGAATATGGAGATATAGTTCAGTCGCCCAAGAAAACATCTAACTTGTGTTTCAGTCCGCGGAGCAGGCATGTCCTGAATGGCTCAGACTTTATCGGGATCTACTTCAATTCCTCGTTGGCTGATGATAAAACCAAGTAGTTTTCCAGATCTAACACCAAAGGTACACTTAGCAGGATTCAATTTCAACTAGTACTTCCTGAGTTGTTCAAACAGTTTCAGCAAATGATCCAAATGGTCCTCTTCATTTTGGGATTTGGCAATCATATCATCAACATAAACTTCAATCTCTTTATGCACCATGTCATGAAAGAGAGCGACCATAACTCTTTGATATGTTGCCCCTACGTTCTTCAAACCGAAAGGCATAACTTTGTAGCAGTAGGTTCCCCAAGGAGTAATGAAAGTGGTCTTTTCTCTGTCGGCAAGATCCATCTTGATCTGATTATAACCAGAGAAACCATCCATAAAAGAGAAAACTACAAAACTGGCTGTATTATCAACAAGTGTATCAATATGAGGCAGAGGGAAATCGTCTTTTGGGCTCGCCTTGTTCAAATCCCTGTAGTCTACACACACTCTGACTCCACCGTCCTTTTTGAGCACTGGAACAATGTTGGCTACCCAATCAGGATACTTCGCAACTGTAAGGAAACCTGCATCAAGCTGTTTCTTAACCTCATCTCGAATTTTCAGAGCCATGTCAGGTCTTGTTCTTCGAAGTTTCTGTTTGATAGGCGGACATTCTGGCTTAAGTGGCAGCTTGTGAACTACAATATCGGTGTCTAAACCAGGCATATCTTGATACGACCATGCAAACACATCAGAATAATCTTCTAGAAGCTTGACCAATCTCTGCTTGATCTCGGCCCCAAGTGTTGTACCAATCTTGACCTCTTTCTTGTCTTTATCAGTGCCAAGAAAAATCAAATCTACCTGCTTTTTGTACGGTTGAAGCTCGGTGTACTCATACTCAACCAATTTTGCCAGTTCAGCAGGTACTTCAAAATCTTCATCACCCTCATCTTCAGCTTGATAAATGGGTGAATCCCAATCCGGAGTGAAAGCAGGGTCGTTGGATTCAACTAGGTTTTGGATATCACTGCAATGTTTGGGTTTATTTTATTAAATGCACAAGGAAAATGCGGAAGAAAATGCTTTTTATTTTTTATTTTTAAATTTGTAGTTTTTGAAAAGGTTTGCCAATTTCATTTTAAAAAGTGAAAGCGAAAAACGCGAATGAAGCAAATAGAATTTAACAAAATGCATTTATTAATATCGTTTTAGAAAGTGAAAAGGTGGCCCCACAAAATAATCCAGTAGCTTCGGGCATAACTATGGAATTTTGAAAACAGCAAATGAAAACATTAAATTACTTTGAAATGGGAAAAATCACGGGGATCTCTATAGCTTCCCAGTTGCTCAAAGCTGCATCACTCTTGAATACCAGGTTGCTCAGGTCTTCATCATCATCATCATTGTTGACAACATTGACTTGGAAACCTCCGCTGATAAACACCTCTTGGACGGTCTTCGGACGCTCTTTGACAGTTGTAGAAGCTTTATCATGAGTTGGTTTATAACCCAACCTGTGGCGATTAGTCTTGGTCTTGATGTCGATCACTTCTCCTTAACCTTCAGGAATTCCCCTGTCGATTGTTGATCTGGTGCTCTTGAAAGATGCAAAAGATGGATTACTTTGACCCACTATTTTTTCAACCTCCAACAAGACAGAATTGGTGATCTCAAGTGCTTGGAAATAAGTTTCCAGAGCGTCTTCATCAGCCTCAGTGTAACGGAAAGAAGATAGGTTGCTGAGCATCAGATCCTCTTCACCATGTATGATAACCAGCTTTTCATTGACCACAAACTTCATCTTCTGATGCAGAGTTGAAGTTACTGCCCCGACGGCGTGGATCCAAAATCTTCCAAGTAGACAACTGTAATTGGGATTGATGTCCATTACCTGGAATATGATGTTGAACACATGTGGTCCAATTAAGATCGGTAGCTCCACTTCTCCGATCACAGCTCTGCGAGAGCCATCAAAGGCTTTGACAATCAAAGAAGTAGGCTTCATCATAGTCTTTTTATAAGACAACTTAGTAAGAACTCTCTTGGGTAGGACATTCAGAGATGAACCAGTATCCACAAGCACCCTTGATAAGTTATCCTCCAGACACTTCACTGATAAATGTAAGGTGCGGTTGTGATTCTGACCTTCTCTCGGTAACTCTTCGTTACTAAAGCTGAGAGTGTTGCAGGCAATAATGTTAGCAATCACACTATCAAATTGTCCGGTAGTAATGTCCTGAGCGACATGAGTTTGAGCCAATATCTTCTGCAAAGCAGTTCTGTGAGCAGGTGAATTCATCAGCAGAGATAATATTGAGATCTTAGAAAGAATCTGATGAAGCTGATCAATAACTTTGTAGTCGCTTTTTTTGATGATCCTCAGAAACTCAACATCTTCATCATTAGTAACTGCTTCTTTATCCTTATCTTTGGCGAGCATAGTGGCAGTAGTGGTTTCTTTTGGCGGAGCTTCGTTGAATTGGGGAGTATAGATACGATCGCTGCAAGTCATCCTGCTTGCCCCAGCTATATTTGTCACATCTTCATTTACAGTCTTTAATTCTTCCCTAGGAATAACTTTCCCAGATTCTTTGTCAATCATGGTCACGTCATACTTCCAGGGTACAACTTTAGGATCACTGAAATGAAACGGACTTGGCTTCTGAATAATCACCGGCTTCGGTTGATTCACCGTAGGATTCACAGGCTTTGGTATGTTGAACACGGGTTTTGCAGCACTCGACCTTTGCAAATTAAACACTGGCACTTTAGTATTTGGCCCTGGTAAATTGAAGACGAGCTCAATTACAGCAACTTCATCCTTCTTCACTTTATTAACCACTTGTAAGAAACCATCATTGATCAACTTCTGAATATCATTTTGAACCCACAAATAGCCCTTGATACTGACATCACAACTTATACAAACAACATGGGAAGTAGACACTAAACCGGCTTCAAACAGCTTAGAATGGAAAACCCGGAGAGGAGTCTTGATCTGAGAAACATCAAGTATAAGGCTTTCATCAGAGGAATTGTCGATAGCATTAACAGCCCCATGGTCAGGCAAAGGATTGCTCTTGACAATCGGCTGAGGATCATCAAAAGACAGGATCTTCTTTTCAATTAACTCTCTGACAAGATGTTTAAGAGCGTAACAACTTTCGAGATCATGACCTAGCGCACCCTCATGAAATAAACAATGAGCGGCAGAGTTGTAATTAGCTGGTAGCAGATTAGGAGGTGGACCCAAAGCTCTGGTAGTAATCAAACCTTGTTGTACTAGTGAGAGGTACAGCTCAGTGTAATTCATCGGAATGGGAGGATACTGCTTGTATTGTCTCTTGTTGGGACCATTCTGGAGAGGAGCTTGATTCTTTGACTGATATGCAGGAGCGTTAGGCGCTCGTTGATAGTTGGTAGGAGCTTGTGCAGGCTGATAACCAGGAGGTTATTGATATACCGGAGGCTGATAAACAAGAGCCGGTTGCACAGGCTGATATGTAGGAATTTGCTGATTGAATGCGGGAGTAACAACGGCCACATAAGGTTGTTGAGCATACTGCACAGGATAACCTTGTTGTTAAACATAACTCGGCTGATGTTGATAAGGCTGATTTCTTCGTCTGCCTGCAGATACAACATTAGTTTCACCCTCTTTCTTCTTCTGAGCATTGAACGAAGGTTTCTTGGCATGATCTTTGGAGCTTGAACTACCAGTAGCACTTGACATCTTACCACTTTTCAGATCCAATTCCACTTTTACACCAACAACAAAAATGTCAGAAAAATTAGCAGTTACACTACCAACCATTCTCTCGTAGAATTCTGGACGCACTGTGTCAACAAACCAATCGGCTAATTCCTTCTCGGTCAGAGGAGGTTCCACTTGTGAAGCAATCTCCCTCCACCTCTGAGCATACTGTTTGAATGATTCTGAGCTCTTCTAGGACATACTAAGCAGTTGTCTTCTGTTGGGAGCCAGATCCATATTATACTTGTAGTGTTTAATGAAGGCATCAGATAGATCTTGAAAACATTTGATACGGGACTGATCCAAAGTTAGGTACCATTTTGAGGCAGCACCCTTCAGACTGTCCTGGAAACAATGTTTCATTAGCTTATCGTTCTCAACATGAGCTGCCATTTTATGGTAGTACATTATCAAGTGACTTTTCGGACAAGTAGCACCTTCATATTGGTTAAAGCTCGGAGTTTTAAACTTTGGGGGAATAATTAATCCAGATACCAAACAGACATCTCTGGCAGCAGCACCAAAGATTTGGTCACCTTCCATCATTCTCAGCCTTTTATCAATGATTTCAACATTCTCACGCAACCTCTCATGTCGCTCCTCTTCGTCATCCTTCACGTCAGGAACATCATAAATCGGCTCATTAAAGTATGGTTGCACACGAGTATGAACAACAACTGGTGCAAAGGTCGGAATCACTTGAGGAGCTTTAGAAACCAGAGGAACCAGTTGAGCGATAGAAACCACAGCAGGAGGAGGCACAAAAACAAATGGAAGGCCATATGGAGGTCCACTCGCAGTAGTAACAGGAGGTTGAGGATCCACGACATCATTAGTAATCTCGGACACAATTGTAGGCTGAGTATCCATCCTTGCATTAATGACCTGAAACATCTCCATTATCTGCCCAACACTTCCCCGAAGGTCTTCGAGTTCGTTGCTAACACGATCAAGCTCTTGATTCTGCTCCGCCATCTTTTTCTGAGCTCGGGCTCTGGTGTTATATTAATGCAGAGGACTCAGGGTGACAGCACTAGAAGTGAGAGAACCAAGGATGAGAAACCGGAGGGAAAAATGCAAATGCAAAAATAGGATGCAAAATGCAATGTAAAGGTCTCAAGGATTTCAACGGTCGATTGAGGAAATCTTGAAAAAGTTTTAGACTTTGAAATGTTGTATTTTTTTTGAATTTGCAAAGGACAGTTGAATTCCTTGAAACCAAGAATGATATGATGCTGGATGCAATGCACAAGCACACAAAAGGTCCTAGGTTAGAGGAAAGTGAGCGGAGCCAAGATCTACCCATCCCGAAAGGTAAGTACTATGGGTCAATTGTACCTGCATAACAAGGTTCTAAAGAGGTGCCCAAAGTCATTAGCCCATCTTTCAGATATTACCAACTTCCCAATTACTTGGTGGTTAATAATATTCTCAAGGGAACTTCGTTTGAGTGTAGTATCGCGTAGCAACTATTTTGAGAGTACTCCCTCATAGTCCTCGCACTACATCCTAATAAAGGCCAAAGTGGGGTTAAGGTAACTACGGTCCTCAATATCATAGGCTCCAACATCGAAAATAGTGTATGTTTTCACGATTAAAACTCGTTCAACAGTACAACTTTCGAGAGGGCCTCAATTGAGCGTGATTTTCAAGTCAACTTAGTCGGGATTCAACCCCCTATAAGCCTCGTCGAACATATCACTATCCTATCTTAAGTTCACTCAAGTCCGGGTGTAGAACTTTGTCTCACCACTCAAAGAATCATCCCAAAAGCAACAGACAAACAATTATACAAATAAACTGATAATCAAACATATAACAATAAACAAGCATGATAAAACAAGTTAGGGAAACCCACTAGTATCTGCCCAGTGAAGTCGTCATTTTCTGTTGCGGTGAAATATGGATGTCAAACTATTGATTAACTCGAATCTTAATTCATTTACAACCGGTCTTTGATTTATCCAAAGTAAAGGTTAAAGAAAGGGGAAAACCTATTTTGCATCGTAAACACAATACGGTGAAAGATCTAAGGTTTGGGGGTTGGTTAAGCTTAGGGAAGGTATTAGCATCCTAAACTTTTGTAGTACTCTACAGGAACCTCTTGTTTTAAATGCGCTATTGCTAAGTTATATGCTTAAGGGTAATGCTAAGGGTTAAAGGTAAAGAGAAAGACCTAATGGGTTAGTCCTAAGTTTACTCGCCAAGACTCGCATCTTGTGCCTACGTATCCTGGGTAGGGGATGGAATCAGAGTAATCGTAGTTCCCCTCACAGAGGGAGGAAGAGGAACTTCTTGACTATGGTCAAGGGTTCCAGGGGGAAATAAATGTTTATAGGGAAGCGCTTATTTTTGGAGTACGACGACTCCTATTTCTATGTTATAAGTTGAATTAAGAGGGTGTGAGATAAGTATTCCACGGCGGGAAACTTATATGGAGTTCAACGACTCCTAATCCCAAGGCTAGGATGAAAGGGTGGATGTCCACGGCGGGACGCCTAAGCATGAGTAAGGCGACTCGGGTCCTAAGGCTAGGATATGGTGAAGGTGAGGTATTGACTCGACGGTCAAATTGTGTAACCTTTCTAGGGGATAACGATAAAAGTGATAATGATTGGAAATGATAAATAAGCGATGAGATAATGCAAATAAGTAGGTAGCGTGAGATATTGAAATGGATAGTCAAGTTATGGATGGATAAATTAATTAGGTGATATTAGAACAGGATTATGATTAAGTTGGATGGGTGGGGAGTGATTAAGTTGTAATAGTGAAATTGATTTGATTAATGGGATCAGAAATTAAAGGTTAATTGTTTTAATTTATTTGGAATTGGATAAAATGATGATTTACTTCCGTTTCTGTCTTGATATGCTTTCACCGACAAATCTTGTGATTATGATTGCTCTTGATTGATTATCGAATCCATTATTGATTACTAATCTTATGATTCTCATTACGGGTTATTGAATCTTTCTTTGGTATTATGTCTGTAGGTGTACCATACAACCCTGTTCTTGAGGAGCAACTTTCCTGTCATGGATCTTGGTATGGTTTGATGAGTTTTAGCTTATCTTATTTTTGGAAATATTTTGAACCTGACTTGCTTATCCTTTTCACAAATGATGCAGTTCTTCTTTTTTTACTTGAACATTTCACTATTTTGTATCCAATTAAGCGTATATTATTCAAGTGCCTCCTGTTTTTATATTGATTGATATTCCCACCGCATCCTACTTTGTTTCCTATGTTTTACTTATTTCCGCTTTTTTGTTGTTACATGAACAGGTGTTATTGTTGTTTTGTACTCCCACTGCAACTTATCACAACGACACTTATACGTAGGATGGTGTTTCTGGGATAGTGATGTCAAAACCGTAGATGTGGCACTGTATTGGTGAGAACTTCACGGTTGCTGCCTTTGCAGTCATCCATGATCATAGTAAAGTCAAAAGCAGCCAACAGGATCAGGTAATTTCTTACAATGTCCATTCCTTCGTGTAAATTCACCCTAAACGATATTGGTGTGGTTACGTCGTATTCATCTTCTGAGCTAATAACAAATTCTCACATTACTAATAATAAGGTTATTGTAGGTATCGAAAAAACAAACTTCCGGGTCTCGGGGAAACTATGCGTGGATTTCTTCTTGTGCAATAACGATATCTAAGAGGTCATTCAATTCAAAGATGAGTGTTTAAACTAAAAAAATCATTAATTTCTTGTCTTCTCCATGGGTGATATGTTGATTCTTAAGCAATCATGTTTAAAACTTTTTTTAAGTTCAACTTGCTCATGCTTATCAATTGTGAATTCTCATGACAGTGTGGACCCATTTCTTCTCTATTGATTTTGCAGGAGTGTGATTGTGAACACGTTCAGCTGTTGTGGAATTTCGGCTAGCAGGATGTGGTTTTGCCAGCTAGTGAGACTCCGACCTGCAGGCACACAAAAGTTGTAGCTTGTGGTGACATTTGGTACGCGGTATTCTTACGACTTTAATATAGAATCAACCCGCGAAATGAATTGTTCTTCAGTTTCTCAATAGCTATTGGTTTTGCTTTTACCGGAATGAATATCTGCTGGGGTTGCTGCCGAGTTCTATCGAATTATTTTATGGAGATTCCTTAAAGATGTTACTGCTGAATTCTTCAGAAACCACAGATGTTCGAATAAGTTCAGGTTTGTAATCTTTTTTGCATGAATGGAGCATTATTCTTATTGCAAATTCAAAGATGATGATTCCTTTTTTTTTTGGGCTCTACAAATTTTGCTCAACAAGTATATGGTTCCTCAACCTATCATTTTCGTCCCAATGGCACAACTCCAACTTGGGGGGATCAAAAGGGGAAACTGACATGGGCGGCGCGTTGGGAGTTTATTCTGAAGATAAGGAACGTTGGAGACTGCTGTTGCCTGGTAATTTCAAAGAGTTCAGTTTCCATAGAACTATGCATGTTTGATGGCTGCATTTTGAGGGGTGGTTTGATTTTCATGAGGTTGTGCTGAAACAAATTGAGCTTGTGACTGTGCTGTCGAACACATGGAGGTTGTCATATTTGCAGAAGTTTCACTTTTCCCACAGTCCAACAATGTCAATGTAGCATAAGCGCTTTTGTCAATAATATTACTAATATGATTCATGGCTCACTTAATGAAAACAAACTTGTGGCGAACTTTGTAAAAGAAAACTGTGTCTTCAAAAATTTGCAGCTTTGAACTTAACAAATTAAGAAACTGTACGAGTTAGCACAACCTTGAAGGATCAATACTCTGTTTGTTTAGCAATTCATCTCTAATCCACAATATGTATTTGTACCCCCTCCAAACAGCTATAAAGTTATTTGCAAACTGTGAGAAAACTGAAGCTAAACAACCTATCAAGGGTCAGGCGTGAATCTCCAGGCCGCTTGCCTTTCCACTTTCTAGTGACCATGATATCCCGTAAAAGAAATCATTTATAAAGTAATAAATAATTCTTCTTCAGAATGTTATATTTAATTTTCTCTTGAACTCCAACAACACACGTATCAAGTGAACTGTTTGAAACATTTATTTCCATGGGCTGCTATCTGATGGTTTGAAAGAATTTTGAATACTTTGGTGAAATCGAAATGAAACCCAAAATGGTTCTCGATTCTACGTAAACTACAATTGTGTTTTTATGGACTTGGGCCTTCAAGCATGGGCCTTATAGTTAACTTAATTTTGCATATCTTGATGGACTATAACCTCCTTTGGATTTGGAATTAAACTTCAAACTAGCATTAAATGTGAACTTCAAGATGAAGTTGACCATTAATCCTCAAAAATTTATAGCAAAACTCAAATCAAAAATTATTATCCACACTTGCATCCATATATCATTAACACACAATTCCACCAACACTTCGCATTAATGATAGGGGGTTCAGACGTCTGAACCTTCCATAGCAAACCTGTCCTCGTAGAACACAACAAGCAACTCGTTAAACGGTTAGTTAAAACGAAAAGGTACTAAAATGAGATGCACAATGATCACTAATCTAAGGGTAAAATTTGGGGTATGACATCAACATTTAACTTAATTGTTGACTCTAGATTATATCTTAAAAGTTCATGAAAATAGTCATAGGTTCTAGTATAATCCCCCAAGAAATAACCATCAACCATATGCCTAGCAGCAAGTATTGCTCTGATTTCTTTAGTATTGTTTACCTATACATTCCACTTATTCAATGCCTATTCCTTGACATCCTTTACCTTCATCCTAGGATTCTTTTTCAAGGAATTCAGAATCCTCTTGATCAACCATTGTGTACTCATCATCTTCACATTAAACTCTCTGCTACAATTATGTTTGTCATTTACCTTCCTTACTTGCCAAGATTCTTCATTTGGCAACTTGGCCCAATAGACCTCTCACTCACAACCATACTTACATCTCACCCTCACCATTTTTTGTCATTTTTTTTGAACTTCAGGTCTCTACCATTTTATACAGCATATGAGGTTATTGCTTCCTTAATTACACTTTTTGAATTAAAATACATTTCTACCTCTCATAACGGCCCGTTACAGGAGATGCACTCCAAGTGCTAAATACATCACCCCATACAAGAATCCAAAGGCCTATTACGGGTGCCCGTAACAGGTGGGCGATTTTTCCGGATTTGTTTCCAATTTAATCTGATTTCCTCCACTTCAAGGCCTCTTAATTACTTAGATATGATCTTAAACACTTGTAATTGACATGGATTGCTAGGAGATTCTTACCATGTTTAGAATTTAGTATAAAAACTCACAGGTAGTCTTGAGTTTTTATTTAGTTTTCAATTCCTGTTTTTATTTTCACGCTTCTTTTTCCGCATTTTGTAAAAGTCTCCATTGGAGCAGCTGGATCAAGTTTATAACTCAAGCATTACTTTTTCATAAATCAGGTTCCTAATTATCGCTTTAATTATTTATCGACTATGTCTGTATCCGTAATTATTGTTTGGATTGGTTTGTTCCTGAATATGAGTGAGTAGTCCTATAAAGACTAAGGGTTATGAACCATATTGTCTGATTATTTACATGACCCGGGCTAGTTGCAGGAATTCTGTACTTTTTATTTAAAAAGTCTTAGTGTTTTTCAAAACATGCTACGAGAGTAAGAGTATTGCCTTTAGGTATTTGACTTACGCTGAGAGGGTATAAGCAATACTGGAAAGTAGACTTTTAAACAGTTAAATCCGAGTCACGAGAGTGATTGGAGGAAATCAGAAAGACACCATTTTTAATAGCTGTGCAAAATTAAAGATCACTAACAAGCATTTCTGCGCGAGCGAGAGTCAATGAATGTCCTGTTCGTTAGAGGTAAGGCAATACGCTGGCGAGAGCAGGTGTTGCTATTTTAACTATTTTTTTATAAAATGCGTCAAAAATTCCTGTTGTTGCGGTGAGAATCGGATATCAAGCTATTAATTAACTTGAATAACAAATCATAAAATTCACCACCGATCTTTAATTTATCCAAAGGAAAGGGTAAAGATAGAAGAAAATCCTAGGTGCGCTATGTAACAACGAAGCTAAGAGATTATGGGGTTCGGGGGTTGGTTATACCTAGGAAAGGTGTTAGCATCCTAAGTATCTGTAGTATTCTACTGGAACCTCTTGTTTGGTATTTGTGTGATTACTAATGTTTGCTTGCTAATGGTTATTTTCTATGGTAAAGATGCTAAAGGTAAAGACCTATGGGTATATACACTAAGTATACTTGCCAAAACATCACATCTCATGTCTACGTATCTTAACAAGGATGGAATCAGAGAAACCATAGTTCGCCTAACTAGGGTGAAAGAACTCTTGGCTATGGTCAGGGTTCCAAGGGGAGTAAGTATTCACAACAATGATACTTACATAGAGTTAATAAACTCTCTAAGTCTAAGTTGAAAACTAACTGGAGGATGACTTTAAAAAAGCCAAAAGGGGGAGGTGAGTACACATAATAATGGTACACACATAGAGTTAACAAACTCTAGACCTAAGCTCTAAGTTATAGGACTCCTAACATGGTATGCTAAGCTTTTGACTTAACAAACCAAAGGTATATAGGTTCTAACTTAAGGCTAAGTTGAGGGATCTAATAACTCTAACAAGGTCAAGGAAAGGCTAAAGATGAGTTATCTATGACATTGAGTCAATAGAGATACTATCCTTTGGACTAAGGAACAAAAAAGACAACTCTTTAGGATGAGAGCTAACAAGCTATATAACTTAGGGAAAAATTAACAAAGTTAAGAGGTATAAAAAACAAGGTGATATTCAAGTATAAAACATATATTCATTCAATTATGACGAAAACATATGATCATGGTAACAACCAAGAAGATAAAGGCAATTATGTGACAACATGAAGCAAAGATTGATAAAGTTTAGCAAATGAAAAGGTAATAACCAGAAATTCATTCAAAAAATTTTAGATTCAAATCAAATGGTTACAACCAAAGGTAATTTCAAGCATGGATGTTACAACACCTAAATAATCATGAAAAAAATTTCTCACAAGACCAAACATCATAAATGACAATTTGAAATGCAAGCATTCATGCATAAGTCAAACATTACTTATCATGACAAAGTTCAAAACTCAAGATCAACATGCATAACTCATGACAGTGTTTAAAGCATGATAACAAGACAAATAAAGTAGAGGTAAAAACCAAATATTCTTGAACAAGTATGAGACATGTGTGACATCTACATGTGGGTAGAGATATAAACATTCAAAGGATAAAATGTGAACACACAGATCAAGACTACATTACATAAGTCAAATGGAAATAATACTTGAAAACATCATGGATATAAGATGGATATGTTTAAACAAGTAGGTAACAACCAACATGTAAATTGGGGTTCAAACATGGCTTTGAAGAAGAAGATAACATTACAAAGTTCTCTCATACAAACATGTATCCTAATATTATAATCTAAGGCACAAAAAGAATTTAAAAAACATTCTAACATGATATGACAAGCATAAACCACACACATACATCAATATTCACACAAAAATGGAGGAAGATTACATGTTAAGAACATGGTAACAACCAAAGCTTCAATGACATGAACAAGAGAAGATTTCAACACACATTTACATGTAAACAACATTTAAACAAGCATGAAATCAAGGTGAATCAAAGAGGTACAATGTTACAACATCATACATGGTTTCTATAAGATGTAATGAGGTTTAAACCAAACAAACATGTAAGGAAACCATATGGAAAGATCAAAGAAAACAACAAAGTTCTTAAAAGAAACCCTAAAAAGTACAAAACTTTGAATGCTCACAAAGGAAAGAAAAATGAATCTTTTTAAATATTTCTTGACATAGATGAAAAATAGACATCATCATGAACATAATGCAAAAAGAATGGGGTCAAAATGATAAAAAAAAAACAAGAAAGTTAAGATCATTTGAAATTCCTTAAGAAAACATAAAAAAAACAAAGTATTAAAAATAAGAAAGTGCACACCATAGGGATTGAACCCACACCATCGAGGTTACAACCCAAAACTAGTACAATCTGACCTGTGCGCGTATCGTGACTAACGAAGGCATACATGTAATAATATAGTAAACACATTGAGTAAGTCAAAAAAATAACAAAAGGGTTGATCAGCAGGATCGAACCCAGGCAAGGCAAGGTTCTACCACTGGGGTCGCTGTTACATCCAAACAATATACGCCTTCAACACATTATACTTTAAAACATAACCAAATGGCCAAATCAGCACCTAGTCAGTGCCATGTCACGCTGACTGAATTTTCCACTCAGCTTCTTCTTCCTCCTTCACTACTCTCTCTTTCGTGCCCTAACAAAGACACCATGGCCAAAATTTCTATCTCATGTATCTCTCTCAAAACTCAACCATTTTTAAGTTTATAAAAATCAAAGTTGAAGCATTTTTCATAAGGATTCTGAACATGTCATTATCTCATCCTAAAAAGGACCATATAACACACGCGAAGCTCAACAATAGTGCAACAATAACAATGCTATCACATGTCAATGCAACATATATGTGACTCAAACAATATAACCAATGTTTCAAACATCTAACACACAATAATGACTATATTTTTGCTTCACAAATGAATCAATAATGGTGCATGGAAAGTGAGTTTTGAAGGTCATAATCTTACCTCTTGGAGTTAGTCCAAGGCTTCTTCAAATGTTCTTACAGAAAGGAAAGGATGACTTCCTTGACTTTGTTGATCCTCAGAGAGTTTATTTGAGTGGTTTAATGGCTTTGAAACAACTTCAAAGTTTAAACCCGTGCCTTCTTGCAACAATAGAGGTTGGAAATTATGGATATGGTTGGGCTTGATACATAACTTTTTCAATGGTTGAAACAAGTTATATTGAGTGGTTAGAGAAGGTTTGTGGTGTTTGTTTGGGAAATGCACGAGGGAAATGACTTTGGCCAGAGGTTTTGCAAAACTGGGGTGTTTTTACAAGAACTCTTAGCTACGAGAACGCAAGGGTGTTTTGGGAGGTTTCTGAGAGTTTTTTTTGTCTTTGCAATGAGGATTGACCTTCTACTTATAGAGAGAGCGGGAAGTTTGAGGAGTGTTCAGAATCTAACTTTTTACAAACTATCCACTTGCATTTCAAAGAGCTCGTGATGATGATAGTTGCTTGATTCAAGAGATCAAGTATGTAACAACCCAATTTTTATTAATTAATTATTTATATTAATTAAAAGATTTGTGGGGATTGTTTAATTGATGGATGATTAATTAAATGAAATTGGTAGATGTTTGAGAAGAGAAATATGATGGAAAGAATAGAAGAGAAAAACTTATTAAAAAAAAGTGGAAAGAAAAGAGAAAGATAGAAACATAAGAGAAAAGAAGGAGAAAGAGGAGAAAAGAGAAGGAGAAGAAGGAAAAGTTGGAAAAGCTCGAGAACAACTCTCAAACATCGATTTAACCAAGGTAAGAGTGTGAAATATCATTATCTTGTCAATGTATATGATTATGTATGCTTGGGTTAGATTGTTGGATGTTTTTCTACAACTTCCATTTTAGGGCAAAAGTGGATTTAATTGATAGAAACCGAGTTTTAACGGTAAAAAATGAGAATAAGTGGTATAATTTAGTCGAGGGAGGTTATACTAAGGCTATGGAACTGGTTTGGTGAGAATCGGTCGGTTTTGTGGAAAGTTATGAAAGTTGGGCAGTGAGGGTTTTGAAGTTCGCAGCAGCGAGTAGGTAGCGAGCGGTCCCAGACTTGGGAAGAATGGATTTGAGGTTCTTCACTGGTAGTGAAGGTTCGCTAGGATTTCTCTATGGCGAGCTGGGTAGCGAAGCAAGTCAGTAGCTTTTGTTTGCCTTCGCGAGCTTGTTCGCTAGGTGAACAGGTAGCGAGTACTCGCTAGGCGAGCCTGTTAGCGAGCGTGACATCAATTGATTTTCTCTGTGATTCCATTCCATGTTGATTTCTTAATTCGATTGTGTTCGATCCTTGTTGGAATGAATAATTGTGTGCTGTGAAGTATATGTTGTGGGTAGCGTATGGCGTGAATCCTAGATTATGAATTGTGGTCTTTAGACAAATATAATGCATTGTTTTAATTGATTAAAATGCATGATGAATGTTATTGAATTCGTTGCCGTGATGCACGATGTTGTGAATGCATATTGTTTGTATGCGATTGTGTTTGAGAATGCATGAGAATATATTGTGGATATGTATGTATTGCTTGGTAAATATATTGATGATATTGAATATGAATATGTTGTGTGTGCAATCGTGATTATAATTTGTATATGATGAATTATTTGAGAATGCATGGGATTAAGATGCGAGAACGGTCTTAAGTGCATTTGGTGGTTGATTGCATATGCATCATTTAGTCAAGAGGCAATGTTTGCTAGTTTCGTGGAGACTAGTGACTTGTCCCAAACCTAGAAGGGTGGGTTTGAAAGCTTAGGGAACGGGCTTTTGTTGTTATCGGTTTAGAAGGGCGGACCCGGTTTAAGTGTAAAAACCGAAAAATGATAACGAGTGTTGGTACCACATGGCATGAGTTGCATTGAGTCACATGGAAACGTGTAATGTTGTATGAGTGTATGTTTGTGTGAATTGTGGAGTTGAGAATTTATGGATGTGTGCATGATGAAATGTGCTTGATAATTATCCATATTTGTTTGTACATATGTTGTGATGTATATGATGATTAAAATGAATTATGGTGAGGAAATGTGGAATATATGTGTTCTATACTTGTATATATATATATATATATATATATATATATATATATATATATATATATATATATATATATATATATATATATATATATATATATATATATATATATATATATATATATATATATATATATATATATATATATATATATATATATATATATATATATATATATATATATATATATATATATATATATATATATATATATATATATATATATATATATATATATATATATATATATATATATATATATATATATATATATATATATATATATATATATATATATATATATATATATATATATATATATATATATATATATATATATATATATATATATATATATATATATATATATATATATATATATATATATATATATATATAAAATTTATATGCATTGGTTATTATGATAATATTTCTCACCCTTCTGTTGTTTTATAATGCTCTATGAGGCATTGTAGATTAGCTTTGATGGAGGTCTTTTGTGAAGTTTAGCTTCATTCTTTTGGTCGGTTATGCTCTGATATGTAGCACCAGGTAGTTAGGATTATATAGTATTCTTTTGGGATACATTTTGTATATGTATCTGATGGTAACTGTTTATGTAAACACGAATGATGTGATGAAACAAACTGAATGATATGTATTTATATGATTACATATTTTAAGTAATGCAATGTTTTGATTTTCCGCTTTAACTCTAAATATCGAGATGTGGGTGTAAGGACTAAGTTCCTCTGTTGAGCTACCCCACTGTTACATGTCTTTTGTAGAGCAGGTGTTGTATGTTATGTTGTGCATGATGCGACATACTTATTTTATACCATGTTTTAATTTTACTCTGATGAAATTTTACTATGTGATTTATTTGTTTATTTGGGGGTATAGAAGGGGGTGTTACATTAAGTGGTATCAGAGCAGGTCGGTCTGTTGACCAAGTTGTTAACGTGTTCATTCCCTTATGCATTTGGTATATGTGTGTAGCACTATCGATATGGTTGTTCTAACGAGGATTTGTTGTGGGAATCAAGAACAATGGTTGCAGGCAGGAATGATGAAGCGATTGCTAAGGCGTTGACAAGGTTGGCTGGAGCGATTGAGCAGAATCCTCAAGCCAATGTGAATGTTGGAAATAACGCTGATGATGAGTTTTGTGCTTTGGGAAGGTTCTAAAGGAATAATCCACCGATTTTCAAGGGAACCCATGAACCTGACAAAAAACAAGTTTGGCTGAAAGCGATTGAGAAGATCTTTCGAGTCATGAACTGTTCAGATACGCAAAGGGTGCAGTTTGGCACTCATATGCTTGAAGAGGAAGCTGAGGACTGGTGGGGTAATACTCTCCAAAGGTTTGAAGAGAATGAGAATGTGGTTACTTGGGATCTTTTTAGGGAGACATTTCTGGAGAAGTATTTTCCAGAAGATGTGCGTGGGAAGAAGGAATTTGAGTTCCTTGAGCTGAAGCATAGTAACTCAACTGTGGCCGAGTATGCCGCAAGATTTGAGGAATTGATTAAGTTTTGTCCTTATTATAAAACTACTAATGCAGAGAGATCCAAGTGTCTTAAGCTTGTGAATGGTCTGAGGCCGGAAATTAAGCAAGATGTTGGTTATCAAGAAATTAGGCAATTTTCTGAGTTGGTGAACAAGAGTAGAATTTATGATGAAGACAGTAGGGCTCGGCCTAGACACTACAAGAGTTTAGGTGACAAGAAAGGAAAAGGTCAATTCAGAGGAAAGTCGTATGTGACTCCTGCAGAGAAGGGGAAACAGAAAGCTGGTTACGGCAAAAAGCCAAGTGGGGGAGGAGTTTTTACTCCGGTGAGATGTTTTAAGTGCGGTGAAGCGGGACATCATGCTCCTGAGTGCATGAGTGTCAAGCAGAAGTGTTTCAAGTGTGGGAAGCCAGGCCATAAAGCTCTTGAGTGCAGAAGCGGTGCGAACGTGACTTGCTACAACTGTGGTGAGCAAGGGCACATTAGTACAAAGTTTGACAAGCCGAAGAAGACTCAAGGGAATGGGAAAATGTTCGCTTTATCAGGATTGGAGACTGCTAGTGAAGATCGATTGATCCGAGGTACGTGCTTCATTAATGGTATACCTTTGACCGCTATAATTGATACTGGAGCTATGCATTCTTTTATTTCTTTGGATTGTGTTAAGAGATTAAGTCTTGAGTTGTTTGTTATGAGTGGAGGTATGGTTATTGATACTCCTGCTATGGGTTCGGTAACTACCCCGTATGTGTGTTTGAATTGCCCGTTAAGTATTTTTGGTAAAGAATTTGGATTTGATTTAGTGTGTCTTTACTTAGATCAACTTAATGTTATTCTTGGGATGAATTGGTTGGAATTTAATCGTGTCTATATTAACTATTTTGACAAAACGGTTATTTTTCCTGAACCTGAGGATGAGGAAGATTTGTTTATGACTGCTAAGCAAGTGAAGGAATCACTGCAAGATGGTGCTAGGGTATTTTTGTTAATGGCAACGGTGAGCATTGGTGAAAGTGGAACGATTGATGCTTTACCAATTGTCCGTGACTTTCTGGAAGTTTTTCCTGAGGAGATAATAGATTTACCGCCAGAACGAGAAATGGAGTTTGTGATCGACTTAATTCCTGTAACTGGTCCGATATCGATGGCTCCATATCGTATGTCCGCATCAGAATTGATAGAGTTGAAGAGTCAAATTGAAGATCTACTTGAGAAAAGGTTTATTCGTCCGAGTGTGTCACCATGGGGTGCACCGGTGTTGTTGGTTAAGAAGAAAGAGGGTTTTATGAGACTCTGTGTGGATTACAGACAATTGAACAAGGTGACTATCAAGAATAAGTATCCACTTCCTAGAATTGATGATTTGATGGATTAGTTGGTTGGTGCGAGTGTCTTTAGTAAGATAGATCTGAGATCTGGGTATCATTAGATTCACGTGAAGGCTGAGGATATTAAGAAGACTGCTTTTAGAACGAGGTATGGACACTATAAGTATTCTGTGATGCCATTTGGTGTGACTAATGCACCATGTGTATTTATGGAGTACATGAATAGGATTTTCCATCCTTATTTGGCCAAGTTTGTGGTCGTGTTCATTGATGATATTTTGATTTATTCGAAGAGTGAAGAAGAACATGCCGAGCATCTGAGGATTGTGTTATCTGTATTGAAAGAGAAGCAGTTATACGCTAAACTTTCTAAGTGTGAATTTTGGTTGAAGGAAGTGAGTTTCCTTGGTCATGTGATTTCGAGTAGGGGTATTGCAGTTGATCCGTCGAAGGTTGAAGCAGTATCGCAATGTGAGACTCCGAAATCAGTTTTTGAGATTAGAAGTTTTCTTGGTTTGGAGGGATATTATCAAAAATTCATTGAAGTATTTGCCAAGTTATCTTTACCGTTGACGCAGTTGATTAGGAAAAGTCAAGCTTTTGTTTGGGATACAAAGTGTGAGGGAAGTTTTCAAGAACTTAAGAGAAGGTTGACGAAAACTCCTATTTTGATTTTGCCGAATCTGACAGAACCGTTTGTTGTGTATTGTGATGCTTCTTTGATGGGTTTAGGAGGTGTGTTGATGCAAGATAAACAAGTTGTAGCTTATGCTTCGAGGTAACTCAAAGTGCATGAGAAGAATTATCCGACGCATGACCTAGAGTTGGCCGCCATTGTATTTGTGCTAAAACTTTGGAGGCATTATTTGTTTCGTTCGAGATTTGAAGTGTTGAGTGATCATAAGAGTTTAAAGTATCTCTTTGATCAGAAGGAATTGAACGCAAGGCAGAGGAGATAGTTGGAACTTCTGAAAGATTATGATTTTGGTTTGAATTACCATCCGGGTAAAGCGAACGTGGTAGCTGATGCATTGAGTAGGAAATCATTACAAATGTCTATGATGATGGTAAAAGAGTTGGAATTGATTGAGCAATTTCGTGATTTAAGTTTGGTGTGTGAGAAGACTTCTTACAGAGTTAAGATGAGTATGTTAAAGCTTACTAGTGGTATTCTGGACGAGATTTGAGAAGGACAACAATCTGACTTGAGTTTAGTTGATCGGTTGACTTTAATCAATTAAGGTCAAGATGGTGATTTTCGGATTGATGAAAATGGTATCATGAGGTGTCATGATCGAGTTTGTGTTCCTGATGTCGTTGAGCTGAAGAAGAGTATTCTTGAAGAAGGGAATCGTAGTGGATTGAGTATTCATCCGGGTGCTACTAAGATGTATCAAGATTTGAGGAAAGTGTTTTGGTGGCCTCGTATGAAGAAGGATATTGCCGAGTTTGTGTATTCTTGTTTGACTTGTCAGAAGTCAAAGATTGAGCATCAGAAGCCGTCGGGTTTGATGAAACCGTTGTTTATTCCTGAGTGGAAATGGGATAACATTTCTTTGGATTTTGTATCTGGTTTACCGAGGACGCTGAGTAACTTTGAAGCTATTTGGGTTATTGTGGATAGATTGACCAAATCTGCTCACTTTATTTCTATGCGAATGGATTACCCGTTGGAGAGGTTGGCAAAGCTGTACATTGAGAGGATTGTCAGTTTGCATGGTATTCCGTCTAGCATTGTGTCAGATAGAGATCCGAGATTTACTTCGAGATTTTGGGAGGGTTTGCAAAGTGCTTTGGGTACGAAGTTGCGTTTGAGTTTAGCTTATCATCCGCAGACCGATGGTCAGACTGAGAGAACGATTCAATCACTTGAGGATCTTTTGAGAGCCTGTGTGTTGGAGAAGGGAGGAGCTTGGGATATCTACTTACCTTTGATTGAATTTACTTACAACAATATTTTTCATTCGAGTATTGGCATGGCACCGTTTGAAGCATTGCATGATAGGCGGTGTAGGACGCCATTGTGTTGGTATGAATCTGGAGAAAGTTTTGTGGTTGGACCCGAGATAGTCCAACAGACTACCGATAAGGTTAAGATGATTCAAGAGAAGATGAGGATTTCTCAGAACTGTCAGAAGAGTTATCATGACAAGAGGAGTAAGGCACTTGAATTTCAGGAAGGAGATCACGTGTTTCTTCGAGTCACTCCTATGACTGGTGTTGGTAGGGCATTGAAGTCGTGTAAGTTGACGCCGTGTTTTATTGGTCCTTATCAGATTTTGCAGAGGATAGGGGAGGTAGCCTATCATGTCGCTTTACCACCATCGCTTGCTAATCTCCATGACGTGTTCCATGTATCTCAATTGAGGAAATACATTGCGGATCCATCTCATGTAGTCCAAGTAGATGATGTGCAGGTGAGAGATAACCTGACTGTGGAGACATCACCTATGCGGATAGAGGATCGAGAGTTGAAGCAACTTCGAGGAAAAAAGATTGCTTTGGTGAAGGTCGCTTGGGGAGGACCGGCTGGTGGAAATGTGACTTGGGAACTTGAGAGCCAAATGAGGGAGTCTTATCCAGAGCTGTTTGAATCAAGTAACATTTTCGAGAACGAAAATTCCTAAAGTGGGGGAGAATTGTAACAATCCAATTTTTAATAATTAATTATTTATATTAATTAAATGATTTGTGGGGATTATTTAATTGATGGATGATTAATTAAATGAAATTGGTAGATGTTTGAGAAGAGAAATATGATGGAAAAAAATAGAAGAGAAAAACTTATAAAAGAAAAGTGGAAAGAAAAGAGAAAGATAGAAACATAAGAGAAAAGAAGGAGAAAGAGGAGAAAAGAGAAGGAGAAGAAGGAAAAGTTGGAAAAGCTCAAGAATAACCCTCAAACATCGATTTAACCAAGGTAAGGGTGTGAAATATCATTATATTGTCAATGTATATGATTATGTATGCTTGGGTTAGATTGTTGGATGTTTTTCTACAACTTCCATTTTAGGGCAAAAGTGGATTTAATCGATAGAAACCGAGTCTTAACGGTCAAAAATGAGAATAAGTGGTATAATTTAGTCGAGGGAGGTTAGACTAAGGCTATGGAACTGGTTTGGTGAGAATCGGTCGGTTTTGTGGAAAGTTATGAAAGTTGGGCAGTGAGGGTTTTGAAGTTCGCAGACACTCGCTAGCTTGTTCGCTAGGCGAGCTGGTCGCGAATGTTCGCTGCAGCGAGCTGTAGTGAGTAGATAGCAAGCGGTCCCAAACTTGGGCAGAATGGATTTAAGGTTCTTCGCTGGTAGCGAATGGGGTAGCGAAGGTTCGCTAGGACTTCGCTGTGGCGAGCTGAATAGCGAAGCAAGTCAGTAGCTTCTGTTTGCCTTCGCAAGTTTGTTCGCTAGGCGAACAGGTAGTGAGTACTCGCTAGAGATTCGCTAGGCGAGCTTGTTAGCGAGCGTGACAGCAATTGATTTTCTCTGTGAGTCCATTCCATGTTGATTTCTTGGTTTGATTATGTTCGATCCTTGTTGGAATGAATAATTATATGCCGTGAAGTATATGCTGTGGGTAGCCGTATGGTGTGAATCCTAGATTATGAATTGTGGTCTTTTGACAAATATAATGCATTGTTTTAATTGATTAAAATGCATGATGAATGTTATTGAATTCGTTGCCGTGATGCACGATGTTGTGAATGCATATTGTTTGTATGCAAATGTGTTTAAGAATGCACGAGAACATATTGTGGATATGTGTGCATTGCTTGGTAAATATATTGATGATATTGAATATGAATATGTTGTGTGTGCAATCGTGATTATAATTTGTATGTGATGAATTATTTGAGAATGCATGGGATTAAGATGCGAGAACGGTCTTAAGTGCATTTGGTGGTTGATTGCATATGCATCATTTAGTCAAGAGGCAATGTTTGCTAGTTTCGTGGAGACTAGTGACTTGTCCTAAACCTAGAAGGGTGGGTTTGAAAGCTCAGGGAACGGGCTTTTGTTGTTATCGGTCTAGAAGGGTGGACCCGGTTTAAGTGTAAAAACCAAAAAATGATAACGAGTGTTGGTACCACATGACATGAGTTGCATTGAGTCACATGGAAACGTGTAATGTTGTATGAGTGTATGTTTGTGTGAATTGTGGAGTTGAGAATTTATGGATGTGTGCATGATGGAATGTGCTTGATAATTATCCATATTTGTTTGTACATATGTTGTGATGTATATGATGATTAAAATGAATTGTGGTGAGGAAATATGGAATATATGTGTTCTATACTTGTGTGTGTGTGTGTATATATATATATATATATATATATATATATATATATATATATATATATATATATATATATATATATATATATATATATATATATATATATATATATAATTTATATGCATTGATTATTATGATAATATTTCTCACCCTTCTGCTGTTTTATAATGTTTTATGAGGCATTGCAGATTAGCTTTGATGGAGGTCTTTTTTAAAGTTTAGCTTCATTCTTTTGGTCGGTTATGCTCTGATATGTAGCACCGGGTAGTTAAGACTGTATAGTATTCTTTTGGGATACATTTTGTATATGTATCTGATGGTAATTGTTTATGTAAACACGAATGATGTGATGAAACAAATTGAATGATATGTATTTATATGATTACATGTTTTAAGTAATGCAATGTTTAGATTTTCCGCTTTAACTCTAAATATCGAGATGTGGGTGTAAGGACTAAGTTTCTCTATTGAGCTACCCCACTGTTACATGTCTTTTGTAGAGCAGGTGTTGTATGTTATATTGTGCATGATGTGGCATACTTCTTTTATACCATGTTTTAATTTTACTCTGATGAATTTTTTTATGTGATTTATTTGTTTATTTGGGGGTATAGAAGGAGGTGTTACAAAGTACAAGGCAATTGAGTTTTGAGGATGCTTATGAGTTCTAGCTTGTACTTGTGAGGTTGAGTGAGTGGCTCAATGCTGAATTTGTGGAAGGGCCATGCTTTACCAAATTGGCAATGATCACTTTATGCCATAAGTGGAATAACCTCTTGGTTTAAGCCTTAAAACCTTGTGCAATCCCTTGTAGTTTTGTGTTACACTCTGATTAAGAATATATTGCAAGTGAGCACTTCAAAACATCAACATTTTCAGCATAAACTTGGTCTTACATCATGTCATGCCAAGTTGAAACCTTGAAATTCAAGTTTATGGACATTAACTTCCTCTCTTAGAAACTCTTAGCTCACACATGCTATGAAGGAGTTCTTGTACTTTTTAGAAATCCCTAAACATCCCTTACAACTTTTATGTTTGATAGAATTCTTGAATCCAAAAGAATCATGATGAAAATTGACTCCAAAGATTATTGCATTTGATGACCAAAATCTGCCTTGAAATTTCTTAAGTGTTTTGAAACTCTTCCAAACTTTAAGACTCCATATCTCAAAATATAAGCCTCTTTTTCCCATTGGTAAGTTTGAAACTTTTTTAGTACATGATGAGTGTTGCACCCCAAAATTTGCCCTCACAATACAAGACTTTGTGTTCCAAGAAGGTTCACAAGGTTCACAAAATTCATAATTGGTCAGAAGAGTTGACAATTCCCTCAGACAATGCACCTCCTAAGCAGTGCATCCAAAACTAGGGTTTTGACTTTAATCAGGCTAAATGGACTTCCAAGACTTCAAGTGAGCTTCATAACATCTTATATGTGTATAAGAACCCCCATGTCAAGTTTCAAGACTTTTCTCAAAAGTTTGCTCAGTCAGATGATTAGATAAGTCAAAAGCAGTCAATGCAGTTAAAAGGTCAAACTGAGGTCAACTGTGGTCAAACCAAAGTCAAACTTCATGATTTTTTTTTTTGCCAACATCAAAGAGAGGTTGGGTGAGAAATATTATCATAATAACTGTAATACCCCAAATTTTGCCCTAAGATTTGTCGTCGCATTTCATTGCATTTAATCAATTACTAACAAATTTGTGTAGTCGTTTGACTTTTTGCAGGTAAATATCATATGGCATGCATTTTTTTTCTAAAAAGTAAAAATGGCACAATTGGCAGGAGGACATGTGTAAGGAGTTATGAGTGTGAGAGGTTGAGAGTTCGAATCTCACCTTTGTCATTTTTTTTTGTTTTTTATTATTTTTACTCTAAATTTTTCTATCTTTCATTAAAAAAATAACAAAAATAGTTTTTTATTATTATTTAATTATTATTTTCGTATTTTAATTAAATCATTTTTTAAAATATTATTTTTTTCACTTTTTTCTAAATTATTCATAAAAATATCCAAAAAATCATAAAATAAAAAATATTGAAAAAAATTTTGTTCTTTTTATAATATTTTTTATTTTAGGAATCAATAGGATTATTTGTTTTTATTTTAAGTTTATTTTAAATTATTTAAATTTTATTTTTTCTTAACTAATTATTTAGTTTGGGCTTTAAAATGGGCTTTAGGGACATTATTGACAATTTGGTGTTAACCCTAATTTGTTCCCTATATATACATGTGTTGCCTTGTTGGAAAAAAGGAGAGAATGAAAAAAACCTAAGAGGAGTGAGTGCCGTTTGCCGTTATTTAGTTTTCTTCTTCATCCATTACTATTGTTTCTTTTTCTTCATCGTTTACCGTTATTTCTTTTCCTTCATCTATTACTGTTGTTTCTTTTTCTTCATCTTTTACCGTTATTTCTTTTTCTTCATCTATTACCGTTATTTCTTTTTCTTTATCTATTACTGTTACGTTTATATATATATAATTTTTAAATTGTTAGAGTTTATATATATAAGATTTTTGATCGAATCATGTCGATACGATGTTTGCACATTTGTGTGCATGACGCGTGACATTTGTGTTAGTTCGATCTGGTTGCGATGATCGCATTTTTGTGTGAGCAATAATACTATTTTTTTCTTAATTTCTTTTTCTTTGCGATAAATTTTGTTTCGTCCGATTTAGATCTGGTTGCGATGAGCGCATTTCTGCGTTAGCAACATTGTTGGTTTATTTGGCACATTTAAAATTCATTATTGCTTTATTATTATTATTATTATTATTATTATTATTATTATTATTATTATTATCATTATTTATTATTATTATCATTATTATCATTATTATTACCATTATTATTATTATTGTTATCATTAATTTATTAAAATTTGTTATAATATAAAAATCTGTTTTTTAAAATAAATAACATTAACATCTTTTCCAAATTAATATGAAAACCTATTATTTTTAAGAAAAACTTTTTTTTAGATAAATTTAAAATAATAACTAAAATATTTTTTTTTAAAATAATAACTAGAACCGTTATTTATTTTATTTTATTATTGTTCAATTCAAATTTCATTATCATATTGTATCTGCTCCTCTCATGTAACCTCGCGAACTTAACAATCGCTCTTTAAATTCTGCCTTTAAATTTCTGCTTGCATGGTTTAAATTATGACATTATCTCTCTGTTTGCATGATTCAATTATCTCACGCGTTTACTATTATTTCTGTCACATTGCACACATCCGAAGGTTAGGTCTAACTGTTTGGCCGCCGCGCCAATAGTCCGTAAAACTTCACACATTCAATTTCAAATCCTCAAAACTACAAACTACAAACCCTAATTTTCACAAATGCCTCGCCGCAGGCAAAATTACAATTTTACCCTTAGCATTAGGTCAAAGAGCCGCCGCGCTCATTTTAGGGTTTCCCGCCGTGGAATCCCTAATTTAACCCTAATTACAACTTAACATTTCAACGTAGAGATTTGGAGTTTCTACACTCCACGTAAGCGTGTCCTTAAGATGCGTTTATTCCCCTTGAGACCTTGACCACAGTCAAGAAGTTTCTAACCTCCCTATTGAGGGGAACTACGATTACTCTGATTCCACTCCCGTAAGGATACGTAGGCACAAGATGCGATGTCTTGCCGAGTAAACTTAGAATTAACCCCCTTTATTATTTATTATTGCTTATTTATATTTTATTTATCTTTGCTATTTAATTATTTTGCTTATTATTTTGTAATTGTTTCTTGGATGTAAAGTTGTTTAATTATTTAATTATTATTATGGTTAGTAATTAGGGAGTGTAACAACATGTATGTAATATTAAAATAAATTTAGATCACTTTTAAATAAAGATAATTAAAATAAACACGTCACACATGTAAGTCGATTTTAATCGCCGTCTCACTTCCTAAGGATATCCCTCAAGTTGCCTACGAATAATGGTTAAGTGGGGTGTATAAAGCAAGTCCCTCAAATAGAAAAATCATCAAAGTCCCTTATGGTTGCCTTTACGAATCGAGTCCCTTTCGAAAAATGATGATAGTCCCTCCAGTTTGCTTATTACACCCCACAATGGCCTTCAAAAATCCAATTGTCCCTCACATGTCCCTTAACATCCAAAGTAAGGACTACCTACTCCATTTTAGTAGGGATAGTCTTACTAAGGAAAGGATAAAGAATAAGAAAGACCTTAAAACATTAGGGTAGGCTACTCCTAGATACTTGCTCACTTCAAAACTTTTTCACACTTAAACAAATTTCCAACAAAATTTTCAAACAAGTTTTTTTCACATCCATACACGGATTATTATTAAACTATTCTGAAATTTTTTTGCTATTCACACACTACACTTTCAAAACAATTCAAAAGTGAGCTTAAGTACCTAAGAGCCCATGGATAACCATGGATGAAAAGGGTGCTAACACCTTCCCTTTTCATAACCTACCCCCCGGACCCAAAATATTCTCTAAGGTCTTTCCTGTTCTTTTATAACCTTTCCTTATGGATAAAATAAAAGTCGGTGGCGACTCTTGCTATCCGCAACATTGTTTAAAGTCAGTTCTCCCACCGTGTTACAGAACTGGCGACTCTGCTGGGGATCTATTTAAGAGGGGTACCCTTAGGAATTAAGATCACTTTAAATTGTTTGCCTTGTTTGCTTTATTATTATATTGTTGGGGTGCTCTTATGTGTGAAAGGTCCTAACCCGGATCTAGTGTACCTTAGGTAAATGGCAATAGACCAAGGAAACTGTACGACGTATATCGATACGGTTGATCTGGTGGCCATAGTTAGTGCGACTTCTTGGTTGGTGCTTATATTCCTTAAGTCAAGTTGAGGATAATATTGAGGCTGCCATATGTTGTCAATGCACTAACTGACTTTTAGAACCCTAGTTAACTCATCTTGGCCTTTAGAAAGTAGTGAGGTAATCGGCTTTGGTGCAGACTGAAGTTGGTTGACACTCGATGCTACGCTCATTGAGATCTTAAACTTGGAGGGTTTTGGTTGGCAAGTAAGTTGCCTTCTGATCAACCACCCTTGTGAAGGATCAATGATATTGAGATCCCTTAGAACCCGGTTACTTTTGTAGGACAGGATGAACCATCTAACTTCAGGGGAGGGTACTTACCTTTAAACCTCATGCAAGCCTTTAAACCTAGGGCAATTGTGTGACTTGTTTGTGTGTGCCACATGTTTGTGATTGAACATAACATCATGACATCATCATGCATCATGAGCATATCATTTTCCCTAACCATTTCAAGGACCAAGGGATTTATTTTTGTTCTTTGTTGCAGGTCATGGCTTCTGCTCGTAGAAACACCATCAGGATCAACTTTGTAGGGATACCTGCTAAGCTCAAGGAGTTGGTTTCCCTAGTGCCTGATCATTCCCAGTTCAACAAGAGACATGGTCACTTATTGGATCTAGTTACTTCAGGGTTCAGTGAAGACATGATGAGTGTGCTGTTTCAGTTCTTTGACCCTAAGCACCATTGCTTTACATTTCCTGATTATCAGTTAGTTCCAACCATGGAAGAGTTCTCTAAACTTCTGGGTATCCCTGTTCTTGATCAGAAACCATTCACAGGCTTGGAGAAGGAGCTTAAACCTGAAGTTATTGCTGCAGCTCTACATCTGAAGAAGTCTGACATTGTTCTAGAGACGAGAAGCGGAGTCAAGGGTATTCTTGCCAAGGTATTAATGGATAAAGCTCAAATGTTCTTGAAGGCCATGAGCTATGATGCTTTTGAGGAGATCTTAGCCTTGCTGATATATGGCTTAGTGTTGTTCCCCAATCCAGATCAGTTCATAGATGTTCATGCCATCAACATTTTCCTGAGTCACAATCCAGTGCCTACATTGCTTGGAGACATCCTACATTCTCTTCACACCCGTACTACAAGGACGAGAGGAACTTTGATGTGCTGCATACCTTTACTTTCTAGGTGGTTTATTTCTCACCTTCCTCGCTCAGTAATGAAGAATGAGCAAGGGTTCAGATGGTCCAAGAGGATCATGTCACTTTCTCACTCAGACATCCATTGGTGCTCCAGATCTATGGAGAATGTCACCATCATTGACCATTGTGGGGAGTTTCCTAATGTGCCACTTCTAGGCATAAGAGGAGGCATCACCTACAACCCATCTCTAGCTTTACGACAGTTTGGTTACGCCCGGAGCGATGGTCCACATGACATGTTGATTCAGGGCATTGTGTTTGATTACGACAACGATCTTCAGGGTTACCGTCAGAGATTCATCCGAGCTTGGGGAAAGGTAAACAGGATTGACAGCAAGACACTGGAGCCTAAGTACACTATTCCTATGGGGGCTTATCTCAGATGGGTACAATCTCGTGCTCAGACACTCATGATGCCATATCCTGCCGTCCTACCAGTTACCATGGAACCTGTTGCTGAAGGAGACACAGCTTATACCATCCTTCACCCAGACATGCCTACTGATATGGAAGACTTGCAGAGATCATGGATCCAACTGAAAGAGCAAAGGGATACTTTCGAGGCTCATTACAAAGCAAGCCAAACAAGGATCCTAGAGCTAACAAAGCTAATTCATGAGGAACGAAACCTCAACTCATACCTCAACACAAAGAGGAAACGTCCATGGGAGACTTAAAACCCCATCTTTTGTACTTATTTCGTTTTCATTTTTTTGTAAACCTAAAAGGCAAAACAAGTTATTACTAATAAAAAGTTACTTTCTTGTTTGTTTAAGCAAATTTAAATCCTGCGGTCCTTGAAAACATTGCATATGCATTCCCATATCATTGCATCACAGGTTTATAATTGTGTACAGGTTTCTCATCTTCTCGCTGTTTATTTCAGCAATGGCTCTTGAACAATCAGTTAAGGATCTCCAGGCACAGAATGCACAGTTCCAAGAGCTGATCCTGAACCTATCTAAGGGGCAGGATGAATTGAAGACACTGCTGGCCAAGAAGACTAAGAAGGCTAGAAGGTCTGCTGGGTTGCTCAACATGGGAAGAAGGTTCAAAGGTCCTGCCAAGACCAAGGAACAGGTTGAAGACTATGAATCTGAAGAATCTGAGCAGGAGGGAGGCAGTCTCCACAACACTATGGGGGACTCTGATTCTGAGGCTAACTACTACCATGAGCCTAACGAAGACAAATTCAAGATGCTGGTGGATAGAATGGATGCTATGGAATTACAGAAATCATCTAGGCTGGATTTTGAGGATTTGAGCTTGATATCTGGGGTGGTCATACCCATTGGGTTCAAAGTTCCTACATTTGTTGTCTATGATGGGGTCTCTTGTCCCAAATTGCATCTGAGGTCTTATGTCAGAAGAATTCAACCCCACACTGCTGATAAAAAGTTGTGGATCCATTTCTTTCAAGAGAGTTTATCTGGAGCTCAGCTAGAGTGGTATTATCAGTTGGAGAGTGTCAACATCAGAGATTGGAATGACCTTGCTGAAGCTTTCTACAAGCAGTATCAATACAATGCTGACTTAGCCCCCACTCGCATGCAGCTTCAGAGCATGTCTATGGGTGCCAAAGAAAGCTTTAAGGAGTATGCTCAGAAGTGGAGAGACTTAGCTGGAAGAGTTCAACCCCCTTTGACTGATAGGGAGTTGGTTGATATGTTCATGTGTACGCTGAATGGTCCGTTTTACAGTCATCTCATTGGAAGCTCATCATCTGGCTTCACTGAGTTGGTCATGACAGGAGAGCGAGTAGAGAATGATATCAAGAGTGGTAAGATCCAAGTGGGCACTTCTTCATCAGGTGCTGCAAAGAAGCCTCCCACTGGGAAGAAAGAATCTAATGCTGTGTATGGTCAGCCTGATCGTAACAGAAGGCATCAGTCTGTTAGTGCAGTTCATATTTCAAATCCAACTCCTGCAACAACAGAGCAGCCTCAAGGCAACCAACAGAGGGCTAGAAGACAGTTCACGAAGATCAACATGTCAATGGCTCAAGCATTGCAACACTTGTTGAAAGCTGAACTTATTACCCTGAGGGAGGCCCCTCAGAATCCCAATGTTACCTCTCCCAAGTACAATCCCAATGCACGATGTGCATATCATTCAAACTGTCCAGGGCATGATACTAATAATTGCTGGGTCTTGAAGAACAAAATTCAGGATATGATTGATGCTGGAGAAATTGAGTTTGATCCACCAGGTACTCCAAATGTGATTACAGCTCCAATGCCAAATCACGAGAAGACTGTCAACGCCATTGATGAGGATATTGATGAAGATCTGCATGTCTATTCAGTTATGGAGTTGAGCACACCATTGTCTGTTATCAAAAAGAGGTTAGTACAAGCTGGGATCTTTCCAGGTTGTCATGAAGATTGTCTATATTGTACCTATAAGCCGGGTAGTTGCTTCATTTTGAGAGATGGGATTCAACGTCTCATGGATAAATATACTATAGTGTTTGAAAGAAGACCAGCATCTGTAGAAAGTATGGTGGATCATCTGACTCAGGGTAAGAAGATTGAAGAGGTTGACATGGTTGACAAAGTACCACTAAGAATCACTTCAAAGGGTCCCATTAAAATCACTCATCAGGGCCCAATCAAGATTACTGCTGAAGGTCCTGTGAAAGTTGTTGCTGAAGCCAGAGTAGCTCCTCTGATCATTACCACTCCTGGTCCTATTCCTTATACATCTGACAAAGCTGTGCCTTGGCACTATGGGTCTGATGTTCACATCCATGGTGTCAAGCAGGAGCCTTTACCTGATATGCCTGTTGACATTGATAATATTGCTGGATCTAGCAAGATCACTCGTAGCGGAAGAGTCTTCTCTCCTCCAGTTGCTTCTAAGAGTGCAGTTACTCCTGCTGTTACTTCCACCACTGATGCTCGGGGCAAGGGTCCTGTTATTGAGCCTGTATCTACTGATGTGCCAGCTGCTGATGACCTCTCTAAGCAGATGGAAGAAGTATTGAAAATCATTCGCAAGAGTGATTATGATATTGTTGATCAGCTGGGGCATACTCCCTCAAAGATTTCTATGCTCTCCCTGTTATTATGTTCTGAGGCTCATGCCAAGTCATTGATCAAGTTTCTAAAGATGGCTCATGTACCCAGTGCAATTTCTGTGGACCAGTTTGAGAATTGTGTTGCTCACCTGACCTATGACAACGGGTTAGGATTTTCTGATGCTGACTTGACCCCTGCCAAGAGGGATCATAACAGGGCCTTGCATATTTCAATTGAATGCAGGGGCACTACCCTGTCTCATGTGCTGATAGACAATGGTTCCTCTCTGAATGTGTTGCCTAAGGAAGTCCTGAACAAGCTGAGTCCTGAAGATACGGTATTGAAGCCCAGTAATATTGTGGTAAAGGCTTTTGATGGTTCTAGAAGAGTAGTGCATGGGGAAATTGATCTTCCAATCAAGGTTGGCTCTCAGGTGTTTACTGCTACATTCTATGTGATGGATATTCGTCCTTCGTACTCATGTCTGCTTGGTCGTCCCTGGATCCATGGGGCAGGTGCTGTGACCTCCACATTACATCAAAAGTTGAGATATCCGGTGAATGGAAAAGTTGTTACTGTCTTTGGAGAGGAAGAATACTTTGTCAGCCATGTAAACACTTTCAAGTATCTGGAAGTAGAAGGTGAATACATTGAAACTCCATGTCAGTCATTTGAAGTGGTTCCCTGGGCTGTTAAGGATTGTGTGACTCCTCTTGCTGTGAAGAAGGTTCCTGTGGTCATCAGAAACCCTCCAACAATGGCAATGGTCTCCCTCAATGATGCAAAAGCTGTGGTGGAAGAAGAGTCCCAGAAGGCTGTCCGTCGTGCCCGTGCTGTTCGTATCACCAATCAAGGGGTTATCAATGCTGTGGGAGATCAAGATGAAGACTACAACTTGGAGGCATGGATTTTTCCTACTGTGGGTGCTGGACTCAATAATTGGAAAGCTGAAGATGTTATCCCTATCTCCTTTAGTCAGGAGTAAATACTATTACTGTGTTATGTTTTTAAATTTGTGATTTCTGGAACAATTAAAACTTTCAAGCCATGTGCCTTACCCGGGGCACAATGGTGTGCTTGTTACGGGTTGTCATTTCATTTGCATACTTCATTCAATAAAATCAATGGACGTTTCGTTTTCGTAAATATTGTGTTCCTTGTCTTTCTTTTTCTTTTATTTTTGCTTTATCAGCTATGTGTTCTTACACACACCCACGTCACTAAAATGCAGATCCTCATCCACTCTGGATCCAGTTGATAACAGTTCTACTATTGCCAATTACAATTTCGAGAATCCGATCTATCAAACTGAAGACGGAGACGAGGACGATTGTGAAATACCTGTAGAGCTTGCTAGGTTGTTACAACAAGAAGAGAAAGCTATACAGCCACATGAAGAGCCAGTCGAAGTTGTGAATCTGGGAACTGAAGAAAACAGAAAAGAGGTCAAGATAGGGGCTGATTTAGAGGACAGTGTCAAGAGCAGGTTGGTTCAGATGCTACGTGACTATGTGGAGATCTTTGCTTGGTCTTATGAAGATATGCCAGGGTTGGATACGGACATTGTGGTTCACCGTTTGCCAGTGAAAGAAGATTGTCGTCCAAAGAAGCAGAAGGTTCGTCGTATGCGTCCTGAAATGTCAGAAAAGATCAAAGCAGAGGTAATGAAACAGTTCAATGCAGGGTTCTTGGCCGTAACTTCTTATCCTCAGTGGGTTGCAAATGTGGTACCAGTTCCTAAGAAAGATGGTAAGGTACGTATGTGTGTAGACTACAGAGATCTGAACAAGGCTAGCCCTAAAGATGACTTTCCACTTCCTCATATTGATATTCTGGTAGACAACACTGCTCAGCATAAGGTATTCTCTTTTATGGATGGTTTCTCTGGTTACAATCAAATCAAGATGGCACCTGAAGATATGGAGAAGACTACATTTGTGACACAGTGGGGCACCTTTTGCTATAAGGTAATGCCATTTGGTTTGAAGAATGCAGGGGCAACATATCAGCGTGCCATGGTGGCTTTGTTTCATGATATGATTCATCATGAGATAGAGGTATATGTGGATGATATGATAGCCAGGTCTCAGAATGAAGAACAACATCTTGATCATCTGCACAAGTTGTTTGAGAGGTTGAAGAAATACAGGTTGAGATTAAATCCAAACAAGTGTACTTTTGGAGTTAGATCTGGAAAGCTCCTGGGTTTCATTGTCAGTGGAAAAGGTATTGAAGTGGATCCTGCAAAAGTGAAAGCTATACGAGAGATGCCAGCTCCCCGTACTGAGAAGGAGGTTAGAGGTTTCTTGGGACGATTGAACTACATTGCAAGATTTATTTCCCAATTAACTACCATCTGTGAGCCAATCTTCAAGTTGTTGAAGAAAGATCAGGTGATGGAATGGAATGATGAGTGCCAGACTGCCTTTGATGAAATCAAGAGATATTTGCTAGAACCTCCAATTTTAATGCCACCAGTTGATGGAAGACCCTTGATTATGTATTTAACAGTATTAGACAACTCAATGGGGTGTGTATTGGGGCAACATGACGAGTCTGGTCGAAAAGAGCAGGCAATATACTACCTTAGCAAAAAGTTTACCGACTGTGAAACAAGATACTCACTGCTCGAGAAAACTTGCTGCGCTTTGGCATGGGCTGCTCGCCGACTAAGACAGTATATGTTGACCCATACTACCTTGTTGATTTCGAAGATGGATCCAATCAAGTACATATTTGAGAAACCTGCTCTTTCCGGAAGAATTGCAAGATGGCAAATGATCTTGACGGAATATGATATACAGTATACTACTCAGAAGGCCATTAAGGGGAGTGTTGTTGCTGATCATTTGGCTCATCAAGCAGTAGATGATTACCAGTCAATGAATTTTGAGTTCCCTGATGAAGACATTATGTCTGTTACCAAAGAACCTGGACAATATGACAGACCTGAACAAGGATCCCGATGGACTATGGTTTTTGATGGTGCCTCCAATGCACATGGTAATGGTGTTGGTGTTGTGATTAGCTCCCCTGAAGGTTGTCATACCCCGATTACTGCCAGACTTTGTTTCTATTGTACCAATAACATGGCTGAGTATGAGGCATGTATCATGGGTATGCAAGTTGCTATTGATATGAAGATTCAGTTCCTTGAGGTGTATGGAGATTCAGCTCTGGTAGTAAGTCAGATTAAAGGAGATTGGGATACAAAGCATGATAATCTCATTCCTTACAGAGAACATGTGTTGTCTTTGATCCCACATTTCAAAGAGATTACTTTTGGACATATTCCACGAAGAGAGAATCAGTTGGCAGACGCATTGGCCACCATGGCATCTATGTTTGAGATCAGCTGGGATGATGAAGCTCCCAAGATTACCATTGATAGATTTGAGAAGCCTGCATACTGCAATGAGATTGACACTGAAGGGGCAGAGGAGAAGCCTTGGTTCTATGAAGTGAAAAACTATCTTGAAGCTCAGGAGTTCCCTGAAGGGGCATCTGTCAAAGATAGGAAGTTCCTGAGAAGGTTTTCTGCTAAGTTCTTTCTGAGTAATGGCATTCTGTATAAGCGTAATCATGATTCAACTATGCTTCGTTGTGTGGATAAGAAGGAAGCTACAGAAATTATGGAAGAGATGCATGATGGGACCATTTGTAGTCAAGACAGTGTTCTCAGGAGGTGCCATGATACTGACTACAATGGATGGTGAAGACTTCCCACAACCTGTAAACGCAGACATAGTTAAAAAATACTACGCATAAAAAGAGACCCGCTAGGTTGACAGGCCTAGGCAAAAATAAGGGCATCCCGGCAAACCAAAAGGGTTTGGGCAAAAATTAGGGATATATATATATAAAAAGATGTACACCCGGCAAGTCGAAAACCTGAAAAGGCGGCTTGGGCAAAAAAGGGTATCCCGGTGGATTGAAAACCTGAAAGGGCAATCCAGGCAAAAGTTAGGGATTAAAGCGTATGACTATGTCTCGTTTGGATCACTCATGAAACTGCAACCAGTTGTACTACTTACTCAAGCTCAAACAGATAAAGCTTAATCCAATCGTTTCCGTCTCAACAGCAAGAAGATGAGATACTTGAGTGGCAATAGTAGAATTGAAACTCAATAGGATTATTTCCCACATAGCTGATTCTTTTTGTAAAACTTCATGACAAAATTCTCTTACTAGGGTTTATGTCTCCTTGTACAAACTTACCCGTGTATGGGTCACTTTTGATATAAATAAATTCCATCTTTTGAATCCAGATTCACTTTTACCCTATTTACATAAGCGAAACGTCCATTGGTTGTGTTTGAATGTATGTATGCCTTTGAATATGATTGATGTTTACCAGAAACGCATGTATGCTTTTAATATGATTGATGTTTACCAGAAATGCATGAAAATGCAGTAATAGTATTTACTAAGGACGAACGAGGGAAGGATTTCAACGAAGCTTCGCCGGTTCATCTTTACAAGACAGTTACAAACCATCAGTAGGACTAATCCATTTTCACAAAGTCTAATCTCCCCTGGAATTTATATCCATCTCTTTTATCCTCATACGGATATACGGGAAATTACTTTCCAATAAGGGCACGATGAACGAAGACGGGATGTTATACTTATCCTACTATCAAACGAAAACGAAGGTTATCTATACCCTACTATCCCCAACAACGGGAGGTTATCTATACCTTGTTATCCCCAACAACGGGAGGTTATCTATACCTTGTTATCCCCAGCAGACGGAGGGTTATGTATTCTTCAACAACGAATCGGGATTTATTTTCCTTGGCCAGCAGTTGTTATACAAGGATATCCAGACACTTCCAGCAGTGTCATAGCATACATACATCATTTACATCATACCATAACATATATGTCTATAGTACATTACCTAAGTGCATCATGTCATACATGCATACATAAAGCATAAACTAATGTTGTTATACAGAATGCTACCTTGTTTTCAGGTTAATTATCCAACAAACAAGCTTATGATCTTTGGGACTGCTTTATTGTAACCTCAGGGTTACTTTATCCTCCTGATGAGCTTCTTATTACTTTGGGACTGCTTTATTGTAACCTCAGGGTTATTTTATCCTCCTGATAGCCTCTCATGACTTCAAGACTGCTTTAGAGTTACTGATTGCTCTATCCTCCTGAAATCATCCTATTACTTCAAGACTGCTTTAGAGCTATTCATTGCTCTATCCTCATGAGGTCATATTACTACTTCAAGACTGCTTTAGAGCTATTCATTGCTCTATCCTCCTGAAGCCATCTAATTATTTCAAGACTGCTTTAGAGTTATCCATTGCTCTATCCTCCTGAAATCATTACTTCAAGACTGCTTTAGAGCTATTGATTGCTCTATCCTCCTGAAGACATATCACATTATTATTTCAAGACTGCTTTAGAGCTGTTGATTGCTCTATCCTACTGAAGCCATTCTATTACTTCAAGACTGCTTTAGAGCTATTGATTGCTCTATCCTCCTGAAGCCATTATTACTTCAAGACTGCTTTAGAGCTATTGATTGCTCTATCCTCCTGAGGTCAGATTTATCACTTCAAGACTGCTTTAGGGTTATCATTATTGATTGCTCTATCCTCATGAAGACATGCTGTTACATCAGTATTACTCCAGACTCCTGACAGTTCTCATTATACTACTGAAGAACTTTCCCCTAGTGGCATCTTTAAGCCCACTCAATCATGTTCAACCAACCATCAATATCACTCCATGCACTGGTGAGTGCAAATTTTTGGGCTTTTGTGTTCAATCCCCTTCAACCTTCCAGGTTACGACTGGCAAATATACCAATCTAACCCCTCAGGTTTCAGAAAATTGAACAGGGGCAGCTGTTGCACCCCAAAATTTGCCCTCACAATACAAGACTTTGTGTTCCAAGAAGGTTCACAAGGTTCAAAAAATTCATAATTGGTCAGAAGAGTTGACAATTCCCTCAGACAATGCACCTCCTAAGCAGTGCATCCAAAACTAGGGTTTTGACTTTAATCAGGCTAAATGGACTTCCAAGACTTCAAGTGAGCTTCATAACATCTTATATGTGTATAAGAACCCCCATGTCAAGTTTCAAGACTTTTCTCAAAAGTTTGCTCAGTCAGATGATCAGATAAGTCAAAAGCAGTCAATGCAGTTAAAAGGTCAAACTGAGGTCAACTGTGGTCAAACCAAAGTCAAACTTCATGATTTTTTTTTTGCCAACATCAAAGAGAGGTTGGGTGAGAAATATTATCATAATAACTGTAATACCCCAAATTTTGCCCTAAGATTTGTCGTCGCATTTCATTGCATTTAATCAATTACTAACAAATTTGTGTAGTCGTTTGACTTTTTGCAGGTAAATATCATATGGCATGCATTTTTTTTCTAAAAAGTAAAAATGGCACAATTGGCAGGAGGACATGTGTAAGGAGTTATGAGTGTGAGAGGTTGAGAGTTCGAATCTCACCTTTGTCATTTTTTTTTGTTTTTTATTATTTTTACTCTAAATTTTTCTATCTTTCATTAAAAAAATAACAAAAATAGTTTTTTATTATTATTTAATTATTATTTTCGTATTTTAATTAAATCATTTTTTAAAATATTATTTTTTTCACTTTTTTCTAAATTATTCATAAAAATATCCAAAAAATCATAAAATAAAAAATATTGAAAAAAATTTTGTTCTTTTTATAATATTTTTTATTTTAGGAATCAATAGGATTATTTGTTTTTATTTTAAGTTTATTTTAAATTATTTAAATTTTATTTTTTCTTAACTAATTATTTAGTTTGGGCTTTAAAATGGGCTTTAGGGACATTATTGACAATTTGGTGTTAACCCTAATTTGTTCCCTATATATACATGTGTTGCCTTGTTGGAAAAAAGGAGAGAATGAAAAAAACCTAAGAGGAGTGAGTGCCGTTTGCCGTTATTTAGTTTTCTTCTTCATCCATTACTATTGTTTCTTTTTCTTCATCGTTTACCGTTATTTCTTTTCCTTCATCTATTACTGTTGTTTCTTTTTCTTCATCTTTTACCGTTATTTCTTTTTCTTCATCTATTACCGTTATTTCTTTTTCTTTATCTATTACTGTTACGTTTATATATATATAATTTTTAAATTGTTAGAGTTTATATATATAAGATTTTTGATCGAATCATGTCGATACGATGTTTGCACATTTGTGTGCATGACGCGTGACATTTGTGTTAGTTCGATCTGGTTGCGATGATCGCATTTTTGTGTGAGCAATAATACTATTTTTTTCTTAATTTCTTTTTCTTTGCGATAAATTTTGTTTCGTCCGATTTAGATCTGGTTGCGATGAGCGCATTTCTGCGTTAGCAACATTGTTGGTTTATTTGGCACATTTAAAATTCATTATTGCTTTATTATTATTATTATTATTATTATTATTATTATTATTATTATTATCATTATTTATTATTATTATCATTATTATCATTATTATTACCATTATTATTATTATTGTTATCATTAATTTATTAAAATTTGTTATAATATAAAAATCTGTTTTTTAAAATAAATAACATTAACATCTTTTCCAAATTAATATGAAAACCTATTATTTTTAAGAAAAACTTTTTTTTAGATAAATTTAAAATAATAACTAAAATATTTTTTTTTTAAAATAATAACTAGAACCGTTATTTATTTTATTTTATTATTGTTCAATTCAAATTTCATTATCATATTGTATCTGCTCCTCTCATGTAACCTCGCGAACTTAACAATCGCTCTTTAAATTCTGCCTTTAAATTTCTGCTTGCATGGTTTAAATTATGACATTATCTCTCTGTTTGCATGATTCAATTATCTCACGTGTTTACTATTATTTCTGTCACATTGCACACATCCGAAGGTTAGGTCTAACTGTTTGGCCGCCGCGCCAATAGTCCGTAAAACTTCACACATTCAATTTCAAATCCTCAAAACTACAAACTACAAACCCTAATTTTCACAAATGCCTCGCCGCAGGCAAAATTACAATTTTACCCTTAGCATTAGGTCAAAGAGCCGCCGCGCTCATTTTAGGGTTTCCCGCCGTGGAATCCCTAATTTAACCCTAATTACAACTTAACATTTCAACGTAGAGATTTGGAGTTTCTACACTCCACGTAAGCGTGTCCTTAAGATGCGTTTATTCCCCTTGAGACCTTGACCACAGTCAAGAAGTTTCTAACCTCCCTATTGAGGGGAACTACGATTACTCTGATTCCACTCCCGTAAGGATACGTAGGCACAAGATGCGATGTCTTGCCGAGTAAACTTAGAATTAACCCCCTTTATTATTTATTATTGCTTATTTATATTTTATTTATCTTTGCTATTTAATTATTTTGCTTATTATTTTGTAATTGTTTCTTGGATGTAAAGTTGTTTAATTATTTAATTATTATTATGGTTAGTAATTAGGGAGTGTAACAACATGTATGTAATATTAAAATAAATTTAGATCACTTTTAAATAAAGATAATTAAAATAAACACGTCACACATGTAAGTCGATTTTAATCGCCGTCTCACTTCCTAAGGATATCCCTCAAGTTGCCTACGAATAATGGTTAAGTGGGGTGTATAAAGCAAGTCCCTCAAATAGAAAAATCATCAAAGTCCCTTATGGTTGCCTTTACGAATCGAGTCCCTTTCGAAAAATGATGATAGTCCCTCCAGTTTGCTTATTACACCCCACAATGGCCTTCAAAAATCCAATTGTCCCTCACATGTCCCTTAACATCCAAAGTAAGGACTACCTACTCCATTTTAGTAGGGATAGTCTTACTAAGGAAAGGATAAAGAATAAGAAAGACCTTAAAACATTAGGGTAGGCTACTCCTAGATACTTGCTCACTTCAAAACTTTTTCACACTTAAACAAATTTCCAACAAAATTTTCAAACAAGTTTTTTTCACATCCATACACGGATTATTATTAAACTATTCTGAAATTTTTTTGCTATTCACACACTACACTTTCAAAACAATTCAAAAGTGAGCTTAAGTACCTAAGAGCCCATGGATAACCATGGATGAAAAGGGTGCTAACACCTTCCCTTTTCATAACCTACCCCCCGGACCCAAAATATTCTCTAAGGTCTTTCCTGTTCTTTTATAACCTTTCCTTATGGATAAAATAAAAGTCGGTGGCGACTCTTGCTATCCGCAACATTGTTTAAAGTCAGTTCTCCCACCGTGTTACAATGAGAGCTACAAATTGGCCTTTGGAACTCAAAAAATGGACGTGAAGATTGAAAGTTATGATCTTTCAAAGTTGGCATCAAAACTAGGGTTTTTCACCACACTTATAAAAAATTCAAATACTCAAGTTTACCCCTTTTGCAAGAAACCTAAAAAATATTGATTTTCCATGATCAAACTCAATGATCAAGCATGTTTCGATGAAATTTGGATTGAATGCTTCAATTTGGGCCAAAAACCCTAAAAGTCAAAAGGTTGACTTTGTCAGATAAAGCTTGTGTATCAGATGAATTCAACTGTGTGATCTTCAATGAACTTTCATCTTTGAAATTTTCAATCATTATGGATAGACTCCAAGGATATATATGAAAATGTTGAATCAAGTCCCAAGGCTTTGGATTATGCTTGGACCAAAATCAGAGCACAATTGACTTTTTCTTGATGAAACCCTAATTTAGGGTTAGCTGAAATTAGACTTCAATGATCTTGCAATGAGATCAATTAGCACCTGATTCTTGTTGAATATAAGCCTCTTGAGTGTATGGAAACTTGATTTGATGATGATAAATCCAAAACATTGGCTGACCAAGCAATAATCCTCTTGATTCCAAAGGTGCAAAACCCTAATCCAGATGGAACTCACACAAGAGCAAACTCGAAACAAAGTTAGGGTTAGAAAATATGCTTGCTGCTCCTAGAATGGTGATGGGATCTAGGGTCAAAATTTGGGGGATAACGTAACACCCTTCTAAACCCCACGAAAAACATATGAATAATCAGAGTAAATTTTCATGCATTTACGAAAGGCGTTACACATAACTTTCAAAACATCAAAACACCTGTCATACTCATAAACACTTTAATAAAGAATCATGCTTTTCACAATTTCACTTTGCATGTAGCAGCAAATTCATTTTATAACATAATACCCTTAACGGAAACATCCGTGTTCATCACATAAGCCAACATCATAATATTTCACTGAATATAAAAACATAACAATAGAGTACATAATGTATCTCTAAAACATAAACCAAGCGATCCTAGTGTTACATGACCAGAGCATGACTCGACCCAACATAATTAAATTACTAAACGGCTACACCAATGGCGACTTCATAACTACGAGCAAAACTACTCCTTGATACCTGCACGATGTAATGTAGGACATCATTCCAGCATAAGGGTGAGAAATATTATCATAATAACAATGCATATAATCATATATAAATGCACAAATACAGAATACATATATTCCACATTTTCTCACCACAATTTATATAAACATATACAATCATGTTTATTCACAACTCTCAATTACACAAATCATGCACATACACATATTTTCATACAACAATCATATTTATACCATATGACTCATATAAAATCCATCAACTCTCATCATTCCACATAAACATACATATATTATGTTTATTCACCAATTCACATTTACACAATTCACAACTCTCCAATCAACAATTTATACTCATAAGCATACTTTCACATAATAATCACATATTCGCATTCTCAATTACACAAGTCATTTACATACACAGATGCATAACTTCATACAACAATCATATATTCATACCATGGGACTCAATGCAACTCATGTCATGTGGTACCAACACTTGTTATCATTTTTCGGTTTTTACACTAAAACCGGGTCCACCCTTCTAGACCGATAACAACAAAAGCCCGTTCCCTAAGCTTTCAAACCCACCCTTCTAGGTTTGGGACAAGTCACTAGTCTCCACGAAACTAGCAAACATTGCCTCTTGACTAAATGATGCATATGCAATCAACCACCAAATGCACTTAAGACCGTTTCCGCATCTTAATCTCATGCATTCAAATAATTCATCACTCAAGAATTATAACATGATTGCACACACAACATATTCATATTCAATAACATCATATTCATCGAGCAATGCACACATATTCACAATATGTTCCCATGCATTCTTCATAACATCACATACAAACAATATGCATTCATAATTCAATATCATCACAATATTATCGAGCAATGCACACATATTCATAATATGTTCCCATGCATTCTTCACATACAATAACATATAATCGATATATATATATATATATATATATATATATATATATATATATATATATATATATATATATATATATATATATATATATATATATATATATATATATATATATATATATATATATATATATATATATATATATATATATATATATACACAACATCGTGCCAAACGACAACAAACCTCATCACAATTTATCATGCATTTTTAATCAATTTAAAACAATGCATTATATACGCCAAAAGGCCACATTTCATAATCAATTCCACAATCTAGGATTCACGCCTTACGACTACCCACAACATATGTTTCACAGCACACAATTACTTATTTCCAACAAGGATCGAACACAATCGAACCAAGAAATCAACATAGGATGAAATCTCAAGAAAACCAAATGTTGTCACGCTCGCTAGCATGCTCGCCTAGCGAGTCCCTAGCGAGTGCTCGTTACCTGTTCGCCTAGCGAACAAGCTCGCGAAGGCAAACAAAAGCTACTGACTTCGTTCGCTACCTCGCTCGCTTAGCGAAGGCCTGGCGAATTCTCGCTACCTCGCTCGCTCCCAGCGAAGAAGACCAATTCCATTATGTCCAAGTCTGGGACCTCTCGCTACAGCTCGCTGCAGCGAACGCTCGCGACCAGCTCGCCTAGCGAACGTGCTAGCGAGTGTCTGCAAACTCAAAAACCCTCACTGTCATCAATCTTCAACTCTTCACAAAATCGACCGATTCTCACCAAACCAGTTCCTATATTCTTAGTCTAACATCCTTCGATTAAACTACACACTTTATTCTCGATTTTAACCGTTAAAATTTCGATTCTACCAATTAAACCCATTTATTCCCTAGAATGGAAAATGGAGAAAACATCCAAACAATCCAAACCAATCATACATGATCATATACATTGACAATATAATGATATTTCACACCCTTACCTTGATTAATCGGAAGCTAGAAGTCGTTCTTGATGATTCCAAGCTTTCCCCCTTTTTCTCCTCTCTTTCTCTTCTTCCTCTTTCTTTCTACTCTTCTTTCTCTTATGTTTTCCTTTTTCTTTCCTTTCTCTCTACTTTTTTTTATATCTCTTTCTATAATATTTCCTTCCATCATAATTCTTCTCTCAAAATATCTACCAATTCATTTTCTCGTAAAATATCCCATCTCATCATTAATTGGAGAATATTTAGTAAATCCACATTATTCTACCAAACATAATAAATCAGTTAAATCCATTAACTCATAGGAATTAAATAAATCCAATAATTCATTTAATTCAAAAAAATCACAAAAAAACTAATTAATTAGTACAATTAATCAATCATTGAAAATTGAGCTGTTACAACCCTCCCCCACTTTAGAAATTTTCGTCCTCGGAAATGCTACTTGATTCAAACAACTCTAGATACGACTCTCGCATCCTAATCTCCCAAATTACCTCCACCAAAGGAATCCCTTTACCTCGAAGTTGCTTCTCGTTCATCAACCTGAACTAGCAATGCCTCAACAGTCAAATCATCTCCCACTTGTACACTGTCCATCTGAATCAATGCACCTCCTCAGCTTAGACACATGAACACATTATGCAATTCCCACAAGCGACAGCGGTAAAACAGTCTAACATGCTATTTTTCCCACGCTTCCGCTGCGCCACTCTGATACAGATCAACAAAACACAGTGGGTGCTTCCGAGACCTCAAGCTCGACCAACACCAATTACTATCGTAACCCTCAAAACACGTCTTTTCTTGGATCCTTTTGATCTTTCCAATCGTCTCTTTCTCAATCTCAGGTCCGAGTACGACACTTTTGCCGGACACACATCAACACAAAGGAGTCCTACACCTCCTACCATACAAAGCCTCATACGATGTCATTCCGATACTTAGAATGAAAGTGGTTATTGTAGATAAACTCAACCGGTGACAATTAGCTATCCCCTGATCCATCTTGATCCAACGCACAAGCTCTCAATAAATCTTCTACATACTGGATAGTTCTCTCTGTCTGTCCATCCGTCCACGGATGCTATTCAGAGTTCAACTGCAACATGACACTCAAAGCGTCTGCAAACTCTCCCAAAATCTCAATGAAGAACTCAGATTCCCATCTGACACAGTATTCGACGACATCTCATACAACTTCACAACTTCATCGATATACATCTCAGCTAGCTTCAGCATAGACTGATTCACCCTCATTGGTAAGAATTGAGTTAATCTTGTCAATCCATTCATAACCACCCAAATCGAATCATATCCCTTCAAATTATTTGGAAAACCTGTTACAAAATCCATGGGAATACTATCCCATACCACTCAGAAATATTCAACAGTTGTATCAGGCCCAACAGTCTCTGACGTTCAAACTTCGACTTTCAACAAGTCTAATCAGCCTATACAAACTCAACCACTTCTCTCTTCATCTATGGCCATCCAAATAATTTCCTTAAATTCGGCCACATCTTCATAGCACCTGGATGGATACTCAATCTATCTCAATGTCCTTCTTCTAGAGTACTCTTATCCAACTTACACTATTTAGAACACAACTCCATCACGACATCTCATACCATTCCCATCAATCTAAAAATCGGCTCTTCGACTTAATCCATTAAATTCAGTCAATCTATTAACTCAAATTAGAATTCCGACCTCCTCGAATCTCATCAAGAATACCAATAGTCAGTCTCAACATACCAAGCTCAATTCCATAAAAAGTCTCTTAACAACCCAATCTCATATCACAAATTTGCTCAATCAGTTCTAACTTCATTACCATCATCATCGGTATATGCAGAAATTTCCAATTATTTCCTCTGCTTCATATTCAACTCTTTCAAATCAAACAAATACCTTAAGCTCTTAAGATTACCAACCATCTCAATTCTCACACTAGCCAATTGAGGCCTCCAAACTCCGGCACAGACACACAACAACCAATTCTAAATCACTTGTCAAATAATCCCTCTTATGTACTTTAAGTTGCCTTAAAGCATAACTAAAACTCACTGATGTTGCATTAACATATCTCCCAATCATATTAACAAAGCATCACAAAACACAACGAACAGTTTTGTCGGATTCGGCAAAAATCAACACACGAGCTGTTGACAGCTCTCCCACAAACTCTCTGAACTTCTTCACAGTGGCATATAACTGCTTCCTCTCCAACACTGATAACTCAAGTTCCCGATGCTCAACATGATCCTCTATACTCTTCGAATATATCAAAATATCATCGGCTAACACAACCATCGACTCACCCAATTAAGTATGGAAAATCCCATGCCAAACAGGCGCTCAATTTGCGAGTTATGACGGAAACACGAACCGTACTTTCCGCACTTACTACAACATCCAAACAAATTCCATTAATAAATAAATTAATTCCATGTTACTACTTCACCATCACATAGAGCATTGTAATAACTTCTAACGCTTCTAATCTTGCGTTATTCCGAGTTACGGTTCTCCCGTTACGACAAAATACGAAAACAACATTTCCACATTTAGAAGGTCACTCAACACATCTTCAACTCTTGAAATGTTTAAAGGTCTAATTATACCAATATTTTATTCCACATCTTACTTTCTTTAATAATCACCAGAAGTCACTATCCACCCTTTACATACTCGACCTCATAATTTGTTGCCGTAGCATACACACCAGACACAAGTCTCAAAACTAATCAATTAATTTAATTCCTTGACTATCCAAATAGATACATATAATATGGAGCTCTCAATATCAGACTAGTTTCCGTAACTAAGTCAATCACAACTCCACTTCACGTCCTGGTTGTATATCACTATCTTGTCAGGATAACTTCCAAACAACCACAATTACTCGGCAGACCGCCAACTTCCCACTTTCATTAACACTCAAAATTCCCATCAAAATTAAAAATCTCAACACTGTCCTGCGCCGACTCATCAAAACAATTCTGAAGCACTTAGCTACTCAAGACAATTCATTGCATCACGCCATCTAAGCTTGTAAGACACATCTATCCCATCCAACACAATCCCAACTACTATCAACAAGAGATTAAGGGTGATCAGTTTCTCAATTTGTCAATAGACAACCGAAAATCATGATGGGGCATAAACCATCTTTACTAAACTATAAGAGCGTTTAACCACACACTGAGCTACAACTCCACACTTGCAGCATCTTGGAGAAGCACGACATTCTCCCCCACTTATTTCAATCTCACTCCTGCAAACAAGGGTTAGAAAAACAAACGTGTATCGACAGTGTTTTCACACACATGTCGCATACAAGGGAACAAACAACATTAAACAACTTGGCCAGACGGACCGACCTGCTATGATACCACTAATGTAACACCCTTCTAAACCCCACGGAAAACATATGAATAATCAGAGTAAATTTTCATGCATTTACGAAAGGCGTTACACATAACTTTCAAAACATCAAAACACCTATCATACTCATAAACACTTTAATAAATAATCATGCTTTTCACAATTTCACTTTGCATGTAGCAGCAAATTCATTTTATAACATAATACCCTTAACGGAAACATCCATGTTCATCACATAAGCCAACATCATAATATTTCACTGAATATAAAAACATAACAATAGAGTACATAATGTATCTCTAAAACATAAACCAATCGATCCCAGTGTTACATGACCAGAGCATGACTCGACCCAACATAATTAAATTACTAAACGGCTACACCAATAGCGACTTCGTAACTACGAGCAAAACTACTCCTTGATACCTGCACGATGTCATGTAGGACATCATTCCAGCAGAAGGGTGAGAAATATTATCATAATAACAATGCATATAATCATATATAAATGCACAAATACAGAATACATATATTCCACATTTTCTCACCATAATTTATATAAACATATACAATCATGTTTATTCACAACTCTCAATTACACAAATCATGCACATACGCATATTTTCATACAACAATCATATCTATACCATATGACTCATATAAAATCCATCAACTCTCATCATTCCACATAAACATACACATATTATGTTTATTCACCAATTCACATTTACACAATTCACAACTCTCCAATCAACAATTTATACTCATAAGCATACTTTCACACAATAATCATATATTCGCATTCTCAATTACACAAGTCATTTACATACACAGATGCATAACTTCATACAACAATCATATATTCATACCATGAGAATCAATGCAACTCATGCCATGTGGTACCAACACTAGTTATCATTTTTCGGTTTTTACACTTAAACCGGGTCCACCCTTCTAGACCGATAACAACAAAATCCCGTTCCCTAAGCTTTCAAACCCACCCTTCTAGGTTTGGGACAAGTCACTAGTCTCCACAAAACTAGCAAACATTGCCTCTTGACTAAATGATGCATATGCAATCAACCACCAAATACACTTAAGATCGTTCCCGCATCTTAATCCCATGCATTCAAATAATTCATCACTCAAGAATTATAACATGATTGCACACACAACATATTCATATTCAATAACATTATATTCATCGAGCAATGCACACATATTCACAATATGTTCCCATGCATTCTTCACAACATCGCATACAAACAATATGCATTCATAATTCAATATCATCACCACATTATCGAGCAATGCACACATATTCACAATGCACACATATTCACAATATGTTCCCATGCATTCTTCACATACTATAACATATAATCGATATATATATATATATATATATATATATATATATATATATATATATATATATATATATATATATATATATATATATATATATATATATATATATATATATATATATATATATATATATATATATATATATATATATATATATATATATATATATATATATTCACAACATCGTGCCAAACGACAACAAACCTCATCACAATTCATCATGCATTTTTAATCAATTTAAAACAATGCATTATATACGCCAAAAGGCCACATTTAATAATCAATTCCACAATCTAGGATTCACGCCTTACGGCTACCCACAACATATGTTTCACAACACACAATTACTTATTTCCAACAAGAATCGAACACAATCGAACCAAAAAATCAACAAAGGATGGAATCTCAAGAAAACCAAATGATGTCACGCTCGCTAGCATGCCCGCCTAGCGAGTCCCTAGCGAGTGCTCGCTACCTGTTCGCCTAGCGGACAAGCTCGCGAAGGCAAACAGAAGCTACTGACTTCGTTCGCTACCTCGCTCGCTTAGCGAAGGCCTGGCGAATGCTTGCTACCTCGCTCGCTCCCAGCGAAGAAGACCAATTCCATTATGTCCAAGTCTGGGACCTCTCGCTACCTACTCGCTACAGCTCGCTGCAGCGAACGCTCGCGACCAGCTCTCCTAGCGAACGTGCTAGCGAGTGTCTGTAAACTCAAAAACCCTCATTGTCGTCAAGCCTCAACTCTTCACAAAATCGACCCATTCTCAGCAAACCAGTTCCTATAGTCTTAGTCTAACATCCTTCGATTAAACTACACACTTTATTCTCGATTTTAACCGTTAAAACTTCGATTCTACCAATTAAACCCATTTATGCCCTAGAATGGAAAATGGAGAAAACATCCAAACAATCCAAACCAATCATACATAATCATATACATTGACAATATAATGATATTTCACACCCTTACCTTGATAATCGGAAGATAGAAGTCGTTCTTGATGATTCCAAGCTTTTCCCCTTTTTCTCCTCTCTTTCTCTTCTTCCTCTTTCTTTCCACTATTCTTTCTCTTATGTTTTCCTTTTCCCTACCTTTCTCTCTACTTTTCTTTTATATCTCTTTCTATAATATTTCCTTCCATCATAATTCTTCTCTCAAAATATCTACCAATTCATTTTCTCGTAAAATATCCCATCTCATCATTAATTGGAGAATATTTAGTAAATCCACATTATTCTACCAAACAGAATATATCAGATAAATCCATTAACTCATAGGAAGTAAATAAATCCAATAATTCATTTAATTCAAATAAATCACAAAAAAACCAATTAATTAGTACAATTAATCAATCATTGAAAATTGGGCTGTTACATATAACACCCATAATATAAGTGCTTAGATCATGTGGAGAAGTCTAGGATATGAGTCATAACCCTATGTCCTGCTTGCTTTATATATTTTTACTCGCTTTTAAGCTGTTTTGCTATAATTGCTTTTATGTTTAAGTTGTTTTCAAAACCCATTATTCAGCCACTCTAGCTTTACAACGATAAGATATAAATCTATATTTAACCATTGGTCTCTGTTGTTTGATACTTTTTAATACTCTGACATTAGTCGTGCACTTGCGACGCGTCAGGCATTTCCTTCTGTATCACAAAAATTGGGCACTTCTTCCTTTTAAATCTACTACTATCATCGCTCTCACAACCACTTTGCAGATCTTCACTATCATTATCACTCACTTTAAATTCTTCTTTATCCTCTTCCCACTTTTCCCCCCTTTTCCCTTTTCATCACTTTCATATCCAATCAGATTATCAAGTTCATCTTCCTCCATCTCATTCATCTCATCATACCCATCAGAGATCCTCAAATGATACTTTCATAGCACCATCATAATGGTAGCTGTCATCCTCACTGTCATCAGAACTGTAATCTTCATGTATCTCTCCAACATTGTCGATACCACTCTGTAACACGGTGGGAGAACTGACTTTAAACAATGTTGCGGATAGCAAGAGTCGCCACCGACTTTTATTTTATCCATAAGGAAAGGTTATAAAAGAACAGGAAAGACCTTAGAGAATATTTTGGGTCCGGGGGGTAGGTTATGAAAAGGGAAGGTGTTAGCACCCTTTTCATCCATGGTTATCCATGGGCTCTTAGGTACTTAAGCTCACTTTTGAATTGTTTTGAAAGTGTAGTATGTGAATAGCAAAAAAATTTCAGAATAGTTTAATAATAATCCGTGTATGGATGTGAAAAAAACTTGTTTGAAAATTTTGTTGGAAATTTGTTTAAGTGTGAAAAAGTTTTGAAGTGAGCAAGTATCTAGGAGTAGCCTACCCTAATGTTTTAAGGTCTTTCTTATTCTTTATCCTTTCCTTAGTAAGACTATCCCTACTATAATGGAGTAGGTAGTCCTTACTTTGGATGTTAAGGGACATGTGAGGGACAATTGGATTTTTGAAGGCCATTGTGGGGTGTAATAAGCAAACTGGAGGGACTATCATCATTTTTCGAAAGGGACTCGATTCGTAAAGGCAACCATAAGGGACTTTGATGATTTTCTTTTTGAGGGACTTGCTTTATACACCCCACTTAACCAATATTCATAGGCAACTTGAGGGATATCCTTAGGAAGTGAGACAGCGATTAAAATCGACTTACGTGTGTGAAATGTTTAATTTAATTATCTTATATTAAAATGATCTAATTTATTTTTTTAGATATCATACATATTAGCACTCCCTAATTACTAACCATAATGATAATAATAATTAAATAATTACAATTTACATCCAAGAGGCAATTACAAAATTATAATAAATAAAATAAATAGTAAAATATAATCAAGATAAATATAATAAAAAAAAATAACAAATAAGTAAATAAAATATTGGGGTTAGTAAATAATAAGAAAAATTAAATAAGGTTGGTATAAATATAAAGTTAGTGAAAATAATTAGTTGAAACAATAATAATGAGAAAAATAGACAAAGTTAGAAAAAATAATAAGATAGAAATTTCAAAATAATAATAAGCAACAAAATATGATTAGCAATAATAATTAATTAATAACGTGACTAAACATAAGATTTGATTTTTATTTAGAAACATAAATGATTAAATAATTACTATAATATAAAGTTCTAAATATCATAAGATTTGATTTTTATTTAGAAACATAAATGATTAAATAATTACTATAATATAAAGTTCTAAATATAACATAATTATAAATTTCTTAATCATTTACAAAAATTTAATTATCTCTAATTATATATTAACAATTATTAAGAAAAATATTTACACATTATGATGAAAACAAATTTTAACTAATCAATAATCACATTCACCAAAATTTTACATTAAGTATTTATAAGGTTTAATTTTATTTACAAAAATTTACAAGAATTATAATAAATATATACATAGAATCATATAGAAAATTAAAATCAGGTTTTCATATTAATTTGGAAAAGATGTTAATGTTATTTATTTTAAAAAAACAGATTTTTATATTACAACAAATTTTAATAAATTAATGATAACAATAATAATAATAATGATAATAATGATAATAATAATAAATAATGATAATAATAATAATAATAATAATAATAATAATAATAATAATAATAATAATAATAATAATAATAAAGCAATAATGAATTTTAAATGTGCCAAATAACCCAACAATGTTGCTAACGCAGAAATGCGCTCATCGCAACCAGATCTAAATCGGACGAAACAAAATTTATCGCAAAGGAAAAGAAATTAAGCAAAAAATAGTATTATTGCTCACACAAAAATGCGATCATCGCAACCAGATCGAACTAACACAAATGTCACGCGTCATGCACACAAATGTGCAAACATCGTATCGACATAATTCAATCAAAAATCTTATATATATAAACTCTAACAATTTAAAAATTATATATATATATATATATAAACGTAACAGTAATAGATAAAGAAAAAGAAATAACGGTAATAGATGAAGAAAAAGAAATAACGGTAAACGATGAAGAAAAAGAAACAATAGTAATAGATGAAGGAAAAGAAATAACGGTAAACGATGAAGAAAAAGAAACAATAGTAATGGATGAAGAAGAAAACTAAATAACGGCAAACGGCACTCACTCCTCTTAGGTTTTTTTTCATTCTCTCCCCTCCTTTCCAACAAGGCAACACATGTATATATAGGGAACAAATTAGGGTTAACACCAAATTGTCAATAATGTCCCTAAAGCCCATTTTAAAGCCCAAACTAAATAATTAGTTAAGAAAAAATAAAATTTAAATAATTTAAAATAATTAAAATAAACTTAAAATAAAAACTAATAATCCTATTGATTCCTAAAATCAAAAATATTATAAAAAGAACAAGATTTTTTTCAATATTTTTTATTTTATGATTTTTTGGATATTTTTATGAATAATTTAGAAAAAAGTGAAAAAAATAATATTTTTTAAAAATGATTTAATTAAAATACGAAAATAATAATTAAATAATAATAAAAAACTATTTTTGCTATTTTTTTAATGAAAGATAGAAAAATTTAGAGTAAAAATAATAAAAAACAAAAAAAAGTGACAAAGGTGAGATTCGAACTCTCAACCTCTCACACTCATAACTCCTTACACATGTCCTCCTGCCAATTGTGCCATTTTTACTTTTTAGAAAAAAAATGCATGCCATATGATATTTACCTGCAAAAAGTCAAACGACTACACAAATTTGTTAGTAATTGATTAAATGCAATAAAAATGCAATGAAATGCGACGACAAATCTTAGGGCAACATTTGGGGTATTACAATTATTATGATAATATTTCTCACCCAACCTCTCTTTGATGTTGGCAAAAAAAAAAAATCATGAAGTTTGACTTTGGTTTGACCACAGTTGACCTCAGTTTGACTTTTTAACTGCATTGACTGCTTTTGACTTATCTGATCATCTGACTGAGCAAACTTTTGAGAAAAGTCTTGAAACTTGACATGGGGGTTCTTATACACATATAAGACGTTATGAAGCTCACTTGAAGTCTTGGAAGTCCATTTAGCCTGATTAAAGTCAAAACCCTAGTTTTGGATGCACTGCTTAGGAGGTGCATTGTCTGAGGGAATTGTCAACTCTTCTGACCAATTGTGAACTTTGTGAACCTTGTGAATCTTCATAAGATATCTTGTGATACTCATGGGAGGTATTGTGAAGCTTGTGAACCTTCAAGAAGCAACCTATGGACTTCATGAACCTCATGAAAGGTATTGAAAGCACTGTGGGACTTGTGAACCTTGTGAACCTTCATAAAGTAGCTTGCGGACTTTATGAACTTCATGAAAGGTTATGCAAGTTGTTGGAGAACTTGTGAACCTTGTGAACCTTCTTAGAACACAAAGTCTTGTATTGTGAGGGAAAATTTTGGGGTGCAACAGCTGCCCCTGTTCAATTTTCTGAAACCTGAGGGGTTAGATTGGTATATTTGCCAGTCGTAACCTGGAAGGTTGAAGGGGATTGAACACAAAAGCCCAAAAATTTGCACTCACCAGTGCATGGAGTGATATTGATGGTTGGTTGAACATGATTGAGTGGGCTTAAAGATGCCACTAGGGGAAAGTTCTTCAGTAGTATAATGAGAACTGTCAGGAGTCTGGAGTAATACAGCATGTCTTCATGAGGATAGAGCAATCAATAATGATAACCCTAAAGCAGTCTTGAAGTGATAAATCTGACCTCAGGAGGATAGAGCAATCAATAGCTCTAAAGCAGTCTTGAAGTAATCATGGCTTCAGGAGGATAGAGCAATCAATAGCTCTAAAGCAGTCTTGAAATAATAATGTGATATGTCTTCAGGAGGATAGAGCAATCAATAGCTCTAAAGCAGTCTTGAAGTGATGATTTCAGGAGGATAGAGCAATGGATAGCTCTAAAGCAGTCTTGAAATAATAATGTAATTTCAGGAGGATAGAGCAATGGATAACTCTAAAGCAGTCTTGAAATAATTAGATGGCTTCAGGAGGATAGAGCAATGAATATCTCTAAAGCAGTCTTGAAGTAGTAATATGACCTCATGAGGATAGAGCAATGAATAGCTCTAAAGCGGTCTTGAAGTAATAGGATGATTTCAGGAGGATAGAGCAATCAGTAACTCTAAAGCAGTCTTGAAGTCATGAGAGGCTATCAGGAGGATAAAATAACCCTGAGGTTACAATAAAGCAGTCCCAAAGTAATAAGAAGCTCATCAGGAGGATAAAGTAACCCTGAGGTTACAATAAAGCAGTCCCAAAGATCATAAGCTTGTTTGTTGGATAATTAACCTGAAAACAAGGTAGCATTCTGTATAACAACATTAGTTTACGCTTTATGTATGCATGTATGACATGATGCACTTAGGTAATGTACTATAGACATATATGTTATGGTATGATGTAAATGATGTATGTATGCTATGACACTGCTGGAAGGGTCTGGATATCCTTGTATAACAACTGCTGGCCAAGGAAAATAAATCCCGATTCGTTGTTGAAGAATATATAACCCTCCGTCTGCTGGGGATAACAAGGTATAGATAACCTCCCGTTGTTGGGGATAACAAGGTATAGATAACCTCCCGTTGTTGGGGATAGTAGGGTATAGATAACCTTCGTTTTCGTTTGATAGTAGGATAAGTATAACATCCCGTCTTCGTTCATCGTGCCCTTATTGGAAAGTAATTTCCCGTATATCCGTATGAGGATAAAAGAGATGGATATAAATTCCAGGGGAGATTAGACTTTGTGAAAATGGATTAGTCCTACTGATGGTTTGTAACTGTCTTGTAAAGATGAACCGGAGAAGCTTCGTTGAAATCTTTCCCTCGTTCGTCCTTAGTAAATACTATTACTGCATTTTCATGCATTTCTGGTAAACATCAATCATATTAAAAGCATACATGCGTTTCTGGTAAACATCAATCATATTCAAAGGCATACATACATTCAAACACAACCAATGGACGTTTCGCTTATGTAAATAGGGTAAAAGTAAATCTGGATTCAAAAGATGGAATTTATTTATATCAAAAGTGACCCATACACGGATAAGTTTGTACAAGGAGACATAAACCCTAGTAAGAGAATTTTGTCATGAAGTTTTACAAAAAGAATCAGCTATGTGGGAAATAATCCTATTGAGTTTCAATTCTACTATTGCCACTCAAGTATCTCATCTTCTTGCTGTTGAGACGGAAACGATTGGATTGAGCTTTATCTGTTTGAGCTTGAGTAAGTAGTACAACTGGTTGCAGTTTCATGAGTGATCCAAACGAGACATAGTCATACGCTTTAATCCCTAACTTTTGCCTGGATTGCCCTTTCAGGTTTTCAATCCACCGGGATACCCTTTTTTGCCCAAGCCGCCTTTTCAGGTTTTCGACTTGCCGGGTGTACATCTTTTTATATATATATCCCTAATTTTTGCCCAAACCCTTTTGGTTTGCCGGGATGCCCTTATTTTTGTCTAGGCCTGTCAACCTAGCGGGTCTTTTTTTTATGCGTAGTATTTTTTAACTATGTCTGCGTTTACAGGTTGTGGGAAGTCTTCACCATCCATTGTAGTCAGTATCATGGCACCTCCTGAGAACACTGTCTTGACTACAAATGGTCCCTCATATGTTGGAGTCCACTTGCCCCTAGGATCACCCTGTGGTAATATGATACGCTTGATTACCAAGTCACCAGCCTGATATACCTTTGGCTTAACCTTCTTGTTAAAAGCTTTGATCATCCGTTTCTGGTACATCTGGCCATGACAAACTGCTGCTAACCTTTTCTCATCAATCAAATTTATCTGGTCAAGTCGAGTCTGAATCCACTCATCTTCATCCAAGCCTGCATCCTTCATAATTCTCAAGGAGGGGATCTGAACTTCAATAGGCAGAACTGCTTCCATACCATAGACTAAGGAGAATGGGGTTGCCCCTGTTGAAGTACGTATTGTAGTACGATAACCATGCAGAGCAAATGGTAACATCTCGTGCCAATCCTTGTAAGTAACAGTCATCTTCTGTACAATCTTCTTAATGTTCTTATTAGCAGCTTCAACTGCCCCATTCATCTTTGGACGATACGGAGAAGAGTTGTGATGCTTAATCTTGAACTGCGTACAGAGATCAGTAATCATAGTGTTGTTCAGATTAGAGCCATTGTCAGTGATAATCCTTTCAGGGATACCATACCTACATATGAGATTATTCTTAATGAACCGAGCCACAACATTCTTAGTCACAGATGCAAATGAAGCCGCCTCTACCCACTTCGTGAAGTAATCAATAGCAACCAGGATGAAACGATGCCCATTAGAAGCAGTAGGCTTGATCTCACCAATCATATCAATGCCCCACATGGCAAAGGGCCAAGGAGCAGTCAACACATTCAATGGAGATGGAGGTACATGTACTTTATCAGCATAGATTTGACATTTGTGACATGTTCTGGAGTGTTGATAGCAATCAGCTTCCATGGTAGACCAATAGTAACCTGCTCTCAAAATCTTCTTTGCCATGGTATGACCACTAGAATGAGTGCCAAAGGTCCCATCATGCATCTCTTCCATAATTTCTGTAGCTTCCTTCTTATCCACACAACGAAGCATAGTTGAATCATGATTACGCTTATACAGAATGCCATTACTCAGAAAGAACTTAGCAGAAAACCTTCTCAGGAACTTCCTATCTTTGACAGATGCCCCTTCAGGGAACTCCTGAGCTTCAAGATAGTTTTTCACTTCATAGAACCAAGGCTTCTCCTCTGCCCCTTCAGTGTCAATCTCATTGCAGTATGCAGGCTTCTCAAATCTATCAATGGTAATCTTGGGAGCTTCATCATCCCAGCTTATCTCAAACATAGATGCCATGGTGGCCAATGCGTCTGCCAACTGGTTCTCTCTTCGTGGAATATGTCCAAAAGTAATCTCTTTGAAATGTGGGATCAAAGACAACACATGTTCTCTGTAAGGAATGAGATTATCATGCTTTGTATCCCAATCTCCTTTAATCTGACTTACTACCAGAGCTGAATCTCCATACACCTCAAGGAACTGAATCTTCATATCAATAGCAACTTGCATACCCATGATACATGCCTCATACTCAGCCATGTTATTGGTACAATAGAAACAAAGTCTGGCAGTAATCGGGGTATGACAACCTTCAGGGGAACTAATCACAACACCAACACCATTACCATGTGCATTGGAGGCACCATCAAAAACCATAGTCCATCGGGATCCTTGTTCAGGTCCGTCATATTGTCCAGGTTCTTTGGTAACAGACATAATGTCTTCATCAGGGAACTCAAAATTCATTGACTGGTAATCATCTACTGCTTGATGAGCCAAATGATCAGCAACAACACTCCCCTTAATGGCCTTCTGAGTAGTATACTGTATATCATATTCTGTCAAGATCATTTGCCATCTTGCAATTCTTCCGGAGAGAGCAGGTTTCTCAAATATGTACTTGATTGGATCCATCTTCGAAATCAACAAGGTAGTATGGGTCAACATATACTGTCTTAGTCGGCGAGCAGCCCATGCCAAAGCGCAGCAAGTTTTCTCGAGCAGTGAGTATCTTGTTTCACAGTCGGTAAACTTTTTGCTAAGGTAGTATATTGCCTGCTCTTTTCGACCAGACTCGTCATGTTGCCCCAATACACACCCCATTGAGTTGTCTAATACTGTTAAATACATAATCAAGGGTCTTCCATCAACTGGTGGCATTAAAATTGGAGGTTCTAGCAAATATCTCTTGATTTCATCAAAGGCAGTCTGGCACTCATCATTCCATTCCATCACCTGATCTTTCTTCAACAACTTGAAGATTGGCTCACAGATGGTAGTTAATTGGGAAATAAATCTTGCAATGTAGTTCAATCGTCCCAAGAAACCTCTAACCTCCTTCTCAGTACGGGGAGCTGGCATCTCTCGTATAGCTTTCACTTTTGCAGGATCCACTTCAATACCTTTTCCACTGACAATGAAACCCAGGAGCTTTCCAGATCTAACTCCAAAAGTACACTTGTTTGGATTTAATCTCAACCTGTATTTCTTCAACCTCTCAAACAACTTGTGCAAATGATCAAGATGTTGTTCTTCATTCTGAGACCTGGCTATCATATCATCCACATATACCTCTATCTCATGATGAATCATATCATGAAACAAAGCCACCATAGCACGCTGATATGTTGCCCCTGCATTCTTCAAACCAAATGGCATTACCTTATAGTAAAAGGTGCCCCACTGTGTCACAAATGTAGTCTTCTCCATATCTTCAGGTGCCATCTTGATTTGATTGTAACCAGAGAAACCATCCATAAAAGAGAATACCTTATGCTGAGCAGTGTTGTCTACCAGAATATCAATATGAGGAAGTGGAAAGTCATCTTTAGGGCTAGCCTTGTTCAGATCTCTGTAGTCTACACACATACGTACCTTACCATCTTTCTTAGGAACTGGTACCACATTTGCAACCCACTGAGGATAAGAAGTTACGGCCAAGAACCCTGCATTGAACTGTTTCATTACCTCTGCTTTGATCTTTTCTGACATTTCAGGACGCATACGACGAACCTTCTGCTTCTTTGGACGACAATCTTCTTTCACTGGCAAACGGTGAACCACAATGTCTGTATCCAACCCTGGCATATCTTCATAAGACCAAGCAAAGATCTCCACATAGTCACGTAGCATCTGAATCAACCTGCTCTTGACACTGTCCTCTAAATCAGCCCCTATCTTGACCTCTTTTCTGTTTTCTTCAGTTCCCAGATTCACAACTTCGACTGGCTCTTCATGTGGCTGTATAGCTTTCTCTTCTTGTTGTAACAACCTAGCAAGCTCTACAGGTATTTCACAATCGTCCTCGTTTCCGTCTTCAGTTTGATAGATCGGATTCTCGAAATTGTAATTGGCAATAGTAGAACTGTTATCAACTGGATCCAGAGTGGATGAGGATCTGCATTTTAGTGACGCGGGTGTGTGTAAGAACACATAGCTGATAAAGCAAAAATAAAAGAAAAAGAAAGACAAGGAACACAATATTTACGAAAACGAAACGTCCACTGATTTTACTGAATGAAGTATGCAAATGAAATGACAACCCGTAACAAGCACACCATTGTGCCCCGGGTAAGGCACATGGCTTGAAAGTTTTAATTGTTCCAGAAATTACAAATTTAAAAACATAACACAGTAATAGTATTTACTCCTGACTAAAGGAGATAGGGATAACATCTTCAGCTCTCCAATTATTGAGTCCAGCACCCACAGTAGGAAAAATCCATGCCTCCAAGTTGTAGTCTTCATCTTGATCTCCCACAGCATTGATAACCCCTTGATTGGTGATACGAACAGCACGAGCACGACGAACAGCCTTCTGGGACTCTGCAGTGAAACCCAAACCAAACTTGTCAGACTTGTATGGAATATCAGGAAGCTGACCCCAAATAGTACAACCACCTTCTTCCACCACAGCTTTTGCATCATTGAGGGAGGCCATTGCCATTGTTGGAGGGTTTCTGATGACCACAGGAACCTTCTTCACAGCAGGAGGAGTCACACAATCCTTAACAGCCCAGGGAACCACTTCAAATGACTGACATGGAGTTTCGATGTATTCACCTTCTACTTCCAGATACTTGAAAGTGTTTACATGGCTGACAAAGTATTCTTCCTCTCCAAAGACAGTAACAACTTTTCCATTCACTGGATATCTCAACTTTTGATGTAATGTGGAGGTCACAGCACCTGCCCCATGGATCCAGGGACGACCAAGCAGACATGAGTACGAAGGACGAATATCCATCACATAGAATGTAGCAGTAAACACCTGAGAGCCAACCTTGATTGGAAGATCAATTTCCCCATGCACTACTCTTCTAGAACCATCAAAAGCCTTTACCACAATATTACTGGGCTTCAATACCGTATCTTCAGGACTCAGCTTGTTCAGGACTTCCTTAGGCAACACATTCAGAGAGGAACCATTGTCTATCAGCACATGAGACAGGGTAGTGCCCCTGCATTCAATTGAAATATGCAAGGCCCTGTTATGATCCCTCTTGGCAGGGGTCAAGTCAGCATCAAAAAATCCTAACCCGTTGTCATAGGTCAGGTGAGCAACACAATTCTCAAACTGGTCCACAGAAATTGCACTGGGTACATGAGCCATCTTTAGAAACTTGATCAATGACTTGGCATGAGCCTCAGAACATAATAACAGGGAGAGCATAGAAATCTTTGAGGGAGTATGCCCCAGCTGATCAACAATATCATAATCACTCTTGCGAATGATTTTCAATACTTCTTCCATCTGCTTAGATAGGTCATCAGCAGCTGGCACATCAGTAGATACAGGCTCAATAACAGGACCCTTGCCCCGAGCATCAGTGGTGGAAGTAACAGGAGGAGTAACTGCACTCTTAGAAGCAACTGGAGGAGAGAAGACTCTTCCGCTACGAGTGATCTTGCTAGATCCAGCAATATTATCAATGTCAACAGGCATATCAGGTAAAGGCTCCTGCTTGACACCATGGATGTAAACATCAGACCCATAGTGCCAAGGCACAGCTTTGTCAGATGTATAAGGAATAGGACCAGGAGTGGTAATGATCAGAGGAGCTACTCTGGCTTCAGCAACAACTTTCACAGGACCTTCAGCAGTAATCTTGATTGGGCCCTGATGAGTGATTTTAATGGGACCCTTTGAAGTGATTCTTAGTGGTACTTTGTCAACCATGTCAACCTCTTCAATCTTCTTACCCTGAGTCAGATGATCCACCATACTTTCTACAGATGCTGGTCTTCTTTCAAACACTATAGTATATTTATCCATGAGACGTTGAATCCCATCTCTCAAAATGAAGCAACTATCCGGCTTATAGGTACAATATAGACAATCTTCATGACAACCTGGAAAGATCCCAGCTTGTACTATCCTCTTTTTGATAACAGACAACGGTGTGCTCAACTCCATAACTGAATAGACATGCAGATCTTCATCAATATCTTCATCAATGGCGTTGACAGTCTTCTCGTGATTTGGCATTGGAGCTGTAATCACATTTGGAGTACCTGGTGGATCAAACTCAATTTCTCCAGCATCAATCATATCCTGAATTTTGTTCTTCAAGACCCAGCAGTTATTAGTATCATGTCCTGGACAGTTTGAATGATATGCACATCGTGCATTGGGATTGTACTTGGGAGAGGTAACATTGGGATTCTGAGGAGCCTCCCTCAGGGTAATAAGTTCAGCCTTCAACAAGTGTTGCAATGCCTGAGCCATTGACATGTTGATCTTCGTGAACTGTCTTCTAGCCCTCTGTTGGTTGCCTTGAGGCTGCTCTGTTGTTGCAGGAGTTGGATTTGAAATATGAACTGCACTAACAGACTGATGCCTTCTGTTACGATCAGGCTGACCATACACAGCATTAGATTCTTTCTTCCCAGTGGGAGGCTTCTTTGCAGCACCTGATGAAGAAGTGCCCACTTGGATCTTACCACTCTTGATACCATTCTCTACTCGCTCTCCTGTCATGATCAACTCAGTGAAGCCAGATGATGAGCTTCCAATGAGATGACTGTAAAACGGACCATTCAGCGTACACATGAACATATCAACCAACTCCCTATCAGTCAAAGGGGGTTGAACTCTTCCAGCTAAGTCTCTCCACTTCTGAGCATACTCCTTAAAGCTTTCTTTGGCACCCATAGACATGCTTTGAAGCTGCATGCGAGTGGGGGCTAAGTCAGCATTGTATTGATACTGCTTGTAGAAAGCTTCAGCAAGGTCATTCCAATCTCTGATGTTGACACTCTCCAACTGATAATACCACTCTAGCTGAGCTCCAGATAAACTCTCTTGAAAGAAATGGATCCACAACTTTTTATCAGCAGTGTGGGGTTGCATTCTTCTGACATAAGACCTCAGATGCAATTTGGGACAAGAGACCTCATCATAGACAACAAATGCAGGAACTTTGAACCCAATGGGTATGACCACCCCAGATATCAAGCTCAAATCCTCAAAATCCAGCCCAGATGATTTCTGTAATTCCATAGCATCCATTCTATCCACCAGCATCTTGAATTTGTCTTCGTTAGGCTCATGGTAGTAGTTAGCCTCAGAATCAGAGTCCCCCATAGTGTTGTGGAGACTGCCTCTCTCCTGCTCAGATTCTTCAGATTCATAGTCTTCAACATGTCCCTTGGTCTTGACAGGACCTTTGAACCTTCTTCCCATGTTGAGCAACCCAGCAGACCTTCTAGCCTTCTTAGTCTTCTTGGCCAGCAGTGTCTTCAATTCATCCTGCCCCTTGGATAGGTTCAGGATCAGCTCTTGGAACTGTGCATTCTGTGCCTGGAGATCCTTAACTGATTGTTCAAGAGCCATTGCTGAAATAAACAGCGAGGAGATGAGAAACCTGTGCACAATTATAAACCTGTGATGCAATGATATGGGAATGCATATGCAATGTTTTCAAGGACCGCAGGATTTAAATTTGCTTAAACAAACAAGAAAGTAACTTTTTATTAGTAATAACTTGTTTTGCCTCTTAGGCTTACAAAAAATGAAAACGAAATAAGTACAAAAGATGGGGTTTTAGGTCTCCCATGGACGTTTCCTCTTTGTGTTGAGGTATGAGTTGAGGTTTCGTTCCTCATGAAGTAGCTTTGTTAGCTCCAGGATCCTTGCTTGGCTTGCTTTGTGATGAGCCTCGAAAGTATCCCTTTGCTCTTTCAGTTGGATCCATGATCTCTGCAAGTCTTCCATATCAGTAGGCATGTCTGGGTGAAGGATGGTATAAGCTGTGTCTCCTTCAGCAACAGGTTCCATGGTAACTGGTAGGATGGCAGGATATGGCATCATGAGTGTCTGAGCACGAAATCGTACCCATCTGAGATAAGCCTCCATAGGAATGGTGTACTTAGGCTCCAGTGTCTTGCTGTCAATCCTGTTTACCTTTCCCCAAGCTCGGATGAATCTCTGACGGTAACCCTGAAGATCGTTGTCGTAATCAAACACAATGCCCTGAATCAACATGTCATGTGGACCATCGCTCCGGGCGTAACCAAACTGTCGTAAAGCTAGAGATGGGTTGTAGGTGATGCCTCCTCTTATGCCTAGAAGTGGCACATTAGGAAACTCCCCACAACGGTCAATGATGGTGACATTCTCCATAGATCTGGAGCACCAATGGATGTCTGAGTGAGAAAGTGACATGATCCTCTTGGACCATCTGAACCCTTGCTCATTCTTCATTACTGAGCGAGGAAGGTGAGAAATAAACCACCTAGAAAGTAAAGGTATGCAGCACATCAAAGTTCCTCTTGCCCTTGTAGTACGGGTGTGAAGAGAATGTAGGATGTCTCCAAGTAAGGTAGGCACTGGATTGTGACTCAGGAATATGTTGATGGCATGAACGTCTATGAACTGATCAGGATTGGGGAACAACACTAAGCCATAAATCAATAAGGCTAAGATCTCCTCAAAAGCATCGTAGCTCATAGCCTTCAAGAACATTTGAGCTTTATCCACTAATACCTTGGCAAGAATACCTTTAACTCCACTTCTCGTCTCTAGAACAATGTCAGACTTCTTCAGATGTAGAGCTGTAGCTATAACTTCTGGTTTAAGCTCCTTCTCTAAGCCTGTGAATGGCTTCTGATCAAGAACAGGTATACCCAGAAGTTTAGAGAACTCCCCCGTGGTTGGAACCAGCTGATAATCAGGAAATGTAAAGCAATGGTGCTTAGGGTCAAAGAACTGAAACAGCACACTCCTCATGTCTTCACTGAACCCTGAAGTAACTAGATCCAATAAGTGACCATGTCTCTTGTTGAACTGGGAATGATCAGGCACTAGGGAAACCAACTCCTTGAGCTTAGCAGGTATCCCTACAAAGTTGATCCTGATGGTGTTTCTACGAGCAGAAGCCATGACCTGCAACAAAGAACAAAGATAAATCCTTTGGTCCTTGAAATGGTTAGGGAAACTGATATGCTTATGATGCATGATGATGTCATGATGTCATGTTCAATCACAAACATGTGGCACACACAAACAAGTCACACTATAGCCCTAGGTTTAAAGGCTTGCATGAGGTTCAAAGGCAAGTACCCTCCCCTGAAGTTAGATGGTTCATCCTGTCCTACAAAAGTAACCAGGTTCTAAGGGATCTCAATATCATTGATCCTTCACAAGGGTGGTTGTTCAGAAGGCAACTTACTTGCCAACCAAAACCCTCCAAGTTTAAGATCTCAATGAGCGTAGTATCGAGTGTCAACCAACTTCAGTCTGCACCAAAGCCGGTTACCTCACTACTTTCTAAAGGCCAAGATGAGTTAACTAGGGTTCTAAAAGTCAGTTAGTGCATTGACAACATATGGCAGCCTCAATATTATCCTCAACTTGACTTAAGGAATATAAGCACCAACCAAGAAGTCGCACTAACTATGGCCACCAGATCAACCGTATCGATATACGTCGTACAATTTCCTTGGTCTATTGCCATTTACCTAAGGTACACTAGATCCGGGTTAGGACCTTTCACACATAAGAGCACCCCAACAATATAATAATAAAGCAAACAAGGCAAACAATTTAAAGTGATCTTAATTCCTAAGGGTACCCCTCTTAAATAGGTCCCCAGCAGAGTCGCCAGTTCTGTAACACGGTGGGAGAACTGACTTTAAACAATGTTGCGGATAGCAAGAGTCGCCACCGACTTTTATTTTATCCATAAGGAAAGGTTATAAAAGAACAGGAAAGACCTTAGAGAATATTTTGGGTCCGGGGGGTAGGTTATGAAAAGGGAAGGTGTTAGCACCCTTTTCATCCATGGTTATCCATGGGCTCTTAGGTACTTAAGCTCACTTTTGAATTGTTTTGAAAGTGTAGTGTGTGAATAGCAAAAAAATTTCAGAATAGTTTAATAATAATCCGTGTATGGATGTGAAAAAAACTTGTTTGAAAATTTTGTTGGAAATTTGTTTAAGTGTGAAAAAGTTTTGAAGTGAGCAAGTATCTAGGAGTAGCCTACCCTAATGTTTTAAGGTCTTTCTTATTCTTTATCCTTTCCTTAGTAAGACTATCCCTACTATAATGGAGTAGGTAGTCCTTACTTTGGATGTTAAGGGACATGTGAGGGACAATTGGATTTTTGAAGGCCATTGTGGGGTGTAATAAGCAAACTGGAGGGACTATCATCATTTTTCGAAAGGGACTCGATTCGTAAAGGCAACCATAAGGGACTTTGATGATTTTCTTTTTGAGGGACTTGCTTTATACACCCCACTTAACCAATATTCATAGGCAACTTGAGGGATATCCTTAGGAAGTGAGACGGCGATTAAAATCGACTTACGTGTGTGAAATGTTTAATTTAATTATCTTATATTAAAATGATCTAATTTATTTTTTTAGATATCATACATATTAGCACTCCCTAATTACTAACCATAATGATAATAATAATTAAATAATTACAATTTACATCCAAGAGGCAATTACAAAATTATAATAAATAAAATAAATAGTAAAATATAATCAAGATAAATATAATAAAAAAAAATAACAAATAAGTAAATAAAATATTGGGGTTAGTAAATAATAAGAAAAATTAAATAAGGTTGGTATAAATATAAAGTTAGTGAAAATAATTAGTTGAAACAATAATAATGAGAAAAATAGACAAAGTTAGAAAAAATAATAAGATAGAAATTTCAAAATAATAATAAGCAACAAAATATGATTAGCAATAATAATTAATTAATAACGTGACTAAACATAAGATTTGATTTTTATTTAGAAACATAAATGATTAAATAATTACTATAATATAAAGTTCTAAATATCATAAGATTTGATTTTTATTTAGAAACATAAATGATTAAATAATTACTATAATATAAAGTTCTAAATATAACATAATTATAAATTTCTTAATCATTTACAAAAATTTAATTATCTCTAATTATATATTAACAATTATTAAGAAAAATATTTACACATTATGATGAAAACAAATTTTAACTAATCAATAATCACATTCACCAAAATTTTACATTAAGTATTTATAAGGTTTAATTTTATTTACAAAAATTTACAAGAATTATAATAAATATATACATAGAATCATATAGAAAATTAAAATCAGGTTTTCATATTAATTTGGAAAAGATGTTAATGTTATTTATTTTAAAAAAACAGATTTTTATATTACAACAAATTTTAATAAATTAATGATAACAATAATAATAATAATGATAATAATGATAATAATAATAAATAATGATAATAATAATAATAATAATAATAATAATAATAATAATAATAATAATAAAGCAATAATGAATTTTAAATGTGCCAAATAACCCAACAATGTTGCTAACGCAGAAATGCGCTCATCGCAACCAGATCTAAATCGGACGAAACAAAATTTATCGCAAAGGAAAAGAAATTAAGCAAAAAATAGTATTATTGCTCACACAAAAATGCGATCATCGCAACCAGATCGAACTAACACAAATGTCACGCGTCATGCACACAAATGTGCAAACATCGTATCGACATAATTCGATCAAAAATCTTATATATATAAACTCTAACAATTTAAAAATTATATATATATATATATATAAACGTAACAGTAATAGATAAAGAAAAAGAAATAACGGTAATAGATGAAGAAAAAGAAATAACGGTAAACGATGAAGAAAAAGAAACAATAGTAATAGATGAAGGAAAAGAAATAACGGTAAACGATGAAGAAAAAGAAACAATAGTAATGGATGAAGAAGAAAACTAAATAACGGCAAACGGCACTCACTCCTCTTAGGTTTTTTTTCATTCTCTCCCCTCCTTTCCAACAAGGCAACACATGTATATATAGGGAACAAATTAGGGTTAACACCAAATTGTCAATAATGTCCCTAAAGCCCATTTTAAAGCCCAAACTAAATAATTAGTTAAGAAAAAATAAAATTTAAATAATTTAAAATAATTAAAATAAACTTAAAATAAAAACTAATAATCCTATTGATTCCTAAAATCAAAAATATTATAAAAAGAACAAGATTTTTTTCAATATTTTTTATTTTATGATTTTTTGGATATTTTTATGAATAATTTAGAAAAAAGTGAAAAAAATAATATTTTTAAAAAATGATTTAATTAAAATAATAATAAAAAACTATTTTTGCTATTTTTTTAATGAAAGATAGAAAAATTTAGAGTAAAAATAATAAAAAACAAAAAAAAGTGACAAAGGTGAGATTCAAACTCTCAACCTCTCACACTCATAACTCCTTACACATGTCCTCCTGCCAATTGTGCCATTTTTACTTTTTAGAAAAAAAATGCATGCCATATGATATTTACCTGCAAAAAGTCAAACGACTACACAAATTTGTTAGTAATTGATTAAATGCAATAAAAATGCAATGAAATGCGACGACAAATCTTAGGGCAACATTTGGGGTATTACAATTATTATGATAATATTTCTCACCCAACCTCTCTTTGATGTTGGCAAAAAAAAAAATCATGAAGTTTGACTTTGATTTGACCACAGTTGACCTCAGTTTGACTTTTTAACTGCATTGACTGCTTTTGACTTATCTGATCATCTGACTGAGCAAACTTTTGAGAAAAGTCTTGAAACTTGACATGGGGGTTCTTATACACATATAAGACGTTATGAAGCTCACTTGAAGTCTTGGAAGTCCATTTAGCCTGATTAAAGTCAAAACCCTAGTTTTGGATGCACTGCTTAGGAGGTGCATTGTCTGAGGGAATTGTCAACTCTTCTGACCAATTGTGAACTTTGTGAACCTTGTGAATCTTCATAAGATATCTTGTGATACTCATGGGAGGTATTGTGAAGCTTGTGAACCTTCAAGAAGCAACCTATGGACTTCATGAACCTCATGAAAGGTATTGAAAGCACTGTGGGACTTGTGAACCTTGTGAACCTTCATAAAGTAGCTTGCGGACTTTATGAACTTCATGAAAGGTTATGCAAGTTGTTGGAGAACTTGTGAACCTTGTGAACCTTCTTAGAACACAAAGTCTTGTATTGTGAGGGCAAATTTTGGGGTGCAACACACTCCAACATTGACATCCTTCACTCCAACATTGTCTGATCTCACTCCAACATTATCTGATCCCACTCCAATATTGACATCCTTCACTCCAACATTGTCTGATACCACTGCAACATTGGTCGAGTCCACTGCAATATTACCTTCTTCCACACTAGCATTACCAGCATTCAACTCATCTACAATGTCATCTTGCAGTTTATTAAGCAACTCTTCCACCTCATCTACAATGTTATCATGACCCTCATCAAAATCATCAACACCATCATCACAATAGTCAGGCTGAGACAAAGTGTGTTGGATGTAGATATCAACACTTTGTTGCACCCTATAGAATCTGCAATTTCTAAAGCACATTTGTCATCAACAAGGGTATTCATCCCAAATGTAGGGTCCCTGTAATATATTGTCTCAAAGTCCTTATAACCTAACTCTTTCTATATACCAACTAACTCAAAATAACTCCACTTATCAACATCTACTTTTAAATCATCTATTAGTCCTCCTTCATACACACTTAGTTCAAGATCAATAAATTCACCACTGTGATAAATTTTGAGTTTTAGCAATTCGTCCATTATCCCTATATTGAGTTTCAAATAGAGTACGTCAAAGCGCTAAAACATGAAAACCCTTAAATCTAAAAAAAAAAACTCTAAATTTACAAATCTATAGAAATTCCTAAATCTACGAAAACATGCAAATAATACTTACTTGTGATCGAAATTTCGTCTTCAGTCTTTCACTTCGCTTGATTTTGCCAATTGCTTAAGGTTCGTCTTCAATCGGCTCAATTGCTTTCGTATATCTACAACTACTTACGATTCCTTCATTATGAACAACAACACAACGTTTCCTTGATACTATATTGACATATCCACGTCAACACAATGCTCTGAAGCTATCTTGAGTCACATATCCATTTCATCCAGTAACATGCCACTTAGCATCTGATTTTAACTTTGACTAATATCCACTAACAAAAGAACAAACATGACGATGTGTCAAAAATCAAAGGATCAAAATAACACGGAAAAAAAATGATCAAAATGACACGAAAAAAAATTAAAAGACTCAATTGAATCCGAAAGTATAATTAAGAGACTAAAATTGTATTTTGTCCAATTTTTTATACCAAATACATAACTATAAAAGCAACTCTCGTGTAAGAGTGCTAGATGGGGTTGGTAGTATAATTTCTCATTTATTGTCTTTTGACAGTTTCCACCTACCATTATTTTCACAAATCCAAGTTGAATTGTACTTGCACCACCCACCTAATTTTGGTACATAGAATCGGATAATGGATGCAAAATAGTTCTATTTGTGAAATCTTCTATTCATGAGTCGGTGGTTGTTGGACATATAGTTTTTGTTCCTTTCCTAATGAGACAACATAAGGATAAATTATCACATTTTCAAAACTTCCTTTCACTACTCATGTGTGTCTTTTGTTTTCTTTTGTCTTCCATTTATTTAGACAATGACAAACAGTTACGCAATCAACTTTCCCTTATTTTGATATCTTCTATCAAACTATTGATTAATTTTTTTTATTTCATAAACAATAATGGTTAAACTATAAAATTTGCAGTTAATTAGCATCAAACTAGTAGCATAAGATAGAGAATGGGAAAAAGAATTAAGAATGGAAGCTACGTTGAAAGTTTCAAGTCAATAACTACATGTGACCGGGTTGAAATGTTTCCCACGCGCATAAAAATGTCAAAGCAATGCATGGATTTTCTCGATCATGGTCACCAAAAGTAATTAATAACTACAGATACAATGGCTGTCTCACTTTGATTAGACCATGCTCATTGGCTAGCTTACCAAATGCTAAGATGAATGCCTCTACTGGTTAGAACCTCATCCGTTCGAACTTTGTTTTGAGTTAATTTCCACACAAAAGAGTGACTTTGAAGGGGGAATGCTGGTATTCTAAATCAGCTTAGCCTATCTTACCTTCTAGCATGTAGGAGATTGAAATAGGTAAGTATAACACCTTACTTCTCGACTCGGAAATTTAATAATAAAACATGTATAAAAACATAAATATTAACCGAGTAGGATATTACTCACAAAATCTAAAAAATTCGAACCATATAATAATAATAACAACTTGTTTGATAGACAGTGAAATCACAAAACACTTGGCCTAAAAGTCTCAACAGAATTATTAGTTTGAAAAATGGTTCATCGCAGAATAAAACAAACAGAAAGATACACAACATAAAAAAATATAATAAAACTCTGCCCCTTGTGTTACGTATCAGAGTAACTCAAACTACATACTCGAACGACAAACAACTAAAGAGACACAACACCATCCTTAACCTCAAGCTCCTACTCAGGTACCTAATTAGCTTTACTCTAGAGAAGCACAGACACAACAACCATAAAGAGGTGAAAATACCATTCATAGCAAACACTTCTAATTTCAACCTCGACACACATTCAACAGGAATAAACGAATGCGTCATACCCGTATCAATATTAGTAATCAAAGGAATATTATTGATAAAGCATGTACCTCGAATCAAGTTATCTGACGTAGTAGCTTCTGCTCTAGACAACACAAAAACTTTCCCTCCGGACTGAGCCTTCTTAGGTTTCTCACACTAAGTGTTAATATGACCATGCTCTTCACAGTTAAAGCATGTCAGATTATTACTCCTACATTTAGTAGCGCGGTGACCTGATTTCCCACACTTGAAGTAGTTCATAGTTGTACTATTGTATTCAAAAGCACGATATCCAAACTCACCAAACTTAAAACATCTCACAGAAGTAGGAGCCCATCCCCAACTTTGCTTCTTCTCATTTGGAACCCTCTGCTTCCCTTTGTCGGTTGGCGCACTGTATGTTTTCCCACAAACCTGACTCTTCCCTTTCCTTTCACTAACACTCTTGTAGTGAGCAGATTGGCCTCTATTATCCTCATCATAAATTCGACATTTTTCACCAATACAGAGAAGCTTCTGATCTCTTGATAACCAATTGCTTGTTTCATCTCGGGATGCAATCCGCTCTCAAATTTGATGCATTTTGACCCCCAACAACAACATTATTATAATGCAGATAAAACTTCACTAGCTCCCCAAACTTGGTTGCGGAGTCTACAACCATCAAATTTCCTTGCTTCAGCTCAAGGAATTCAATCTTCTTTTTACTACCCACATCCTCAAGAAAATACTTCTCGAGAAACTACGTTATAAACACAACCCTGGTAATCTCAGTCGGTAACCTCTAGTCTCTGGTGTGAATTATATTATCCCACCAATCCTCAACTTCCTTAAATAACATATGAGTACCAAACAAAATCTTATCAATCTTTTTCAGCCACACATGAGCACTCTCTAGTCCATACCCGCCCTTGAACGTCAGCGGATTATTCCTTTGAAATTTTCCCAATCCACAGAACTCGTCCCAAGCCCGATTCTGTTGTCCATGCAGTGCTGGAGTCACTGACTCCAACTCACCAACAATAACACAACCGTTTCTTCCAGCCATTATGTGCACCATCAAACATACATTAGAAGAAACAATGCATTGACAATGTACACACACATGTCGCATACTAGGGAACAATTAACATGTCAAAAACCAGGCCAAATGGACATACTTGCTCTGATACCACTATGTAACACCCTACATCCTGAATTGATAATTTAATAATAAAACATCTATAAAATAAATAAATATTCACGAAGTAGGATATTACTCGCACAATCCAAAACATTTCGAACCACATAATAATAACAACGACTTGTTTGATAGGCAACAGAACCATAAAACACTTGGCATAAAAGCCTCAACATAATTATTAGTTTGAAAAATGGTTCATTGCATAATAAAACAAACATAAAGATACGCAACATAAGCAAATATAAGACAACTTGATCCCCTTGTGTTACGTATCAGAGCGACTCCAACTACAGACCCAAATGACAAGCAACTAAAGAGGAAAATCACCGCCCTCAACCTCAAGTTCCTACTCAGGCACCTGATTAGCTGTACTCCAGAGGAGCACAGACGCACCAACATAGAAAATGGGTGAGAATATATTCAAATAATAAACGGTGCACAAACATTCAGGATAGATTCACACATTTACAGAATCATCCACATAATCAAAAAACACACTAACAACATGTATTCACATTGTCGCTTACGCGAAAATAAGGTGCCGGCATGACAGAAGAGTCGCCACCTTTCGTTATTTATCCCTCAGAGCGGGAAAGGAAACGATCGGAAAAACCTGACGAATAAGGGTAAGACAAGGTCATCGCAACCATTGTCTGGGTTCGGGAGTCGGTTACGCAAGGGGAAGGTATTAGCACCCCTCACGTCCGTCGTACTCGACGGGATCCTCGCTTGTTTGTTTACTTGGACGGGTTGGTTATAATCTATCTACCTATCAGGGTTGGCTGAAAAAGAAAAGAAAAATGACTCGGCAAAGCATCGCACTTTATGCCTACGTATTCTCATCAGAGAATGAGAAATCAGAGTCAACGTAATTCGGCCAACTACGGGTGAAGGTGGGGAAGATTGCTCGCTAGGATATCGCATCCTATGCCTACGTACTTCCACACAGCATGGAAGATCAGAGCAAACGTAGTTCGGGCAACTACGGGTTATCTCCTAAAAGAAGTGTTTTTTATTGGGTTTGCAATCTCAACCGCACTAGAGACTATGACCTGAGAGGGAACGCGTCCTTTCTCAGATAGCTTAAGGCTCATGACGTACGGAAGAAATCATTCATGATTATTGTATCTTCAACTGCTTTGAGATGAGAAGAGAACATGCCCAACTAGGAGGGAGACTATCAAGTCCTACTGTTATCATGCCATGGATTCATCCTATGGTCGAGGTTTGAACAGGGAACTCCTAGATGTTGTCATGCATAGGTTTCAACCTAAAAGTCTATCATCAAATCCTTATCAAAGGAAATGAGAGTCCTAAGGGATCATGTCAATGATACACCAAAACAGACAAAAGCATCAGCTTTAACAGTAAAATGCATGCAATGCAAGTGAGGGAGGAAATGTGTGTGGGGCTTCAGCCTCCACAAGCTCGTCTCGACCTCAAGCCAGTCATGAAATAACAGTAATCATACTGAAGATAATCAACATGCTATCAAGCAATAACAGATAAAAGAAATGAAGTGCCATCAGGCAAACAAAACACACTTGAGAAAGAATCATCTACTCTCTAATCCTAACCCTAACACAGAATCTGGATCAAATCTAAGCAAAGCCCTAAAGCAAAACCTAACCAAAAGAAATCAATCCCAGTCTTCAAGCTTCAGAACAAGCTTACCAAAGAAAGGGAGCTAAGTAAGCAGACCCATAGTGTCTTCCTCAGGAAAGCACTAGGAGGTGTATACTCAGGAGTCATATCCTACGTGGCTCAACCACTGTGATCAGTTTACATTCCTCCTCAGGAGGAGTTAAACTCACAAGCAGGCTCCAACATCACTGGATATTTAGGAAATCCTATCTGAACTAGTGGAACTAAGTGAATAGACCCATAGGACCTTCCTCAGGAAAGTACTAGGAGGCTTCCACTTAGGAGTTGTATCCTATGTGGCTCAACAACTGTGATCAGTTTACATTCCTCCTCAGGAGAAATTAAACTCACAAGTTGGCTCCAACATCATTGGATACTTGAGAAATCCTAGATAAACTAATGGAACTAAGTGAATAGACCCATAGGACCTTCCTCAGGAAAGTACTAGGAGGCTTCCACTTAGGAATTGTATCCCATGTGGCTCAACAACATGTGATCAGTTTACATTCCTCCTCAGGAGAAATTAAACTCACAAGTTGGCTCCAACATCATTGGATACTTAAGAAAGAGGTGAGAAAAAAGAATGAAAGTCATTCATAGTGCCTTCCTCAGGAAAGTACCATGAACTTCCTCCAAACTTCAGGATCTCAAACCTCACAGACAGGGAACAAGCCAAGCTCTGGGTCTCTGATTCTTGATCTACAATCTTCTCTTCCATCATGCTCTTCAACAAGGTCTTCAAGACAACACAAGCCCCACAACAAATTCCCCAAAACAAACCCCAGAGATGAACAGATAACCACAAGACAGACAAAATCAATAGGCAACTTCAGAAAATACCTAAAAATACTAAACCAAGGGGGAAAAATCTAACAATTATTCACAAGGGTCTACAATATCTATCCATAACATCCACATGGGCCTCTACCCAAAAATCAAGACAAAACTATTTAAAGAAAATGAATTCTTTCACCTATGCACAACCTAAACCCTAATTAGGATACCCTAATGCTACCCTAATTAAACTAATCAAATTTTAATCTAAAAATCAAGAATTAAATCCTATGGGGAACTATGGTCTAATATCTAATTACACAAAAAAGAATGAGTTAAAAAGACTAAAGGAAAGTCCTAAAAGAAAATCTACAAAATCATGATATCAAACTAAACATTATAAAAGCTATTTAAAAGAAAAATCTATTAAAAATATGAAAAGAAAATAAAATGGACATTTTATTTATTTATATTTTTCTAGACAAATTTATGAACACATGAAAAAAACAAGAAGTAAAAAATATTAAATTTTCTATTTTATATAAATTTTTAAAGAACAAGAAAATATTAAAAGAATAAAAAATAAAAGAAAACAAAATAAAGGGGATGGGGGTGCAAATAGAAGGACACGCTAGTTGGTATTTAATGGGCCAGGATTTGGTGGGGTGCGAATAGAACACGGGATAAGCCCAGGCGCCCCCACTAATCAAAACGACGGCGTTTCCATTTTGAATTTTTCCCTCCGTTTTGAATTCAATCTTAGCCGTCAGATGGGATTACAATGTCAAAGCTTTGAATCTAATCCAAGGGTCATGGTATTTCGTCCCCAACGAGCTAGGGTTTGCAGCCAAAATCGTGAATCATGCATCAAACTTCCATTGATTCGTTCTCTCTCCACAATTGATGAATTTCAAAAATTCTAAAAGCAAAAGTGATCTACTAAACACGAGGAATCCAACCTTACGTGTAGTTTTCATTAACTCCCCCTAGATCATTCAAACAGAGGACCTTAAGATCATGGTTCCACCATGTTCATCTGAGATCAACCATGGTAAAGCTTCAACCTAAGGGCCTAAACTTGTTCTACATGTTACCCTAGTTAATCTAACCTAATCCATGCTAATCAAAACTCCCTAAACAGCTAGTTCTTGGAGTTTAAAGGATCATTCACCTGTTATGGAACCTCACGAATCTTGCTCTAACTCCTAGGGTTTAATCAACTAACCTAGTGCATCAATCCTATACCTAAAGAACTACTTGAAAGTGCATAAATTAGGAGAATTATGGAGAGAAACCAACCTGTCAAGTGATGATGGTAGGTGCTCGTGGGAATGGATTCAAGGCTTGTAATGGCTGCAATGAGATCCTCTTGTGATGCACAAGTTTCTGTTTGCACTTGTTGTGAAAGAGATGGCTTGTAGATGAATATTTCTTAAATTGCTTGAACTTGAAGAAAGTGCTTCAATGGCTATTTCTCTCTCTCTCTCTCTCTCTCTCTCTCTCTCTCTCTCTCTCTCTCTCTCTCTCTCTCTCTCTCTCTCTCTCTCTCTTTCCTCTGAAATCTCTTTCTATCACCCAACCTTGAACTCCTTGTGGATCACTCTTTATATAATGATGGATGGAAGGAGCTAGATCCTTCTAGAATCATCTAGAAAAGTGTGGAACTTCTCCTTTAATGAGATTTTGAACAAGCTACATCTCATGCACCAAATCCTTCTTTTAGTGTCAAATTCTCCTTATGAGAGATATTGAGTGTGGATGAGTGAAAACCAGCCTCTTCCTTGCCTTGTGTAAGGTTTTTTCAAGTTGCCTTCTTTTTCAAGTAACAAGTTTTCAAAGCAACCCCCATTTTGGAGCCTCAAATCAAAATTCTACTTGAACCAATGTTCTTAGAATATCCTTTACACTCAAAATGGACTATTGGATGACCATTTTTGGATTTCTAGATTGTTCAAACCAATATTGCAACTTGACTTGAATTAACTTATATGCCTTTTTTAGTTCAAATTTCACCAAACTTTGTCATTTCATGCTATGAGCTTTTCCAACAACTCATGACCTCTTTTCTAGGCTTAAAATGCCCTTTTGAACAACTTTCATGTTTTAAGTTTTTCCATTTGAGGCTTGGAAATAGGAGATATGGCCTTTTCTCAAAATGACCTATAATCACCAAATGACCAAAATACCCCTGTCTTGTTCAAACCATAAGTTGAGTTCTACAAATCCTATCAAGGACTTCTACCACTCAAATTAAAGCTAAGAAGATGCCCTCCAACATTCATGTTGACCAAGAGATCATAGGAATCATCCTACTAGGGCAAAAGTTGTCTGCAAGTTAGGTGACTTTCAAGGACCCAGATTCACATACCTCTGCTGACCTGTAATTTGTCAAAACCATAACTTGAGCTCTGCAACTCCTATCAAGGACTTCCACCACTCAAATTAAAACTAAGAACAAGCTATACAACATTCATGTTGTGGGGAAGATGAGATATCAATCACATCTAGAGCTAAAACTGCCTGGAAGATAGGGATCAAATTAGGGTTTTTCACTGACAATCCTTGGAAACCCTGACTTGAAACTTCTCAAACTCCTCAATCATGATGAGTTGGTCTAGGAATCCTCTTTATAACATCTCTATGCATCATTCCATGATCTCATGGCCCTTGGATTGGGTCTCAACCTTCTCCAAATCTTCAGCTGGTCTAGGGTTGACCCAGTCAAAACCCTAATTCTACCATTCATGGTTGAATCTTCAGAATTCTTGCATAATGACCTCTCTGGGCTCACAATGGCTTTCAAGACCTCTCATACACCTTCTCAAAACATCAAATTCATTCTCAAAGTCTCAGAATCGTCTGAGGAGCACCCACAACTCTCAAGCTATGAAGCACACAACCCATTCCTCTGAGGATCTCTTGAACTTTCTGATGAAGGTATCAACTCTCAAACACTCAATGAATAAATAATTGTTGGTCAAATTTTGGGGTGCAACAGCTGCCCCTATTCAAACGGCTTGAACCTGACTGGGTGAGGAGCGAACGGCCCTCAACCAATCAAGGTGCGAGGCGATTGAATACCGGTAAACCCGAAAATTTGCCAACTGCACGAGAACACGGTACTCTGCGGGGAACAAACCTTCGAATATTGCAATACTAGCTGCACGACAACTAGCTGGAGACATACTGATCTGACATCGCCGTCAGTCATCCACATTAACTTCTTCTGATATTGCCTTCAGACAACCACAACACCCAACATCGCCGCTGGAAGACTAAACCGCCTGACATCGCCGTCAAGAACAAGATTCTGAGGAACGCCCAACATCGCCGCTGGAACACCAAATCACCTGACATCACCGTCAAGAACAACCATAACTCAGGGAAACAAGCATCCAACATCGCCGCCGAAGCTCTACACCTGAATCACCAAAATACCCAACATCGTCGCTGGAGAAAATGCAACAATGAACAAGATACCCCGCATCGCCGCTGGAGAAAATACATCTGACATCGCCGTCGGACAATCCACATACCCCGCATCGCCGCTGGGGAACTAAATCTGACAGAATACCCCGCATCGCCGCTGGAGAACTAAAGGATCTGCGTCACCTAACATCGCCGTCGGAAGACTGGATCACCTTGACACGCCCAACATCGCCGCTGGAAAACTGAATCTGACATCGCCGTCGGAAACAAACATCCTCTTAGAGACACTCGACATCACCGTCGTACAAACATCATCTTTACTGGGGATTTAAAGAGTCTGACCTCGCCGTCAAACCCAAACGTTCAACCTCGCCGTCGAACAAACATCATCTTTACTGGGGATTTAAAGAGTCTGACCTCGCCGTCAAACCCAAACGTTCAACCTCGCCGTCGAACAAACATCCAACCTCGCCGCCGGACAAAATATGATCTGACCTCGCCGTCAAATCCAAACGTTCAACCTCGCCGTCGAACAAACATCCAACCTCGCCGCCGGACAAAATATGATCTGATCTCGCCGTCAAATCCAAACGTTCAACCTCGCTGTCGAACAAACATCCAACCTCGCCGCCGGACGACTGATGATCTGACCTCGCCGTCAAATCCAAACGTTCAACCTCGCCGTCGAACAAACATCCAACCTCGCCGCCGGACAAATGATGATCTGACCTCGCCGTCAAATCCAAACGTTCAACCTCGCCGTCGAACAAACATCCAACCTCGCCGCCGGACAAAATATGATCTGACCTCGCCGTCAAATCCAAACGTTCAACCTCGCCGTCGAACAAACATCCAACCTCGCCGCCGGACAAATGATGATCTGACCTCGCCGTCAAATCCAAACATTCAACCTCGCCGTCGAACAAACATCCAACCTCGCCGCCGGACAAATGATGATCTGACCTCGCCGTCAAATCCAAACGTTCAACCTCGCCGTCGAACAAACATCCAACATCGCCGCCGGACAAATGATGATCTAACCTCGCCGTCAAATCCAAACGTTCAACCTCGCCGTCGAACAAACATCCAACCTCGCCGCCGGACAAATGATGATCTGACCTCGCCGTCAAATCCAAACGTTCAACCTCGCCGTCGAACAAACATCCAACCTCGCCGCCGGACAAATGATGATCTGACCTCGCCGTCAAATCCAAACGTTCAACCTCGCCGTCGAACAAACATCCAACCTTGCCGCTGGACAAATGATGATCTGACCTCGCCGTCAAATCCAAACGTTCAACCTCGCCGTCGAACAAACATCCAACCTCGCCGCCGGACAAAATATGATCTGACCTCGCCGTCAAATCCAAACGTTCAACCTCGCCGTCGAACAAACATCCAACCTCGCCGCTGGCAAATGATGATCTGACCTTGCCGTCAAATCCAAACGTTCAACCTCGCCGTCGAACAAACATCCAACCTCGCCGCTGGACAAATGATGATCTGACCTCGCCGTCAAATCCAACCGTTCAACCTCGCCGTCGAACAAACATCCAACCTCGCCGCTGGACAAAATGCAACCCTGAACAACTCTGACCTGGGGTTCACCCCTGGTGAATGGAACAAAAGGTACACTCGCGTATTTGAAACTACTCCGCTGGGAATGAGAGACTTAACCGAGCACACTCTGATCTGGGGTTCACCCTCAGAACCATAACGAACATCGGAATATTGCTGCACACTGCCTGCCGTAGAACTTCAACATTAAAGATATATGCAACCCTGGCCCCTGGCCACTCCAGATCCGCTGGAGAATCTTCAAGTATTTCTGAAGGTAGATGAAACCCTGGCCCCTGGCCACTCCAGATCCGCTGGAGAATCTTCAAGTATTTCTGAAGATAGATGAAACCCTGGCCCCTGGCCACTCCAGATCCGCTGGAGGATCTTCAAGTCCTTCTGAAGAAAGATGAAACCCTGCCCGTCGGCTATTCCAGCTTCAGCTAGAAACAACATCCTTGGCCTTCAAGGATGTAAACTTTGCCCGTCGGCAACTCTGCAGGAGGTATCTTCGACTTCAGTCTGAAGAAATGGTCCTTGGCCTTCAAGGATACATGGATATGCCTTCAGGCAACTCCGCCTCTGCTATAGAGCATCCGAGACTTCAGTCAGGGATATACTTCGGCCCTCAGTCCGAAAAATGAATCCTAGGTCATTCATGACCTTGGGGATAACCTTGCCCTAAGGCACCTTCGCTTCAGCTTGGGAAATCTATGACTTCAGTCAGAGAAATGGTATCCTGAGCCATTCATGACTCTACGGGGATTCAAACACTTTGCCTTCAGGCAAAACTCCGCTTCAGCTGGAGAAACATCTTCGACTTCAGTCAGAAGAAAAACTATTCACTTGATCGCAATCAATCATCTCCTCAGGACAACTGACTTGGTCCTCAGACCAACCCGGATCACTTTGTCATATCCACAAGCTTTGGAACCTTGTCCTCAGGCACACGTTGATTCATCAACAAGGACATCTGAGCTCACAGGAAACCTTTGATACCGTCTTCAGGTGTTTACGAAATCCATCTTCAGATTAGAGATCGTTGTTGGAGCAGACATATCACGCTGCTATGGACTTCAAGAATCATCTTGAACAAACAACTCCGTCGGGCACCTTCAAGAATCATCTTGAACCGATAACCATTCTGGAGACTTTATTCTGCGGGGTATTCCAGGAACCTTCCTGGGCAACTCTTGCTGGGGACACTACTGGGGAGCTCAAGCGTCATACTAGGCGAACAACTCGGGAAGCTGTACTGAGGTCTTAAGAATCATCTTAAGCAAATGGCCCTGCTGAGGGATTCGAGAATCATCACGTACTGAAGACTTCGCTGGGGGTCTCAAAAATCATCTTGAGCGAGCGACTGTGGCGATTACACCGGGGTCTTGGGAATCATCTTAAGAAAGCGACCTCGTTGGAGAGAATGTCAGGAATCGTCCTGAGCAACTGGTCTCTTGGTGAAATACCTGTAAGGCAAGAAGGATAATGACCTAGATCATGCTTATGATGCGTATGCTTCTGCACTATGCCCCACACGGTGGGAATGATATGCGTTTATGCTAAATGCTGTGCAATCATGCACAATGCTATGCAACGTTAAATGCCATGCAGTGTTAAATGCTATGCAGTGTTAAATGCTATGCAGTGTTAAATGCTATGCAGTCATGCACAATGATGCGATCCCGTCAGCAAAATAAATGCTAGGGGGAGGAGCTCCTTCTGTCAAGGAGACAAGAACTACTCAGGTAGAGGAATCATCCTGCTGAGGAGAACGTGGACACGCCTATACCAATCGGACTCTGCCTGGGGAAACGATCTCCCGTTGACTGCTGCAGGGAAAACAATATCAATCGCGAGAATGAACTGCGCGGCCGTCTCGGCTACTCTTCTGGGGATAACCATTCTGTGGGGGGACAACTTCAGCTGCTCACCACTCCGCTGGGGAAAGACCAATCATGATCTGATCAACTTTCGAGGACTCGGCCCTCCTGGACATCTGCAAACTCGACTGAGGAAGGAGAAGTCATTCTGCTTTGCCAAAGAGAGTACGACTCTGGGAGATACAGCATCAGCTGCCCCACGCTCTGCTAGGGAAACCACTCACGGCCTCAACTGCTTCCAAGGATTCTACTTTTCTGCGGACTCAGCCGGGGAGAGAAATCATTCTACTTCACTGGGGAGTGCGACTCTGGTGCGGAATTCCAATTTCGCTGGGGAAGAAAGAATCATCTGACTTCGGGGGAGAGTACAACCCTGCAGGGGAATACAACATCAGTTGTTCCAACACTCTACTGGGGAAGAGGGAATCATCCGACTTCAGGAGAGAGCATAACTCTGGTGGGGAATCTCAGTTCCGCTGGAGACCTCAGTCCGGCACCATCAGTTACTGCATACTTCGGCGTCGAACAACTTCCTGCGAAACCTGCACTTGTGACCCGGTGCGGGGGGAAACACCTGCTTTGGCGACTTTACTGGGGAAAGCACGAACTTCGGCACCCGAACATTCCTATGAGACCTGCACTCGTGACCCGGTGCTGGGGGCGACACCATTCTTCGGTGCCTGACTCAGCTGATGAGGTGACATTCCTTCAGGACGCGTCTGCTTGGAGAAGAGAATCATCTCTGCCTGGGGAGACATATCAATGCTCACTATTCTGCGTTCAGATTCTGCGGAGGAGAGACTACAGAACTTTGCTGGAGAAGGAGGACTTGCCCTGCTTCGGGGATATCAATCCTGGTCTACTGAGGGCAATCTTGACCCTAATCTGATAAGGGATAAACGCCATCTCCATTTGCTGCAACCTCAAACTGCTCAGGGGAGACAACTTCAAACCGTACATCTCTGCTGAGAAACGATCCAGGTTTAACAATGTCAACACAGGGAACATCAGCTACCAATCATGGAACCAAGTAACTGGTTAGGCTGTAGGATAACAGTCCAATGACAATAAGGCTTCTTTAGAAGGCTCAGGTTTTGGAAAGATAATGACATGATTCCCCGATACTCAATTCTTGCTAGGGTGGACAAACTCACTTGAACAACTTGCCCCAGCGCAATTTAGCTTGCCCCAATCCGACTTTTGGGAATAATTCATTCTGAACCGAAAGCAACTGGCAACAAGACAGTCTTCAGAGGGCTTGCCCCAGCATCTGCACAATGGAAGGATTCATCCTCCACTAATCAACTCTCAGCATGGTCGGCTTCAATATCCCTGAAGTAATTTGCCCCTGAACGAGCGATGAGCGACTCAACATGCTCTGATTGAACCCTGGAGGGATCTGCCCCCAAATCGCAAGGATTCCGGATAACTGCCCCTGATTGGGTCTCGAGAAGATTCACTTCCGACCAACCGCTTCTTGCATAAACTGCCCCGTAATCAACTGATGCTCCGGGACTTGTCCTCAGACAAACTGATTCTAACTCACTGGAAGTCAATGCCCCAGATTCACAGGGCTTCGCAGCATACCATTCTGATCCAGACCTCTGACGATTCAGTCCTGATTGACTGTTCCCTGTTTAAGTTCCTTCGTATCAGCTACCAACCTGCAATTGAAATTGTTTATTCACGAATGGTAATTTTAATGCAGTGTTCATGCAAATTTCGAAAAATGTTGTTCTGTCACTCATTTACGTGTCATGCTAGTGAGTGACGAATGAACCAAAGAGTTCAAACATAGTGCTGATGCGATCAGTGAAAAATGCAAATAAGGATATGATTAGCAAATCATGAAGGAGTAAGGTTACTCAACCTTATCGTAATGCGCTTTCAGAATAAACCCTGCCTCAATTAGGTCTTTTAAGGGTTGTATCGTGGTCGGGTTCACGGCTAGGGAAACAAAGGATATTTGGCTCAAATTATGATTTGTACCCACTCCTTCTACGTGATGATCTCCGATCCTACAGTTCAGTTAACTTGGGTCGAGCGCTCGCCTCTTCGAGAGGTACGTTGAACATTGGGAATAACTGGTTAAAGAATTCACAAGGTGTTTCGGAGTGACAGTTACTCCTTTTTCGTTTTCGGCGTCTGTGTCTACACGACTTCGTCCTTGTTCGAGGATTTTTCTTTTTTATAATCCTTTCTTTTTCATTCTTTTGTTTTGATTCCCTAATTTTTGCCTGGACTGACTCTTCAGAGTTATTTTTGATTTTTCTTTTGAAGTCCAGCGGGATGCCCTGATTTTTTGCCTAAGTATTTGCTTTCTAGCTTTTCTTTTCTTTCACTTAGCGGGCTTTCTTATTTCTTTTTCTTTTGGAACGAGTCGTGCGACACTGGTTGTCTTGATTGCTCCGAAAGGATTATAACTGTCTCACTCCTGATTGGTGAGGTTTAACCATTGTGGTTGATGATATACGACCTCTGGAGAGGAATATGATGTGATTGGTCCTCGAAGGACAACACTCCTCTATAAGACTTGAACGCTCGATCAAGCTGACTGACAACTACCCTGCCCCGGGTTAAGATGTGAGGGTTCAAAAAGTCCGAAAGAAACTCCTACTCCTCGGCTCGAAGTGGTTAACAAGGGATTCTCTTCCTTATCTCTCCAGTGTTTAGGGGATTTGAAACAATGCCTTGTACGTCATCGGCAAAGTTTTATCTGAAAGCAATACGATCATCGGTTATGAGTATTCAGTTTCATCATCCTCCCTCCGCTCATTGCTAATCATAGTGATAAAGTGGAGTGAATAAAATGCAAGTGTCAGTGCAATGCAGTAAATGAGTGACAACGACATAATTAGTTCAGAAAAATGCATAGTCACTTTATTAACATTACCATTCAAAACATACAATGTTTAACAGCAAGTAGCAACTAACAGAAAAGAAACTACAAATGCAAAATGGTAAAAAGTCCGAGGACTGCCAATGTTGAGGACGTCTGCCTGTCTGGATCACTGGCTTCTGGAAATAACCCTCTGAATCTGCGAGCTCAAACAGCTGAGAGGTTGTCGCGTACAACCAAAACTCCGTCTGGAAAGGAAATACACCCTTGGTCGATCAGTTGTTGCACTTTCGTCTGAAAAGCCTTGCAATCTTCAGCTGAGTGCCCCGGAGATCCACCATGGTAACCGCACTGAGCATGAGGATCGTACCCTGGAGGGTAAGGCTCTGGCGCGGGCTTGAGAGCTTTCGGCTCCACCAAGGAATTCTGAATCAACAGTGGAAGAATCTGGCTATGAGGCACAGGCACTGGATGGGAAGAAACATTCCTTTGTTCTAAGTGGTTGCGAGGTCTCTTGTGATCCCGGTGTTGGTATTCCTTCCGCCCAGGAGCACGAGGTCGTCGTTTCTGAGTGGCAATGGTCTCTTGTTTAGGCGCTTGTGTCCTTGAGCTTGATCTAGGTAGAAACTGTGAGCGAGGCGATTCAGTCACCAAAGGTCGTGGGACGTATTCGAGATCTTTCTCAGCTTCAGGCAAGGGAATGGAATCATTCACCTCTTCCGCAGGATACGTGATGAACTTTCCCGATGCTCTCATGCCGCCCGGCACAAGCCTAATTGTCCTCGAGTCAATAAGGTCTTGAATCTTATTCTTGAGAGCCTTACATGTTTCAACATGGTGCCCTGGTGCTCCTGAGTGGAAATCACAACGTATGCTGAGATCAAGATCTGGTGACACGTCATCTGGCGGATCTGAGGTCCGAAGCTTGAGGGCACGGTTCTGAACCAACAGTGGCAACAGCTGGGCATAACTCACAGGTATTGGGTCCACAGCTCTCACAAGTAGCTTCTTCTTTTGACTATAACCTTCAGGGTAATTCTGAGATGCTTGGCGCGGCTGCTGACGAGACAGGCCTCGAGCTTCATGTTGTGTAGAGGGTCCATGAGGTCCACTTGGCTTCAGCACAGGTGGCACTGACGGTAACGAAGGAAGCACCTTGGGCTCCACCTTGGGTGCTTGACCACTCTCCTTATTTAGCATACTTCTCACCACTCCCATGAGAAAGCTCAACTGATTCTGCAGCTGCTGATTCTCCTCTCTGAGTACTTGCTGGTCCAGACGCACTGCCCGTATGTCATTCATGACCTGCCCCAGCTGGCTTTGGATTTTCCCCAGTTCAGCTTGTACCTGCTCCATTAGTCTGAGTTGCTCGATTCTGAGTCAAACCTGCAAACACAAGGGTTAGAAGACAAGTCCCGGCTTCTGCCATGCAAGATGAATTATGGGTGTCTGTACGTTCAGGAGATCACCCCTGATTCTGGTGTCAACGTGCCAACATAGTGTCAATGCAATGATAAGACCGGATCCATTCATGGAAGAAAATATCTCATATTGCTCGGGACACCAGGATCAGGGTACGAAACGCACCTGCAGCACAGACACATGCTAATGGAATGCAAACATGAATATGCGAGCTAATGCAAAATGCAGGCATGCAATAATATATCCAGGTGGCTGCTGTGGAGATTCGGTATCAACAGTCATTGATGAGAAGGAAACCCCGGTGTAAAACCACTGATCTGAGCTGCTGAGAATAACCATCTGATAGGATCGAGATCAGAATTCTGCCTTGACAAGAATAAGTGCCTGATAATAAGGACCCGGGATGTATGATCAGAAAACGTCCGCTGATGAAGTCTTCAAACCCCAAATCAAAAATCTGCCCTATCAAGAACAAACACACAGCTGCCGATGAGATCTTCAGACCCCACTCAAAATCTGCCCTATCAAGAACAAACAACAACTGCTGATGAGATCTTCAGACCCCACTCAGAATCTGCTCCATCCAGGACAAAACCTCTGAAGACAATACTCTGATCGAAACCTGCTCTATCGGGAACAGACATACACCCGATGATAAAATCCTCTGAAAAAAAACTTGCTCTGTCAAGAACAGTCAAATCTGATACTGAGAACCCTGATACCAACGTAACTGATTCACTGTCGAGAAAACCAGGTAGTCTGGAGGTCAAAGTTTCCTGCAATATCCCAACCCCACTCACAGGTATGGACCTAATCCACGGACAAAGGTACGGCATCCTATGCGGTCATCAGCGCCACAGACTTTCATGAGTGACGATACGATTCCCAGAAGGAGTGGCATCGTCAAGTCATGAAGAGGCCTCTCTTAGCTGACTTCCAAATGATCGGTCCCCAGAGTCGACAATCCTCACGTCTGGACTCCCCTCAGATCCTCAGGACCGGAAAGGAGCACCTCTGCAAGAATCTCGTCTGAGCGCAGATTTTTGTAGGGAACTGTGCCTGCTCAGCAGACAGGTTCGTCTACTACTTCTCCGCAACTATATCTAGGTGTGTACTCAAGCCCAGGTCCGGCTTCTCACTCACAGTAACATCCCCCTCCCACAGCAGCACAGATAATCATATCAAACTGGAAATAAAATGCGGGAAGTAAAAATGCGATAAATAAACGCAGCCCAACAAACAAACATACAATCGATAGGATTGACTCTCATAGGGAACCGGAGAACCAGAGATTCTGGGTTTGGTCCCCAGCAGAGTCGCCAGCTGTCGCTTGCGCGAAAATAAGGTGCCGGCATGACAGAAGAGTCGCCACCTTTCGTTATTTATCCCTCAGAGCGGGAAAGGAAACGATCGGAAAAACCTGACGAATAAGGGTAAGACAAGGTCATCGCAACCATTGTCTGGGTTCGGGAGTCGGTTACGCAAGGGGAAGGTATTAGCACCCCTCACGTCCGTCGTACTCGACGGGATCCTCGCTTGTTTGTTTACTTGGACGGGTTGGTTATAATCTATCTACCTATCAGGGTTGGCTGAAAAAGAAAAGAAAAATGACTCGGCAAAGCATCGCACTTTATGCCTACGTATTCTCATCAGAGAATGAGAAATCAGAGTCAACGTAGTTCGGCCAACTACGGGTGAAGGTGGGGAAGATTGCTCGCTAGGATATCGCATCCTATGCCTACGTACTTCCACACAGCATGGAAGATCAGAGCAAACGTAGTTCGGGCAACTACGGGTTATCTCCTAAAAGAAGTGTTTTTTATTGGGTTTGCGATCTCAACCGCACTAGAGACTATGACCTGAGAGGGAACGCGTCCTTTCTCAGATAGCTTAAGGCTCATGACGTACGGAAGAAATCATTCATGATTACTGTATCTTCAACTGCTTTGAGATGAGAAGAGAACAGGCCCAACTAGGAGGGAGACTATCAAGTCCTACTGTTATCATGCCATGGATTCATCCTATGGTCGAGGTTTGAACAGGGAACTCCTAGATGTTGTCATGCATAGGTTTCAACCTAAAAGTCTATCATCAAATCCTTATCAAAGGAAATGAGAGTCCTAAGGGATCATGTCAATGATACACCAAAACAGACAAAAGCATCAACTTTAACAGTAAAATGCATGCAATGCAAGTGAGGGAGGAAATGTGTGTGGGGCTTCAGCCTCCACAAGCTCGTCTCGACCTCAAGCCAGTCATGAAATAACAGTAATCATACTGAAGATAATCAACATGCTATCAAGCAATAACAGATAAAAGAAATGAAGTGCCATCAGGCAAACAAAACACACTTGAGAAAGAATCATCTACTCTCTAATCCTAACCCTAACACAGAATCTGGATCAAATCTAAGCAAAGCCCTAAAGCAAAACCTAACCAAAAGAAATCAATCCCAGTCTTCAAGCTTCAGAACAAGCTTACCAAAGAAAGGGAGCTAAGTAAGCAGACCCATAGTGTCTTCCTCAGGAAAGCACTAGGAGGTGTATACTCAGGAGTCATATCCTACGTGGCTCAACCACTGTGATCAGTTTACATTCCTCCTCAGGAGGAGTTAAACTCACAAGCAGGCTCCAACATCACTGGATATTTAGGAAATCCTATCTGAACTAGTGGAACTAAGTGAATAGACCCATAGGACCTTCCTCAGGAAAGTACTAGGAGGCTTCCACTTAGGAGTTGTATCCTATGTGGCTCAACAACTGTGATCAGTTTACATTCCTCCTCAGGAGAAATTAAACTCACAAGTTGGCTCCAACATCATTGGATACTTGAGAAATCCTAGATAAACTAATGGAACTAAGTGAATAGACCCATAGGACCTTCCTCAGGAAAGTACTAGGAGGCTTCCACTTAGGAATTGTATCCCATGTGGCTCAACAACATGTGATCAGTTTACATTCCTCCTCAGGAGAAATTAAACTCACAAGTTGGCTCCAACATCATTGGATACTTAATAAAGAGGTGAGAAAAAAGAATGAAAGTCATTCATAGTGCCTTCCTCAGGAAAGTACCATGAACTTCCTCCAAACTTCAGGATCTCAAACCTCACAGACAGGGAACAAGCCAAGCTCTGGGTCTCTGAGTATTGATCTACAATCTTCTCTTCCATCATGCTCTTCAACAAGGTCTTCAAGACAACACAAGCCCCACAACAAATTCCCCAAAACAAACCCCAGAGATGAACAGATAACCACAAGACAGACAAAATCAATAGACAACTTTAGAAAATACCTAAAAATACTAAACCAAGGGGGGAAAATCTAACAATTATTCACAAGGGTCTACAATATCTATCCATAACATCCACATGGGCCTCTACCCAAAAATCAAGACAAAACTATTTAAAGAAAATGAATTCTTTCACCTATGCACAACCTAAACCCTAATTAGGATACCCTAATGCTACCCTAATTAAACTAATCAAATTTTAATCTAAAAATCAAGAATTAAATCCTATGGGGAACTATGGTCTAATATCTAATTACACAAAAAAGAATGAGTTAAAAAGACTAAAGGAAAGTCCTAAAAGAAAATCTACAAAATCATGATATCAAACTAAACATTATAAAAGCTATTTAAAAGAAAAATCTATTAAAAATATGAAAAGAAAATAAAATGGACATTTTATTTATTTATATTTTTCTAGACAAATTTATGAACACATGAAAAAAACAAGAAGTAAAAAATATTAAATTTTCTATTTTATATGAATTTTTAAAGAACAAGAAAATATTAAAAGAATAAAAAATAAAAGAAAACAAAATAAAGGGGATGGGGGTGCAAATAGAAGGACACGCTAGTTGGTATTTAATGGGCCAGGATTTGGTGGGGTGCGAATAGAACACGGGATAAGCCCAGGCGCCCCCACTAATCAAAACGACGGCGTTTCCATTTTGAATTTTTCCCTCCGTTTTGAATTCAATCTTAGCCGTCAGATGGGATTACAATGTCAAAGCTTTGAATCTAATCCAAGGGTCATGGTATTTCGTCCCCAACGAGCTAGGGTTTGCAGCCAAAATCGTGAATCATGCATCAAACTTCCATTGATTCGTTCTCTCTCCACAATTGATGAACTTCAAAAATTCTAAAAGCAAAAGTGATCTACTAAACACGAGGAATCCAACCTTACGTGTAGTTTTCATTAACTCCCCCTTGTTGCACCCTAGAATTTGCTCAACCTTATTCACCTGGTTTATGCTTCAATATCATTAGCATTTGCATATAGAGTCATGTGCATAGCCTAACCATCTGCATAGCATAAGCATAGCAAGTCATTCAACAGGGGACCAATCATTATTCTCATCTCTGGAGACCTATCAAGAGGTTGTTATCCTAATTCCATCTCATTCAAGTCATCAGAAAAGAATTTGAAAGCAAAGAGTTCAGCAGATCAAGCCTTGAGTCTATCTCCTATCTGAGGGCATCTGAGGGTCAACAAGGGAAATATGAGTTGTGAATGGAGAGCATGGGGAGTATATAGACATCTTGGAGGACTTAGAAAGTCATTTGGAGAAGAAAACAAGTTGTTGATGTGATCACAAGAATTGCAGTTGAAGACAGTCAACTAGGGTTTCATCTGGGTCAATCCTAGGTCAACCCTAGGTCAATTGACTGATTGAAAGGCATTAAGGGCTATTGGAGAGATGTGGGGTTCATCATTTGACATGAAGAATAAGGATATGTTGTTGTGCTAAGCAGGAATCAAGAGAAATCAAGGAGAAGAGGAGTTTCTAAATTAGGGTTTCTATGTAAAATCCCCTAGTTTAGGTCAAATTTCCAAGCAAGATAAGTCAAAATGCAAGCTTCAAATGGCTTCTTAGCCAACATGAAACTTGTATAGGATCTCAAGACCTTTAATTTGAGTGGTGGAAGACATCAAGGAGATTTATAGAACTCAAGTTATGGTCCTTGCAAGTTACAGGTCATCTGAGGTATCTGAAATTTTGTCTGTGAAAGTGACTTGACTTCCTAGCAATTTTTACCCCTCAAGGAGATTTCAAATGAATTCTTGGTCAACATAAGAATTGTTCCTCATTGTCTTAGATTTCTATAATGGTATAGTATGCTTTCATATGATGTGTGGAACTCAACTTATGGTCTTGGCAAGCAAAGGGTATTTTGGTCATTTGTGAATTACAGGTCATTTTAACCTATGTCCAAAACTCATACAAGGAGGCCTCAAATGGAAAAACTTACAACATCAAACTTGCTCCAAATGACATTTTGAGTCTATAAAAGTGACCATGAGAGATTGGAAAGATTCATATCACAAAGTTTCAAAATTGTTGAATTTAATGAAGGAAAATGGCTTAAAAAATGATATTTTTCATATCTTGGCCAAATGAGGCAAAATTATAGGTCATTTTGAATGGAAAGGGCATTTTAAAGACATTGGATAAAATGGAATTTTGAGCTTAGTTCATAATTTGTGAGTTATCCATGGTTGCTTGAATTGAAAGTAACATAATCCAAATTGAAAAGGAAGAATGCAAGGGAAATTTCTCCAATGTTCTAGGAGGTTCCAACATCATCTATATATTCATACAAGCTGATTCATGCAAGGGTTGGTGCTCCCATTTGTCCAAAAATCTCAATTTTCATTCATTTCCCATTCTTGCATAAGCTTCTAAAACTCCCTCAATTTCTCACCAATCTTCAACATTCTTGATTGAGTCTTCATCATCATCTCACAAGGATCAGAATCCATACTTTCATTTGTCAAATTGAGGAAGGAATTGAACCATTCACCATTATCATCCAAGAGGCATGAACTTTGGAATTGAGTAATTCAAGGCTTTAGAACCACACTTATTGCATACAGAAGCAATCACCAAGCCTACTGATCACATTCCCTTCATCACAAGCAGTTGATTTGAAGATTTCAGCACCTGTATCAAGGAGTTACACCAGGTTGGTATTCTGTTCGAATTGCTTAGTTTAGGTAGAATCTCAGGGTTTTGATAGCATAAAACGGTTAAGCATAGGTAGATGACTAATTGTGGTGATTTTAGAGAAGTTTCATGAAGTTTGAACATGAGGTAGTAATTCTGTTGAGGCTCTTAACTCTTGGATTAAGGCACGAAAATGTTAATAGAATAGCATGTTATGATCATGAGGAAGTGTAGATTAGCTTAGGATGAGTTTTGTGAAGAATTGGAGAGGTTTCATATCAGGCACTAATGGTGGTTTCCAACTGTTACCTTCTTCGAATTGGCTGATTGTGTGATTTTTAATGGAAGTTATGACCACAGACTTGTAGAGGGAAGGAAATGGAGGAGTTTTGTTTTTTACATCGTGCGTTTTCATGGCGTGTGGAGAGAGCATGAGGAGATGGAATTATCGTGCATGGGAAGGGTTTCTGAAACCCTAGATGGCTGGAGGTTGAAGAAGGGTTGGTGGCCATACGATTGGAGTTGGACCTTTGACCTGGGGAAACCATCCAACGGCCACGATTAAAACTTCAGTCTGGTGGGAAAATTTAAAAATTAAAACGCACCGTTTCACTAATTGGGGGGGATTGGGCTCAGACAGCTATTCGCACCCCCCAATTTGGTAAGCCCAATGCGCTGAACTTGGGTATCCTGCTATTCTCACCCCCTCTGGCTATTTCTTTATATTTTCTTTATTATTTTCTTTTCATTTTTCATTCATTTTTAAAAATTCATAATAAATAGAAAAATCATCATTTTTAAATTCATTCTTTTTACATATTTTTCTTTGGGATGTCAAGAAAATTATAAAAAATAAAAATGGCATTTTATTTTTTATTTGATATTTTCCCCATATTTTCTAAATAAATAGCATTTTACATAATTTCATTTCATACATGATTTTGATATTTTTTGTTCTATTAATTGCTTCCATATTTTTCATCCATTCTTTTTAGGTTGTTTAGTTTAGACATTGAACTTGTAGATACAATTTAGTTCCCATTTTTTAGAAATTAATTTTAGGTGCTTAATGTAGGCTTGAACAACATGAATAAAACTAGGGTTTTAGGTGATGACTTAGGAGAATCAATTCATTTCCCTTAGGGCTTAGGGTTTGACTAGTTTAGTTATGGGACTATAGGGGCTATGGGTAGTTATTAGATCCCCTTAGAAAAAGCCAGGATTCCCCTACTGCTATTAATCTACTGTATATCTGATTGACTGGTGTGGTGTGCCCTCTGGGGATTATTGCTTGCTTGTGTGGGTATTGGGATTGTCTGGGACTTGGGAGAGCTGAGGACTTGAGGAGATGAAGACCATTGGAGATCCAGAGATTGAAGAACAACTGCCAGAGTTGGAGAGGAGGTTCTTGCTAGCAGCTGCTGAGGAGACTAGGGTTTAGGAGCTAGGCAGAGCTCTAGATTAGAAAGCTTGCTTCTCAAACATAGATGGCTTTGTTTGCCTCTATCCTTTCTCTATGATTCAAAGTCTCTTTCAAATATCCACCTCCTTCCTTTGGAAGGATCAGTGAATGTATTTGAAAGATAGAACTTTTGAGAGAAAACTTTCTGTTTAATGTTAACAGTTGATGAACCACCCTTGGTAGGTAATTAACTGTCTAACATTCATTCACTTCATATGGTTGGCTGATGTTCATCCTGGAGCCTGAGACTTGAAGAAAAGCCATTGCAGATAGAAGACTGATGATCAAAGCCCTTGCCTGAAGGCCATGAAGATGGAGATTGATGCTTGTTGAAGCCTGTAGCTGATTGGAGATGACTTGAAGCCAGATGTTGATTCAGAGCTGTTGATGCTGTTTCTTTTGCTGTTATATTTCATTGCTGATGTATTGATTGGTTTCCCGGACTGTATTGTTTGCTGTTTACCCTGTTGGGTTGAAAGTGAAGTCTGTTCACTTTTGCCTATTGTTTTCTAGGTTCGAGGTTGAGTGGGACTCCCTTGCCTCGCTTGTACTATTGCATTCATGCATTTTACTGTTTTACTGTATATATCTGATATTGTTTCTGTTTTTGCCTATCCCTTAGGATCTCTGTGTCTCTCTGCGCAAGAGAGGAGCACGATAGACACTAGGTCTTAACCCATGCATGATAACATTAGGTTAGTTTGATTCCCTTCGCAACCGTAGGTTAGAGTCCTGTCTCTTTCTTTCTCAAAACAAACAGAAAAACACATAAAGATTTCAAACACAATAAAAGACACTTCTTTCGTAAAAGAATGTGAACTCATCAAAACGTCATTTTTGTCCGCCGGGACTGCTAATCAAGAAAACCTTTTTCAGAAGGAATAAAAACAATCAAGACAAGCTTGTGTCGTACGTGGCCCGAACTACGTTTGCTCTGATCTTCCATGCTGTGTGGAAGTACGTAGGCATAGGATGCGATATCCTAGCGAGCAACCTTCCCCTCCTTTCCCGTAGGTAGGCGAACTACGTTGACTCTGATTTCTCCTTCCAGACGGGAATACATAGGCATAAAGTGCGATACTTTGCCGAGTCATTTCATTTTCTTTTAACCCCAGACCTGTAGAGTAGATAGAATAACAATCCATACCCGAAAACAAGCGTGGATCCCGTCGAGTACGACGGACGTGAGGGGTGCTAATACCTTCCCCTTGCGTAACCGACTCCCGAACCCAGGTTTTGGTTGCGATGACCATACCTTTCCCCGTTTTTTGCGAGGTTTACTTCGAGCGTTTCCTTTCCCGCTCTGAGGGATAAATAACGCACGGTGGCGACTCTTCTGTCAGCCGGCGCCGATTTTCGCAGTAGCGACAGCTGGCGACTCTGTTGGGGACCCAACATCCCCTGGCTGCTAAGAACTGCGATGGTTCTTATGCATTTGGGATCCAACGTCCCTTAAGAGAGTCAATCCTAGCGCTTGTTTTCCCGTCGAGGATTTTGTATGGATTTATATTTCTAACCTTTATTTTCAGCATTATATATATTGATTGTTATTGCTGTATGGGGGGTGATGGGTGGTTCTATGATTGAGAGATAAGCCGGACCTGGGCTTGAGTGCACCTAGAATTAGAGTAGAAAGTAGTGGGCGCGTGCCGGCTTTTCTTGCATTAGTGTCTCATGAAATCTACACTCGGACGAGGTTCTTCTGGTTGGCTTCTTTTTCTACCCTTTGGGTCGAAGGGGTTGTTGGTCAGCTGAATTGTCGACTCCGGGAACCGATCATTTGGAAGTTGGCTAAGTGAGGCCTCTTCAGGATTTGATGATGCCACTCCTTCTGGGAATCGTATCATCAACCCTGAAAGTCTGTGACGCCGACGACCGCATAGGATGCCATACCTTTATCAGTTACTAGGACATCCACCTGTGAGAGGGTTTGGGGTTATGCAGGTAACTAGACCTTCAGACTACCGGTTATTTCTTGATCAGAGATCCTGGGTATTTATGGAGAGTTAGGAGGTCTGTCAGAGACCAGTTGGAGTGTTCTGAGGTCTGTCGGAGACCAATTGGAGATGTGATTTGAGGTCTGCCAGAGACCAGTGGGAGTTATGGTTTGAGGTCTGTCAGAGACCAGTATTGGAGCTTTGTTTTAGGTCTATCTGAGACCAGGGTTTGATGACTTCTGGATGGTCTATCTGAGACCTTTCTTGATTGGGTTCAGGCTATTCAGCTACAGCTTTGGTCCCTGTTGCATGTTACTTGCATTGCATTGTCTGCATATCCATTACCATTTGCATTTCACTAACGTGTGTCTGTGCTGCAGGTGCATTTGCATATTCCCCGGTTCTAGTACCCAGACTTCTGAGTATTGACTATGGCTAGTTTGAGGAAGACAGTTGCGTATAAGCTGCCTTCACCTGATATTACTTCTTTGCTTGGTCTGATATCTCTCGCTGATGAGGAGGTTAGGAGAAGCTTCAGAATGAGTCACGGGAGATTACTGAGATTAGTCTGCAAGCCCACTGCTGATGAGGTGAACGGGCTATACACCTTGATGCAGTTCTATGATCCCGCATTGAGATGTTTTACGTTTGCTGACTTCATCCTAGGGCCTACCATTGAGGAGTATGTGGAGTTTACTGAGCTTCCCGTGCAGAACAAGGTTCCCTTTATTCACTCTGCTGCTGAGCCCAAGTTAGAGGACTTAGCCAAAGCCTTGCATATGAACGCTGCTGAGTTGTTGGTGACTTCTTGGCTCGGGGTTCCCGGCTTCTCTCTGGATTTTCTGGTTGGCAAGGCTCAAGAGTATGCCAAGAACGGTTGTTGGGTGGTTTTCAATGCTATTTTGGCTTTATGCATTTATGGAATCGTGCTGTTTCCTAACTTGCCCAACTTTGTGGATCTGGATGCTTTCTATCTGTTTGCTGCAGGCAACCCAGTGCCAACATTGATCGGAGACTTTTACCACTCATTGCACTACAAGAACGAAAACCGAAGGGGAAAAGTTGTTTACTGTTGTGCTCCTCTATTAAATATGTGGTTCAAAAGTCATCTCCCCATGAAGGGACCATTTGTGGACAGTGCAACCTCAGCCAGTTGGTCAGAGCGCCTGATGAGGCTATGTTCCGAAGACGTTGTGTGGTTTGATCGAGACCTGTTGGGATCTGAGCTCATCTTCAGTTGTTCTGGGTACCCTAATGTGCCGCTGATAGGAAGAAAAGGGTGTATCAATTACAACCCTTCTCTATTCATTCGTCAGTTCGGATATGCACTGAAGAATCCACCTCAGGAGGATGAAGTACGGGAATCTCTGTACTTCACAGGTGACGTGAAGGGGGAGTTATTAGCCAAGTTGCAACATGCCTGGACACGTATTAACCGAAAAGGGAAGCCACTGTTAGGTAAGAACGATTGCCAGGCTTATGAACCTTACAGGGTTTGGATCCAGGAAAGAGCAAGTCAGTTATTAATGCCATTTCCCGCTGCACCCGTCACTGTTCCCGTCCCGGCAGAAGAGCCAACTACTGTTTCTAGGGAGGCCCACGAGCAAGTTGTGAAAGAAAAATAAGCCTTGATGAAGATCAATGAAGGGTTAGAGCAAGAGTTAGCCCAGGTACGCAGTGAGAAAAACAAGGCCGTGTATGCTTTCCAACAACAAATCGAGCTGTTAAACAGGTTAGGGGCTGAGTTGATTGAGGAAAAGAAAAAGCGTGAACGTCTGGGGCAAGAGTTCAGAAGCTCCCATGACATGCTGGAAGCCAAAAAGAAGGCGCTCGACGCAGCACACCGAGAGATCTCTTCTTGTAATAAGACTTGGAATGCTACTCTCACCAACAATAAGATGAGAGAAGACAAGTTGAAGCAGCAAATCTCCGACCTCGAAGAAAAGTTGAAGTCTAGCATCAAGAAGTGTGAGGAAGAAGTGATGACCCGGTATAGTGTCCAGCATGCACTGAACAAGGCAATCAAATGCAGAGATGAAGCGGTATCTCAGAAGCGAAAGCTAGAAGATTGCTTCGGAGAAGCAACATGGGAAGAAACTGCTGAAGACGTGCGTCGTGTTCTTAAGAAGAGAAACCAACTTGTTGAAGGGCTGCTTGATCGACCAAGCCATCCGGAGACCAAGAAGTTGATAGAAGAGTACCAAACTTTTGGGAGGATTTGATCATTTCATATAGTAGTTTGTATGCCTTATTTGCATAATGCTGACCATCACCAGGATTGTTGGTTGAGGTCATGCCTTCTTTGTACTCTCAGTGATATTGTACTCTGGGCTTATTGATTTTCCCTGCAATATACGAGGCTTTCTATGGTTCAGCTCCGATATTCCTATTGTCAGCACTGTCACCGCACTGGCACCTTCACACTAGAACTGGGGGAATGAATTTCCCTAATGCACAGACACATTGCATTGCATTCATATTCATATTGCATTACAGGTAATCTTTGAATAAGTGTCTTATTTCCTGCTCTACAACAGGTACTTTTCAGGATTGCAGATCAGCACCCACACCGCTATTCTACCTGCACCAACTGTCGAAGAATCATGGATCAAATGCAGAACGAGATGCAGGATGTGCGCGAGAAGCTCGCTCTCTTTATGCAGACCATGGAGGCTATTGCAAAGGGTCAGGAGAATTTGCAGGCCATGGTCCAGCCTCTATTGGCTCGAAATGCTGGGCACGGTAATGAAGATCATCAGTCCGTACGGGTCGATACTGTTCAGGGAGACGGCACTCCCACGCCAGTGGCTCCACCTGTAGTCAATATACCCCCTGCTAATGTCAACCACGCTACCGCTGCTGTGAATGGTAACGTCGGAGTTGGGAATGAGACTGCTGTCCATAACGTTGGGCTGGGTGATGTCAATTTGGGAGATAATACGGGAGGCAATGGCTTCGTCAATGTTGGATTCGGATTCAATGATCAGGGATTCGATAATGCTGGGAAATATGGTTTCAATGCTCAAGGCTTTGGGCAAGACGGTTATGGCGCGACCAACCAGGGTTACGGAGGTTTTGGAAATGGAAACGGTGCTGGATTTATGGCTTTTGGTCCTGCTGGAGGTGTTCAAGGGTACGGCAACAGAGGCCGAGGTCCGGGGATGAATCAGATCAGAGCTGGACGTAATAATGGATATGATGGGTATGGAGCTGGAAATGGTATGTGGCAAGAAGATCAGCAGGAGGACGCTTTCTCCGGAGGAGGTTTCGAAGGGCCGATGGATGACTCCCAGAAGATCAGAATGCTGGAAGAGCAGATGAGGGGAGTCCTAAACCAAAGTGCTGTGGGTTTGGACATGGCAACAATGGGTTTGGTACCTGGCTTGAGGGTGCCAATTAAATTCAAAGCTCCTGCGTTTGACAAGTACAAAGGAGACACATGTCCAAAGGTGCATGTACGAGCTTATTACAGAAAGATGTCTGCATACTCAACTGATGAAAGAATGCTAATGCATTTCTTTCAAGATAGTCTGTCGGGTCCTTCCTTAGAATGGTACATGGGGTTGGAGCCAACTGATATCAAGACATGGAAGCAATTAGCCGAGGCATTTTTAGCTCACTACAAGTATAACAGCGACTTGGCGCCCAATCGGGTCCAGTTGGCGGGACTGTCGCAGAAGAAGGGGGAGAGCTTTAAAGAGTACGCGCAAAGGTGGCGCGATATGGCTGCCAGGGTCCGTCCTCCAGTGGAAGATAAGGAAATGAATGACATGTTTGTCGGCACATTCACAGGTCTGTTTCATGATATGCTGTTTCACACGTCTCTGGCCAGTTTTTCAGACCTGATTCTGATGGGAGAAAAGATTGAACGTAATATTAAGCAAGGAAAGTTCCAGGTTGAGGAATCGACTGCATCTGGCAGTAATAGGAAAGCTTATGGTGGGCGCCGTCAGGGCGAGGCAAGCGCAGTATTTGGAGGCCGAGGCCGAGGCCGAGGCAGGGGACGAGGTCAATATCGTCAGCCGCAGCAGGTGGCAAGTGTTACTATCCCGTATCAACAACAACCACTCCAGCAACAACAACCGGTTCAGCAACAGCCAATGCAACAGCAGCAGCAGCCTCAGCAGGGGGCACAGCAGGCTCAGCGAAGATTCCAGGGTGGCAAACCAAGAAGAGTGTTTGAGAAGCCTCCCTCAACCTATGCAGATTTGTTGCAGACATAGTTGGGATTGAACCTGGTAGAGAAAAGAACTCTGGCACCAATAACGGGACCTCCCCCGTTTGGTTACGATGCAAGTAGGCACTGTGAGTTTCATTCTGGAGCCCCGGGTCACGATATAGAGGGTTGCCATGCTTTTAAGCATGTTGTGCAGGATCTTTTGGACAATAAGACTATTAATTTCGGAACGGCAGGTCCGAATATAGTGCAGAAACCCATGCCTAATCACGGGGCTAACGCCATTCTGACTGAGGAAGGGTTAAATCTGATTATGAATGTCGATGATTTGAAGACGCCGCTGAGCGAGATAAAGAGCCGACTGTTACAAGGGGGTGTTGTCCCGGGATGTGACGAGTATTGCTTAGAATGTTGGACCCTAGCTGGGGGGTGTGATGATTTGAAGAAAGGCATTCAGGCTTTAATGGATGAAGGCATATTGCAGTTTGACCGAGCAGCAACTGAAGAGCCCGCAGGGGCAGTAGCAGATGATCAGAATGATGTGGCCACTGTAACGGTTCCTCGAAAGACAATCACTATTGCAGCACCAGCTCAGCGACCACCGATCACCATAACTAAGGCCGGACCAATCCCGTACGAGAACACGAAAGCAGTCCCATGGTCATATGGGTTGGAGGTGTATTGTGACGGGATAAAAATTGATGTTAACAAGCAGCCAGCTGAGACTGTGGATAACGTTGTTGGTTCGGGAGGTATGACAAGGAGTGTTAGGATCTTTATATCCCCTGAAGTGGAGGCCGAAAGACTCGCGAAAGGAAAAGGGAAAGCGGTTGAGAATGTCCCAGCGCAAGCAAGTGACAAAGAATCGGCATCGAAAGACGTAGAAGAATTCATGCGCTTGATCCGAAAAAGTGATTATAAGATTGTGGAGCATCTACAGCAGACGCCGTCCAAAATATCTATCCTGTCATTGCTGTTGTGTTCGGAAGCTCACAGAAATGCTTTGCTGAAAGTCCTGGATACTTCTTTTGTATCCCAGGACGTCTCCGTGAATCAACTGGAAGGAGTGTTGGCACATGTGAACACAGGCCACAGCTTGGGCTTTACTGATTTTGACTTGACTCCGAAAGGGAGAGATCATAATATGGCACTGCACGTATCTGTTGAGTGTAGAGGATCAGTAATGTCGCACGTATTGGTTGACACCGGATCGTCTTTGAATGTGCTGCCCAAGAAGGCGATGATGAAGCTGGATGTTAGAGGAATCTTGTGTACGCCCAGTGATTTGGTAGTGAGAGCGTTTGATGGCACGCGGAGAACAGTCTTTGGATCGATCACATTGCCTCTACAGGTGGGGCCGGAGGTGTTTGCAACTGAGTTTTATATCATGGATATACAGCCTGCGTATAGCTGCTTGCTTGGAAGACCCTGGATTCATGGGGCGGGGGCAGTCACATCCACCCTGCATCAGAAGTTAAAGTATATGGTCGGAGACAGCGTAGTCACCGTGTGCGGAGAAGAGGACATCCTGGTCAGCCATCTATCGTCGTTTAAATATGTGGAAGTCGACGGAGAGATCCACGAGACACCTTGCCAGGCATTCGAAGGGTTGCGTATCAAGGACAAAGGCCCCGGGCCGAGCAAAGTGCCAGAGATAGCTGTCTCATCGTACAAAGAAGCTCAAGCTCTAGTAGAAGCAGGAGAAGCAAAGGGCTGGGGCAAAGTGCTGGACATTCCTGTGAAGATGGACCGGTTCGGGCTGGGATACCAACCGTCGTCATCAACTCCTTCCATAGGGGCACCCCGTTTCAGAGGGCCAGTCACCATCTCTGCCAGTGGAGTATGTCATGAGACCGTCAATGCTGCTTCGGAGTCTGATGAAGGAGACAGCGACTGTGATATGGATGCCTGGATTCAGCCAAGCGCGCCAGGACAAGGACTGTGCAACTGGTCTATTCAGGAGCTTGTTCCTGTGACTTTTAAACAGTAATGCTTTGCTTTATTAATTGTTGAATAATTTGATGTCTTGCCCGGGGCATCAGGATTTGCTTAGGGCTGGGTTGTTATGAACATTGCGTGTTAATCATTAAATAAATGGCGTTTTTTCATGTGCAAATACTGTAATCCCTGTCTTTCTTGTTTTATATTTTTCAATAAAATGGCAATGTGGTTATTCGCTTTATACGCATTTTGAAGCATTTAACCATTCCTTTCGCAGGATAACATTTTCAGATGACACCCTTGAGCCACCTATGACTCGTCCCAACTTTGAGCATCCGGTATTTCAGGCCGAAGAAGAGGTTGTCGAAGATAGCGACGTTCCTGAAGAACTGTCTTGGTTGGTGAAGCAAGAGGAAAGAGCCATTCTGCCTCATGATGAGGTCATCGAAATTATCAACTTGGGGTCGGAAGGGGTTGAGAAGAATATTCGCATCGGAGCCGCACTGCAGAGTGATATCAAGCGAAGACTGGTTGAAATGCTCCGAGAGTATAGTGATGTATTCGCTTGGTCATATGAAGATATGCCGGGGCTCGATACAGATATGGTTGTGCATCGCCTGCCACTGAAAGAAGATTGCCCGCCAGTCAAGCAAAAGCTTCGCAGAACTCGACCAGATATGGCAGTGAAGATCAAAGAGGAAGTCCAAAAGCAGTGGGACGCTGGTTTCCTGACTGTGACAAAGTATCCCTCATGGGTTGCCAACATCGTACCAGTGCCAAAGAAAGATGGCAAGGTTCGAATGTGCGTGGACTATAGAGATTTGAATAAAGCAAGCCCAAAAGACGATTTTCCACTTCCTCACATTGACGTGTTAGTTGATAATACTGCTCAATACTCCGTATTCTCCTTTATGGATGGCTTTTCAGGCTATAATCAGATTAAAATGGCGCCGGAGGATATGGAGAAGACCACTTTCATAACGCCTTGGGGAACATTTTGCTACAAAGTGATGCCCTTTGGTTTGAAAAATGTTGGGGCAACATATCAGCGTGCGATGACGACTCTTTTCCATGACATGATGCATAAAGAGATCGAAGTTTATGTTGACGATATGATTGCCAAATCCCAGACGGAGGAAGAGCATCTGGTAAATCTGCTGAAGTTGTTTAAAAGGCTTAGGAAGTTCAGGCTGAGGCTGAACCCTAACAAGTGCACCTTCGGGGTGAGATCGGGTAAGCTGCTGGGGTTTATCGTAAGTGAAAGAGGAATAGAGGTCGATCCTGCTAAGATAAAAGCAATTCAAGAAATGCCGACGCCTAAAACAGAGAAAGAGGTGCGCGGGTTTTTAGGGAGGTTGAACTACATCGCCCGGTTCATATCTCACCTAACGGCCACGTGTGAACCATTATTCAAGCTGTTGAAGAAAGATCAAGCTGTAACGTGGAACGAAAATTGTCAAAAGGCGTTCGATAAAATAAAGCAGTATTTGCAGGAGCCTCCCATTCTGATACCCCCAGTGGCAGGTAGACCCTTGATAATGTATTTGACGGTTCTTGAGGGAAGCATGGGTTGTGTTCTCGGTCAACACGACGAGACGGGGAGAAAAGAGCATGCGATCTATTACCTGAGTAAGAAATTTACAGACTGCGAATCTCGGTATTCAATGCTGGAGAAAACTTGTTGCGCGCTAGCTTGGGCCGCCAAGCGTTTGAGGCAGTACATGCTGAATCATACAACCATGCTCATCTCGAAGATGGATCCTATCAAGTATGTATTTGAAAAGCAGGCGTTGTCAGGCAGAATTGCCCGTTGGCAGATGGTCTTGACTGAATATGATATTCAATACGTCTCGCAGAAGGCTATAAAGGGGAGTGTGCTGTCTGAGTATCTGGCGGAGCAGCCTATTGAAGAGTACCAATCAATGAGATTTGATTTTCCTGACGAGGATATCATGTATCTAAAGATGAAAGATTGTGAAGAGCTGTTGCCAGACGAAGGACCGGAGTTGGGTTCCAAATGGAAGATGATATTTGATGGAGCTGTGAATGCTTACGGTAGCGGAATAGGGGCAATCATCACTACGCCACACGGGTCGGACATCCCGTTTACTGCCCGATTGACCTTTGCCGTTACCAATAATGAGGCCGAATACGAAGCTTGTATAATGGGGCTTGAAGAAGCCATTGATTTGCGAATCAAGAACTTAGATGTATATGGGGACTCAGCTCTAGTAGTGAATCAGATCAAAGGGGAATGGGAGACACGGCAGCCCAATTTGATACACTACATGAATTATGCAAGGAGATTGTTGCCTTTCTTCGACAAGGTTGAATTGTATCATGTGCCGCGGGCAGAAAATCAAATGGCTGACGCCCTGGCCACTTTGTCTTCCATGTACAAAGTCAACTTCTGGAATGAAGCTCCCCAAATCACTATCTCTCGGTTAGACAGGCCAGCTTATGTATTTGCTATTGATGAAGCATCTGATGGCAAACCATGGTATTTCGATATCCTTAATTTCCTGAAGAATAAAGAGTATCCGGCTGGGGCATCCAGTCAAGATCAGAAGACTCTCAGGAGGTTAGCAGGCAATTTCTATTTGAACCCGGATGGCGTCTTATACAGAAGAAACCACGATTTGGTGCTGTTGCGTTGTGTCGACGAAAGAGAGGCAAAGTTGCTCATGGAGGAAATACACGAAGGTACCTTTGGTACGCATGCTGGTGGGCATGCTATGACGAGAAAGCTGCTGAGGGCAGGTTACTTTTGGCTGACGATGGAAACTGATTGTTTCAAGTTTGCGAGGAAGTGCCACAAGTGCCAAATCTATGCTGACAGGATACATGTGCCTCCGAGTCCTCTAAATGTGATGTCATCTCCATGGCCATTCTCGATGTGGGGAATCGATATGATTGGAAAGATCGAGCCGACGGCGTCTAACGGGCATCGGTTCATCCTAGTAGCAATCGATTATTTCACCAAGTGGGTGGAAGCGGCGTCTTACGCAAATGTAACGAAGCAAGTGGTGGCCAGATTTATCAAAAGAGATATCATTTGCCGATATGGGATTCCCGAGCGGATAATCACGGATAATGGTTCAAACCTGAATAACAAAATGATGAAGGAGCTCTGTCAGAATTTCAAGATCGAACATCACAACTCCTCCCCTTACCGACCCAAGATGAATGGCGCTGTTGAGGCGGCCAATAAGAATATCAAGAAGATCGTTCAGAAAATGGTGGTGACCTATAAGGATTGGCATGAGATGCTACCTTTCGCTTTGCACGGTTATCGTACGACGGTACGCACATCAACCGGGGCGACCCCGTTCTCGTTAGTATACGGAATGGAAGCGGTGCTACCATTAGAAGTTGAGATCCCTTCTCTGAGAGTATTGCGAGACGTTCAGCTGGACGAGGCAGAATGGGTAAAAGACAGGTTGAACCAATTGAGTTTGATGGATGAGAAGAGGCTCGCTTCTCTAGCATACGGTCGTTTGTACCAGAGCCGAATGAAGAAAGCATACGACAAGAAGATACATCCGTGAAGCTTTCAGACGGGCGACCTTGTGCTGAAAAGGATTCTCCCGCCGCAAGCATATCACAGGGGCAAGTGGACCCCCAACTACGAAGGGCCATACGTTGTCAGGAAAGTATTTTCAGGAGGAGCTTTGTTACTATCAACTATGGACGGTGAAGACTTCACGTCGCCTGTGAATTCGGACGCAGTTAAAAAATACTTTGCTTAAAATTGACCCGCTGGACAGAAAAAGAGAGTCCAGGCAAAAATGGGGCATCCTGGCGAACCAAAAACAGAATGAAAGGTTCGGGCAAAAATTAGGGATAAAAATTGAAAAAATGTACACCCGCGAAGTTGAAAACCTACACTGGGCGACTTCGGCAAAAAGGGGTATCCCGGTGAACTGAAAACCCGTAAAGGGCGGTTCACGCAAAAGTTAGGGATTTGAAAAGCAAATGACTGCGGTCCGAATTTGACATTGCACCGAGCATCAATGCGGGAGAATATACCTGAGGGGTCGACTATCGGATACAGTCTCTTCGGAAGTATGGATACCGGGAAAGCATTAGAGTCGGACGAGTCATAGGAGGATCAGTTCGTGGTGTTCGTCTGCATCCAGTTGCCGACATGTGTACAAATTTAATTTGTCAATATATTTATGCTTCTTGTGCATACTTGTATATCTGCTTTGCGTAGCTTCCTCTTTTCAGGAGTTACATCCCGTGTACAAAACTCCGCCTATTCAGGGGCCCCATCAATAAAATATGTTATTCAGTACTTGACACTGTTCTTTACTGTTTTGTGCATGATTAACGCCTAAGTTTGATGAAACTAGCGTGTGTATAACGTCACTGGCCCTTGCCAACAGTTGCTAAAGCTTTGGATTAACTGAAAATAACGTCACTAACCTGAATTGATTTGGTTGCGTAGGCTTGTCTTGTCTTGTTTGTGTTGTTGCAGGTTTCATAACCGTACGAGGAAGATGATCAAAAGATTGCAATAACTAAAGACTCAGCCCTCACGCAGGTCATGCAGGTTCTTCCTGAAGAAGGATAGAACTCTCCAGCTAGTCATAGCTTGTGCAAAAGGATTGTCCAGCAAAGTCGTTCATCCTCAATAGAATTGACGATTCAAAGATTGTGGGCTGCATGCAGGCAGTGTGGTGTCCCCCGGAAGGTTTCCTTATCTCAAGCAGAGGGGTTCAGCCTCAGAAGATTAATATTTCCAAATTGGTGAGCTGTATTCAGGCGGTTTCCCTTTCCCCAAGAGAATCATCCCATCCCCAGTGGAATTCTCCTTTCAGCAAATGTCCTTTCCTCCCCAGTGGAACTCGAAGATCAAGACTCTCCCCAGCAGAGTTGGTGGTGGTTCCTGTCATTTACTTTGTCAGGGATACCGTGTAATATCAGTTCGCTCTCCAGCAGAAAGTCCGATCATACTGCGCCCATCTGCTACTCCCCAGCAAAGTTATGTTCCCCAGCAGGGGGTTACCTTAACAGGGTGTTTGGTTTAAGTTCCCAATTTCCCAGCTGAGTCGACTTCACTCTTACAGCATTTATTTTTGCTGGAATAATTCTGTAGCATCTGGTTATCCCCAGCGGAGTTGGCATTATCTTCAGCATTTATTTTGCTGAAACAGTTCCTGTATTTTAGCAATTCAGGTGGAGGGAGCTCTTGCTCAAATGAATTACCAAACATTCAAGATCTCGGCGTGAGACATTCAACGAAAATGTCAGTTTTGACATTATTCCCCACAGAGTTACTAGGTCAAGTTTCTCTTTGTCCTCGAGCCGAGTTATTTGTTTAAATTTCTCTTATTTTCCCCGCCAGAGTTGCTTGTTGAAGTTTCTCTAATCCGGCCAGCGGATTATTTTCTTCAAATTTGTTGTTACGTCAGCGTCAAAGGGTTTCATGAATCAGAATTTCAGAGGCTGCTGCCGGTTATCAGAACAGGTATCCGGTAGTTTGGTTCCCAGATATCCCCAGTAGAGTCCGCCTCAAAGTCGCTGTTACATCAGTGCTAAAGAAGTTTGTGGGTTGGGATCAATGGAGAACTAAGTCCTGACGTGGACAATTTATTCCTATATTGACGGGATTTCTTCAGAAGTGGGCGTCCTAATGTAGACAGATTTATTTCCCGGGGTTGATGAAATGTGTTAGTCCTAACGTGGACAGATTCGGGTTCTCGGAATGGGTGGAATGTGAAGTCACGACGTTGACAGAACTGATTACTCTTTGTGTTGATGTCCTGACGTGGACCATTTATTCTCAGCGGTTATCTTTCTTCGTGTTGGCGAAGTGTGGGTCCCGACGTGGACAGATCGGGCGAAGATGTGAGTCCTGACGCGGACAAGTTTTACTTCCCCAGTGGGTCGAAGATGCCTGAGTCCTGATGTGGACAAATCAAGACGAGCATGGGTCTTGACGTGGACGGGTATATTCCTTACGTGGAAAGAGATGCATTCCTGACGTGGAAAAGAAGTTGATTCCTTACGTGGAAAGATTGGGGTCCTGACGTGGACCAATCAAAAGAAAATATATTCCTAACGTGGAAAGATTAGAGTCCTTACGCGGACATATCAAGAGGAGATTCCTAACGTGGAAAGAAGGTAGATTCCTTACGTGGAAAGTTTAGTCCTGACGTGGACGGAAAGAAGAAACGGTATTCCTTACGTGGAAAGAAGAAGCATTCCTAACGGGGAAAGAAAGATTGATATAGTATTCCTCACGTGGAAAGATTGGGGTTCCTTACGTGGAAAATTTGTGATTCCTAACGTGGAAAAAGAAAGAGTCCTCAAGTGGACAAAGCAAAAGAAGACGTATTCCTTACGTGGAAGAGTTTGACAAAGCAGAGAAAAGTCACCCCTGACGGGGAAAAGCGATGTATTCCTTACGTGGAAAGGTGAGTCCTAACGTGGATAGTATTATTCCTAACGTGGAATGGTTATTCCTTACGTGGAAAGGTGAGTCCTAACGTGGACAAGTGTTATTCCTAACGTGGAAAGACGAGTTTATTCCTAACATGGACGATTTATCTCGGACGAGAAGGCAGACGAGCCGTCCCCAACAAAGTTGTTGAAGTTTTTTTCCGAATTGACAGCAGATAGAGTCCTGACGTGGACAAGCGAAGGACGAAGTTTCCGATGATTCAATCTTTTTCAGGATGATGAGAAGAATCCCCAGCACGGTCGCACAAGATCAGTGGGTTGTCGTAGCAGTAAGATTCAGCTGATGAATGTCGTTCCCCAAGCAGGAGCGCAGGTTATTTCTGCGGTTGGCAAATTTCTGGTTTCACTTGTATTCAACCGTCTCGTACCACGAATGTCTGAAGGCTCCGGGCTCTTCACCCAATCGGGTCCAAGTCGCTTGAATAGGGGCAGCTGTTGCACCCTAGAATTTGCTCAACCTTATTCACCTGGTTTATGCTTCAATATCATTAGCATTTGCATATAGAGTCATGTGCATAGCCTAACCATCTGCATAGCATAAGCATAACAAGTCATTCAACAGGGGACCAATCATTATTCTCATCTCTGGAGACCTATCAAGAGGTTGTTATCCTAATTCCATCTCATTCAAGTCATCAGAAAAGAATTTGAAAGCAAAGAGTTCAGCAGATCAAGCCTTGAGTCTATCTCCTATCTGAGGGCATCTGAGGGTCAACAAGGGAAATATGAGTTGTGAATGGAGAGCATGGGGAGTATCTAGACATCTTGGAGGACTTAGAAAGTCATTTGGAGAAGAAAACAAGTTGTTGATGTGATCACAAGAATTGCAGTTGAAGACAGTCAACTAGGGTTTCATCTGGGTCAATCCTAGGTCAACCCTAGGTCAATTGACTGATTGAAAGGCATTAAGGGCTATTGGAGAGATGTGGGGTTCATCATTTGACATGAAGAATAAGGATATGTTGTTGTGCTAAGCAGGAATCAAGAGAAATCAAGGAGAAGAGGAGTTTCTAAATTAGGGTTTCTATGTAAAATCCCCTAGTTTAGGTCAAATTTCCAAGCACGATAAGTCAAAATTAAAGCTTCAAATGGCTTATTGGCCAACATGAAACTTGTAGAGGATCTCAAGACCTTTAATTTGAGTGGTGGAAGACATCAAGGAGATTTATAGAACTCAAGTTATGGTCCTTGCAAGTTACAGGTCATCTGAGGTATCTGAAATTTTGTCTGTGAAAGTGACTTGACTTCCAAGCAATTTTTACCCCTCAAGGAGATTTCAAATGAATTCTTGGTCAACATAAGAATTGTTCCTCATTGTCTTAGCTTTCTATAATGGTATAGTGTGCTTTCATATGATGTGTGGAACTCAACTTATGGTCTTGGCAAGCAAAGGGTATTTTGGTCATTTGTGAATTACAGGTCATTTTAACCTATGTCCAAAACTCATACAAGGAGGCCTCAAATGGAAAAACTTACAACATCAAACTTGCTCCAAATGACATTTTGAGTCTATAAAAGTGACCATGAGAGATTGGAAAGATTCATATCACAACGTTTCAAAATTGTTGAATTTAATGAAGGAAAATGGCTTAAAAAATGATATTTTTCATATCTTGGCCAAATGAGGCAAAATTATAGGTCATTTTGAATGGAAAGGGCATTTTAAAGACATTGGCTAAAATGGAATTTTGAGCTTAGTTCATAATTTGTGAGTTATCCATGGTTGCTTGAATTGAAAGTAACATAATCCAAATTGAAAAGGAAGAATGCAAGGGAAATTTCTCCAATGTTCTAGGAGGTTCCAACATCATCTATATATTCATACAAGCTGATTCATGCAAGGGTTGGTGCTCCCATTTGTCCAAAAATCTCAATTTTCATTCATTTCCCATTCTTGCATAAGCTTCTAAAACTCCCTCAATTTCTCACCAATCTTCAACATTCTTGATTGAGTCTTCATCATCATCTCACAAGGATCAGAATCCATACTTTCATTTGTCAAATTGAGGAAGGAATTGAACCATTCACCATTATCATCCAAGAGGCATGAACTTTGGCATTGAGTAATTCAAGGCTTTAGAACCACACTTATTGCATACAGAAGCAATCACCAAGCCTACTGATCACAATCCCTTCATCACAAGCAGTTGATTTGAAGATTTCAGCACCTGTATCAAGAAGTTACACCAGGTTGGTATTCTGTTCGAATTGCTTAGTTTAGGTAGAATCTCAGGGTTTTGATAGCATAAAACGGTTAAGCATAGGTAGATGACTAATTGTGGTGATTTTAGAGAAGTTTCATGAAGTTTGAACATGAGGTAGTAATTCTGTTGAGGCTCTTAACTCTTGGATTAAGGCACGAAAATGTTAATAGAATAGCATGTTATGATCATGAGGAAGTGTAGATTAGCTTAGGATGAGTTTTGTGAAGAATTGGAGAGGTTTCATATCAGGCACTAATGGTGGTTTCCAACTGTTACCTTCTTCGAATTGGCTGATTGTGTGATTTTTAATGGAAGTTATGACCACAGACTTGTAGAGGGAAGGAAATGGAGGAGTTTTGTTTTTTACATCGTGCGTTTTCATGGCGTGTGGAGAGAGCATGAGGAGATGGAATTATCGTGCATGGGAAGGGTTTCTGAAACCCTAGATGGCTGGAGGTTGAAGAAGGGTTGGTGGCCATACGATTGGAGTTGGACCTTTGACCTGGGGAAACCATCCAACGGCCACGATTAAAACTTCAGTCTGGTGGGAAAATTTAAAAATTAAAACGCACCGTTTCACTAATTGGGGGGGATTGGGCTCAGACAGCTATTCGCACCCCCCAATTTGGTAAGCCCAATGCGCTGAACTTGGGTATCCTGCTATTCTCACCCCCTCTGGCTATTTCTTTATATTTTCTTTATTATTTTCTTTTCATTTTTCATTCATTTTTAAAAATTCATAATAAATAGAAAAATCATCATTTTTAAATTCATTCTTTTTACATATTTTTCTTTGGGATGTCAAGAAAATTATAAAAAATAAAAATGGCATTTTATTTTTTATTTGATATTTTTCCCATATTTTCTAAATAAATAGCATTTTACATAATTTCATTTCATACATGATTTTGATATTTTTTGTTCTATTAATTGCTTCCATATTTTTCATCCATTCTTTTTAGGTTGTTTAGTTTAGACATTGAACTTGTAGATACAATTTAGTTCCCATTTTTTAGAAATTAATTTTAGGTGCTTAATGTAGGCTTGAACAACATGAATAAAACTAGGGTTTTAGGTGATGACTTAGGAGAATCAATTCATTTCCCTTAGGGCTTAGGGTTTGACTAGTTTAGTTATGGGACTATAGGGGCTATGGGTAGTTATTAGATCCCCTTAGAAAAAGCCAGGATTCCCCTACTGCTATTAATCTACTGTATATCTGATTGACTGGTGTGGTGTGCCCTCTGGGGATTATTGCTTGCTTGTGTGGGTATTGGGATTGTCTGGGACTTGGGAGAGCTGAGGACTTGAGGAGATGAAGACCATTGGAGATCCAGAGATTGAAGAACAACTGCCAGAGTTGGAGAGGAGGTTCTTGCTAGCAGCTGCTGAGGAGACTAGGGTTTAGGAGCTAGGCAGAGCTCTAGATTAGAAAGCTTGCTTCTCAAACATAGATGGCTTTTCTTGCCTCTATCCTTTCTCTATGATTCAAAGTCTCTTTCAAATATCCACCTCCTTCCTTTGGAAGGATCAGTGAATGTATTTGAAAGATAGAACTTTTGAGAGAAAACTTTCTGTTTAATGTTAACAGTTGATGAACCACCCTTGGTAGGTAATTAACTGTCTAACATTCATTCACTTCATCTGGTTGGCTGATGTTCATCCTGGAGCCTGAGACTTGAAGAAAAGCCATTGCAGATAGAAGACTGATGATCAAAGCCCTTGCTTGAAGGCCATGAAGATGGAGATTGATGCTTGTTGAAGCCTGTAGCTGATTGGAGATGACTTGAAGCCAGATGTTGATTCAGAGCTGTTGATGCTGTTTCTTTTGCTGTTATATTTCATTGCTGATGTATTGATTGGTTTCCCGGACTGTATTGTTTGCTGTTTACCCTGTTGGGTTGAAAGTGAAGTCTGTTCACTTTTGCCTATTGTTTTCTAGGTTCGAGGTTGAGTGGGACTCCATTGCCTCGCTTGTACTATTGCATTCATGCATTTTACTGTTTTACTGTATATATCTGATATTGTTTCTGTTTCTGCCTATCCCTTAGGATCTCTGTGTCTCTCTGCGCAAGAGAGGAGCATGATAGACACTAGGTCTTAACCCATGCATGATAACATTAGGTTAGTTTGATTCCCTTTGCAACCGTAGGTTAGAGTCCTGTCTCTTTCTTTCTCAAAACAAACAGAAAAACACATAAAGATTTCAAACACAATAAAAGACACTTCTTTCGTAAAAGAATGTGAACTCATCAAAACGTCATTTTTGTCCGCCGGAACTGCTAATCAAGAAAACCTTTTTCAGAAGGAATAAAAACAATCAAGACAAGCTTGTGTTGTACGTGGCCCGAACTACGTTTGCTCTGATCTTCCATGCTGTGTGGAAGTACGTAGGCATAGGATGCGATATCCTAGCGAGCAACCTTCCCCTCCTTTCCCGTAGGTAGGCGAACTACGTTGACTCTGATTTCTCGTTCCAGACGGGAATACGTAGGCATAAAGTGCGATACTTTGCCGAGTCATTTCATTTTCTTTTAACCCCAGACCTGTAGAGTAGATAGAATAACAATCCATACCCGAAAACAAGCGTGGATCCCGTCGAGTACGACGGACGTGAGGGGTGCTAATACCTTCCCTTTGCATAACCGACTCCCGAACCCAGGTTTTGGTTGCGATGACCATACCTTTCCCCGTTTTTTGCGAGGTTTACTTCGAGCGTTTCCTTTCCCGCTCTGAGGGATAAATAACGCACGGTGGCGACTCTTCTGTCAGCCGGCGCCGATTTTCGCAGTAGCGACACCCCTAGATCATTCAAACAGAGGACCTTAAGATCATGGTTCCACCATGTTCATCTGAGATCAACCATGGTAAAGCTTCAACCTAAGGGCCTGAACTTGTTCTACATGTTACCCTAGTTAATCTAACCTAATCCATGCTAATCAAAACTCCCTAAACAGCTAGTTCTTGGAGTTTAAAGGATCATTCACCTGTTATGGAACCTCACGAATCTTGCTCTAACTCCTAGGGTTTAATCAACTAACCTAGTGCATCAATCCTATACCTAAAGAACTACTTGAAAGTGCATAAATTAGGAGAATTATGGAGAGAAACCAACCTGTCAAGTGATGATGGTAGGTGCTCGTGGGAATGGATTCAAGGCTTGTAATGGCTGCAATGAGATCCTCTTGTGATGCACAAGTTTCTGTTTGCACTTGTTGTGAAAGAGATGGCTTGTAGATGAAGATTTCTTGAATTGCTTGAACTTGAAGAAAGTGCTTCAATGGCTATTTCTCTCTCTCTCTCTCTTTCCTCTGAAATCTCTTTCTATCACCCAACCTTGAACTCCTTGTGGATCACTCTTTATATAATGATGGATGGAAGGAGCTAGATCCTTCTAGAATCATCTAGAAAAGTGTGGAACTTCTCCTTTAATGAGATTTTGAACAAGCTACATCTCATGCACCAAATCCTTCTTTTAGTGTCAAATTCTCCTTATGAGAGATATTGAGTGTGGATGAGTGAAAACCAGCCTCTTCCTTGCCTTGTGTAAGGTTTTTTCAAGTTGCCTTCTTTTTCAAGTAACAAGTTTTTAAAGCAACCCCCATTTTGGAGCCTCAACTCAAAATTCTACTTGAACCAATGTTCTTAGAATATCCTTTACACTCAAAATGGACTATTGGATGACCATTTTTGGATTTCTAGATTGTTCAAACCAATATTGCAACTTGACTTGAATTAACTTATATGCCTTTTTTAGTTCAAATTTCACCAAACTTTGTCATTTCATGCTATGAGCTTTTCCAACAACTCATGACCTCTTTTCTAGGCTTAAAATGCCCTTTTGAACAACTTTCATGTTTTAAGTTTTTCCATTTGAGGCTTGGAAATAGGAGATATGGCCTTTTCTCAAAATGACCTATAATCACCAAATGACCAAAATACCCCTGTCTTGTTCAAACCATAAGTTGAGTTCTACAAATCCTATCAAGTACTTATACCACTAAAATTAAAGCTAAGAAGATGCCCTCCAACATTCATGTTGACCAAGAGATCATAGGAATCATCCTACTAGGGCAAAAGTTGTCTGCAAGTTGGGTGACTTTCAAGGACCCAGATTCACATACCTCTGCTGACCTGTAATTTGTCAAAACCATAACTTGAGCTCTGCAACTCCTATCAAGGACTTCCACCACTCAAATTAAAACTAAGAACAAGCTCTACAACATTCATGTTGTGGGGAAGATGAGATATCAATCACATCTAGAGCTAAAACTGCCTGGAAGATAGGGATCAAATTAGGGTTTTTCACTGACAATCCTTGGAAACCCTGACTTGAAACTTCTCAAACTCCTCAATCATGATGAGTTGGTCTAGGAATCCTCTTTATAACATCTCTATGCATCATTCCATGATCTCATGGCCCTTGGATTGGGTCTCAACCTTCTCCAAATCTTCAGCTGGTCTAGGGTTGACCCAGTCAAAACCCTAATTCTACCATTCATGGTTGAATCTTCAGAATTCTTGCATAATGACCTCTCTGGGCTCACAATGGCTTTCAAGACCTCTCATACACCTTCTCAAAACATCAAGTTCATTCTCAAAGTCTCAGAATCGTCTGAGGAGCACCCACAACTCTCAAGCTATGAAGCACACAACCCATTCCTCTGAGGATCTCTTGAACTTTCTGATGAAGGTATCAACTCTCAAACACTCAATGAATAAATAATTGTTGGTCAAATTTTGGGGTGCAACACACATATCACCCACATTACAATCATTCAATCACAATCATGCAATAATATGCAATAATGACTCGACTCATGCTCGTCACGGTCCCCACTCTAAACCAGACTTATAACTCAACTTTATATGCATGCGGTACCGACTCAATGTTTTGGTTCTTCATACGAATCGAGTCTTAATCTCTGCGAACTCTGAGCCCTCACTCTAAGCTCCAAGCCCCCACTCAAGGCTTGGGACAAGTCACTAGTCCCTACTCTGAACTAGCGAACATGCCTCTTTCACAACAACGACACATATGATGAATATCATACACAATGCAGTACAACCTCACTCTGACTATACATAATTACTCGACAAACAAAAATGCAAAATAACCACACTCTGACTGTAAAATATATTCTTAATGAATTAATAATAACTCATACACATTCCATAAGTCAGCATCATATCATACATTCACTCTTGTCACACATATTCACAAATTACACATAACTCACATGTATGCATAATACTCAAGACTACGCTCGCTTAGAGGCCATGACAACCTCCCCATCACTTACTTGACGGCCGTCAGCGCTTCACTAAGCATGGCGTCTAGGGCGTCATATGGCTGATGCATGTCACCCTGCTAACATAAGCATATTTCATTCTGCTGTGGTAGAACCTTCAAAAATCCTCTCAAATCACTCCAAACTCTTCCAAAACACTGCAGAAACATCACCCACACAATTATCTCATAAAAAATATTAACTCATATTAATCTAACATGTTATTACATTGATTCAACCGCAAAACCGATAAATTAATCATGTTTTGAAAACCCCAAAAATTAATCATGTTTTGAAATCCCCAATTTCATGACGAAACTCGTGTTTATGAACACATAACATACAAAACAATTACCCAAAATACACTATACGAATTTGCAAGGAATCATAACACAAACATAATGGAAATCATGTTATTTATCACAACACACAATCAATACAAAGAGGGAAATTCCTATTGGAGGTTAAGAGAAACATCTCTACCATTTCATGAATGAAACACACATAGATGAAAAATCCCCCATTACATTGTAATTGCAAAAAATTCTGCAAATCAACCTCCACTTGATCTCTTCTCTTAAGTCCTAACAATCTTCCTTTCAAACTTTTTCTCCAAAATCCCTTATTTTCACGTACTGATGAAAATAGTTCCAAAATCTAGTTTTTGGTCTAACTTAAAAATATATATTATTTTATTTAGTTTCTCTAAATTACACTTTTTACCCAATTTAAATTCAATTTCCCTCCACTCACCACTAAACTCTCTCAATTCTCAAAAATTTTCAAACTCTACGAATTCTCACTAATTTCTAATTAATTAATTCCCACTAACCCAATTAATTAACACAAAACACCACAAATAACGTCACCGACCAAACATGTCACATATTCATAAAAATAATTATTTAAATAAAATAAAATGCTCAATTAAATTAAGTAAATAATTAAATAAGTGAATATTTAAATCGGGGCGTTACAACTCTCTTTTATTTAAAAGATTTTTTGCCCTCGAAAATTACATGATGAGAAAAACTCTGGATAAGACTATCTCATACTACTCTCAAGCTCCCACGTCACACTGCCACCAACAGAACCTCCCCAAACAATTTTCACTAAAGATATCTCCTTGCCTCATAAGTTTTTCACTTCACGATCCTCAATCCTCAACAACAAGGTCGACTGTTAAGTTCTCTCTAACTTGAACATCATCCAACTGGATCACATGAGAAAAATTCATAATGTACTTCCTCAACTAAGACCCATGGAACACATCATGAAGATTCGAAAGATATGGCGACAACGTCACTCGGTAGGCCACCTCTCTTATTTTCTGAAGAATCTGGAACAAACCAATCAAACACGAGTTTTTAAGACTTCAACACGCGACCAACACTAGTTATAAGAGTAACTCTCAGTAACATATGATCTCCCTCTTGAAACTCAAGTGTCTTCCCCTCTTGTCATGATAGCTCTTCTGACGATTCTACGAAGCTTTCATCTTCTCTTGGATTATCTTGATCTTCTCTGTAGTCTTTTGAACTATATCAGGTCTAAGTATAACTCTCTCTCCAAAATCATACCAACACAAAGGTGTCCTACACCTCCTACATACAATGCCTCGAACATTGTCATTCTAATACTCGAATGGAAACTATTTTTGTAGGTGAACTCAACCAATGGTAAGTAATTGTCCTAATTACCTCCCTGCTCCAAAACACAAGCTCTTAGCAAATCCTCCAAAGACTGAATAGTCCTTTCTGTCTGACCATCTATTTACTGAACTTCAGTTGAGTACCCATTTCTTCTTGCAAACTCTGCCAGAACCTCGATGTAAACCTCAGATCTCTATCCGATACAATGCTCAACGGAATACCATGCAAGCTAACGATCTTCTCGATGTGAAAATCTACTGACTTTTTCAAAGGATAACTGATCTTAATTGGTATGAAATGAGCCGATTTAGTCAGTCTATTCATAATCACCTAGATGGAATTACATCCATTTGTCGTATTCAGAAAACTTGTCACAAAATCCATGGAAATTCTGTCCCACTCCCACTCAGGAATACTCAAAGGTTAAATTAGACCTGATGGCTTATGATGCTCAATCTCCGACTTCTGGCAAGTCAAACAAGCGTAAGCAAACTCAGATACTTCCTTATTCATTCCTGACCACCAAAACAATTTATTCAAGTCTTGATACATCTTTGTGGCACCGGGATAAATACTCAAACCGTTCCTATTCCATTCCTCAAGAACACTCTTCTTAAGCTTTGGCATATATGATACACAAACCCTACCTCTAAATGTCATCACGCCATTCTCGTCGATTATGAAGTCACCTCCTTTGCCTTAACTAATTAACACCAGAAAATCAACCAATCCCAAGTTAACTTTTCAACCTTCTCTGATCTCTTTAAAGATAACACTAATTAACTTCAACATACCCAACCTGACATTACTAGGAGTCTCTTCATATACCAAACTCATGTCTTTGAATTATTTGATCAAGTCCAATTCTTGCACCATCAACATTGACATATGCAATAACTTCCTACTAAATGCATCAACTACGACATCTGCTTTACCAGATGGTAACTCAAACCAAAATCATAATCCTTCAGAAATTATAACCATCCCCTCTGGCTCATATTCAACTTATTATGGTCACATACGCACTTCAAAATATTATGATCAATGAACACTTCAAATATGGAACCAAAAAAATAACACCTCTAAATTTTCAACACGAACACCATTGATTCTAACTCCAGATCATGCCTAGGATAACTCCTCTCATGAACCTTCAACTGCCTACAAGCATAAGCCACAACCCGACCAATATGCATCAACACACTACCCAAAACTATCTTCGAAGCATCATAATATACCACAAAGGACTCACTTGGATTCATAACTCGAACGCAAATCAATTTTGCTAAATTCATAAGCACATACCAACTGATCCATCAAATAATCAATCCTCGGAAGTGGATACTTTTTCTTGATCATCACTTTATTCAGCTGTCGGTAGTCAACACACAGTCTTATACTACCATCTTTCTTCTTGACTAGAAAAACTCGCGCCCTTGACGACGAGACACTTAGTCGAACAAACTTCTTCTCAAGAAGACCCTCTTACTATTTCTTAAGCTCGCTCAGCTCTGAAGCAGACATCCTATAAGGAGCCACCGACATAAGACTAGTACCAGATACTAAGTCTATAGAAAAATCCATTTCACGCTCTGGTGGCAAATCACTGATGTCATTTAGGAATACCTCAGGAAAATCACACACTACTGGTAGATCCATAATCATACACTCGCTTGCCCCACTCAAGGATACAAGTACCATGAACACTTGAGTGCTCTCACTCAAGGGCATATCTACCTCCCTCGTGGTCATGAAACTCGAATTTGTACTCTCTTCAAAATTTAGGTACTGTATCGACTTATCAAAACAATTGATAAACACATGGTTGAACTTCAACCATTTCATTCCTAAAATAACATCAAGCCGACTCAGAGGCAAACACACTAAGTCCATCCCAAAATCTCTACCAAAAGTTGTCACAAGACAATTTCGATAAACTAACAAAGTAGCCAGCGACCCATTGGCGGGGGAATCAATGATCATGATAACATTCATAGCATACACTTCCAACTTCAACCTCGACACACACTCAGAAGATATAAATGAATGCGTCACACCTGTATCAATAATAGTAATCAAAGGAATACTATTGATAAAGCACATACCATAAATCATGTTATCTGACGCAGTAGCTTCTACTCCAGATAACACACAAAATTTCTCTCCAGACTGAGCCTTCTTAGGTTTCTCACACTAAGTACTAATATGAACCTACTATCCACAATTAAAGCAGATCAGATTATTACTCATACAACCAACAACCTAGTGACCTGGCATCCCACACTTGATGCAACTCACATTTGTACTCTTACACTCAGGAGCATGATGTCCGAACTCACCACACTTAAAATACATCACATAAGTAGGAGTCCCTCCCTTACTGTACGGTTTCCTATAAATCTTAATATTATCTTTCCTTTCACCAACACTCTTCTAGTGATCAGACCAGACTCTGCTATCCTCATCATAAATTCGACACTTGTTCACCAATACAGAGAAGCTTTTGATCGCCTGATAACAAATAGCTTGTTTGATCTCGAGACATAATCCACTCTCAAACTTAATGCACTTTGAACCCTAAGCAGTAGCATTATTATAATGCGGACAAAACTTTGCTAGCTCCCATAACTTGGCAGCGTAATCTACAACCGTCAAATTTCCTAGCTTCAGCTCAAGGAATTTAATCTCCTATTTGCTACACACATCCTCAAGAAAGTACTTCTCGAGAAACTGCACTCTAAACACAACCTATGTAATCTAAGTACCGGTAACCTCTAGTCTCTGGCGCACATTATCCTACCAATCCTTAGCTTCCTCAAACAACATATGAGTACCAAACAAAACCTTTTTCTACTCAGTACGGGCCATCACTCGAAAAATCTTCTCAATCTCTTTCAGCCACGCATGGGCACCCTCCGAGTCATAGATGCCCTTGAATGTCAGCGGATTATTCCTCTAAAATGTTCCCAATCCACAGAACTCATCCTCAGCCTGATTTTGTTGTTCGTGCAGCGCCTGAGGCACTGACTCCAAAGTATCAACAATAGCGCGATTGTTTCTTTTGAACATTCTGCACACCATCAAATAGACACTAGAAGAAACAATGCGTCGATAGTATACACACAATTGTCGCATACTAGGGAATAATTAGCAAGTCAAAAACCTGGTCGGATGGACTGACCTGCTTTGATATCACTATGTAACACCCTACTTCCCCGATGTGAGAATTTAATAATAAAACATGTATACAAACATAAATATTCGCCAAGTAGGATATTACTCGCACAATCTAAAACATTTTGAACCACATAATAATAATAACAACTTGTTTGATAGCAAGCGGAATTACAAAACACTTGGCATAAAAGCCTTAATATAATTATTAGTTTGAAAAATGGATCATCACAGAATAAAAAAATAGAAAGATACACAACATAATCAAATATAAGACAACCCAATCCCTTTGTGTTACATATCAGAACGACATAAAACTAAAGAGGCACAACACCGTCCTTAACCTCAGGCTTCTACCCAGGTACCCGATTAGCTGTACTCTAGAGGAGCACAGACGCAACAACATAGAAAAGAGGTGAGAATACATTCAAATAATAAAGAATGCATAACATTCAAGGTATATTCACACATCTACACAATCATCCACATAATCAGAAAATACACCAACTGTAACGCCCCGATTCTGAATTCCCATTAATTGTTGAGTCTTTTAATTTATTTAATTGATGTTTGTTTTAAATTGTGAAATTATATATTACTATGTGGTGTTTGCTTATTTTATCTATTTTTACCGATTCGGAGAGTTTTCAGGGAATTAGAGTAAAAAGGGCATTTTAGACATTTAGCAATTTAGTGTGAGAATTGATTGGTAAGTGTTGGAAAGAATTTGAGAGGAAAGAAATAGAGATAGAAATAGAATAAGAGAGGAAAAGAAAGAAAAATAGTAACATAAGAAGAAAAACAAGAGAAAGAAAAGAGGAGAAGCGAAAGAGAAGAGGAAGTGGAGAGGAAAACCTAGAATCATCAAGGGATCGTCACCAAAGCTTGCAATCGATCGGTAAGGGTGTGAAACTCCATCATCTCTTTAATGTATATGATTGTATGTGTATGTGTTTGGATTTTGTAGAGTTTCTACTCTTTTTCCACTTAGGTTAGAAGTTGGTTTGATGAGTAGAAAGAGGTTTTAATCGGTTAGAACTCGGATTAGACGATGTAGTTTAGTCGGGTGATGGTAGGGTTGTGCCACTGAGACTGGTTTGGATTTAATCGGTTGGTTGTGTGGAGTTTGGGCTTTGGAACAGCCATGGAGGTTCTGTCTTCGCAGGCTCGCCAGGCGAATGGCAGCGAAGCTTCACCAGGCGAAGCCCAGCGAGCTGCAGCGAAGCAAGTCAGAAGCAAACACCCTGTCTTCGCTGGCAAGTTCGCCAGGCGAAGTGAGTTGGCGAAGGTTCGCCAGGAGAGTGTGTAGCGAGCCTCAGCGAGTAATTCCAGAATTACTCCTAGTGGACTTCGCTGGGAAGTTCGCCAGGCGAAGGCCAGCGAGCATTCGCTGCGTGGCTTCGCCAGGCGAAGGTTGGCGAACCTGACAGTGTTATTTGTTTTGCTGTTTATTCATAGCATGATTTTTGGCCGATTCAATTATGATTAATGCCTATATGAATGGTTGATGTGTGAACTGTTTCGACATGTCGTGTTGTGGGTGGCCGAAAGGCGTGAATCCTAGATTGTAGAGCCAATGGTGAATCTTGAACGTTTGATAATCTTGTGTATTTGCTTGAATTGAATAGAAACGCATTGATAGGCTGATATGTGTGTAAACCATGTGTGAAATGGTGCATAATGTGAATGCATGATAGATATATGCGATGTATGTGATAAATGCAATGAGTATGTTTGTGAACATAGTATGCATTCTGTGTTGATCGATCCCTCGGAGGATTAGCATTGTGTAGCATCTTAGTATGCATTTTTGTGTCGAATGATCCCTCGGAGGATTTGCAGAACCTCGTATGATACGATGGTTACATTAGATTCCTTGGAGAATCGGTTGCATTGTGTGATTCCTCGTAGAATCGGTCATAACATGTAATCCCTTGGAGGATTGACTAGAGTATTTGATTCTGTGGAGAATCTGCAGAGTATTTGATTCCGTGGAGAATCTGCTGAATATTCGATTCCATGGAGAATCTGATGAATATTTGATTCCGTGGAGAATCTGCTGAATACTTGATTCCGTGGAGAATCTGCTGAATACTCGATTCCTTAGAGAATCTGTTGAAATGAGTCGGTACCGCATTTGCATCTGCATAGAGTCGTGTGTCGGTCTCTATGAGTTGCATGAGTCATCTGTGTATGATGCATTAGTTGTATGAATGTAACTGTGTATGTTATATATGATTGTTTGGAGGAACATATAGTGAATATTCATGAGCATGTGTAGAGGCATGATTAATTGTATATGCTTAATGTGGTGAGAACATAATTTGAGTATAACTTGTACAAATATGAGTATATGTATATATACAATTTTATGCATTAACTGTTATGATATTGTTTCTCACCCTTCTGCTGTTTTATAATGCTCTATGAGGCATTGCAGAGTAGGAAGCTGGAGGTTCTTTTCGTGAAGCGATGTCTTCATTCTTTTTGGTCAATGGCTCTGATATGTAACATCTGGGTAGTTAGGAAGCCTTTGACTCCTTTGGAGTTACATTTGTTTTGATTCCTTGTGATACATCTGTGTATGTATCCGCTGTGGATATGGTTGTAAAGCATGAATTGATTGAATGGTTGTATATACTTTTATGAATGTGATCGATTCAATATTTGGATGTTTCCGCTTTTATTCTAAATATTGAGATGTGGGTTACCCATTGTTGCATATCTACTTTGAGCAGGTATCGTATGTGTTTAATTTCGTGATAATGTGATGCGCCTCTTATATACCATGTTTTAATTAAATTTTAATTAAACTCTGATGAAATAAATTTTCTAAGTGCCTAATTGATTAAATGTATTAATTTGGGGGTATAGAAAGGGGGTGTTACATTAAGTGGTATCAGAGCCAGTGTTGAGTCAGTCGTGTCTGTCTTGTTGTTGTGTTGGTTGAACGGTTGTTTAACCTTGTTGTTATTTTTGGGAATCCTCAGAATATGGCAGGTCGTAATGACAATGCTATGGCAGCGGCGTTAGAGGCTATGGCCAGAGCTGCGCAGGGTGCACCCAACGTGAATGCAAATGATGAGTTCAGGAAGAACCAACCACCGGTGTTCAAAGGGAGATTTGATCCGGATGGTGCTCAGATATGGTTAAAGGAAATTGAGAGGATCTTTAGGGTGATGGATTGTGCTGAAGGGAACAAGGTGAGACTAGGGACTCACATGCTGAGAGAAGAGGCTGATGACTGGTGGGTCAGCGTGAGGCAAGTTCTTGAGGTCGACGATGAGGAGATTACGTGGGATTTATTTCGTACTGAGTTTCTAAGGAAGTATTATCCCGAAAGTGTTAAAGGGAAGAGAGAAATGGAATTTCTGGAGTTGAAACAAGGTAATATGTCGGTGGTGGACTACACCGCTAAGTTTACTGAGTTAGTGAAGTTTCACCCTCACTATGATGCGGTTACGGCGGAATTTTCCAAATGTATCAAGTATGAGAATGGCTTGCGTCCTGAGATAAAGCAAGCGGTGGGTTATCAAAGAATACGAAGATTTTCGAATTTGACCGAGTGTTGTAGAATTTATGAAGAAGACAGTAGAGCTCGTTCTACTCATTATAAGGGTTTGAGCGAGAGGAGAGGGAAGCAGCAAGTACGAAGCGGACCTTATATGACGCCTGATGATAAGGGCAAACATAGGGGAAACTTTGATAGGAGACCCGGAGGAGGTTCTGGTGCGATCAAATGTTTTAAGTGTGGCGTGATGGGCCACAAGTCTTATGATTGTGGAAAGTTCAAGGCGAAGTGTTCCAACTGTGGGCTCCTTGGACATGATGCAGCAGAGTGTAGAAAGAATGCTGTGAAGTGTTTTAATTGTGGCGAGGTGGGTCACATTAGCCCGAATTGTACCAAACCGAAGCAAGCTCCGGCGGGCGGAAAAGTATTCGCATTAGCAGGTTCAGACGCTACTAATGCGGCGGATCGTTTGATTAAAGGTACATGCTTTATTAATGATATGCCTTTAGTTGCTATTATTGATACTGGAGCGACTCACTCGTTCATCTCTCTTGCGTGTGCTAAGCGGTTGGATTTGTGTATGGTTTCTTTGAGTAGTGGTATGGTTATTGGGACTCCCGCTTCGAGGTCGGTAACTACTTCTTTGGTGTGTGCAAGTTGTCCTTTGACCATGTATGGTAAGGACTTCGTTATGGATTTAGTGTGTTTTCCGTTGGAAGGTTTGGACGTAATCTTGGGTATGAACTGGTTGCAATTTAATAGAGTTCATCTGGATTGCTATCACAAGTTAGTAAGGTTTCCTTCTTTGGAAGATGGTGAAAACGAGAGTTTTCTTTCCACTAAAGAGTTGAAGAAACTTTTAGCGGACGAAGCTCAGTTGTTTGGTTTGTTTGCATCGTTGTCGGTGGAGAGCAAAGTTGATCTCGACGTGTTTCCTGTGGTTTGTGAATTTCCTGAAGTGTTTCCGGAAGATGTTGCGGATGTGCCGCCAAAGAGAGAGGTTGAATTTTCTATTGATCTAGTTCCGGGTACTAGACCGATTTCGATGGCCCCGTATCGGATGTCGGCATCGGAGTTGGTGGAATTGAAGAAGCAGTTGAATGATTTGTTGGATAAGAGATTTGTAAGACCGAGCGTTTCTCCTTGGGGTGCGCCGGTATTGTTGGTAAAGAAGAAGGATGGCAGTATGCGATTATGTATTGATTATCGACAATTGAATAAGGTGACAATTAAGAACAAGTATCCGCTTCCAAGAATTGATGATTTGATGGATCAATTGGTTGGAGCCCGTGTTTTTAGTAAGATTGATTTGAGATCCGGTTATCACCAGATTCGGGTTAAGGAAGAAGATATTTCGAAGACGGCTTTTAGAACACGATATGGTCACTATGAGTATACGGTGATGCCATTCGGAGTTTCTAATGCGCCGGGTGTTTTCATGGAATATATGAACCGTATCTTCCACGAGCATTTGGATCGTTTTGTGGTAGTGTTTATCGATGACATTTTGATTTATTCTAAGTCTCGAGTGGAGCACGAAGAACATTTAAGGATTGTGTTGCAGATTTTGAAAGAGAAGAAATTGTACGCAAAATTGTCTAAGTGTGAGTTTTGGTTGTCGGAGGTGAGTTTTCTTGGACATATTATTTCCGGCAATGGTATTAGTGTGGATCCATCCAAGATCGATGCGGTAATGCAATGGGAGACTCCAAGATCAGTTACGGAAATTCGAAGCTTTTTGGGCTTGGCCGGTTACTACCGGAGGTTTATCGAAGGATTTTCAAAGTTAGCACTCCCGTTAACGCAGTTGACTTGTAAAGGAAAGGCTTTTATTTGGGATGTTAATTGTGAAGAGAGTTTCATGGAATTAAAGAGAAGGTTAACGACAGCGCCAGTTTTGATTTTGCCGAATCCTACGGAACCTTTTGTGGTTTATTGCGATGCTTCTTTGTCAGGATTGGGTGGTGTATTGATGCAAGATGGGAAGGTCGTGGCGTATGCTTCTAGATAGTTGAGAGTACATGAAAAGAATTATCCTACTCATGATTTGGAGTTAGCGGCCATAGTGTTCGTTTTGAAAATTTGGAGGCACTATCTTTATGGTGCAAGATTTGAAGTTTTTAGCGATCACAAGAGTTTGGAGTATTTGTTTGATCAAAAAGAATTGAATATGAGGCAAAGGAGATGGCTAGAACTTTTGAAGGACTTTGATTTTGGTTTAAATTATCATCCGGGTAAGGCGAATGTGGTAGCCGATGCCTTAAGTCGGAAGTCGTTGCACGTGTCTACTTTAATGGTTAGAGAGTGGGAACTTTTGGAGAACTTTAGAGATTTGAGTTTGGTTTGTGAGTTAACGCTGAGTAGTGTGAAGCTTGGTATGTTGCATGTCACGAATGATTTCCTTGCTACGGTGTGTGAAAAGCAAAAGTTGGATTTGAAATTTGTGGATTTGATGACGAATGGAAATGAAGATTTCAAAGTTGATGAATTAGGAGTTTTGAGGTTTCGAGGTCGTATTTGTATTCCCGATGATGCGGATTTGAAAAAGATGATATTGGAAGAGGGATATCGGAGTAACTTGAGTATTCATCCGGGAGCGAATAAGATGTATCAGGATTTGAAGAAGATCTTTTGGTGGTCTGGATTGAAAAGCGATGTTGCTCGTTTTGTGTACTCGTGTTTGACTTGCCAGAAGTCTAAGGTGGAGCATCAGAAGCCTAGTGGATTGATGCAACCGTTGGATATTCCGGAATGGAAATGGGATAGTATATCGATGGATTTTGTTACGGGATTGCCGAATACGCAAAGAGGACATAATGCTATTTGGGTGATTGTTGATAGGCTTACTAAATCGGCTCACTTTATTCCAATTGATATTACTTATTCTTTGGAAAGGTTGGCCGAGATTTATGTTGGCACTATTGTGAAGCTTCATGGAGTTCCTAAGAGTATTGTGTCGGATAGAGATCCTAGATTTACTTCAAGATTTTGGGAGAGTTTGCAAGGTGCCTTGGGTTCTAAGTTGAGATTGAGTTCGACATATCATCCGCAAACAGATGGTCAAACCGAGAGGACGATTCAATCGTTAGAAGATTTGTTGCGTGCTTGTGTGCTTGAACAAGGTGGTGCGTGGGACGGTTATTTAGCGTTGATTGAGTTCACCTATAATAACAGTTTCCATTCGAGTATTGGTATGGCGCCATTTGAGGCTTTATATGGTCGGAGATGTCGAACACCTCTGTGTTGGCATGAGACAGGTGAAAAGTCGGTAGTTGGTCCGAAAATGGTACAGCAAACGACGGAAAAGGTGAAATTTATTCGGGAAAAGATGAGAGCTTCTCAGAGTAGACAGAAAAGTTATCATGATAAAAGGAGAAAGGATCTCGAGTTTCAAGAGGGCGACCATGTGTTTTTGAGAGTTACACCGGTTACGGGTGTGGGTCGTGCTTTGAAGTCGAGAAAGTTGACTTCTCGTTTTATTGGTCCGTATCAGATTGTCGCACGAGTTGGTGCTGTGGCTTATCGTGTGGCGTTACCTCCGAACCTTTCGAATTTGCATGATGTATTCCATGTCTCGCAACTTCGGAAGTATGTTCCGGATCCGTCACATGTGATCCCGATGGATGAAGTTGAAGTAAGAGATAACCTTACAGTTGAAGTTTTACCGGTTAGTATTTTGGACCGTGAAGTTAAGAAACTAAGAGGCAAGGATATTGCGCTTGTGAAAGTGTCCTGGGGAGGTGCCGCAGAAGGCAACATGACTTGGGAATTGGAGAGCAAGATGCGAGAATCGCATCCAGAGTTGTTTGAATCAGGTAATATTTTCGAGGACGAAAATTTCTAAAGTGGGGGAGAGTTGTAACGCCCCGATTTTGAATTCCCATTAATTGTTGAGTCTTTTAATTTATTTAATTGATGTTTGTTTTAAATTGAGAAATTATATATTACTATGTGGTGTTTGCTTATTTTATCTATTTTTACCGATTCGGAGAGTTTTCAGGGAATTAGAGTAAAAAGGGCATTTTAGACATTTAGCAATTTAGTGTGAGAATTGATTGGTAAGTGTTGGAAAGAATTTGAGAGGAAAGAAATAGAGATAGAAATAGAATAAGAGAGGAAAAGAAAGAAAAATAGTAACATAAGAAGAAAAACAAGAGAAAGAAAAGAGGAGAAGAGAAAGAGAAGAGGAAGTGGAGAGGAAAACCTAGAATCATCAAGGGATCATCACCAAAGCTTGCAATCGATCGGTAAGGGTGTGAAACTCCATCATCTCTTTAATGTATATGATTGTATGTGTATGTGTTTGGATTTTGTAGAGTTTCTACTCTTTTTCCACTTAGGTTAGAAGTTGGTTTGATGAGTAGAAAGAGGTTTTAATCGGTTAGAACTCGGATTAGACGATGTAGTTTAGTCGGGTGATGGTAGGGTTGTGCCACTGAGACTGGTTTGGATTTAATCGGTTGGTTGTGTGGAGTTTGGGCTTTGGAACAGCCATGGAGGTTTTGTCTTTGCAGGCTCGCCAGGCGAATGGCAGCGAAGCTTTGCCAGGCGAAGCCCAGCGAGCTACAGCGAAGCAAGTCAGAAGCAAACACCCTGTCTTCGCTGGCAAGTTCGCCAGGCGAAGTGAGTTGGCGAAGGTTCGCCAGGCGAGTGTGTAGCGAGCCTCAGCGAGTAATTCCAGAATTACTCCCAGTGGACTTCGCTGGGAAGTTCGCCAGGCGAAGGCCAGCGAGCATTCGCTGCGTGGCTTCGCCAGGCGAAGGTTGGCGAACCTGACAGTGTTATTTGTTTTGCTGTTTATTCATAGCATGATTTTTGGCCGATTCAATTATGATTAATGCCTATATGAATGGTTGATGTGTGAACTGTTTCGACATGTCGTGTTGTGGGTGGCCGAAAGGCGTGAATCCTAGATTGTAGAGCCAATGGTGAATCTTGAACGTTTGATAATCTTGTGTATTTGCTTGAATTGAATAGAAACGCATTGATAGGCTGATATGTGTGTAAACCATGTGTGAAATGGTGCATAATGTGAATGCATGATAGATATATGCGATGTATGTGATAAATGCAATGAGTATGTTTGTGAACATAGTATGCATTATGTGTTGATCGATCCCTCGGAGGATTAGCATTGTGTAGCATCTTAGTATGCATTTTTGTGTCGAATGATCCCTCGGAGGATTTGCAGAACCTCGTATGATACGATGGTTACATTAGATTCCTTGGAGAATCGGTTGCATTGTGTGATTCCTCGGAGAATCGGTCATAACATGTAATCCCTTGGAGGATTGACTAGAGTATTTGATTCCGTGGAGAATCTGCAGAGTATTTGATTCCGTGGAGAATTTGCTGAATATTCGATTCCATGGAGAATCTGATGAATATTTGATTCCATGGAGAATCTGCTGAATACTTGATTCCGTGGAGAATCTGCTGAATACTCGATTCCTTAGAGAATCTGTTGAAATGAGTCGGTACCGCATTTGCATCTGCATAGAGTCGTGTGTCGGTCTCTATGAGTTGCATGAGTCATCTGTGTATGATGCATTAGTTGTATGAATGTAACTGTGTATGTTATATATGATTGTTTGGAGGAACATATAGTGAATGTTCATGAGCATGTGTAGAGGCATGATTAATTGTATATGCTTAATGTGGTGAGAACATAATTTGAGTATAACTTGTACAAATATGAGTATATGTATATATACAATTTTATGCATTAACTGTTATGATATTGTTTCTCACCCTTCTGCTGTTTTATAATGCTCTATGAGGCATTGCAGAGTAGGAAGCTGGAGGTTCGTTTTGTGAAGCGATGTCTTCATTCTTTTTGGTCAATGGCTCTGATATGTAACATCTGGGTAGTTAGGAAGCCTTTGACTCCTTTGGAGTTACATTTGTTTTGATTCCTTGTGATACATCTGTGTATGTATCCGCTGTGGATATGGTTGTAAAGCATGAATTGATTGAATGGTTGTATATACTTTTATGAATGTGATCGATTCAATATTTGGATGTTTCCGCTTTTATTCTAAATATTGAGATGTGGGTTACCCATTGTTGCATATCTACTTTGAGCAGGTATCGTATGTGTTTAATTTTGTGATAATGTGATGCGCCTCTTATATACCATGTTTTAATTAAATTTTAATTAAACTCTGATGAAATAAATTTTCTAAGTGCCTAATTGATTAAATGTATTAATTTGGGGGTATAGAAAGGGGGTGTTACACCAACGATGCGTATTCACATCTCACTCATATCACAATCATCCAATCACAATCATGCAATAATATACAACTATGACTCGACTCATGCTCGCCACGGTCTCCACTCTTAACCATACTCATAACCCAAATCTATATGCATGCAGTACCAACTCAACATTTTAGTTCTTCATATAAATCGGGTTCCAATCTCTGCAACTAGTGAACATGCCTCTATCACAATAACGACACATATGATGAATGTCATACACAATAACGACATATATGATGAATGTCATACACAATGAAATACAACCTCACTTTGATTATACATAATTATTCGGCAAACAAAAATGAAAAACAACCCCACTATGACTGTAAAATATATTCTTAATGCATCAATAATAACTCATACACATTCCACAATTCAACATCACATCATACTTTCACTCTTGTCACACATATTCACAAATTACACATAACTCACATGTATGCATAATATTAATCAATTAGTTATATAAATTAATTAATTAACTCATACTCATCAAAGTACACCAAACAAAGCCAATCACTGACCGCACGACAAAATCACCTTAAAAAACAAACTCAGTAGGTTAAAATTGTTGGTGTAAGCCTAAGAGGCCAATACTTTTGGTACTTGTATCACATTATTTATTAATAAAAGGAAATTTTTTATTATGTTTGTTTTTCCAAAATAATAAAGTCCCTAGAATAGCTAGTTCATTTAATGAAATATTAAGTGTGACTTAATCATGAGATCCCATTAAACATAAGGACATTATTCTTAAAGTATCCATAGTCGAGATTTACAATGAAGTGGGATAATCTTAAAACATTAAGACTATTATGTAGATAGACTGATGATCACATCTCATGGATTATGGATAAAGAGTTATCAAGTCTTAACATATGTATAAATATTAGGAGTAATATTTATATTATATTTACCCGTTATGAGAGTACTACATAAAATGTTATGCAAAGTTTTATAAGTTACTCTCATGGTGATAGTGGTGTATACCACCCTTCGACTTGAAACCACTAATGGACCCTAGATGTAGAGTCAAATATGTTATTGCTGATCTAACATTGTCAGTAACTGGATGACCATAAGCACAGTTGATGGGTACTCCACAAAGCATGTTTAGGGATATGAGTGACCTCTATGGAATTTGCCCATCCTGCATAACAGGATAAATGTCTAAGGGACCAATATTGAACTAGACAAGGATGACACGCTATATGTCTTGTGTTCAATATAGACATAAAGGCAAAAGAGTAATTATACACACAAGTGTTATCACAAAAGGTTTAGTCATATCACATGACATTTTCTTAACTTGGATAGTAGTGATGTGTTGCTAGATACCGCTTACTGTTTATTATATTAAACGCGTGATTTAATATAATTGCTAACGTCACGAAAACCTACAGGGTCACACACATAAGGACATATTGATAAGAGGTAGAGTAAATAATGAACACTATAAGATGCAATGCACTTAAGTAAATGTAGAACACCGTAAGATATATTGCACTTAACTAGAATATGGAATGTGGTAAGGTAACACGCGCTTAGGTGATATATAGTACACCATAAGATATGGTGCACGTACACTTAAGAAATAGAACCATTGTGCAGAAGCATACACTCTTGATGAAAATTCGGATTGTGAAACCCTAACCGTATTTCCTTCTCTCTCTCTCACTCAAAGCCTTCAATTTGTAGCAGCTAGCACTGAGACTGAAGGAATATGTTCGTGTGGGCTGAGTAGAGGCGTTGTTCATTATTCAACGCTCGTGATCACTCATTTGATTCAACATCAAAAGTTTCATCGCCACAAGACGTAACCATTTCTATCACTGATCATGACCATTTGTAAGGATCACTAAAGGGAACATTTTAATTTTCGTTGCATTTTGGATCGTGATTTCCCTTCTAGAACATGCCTCTTGACTCGATTACAGGTAACCTATCATATGGAAGACACTCGTCATCCCCTGCATCACCTAACACGTCACACTGTGACGACTTGACAAGACTGTGCTCGCTTGAAGGCCATGACGAACTCCCTGTCATTTACTTGACGGTCATTAGCGCTTCACAGCGCATGACGCTTAGGGCGCCATATTGGTGATGCCCATCACCCTACTAACAAAAGCAAATTATGTTATGTTATGGCAGAACCTACACAAATCCCCTCAAATCACTCCAAACTCTTCCAAAACAGTGCATAAACCTTGCCCACATAATTATCATATAAAACATGTTAACTCCTATTAATCTAACATGTCATTACACTGATTCAACCACAAAACCCAAAAATTAATCTTGTTTTGAAAACCCAAATTTCATAACAAATCTCATGGTTATGAACACTTAGAAAACAAAACAATCACCCTAAATAAAGTACACGATTTGCAAAGAATCATAACACAAAAATAAAATGTAAATCATGTTATTCATCATAGCACACAATCAACACATAGATAATCCCCCTTCCGTTACCTTGTAATTCTATAAAATTCAGCAAATTAACTTTCAATCGATCTCTTCTCTTAAGCCCTAACACTCTTCCTTTCAAACTTTTTCTCCAAAATCCCTTGTTTTCACGTACTGATGAAAATAACTCTAAAACCTAATTTTTGATCTAATTTAAATATATATATATATATATATATATATATATATATATATATATATATATATATATATATATATATATATATATATATATATATATATATATATATATATATATATATAAATTCAGTTTTTTTTCACTAATCACTGAACTCTCAATTTCTAAAATTTGCTGAACTCTATAAATTCTCACTAATTTCTAATTAATTGATTTCCACTAACTCAATTAATTAACACAAAACACCACAAATACCGATCAAACATGTCACATATTCACAAAAATTATTATTTATATAAAATAAAATACTTAATTAAAGTAAATAAATAAATAAATATGCAAATATTTAAATCGGATTGTTATAACTTTCCTTCAGTTTAAAAAATTCCGTCCTCAAATATTACCTGATGTAAAAAATTCTGAATAAAACTCTCTCATTCTACTCTCTGAATTTCCACATCACAGTGCCACTAGGAGAACCTGTTCAGTTAATTTTCATTAAAACGATATCTTTAGTTTGTTTCAATTTTAATTTTGAAATCTTGGAATGAAGGACAATTTGATGTATACTCATATTTTGCTACTTTATATATGGAGATGTTGAATTTTTTTATGAAAGGGGTATGGTTGTGGGATCTTAGGTTGAGGAGAGGTTTTTTGTTTGGGAGTATGTGCTGTTAGCAAATTTAATGGCTTCAGTTGAAAGTGGCACTGGTGTCTTGATAAGTTAGAGTTGAATTTGGTGTAAGTGGCTTATAAGGATGGGTTGAATCCGGTGCAATTAGGGGCATTTAAAAAAAATTAAGAACTAAATCGAATTGTCAAAAAGAGTTAAAATTAAGATAATTGAAATGTTGTGTTTGTTTATTAAATCGAATCATATTATACTAATAATTTTAGAGTCGAATTATATGATAAATAAATTAAATCGAAATTGAAACTGAACGGAATAAAAATTAAAAATAAAAAATTCTAAAAATAAATTTTACTTTTATTAAAAAAAATCCAAAAAATTACTTATGACTTCATAAGCTAGTGGATATGGAGCGAATCATCAGAGTCCTCCTGCCAAATGAATTGCTTATGACTTTTTTATTTGAGACTTGTTTACTTTTGGGGTAGTTGAAAACATTTTTATCATGCTTTCATACTTATGTAATTTTGATGATGTTGGATGGATAAACTAGCTTACATAAATGCTTACATTTTGCCATGATAGTCTAATTATTGTTGATAAAATATACATTAATTTATTTGTTAAATTTATTGTATTATTTTATTTAATGGTTTTTATTAATATGGAAACATATTCAAATTATAAAAGAATATCTAAAAAGTATTATGGTTGGAAAAATTTCAATTTTGAAGTTAGTCATATCAATTTTAATGAACTAGGATCAATCTTTTTGATTGATTATACCTTTTGTTTTTCACCCTTTATTCAGGTGAAATAACCACTCGTTGAAAGAAGAAAAACAATACAATTGAAAGCGAGAGAAAAGAGAAATTATGGAGGAATAAGATGAATGTATATTGTTGAGCAAACTGCACTCAAAGTCTTTGATACAATGCGTGTTAATCACAACTATGATTTCTGAAATTACATAGTGCAAAACTATTCTCACTTAGTTACAAATGAAATCGGGCTCATCTTTATTTATAGATGAGATTACTTGTACTCCAAGTAATCACAAAATAACTAACTCAGCTAAAACTAAGCTAAGTTAACTATTTCGACTCCTTCGACAACTACATGCTTCGACAAGTTGTATTTGACTTTTAGTCAAATACAACAAATACAGACTTTGTTTGACACAAACTAGTTTCGACACCCGTTGAATACAAATACACTATTTCGACTTTGATACAAAAAATTACTTATTTAACACACCACTTGATTTATTGTGTCTAACCTATCTACATTTATCATTATTCTTAATCTTTTGAATAATTCGACCTGCACAACCTTTGTCATTCTATTTACAATCTAATTCTCTTATCTGCAATGCTCCAGGCTCAACTTTCCATTCGCTACCTGCTCTCTCAGGTAATGAAACCTCATTTTGATGTGTTTGTTTCTTCCGTGTGCTATTAGATTCTTTGACGGGTTAATAGTCGGCATGCTGTCGATCTTTATTGTAATTGCTCCATGATTCTTTCCTGTAATTTCTTTGATTCAATTCATCATCCATGTTACCTTGCATGCACATAACGAAATTGTTATGTATTGTGCCTCACATGATTATAAAGCTACCACCGTTTCTTTTCTCGAACTCCATGCGATTGGCGCATCACCTAACATGAAAACATATCCTTCTGTTGATTTTTCTATCTTCAGAATCACCACACCAACTAGAATAAGTGTATCCCACAAGCTTGCATTCTTTTCCTTCACCGACTTAAGAAAATAAAATACCATAATCGAGTGTTCCTTTGAGATACCTTAGTATCCTCTTGGTGACTGCAAGATGAGATACATTTGGCTTCTGCATGAATTTGATGACCGTGCTTACACAATAAGCTAAATTTGGCCTTGTGTGACAGAGGTATCGAAGTGATCTAATGGGTCTTCTATACTATGTTGGGTTGACACCATCTTCAGTCAAATCTTTTATCAATTGTAATTTGGACTCAACTGGAGTCGAAGTTGGGTTGCAATCTTGCATATCAAATCTCGAGTATTTCGCATGCATATCTTCTTTGGTGCATCGTCATGCCTCTAATATTATTGTAGAATTCGATACCAAGAAAATAAAAGATATTTCCCAAGTCTGACATTTCAAACTCCTTACTTAAGTCATCTTTGAAGTCTTCGATCTCCTTCTTGAAATTGTCTGTTATGAACAGGTCATCGACATAGAGACATAGTATAAGCAGCTCACTTCTGGTTCTCCTAACATAAACACCATTCTCTAGCGAACACTGTTAGAACACATATTGGTGTTTCTTATATCTCTATGTTTTGATAATAACTTTTATGGAATTTTGTAATGAGTAAATATACACTCTAAAATTGTTCAAGTATTATTATTTCAGGTATAAAATTAAAATACTCTTAAAGAAGCAAAATACATAAGTACAAAGAAACTATGCAAAGCTCTGAAGTATCAGATGCAAGACTATCAGAAGATTCTGAAGTGCTGCCAGAAGGATCTGAAACAGAAGCTACAGAATGATCTGAAGCGTTAATGAAAGGAATGTACAAAAGTTGAGGCTTTGACAATCAGACTCTTATCATTAATACTCACGCTCTTAGCACATACTGCTGCATACTCTGATGAAGACTCTGATCAAGACTAAGACTCTGATATATTAAAAATCTTATCAAGACTGAGACTCTGATACATTAAAGATCTGATCATCTATCAATGCTCTGATCTTATCATTCATCTTAAGCTCTGATCATCTTAAAGCATTCCATACCTTTTAAGCTTACTACAAGTTCTGAAGTGCAGATTATGAAGACTTCATCTTGAAGGAAGCTTGTTGAAGAAGCTGTAAACTTGATTAGACGTGGTGCTACTTCCAAAGTAACCAACAACTAATTTGTCCAAAGAAGTGACGTGGTGCAAATCCCAAGGCTTCTACAACCATACCTTTCTGCATAAAGCATATCTCTGCCCATACTTTTGATGATGAAAAGTCATACAATCAAATATTATATTCAGCTGCACATCACTCAAAGCATTTAAAAAAAACTATAAAAGGAGAACTACTTCAACATTTTGAGGTTGCTAATTCACAACTCATCACTTTGCACATTGCTAGATCACTCAGAAAGAAATACACGCTTGATTCATAAAAGATAAAATCTCTTAAGATCTTACTCATTTGATCTCTCATAAAACCATATAGTTTTTGTTGTACTTAATCTTAAGTGTAAACATCACAGTTGTGATACAGCTTATTAGAAGCATTCAAACACTGGTTAGTTTACATTAAATTGTAAGAAGTTCCTTAAGAAGACCAAGCTGTGGTCAGTAGTTCTTGAGAAGACTAAGACAATTGTTCTTAGTGCTTTCTATTGTAATCAGTTGATCAATAGTGGATTAAGTCCTTGCAGAGAAAGGCAAATCATCTTTGATAAGGTGGACTTGAGTAGTTGAGTTCAACGAACCAGGATAAAAATCTTGAGTTGTTTTTATTGCCATATTTCTTAAAACTCATATTCAACCCCCCCTTCTAAGTGTTTTTCTCACCTTCAGTTGGTATCATAGCTCCGGTTCTGTTTGTGCTATCACTTAACCGTGACCAGAAAAGATCCAGTGGGAAAAACTCTTGATACTCTTGGTTGATATACATTATGGCTGCTGAAACTTCAACACCCAACAACAACAAATATGAAGAAAGAGTCAGCACAAAATCTCCCATGTTTGATGGAGAGAAATTTGATTATTGGAAAGATAGACTGAAAAGTTTCTTTCTAGGATTTGATGCTGATCTTTGGGACTTAGTTATTGATGGATATGTTCATCCCACTGATGGGAATGGCAAGAAAGTTGACAGAAAATCAATGACTGAGGAGCAAAATAAGGAATTCAGAAATCACCACAAGGCTAGAACTATATTGCTAAATGCTATATCTCATACTGAGTATGAGAAAATAACCAACAGAGAAACTGCCTTTGATATATTTGAATCCCTAAAGATGACTCATGAAGGGAACTCTCAAGTCAAAGAAACCAAGGCTCTGGCGCTGATCCAGAAGTATGAGGCTTTCAAGATGGAAGAATCTGAATCTATTGAAGCAATGTTTTCCAGATTCCAGATTCTCACTACTGGCTTAAAGGTTCTAGACAAAGGTTACTCTACAGCAGATCATGTCAAGAAAATAATCAGAAGCTTGCCAACCAGATGGATACCCATGGTCACTGCTCTGAAGTTGGCAAAGGATCTGAACAAGATTACGCTGGAGGAACTAATCAGTGCTCTAAGGAGTCATGAGATTGAACTAGAGGAAGATGGGCCTCTAAAGAAAGGTAAGTCAATTGCGTTAAAATCTAATAAAGCTGTTAAAGCATTGCAGGTATTAGAAGAAAGCTCTGAAGAGTCTGCTTCTGAAGATGAAGAAGAATTATCCTTGCTATCCAGAAGAATCAATAAACTCTGGAAGAATAAGCAAAGGAAGTTCAAGAACTTTAGAAAACCAGATCAACACAAAGAATCTTCTGGGCACAGAAGATCTGGAGAACACTCTGGATACAGAAGATCTGGAGAATCCTCTGGACACAGATGATCTGGAAAAAGAGAGGTTGTTTGCTATGAATGCAAAGAACCTGAGCACTACAAGAGTGAATGTCCAAAGCTTCAGAAGGAGAACCCAAAAAGAAAGTCAGATCACAAAAAGAAAGTTCTGATGGCTACCTGGGATGACTCAGATGCATCTGATTCATCATCAGAGTCAGAAGAGGAATGTGCAAATGTAGCATTCATGGCTGACATTGAGGACATTGCTGAATCATCTGGATCAGAATCAGAATTTGATTCTGAGGAGGTATTTGTTGAACTTTCTAGACAGGAACTTGTTGGAAGTTTATATGATATTCTTGAAAACTATAGTAAAGTTACACTCAAATACAAAACGCTTCTAAAGCATATTGAATTTGAGAGTAACAAGTTTGAATCAGAAATAGCTGAACTAAAAGCTGAAAATCTTCAATTGAAAAATAATTTAGAATCTGCTCAACTAAACTCTGATTCAAAATCTGAACCATGCTCTAAAAACATTTTACAAGAGTATGACTATAGTTTCAGGAAGTTTCTAACTAAAAGTCTAGATAGAAGCAAAATGGCTTCAATGATCTATGGTATTAGCAGAAACTATAGAAAAGGTGTTGGATATAAATCTTTCTCTTATGAAGATTCAAATCCAAAATCTGTAGATAAACTGGATATCAAGTATCCTCCTTTATATTCTCAATTTACATTTGGTCACTTAAATGATATTAAACACACAAGTTCTAATCATAACAAATCTGTGTTTAATAAATCTAAAGCTAATCAGAACAAGTCTTATGTTGAAAGACAGAAGTTCAGAAAAAGCTTTAAGGCAACTAACCGAAAAGGACCCAAGCAAATCTGGGTACTTAAGGATAAGATAATCTATGTTGCAGATATCCTTAGAAGCAAAGTCAAGACTCCAGTCATGGTACCTGGACTCTGGATGCTCACGACATATGACAGGAAAAAAGTCTATGTTCCAAAGTCTGGAGCTTAGATCTGGAGGAGATGTCGAGTTTGGAGGGAATCAGAAGGGCAAGATAATTGGCTCTGGAACCATAGGCAATGGTAAACTTCCTTCCATAACTAATGTCTTTCCTGTTGAAGGGTTAACTCATAATCTATTGTCCATAAGTCAATTAAGTGACAATGGTTATGATATTATCTTTAATCAAAAGTGTTCCAAAGCTGTTAGTCAAAAGGATGACTCAATCCTCTTTAATGGTAAAAGGAAAAATAACATTTATAAAATTAGTCTTTCAGAACTTAAGGTTCAGAATGTTAAATGCCTTATGTCTGTTAATGAGGAGCAATGTGTCTGGCACAGAAGATTGGGTCATATTAATATGAGACGTATATCTCAGATTAATAAGCTTAATCTGGTCAGAGGACTTCCTAATCTGAAGTTCAACTCAGATGCTCTTTGTGAAGCATGTCAGAAAGAAAAATTTTCAAAATCATCTTTTAAATCCAAAAATGTTGTTTCAACTTCAAAACCATTAGAGTTACTTCACATTGATCTGTTTGGACCAGTGAAAACTGCATCCATCAGAGGCAAGAAGTATGGATTAGTCATTATTGATGACTACAGCAGATGGACATGGGTAAAATTCCTAAAACACAAGGATGAGTCACACTCTGTGTTCTTTGACTTCTGCAAACAAGTCCAAACTGAAAAAGATTTCAAAATTGTTAAATTCATAAGTGATCATGGTGGTGAATTTGAAAATAAACATTTTGAAAAATATTTTAATGAAAATGGCATTGCTCATGATTTCTCCTGTCCTAGAACTCCACAACAGAATGGAGTTGTAGAGAGGAAAAATAGAACTTTGCAAGAGATGGCCAGAACCATGATCAATGAGACTAACATGGCAAAACATTTTTGGGCAGAGGCAATTAACACAGCATGTTACATTCAGAACAGAGTGTCAATTAGACCTCTTCTGGAAAAGACTCCTTATGAATTATGGAGGAATAAAAAGCCAAACATTTCTTATTTCCATCCTTTTGGATATATTTGTTTTATACTAAACACTAAAAAGAATCTTAACAAGTTTGATTCTAAAGCACAAAAGTGTTTCATACTTGGATATTCTGAACGCTCTAAAGGCTACAGAGTATACAATACTGAGACACAGATTGTGGAGGAATCTATACATGTTAGATTTGATGATAAGCTTGGCAATCAAAAGCCAAAGCAGATTGAAAACTCTGCAGATGGAGAAGTTATTCTCATAGAATCTGAGAAATCAGAGGTAGAGAAAGCTCAAGAAGAAGCTACGCCAGATGCAACTCCATTAGCTGCTCAGATGAATGACATAAATATTTCTGAAGAACCAACAGTTAAAGGATCATCCAGAATCAAGGCTTCTCATCCAGAAGAAATGATTATTGGGAAGAAAGATGATCCTATAAGAACAAGGTCGTTTATCAGATCATCTGGATCATCACTTCTTGGGTTGGTGTCTATTATTGAACCAACATCTGTGGATGAGGCTCTGAGGGACAATGATTGGATACTTGCAATGCAAGATGAGCTAAATCAATTTACAAGAAATTATGTGTGGGATTTGGTTCCTAGACCAAAAGGTTTCAACATTATTGGAACAAAGTGGGTATTCAGAAAAAAATTAAATGAGCAAGGAGAAGTTGTTAGGAACAAGGCAAGGCTGGTAGCTCAAGGGTACAATCAACAAGAAGGTATTGATTACACTGAAACTTATGCTCCAGTGGCAAGGTTAGAATCTATACGCCTTCTTATTTCATTTGTTGCACAACATAACATCACTCTATATCAGATGGATGTTAAGAGTGCCTTCTTAAATGGTATTATAGAAGAAGAAGTTTATGTCCATCAACCTCCTAGTTTTGAAATTGATAAATTTCCAAATCATGTTTTCCAACTCAAAAAATCTCTTTATGGTCTGAAACAAGCTCCCAGAGCTTGGTATGAAAGATTAAGTAATTTTCTTCTGGAAAAGAACTTTATCAGAGGCAAAGTGGACACAACTCTTTTCTGTAAAACATTTAAGAAAGATTTACTAGTTTGTCAAATTTATGTGGATGATATTATTTTTGGATCTACCAATATTATGCTGGGAAAGGAGTTTGCTTTGTCCATGCAGGCTGAATTTAAAATGAGCATGATGGGAGAACTTAGATTCTTTCTGGGAATCCAAGTAAATCAGACTCCAGAATGCACATATATTCACCAGACTAAATATGTCAAAGAGCTTCTGAAGAAATTCAATCTGAATGAAAGCAAATTGGCTAAGACTCCAATGCATCCTACAAGCACACTTGGTAAGGAAGAGGTAAGTAAGAAAGTTGATCAAAAACTTTACAGAGGTATGATTGGATCTCTCTTATATTTGACTGCTTCAAGACCTGATATTTTATTCAGTGTGTATCTGTGTGCTAGATTCCAATCAGATCCTAGAGAATCACACTTAACAGCTATTAAGAGGATTCTAAGGTATCTGAAAGGTACTACTAATGTGGGTCTGTGTTACAGAAGATCTGATGAGTATAAATTAGTTGGATTCTGTGATGCTGACTATGCTGGAGACAGAGTAGAACGTAAAAGTACTTCTGGAAGTTGTCAATTTCTTGGAAGTCATATGATCTCTTGGTTCAGCAAGAAGCAACCCACAATTGCACTTTCAACAACATAGGCAGAATATATTGTTGCTGCTAGTTGTAGCACCCAGATGCTCTGGATGAAAAGTCAACTGGAAGATTATTAGATCTTTGAGAGTAACGTTTCTATCTTCTGTGATAATACTTCTGCTATATGCTTATCTAAAAACCCTATTTTACACTATAAAGCTAAGCATATAGAGATTAAACATCATTTCATCAGAGACTATGTTCAGAAGGGAATTATCAATTTAAACTTTGTGGATACAGATCATTAGTGGGCTAATATCTTTACAAAACCCCTTGCTGAAGATAGATTTAAATTCATTCTGAAAAATATAAGTATGGACTTCTATCCAGAATAAAATATTCATCATATGCAATTTTTTTTGATGATAAATGTCTAAACTCTGAAGTATTTCTCTTTTTAAATTCTGTGTTTATTTATTTGTATGTAAATCTGAACTAACAAAGCTCAGAGGATCTGAACGTTGCCTAACGCTTCATTTCTCAAAGAGATTCAGAGGCACATGCAAGCAAACACGTGTAGCTCAGAATCTGGAAAGGTAGAGTGCACCATACTGAAGTGACGTTTGAGGTATTTCTTTGAAAATCCAAAATCTCTTGATTTTCCCCCCTTTTGTCAGAATCTTAAATGCTTGATATGATTTTATTCCTTGCATTAATTGCTTGATATGACTATGTTTCACTTCATTCAATGCTTGTGCACGCTTGAGATTGTGTGTTTTTTTGCATGCCCTAAATTCTTTCTATAAATTCTCACAACACTTCACAAATCACACTTTACACTCTCTTCATCTCTCATATGCATTTTTGCCTTCTCTATTGCTTCCATCTCATTTCAAAACCCAAAAACCCTCGTAAACCCAGACGCTTCTCAAGAACTTCAATGGCTTCACCATCATCAACACCTGCTCAGATGAAAACTTCAACTGTTGCTGCATCATCTCCAAATGTTGCTGGTTCATCCCAAACTGTTGTTGTGTACAAAGCACCTGTAAGAACTCTTCTCACTCCAATCAAAGAACTTGAAGTTCTGTGTGAGAACTTTGTGGATTTTGAATCCATCAAAGAAAATGGTTTTGATCTCCTTTTAACCATCAAAACTCATAACTGGGAAAAGTATTTTGACAGGATGATAGGTCCTGTTTATCCAGCTTTGGTAAAAGAATTCTGGATACACGCTCAAGTTTGCCCTAAGTTTATTCATTCATCTGTTCTTGGGAAGGAAATTGTCATCACTGAGAAATTAATCAGACAACTACTTGAGTATAAGGAAACTGAGGGAATCACAAGTATGGCTACTGATCGTGTGGATTTGGCTGACATTTTTCAAGAAGTTTGTGTTTCTGGGGAACCATCTAACAAGGTCAGAGATCTGAAACCTGTTTATAGAATTTGGGCTAAGATCTTCATGAGTTCAATCTTTCATAGGAAATCTTCTAACTCACCAGATTATGTAAATTCAGAACAAATATACTTCATGTTCTGTATGAGTAAAGGAAAGAAGGTGGATTTACCTTATCTTCTATTCAGTCATCTTCTGAACCATATCAAAGAAACAAGAGAAGAAGTAAGGGTTAAAGCTGGAAAAATCAGAACTTGGATTCCTATGGGAAGACTGATATCAGACATTCTGACATAGAATGGTCTTGTGAAACATCTGTTTGATGCTGGGGTAACAGAGGATCTGTCCTATGTTATAGGATCTGTCATAAATGGGAACACTCTGAGAATGAAGGTCATTTCAGAGCTTGCTGGAAAACCCAAGAAATTTCACTCTGAAGACGTCAGCAGAAGGAGAATTCCTTTAGCAGATTTTCCTATGTTCAGTGCTGATGAACCTAGGCACATCATTCTGACATACATTGTTGAATGTTTAAGAGACAGTATTCCTCTGCCTGCTAACATAGTACAGAAAAAAGGAGAAGTATTGCCAAATCTTCTGAGAGAAAGGCGCAGGAAGAGAAAGGCTGAGGAAGGATCTGTTGCACAGCCCAAGAGGAAAGCCTCTGATGCTGGTGACAAGCCTGAGAAGGACAAGAAGCAAAAGGAAAATCCTCCAGAAGCTACTGTGGAAGAAATCAGAGAAACAATTCACCAAGTATTAACATCTGATCCCAAACCATCTGTACTTTCACCCTCACCTTCACCTCCACCATCTCCTCCTAAACCATCTGAACCTAAATCATCTGAACCTCATTCATCTGAACCTATTTGTTGCGGTGAAATTTGGACGTCAAGCTATTGATTAACTTGAATCTTAATTCATTTACAACCGGTCTTTGATTTATTCGAAGGAAAGGTTAAAGAAAGGAAAAACCTAAAAGGGAGAGATCTAAGGTTCGGGGGGTTGGTTAAATTTAGGGAAGGTATTAGCACCCTAAACTTCCGTAGTACTCTACGGGAACCTTTTATTTATTTATTTTTTTATTTATTTCATTAATTATTTTGCTTTAGGGTATATACAAAGGATTGAAAATTAAAAAAGACCTAGGGGTTAATTCTAAGTTTACTCGGCAAAACATCGCATCTTGTGCCTACATATCCTTACGGGAATGGAATCAGAGTAACTGTAGTTCCCCTCAAAAGGGAGGTTAGAGACTTCTTGACTGTGGTCAAGGTCTCAAGGGGAATAAACGCATCTTAAGGACACGCTTACATGGAGTCTTAAACTCCGATCTCTATGTTATAAATTGTTAAGTGCATTAGGGTTAGGTTAGGGATTCCGCGGCGGGAAACCCTAAAATGAGTGCGGCGACTCTTTGACCTAAAGCTAGGGGTAGTTTTGTAATTTTGTCCACGGCGAGACATTTGTGAAAAGTTAGGGTTTGTAAGGGTTTGAAGTCTTGAGGACTATTGGCGTGGCGGCCAAACGGCTAGACCTAATCCTTCGGAGGAATGCAATGGGACAAATTAACGATGCAAATGCGCGAATTTAAACCATACAAACAGCAGAAATTAAAGTGCGGAAAGGTAAACGCGTTAATTTGTTCGCGAAGTTACAAATGAGAAACAGATACAATTATAATACAACTTAAATTGAAAAACACATTAAAATAGCTAATAGCAACGTAACAAACTGCACATTGAATACACAAGGTTAGTAGACAGAGTCACACAGTAATCAGGCGAGTTATGAAACGGAAGTGCGAAAGTTATAGATATTCTTTGTTGTTTATTTGTGATATATAAAAAAGCTTTTGATTTAAGTTAAAAAAAAGGTTTTAATATTATTAAAAAAAACTTTTCAAAAATAGTCTTAATTTAATTATCTAACAAAAAGGTTTTATTTTAAAAAAAAAGGTTTAATGTTATTATTATATATTTTTAAAAAAACGGTTCTAGTTATTATTTTAAAAAAAGATTTTAGTTATTATTTTAAATTTATCTAAAAAAAAGTTTTTCTTAAAAATAATAGGTTTTCATATTAATTTGGAAAAGATGTTAATGTTATTTATTAAAAAACAGATTTTTATATTATAACAAGTTTTAATAAATTAATGATAATAATAATAATAGTAATAGTAATAATAATAATGATAATAATAATAAATAATGATAATAATAATGCTAATAATAATAATAATAAATAATGATAATAATAATACTACTACTACTAATAATAATAATAATAATAATAATGCAATAATGAATTTTGAATGTGCCAAATAACCCAACGCAGAAATGCGCTCAGCGCAACCAGATCTAAATCGGACGAAACAAAATTTATCGCAAAGAAAAAGAAATTAAGCAAAAAAACAGTATTATTGCTCACACAAAAATGCGATCATCGCAACGAGATCGAACTAACACAAATGTCACGCGTCATGCACACAAATGTGCAAACATCGTATCGATATAATTCGATCAAAAATTAATCTTATATATATATAAACTCTAACAATTTAAAAATTATAAATATATAAACGTAACAGTAATAGATGAAGAAAAAGAAATAACAGTAATAGATGAAGAAAAAGAAATAACGGTAAAAGATGAAGAAAAAGAAACAACAGTAATAGATGAAGGAAAAGAAATAACGGTAAACGATGAAGAAAAAGAAACAACAGTAATAGATGAAGGAAAAGAAATAATGGTAAACGATGAAGAAAAAGAAACAACAGTAATAGATGAAGAAAAAGAAATAACGGTAAACGACACTCACTCCTCTTAGGTTTTTTTTTCATTCTCCCCCTTTTCAACAAGGCAACACATGTATATATAGGGAACAAATTATGGTTAACACCAAATTGTCAATAATGTCCCTAAAGCCCATTTTAAAGCCCAAACTAAATAATTAGTTAAGAAAAAATAAAATTAAATAATATTTTAAAAAATGATTTAATTAAAATACGAAAATAATAATTAAATAATAATAAAAAACTATTTTTGTTATTTTTTAATGAAAGATAGAAAAATTTAGAGTAAAAATAATAAAAAACAAAAAGTGACTAAGGTGAGATTCGAACTCTCAACCTCTCACACTCACAACTCCTTATACATGTCCTCTTGCCAATTGTGCCATTTTTACTTTTTAGAAAAAAAATACATGCCATATGATATTTACCTGCAAAAAGTCAAACGACTACACAAATTTGTTAGTAATTGATTAAATGCAATGAAATGCGACGACAAATCTTAGGGCAAAATTTGGGGTATTATAGTTGCCCCTATTTAAATAACTTCACCGGGTGATTTGAGCAACGGAGACTCGATAAATCGTGGTGGAGGGATTTAAATACAGATAACCGAAAATTTTGCCTTTAGACGCAGTGCTATGCAATGATATGGACAAAACAAAACGAACTATAATGCTAAATATGATATGAATCTGATATGATGCGTATGATGAAAATGACAAATGCACGGATACAGACGAAACAACGTCACAGGGGACGACCCATCGAGGAATTGCACTAGGGAAGAAGACATGTCATATCTGGAAGAATGTCGGGTAGACACGACACAGAATTGTTGATAGGTGCCAAGTAAATTAGAAATTGTCCGCAAGGTAAGATGCGGGTTAAACACGAGCTCAGGAGAAAAACGCAAATGGGGATAAAACACCCATGATGCCAAGTAAATAAATTTTGCCCACAAGGTAAGACGCGAGTAAAACACGACCTCAGGGAGAAAAAAAAAGTAAATGGGGGTAAAACACCATGATGTTAGGTAAACCCAGGAATATCTGGTAAACGGGGAATAAAACACCCGGGATAAAGGTACATGGGGGATAAAACACCCAAGGATAGAAGGTAAGTGGGGAGTAAAGCACCCAAGATAGACATGTAAATGGGGAGTAAAGCACCAAGGATAGAAATGTAAATGGGGAGTAAAGCACCCAAGATAAAAATGTAAATGGGGAGTAAAGCACCCAAGATAAAAATGTAAATGGGGAGTAAAGCACCCAAGATAAAAATGTAAATGGGGTAAATGGGGAATAAAGCACCCAAGATAGAAATGTAAATGGGGAGTAAAGCACCCAAGATAGAAATGTAAATGGGGAATAAAGCACCCAAGATGTGCACATGTATAGGAATTATGCTATGACATATGATCAAATGCAAATGCAGACGTCGACGACAAGACTCGACTCTTTCTGTGAGATGACAAAACTGGAGGACTGATTCCTCAACACGGAGATCACTGTCATTCTGTTAAACTGTATCAAGTTGATAGTCACTGTAGGAATGATGAATAACTGCTTGGGGATTATGCAAGTAAACTGCCCCAGGTCAAATGAATTGATAATTGCTTCAGCTGTCTGATTCGTGGAATCGACTGTTTTGCTGTATCCTCGGAGGGCTTGCCCCAGTCTGAGTCTTGAACAATTCTCTGGATTGATTCTTTGACAGGATGTAAAAGGAACTTGCCCCTGATAAGATCACTTGACCAAGTTTCTCATTGTTTGAAAATTCCTTAGAGGAAAGCCAGTTTGCAAACAAAAATATTCATACAAACATGGTAATGCAAAGTTCATGCGATTTTTGAAAAATTATTTTTAAAAGATGGAAAATACATGAGTCGTTAGTCAGAACAAGGCGGTTCAAGACACTCAAAGTTTAAAATAAAAGTGTATTGCCAAAATAAATGATTCACAAAGATCTTTAGGAGTCAGGTTACGCAACCTTGCTGCAGTATACTTTCAAAATAACCTTGCTTCAATTAGGTCTTTTGAGGGTTGTAATGTGGCCTGGTTCACGGTTTATGAAACAAAAGATAAAGGCTCAAAAGTTATTTGTACCCACCCAATCTACGTGATGATCTTCAATCCTATGCTCAGTTAACTCATACTATGCATTCATGTTCCCATAAGTTAGGGATTTCATTGATCGTCGCAGTGATGATTCAGAAGTCAAAAAGACCTATGAAAAGGCAGCCACTACTCCCCTATAACATTTGATTGTTTTGACATTGAGGATTTTCAAGATAAGGATTTAAAAATCTCTTTGTATTATCCCTAAATTTTGCCTGAACTGTTTATTTTAGAGTTTACAGTCAGCGGGATGCCCCAGTTTTGCCTAAGTCTCCTTCATAGGTTTTGACTTAGCGGGCTTCTTTTGCTTTTTTTATATTATTTTTTTGTGTGAAGGAAAGTGACTGTTTGATTTTAATGATTACGGTGAACCATCATCGACCTTTTGATTAGAAAACATCTTCGACACTTGTTTGACGTGTGCGAAGGAAAATTTGTTAATGAAAGGTGTATCGTATGAACACACAACCAAGTTAACTGAGAACTATCCATCCCAAGGTTAAAATTGTGGGTTTTTTGTAACGAAAGAAACTCCAACTTCTAGGCCCGAAGGGGGTGACGAGGGATTAACTTCCTTATTTCTCCAATGTTTGGGAATTGAAACAATGCCTTACATCGTCAACAAGGTTTAATTGAAAGCATACTGACAGCAGTTATGGGTATAACATTTTCGTCATCCTCCCTCCGATCTTAGCATATCAAAATTTTGGACAAGAAGTAAACATTTGAAAAATAAAGCATAAAGATGCAAATAAATGGACGGAAATGAATTGAATCAAAAGTCGCAATGCTTATTTCATTAATGAAAGTACAAACATAATTGAAAGCAAACAACTTAAACAAAATAAGGAAAATGCAAACAACAACGAAAAAAAAGGCCCAATGACAAAGCTTCAATTCTGATGTGTTGGCAAGGGATCTGTCTGGACGCTCGGACGACTATCCGTAAAATCAAGTATTCCGGCTCTAATCAGTTCACGCACCCTAGCTTTCAATGCAAAACAATGCTCCAAGTCGTGGCCTAAGGCACCCTCATGAAAAGCACACTTTAGATCAGCCCTAAATCCAACTGGAGGATTAAGAGGAGGTGGTAAAGCCTTTGTAGTGATCAGCCCTTGTCGAACTAAGTCAGGATACAACTCTGTGTAAGTCATGGGAATAGGATCAAAGTGATCCTTGTTCCGATTCTGGTCTTGTCTGATAACTGGGCGTTGAGGAGTCTGAGCTGGCTGTGGAGCACTAACAGGTTGAGATCCCTGGCGAGGCTTCCTTGATTCAGTTATGACAGCATTGGCCTGTTCATCCTTCTTCTTATGGAAATTCCCGTAGGGTTTCTTTGCACCATTAGAAGATTCAACAGCTTTGGATACTTTACCATTTTTCAAACCTTCTTCTAACCTCTGACCAATAGTCACCAAATCTGCAAAACTTGAAGAGACATTCCCGATCATCTTTTCCCAATAGAAAGGGGACAAAGTATCCATGAACAATCCAGTTAATTCCTTTTCTGCTATAGGGGGTTCAACTTGAGAAGCTAACTCTCTCCAACGCTGAGCATATTCCTTGAATGACTCTTTTTCATTTTGAGACATATTTTGTAATTGACGGCGATCGGGAGTCATATCCAGGTTGTATTTGTATTGTTTCATGAAAGCGTTAGCGAGATCTTGAAAGCAACGGACACTGTTATGCTCTAAGTTCATATACCATTTGAGAGAAGCACCACTCAAACTGTCTTGAAAGCAATGGATGAGCAATTTCTGATTGTTGGTGTAGGCCGCCATCTTTCGAAAGTACATGACCAGATGAGCCCTTGGACATGAGTGACCTTTATACTTCACAAACTCAGGAGTCTTGAATTTGGCAGGCATAACGAGACCGGAGACTAGGTATATATTGTCGGCATCTATATTGAAGAAATCAGTACCCTCAACAACTTGGAGTCTCTTATTGATGATTTGATACTGTTCACGGGTAATCTCAGGCTCAACAAAATCTTCATGGTCTTCCCCTTGAACACTGGCAACATTGTGCTCATATAGAGGATTCTCAAAGGGAGCTCGGATAGTTTGGTTAACAGTGTGGACCACAGGTCTAGTCTCGGTAAGGACGGGAGCTTGAAAAACCGGTCTGACAGTCTGACTAATTGCAGCAGACGATGCAATAGGCGGAGAGTAGTTAGGAGGTAAACCAAACTCGGGCCAAGTAGATGGTGGCACTGGAACAAGAGGTGGATCAACATCCGAAACTTCCTGAATGACGGTCCTTTGAGGTGACTCTCCTCTGGAAATCAGTACTTGGAGCATCTCGGTGAGTTTGGTCATGCCTGATTTCAACTCATCGATCTCCATTTGGATCTCTACATTATATGCCTCTTGCTCTGACATCTTACGTCTATAATTAGCCCTGGTCTGATATCTGTGTCGAGGAATCAGCTTGACGACTCAAAGGTACACTGGAAGACGAGAGAACCGAGAATGAGAAACCGGGGGACAAATGCAATGCAAAAATGTGATGCTGATGTCATGCAATGGTTTCAAGAATTTCAACGGTCGATTACGAATATTGCTTTTTAAGAAAGTTGGAAAAAATTTTAGACTTTAAAATGTAAGGCTTTTCGAATTTGCAAAGGACTGCTGAATTCCTTGAAACTAGAAATGATATGATGCTTTATGGATGCGAAGCACAAATACACATAAGCAAACAAAAGGTCCTAAGTTAGAGGAACAATGAATGGAGTCAAGGTCTACCCTTCCCAAAGTGGTGTGTACTATAGGTTAATTGTACCTGCAGAACAAGGGTTCTAAAAAAGTGCCCAAAGTTATCAGCCCATCTTTCGGATATTATCAACTTCTCGACTGACTCAAGGGTCGATAATATTCTCAAGAGAACCTCGTTCGAGCGTAGTATCGCGTAGCAACCATTGTAGGACTACTCCCACATAGTTCCCGCACTACGTCCTATATAAGGTCAAGATGGTGTAAAGGTACTACGGTTCCCAGTATCACAGACTCCAATCGATAACGGTAAAAGTTTTCACGACTACACTCGATCAACCGAACCATTTTCGAAAGTGTCTCAACTGAGCGGTGATTCTCGATTTAGCTTAGTCGGGACTCACTCCCTATAAGCCTCGTCGAATATATCAGCCATCCTATCATAAGGTCTCTCAAGTCCGGGTGTAGGACTTATCTCACAACACATTAACTCCAAGTAAGGTACCCCAATATATACATACAAGTGAGCAAAATATATAATAAAACAAATATATAAAGAAAAATAAACAAAATAGGGATAACCCTCAATAGTTAGGACTCCCCAGTGAAGTCGCCATTTTCTGTTGCGGTGAAATTTGGATGTCAAGCTATTGATTAACTTGAATCTTAATTCATTTACAACCGGTCTTTGATTTATCCGAAGGAAAGGTTAAAGAAAGGAAAAACCTAAAAGGGAGAGATCTAAGGTTCGGGGGTTGGTTAAATTTAGGGAAGGTATTAGCACCCTAAACTTCCGTAGTACTCTATGGGAACCTTTTGTTTATTTTTTTTATTTATTTCATTAATTATTTTGCTTTAGAGTATATACAAAGGATTGGAAATTAAAAAAGACCTAGGGGTTAATTCTAAGTTTACTCGGCAAGACATCGCATCTTGTGCCTACATATCCTTACGGGAATGGAATCAGAGTAACTGTAGTTCCCCTCAAAAGGGAGGTTAGAGACTTCTTGACTGTGGTCAAGGTCTCAAGGGGAATAAACACATCTTAAGGACACGCTTACATGGAGTCTTAAACTCCGATCTCTATGTTATAAATTGTTAAGTGCATTAGGGTTAGGTTAGGGATTCCGCGGCGGGAAACCCTAAAATGAGTGCGGCGACTCTTTGACCTAAAGCTAGGGGTAGTTTTGTAATTTTGTCCACGGCGAGACATTTGTGAAAAGTTAGGGTTTGTAAGGGTTTGAAGTCTTGAGGACTATTGGCGTGGCGGCCAAACGGCTAGACCTAATCCTTCGGAGGAATGCAATGGGACAAATTAACGATGCAAATGCGCGAATTTAAACCATACAAACAGCAGAAATTAAAGTGCGGAAAGGTAAACGCGATAATTTGTTCGCGAAGTTACAAATGAGAAACAGATACAATTATAATACAACTTAAATTGAAAAACACATTAAAATAGCTAATAGCAACGTAACAAACTGCACATTGAATACACAAGGTTAGTAGACAGAGTCACACAGTAATCAGGCGAGTTATGAAACGGAAGTGCGAAAGTTATAGATATTCTTTGTTGTTTATTTGTGATATATAAAAAAGCTTTTGATTTAAGTTAAAAAAAAGGTTTTAATATTATTAAAAAAAACTTTTCAAAAATAGTCTTAATTTAATTATCTAACAAAAAGGTTTTATTTTAAAAAAAAAGGTTTAATGTTATTATTATATATTTTTAAAAAAACGGTTCTAGTTATTATTTTAAAAAAAGATTTTAGTTATTATTTTAAATTTATCTAAAAAAAAGTTTTTCTTAAAAATAATAGGTTTTCATATTAATTTGGAAAAGATGTTAATGTTATTTATTTTAAAAAAACAGATTTTTATATTATAACAAGTTTTAATAAATTAATGATAATAATAATAATAATAGTAATAATAATAATAATAATGATAATAATAATAAATAATGATAATAATAATAATAATAATAATAATAATAATAAATAATGATAATAATAATACTAATAATAATAATAATAATAATAATAAAGCAATAATGAATTTTGAATGTGCCAAATAACCCAACGCAGAAATGCGCTCAGCGCAACCAGATCTAAATCGGACGAAACAAAATTTATCGCAAAGAAAAAGAAATTAAGCAAAAAAACAGTATTATTGCTCACACAAAAATGCGATCATCGCAACCAGATCGAACTAACACAGATGTCACGCGTCATGCACACAAATGTGCAAACATCGTATCGATATAATTCGATCAAAAATTAATCTTATATATATAAACTCTAACAATTTAAAAATTATAAATATATAAACGTAACAGTAATAGATGAAGAAAAAGAAATAACGGTAATAGATGAAGAAAAAGAAATAATGGTAAAAGATGAAGAAAAAGAAACAACAGTAATAGATGAAGGAAAAGAAATAACGGTAAACGATGAAGAAAAAGAAACAACAGTAATAGATGAAGGAAAAGAAATAATGGTAAACGATGAAGAAAAAGAAACAACAGTAATAGATGAAGAAAAAGAAATAACGGTAAACGGCACTCACTCCTCTTAGGTTTTTTTTTCATTCTCCCCCTTTTCAACAAGGCAACACATGTATATATAGGGAACAAATTATGGTTAACACCAAATTGTCAATAATGTCCCTAAAGCCCATTTTAAAGCCCAAACTAAATAATTAGTTAAGAAAAAATAAAATTAAATAATATTTTAAAAAATGATTTAATTAAAATACGAAAATAATAATTAAATAATAATAAAAAACTATTTTTGTTATTTTTTAATGAAAGATAGAAAAATTTAGAGTAAAAATAATAAAAAACAAAAAGTGACTAAGGTGAGATTCGAACTCTCAACCTCTCACACTCACAACTCCTTACACATGTCCTCTTGTCAATTGTGCCATTTTTACTTTTTAGAAAAAAAATACATGCCATATGATATTTACCTGCAAAAAGTCAAACGACTACACAAATTTGTTAGTAATTGATTAAATGCAATGAAATGCGACGACAAATCTTAGGGCAAAATTTGGGGTATTACACTATTTCATCTCATACACATTCTCAACCATCTTCTCTTCAACTACCATCTGAACCCCCTCAACAGAAATCATTTGAACATCAACCCCCTCAACAAAAAGAATTTGAACCACAACAACAACCATCATCTGAATCACAAAAACAACCATCCTCTGAACAACAAACACAATCAGAACAACAAAAACAATCTGAACCACTCTCTTCTACTCAACCACCAGAAGAACCAACCATCAAAAATCTTGAACCATCTGTCCAACAACCATCTGAAGACATTCTGGATGTATCACCACTTGCAACCATCTTCAACTTCATGTCATTCAACTGAATCATCTGATTCTGATGAATTTGAAGTCCTCTCACCAACTAGCTTACAAATTCCCGATCCCTATAAACCACTATCATCTGATCTACCTGCATCTGACAACCCTCTTCGCTTCAAATTCAACTTCACAGATTTTATACCATCCTCATCTAATGTTGTTACATCAACACCATCTGATGCTGACACCTCCATTCCTCAACTCACCATACCACAAACATCCATACCACAACCATCTGAACCACACACATCCATACCCCAACCATCTGAACAACCACCATCTGAACATCCATCATCTGATCACCCACCTCCTGAACAAACTCAAACACCTCCTGAACCATCACAACCTGTCACCATAGATGACTTTCTGAACCCCAAACCCAGATCAGATGTTTCTACTCTGTTCAAGAATTTCAAGAAGGAACTACGTATGGGAATTGCTTCTGTGGAGAAAGAGTGCATGGCTAGTATGGAACCTGCTGAATCTAAAGCTTCTTGGAACAAATTTATATCTAAGTTCAACTCTGCTGCATCTGACCTCAGAACACTCTGGGCTGATAATGCAAAGGCTAAGTTTGTTGAAATGGTCAGACAGACTCTGCTAAACATTATCATAACTCCAGTGCTTCTTCTGGAAGATGCTCTTGCTGAAGATTCTGTAATGATAGAAGATACTCCTGCATCTGACATGGAGATTGATCATCCAATGGCAACTGCATCTGCTTCTGAACCTTCTGCTTCTGAGATGAAGACTGAGATTCCAGATGTTGTCCAAGAAGTCAAGGAAATCAGAACATGGATGATAAAACAAGAACAAACCACTGAAGAGATCAAGACTTGGATGGCCAAGCAAGAAGAGTCCACTGCTAAGATTACGGATCTTCTGACCTTGATTGCTTCTCGCCAACCCTAGTTTTCTTTTTCATGTCTTTGCATTCTTGTTTTGCTCTTGTTTTATGTTTGCTCTATTTTCTATCATCTGCTGTATGAACTTCTTATGCTGTTGTGCTATTTTGATCTGATTGAATCTGGCTGTTTTGTCTTTCATTTCTGTGTTATGTTTTTCTCTTCTTCTGTTATCTTTTCTGTCTTTAAAATTCTTTTTGATTATGACAAAAAGGGGGAGAAAGAGAATTTGACTGTTCAATCCATAAGCAAATACTAAAATGAAATTCAGACATTGTTTTAATCTAACATTGAATCTTAAGACTTTCAGATCTTATTATTTCATCTAACAAAAATAATCTGAAGTTACCCTGAGAATTATCCAACCAGGCTCTGATCCTTGAAAGCAAATTTTGACTCTGATTCTGGAAGATACACCAGACTCTTCATTTTGAAAGAATTATCAGACTCTAATTATGGAAAGCATTCAAGCTCTGATTCTTTCTCTCAACAAGGATTTCTACCAGGTTCTGAAATATACTCAAGCAAAAAGGGAAGTGTTCTCTTCTATTAGAGTATTCATTTTAGGGGGAGATTCTTAATCTCAAGAGGAGTATTTTTTTTTCTTTTTTCTTCTTTTTTATTGAACAAAATTCCCTATGTTTTTTCATCATCAAAAAGGGGGAGATTGTTAGAACACATATTGGTGTTTCTTATATCTCTATGTTTTGATGATAACTTTTATGGAATTTTGTAATAAGTAAATATACACTCTAAAATTGTTCAAGTATTATTATTTCAGGTATAAAATTAAAATACTCTTAAAGAAGCAAAATACATAAGTACAAAGAAACTATGCAAAGCTCTGAAGCATCAGATGCAAGACTATCAGAAGATTCTGAAGCGCTGCCAGAAGGATCTGAAATAGAAGCTACAGAATGATTTGAAGCGTTAATGAAAGGAATGTACAAAAGTTGAGGCTTTGACAATCAGAATCTTATCATTAATATTCACGCTCTTAGCACATACTGCTGCATACTCTGATGAAGACTCTGATCAAGACTAAGACTCTGATATATTAAAAATCTTATCAAGACCGAGACTCTGATACATTAAAGATCTGATCATCTATCAAGACTCTGATCTTATCATTCATCTTAAGCTCTGATCATCTTAAAGCATTCCATACCTTTTAAGCTTACTACAAGTTCTGAAGTGCAGATTATGAAGACTTCATATTGAAGGAAGCTTGTTGAAGAAGCTATAAACTTGATTAGACATGGTGCTACTTCCAAAGTAACCAACGGCTAATTTGTCCAAATAAGTGACGTGGTGCAAATCCCAAGGCTTCTACAACCATACCTTTCTGCAGAAAGCATATCTCTGCCCATACTTTTGGGGATGAAAAGTCATACAATCAAATATTATATTCAGCTGCACATCACTCAAAGCATTTGAAAAAAACTATAAAAGGAGAACTACTTCAACATTTTGAGGTTGCTAATTCACAACTCATCACTTTGCACATTGCTAGATCACTCAAAAAGAAATACACGCTTGATTCATAAAAGAGAAAATCTCTCAAGATCTTACTCATTTGATCTCTCATAAAACCATATAGTTTTTGTTGTACTTAATCTTAAGTGTAAACATCACAGTTGTGATACAGCTTATTAGAAGCATTCAAACACTTGTTAGTTTACATTAAATTGTAAGAAGTTCCTTAAGAAGACCAAGGTGTGGTCAGTAGTTCTTGAGAAGACTAAGACGGTTGTTCTTAGTGCTTTCTGTTGTAATCAGTTGATCAATACTGGATTAAGTCCTTGCAGAGAAAGGCAAATCATCTTTGATAAGGTGGACTGGAGTAGTTGAGTTCAACGAACCAGGGTAAAAATCTTGAGTTGTTTTTATTGCCATATTTCTTAAAACTCTTATTCAACCCCCCCTTCTAAGTGTTTTTTCTCACCTTCAAACACTTCTCAAACTCTTTCTCTCTTAGAAAGTCATCTATTGTATTGTTCCAAGGTCTTAGAGCTTGTTTCATTCCATACAAGGCTTTATGCAGCTTGTATACTTCTCTTTCTTGGTCATGTTTTACTAACTCAACTGGTTGTGTCACATACACCTATTCGTCTAGAGGGTCATTTATGAATGCATATTTCATGTCCATCTGACATATCGATCGATTATGCATATTGTCTAGACCAATAACCAACCTGATTGTTTTGATTCTAGCTACTGGTGTAAAGACTTGATCATAGTCGATTCCTTCTTTCTGAAGAAACCTCTTTGCTACAAGTCTTGCCACGTGTCAAATTACTTCACCTTTTGGATTTATATTGACTTTGTATACCTACTTCACATCAATTTCCTTCTTTTGTTTTGGCTATTCAAAAAGTGACCAGGTATCATTGTCTTATATGGATTTCATCTCATCCACCATAGCTTTCATCCACCTTAAGTCTTTCAATGCTTCAGCTTCATTGATTAGATCATTATCTACATAAAAGGCATAATGTATTAACTCACCTTCATCATCGACCATACATCTGATGTGATTACACATTCATGCAATCTTACAAGCATGTTTCTGGTTCTCTGAGGCCTACTTATGCTAGCTTGACCTTTGACATCTTCTTGTCGAACTTCTCTAATATTTTGTCGAACATCTCTTACAGCTTCACTAGCTCGTTCATCACGCATGATTCTCGTTGAATCCTTCTTGATGTTCTTAGTCGAATCCCATTCCTTGAGCTTATGTACGATCACATCACTGCTGATTGCAACTTGCTTGTTCATTGGGTCGAACAATTTCTATCCATCAGTAAAATGATATCCCCTAGGATCATCTGACTCGACTTATCATCTAGCTTTCTTCTCAGCTGATCTGGCACATGTCTATGTGCTATTGATCCAAACACCTTTAAATGGCTTAAACTAGATTTAACACCACACCAACATTCCTCTGGTATGATACCTTCAGCCCTCTTTATCAAACATCTATTTAGTATGTACGTTGCATTCAACACAACCTCACCCCATAGCTCATTTGAGAGATGCTTACATTTTAAGATACTTCTCACCATATTTATAATGGTTATGTTCTTTCTTTCAACAATACCATTTTGTTTAGGAGTGTATGGTGGCACTACCTCATGCACAATTTCTTATTTTGTACATAGTATGCTGAAAATTTTCAACATGTACTCTCCACCTCCATCTATCCTCAGAACCTTAATCCTGTGACCACTATGTCTTTAAACCATTGCTTTGAACTTGGTGAAAACAACGATCACACCACTTTTCTTCTTGGTTAAGTAGGTACATAACTTTATGCTATAATCATCAATAAATGTAACAAACTACTTAGGGAGGACCACACACGTTTGAGTAGATTATCTTAAGAGTAGATTTCGACTTGCTTCTTGCAATCCCTGCTGAAGTTATTCTTGTGTTGCTTTGCTTAAACATATTCTTCACATACTTCTTCTGGAATATGAATTTCTAGTAGGCCTAAAACCATGTTCTTCCTTTTCAGATTACTAATGTCATTAAAGTTCAAGTGACCAAGTCTATAATGCCATAACCATTCATCTCTTCTAGCTGCAGTTGACATGCACTTGTTTTCTAACACATCAAGTTCAGTTATGAAGGTTCTATTATGAGACATATGAGCCTTCAAGATTAATCTATTACATGAGTCAATCACTCTCATCATTCTATCTTCGATCAATATTTGTAATTCCTCTCGATCAGTTGACTTATACTTAGAAGATTACTCTTCATGCCAAGTATGTAAAACACATTGGAAATTACTGATCATTTACCATCCTTTTTCCTGATTATAATATCACCAATACCTTCAGCAGATAGGGTATTGTTGTTTGCAAGTTTTACCTTGTTCTTCGACAAAGAACTAATGTTAATAAATCAATCTTTTCTTGCAGTACATGTTTTATCAGATTTTATTGCAGTACATCTTCCTCTACCTGCACTACTACCTATGTTATTGCCTTGGTTAGAAGATTGTCTCTAATTTAATGAACTACCTTCTTGATGGTGTCCTCTACCATTCGAATTGTTGTAACTTCCTATGCCATTGTTACCATTCCATCTTCCTTTGTCTTTCTTAGTCGACTGAGCTTGCAAATCCACGTCATTTTTTGACTTGCTTGCTGTTCTTTCAACCATTCTTTGTTCGTGAGAATGATCAAGATTTCCTTGAAGCTCTTCTTTTGTCATACTTGACAAATCCTTTGATTCTTCTATGGCTACTACCACATGATCGAACTTTGGATGCAACGACCTTAAAATCTTTGACACTACAAATTTTGATGTCAACACTTCTCAACACATTTTAATTTGATTCACCAGTCTTGTTACTCCGGTGAAGAAATAAGTCACGTTCTCATTGTCTTTCATCTGAAGCAATTCATACATCCTTTTGTGAGTTTGTAACCTAACCTCTTTAACTTTTTCAACGCCTCTAAATGATTTTTTCCAGGATGTCCCATGCTTCCTTTGCTGAATCTACATCACCAACTTTCTCAAAGTTGTCTGGCTCAACGCATTAATGGATTTAAAAAAGAGCCTTGTAATCTTTCTTCTTCAAATCTTTGTATGCAGCCTTTTGTTCACCCGTAGTATTCTCTCTAATTGGTGTTACTCCATTCTTCACAAGATCCCAAAGATCTTAATAGCAGAAAACAACCTTCATCTAGTTGCACCAATTTTCATAATTCTTACCATTCAAGATTGGAAGATTCACTGAAAAATACATGTTCGGATGATTCATCGCGATTTAATGTGTCCCAAAGATCACACAGCTAGTGCTCTAGATAGCAAATGTTGAGAAAACTCCAACCTTGAAGTTAACTGAATCAATCTTGATGAACAAGGATCAATCTTTCTGATTGATCACACATCTTGTTCTTCACCATTTACTCAGGTGAAACAACCACTTTTTGGTTTCAAGATGACTTTACACTACACAAAGAATTGAATGAAGAAAAACAATACAATTGAAAGTGAGAGAAAAGAGAAATTCTTAAGGAATAAGATGAATGTATATTGTGGTGCAAACTGTTCTCAAAGAGTTTGATACAATGTGTGCTAATCATAACTGTGATTTCTGAAACTAAACAATGCAAAACTATTCTCACTTACTTACAAATGAAATAGAGTTCCTCTCTATTTATAGATGAAATTACTCGCACTCCAAATAATCACAAAATAACTAACTCAATCAAAACAAGGCTAAATTAACTATTTCGACTCTGTCGAATCCTTTGAGAAGTACATGTTTTGACCGTCTATATTTGACTTTCTATCAAATACAACAAATACATACTCTATTCAACACAAACTAGTTTCAACACCCGTCAAATATAAATACACTATTTCAACTCCGACACAAAAAGTTCCATATTTGTAATTGTGATTGTTTAAACTATCATTTTTAAAAATATACTATGACATTTGAACCGTCTAATTTAAAGACTAAATGTATTTACGATCTTTTGACTGTCTTCACTTACCATTATTTTCACACTGAACCTCCATTTTATATTTTACACCATGGAATTGTGGTGGTTTGAGTGACAGCTCTTGTGAAACTACTATTTTATGCAACATCCATTTCACTTGTTCACATTAGAAAAAGAGAAACCTATTTTCCATTGAAAAATCCAAGTTGAATTATACTTTCACCAACCTAACTTTGGTACATAAAATTAGATAATAGATGCAAAATATCTCTATCTGTTGGACACATCCCATTATAGTTTTTGTTCCTTTCATAATGGGACAAGGACAAACAAACATTTGCATTTATCTTCCTTTCACTATTCACGTGTCTTTTTTTGTTTTCTATTGTCTTCCAATTATTTAGACAAAACAGTTACGTAATCAACTTTCCTTTATCTCATACCATTGGTTTTATTTACCATAGCCAAAAATAATTCTTGAGCCATAATAATTCTTGAGCCATAAAATTGAAACTAGAAGTAAGATAGAAAATGGGAAAAATGAATAAAGAATAGAAGCTACGTAGAAAGTTTCATGACGGAGGTTGAAATTGTTTTCCACGCGCATAGAAATGTCAAAGCAATGCATGCATGTGCAATACATGCAGCCATTAATTATATTTTCATTTAGACTCAATTAGCAACTTTCGACCAATTTCTCTATCATCAACTTTTAACAAATAATTTGACCTATTTTCGTATGAGTACTTAAAAGAAAATATATTAATAAGTTTATTAAAAGACTTAATATCTCTGGTCAATATTTTTCTTTAATCCTTAAAAGAACGTTATATAGTGGTCAATTATTTTATACTCTGTTATATATTTTAGTCTTTTTTATTAGTTTTTGTTGAAAAAACGTTAAAATTTATTTTGCTGGACTTTTAATGAGTGAGTTGGAATATTTATTTGTTTTATATTGATTAAAATATTACAAATAACAAATAGAAAAAGCTGAAAGGTGTTAGGACTTAGGCCATATGTTCGTGAAAGCACAACTTGAGAGAAGAAACAACGAAGACGATTCACAACGCAAGTTCCATTGAAGACGATAACGACACTATTCACAATCCTCCATTGAAGACGAACTGCATTTATCCATCGTTTGAAGAAGAAACCCTAAGGTACGAATTTGAAACCGTAAGTTATTAAAAATGTTAACTTTCTTCTTTATCCAACTTACTTAGTATTTATGCTACCATATGTAGGTTGATTAGGTCATGGAGAGTAAGTTTCAGTGTGTTATTCATCATTCCGGTGAGTTTTCTAGGGAGTTTGCAAATTTTACCAAGTCAGGTTATGTAGGGTTAGAGGAAATTTGGGATGTTGATCCTGATTATTGGAGTTATATTGAAATATTGGACAAGTTAAAAGGTGAAGAGACTTGGAAATTGAGGACAATTGTGGACAAGCATACATGTAGTAGGGATTATAAGGTTAGGTTTCTGAATTCAAAATGGTTGGGCAAGAAGGTTCAAACAAGTGTTAGAGAGAATCTAGCTTTGAAGTTGACTAATATTATAGAGAAGACACGTGCAAAGTTGAATGTTGGGATTAATAAGACATTGACATATAGAGCAAAGACACTAGCTATTGATATTGTGGATGATTCATTTAGAGAGCAGTATAAAAGAGTCCATGATTATGGTCATCAAATCTTAAGAGCAAACCTAGGATCAACTGTCAAGGTTACAAGTCAACCAGTTCAAGAGGAGAGTAGTGAAAACCCTGGTGAAACGAGTCCTCACTTCCAGAGGATGTATGTATGTCTCAAATCTTGCAAGGACAGTTTTTTTAAGTGGACCTATTATAGGATTAAATGGGTGTTTCCTAAAGGGATACTATGGTGGACAAATACTAGCTGCTATTATGAGGGACACAAATGACCAAATGCTACCAATTGCATATGTTGTTGTTGAGGGTGAAACTAAAGACTCATGGAGATGGTTTTTAGAGTTATTGATAGCTAATTTGTGAGGAGTCATATTGTGCAAAACTTATATCTTCATTAGTGATCAACAAAAGGTTAACTCTCACCTTGAATTTTATCTGTTAGCCAATTGTTTAAATATCACCATCAATTTTACTTATTTTTGAATGTAGGGTTTGCTGCCAGCTATTGATGAATTACTTGGTAATGTTGACCAGATATTTTGTGTTAGGTATGTTTACTTAAACCGTGCATTGCAGGATTTTATATATTCTGTTTACTTAAATATTGTATAGGATTTAGTTAACACTAATTACTTAAATTGTGCATTGTAGGCATTTATATAACAACTTCAGGAAGAAGTTTCTTGGCCTAAAACTAAAGGAATTGATGTGGGGGGCTGCATGTGAAAGTTATGTAAATGCTTGGGAGAAAATAATGCTTGAAATCAAGGGAGTTAATGAAGTGGCATTCAAGCATCTCATCAAAATTCTACCAAGATTCTGGAGCAAATCAAGGTTCATGCCAAGTACAGGATGTGACAATTTTGGTTAATAATATGCCTGAGACCTTCAACACTGTGTTTTTTGCTGCTAGATCCAAGCCAATTGTGACAATGCTTGAAGAAATTAGAGTGTATCTAATACATATATGATATGGGAATCCAATAGGCAAAAGATTGTCAAATATGAGGGCATCATACTACTAAACATCAAGAAGAGGATGGAAAGGGAGTAAAAAAAACCAATAATTGGATTGTGAGGTAACATGGTTGACTTGTTGTCCTTTTACTCTATTAAATGCATATGTTGAATATTATATTGGCTATCATTAAAATGAATACTTTTTTTACAGTCTTGCAGATGAATATGACTATGAGGTAAGGCATATTTCACTCAATGAAGAAAAATATGTTGTCAACCTTTACAGAAAAGAATGCTCATGTAGAATTTGGATGCTGACTGAACTTCCATGTTGTCATACAATGTCTTGCATGAAGGATCAACATTTATAGATTGATGACTTTGTACCTGACTGTTACAAGAAAGAAAAATATTCAGCTTGCTATACACCTGTTATTTATCCAGTTAATTGGGAAGCATTGTGGGTCAAAACTAGTGTTGTTGATCTTCTGCCACCACCAATAAACAGGCAGCCTGGAAGGCTAAAGAATAAAAGGCATAGGGAAGCTCGAGAAATGGTGAGGGATGAGACACACATGAAACGGGAAAAACCTGGTATCAAGTGTAGTCGTTGCCATAATGATGGTCACAACAAGGCCACTTGTAAACTACCACAACCACAAGCTCCTCCAAGTCAGGTACAAGAAGGAACAACTCAGGAACAAAGAGCAACAAATGTTTCAAGTCAGGTATAAGAGGAACAAATCAACCACCACCACCAACTGCTTTAAGCCAGATACAAGAAGGAACAACTCAGCCACCACCCAAAATGAAAAAAACTTCATAAGGGTGGCAAGCCTATTTCAAGTCAACCTTGATGTTTGTTACGATATCTAGTCACATTTTGTAATGTCATTTTGTTATTCCTTTTAATGGCTTATTGATAATGTCCTATCTGTTTTATTTTTGTATCACATTTTGGAATGTCATTTTGTTATGCCTTTTAATGGCTTATTGACAATGGCCTATCTGTTTTGTTTTTGTATCACATTTTGGAATGTTATATTAATGCATTATAATGGCCTTTTATTATTGAACTAGTTATGTATTAGACTTCATATTTGTTTATGGAAGTTGAAATGGCTAATAATGCCAAATTATCTTACTGTATGGTTTCCATTAAGTCCCTTAATTTAATAATTTGTTGAAAATTGATCTATTTATTATTTTGATTCATACTAATAAGATCCTTAAGCTACACTTTTAACACGTTAAATTTTGAGACAAATTTATACTAGTTATGTATCACAGATAAAACAGAGAATAATGAAGAAACATTGGTAATGTGTTGAAATAGACACTAACATGATTCATTAAACCAACTTAAGAATAAATTGAAAATGTGAAAGCATAACCTTGAACTACCCTAATTCTAATTGAAATACATTGTAACAACACACAAGGTTCAATCATAAGCTCAATATCCCAACCACAATGGACATTTTCAACCATCCTCTAGTGTAGATAGCCTCATTCTTCAATTTGTTAATTTTCTTCTTTTGTCTTTCAAGCTTCAAATCTCTTTCATCAACAAACGAATCACCTAATCACTTGAAGAAATTACAACCCTTATCCATGTGATTTCTGTAATTTCTACAACCCCAGAACTTTCTCCCATAGTTGACACTGTTCACATCATTAACAGTTCGAAGAACATTTTCATCTTGGCAAAAACACTCAATTTTCTTGTTTCTACGAAGCACATATCCAGATGTACCATAGCTTTGACTGTTTGATGTTGAAGCATTGCTTGTAATCTTTGACATTGAACCCTAATTTGGAGAAGAAAATGGAATATGGAAGATGATGATTTAACCCTAATTTGGAGAAGAAAATGGAATATAGATTATTATTATTATTATTTTTAAATAAAACATTATGTGAGGGCACTGGATTTAAAAAAATAAATTGATAACAAAATTATTATTTTAGGGTTAAATATGTATGTGGTTCTCTTAAATATTTTAAAATTCATTTTTAGTCTCTCAAAATATTATTTTCAAAGAATGATTCTCATAAATTTTATATCTATATTTTTGGTTCCTAATACTAAAATCGTTGTTAAATCTGTCGTTAATTCAGTTGTTAAGTAATAACATGTCGTTAAAACTGTCGCTAAGTTGTAAAAATCGTCGCTAAATTGTAGGAGTGATCAAAAGTGTGGATGAAATTTTTTAGGAGAATCATTCTTTGAAGAAAATATTTTGAAGAATTAAATATGAAATCTAAGATATTTAGAAGGACGATAAACATGTATAACTTTTTTTTTTTGATATTTTAGTTTTTGATTTTTTTTTATCTGAGATTTATTGCATAAATACGTTATTGGTGAATTCTTCTACAAATTTTGAATTATATTCATTTTATGCTTTTTTTAAAAATATTTTTTTACCGGATTTTTAAAATATAAAATTAAATATGTGAAGGTGTACCATATTTTATAAAAAAAAGTAAAATAACCACTTTTTAATACTACCTCCGATTTTTATTATAAGTCACTTTGAGAAAATATTTTGTACCACAATATAAGTCGTTTTATAATACCAATGAACTATTAATGTTATTTTTTCTATTATACCCTTAAATATTATTTATTCTCTCTCCTTTCAATTATGTAAATTTATCTATCCAATATCATTAATCAAAGACTATTTTGTAAAACCCTTCATTTTTTTTTGGATAAGCAATAGATTCTACTAATACGCACAAGGGGTGCAACCCGAACAACGACAAAACAATGAGAATGTTACTTCCGCTTTAGACAAATGATTGGAAAGTTAAACCATTCAAAGAAAGTACACCTAGAAGGAAGGTTGGCCACCAAACAAAACCACTTCCAAGTCAAAGTTTGAATGAAGTGAAAAATTTCATCAATGTCGAACATTTTACTGTTGAATATTACATTGTTTATGCCCTTCCAAATTGCCCAAACCACGACATACCAAATAAAGTTACCATTGTCGTTCCCGACCTCCTTCCTCAACTTGATCACAAATCTTATGTAAGAGGATGCACAACAGATATGGGTCTCCTCCTGCAGCCCTAGCCACCAAAGAATTCTCCTCCAAATGATGACCGCAATCAGGCATAAAAGAAACAAATGAGTAGCAGATTCAGTATAAAAATGACAAAGCACACAGCCTGAATCAGTACCTTCAAAAATAACACCTCTCTTGGCTAATTCGACTTTCATCGCCACTCTCCCCAAAGAAAGCCGCCAAGTAAAGATTTGGATCTTGGATGCATATTTGGAATTCCAAAGGATTTTCAGCGCCTTTTCCATGTTTTCGTCAACAAAATTGTTGTTATTAAAAAACTCAACCAGAGCAGCATAGCAAGATTTTATGGAATACCTTCTATTTTCATCTAGCTTCCACTCCTGGATATCCTCTTCACTAGTAATACAAAATTCTGACAGCAATGGATTGAGCTTAACAAGATCCACGTACTCTTCTGTTCCTTCGATGAAAGAAGGGAAAATAATCTTCCAATGCCAAGAATGATCACACCAATAACCAAGATTATGAATGTTGTTGTACTGATAAGGAAGGGCGATGTACAAATTTTGAAACACAACCTTCAGAGGACAATTGATCAACCAAGTTCAATTCCAGAAAGAAGTCCTACTGCCATCTCCCACCTTCGAACAAATACGAGTCGGTAAAAAAATCCACCACAGATTCCTTTATGCTGCTAGAATTCATAATGTCCTTCTACCAGATAGACTGATTACTACCTCCAACCGGTTTAGCGTAGCTCAGAACCTCGACAGCGATATTAGAACTCTGCGAAGCATACCTATGCTCCAAAATTACTCTCAATACCACTTCTTCCTTTGAAATCAATCTCCACTTCCACTTCATGAGAAGAGCTTGGTTGAACAAGGCAATATCCTTGATCCCAAGACCTCTATTATTCTTAGATAAACACACAGATTTCCAGCTTATCCAACGAATGTGTTTCCTGTCCGAGTTTCCTCCCCAAAGGAATCTAGATTGTAATTTAACAATCTCTTTTAGAATCTTCACAGGCGCCTTGTAAAAGGAAAGCGAGAAAGTAGGAATCGAGCTCAAAACTGAGTTGATCAGAACCACCCTACCACCAAGAGAAAGGTTTTTATTCCTCCAAACAGCCAACCTTCTTTTGAAAACATCCATAACAGCTTCCTAATATTTAGAGTGTCTAGGACAAGCTTCAACCATAATACCTAAAAATTTGAACGGAATGGACGTCACTCCGCATCAGAGGAAGTTTGAAGCAACTTCAACAAAGTCTCCCTTTAGGTTGATTCCACCAACACATCTCTTTGAGAAGTTGACCTTCAAACTTGTTACCATTTCAAATTCCATGAGAATGACCTTGATGTACCAACGATTATCCCAACTCCCCTTCCCTACTATTAGAGTATCATCCGTAAATTGCATTATACTATAAGTACATTTCTCGTTAACCTTAAACCCATGAAACATCCTTCTCTCCATAGCATTCTTCATAAGTTTAGTTAATCCTTTCATTACAATAATGAAGAGGAAGGGGGATAATGGGTCACCTTGCCGTAAACCTTTTCCCACTTTGAAATCCTTAGTGGCACTCCTGTTCACAAGAACCAACATAGTACCATCGAACATAAGAGAATCTATTCTCATCAATGATCTAAGAAAATCTAAATCGACACAATCATAAGATCTTTTGAAATCTATTTTTATAACGAAACAGTCCTTATTTGTTCGCTTTGCCAAGTCCAGCAGCTCGTTGACTACTACCACCCTGTCTAACATGAATCTACCTATCACAAATATCGTTTGTTCAGCCGAAATGAGACTTCTTGAAAGTGAGAAAAACACTTTGAAGGGGGGGTTGAATAAGAGTTTTAAGAAATATGGCAATAAAAACAACTCAAGATTTTTATCCTGGTTCGTTAAACTCAACTACTCCAGTCCACCTTATCAAAGATCATTTGCCTTTCTCTACAAGGACTTAATCCACTATTGATCAACTAATTACAATAGAAAGCACTAAGAGCAACTGTCTTAGTCTTCTCAAGAACTACTGACCACACCTTGGTCTTCTTAAGGAACTACTTACAAATTAATGTAAGCTAACAAGTGTTTGAATGCTTCTAATAAGCTGTATCACAACTGTGATGTATACACTTAAGATTAAGTACAACAAAAACTATATGGTTTTATGAAATATCAAATGAATAAGATCTTGAGAGATTTTCTCTTTTATGAATCAAGCGTGTATTTCTTTCTGAGTGAACTTGCAATGAGCAAAAAATGAGTAGTGAATTAGCAACCTCAAAATGTTGAAGTAGTTCTCCTTTTATAGCTTTTTCCAAATGCTTTGAGTGATGTGCAGCTGAATATAATATTTGATTGTATGACTTTTCATCACCAAAAGTATGGGGAGAGATATGCTTTCTGCAGAAAGGTATGGTTGTAGAAGCCTTGCGATTTGCACCACGTCACTTCTTTGGACAAATTAGCTGTTAGTTACTTTGGAAGTAGCACCACGTCTAATCAAGTTTACAACTTCTTCAACAAGCTTCCTTCAAGATGAAGTCTTCATAATCTGCACTTCAGAACTTGTAGTATGCTTAAAAGGTATGGAATGCTTTAAGATGATCAGAGCTTAAGATGAATGATAAGTTCAGAGCCTTGATAGATGATCAGATCTTAATGTATCAGAGTCTCAATCTTGATCAGAGTATGCAGCAGTATGTGCTAAGAGCGTGAATATTAATGATAAGAGTCTGATTGTCAAAGCCTAAACTTTTGTACACTTCAGATCATTCTGTAGCTTCTGCTTCAGATCCTTCTGGTAGCGCTTCAGAATCTTCTGATAGTCTTGCATTTGATGCTTCAGAGCTTTGCATAGTTTCTTTGTACTCATGTATTTTGCTTCTTTAAGAGTTTTCAATTTTATACCTGAAACAATAATACTTGAACAAATTTTAGAGTGTATATTTTCTTAATACAAAATTCCATAAAAGTTATCATCAAAACATAGAGATATAAGAAACACCAATCTGTGTTCTAACAATCTCCCCCTTTTTGATGATGACAAAACATAGGGAATTTTGTTCAATAAAGAGAAATAAAATATATAACTCCCCCTGAGATTAAGAATCTCCCCCTGAAATTAATACTCTAATAGAAGAGAACACTTCCCTTTTTGCTTGAGTATATTTTAGAACCTGGTAGAAATCCTTGTTGAGAGAAAGGATCAGAGCCTGGATGCTTTCCAGAATTAGAGTCTGATGATTTCTTTCAAAATAAAGAGTCTGGTAAATCTTCCAGATTCATAGTCAAATTTGCTTCAAGGATCAGAGCCTGGTTGGGTAATTCTCAGGGTAACTTCAGATCATTTTTGTCAGATGAGTTAATAAGATCTGAAAGTCTTAAGATTCAATGTTAGTTTAAAACAATGTCTGAATTTCATTTTAGTATTGCTTATGGATTGAACAATCAAATTCTCTTTCTCCCCCTTTTTTTCATAATAAAAAAGAATTTAAAGACAGAAAAGATAACAGAAGAAGAGAAAAACACAACACATAAATGAAAAACATAGCAGCTAGATTCATTCAGATCAAAGTAGCACAAAAAGCATAAGATGTTCATACAACAGATGATAGAAAAATAGAACACCAGAAAACAAGTGCAAAACACGAATGCAAGGACATGAAAAAGAAAACTAGGGCTGGCGAGAAGCAATCAAGGTCAGAAGATCAGTAATCTTGGCAGTGGACTCTTCTTGCTTGGCCATCCAAGTCTTGATCTCTTCAGTGGTCTGTTCCTGTTTTATCATCCATGTTCTGATTTCCTTGACCTCTTGGACAACATCTGGAATCTCAGTCTTCATCTCAGATGCAGAAGGTTCAGAAGTAGATGCAGTTGCCATTGGATGATCAATCTCCATGTCAGATGTAGGAGTATCTTCTATCATGGCAGAATCTTCAGCAGGAGCATCTTCCAGAAGAAGCATTGGGGTTGTTATAATGCTCAGCAGAGTCTGTCTGACCATTTCAGCAAACTTAGCCTTTGCATCATCAGCACAGAGTGTTCTGAGGTCAGATGCAGCAGAGTTGAACTTAGATATGAATCTGTTCCAAGAAGCTTCAGATTCAGTAGGATCCATACTAGCCATGCACTCTTTCTCCACAGAAGCAATCCCCATACGTATTTCCTTCTTGAAATTCTTGAATAGAGTAGAAACATCTGATCTGGGTTTTGGGTTCAGAAAGTCCTCTATGGTGACTGGTTGTGATGGTTCAAGAGGTGTTTGGTTTTGTTCAGGAGGTGGGTGATCAGATGATGGTTGTTCAGATTGTTGGGGTACGGATGGTTGTGGTTCAGATGGTTGTGGTATGGATGTTTGTGGTATGGTGAGTTGAGGAATGGAGGTGTCATCATCAGATGGTATTGATGTAACAACATCAGATGGGGGTGGTATAAAATCTGTGAAGTTGAATTTGAAGCGAAGAGGGTTGTCAGATGCAGGTAGGTCAGATGGTAATGGTTTATAAGGATCAGGAATTTGTAAGCTAGTTGGTGAGGGGACTTCAGATTCATCAGAATCAGATGATTCAGTTGAATGACATGAAGTTGAAGAGAGGACATACATGGTTGCAAGTGGTGATACATCCAGAATGTATTCAGATGGTTGTTGGACAAATGGTTCAGGATTTTGGATGGTTGGTTCTACTGGTGGTTGAGTAGTAGAGAGTGGTTCAGATTGTTTTTGTTGTTCAGAGGATTGTTGTTTTTGTGGTTCAAATTATGTTTGTTGAGGGGTTGTTGTTCAGAAGATTTTTGTTGAGGGGGTTCAGATGGTAGTTGAACATAAGATGGTTCAGAATGTTTGTGAGGAGATGAAATGGGTTCAGATGATTGATGTTCAGATGTTTTAGGAGGAGATGGTGGAGGTGAAGGTGAGGGTGAAGGGACAAAAGGTTTGGGATCAGATGTTAATACCTGTTGAATTGTTTCTCTAATTTCTTCCACAGTAGCTTCTGGAGGATTTTCCTTCTGCTTCTTGTCCTTCTCAGGTCTGTCAGCAGCATCAGAGGCTTTCCTCTTAGGCTGTGCAACAGATCCTTCCTTAGCTTTTCTCTTCCTGCGCCTTTCTCTCAGAAGATTTGGCAATACTTCTCCTTCCTTCTGTACTATGTTAGTAGGCAGAGGAATACCATCTCTTAAACATTCAACAATGTATGTCAGAATGATTTCCCTAGGTTCATCTGCACTGAACATGGGAAAATCTGCTAAAGGAATTCTCCTTCTGCTGACGTCTTTAGAGTGAAATTTCTTGGTTTTTCCAGCAAGCTCTGAAATGACCTTCATTCTTTTCAGAGTGTTCCCATTGGTAACAGATTCTATAACATAAGACAGATCATCTGTCACTCCAGCATCAAACAGATGTTTCACAAGACCATTCTCTGTTAGAATGTCTGATATCAATCTTCCCATAGGGATCCAAGTTCTGATTTTTCCAGCTTTAACCCTTACTTCTTCTCTTGTTTCTTTGATATGGTTCAGAAGATGACTGGACAGAAGATAAGGTAAATCCACCTTCTTTCCTTTACTTATACAGAACATGAAGTACATTTGTTCTGAGTTCACATTATCTGGTGAGTTAGAAGATTTCCTGTGAAAGATAGAACTCATGAAAATCTTGGCCCAGATTCTGTAAACAGGCTTCAGATCTCTGACCTTGTTGGATGGCTCGCCAGAAACACAAACTTCTTGAAAAATGTCAGCCAAATCCACACGATCAGTAGCCATACTTGTGTTTCCCTCAGTTTCCTTATACTCAAGTAGTTGTCTGATTAATTTTTCAGTGATGACAATTTCCTTCCCAAGAACAGATGAATGAATGAACTTAGGGCAAACTTGAGCGTTTATCCAGAATTCCTCCACTAAGGTTGGATAAACAGGACCCATCATCCTGTCAAAATACTTTTCCCAGTTCTGAGTTTTGATGGTTGAATAGAGATCAAAACCATTTTCTTTGATGGATTCAAAATCCACAAAGTTCTCACACAAAACTTCAAGTTCTTTGATTGGAGTGAGAAGAGTTCTCACAGGTGCTTTGTACACAACAGCAGTTTGGGATGAACCAGCAGTATTTGGAGATGATGCAGCAACAGTTGAAGTTTGCATCTGAGCAGATGTTGAAGAAGGTGAATCCATTGATGTTCTTGAGATGCGTCTGGGTTTACGAGAGGTTTTGGGTTTTGAAATACGATGGAAGCAATAGAGAAGACAGAAATGCATATGAGAAGTGAAGAGAGTGTAAAGTGTAATTTGTGAAGTGTTGTGAGAATTTATAGAGAAATTTAGGCATGCAAAAAGACACACAATCTCACGCGTACACACAAGCATTGAATGAAGTGAAACATAATCATATCAAGCAATTAATGCAAAGAATAAAATCATATCAAACATTTAAGATTCTGACAGAAGGGGGGAAATCAAGAGATTTTGGATTTTCAAAGCAATACCTCAAACGTCACTTCAATATGGTGCACTCTACCTTTCCAGATTCTGAGCTACACGTGTTTGCTTGCATGTGCCTCTGAAACTCTTTGAGAAATGAAACGTTAGGTAACGTTCAGATCCTCTGAGCCTTGTTAGTTCAGATTTACACACAAATAAATAAACGCAGAATTGAACAGAAGAAATACTTCAGAGTTTAGACATTTATCATCTGAAAAAAAATTTCATCTGATGAATATTTTATTCTGGACAGAAGTCCATACTTATATTTTTCAGAATAAATTTAAATCTATCTTCAGCAAGGGGTTTTGTAAAGATATCAGCCCACTGATGATCTGTATCTACAAAGTTTAAATTGATAATTCCCTTCTGAACATAGTCTCTGATGAAATGATGTTTAATCTCTATATGCTTAGCTTTAAAGTGTAAAATAGGGTTTTTAGATAAGCATATAGAAGAAGTATTATCACAGAAGATAGAAATGTTACTCTCAAAAATCTGATAATCTTCCAGTTGACTTTTCATCCAGAGCATCTGGGTGCTACAACTAGCAGCAGCAATATATTCTGCCTCTGTTGTTGAAAGTGCAATTGTGGGTTGCTTCTTGCTGAACCAAGAGATTAGATGACTTCCAAGAAATTGACAGCTTCCAGAAGTACTTTTACGTTCTACTCTGTCTCCAGCATAGTCAGCATCATAGAATCCAACTAGTTTATACTCATCAGATCTTCTGTAACACAGACCCACATTAGTAGTACCTTTCAGATACCTTAGAATCCTCTTAACAGCTGTTAAGTGAGATTCTATAGGATCTGATTGGAATCTAGCACACAGACACACACTAAATAAAATATCAGGTCTTGAAGCTGTCAAATATAAGAGAGATCCAATCATACCTCTGTGAAGTTTTTGATCAACTTTCTTACTTACCTCTTCCTTACCAAGTGTGCTTGTAGGATGCATTGAAGTCTTTGCCAGTTTGCTTTCATTCAGATTGAATTTCTTCAGAAGCTCATTGACATATTTAGTCTGGTGAATATATGTGCATTCTGGAGTCTGATTTACTTGGATTCCCAGAAAGAATCTAAGTTCTCCCATCATGCTCATTTCAAATTCAGCCTGCATAGACAAAGCAAACTCCTTTCCCAGCATAATATTGGTAGATCCAAAAATAATATCATCTACATAAATTTGACAAACTAGTAAATCTTTCTTAAATGTTTTACAGAAAAGAGTTGTGTCCACTTTGCCTCTGATAAAGTTCTTTTCCAGAAGAAAATTACTTAATCTTTCATACCAAGCTTTGGGAGCTTGTTTCAAGCCATAAAGAGATTTTTTGAGTTTGAAAACATGATCGGGAAATTTATCACTTTCAAAACCAGGAGGTTGATGGACATAAACTTCTTCTTCTATAATACCATTTAAGAAGGCACTCTTAACATCCATCTGATATAGAGTGATGTTATGTTGTGCAGCAAATGAAATAAGAAGGCGTATAGATTCTAACCTTGCTATTGGAGCATAAGTTTCAGTGTAATTAATACCTTCTTGTTAACTGTAACCTTGAGCTACCAGCCTTGCCTTGTTCCTAACAACTTCTCCTTGCTCATTTAATTTATTTCTGAATACCCACTTTGTTCCAATAATGTTGAAACCTTTTGGTCTAAGGACCAGATCCCACACATCATTTCTTGTAAATTGATTTAGCTCATCTTGCATTGCAAGTATCCAATCATTGTCACTCAGAGCCTCATCCATAGATGTTGGTTCAATAATAGACACCAACCCAAGAAGTGATGTTCCAGATGATCTAATAAACGACCTTGTTCTTATAGGGTCATCTTTCTTCCCAATAATCATTTCTTCTGGATGAGAAGCCTTGATTCTAGATGATCCTTTAGCTGTTGGTTCTTCAGAAATATTAATGTTATTCATCTGAGCAGCTAATGGAGTTGCATCTGGCGTAACTTCTTCTTGAGCTTTCTCTACCTCTGGTTTCTCAGATTCTATGAGAATTACTTCTCCATCTGCATAGTTTTCAAACTGCTTTGGCTTTTGATTGCCAAGCTTATCATCAAATCTAACATGTATAGATTCCTCCACAATCTGTGTCTCAGTATTGTATACTCTGTAGCCTTTAGAGCGTTCAAAATATCCAAGCATGAAACACTTTTGTACTTTAGAATCAAACTTGTTAAGATTCTCTTTAGTGTTCAGCATAAAACAAATACATCCAAAAGGATGGAAATAAGAAATGTTTGGCTTTCTATTCCTCCACAATCCATAAGGAGTTTTTTCCAGAAGAGGTCTAATAGACACTCTGTTCTGAATGTAACATGTTGTGTTAATTGCCTCTGCCCAAAAATGTTTTTCCATGTTAGTTTCATTGATCATGGTTCTGGCCATCTCTTGCAAAGTTCTATTTTTCCTCTCTACAACTCCATTCTGCTGTGGAGTTCTAGAACAGGAGAAATCATGAACAATGCCATTTTCATTAAAATATTTTTCAAAAAGTTTGTTTTCAAATTCACCACCACGAGCACTTCTGACTTTAACAATTTTGAAATCTTTTTCAGTTTGAACTTGTTTGCAGAAGTCAAAGAACACAGAGTGTGACTCATCCTTGTGTTTTAGGAATTTTACCCATGTCCATCTGCTGTAGCCATCAACAAAAACTAATCCATACTTCTTGCCTCTGATGGATGCAGTTTTCACTGGTCCAAACAGATCAATGTGAAGTAACTCTAATGGTTTTGAAGTTGAAATAACATTTTTGGATTTGAAAGATGATTTTGAAAATTTTCCTTTCTGACATGCTTCACAAAGAGCATCTGAGTTGAACTTCAGATTAGGAAGTCCTCTGACCAGATTAAGCTTATTAATCTGAGATATACGTCTCATATTAATATGACCCAGTCTTATGTGCCAGACCCATTGCTCCTCATTAACAGACATAAGGCATTTAACATTCTGAACCTTAAGTTCTGAAAGACTAATTTTATAAATGTTGTTTTTCCTTTTACCATTAAAGAGGATTGAGCCGTCCTTTTGACTAACAGCTTTGCAACACTTTTGATTAAAGATAATGTCATAACCATTGTCACTTAATTGACTTATGGACAATAGATTATGAGCTAACCCTTCAACAAGCAAGACATTAGTTATGGAAGGAAGTTTACCGTTGCCTATGGTTCCAGAGCCAATTATTTTGCCCTTCTGATTCCCTCCAAACTTGACATCTCCTCCAAATCTAAGCTCCAGACTTTGGAACATAGACCTTTTTCCCTTCATATGTCGTGAGCATCCAAAGTCCAGGTACCATGACTGGAGTCTTGACTTTGCTGCTAAGGATGTCTGCAACATAGATTATCTTATCCTTAGGTACCCAGATTTTCTTGGGTCCTTTTTGGTTAGTTGCCTTAAAGATTTTTCTGAACTTCTGTCTTTCAACATAAGACTTGTTCTAATTAGCTTTAGATTTATTAAACACAGGTTTGTTCTGATTAGAACTTGTGTGTTTAATATCATTCAAGTGACCAAATGTAAATTGAGAATATAAAGGAGGATACTTGATATCCAGTTTATCTACAGATTTTGGATTTGAATCTTCATAAGAGAAAGACTTATATCCAACACCTTTTCTATAGTTTCTGCTAATACCATAGATCATTGAAGCCATTTTGCTTCTATCTAGGCTTTTAGTTAGAAACTTCCTGAAACTATAGTCATACTCTTGTAAAATATTTTTAGAGCATGGTTCAGATTTTGAATAAGAGTTTAGTTGAGCAGATTCTAAATTATTTTTCAATTGAAGATTTTCAGCTTTTAGTTCAGTTATTTCTGATTCAAACTTGTTACTCTCAAATTCAATATGCTTTAGAAGCGTTTTGCATTTGAGTTTAACTTTACTATAGTTTTCAAGAATATCAGATAAACTTTCAACAAGTTCATGTTTAGAAAGTTCAGCAAATACCTCCTCAAAATCAGATTCTGATTCTGATCCAGATGATTCAGCACTGTCCTCAATGTCAGCCATGAATGCTACATTTGTACATTCTTCTTCTGACTCTGATGACGAATCAGATGCATCTGAGTCATCCTAGGTAGCCATCAGAACTTTCTTTTTGTGATCAGACTTTCTTTTTGGGTTCTCCTTCTGAAGCTTTGGACATTCACTCTTGTAGTGCCCAGGTTCTTTGCATTCATAGCAAACAACATCTCTTTTTCCAGATCGTCTGTGTCTAGAGGATTCTCCAGATCTTCTGTATCCAGAGTGTTCTCCAGATCTTCTGTGCCTAGAAGATTCTTTGTGTTGATATGGTTTTCTAAAGTTCTTAAACTTCCTTTGCTTATTCTTCCAGAGTTTGTTGATTCTTCTGGACAGCAAGGATAGTTCTTCTTCATCTTCAGAAGCATACTCTTCAGAGCTTTCTTCTAATACCTGCAATGTTTTAACAACTTTATTAGATTTTAACGCAATTGACTTACCTTTCTTTAGAGGCTCATCTTTCTCTAGTTCAATCTCATGACTCCTTAGAGAACTGATTAGTTCCTCCAGCGTAATCTTGTTCAGATCCTTTGCCAGCTTCAGAGCAGTGACCATGGGTCTCCATCTGGTTGGCAAACTTCTGATTATTTTCTTGACATGATCTGCTGTAGAGTAACCCTTGTCCAGAACCTTTAGGCCAGCAGTGAGAATCTGGAATCTGGAAAACATTGCTTCAATAGATTCAGATTCTTCCATCTTGAAAGCTTCATACTTCTGGATCAGCGCCAGAGCCTTGGTTTCTTTGACTTGAGAGTTCCCTTCATGAGTCATCTTTAGGGATTCAAATATATCAAAGGCAGTTTCTCTGTTGGTTATTTTCTCATACTCAGTATGAGATATAGCATTTAGCAATATAGTTCTAGCCTTGTGGTGATTTCTAAATTCCTTCTTTTGCTCCTCAGTCATTGATTTTCTATCAACTTTCTTGCCATTCCCATCAGTGGGATGAACATATCCATCAATAACTAAGTCCCAAAGATCAGCATCAAATCCTAGAAAGAAACTTTTCAGTCTATCTTTCCAATAATCAAATTTCTCTCCATCAAACATGGGAGGTTTTGTGCTGACTCTTTCTTCATATTTGTTGTTGTTGGGTGTTGAAGTTTCAGCAGCCATAATGTATATCAACCAAGAGTATCAAGAGTTTTTCCCACTGGATCTTTTCTGGTCACGGTTAAGTGATAGCACAACCAGAACCGGAGCTCTGATACCAACTGAAAGTGAGAAAAACACTTAGAAAGGGGGGGGGGGGGGGGGGTTGAATAAGAGTTTTAAGAAATATGGCAATAAAAACAACTCAAGATTTTTATCCTGGTTCGTTGAACTCAACTACTCCAGTCCACCTTATCAAAGATGATTTGCCTTTCTCTACAAGGACTTAATCCACTATTGATCAACTGATTACAATAGAAAGCACTAAGAGCAACTGTCTTAGTCTTCTCAAGAACTACTGACCACACCTTGATCTTCTTAAGGAACTACTTACAAATTAATGTAAACTAACAAGTGTTTGAATGCTTCTAATAAGCTGTATCACAACTGTGATGTATACACTTAAGATTAAGTACAACAAAAACTATATGGTTTTATGAAAGATCAAATGAATAAGATCTTGAGAGATTTTCTCTTTTATGAATCAAGCGTGTATTTCTTTCTGAGTGAACTTGCAATGAGCAAAAAATGAGTAGTGAATTAGCAACCTCAAAATGTTGAAGTAGTTCTTCTTTTATAGCTTTTTCCAAATGCTTTGACTGATGTGCAGCCGAATATAATATTTGATTGTATGACTTTTCATCACCAAAAGTATGGGCAGAAATATGCTTTCTGCAGAAAGGTATGGTTGTAGAAGCCTTGGGATTTGCACCACGTCACTTCTTTGGACAAATTAGCCGTTGGTTAATTTGGAAGTAGCACCACGTCTAATCAAGTTTACAGCTTCTTCAACAAGCTTCCTTCAAGATGAAGTCTTCATAATCTGCACTTCAGAACTTGTAGTAAGCTTAAAAGGTATGGAATGCTTTAAGATGATCAGAGCTTAAGATGAATGATAAGTTCAGAGCCTTGATAGATGATCAGATCTTAATGTATCAGAGTCTCAATCTTGATCAGAGTCTTCATCAGAGTATGCAGCAGTATGTGCTAAGAGCGTGAATATTAATGATAAGAGTCTGATTGTCAAAGCCTCAACTTTTGTACACTCCTTTCATTAACGCTTCAGATCATTCTGTAGCTTCTGCTTCAGATCCTTCTGGCAGCGCTTTAGAATCTTCTGATAGTCTTGCATTTGATGATTCAGAGCTTTGCATAGTTTCTTTGTACTCATGTATTTTGCTTCTTTAAGAGTTTTCAATTTTATACCTGAAACAATAATACTTGAACAAATTTTAGAGTGTATATTTTCTTAATACAAAATTCCATAAAAGTTATCATCAAAACATAGAGATATAAGAAACACCAATCTGTGTTCTAACACTTCTAATGACTTTGCTCAGACGCCCAACAAGCAATTTGGATAAGATTTTTTGAAACGAATTAACCAAGCAAATAGGCCTGTAGTTAACAGGAGACTCCAAATTGGTAGTTTTCAGAACTAAAGTGATAAAAGAAGCCTTGGCAGGGTGGTTAAAGAGGGATTAGAATGGAAATCTTGCACAAATCGCACGACGTCTTCCTTAATTATCTCCCAGCAATCCTGAAAAAAACCAAACGAAAACTCATCAGGACATGGGCTTTTTGACCCATTACAATTCCACACTGCCTCCTTGACTTCTTCTTCAGTGAATAATTTCTCCAACTTCTGATTATTGCTATCAGACATTTTTTCGAAATGCAGCCCACTGAATGTTAGTCTAACATAATCCTCCTTCTTAAAATTCTATTTAAAGAACTCTCCCACTTCCCTTTTAACTTCTTCAACCCCTTCTTTTCTGCCTTCTGGAGTAACCACAAAAGAAATAAAATTCTGTCTTTGTCTACCACGCATGGTTCTATGAAAAAACTTGGAATTCTTATCTCCTTCGTTCAGCCACAACACTCTATATTTTTGTCTCAATAAGCTCTCCTTCATATTGAGCTTATTCCAAACTTCTTGAATAGTCTCATACTTTTGGATGTGAAACTGATCGACATCAGAGCAACCTTCAGCTTCACCTGCTACAACATCAGTTCTATTCAAATGATTAACAGCCTCATACACTTCCAAATCAATCCAACCAAAAACCTCCGAATTCCACTTCCTCAACATTCCCTTAACCAATCTCAGCTTTTCCTTCAATACGAAATCTCTTATACCAGTAATCGTCAAGGACTCCCAAGCTACCTTAAAGAACTTAGCAAAACTTAAATGCTTTAACCAGCAACTTTTAAATTTAAAAGGCTTAGGCCCCCGGTCTTCAGTGTTTGCTCTCAGCCATATCGGACACTGGTCCAAAATATCTCTGGATCCGATGTATTGCCCCACTAGATTCCAATCTTCTGCTAAATCTTCAGAAACTAGAAATCTGTCTATCCTGCTCATAGTTGTCTCCGTGTTATAATTTCTCTGTAAAATCCTTCATAATTTCTCTTTTTCATACCATAATAAGTATATTTCTTAATATGTGTGAAAAGTCAAGACTTATAATAAGAAACGGATGGGAGTAATATTTTAGCGATTTGATGTTTTGTCAGTGGAATTTGCTTGGAAAATATGTTACTTACAAATTTTTCTATAGAATTTGAATTATATAGGTTTTATGCAATCTACCGAATTTTCAAAAGATATGTACCTAATTTTATGGTTTTTTATTAGTTTTTATATATAAAAAAATCAATAAATATATATATTTTTACCAATTTCTTTTATAAAAAATCCAATAAAAATATATTTTAAATAATAGGCTTAAATGCAGTTTTAGTCCCCCAACTTACGTTTTTCTAAACATTTAATCCCCCCTTAAAAAAACCAGCTTTTAAGTCCCTCACTTTGAATTATCCTGGGATTTTCTTGGTCCCCTCTTCAGTTTGGGCTATGTGGCATGGTCAACGCTGATGTGGCACAGTAAAATGTTGACCTAGGCTAGAAATAATTTGCCACGTCATTTAAAACATATTATATTTAATTTTTTAAACATTTAAAATATAAAAAAAATATTTTTAATTAAACAAATTGATTAAAAAAGTTTATAAAACATGTATGTCTTATTCCCCATTTGAAATCTGTGAACTCTAGAAATCATTCTCTAGAATTCGTTTGTGTTCTTCCCCAATTGCTTCTCCAAAATTCGTTTCAAGCTTCACCCAAAGCCTTAACAACCATGTCCAAATATTCAGCATCAAGCAATCACAGTGTGTCCCGCTCCAATCACGTCGAATGCAAGTGTGGTATTCCTTCTCCATTGACGACGACATGGACTGATCAAAACCCAGACTGTCATTTTTTTGGATGTGAGATGTACAAGGTTAGTTTCTTGTATATTTCTTGAAAATCCCCAATTTATCGTCTTCTCCAGAAAATCCCTAATTTCTTCATGTATATGTCTAGAATCAGGGATACAAGAGATGTAGTCATTTTGTCTGGTATGACGAAGAAATGTCTCAACGAGCCAAGGAAGTGATATCTTCAATGCATCAAAAATTAAACCAAGAAAATGTTAAGTTGAATAAAGCCATTGTCAGAGAAGATCAAGTATTTGAAGATGATGAACAAGTTTACCATGCGAATGACATTAGTTTTGTTAATTGGGTTGGTTGTATCAAATGTAATAAATTAGTTTGTATTATTTGTGTTTGGTTGTAATGTGTTAGGGTTGTTAAGTGTTTGGTTGTTAAGTGTTGTAATGTGTTCGATTGTTAAGTGTTAGGTTTGTTAAAGTGTTTGATTGTAATGTACTGTTATTATAAAGAAGTAATGTTAATTGACACTGTTATGACATTGTTAAGTTGAATTTACATTGTAATATTGTTGTTGTATGTGTTATGTTATACTGTTATGACATAGTTCAAAATAATAGACCTATAAAGTTGGCTTAGAATGTTATAATGTGATAACATACCTGTAACATTGTTCAAAATAACAGACATATAAAGTTGCTCAAAATAACAGACCTATAAAGTTGGCTTATAACAGATCTGTAAAGTTGTTCAAAAATAACAGATCTATAATGTTATTATGTTATATTGTTATGACATTATTCAAAATAACAGACTTATAATGTTATAATGTGATAACAGTACAAGTTGTCCAACTCAAAATACATCCCAACATAGACCAATGTTATAACAAACCTAACAATGTTATAACAGGCCTGTAATGACTTGTTTAACTTGTTCAAAATATCAGTATATTCCATAGTCATTAGATAACATACGGAATTCATTATAACTTGTTCAAAATATCAGTACAACTTGTTCAACTCATAATACATAATTCTTATGTCTTAACCATTACATAACTCAAGATACATAAGTCTTAACCATTACATATCCCAAAATACATAAGTCTTAACCATTACATAAAATACTTCAAAATATGTAAGTCCTAATCTTGAGTAGCTGGTGGTCCCTGTGAACATGAACCAACTTCTTGTGTAGGTTGTGATGCAGTCTTTGTCTTCTTGCCCTTGCCATTGCCCTTGCTTTTTCCCTTTGTGATATTTTTCTTCTTATTCCCTCCTTTTTACATGACCCTATCTGCTGCTCTCTTCCCTTTACATGTTCTTTTATTATGCCCCATGGATCCATATTTTGTACAAGTGACAATTACTATCTTTCTTGACAGGACATGTGGATTCTTTGGTTCATCATTGCTCTTGTTCCTCAGCATTTTTGGATGTCCAATTGCCCTTCTCATCACTGGTGGATTGACAATTAATGTACCATATACATGCCATAGTTGAGGGTCATTTGTAGGATATATGATGTGAGAGTATGTGTTTTGGAAAGTTGATTTCCTGCACAAATCAAAAAGACTCAGAAATATACATTTCATGATAGATGAAAAAAAATCAGTATACATATAATGGCATACCTATAATACTCATAAACAAACTCTTCAGGATGTTTCTTATTATGCCATATACATGTTATGGCATGGCTACAAGGGATCCCAATTAAGTCCTATTTCCTACAAGCACATGTACCTTCTTTAGTGTTGACACAGTAAGTTTCTATACCATTTGTTACACCAAAATTAGCCATGTCATCATCACCATGCCAAGTTGGAGACCAACTTTCAGCAAACTTCTTATTCTTCTCTAAAGCTAACTGAACTCTTGGACACACATTACCATCATACTTTACCATGACTTCCTTATGGTTAGTTGTTCACTTAGTCAAGTAATGCTTTATCCCTTCTAAAAGGGTGATAATATGTTTGTCCCTATATTCTAGGATGGCCATATTAAAGGCTTCACACATATTATTTACCTGAAGGTCACACTCAGAATATGTCTTAAAGTGTGACCTACTCCAATATTATGCTGGCACCTCCTTCATATCCTTCTAAGCTGATTCATTCAAAGCCTTCATCCTCAACATTAACTTCTCACATCCTTGAATAGTTGTAGCTCTTGCAACACTCCATAAAGCCTCTTTTAATTCCATACCAGGGTACTTTTTTTCCAGTCTCCATACAAATGCTTCACACATAGTCTTTGTTCCACATGCTCACTAAATCCTTAGACAGCTGGGACAAGACCCTGTCAATTATAAGTCAATGCAGTTAACCTTTGTATACAAATTACAAAAGCATTAGTAGGAAAATAATATAAAACAATAGTGATCTACCTTTTGCTGATCTGAAATGAAGGCATACTCCCTTTGATTTATGCCTTGCAAGTCTTCAAGTAAGATATTTAAAAACCACTCCCAAGAGTCCTTAGTTTCTACTTCTACAACAACATATGCAATTGGAAATATCTGGTTAATTGTTTCAGTTGGAATTACAGTTGCCCAATCCAACTTAGGTTCACTCTCTAACTCAGGTTCACTATCCAACTCAGGTTCACTCTCTAACTCAGGTTCACTATCCAACTCAGGTTCATTGTCATTAACACCATCACCTACTTCAGCATCATTATCTACATCAACACTATCACCTACTTCAACATCATTGTCCACATAAACACCATCACCTACTTCAGCATCATTATTTACATCAACACCATCACCTACTTCAGTATCATTATCCACATCAACACCATCACCTACTTCAACATCAATATCCACTTCAACCCCATCACCTGCTTCAACATCATTATCCATTTCAGCACCATCACCTACTTCAACATCATCACCCATTTCAGCATCATCAACTACTTCAGCGTTATTGTCTACTTCCCCCTCATCATCAACAATTTTCTCACCAGTACATTGAACCTCATCATCGTCAGAAGTTATGTCAAGTCCTACTTCTGCATCATCTACAATGTTAGGTTCACTTATACTATGCTCAACATACAAATCTACTACCTCACATCCATCAACATCCCTAATTAGTTGCAACACATCACCATCACCGATAATCTTTCTAAGGCCACGAGTAAAAGTATACCCCTGTTCCAATACCAAATACACATAATGTCTCTATACCCCTATTTTTTAATCAATTCCAACAACTTAAAATAGGTCAAGTAGTCGACATCCCATTTCCAATTCATTTCTGAAATTAACCCATCAACATATAGTTTCACAGGGGTGTCTACAAAATAACCTCTATGATGAACTCTAAACCTAATTTTTTTGAGTTTGTGATGGCCTAGAATACATGTTAAATACAAGTCAGATAAAGGAATACACATAAATCAACATAACCCAAATGAGACCACAAGCCCTAAATGACAAAGGAACACAAACCCTAAAATGGATGGGACCACCACGTGCAAAAAAACACAAACCCTAAAACGAAAATGACATGTTTATATCACGGGGGACAAAATACTGTATACCTGAGACAAAACTTCTCCTCTTCGTTGCTTTTTGCTATCGCTGAAGAAATTTTGTCCATTGCTTTTCTCCTCCTCTTCGCTAAGGCTTTGAGTGAAGCAATTGGGGAAGAACACAAACAAATTCTTGAAGACGATTTCTAGGGTTCACAGATTGCAAATGGAGGAAGATAAACATGTTTTCTTCTTTTATAAATGGGGAAGATTGAAACTTTTTTGTTTAAGTTAATGGTAAATGTTTATAAAAATTAAATATATTAAGTTTTTAATGACATGACGATGTTATTTTCAGTCTGGGTCAACATCTACTATGCCACATCAGCGCTGACCATGCCACATAGCCTAAACTGAAGAGGAGATCAAGAAAATCACAAGATAATTCAAAGCGAGAGACTTAAAAGCTGATTTTTTTTAAGGAGATTAAAAGTTTAGAAAAACGTAAGTTGGAGGACTAAAACTGCATTTAATTCTAAATAATATTTTAAATATTTAATTTCATCTACAAAATTTGTTGCAGAAATATATTATTTGCAAATTTTTCTACTCATTTTAAATTATATGAATTTTAACATTTTGATGCCTACTGGATTTTTTTGTGTCTAAGAAATTTTTTCCAGAATGTTTGATTTTTACCTATGAAATTTATTGAAAAGTTGGTTCTATACGTTTTAAATTCATTTTATGTATTTTGTATGTCTATGGGATTTTTTGTGTAAGAAAAAATGTTTTTAACATGGAATTAAATAATAAAATGAAAGAGATATTATATTGGCTTATACTTTTTTTCCTCCACAATTTATTAGTCTTATTTTAAGCTCATCACTCCTTTAACTAACAAACCCAAAATTTTCTTCTTTTAATAACTTAAAAAAAAAGCTAGTTACAGACTTTATAAGACAATTTATTTATCTAGTAATATAGTCTATAGTAAAATGTGTTGACAGCTACGATCTAAATAATATATATATAAATTGTCATGGTTTCAAACTTCAAACAATTATTATTCAAAGGATCAAAAGAAAAATATGATTAATTGAAGAAAAACTCAGCAGTGTGAAAGGAGGAACCTTTATGCAAGTATGCAACCAGGGAAGTAATTACTCATTTAGTCTCTAATTGACTAATTCTATTACAAGTTTCAAATACTATATTGAATATAGATGATAGTTTATTTAATGTGTTTATTTTGTGTGAGAATATTATTAAACTGTTTTTTGTGTATAGACATATTTAATTAAAAAATAATATAACTATATCTAATAATTAAATTTAAATGAGTGTTTATATTTAAAATCAATTATTATTTTTAATGAATATTTATAGTAATAATTAGGGACATAAAAATACTTTTAATTTAAAATAAATAAAAGTCTCGTAACTAATTTTCCATTAGAGGTTTTTTTATTTTCAAGCATTTTGAGCGTAATATTTTGACTTTTTAGATTTATTTTTAGTTTTTGAAAAAAATTTACAAGAAAATTGAAAATTAAATCCTAAAATTTTATCTTTATGAGTAAAGATTTATTTTATAGTATATATTTCTGTAGCTATTTGGTGTAAATATAGAGATATTAACAATTGATTCAATATATATTCTTATCAGTTTGATATTTAGTTTATTGCACTTTATATATCTACACATCTTATTATTCATCTATACCATTTGATTGTGTGAATTAATATTAATAATCATAGATGAGTTTAGTTACTATTGATATATCTAAGACTACTTCACCTAAAAATATTGATCTATAATTAATGGAGAAAATAAGGATATGTATAAAAAAATTGAGCTCAAAAAGTAGGCGCGATCAGTGAGAACTTGTTACTAGTGAGAGATTGTTAGTGATTTGATAAAATATTTTCTTTTAAGTCTTATTAATAATATTGTCGACAAACTTTGGTATGGTAGTCCTTCATATGCTTAGTGGTGGGGGTGTACCTGAAAACATTACGACGATGAAGTCGGTGATTATAGTAAGTGTGAGATTTAGAAATTTAGAATAGTGTGTTTCAAACTTTGGTACGGTAGCCCTTCATATGCCTAGTGGTGAGGGTGTACCTAAAAACATTAGGATGATGAAGTTGATGATTATAATAAGTGTGAGATTTAGGGATTTGGGATAGTGTATTTGAGTCTGAGTCATAACACTTAGAAGTTCTTTGAGACAGGTGTCTTGCAGAACATATGCTGTGAGATTTTATTTTTGAATCAAAGTTGTTTTAAAGAACAATGTTATCAAATTTTGGTTTAGATGGTAGCTATGACACTTTTATTCTCTAATGTGTAGATAGCCAGTAAAAAGATTCAAAGTGATCTATACTCTAGAAAAAGCATGAAAATCTAATTCTAACAAATAATTTTGACTTAAGATGAATATGTTAAAGAATTATCTGCGTTGTTGTACTTGAATGTACGTATGTTTTAATCATCTCCATTAGAGACATTGTATTTCAAAGTCTGTTCTATAATTTTAAGGATGATTTATCAAATGTTTGTTTGTTTGTTTGTTTATGAATTTTGAAATAACAAAAAATAAAACAACATAAATAAATTGAACTTTGGTATTTAACAGTTGAGAAAACTTGTTAGTGTTAGATTTCATTGATCTAGCCTCATGTATGATTGTGGTCAGTAATATACAATCATGTTAGAGTCAACAACATGAGATCAACCATATTGTATAATTGACAATCCTTCAACATATTAACTAATACGATAACATTAAGATTTGATAGTTAATATGAATACTAAACCTAAATCTATATAGAGTTTAGCATATCTAACAGACAAAAATCCTGGATCTAGTATCGAAAAGTTCTTTCGATTACTAAGTCGAACCATGAAAACATGTTTTATCTAGCTAGTCCAAAACAAGCATTACGAATGGAAAATTCATCAATATTAAAGCATAAGAAGAATTATATAGAACACCATGATCAAAACTAATACATGAGCATTATGACAACTACATCTAACCCCAACAAAGGAGAAATTAGCTATGCTTACTCATTGTAGCTTTACATTATGACAACTACAATGTGTTTCTCTTAATATATACCAAATTTCCAACACAATTATCCTCAAATTAACTCATTGAACCCCTATTTATAGGGCTCTGATATGGTCTTATTGTAACGCCCCAGACTGCTTTCAAGATTACCGACTGACCAAACAAACCAACACGAGTCTTTTCAGCATGCTTTAGTCTCATCACACGTTTTTCCGGAAACTTCTCAAAAGAACACCCATCCAAATACTACTCCAAGTCAAGCACACTTAACTATGTAGTTCTTATTTGTTAAGCTACCGAAAATAAGATGCATCTTGTTGATATATGTAGTACCAATCAATCCTTATAAGTATTCCTTCAACCATGCAGTCCCATACCTGCATAGCCTAAAGATCCCTCTCATTCAGATGTGAATTTTGCCGACCACTCTCTTCCCTCTTCGGCCTTGGGTGTTACAACTATTGTCCCCCTCTCCGGCCTCGGGTGTTACATGTCCACCAGCTTCCGTTTGGTTTGTCCCCGAACCACATTATATTGGGAGAGGTCTACTCTGATACCATTTCTAATGCCTCAGACTGCTATCAGGATTATTGACTGACCCCATAAACCAACACGGTTCTTTTCAGCATGTTTTTTCTCACTCACACACTTTTCAGAAAACTTCCCAAAAGATCACCCATCTAAATACTACTCCAAGTAAATCACGTTTAACTATGGAGTTCTTATTTATTAGGATATTGAAAAGAAGATGCATCATGTTAGTATAAGTAATACTAATCAATCCATATAAGCCTTCCTTCAACCATGCAATCTCATACCTGCACAGTCTTAGGATCCTCTCATTCCAATGTAGATTTGAGACTCCCCTCCCTCTTTGGCATCAGATGTTACAATTACTCTCTTCCCTCTTCGGACTTGGGTGTTATAATTGCTCCTCGCCCTCTTCGGCCTTGGGTGTTACATTCCCACCCGCTTCTGCTTGATTCGTCCCCGAACCACATTGTACTAAGAGAGGTATGCTCTAATACCATTTACAAAGCTTTTAGGATTACCGACTGACTCCAGAAACCAACACGAGTCTTTTCAGCATATTTTGGTCTTACTCACACACTTTCCAGGAAACTTCCCAAAAAGTCACTCATCCAAATACTACACTAAGTCAAGCACGCTTGTCAGGCTACTGAAAATAAGATGTATCTTATTGACATAGGTAGTACCGATCAATCCTTATAAGTCTTCCTTCAAACATGCAGTCCCATACCTGTACAACCTCAGGATTCATCTCATTCCGCTGTAAATTTGGGAGAACACTCCCCGCCCTCTTTGGTCTCGGGTGTTACAACCACTCTCCGCCCTCTTCGACCTTGGGTGTTACACTTATCACCAAGCGAGGGTGGAAGCCTGCTTAGCACACCTACTTTATTCTACCCTAAGTTTTTCCAGCTCAATATGAGTTGCCTTTGCTGCCTTTCCTTGCTTTGTGTGCCACCCAAGCTCGCGTAGCGAGCAAACCCTTCATTTTTCATGAAGTAACTTAGCATTGAAGCTATGAACTGTCATACCTTGCTTAGTGAGTTTAATACTACAATAAGTAAGTTTTGTTTCTTAGCTTTGAAATTACATGGTTATTAAGTCTTCTTATCCCACCATAGCTTGCTTAGCGAGACCCCATTCTTGCCTTAGAAAGCTTTAGTTGTTGGAAGGTGCTTTGTGGCTGCTTTTGGTGTTTTCTTGGTTCTTTTTACTTGTACTTAGTAAATACATAGTTAAAAAGTTCATACAGACGTTTTATCGTGTTTTACTGATTGATTACTTATAAACTAAGTTAATAAATACTTATTTATTTTACGTATATTTGGCATTTATCGTGCGTCTAAAAACTTCGCTATGTTACTCTCTAGTTAATAATTTCAACGTTACCTGATCGTGACTTTCTATGTCTAATACAACTAACTGCAAGTGCACAGTCTATCGCGTAGTAATAATAGATATCGATCCCACAGGGACTCGTAATCAAACTAGTGTTCTCGGGAGTTACTATGTTTATCTAGGTAGAATATGTTTAAGGGAATATGATTGTCACTAAAAAGGGAACTAAGATTACTATTTAGATTTTAATTAATTGAATCGATACGTAGTAATTGTGTTCTTCAGGGATTTGATAATTTATGGTGTATGAAATAATTTTCAAAGTTTATTCAAGCAGAAAATGGAGATTTGAAAACTCTCGCCTCACGATGGTTATTGACGCTAATCATAATCCTAAGGGCCAAACGTATACTTTCGTATTCCGTTAGGGGTTAAAATTATTTTTTGGAAATCTCTAAATTCTAATTCGTTTTAAAGTGCTTTCGCTGTTATTAAAACAAATGCCTAGTGTTTACTATCTGACCTTACCGCAGCTTTCGCTTGTTGGTTCGTATCTTAATTAATTTCCCACTTTCGTGGCAAAACTACTTTTAAATAAGTTCTCGCTTTCGCGACGAAGTTTATTCAGTGAATCAATTTTAAACACTCAGACCATAGATTACTTTTGTAAAAAGAAAGTTTTCAACCAAGAGTTATAAAATCCCATTCGAATTATTACTACATATCGATTACCTAAGTTTAGCTAGACATGGAATTGGGAAAAACAAAATATAAATAGGAATAATAAATAATAATTTGCATTATAATAAAACAGAAGTCGATCAAAATAAAAACCTGTAAATATGCCAATTGGCCTTTGGGCAGATCCTCCACAGATGTTGGCAGGATTCTGGTCTTTAGTGCCAATTTGATCGTACAGTACAATAGAAATTACAGAAGAGCGGAAATGGGAATGAGGAAAGGTAAAGGGAAATGAATACAAATAAAAACTGGAAAGTAATTGCTCTGGAAAATAAATTCGGCAGCACTTCGTGGTATGAATGCAACTCTCTTTTTGAAGTCCCCTGCTTCCCTTTTTATAGAGGTGGAGTCCCAACGGTTATCTCTGGAGATGATGGACTTTGAGGCAGATAATTTAGGGAGTAGTGGTCCACTCTGTGGGAATTGGAACTGCTCTTTTGACGTGTAATCTGAGTGGGGCGTTTTTGCCTGCATGACGGTCGTCACAAGGTGTGACGGTCGTCACCCGTGTGACGGTCGTCATGCAGCTGTGACGGTCGTCACATCAGCAAAAACAGCCTGCTGCGCTTTTCATTGTGTTTTCACTCCTTTTTCGTCCATATTTCATCTGGGATTGCTTCTTTTCTTCATGTTGCCTTGTTTAGACGTGATCGTTGAATACCTGCAAAAACATCAGACAAATACACGGAAATAACCCGAAATCGGATCGAAAACGGTTAGATTTTAGTTGAATTATGCATGAAAATATCTATATGATTTCGTGTTATCAAACTCCCCTAAGCTTGAATCTTTGCTTGTCCTCAAGTAAAACATGGAAAAGTCGGCAAGCACGAGGCAGCTTCTTCGTTCGCAGAGTTTAGAAAACCCTGGATTCTTGGTAGGAACAAGACGAGTATCATGACGACACTGGACTACAAGTCTTCGGAGGTCTCCTTTTTATGCAAATCGGTCTCGGTCATGCTACTGTAGCTTGGTGTCAAGGTTCTCGCGGCAAGTTCACCCTGTTTGTTCTAGCGCAATCACATTAAGCCCGTTGTCCGCACACTTTCATGGCAAGGCGACCTGTTAGTGAATATGATCTCATTTCTGTTTTTTGATCTTCTTCATTGATCATAATTTTATGTCATTGATTTTCAATGAGTTTTTCGTGTCGTTGGGCTAAATGCTCGGGTGAGGAGCACCTAACTTAGAAGGAAACGTATCTTATATTCTTGGGCTTTTTAGCTCTCTTTTCATGATTTTTCATCTTTTTGGAGATCATACACTTATTTGCATCGGTCGCTCGCTTAGAAGTGTTTTTTAGGATGGTGCTGACTGCTAGTATAAACTACTTGGGGTTGAGTTTGCGCAGACACTTGAGACTTTGGTACACGTAGGTGGTGAAACCGACTCGCATAAACTAGAGATCTAAGGTGTCTGGACGATACTGGTTTTGTTAGAACTGTCGTTTCCTCGGAGTTTCAAAACTTGTTTTGAACTCAGGTGCATTCTCGTGATGCTTTTGCTTTTGAGGAACAAATGAAAGTTTTTGTTTACGTTGAATAATGTGGGGATTGTTTGCGTAACGTGAAAAATATATAGACGAGCTTTATTTGCTAGAAATAGAAAGTGTAAAAATAGAAATTACGAGAATTCAAAGTGCAGTGAAATGGAAATAAAGGAAATAAAGGAAATTCAGAGTACAGTGGAAATAAGGCTCCGCTCCCACACTATCTCGATCAGTGTCCTCACTGATTCTTGAAGCATGCGAGAGGGAGATACAACTGAAAATGAAAATACAAATAACTGAAATATAGTAAACAATGAAGGAAAAAAATAAAAATCTAGTCACGGCCTCTGTCACGTCCGCGCTGGCGTCCTCTGGCTCTAGCAAGGGCTACTCTGTCCTCATAGCTCATGGCTCCGGTGTGGTAGACCGTGTCTCGGAGTCCTTCGACCTGCAGGGTCAGATTCTCTAAGCTCTCAGTGATCGTAGCTTGGCCGGTGTGAAGTTGTTGCATTTGAGTCCGGTGCCAAGCTTCGAACTGGTCAGCTCGCTGATTCTGCTGCTGCAGCATCGTGATTATCTGTGCCTGCTGGTCTAGGGAGCGACGGAGGTCCTCTTCTGTGTAGTCTGGCACGGGATGATGACGGCGGCGGCGAGAAGATGTACCTACGGGAGGAGGAGGCTGCGATGCCTCTGGCTGCTCTGACCTGTCCAACTCAGCTTGGATTTCATCGTTGGAATCATGTGTGGGATCCTGAGTAGGAACAGCGGCAGCAAGAGGAGCAGTGAGGTCGAACAACTAGTTGGTACGGTCCTCTGGATGGATGCGGGTGCGAGACGGAAGGATGATGCTTCGGACGGTCTTGCCACGCACAACCGGATGGTATTTTCCGTCAGCTCGGGAGCGGATGAGATGAGAGGCTCTGCAGTGGTCGGTGTCAAGGAACACCGAGGGGATGGAGTGGAGGTGCTGGAGGCGGTCGCCAAGGTTCAGCCCAAGTGCGATAGCCGTGACAATCCCGCCAAAGTAGAATGGCTTAGAGCCACGGTTGCAGTTGGCCTGAATGTGAGCCAGCAGAAACGGGGCAGCGTTGACAGGTTCATTGTTGAAGACGCAATGAAGAAAGAAGAGCTCCTTGGAGTTCACTTTGTGGTTTCTGTCTCTGGCGAAGATAGTGTTACTCAACGCTCTGTGAAAGTACCTGATGGTTGGGTTATGGATATGAGTGGCGTGCAGGGAGTCCCAACCATCGGCATTGAGGCCGGTCAACTGATACCACAGCGCGAAGGCTTCGTGCTGGAACTGATCGGTGATGCAGCGATGAGCGTTGTCACCGCGAGGTAGCTGTAGGATGCCGGCAATCTGGTTTTGGTGCATCTGATAGTTGACACCAAACATCCGGAAGCAAGCGGCACCTGAATGCTGGTTAAGTTCGCCGCTGCCTGTGACGTAAGTGAACGAACTCAAGAACTCAAGAGTGAGTTGTTCGTAGGTTGGCTGTGGGTTGGTGCAGAGGTTCCAGATGCCTGCTCGTTGAAGCATCCAGGTTACACCTTCAAGGAGTCCGAGCTCCGTAAGCGATGGAAGGTGCGGGTAGTGAGTCGGCTGGAGTGACCTCTGATGAAATGCAATGTAATATGCTCGTTGTCTTTCGCCCAACTCGCCCTCAGGGAAGGTAATGTTGCTGACATCTGGGGTTTCTGTATTCCTTGCCATTGTTGGAAGATGGAGAGGTTTCTGAGGTTTTGGGGTTTTTCTGCAGAGATGAAAAATGACAGAACGGTGGTTTGGAGGTTGAAGTTTATAGTTCAATGTGGGGAGGACGAAAATTCGTAGTGGGGTAGGAGTTAGGATGTTTGAAAGTGATAATGGGGGGAGTGGGAGAGAACACGAATCCTGTTTTATCAGATAGCATGGTCTGGACTGCGTGACGGTCGTCACATAGGTGTGACGGTCGTCACCCGCGTGACGCTCGTCATGTGGCTGTGACGGTCGTCACAGCAGCAAAATCTGCAGAACGCAGAATTTTGCTCTGAGGGCGTATTCGTAGTGACTTTAAGGCTTAGTATTGATACGGTGATGTAATATAACAGCCAACAAACAACAAATAATGCGAAAACAGAATAATTGAATAAAACTAGAATTGAAATAACATAAAATTGAAACAATTGTATGTAGTACATAATGAAAACTAACAATGAGAAAAATCCAAATGATTAAATGAAACTAAACTAGACTAAACTAAATTGAAACTACTGCTGAGAATTAATAGCTAATCTTTTCGTGCCTTCAATTCATCGAATTTCTGTGAATAGTAGTCGAGTTGGTCGCAGACTAGATCCATGAAGCCTACCAGTTCGCTGTGCATGCCTGCGATATCAGCTTTTACATTAGTCAGAGCTTTATCAACGTCGTCCAATCTGAGTAACACGGCATCCATTTTGTCGGCGGTCTCCTCAGGGATAGGCTCAGGATAAGTATTATAGTGTGGAGGAGTCGTAGGGTCTACTTCAGTTTCAGATGCAGCGTCCTCATAGTACATGTAGTCGTGTGCCTCAGAGATGTGGTCACTGTCATACATATAGTTCTGTGGTGTTGACTGTGGTGAAGGAGGTCCCATAGGCTCATCCAATTCGTAGAGCCAGTTATCCTTGTTGTGGATGCTTGTCATCAGATGATCAGGCAGTGTGAATAGCTGTACTGGTTTTTCGTTAATAAGGTACTCATACGGTCCAGGTCCCATAGTCCCTAAGATGCGCCTGTTAAAGCAGAATTGTATGTTCATGGGTCTGATGGTACCAAAACGAGTGCTGGAATTTAAATGGAATCTAAGGCCAAGCTCGTGGGCAATCATTGTTACTAGGCCTCCTATAAGAATAGGTGCCTGAGGTTCCAGCGTGAGGCGTTTGAAAGATCTCATCATGAAAGGCACTGCATTTACTGTCCGTCCCTGAGAAGCACAGAACATGATGAATAACTCCTCCTTAGACACTGTAGTAATATTTTCTTCTTTTCCAAACAAGGTGTGAGCTAGTATCTTATGGAAGTATCTGAAGGCTGGGTTATGAATGTCATCATTGTACATTTTGTCTGGTTCAGGGTGATAGTCGCCTGTGATTCTACCCCAGAAGTGATCGAGTTGCAAATCAATATCGTCATCTTCTGCACTGATGAACACATGCGGTCCGCTAGGGAATCCTAGGAGGTTAGCTAGTGACATCCTGCTATGGGTTTGGTCCATTCCAAACAATCGGAAGGTAATCAGCTCTGTGTTGGATCCAAAGCCATAGTTGGGTGTGTATCTGAAAGAACTAAGGAATTCATAGGTAAGATCCTTGTAGGTAGCGAAACGTGTTTTTAGAGCAGTGTTCTCCCAACCCAGTTGATTGAACAGGTATTGAATGCTATATGTGATCCCTAGTTTATCCATAGTAGCCTTATCATAATACAGCGTTAAGGTGAATTCTCTTTTGGTCAGTGCTGCGAATCTTGCCTTTTGAGCGAGTCCTCTGAAGTGAACCTTTGTGAAGTCGTACTCGGCCATATTCGCAGGTAATTCGGAGAAAACAGAAGGAATGTTTTGAAGACTTTAAAAATCCTGAAAAGTTTGAAACAAGAAATTGAAGTCAGGATTTTTAGAAACGAAAAGCGGTAGAAACAAAAGACAAAAAAAGAGAAAAAAATAAAATAAGAATAAAAGTGCGAAAATGAACGAAAGTAGAAAGTAGTAGTAATTTTAGAATTTTTGTTGGATTTTTCAAAGTAAAATTTTAAGGAAAAATGAAATGCAATGACGAGGGAAATTTGGGTTGCCTCCCAGTAAGCGCTGTTTTTAATGTCTAAAGCCTAACGATAGCTTGGTGAGAAGCTATTCGGGTGTCTGAGCTGGAAGTTCAAGCAATGTTATATTGCTTACTTGAGGACTGTTGTCGTTCTTATTGTAATGTTTTAGACGTTGCCCGTTTACGATAAATGGTGCATTCGTCTTATCGGTAATTTCGACAGCTCCACTCTGAAGTACTTTAGTCACTTCATAGGGTCCAGACCACCTAGATTTTAGTTTACCCGGGAAGAGTTTTAATCGTGAATTGAAGAGCAATACGACGTCTCCCACACTGAATTGTTTCCTGATTAAACGTTTATCGTGCCACTTTTTAGTTCGTTCTTTGTAGATACGGGCATTTTCGTAAGCGTCTAATCGAAGTTCTTCCAACTCGTGTAAGTTCAAGATTCGCTTTTCTCCTGCCTCGGTGTAGTTGAAGTTGAGTGTCTTAATGGCCCAAAATGCCTTATGCTCTAACTCTACAGGGAGATGGCAGGATTTACCGTAAACTAATTTATAGGGGGTAGTACCTATTGGTGTCTTAAATGCGGTCCTATAAGCCCATAAAGCTTCTTGTAGCTTTGACGACCAATCTTTTCTTGAGGTAGCGACAGTCTTTTCCAAGATCTGTTTTATTTCTCTGTTTGAGACCTCTACTTGTCCGCTAGTTTGCGGATGATAGGGTGTAGCTACTCGGTGCCGGACTCCATATCTAGAGAGAAGTTTATCGAATATTCGTGATATGAAGTGAGATCCTCCGTCACTAATGACGAGTCTGGGTACACCGAATCTAGGAAAGATTGTGTTTTTGAAGAGTTTGATTACTACTCGTGCGTCGTTTGTTGGAGCAGCTATGGCTTCTATCCATTTAGACACGTAATCGACAACGACGAGTATGTAGTTATTTCCGAAAGAAGGTGGGAAAGGTCCCATGAAATCTATTCCCCAGACGTCGAAGACTTCTACCTCTAAGATTCCTTTCTGAGGCATTTCATCGCGTCGTGAGATGTTGCCAGTTCGTTGGCATCTATCGCACTTTTGCACAGCGATGTGAACGTCTTTCCAGAGATTAGGCCAGAATAGGCCGGCTTGGAGAATCTTAGCGCACGTCTTGGACGTACTAGCATGACCACCGTATGGTGCTGAGTGGCATTGGGAAATAATATTTTCTATTTCTTCCTCTGGGACACAGCGACGATATATGTTGTCGGCCCCTCTCTTGAAGAGTAGGGATTCGTCCCAATAATAGTGTTTCAGATCGTGGAAGAATTTCTTCTTTTGCTGATAAGTAAGATCTGGTGGAAGCACGCCCGCAACGAGGTAATTAACGATGTCAGCATACCAAGGTAATGTGACTTGGGCATAGATGGTTTCTACGGCTTTTTCGAATTCTGGATCTTCCGAGATTGAGTTGGGTATGTCACTTTCTAATTTGGCTATCAGACGTTCGTACGGGAAATCGTCATTTATCGGTACTGGTTCATGTTTGATGCCTTCTATTCGGGATAAGTGGTCCACAACAACATTCTCGGTTCCTTTTTTATCTTTGATTTCTAAGTCAAACTCTTGTAGTAACAAGATCCATCTCAACAGTCTTGGTTTGGCATCCTTTTTGCTTATTAGGTACCTTATGGCAGCGTGGTCTGTGTATATTATAATTTTTGCTCCTACTAAGTAAGAACGGAATTTGTCAAGCGCAAATATAACTGCTAGAAGTTCCTTTTCTGTGGTAGCGTAGTTCATTTGGGCAGGATCTAAGGTTCTACTGGCATAGTAGATGGCATGGAGTTTCTTGTCCTTCCTTTGTTCTAGAACTGCGCCTACAGCGTAATCACTCGCGTCGCACATGATTTCAAACGGTAGTCTCCAATCGGGTGGTTGCATGATTAGTGCGGTGATAAGGGCTGATTTCAATGTTTCGAATGCTTTTAAACATTCGTCGTCGAAGACGAACTCATCATATTTCATTAACTGGCCGGTCAGAGGTTTTGTGATTTTCGAGAAATCTTTTATAAATCTTCTGTAGAAACCGGCATGTCCTAGAAAACTCCGTATTTCTCGTACGGATTTTGGAGGTTGGAGATCTTTTATAATCTCTATTTTAGCTTTGTCTACCTCAATCCCTCTATCTGATATGACATGTCCTAAAACTATTTCTTGTCGGACCATAAAATGGCATTTCTCCCAATTTATGACGAGGATTACTTTTACGCAACGTTCTAGTACCATTTCTAAGTTTTGTAAGCATCCTTCGAAACTTTGTCCACATACCGAGAAATCGTCCATAAACACTTCCATAATGTCGTCTATGAAATCTGCAAAGATTGCCATCATGCATCTTTGGAAGGTTGCTGGAGCGTTACAGAGTCCGAACGGCATTCGGCGGTAAGCAAAAGTACCGTAAGGACAGGTGAATGTAGTCTTTTCTTGGTCATCAGGATGGATAGGAATTTGGAAGAATCCTGAGTAACCATCTAGATAGCAGAAATATGAATGTTTGGCCAGTCTTTCCAACATTTGGTCTATGAAGGGTAACGGGAATTGATCTTTGCGCGTAGCCTTGTTAAACTTTCTATAGTCAATGCACATCCTGCTTCCAGTCACGACTCTTTTTGTTATCGATTCGCCTTTTTCGTTTTTAACTACTGTGACTCCTCCTTTCTTTGGTACGACATGAACTGGGCTAACCCATTCACTATCGGAGATCGGATAGATGATTCCTGCATCTAGCAATTTCTTTACTTCATCTCTGACTACAGTGCTCAGGATGGGGTTCAGTCTTCTCTGATGCTCTCGAGAGGTTTTAGAGTCTTCCTCTATTGTAATTCGATGCATACAGATTGAAGGGCTTATACCTTTTAAATCGCTTATGTTATAGCCTAACGCGGTGGGGTACTTCTTTAGGACTTCTAATAACTTTTCGGTTTCTGGTTGTCCTAAGTCGGCGTTGACTATCACTAGTCTTTTTAGTTCATCGTCTAGAAATTCATATCTGAGGTTTTTGGGTAGTGTTTTGAGTTCTAAAGATGGGTTCTTTGGACCTGGCATATGGTTTGGGGTCAGTGCTAAGCTTTCGCTTAGGCTATCGTCCTTGTACGGTTTATGCCAATTACCGTCTTCGGAAATGTCGGGTATTTGAATCTTTATTATTTCCGAATACGTGGTCTCTTCATTTTCAAGTTCTCTTATGCATTCGTCGATTTCGTCTACTAAATAGCAGGTATCGTCTATTGCTGGTGCTTGTAAGAACTTGGTGAGAATGAACTCTATCTTTTCTTCTCCTACTTCGAATGTTAGCCTTCCTTTCTTTACGTCTATAATCGCTCCGGCTGTAGCTAGGAATGGTCTTCCTAGGATAATTGGGGTTACAGTGTCCTCCTTGATGTCCATGATTATGAAGTCGGTTGGAATGTAGAATTGTCCTATGCGTACTGGAACGTTTTCCAGTATTCCGACGGGGTATTTTACTGATCTGTCAGCTAATTGTACGGACATTTTGGTTGGTCTGAGGTCTCCCATATTCAGCTTTTTGCATATAGATAAGGGCATAACACTGATACTGGCTCCTAAATCGCATAGAGCTTTGTCTATTACGAACTTTCCTATGACACAGGGTATGGAGAAACTACCTGGGTCTTTTAATTTAGGAGGCATGCGATTCTGAATAATAGCGCTACACTCTGCAGTAAGTGTAACTGTTTCGTTATCCTCGATCTTTCTCTTATTCAACAGGATCTCTTTGAGAAATTTAGCGTATGACGGCATTTGAGTTATCGCTTCTGTAAAAGGAATAGTAATATTCAGCTGTTTAAGGAGCTCTACAAATTTCTTAAACTGTCCTGAAGTTTTGGAGTTTATTAGTCTTTGCGGATAAGGGATAGGTGGTTTATATGGCGCTGGAGGTGCTTGAGTTTTTTCACTTGCGGTATCCTCCTTCTCGTTGTCCTCCTTCTTCTCTAACTCAGATTCCTTTTCTGCTTGTTCAGTTGGTTTCTGTTGCATGGCTGAGTTTTCGGTCCTCAGATCGATCGGTTCGTCCAATTCTTTTCCACTTCTTAGTATTACAGCATTTGCTTGGCCTTTTGGATTCTGTTCGGGTTGTCCAGGAAATGTGCCAGCAGGTGCGGCAGCAGAGGCTTGTTGTTGAGCCACTTGTGATATCTGAGTTTCTAACATTTTGTTGTGGGTGGCTAAAGCGTCTACTTTTCCTGTCAACTGTTTAATTTGCTCGCTAGTGTGTATATTTTGATTTAGGAACTCTTTGTTTGTTTGAGCTTGAGTTGCTATGAACTTTTCCATCATCAATTCGAGGTTTGATTTCCTAGGTGCATTCTGAGCAGCTGGTTTTTGATATCCTTGCGGAGCAGTAGGCATTTGCAATGCATTTTCGCTTTTGTAAGAAAAGTTTGAATGATTTCGCCAACCTGGGTTGTAGGTATTTGCGTAGGGATTTCCTTGAGCATAATTTACATGGTCTGGCGGGATTCCGGCTAGCAATGGGCATTCGGGTGCATTATGAGTGGTGCTTCCGCATAACTCGCAATTTGGAGTTACTGCAGCGACAGTTGCAGTGGGGTTAACGGTCAGACTATCAATCTTTTATGCTAGAGCATCTACTTTAGCATTGAACTTTTCAAGGCTGCTGATTTCGTACATCCCACCTTTCGCTGTGGTTCTCTCAGTTGGAGTGCATTCACCTCCCCATTGGCAATGGTTTTGTGACATGTTTTCTATCAATTGATAGGCTTCATCGTATGGCTTATCCATAAGTGCACCGCCCGCGGCAGCGTCTATTGTCAATCTAGTATTGTATAGAAGCCCATTATAGAAGGTATGGATTGTCACCCAGTCTTCTAGACCGTGGTGAGGACATGTTCTCATCATATCTTTGAATCGTTCCCATGCTTCGTAAAGAGATTCAGTATCTTTCTGTCGAAATCCGTTGATTTGAGCTCTAAGCATAGCAGTTTTGCTTGGAGGAAAATATCTCGCTAAGAAGACGTTCTTCAATTGCTCCCACGTCGTAACGGAGTTGGATGGTAACGATTGTAACCATGTCCACGCTCTGTCTCTAAGAGAGAATGGGAAAAGACGAAGTCTTATCGCGTCTAGAGTTACTCCATTTGCTTTTATTGTGTCTGCGTATTGTACAAACATCGTTAGATGTTCGTTCGGATCCTTAGTTGCGTTTCCTGAGAATTGGTTTTGTTGTACAGCCGACAACAATGATGGTTTCAGCTCAAAATCGTTTCGGGTAATAGCTGGGGCAACAATGCTACTTCTAGGCTCCATCTGAGATGGTGTAGCGTATGCCTTCAGCGGTTTGTTCGGAGGTCCTTCAGCCATCTCTGGTTCTTCTTCTTCTAATTTGGGAATGGGAGTGAGAGGTTCGGGAGTGTTATGTTTGAGTTATTTGAGTTGGTACTCAATGATTCTACTTCTTAAATGTAAGAAGCGTTCTAGTTCTGCGACCGAAGGTTTTACGATATCGCTTTTCGAGCGATTTCTTGGCATACAATCGACAGAACTAGTAAAGGAAAAATGAAAATTGTTAACCTAGTCTATACGACGTAACAGAAGGTTACACTATTGACTAAACGGGTCCCCGGCAACGGCGCCAAAAACTTGATCGCGACTTTCTATGTCTAATACAACTAACTGCAAGTGCACAGTCTATCGCGTAGTAATAATAGATATCGATCCCACAGGGACTCGTAATCAAACTAGTGTTCTCGGGAGTTACTATGTTTAGCTAGGTAGAATATGTTTAAGGGAATATGATTGTCACTAAAAAGGGAACTAAGATTACTATTTAGATTTTAATTAATTGAATCGATACGTAGTAATTGTGTTCTTCAGGGATTTGATAATTTATGGTGTATGAAATAATTTTCAAAGTTTATTCAAGAAGAAAATGGAGATTTGAAAACTCTCGCCTCACGATGGTTATTGACGCTAATCATAATCCTAAGGGCCAAACGTATACTTTTGTATTCCGTTAGGGGTTAAAATTATTTTTTGGAAATCTCTAAATTCTAATTCGTTTTAAAGTGCTTTCGCTGTTATTAAAACAAATGCCTAGTGTTTACTATCTGACCTTACCGCAGCTTTCGCTTGTTGGTTCGTATCTTAATTAATTTCCCACTTTCGTGGCAAAACTACTTTTAAATAAGTTCTCACTTTCGTGGCAAAACTACTTTTAAATAAGTTCTCGCTTTCGCGACGAAGTTTATTCAGTGAATCAATTTTAAACACTCAGACCATAGATTACTTTTGTGAAAAGAAAGTTTTCAACCAAGAGTTATCAAATCCCATTCGAATTATTACTACATATCGATTACCTAAGTTTAGCTAGACATGGAATTGGGAAAAACAAAATATAAATAGGAATAATAAATAATAATTTGCATTATAATAAAACAGAAGTCGATCAAAATAAAAACCTGTAAATATGCCAATTGGCCTTTGGGCAGATCCTCCACAGATGTTGGCAGGATTCTGGTCTTTAGTGTCAATTTGATCGTACAGTACAATAGAAATTACAGAAGAGCGGAAATGGGAATGAGGAAAGGTAAAGGGAAATGAATACAAATAAAAACTGGAAAGTAATTGCTCTGGAAAATAAATTCGGCAGCACTTCGTGGTATGAATGCAGCTCTCTTTTTGAAGTCCCCTGCTTCCCTTTTTATAGAGGTGGAGTCCCAACGGTTATCTCTGGAGATGATGGACTTTGAGGCAGATAATTTAGGGAGTAGTGGTCCACTCTGTGGGAATTGGAACTGCTCTTTTGACGTGTAATCTGAGTGGGGCGTTTTTTCCTGCATGACGGTCGTCACAAGGTGTGACGGTCGTCACCCGTGTGACGGTCGTCATGCAGCTGTGACGGTCGTCACATCAGCAAAAACAGTCTGCTGCTCTTTTCATTGTGTTTTCACTCCTTTTTCGTCCATATTTCATCTGGGATTGCTTCTTTTCTTCATGTTGCCTTGTTTAGACGTGATCGTTGAATACATGCAAAAACATCAGACAAATACACGGAAATAACCCGAAATCGGATCGAAAACGGTTAGATTTTAGTTGAATTATGCATGAAAATATCTATATGATTTCGTGTTATCATTACCTTCTCTTCAAGAGCTACTCAAGTTAATCGTCACATTTCTTTGATAACTCTACCTTACACAATTAACATTAGATCCTCTACTTAGAAGACAATGTTATTATTCTCTGGTGACCATTCAATAAATGTTGAAAAGAACATTATCTAAAGAATAACTTTGATGATTTCTCTTTTAATGTAATAAGTTCAAATTTGAGATACAATTAACAATAATACACAAGTTATAATGATACAATTAGTCCGTGACAAATCTTGTTTGGAACTATTATGCTCCATAGTACAATGGATCACAACAACTCTAATACCAACATTCAACCCCTACATGTGCAACAGTCTAATAAAAAAACCAATATATTCTCAAATTCTCTAGAAATTATGTACAACACTTAAATAGAACAACATATATATTTGAGAGTCAACTTTGAGAAATAAAGGAGTTTTTTTTAAGAACTAACATCTAGAAAAAAAAAACTATACACTACTTAAAAAAGAAATTAAAAAAGCTACTCAAAGCATCAAAGTGATTATATTGTATACATATTTTCTATTGAAAGCTGAAACAATTGCATTTGTGCTAAACTTTGCTTACACAAACAATTATCTTTTATTTAATTGTATTTCCTCAAAGGGATAAGTTTAGCTGGATTATTTGATAAGATAGAAAGACTAGTGAAAATGACTATAATAATGGGTCCATGAGTACACGCCTTAGATGTCCTGTCTTTCTACAACGATGTCTCTAATGAGGAATACAAATTTCACTTGAAGTTATGAGCTTGAAGATATGAATATGTGAAAGTTTGTTTGGTCATGCACTTAGCATTCTATCTATTTTGACTAACTTATCCCAAAAGAAACAAGATTAAATCTTGAGGCATTAAGGTAATTCACATACACAATTTTTTTTCAAACCTCGCATCTATTTTTATAAAAATTCTCAAAATCAATTTGGGCAAGTGCTTAAAAGACTAATAAACTTTATTGATCAATTAGGAAGGAAAAATAAATTGGTTAATCGATTAATCATTGCTTCTAATCAATTAAAACAAAGTGAACACCTCCTAATCAGTTACAAATACTTTTAATCAACTATGTGACATCAAAATTTAAAGTTTCATTTTTGTTAAGTTTATTAGTTAACACATATTTTTAATCGATTAAAAGTGTGAAAATGCTAATAAATTATTTCTTTTTTTAGCCATATTTTTTCCTATTGTCTTCTTTGGGGTTTTCTCGATGTTTTCTCTTTCTATTTTAGGAAAAATAAAGTTCGACGGCGACTCTCTTGTTTTCCTTTTCGCCTCGACATTGTTGCATTTTTCAAGTAGCGGCAGCTTGGCGAATCTGTCGGGGACTGGTTCACCCTAGCAAGCTAAACCTAGTTTTGTTTGTCGCATGTGTGGATTGTTTGCTTTTATTATTGATTTATTACTTTATTATTGCTTTATCATTTGTGTTCCTCTTATCTGTTGGGTTTATTGAGGATGGTTTGTGAGGAGAAAGGCTTTCTACCCGAGCTTTTCTAGTAGACACTAAGCTAGGAGGTGGTTGCTTTTTGATTTGCGAGACTTATGACTCGTTGAGTTGGTTTGACTTCTACTGCTCATATAAGGCCCCTTTGGGAATGATTATGTCTTACAAGCAGTCGTAACAGCGTATTTGTTTTCGACCTGAGAGTCTGTGATTATGAGGACCTTTTTAGAACCATATTCCAAAGGTTACCATGACATAACTTTATGCTCATCCTTTGAAGGGATTATCGTCTTAGGAATAGTCGTTATTAATGGAAAACTTTTGAAGGTTAATGCATGAGACTTTGTTTGAAATCCCTTGGAATGCCCTGATATAAACCAATAGATTGCCCACCCGAGGTGAGTGTGTTGGCCTACATACTCTATGACCTTGATGCCTAGGCTCTAAACCTGTTCCAAAATGTGCATTAATGACATTGCATTGCATACCATTTTTTCATATCAAGGGACTTGAGAGACTATGGTTATCTCAAGTATTTCTGAAAGAATGGCTAATCACAAGAAGAGAAGCACTAATTCCTTGAAGTTCAGAGAGCCAAAGCTGGATGTCATCCAAGACCTTCTGACTGACGTGCCAAAAGCTATCAAAATCAATTTCCAAGGAAATCATGGGAAGCTGCTTGACCTTATTTATTCTGGAGTTGATACTTTGGCTCTGTTTGCTACGACACAATTCTATGATGCTCTACTCAGATGCTTCACCTTCCAGAATTATCAGTTGACTCCTACTCTTGAGGAATATCCCCACCCGCTGAATATCAAGATTAAGGACCAACCCATCTACACCGGTTTGGAGGAAGAGCCAAAACCACCTGTCATTGCTCTTGCCCTCCACATGACCAAAGAGGAGGTTGTTGCTGGTTTGACCAACAAAGGAGGTACTCATGGGTTTCCTCTGATGTTCTTGCTTGACAAGGTTACTCAGTACAAGGCTAAAGAAGATTGGGAAAGATTTGGTATCTCTCTTGCTTTGATAATCTATGGGATTGTCCTCTTCCCAAATATAGACAATTTCATATACATTATCGTTATCACTCTCTTTATTCAGAAGAATCTAGTTCCCACCCTTGTTGCTGAAACTTACCACTCCATTCATTGGAGGAGTGAGAAGAAAACGAGAATAGTCCAATGATGTTCCCACCTATTATTCAAGTGGCATGTTTCTCATTTGCCCAAGGGTGGACCATTTATGGAGAACAAGGAGAAACTGAAATGGTCTAGGCGCATCATGTCTTTGGTAGCAGATGGCATTGATTGGTATTCCCATGAATACTATGACGTGAAAATCATTTTTAATTGTGGGGAGTTTCACAATGTGCCTCTGATTAGAAGAGCGGGTTGTATTAATTATAACCCGATCATGGAATTACGTCAATTGGGTTATGCTATGAAAGATGGGTCGGAGGCAGAGAAGATCCGAAGATTTTTCTTGATTAACAAAACAGAGGAACTTGGATTTGTGAGAAGAATTGCTAAGGCGTGGACCAAGGTCCACACAAGAGTGTAGCGGGGAAATTTGTGAGTGTAAGTTATTGATTAACTTAACTCAAGAAAATGAAAGAGTTGCCACCGCACTTTTATTTTATCCAAAAAAGGAAAGGAAAAAGAGCAAACAAAACCAAAGAGTTCTAAAACAAGAACAAAAACAGATATCTGGGTAAGGGGGTTGGTTACGTAATGGGAAGGTGTTAGCATCCAAAACGTCTATAGTACTCTATAGGAGCCCTTTGAAATATTTACGCTTTTAGGTTTGAAAAAGGTTTATTTGAAAAGAGATTGGGAAGATGAGAAGAGAATTATTTTTTAGATTTTTGTGTTTGGAGAGACTTATCGCCTCATGCCTCGGTACCCACAAAATGCAATATAGGATCAAAACCCCATAGTTCGTGGTACAAATAACAAAAAAAATTGTTGGTTTTGATTGATTTTAAATGTAAAGATAAGTCGTCATTTTAAGTAGAAAACTACGACTGGTCGCCCACAAGTATAAGACAACATTTGCATCACCTAAAGATGGAGGATTTTGCTTGGATTATCAACAAGTCTATCACTCAACATCTAAGTGGAAAATGTCAAAATCTTAATACCATGGAGAATAGGAGAATTATATCTCAACTATGGAAATGACTCATGTCTAAACTTTATGAAAAGTTTTAAAATGAAAAGTGCACAAAAAGGCACAAAAAGAGTGATGCGTTTTTTTTGTATTTTTATGTCTTTTGAAATTGGTCAAAGCATGATTAACATTGATTGACTTTTATTGAAGAAAAAGAAGTTTGAAAAAAAGGGACTTGACAAAAGTCAAGGTTTAGTTGTGAAAGCGGTTTGAAGTTTGAAATCAAGAAGGTTTTGAAAATTGAAGAAGGGGAAGAGATGAAGTGACTACCCTAGAAAGCAAAATAAAAGCTAGAGATAAGAAGAATCTAACCAACTTGTAGCACACTCCATAGTAAGCCAAATAAGAATTCCATCCATCTTGAGCATAAGCAAATGAACAAGCCAAATAAAGGAAAAGATCCATAATACTCCAAGCAAAGGGAAAGAGACCTAATTCTAAGTCCAAAGGTCCAAGAATAGTCCAAGAGCATAGTCACAAATTTAAGAGCACCAAGTCGTTTAGAGGTTTAATCCTTTATTAGTGTTTTGAATAAAGTATGGTCCAAATTGACAAAAGAAAAAAAATGACGGAAACATAAGCATAAAGATAAAAGAGAGATAGGGAGCAAGAAGGAAACATAAACAAAGTTAGTACAATGATATGGTTAGTGAGTTAGTGGTTAGTCGTTAGAATAAATGATCAACAACGGTTAATTCTTGCACTTAGACCAAGGTTAATGAAAACTCATTAGTGGATTGATAAAATCAAAGCCTCCTAATAACAAGTTTCATAGGTAGTGGACTTAAGACAAACAAACAACCATACTTGGACTTTCAAACATAAGTTTGAGCCACGAATGACCATTTTCCAATTAAGGGACACTTTAGCGCTATGTTAAGCAATCGTAATCGGGTTTATGTAGAAACCACGACTATCTGAGGCTGATCAATAATAATGTTAGTGTTAAGGCATGCTAGAGAAGTGATATGTAAATCACTCTCCGGAAGCAATACCACACGAAAAGAAAAGATGGTAATGATATCATCTTCATCAAGAACTTGAAATAAGTTCAAACGATATTGAAGATTTTCATCGATCAAAAGAAAAAGAGAAGAGGAGAGGGAATGCCAAATTGAATTACAAGTTCAAGATCATTCCATCTTTAAGTTCATCCACTCATCTTGGTAGATTAAAGCACTAAACATATCATTAACTCAAAGCACCTAAAATGAATTATACAATTCACTTTAAAGATAGATTTGAATTGATGAATGTTTATCCAACTTCATCTACACCCTAAGTCCAATGAATTTAAAGAGGAATTGATGAATATGTTTTGATTAAAGATTATATCATAACCATTTTCACTTAATTGACTTATGGATAATAGATTATGTGTTAATCCTTCAACAAGCAGAACATTAGAGATAGAAGGGAGGTTACCATTACCAATTGTTCCAGAGCCAATGATTTTGCCCTTTTGGTTTCCTCTAAACTTCACGTCTCCTCCAGATCTAAGTTAGGCTTTGGAACATAGACCTTCTTCCCGTCATATGTCGTGAGCAGCCAGAGTCTAGGTACCATGACTGGTGTCTTAACTTTGCTGCTAAAGACATTTGCAACATAGATTATTTTATCCTTAGGTACCCATATCTTTTTGGGTCCTCTGGGGTTAGTTGGTCTGAAGTTCTGCCTGAACTTCTGTTCCTTAAAAACTTTTGTGTTCTGACGAGGTTTTGGTTTAATAAAGCTTTTTGTGATCTGATCTGTACGTGTGTGCTTTATGTCATTTAGGCAATGAGTGTACAGAGGAGTATAATTGATGATCAGCTTATCAATAGGTTTTGGATTTAAATCCTTCCCAGAGGGTGATTCATATCCAACTCTTTTTCCGTTATTCCTGCTAACACCATAGATCATGGAAGTCATTTTGCTTCTATCTAAGCCTCTGGACAGGAACCTCTGAAAACTATAGTCGTACTCTTCTAAAATATTTTTGGAGCAAGACATAGTATCTGAATCAGACTTTTGTTGAGCTTTTTCTAAATCAGTTTTTATTTGAAAATTATTTACTTTTAGCTCAGGAATTTCTGATTTCATCTGATTAGTCTCAAATGTAAGATAGCTCCGAAGCTTCTTGTATTTAAGTCTAATCTTACTATAGTTTTCAAGCATCTCAGATAAGCTTTCAATTAGCTCAGCTCTGGTAAGATAAGAAAATACCTCTTCTGAATCTGATTCTGATCCAGATTCAGATGTTTCCTCATGCTCCTCCATGTCAGTCATTAGTGCCATATTTGCACATTCGTCCTCTGACTCTGATGAGGATTCAGAAGCATCTAAGTCATCCCACGTGGCCATCAGGAATTTCTTCTTTTTCTCAAACTTCTTTATGGGTTTCTCCTTCTGAAGTTTGGGATATTCACTTTTGTAGTGTCCTGGCTCCTTGCACTCAAAGCACACAACTTCTTTCTTGCTAGATCTTTTGTGTCCAGAAGATTCGCCACGTTGTTTTGGTCTTTTGAAGTTTCTGAACTTCTTTTGCTTATGCTTCCAGAGTTGATTTATCCTTCTAAAAAGCAAAGATAATTCATCTTCATCTGAGGAAGATTCTCCAGAGCTTTCCTCAAGTACCTGAAAAGCTTTATTGTCCGATTTTTTATTTGATTTCAAAGCAATAGACTTACCTTTCTTCTGAGGCTCATCTTCTTCCAGTTCTATCTCATGACTTCTTAAGGAACTGATGAATTCCTCCAGAGTGATCTTGTTAAGATCCTTTGATAGCTTCAGCGCTGTGACCATGGGTCTCCACTTCTTTGGTAGACTTTTGATGATCTTCTTCACATGATTAGAAGTGGAGTATCCTTTGTCAAGGACCTTCAAACCAGCTGTCAGAATCTGGAATCTTGAAAACATGGTTTCCACATATTCTTCATCCTCCATCTTGAAGGCTTCATACTTCTGAATAAGCGCAAGAGCCTTTGTCTTCTTCACCTGAGAGTTTCCTTCATGTGTCATCTTTAATGAATCAAACATGTCAAACGTTGTTTCTTTATTTGTGATTTTCTCATACTCAGTATGAGATATAGTGTTTAACAGAATGGTTCTAGCTTTTTGATGATTTCTGAAATCTCTCTTCTGTTGGTCAGTCATTGACTTTCTGTCAATCTTTTTGCCCTCACCATCAGTAGGGTGAATGTATCCATCAATGACCAAATCCCATAGATCAGCATCATAGCCTAGAAAGAAACTTTCTATTCTATCCTTCCAATAATCAAATTTCTCTCTATCAAACATGAGAGGTTTGGTGTTGATTTTATCTTTATCACCATATTTGTTGTTTGAAGTTGAAGTTTCATCCATAATAAATCAAGGATAATAAATCAAGAGTTTTCCCAACTGGATCTTTCTTTGTCACTGTTAAGTGATAGCACTTCAGAGACGGAGCTCTGATACCAATTGAAGGTAGGAAAACACTTAGAAGGGGGGTGGGGGGTTGAATAAGGGGTTTTCAAACACAATTATGACAATAGAAAATAACAAGTTATTTTTATCCTGATTCGTTTAAACTCAAACTACTCCAGTCCACTCGGCCAAGGTGATTTCACCTCTCTCAAACGAGGACTTAATCCACTAAATCAAAACCTGATTACAGTGATATCACTTAGACAAACTTCCTTAGTCTTCTCAAGAATCCTGACCACAACTTGGTCTCTCAAGGAACTTTTACAAAGATAAAATTCAATGTGTTTAAGTGCTTCTAAAAAGCTATTATCACAATTGTGATTTTTACACAAAATGAAGAACAAATAAAACTTATGTGTTTGATGTAGAAAGTTGTTTGATGTACTTGTGTTTTTCTTTGTATGAGTTTCTACGTTGATTGTCTTTTGGAATTCTTCTTGGAATTGTTAACCTTGAAGTGCTGATGGAGACTTCTTTATATACTCCACTTTCTCAAATAGTGTGTAGATGAAAGTACTGTAGGATGTAGACAGAAAGGACAAATACTTTTCGTCTTGATTTGACATTCCCTTTTTTCCTGAATTCCTGTGCCATACACGAATGAGAAATAGAGCTGTTGGTAGACATTTGGTTTAGCAACGTATCTTTCTTGAACAATATCTTTTCAAATGAACAGATATGAAAAAATAATCTTCCATCAGATCCTCTAATGATGTTCTTTGTTCTTCTTTATCAGAGTCACTCTATCCAGAGTTTTATAGCAAAATGCTTAGCGTGAATGAATGATCAAAGTTGACTTGATTCTCAGAGCCTCTGTAGGTTACAGCGTTGAGTTCTCACAGAGTCATCTGAATATACTGAATCTTTATACTCTGCGCTCAGAGTCTTCTGTAGGTAGCGCTTCAGAGTCTTCTGTAGGTAGTGCTTCAGAGTCTTCTGTAGCTTTGCTCAGAGTCTTCTGTGCTGCACTTTAGAGTCTTTTGTAGGTAGCGCTTCAGAGTCTTCTGTAGCTTTGCTCAGAGTCTTATGTGCTGAGCTTTCTACGCTCAGAGCTTTGCGTTAAATAATGTTCAGAGGAATTCTTTTTGTCTTCAGATGAGTATTTATTTGATATCTGAAACAAAAAACACTTGAACAAAATTAGAGTATATATTTTCTCTATACAAAATTTCATTAATGTTATCATCAAAATATTGAGATATATTAAGAACCAATCTATGTTCTAACATTCTGCACTATGCAAATCGATTGCACCAGTGTGCAAATCGATTGCACAGCAGAAAATCAACAATTATGGGCAAAAAATACAGTGTAATCAATTGCACAAATAGTGCAATCGATTGTACACTGACAGACAATAATAAAATCAACATTTACAAGGCAAAACCATGATCAATCATTTCTTCAAATATCTCTTGATCAAGGATGCAATTGAGCATGAAAATTCAAGTAAAATAACAGCAAATAGCACCAATGGAATACAATTTGCAAGATCCAAAGATCAAGCAACAAGAATCAACAATAAATCACATTGTGGAAGATGGATCAAGCACAACAATGGTGGATCAAGAAAATTACCACTCCAAATCTGAAAATTCTTCAAATCAAACTCCACAAAAACCACTTCAAAGCTTTGATCTACAAGAATTGAGGATGAAAAAGTGAATGGATGAAGGTTTAGCTCAAAGATTAGTAAATTCTAGTGATGGACTTACTAATCTTTCAAAGGGAGAAAGAGCTTTGGTGAATTTGGTAATTAGAGAAAATTGAAAGTCAAGAAAGAGTTTGACAAGGTAGTTTTGGCTATCAAAATCTTGTGAAATGAGAGAAAAGAGACCTCTATTTATAGGATTTAGGCTTGGAAAATTTGGTGGATTGGAGTTTGATTTATGAACAAAATTAGGCTTGGAATTTGAATTTGGAGGGAAATTCAAGATCAAAGGGTGATTAATGAAGGTGTATGGTGGGAATTAATTATGATGAGGTAGTGGAATTATTTTTGGGTGATCTAGAATATTCTCAAATGATGAAATTAATGCCAAATGCTTCAAAATTTGAAAAATCATTTGGCCAATTTTGTCCTTGTGCAATCGATTGCACTGTAGTGCGCGTAGATTGCACTGCTGAAAACTTCAAAATCTAGGCAAAAAAATTCAGGGTGCAATCGATTGGACCAATAGTGCAATCAATTGCACAGTTGAAAAACTTGAAAAATGCCCTGTTGGCTGGATTGTGCTGGCTCTGGCTCGATACTTTTGCTTGTCAAAGAAGGCATGAAAATAAACACATGAACCTTGGAGTCTCTTGAATAAAATTCAATCAAATCTTGGGAGACCCTTGATCAGATGATTTTGAATTATTTGCGGATCAACTTCGACTTTTTTAAGATGAAATTCACTCGAGTTGAGGGACTGATATTTGATATTTTTGATCCAAATTCTTCCTGAAAAAGTTAGTAAAGGGAAAATAAACATATTTTTGGATTTTGATTAATGGTTGGGAAACATAAACAAATAAAATACCAAACAAGCAAGAAAACAAAGGTGCATAGTGATCTCTCAAGAATAAACCTGCAGAGAAAGGCAAGAGAACAAAAGCTTGCAATCTTGTTTGTGGGATGAGATGCAAATGACATGTGGGATCTTAGGGGTAAATATTAGGATATTACAAAGAGGAAGAAGGGAGTTAAAAGCAAAGAATTGTATGGCGAAAGAACCATACAATAGATGGTTGTTGGCTATGGTGGCAGAAAGGTTGCTATCATTTCCTCCCGAACCTCCCATACAAGCAAAACCTCTTGTACCCACTCATGCGCCCATAGAGGAGTATGACAAATTGAAGTTGTTGGTGGCAAAACTGACAAAGGAAAATGAAGAGCTCTAAGTAGAAATTCACCAAGCTGGTATAGAAACTAGAAAATTCAAGAAGAAGGTGGAGTTTGAGCAAGATCAAGTGGCTGAGAGCAGCAAAAAAATGAAGATAGAAACCGATCTGAGGGTCATCTATCAAAATTACTTTTGAAGGGTCTGATGCACCAGTGAAGACTTTTCAACAACGGCTGAAAGAGGCTGAAGCTTCCTGAAATTCTGGTATGCAAATTTCTGATTTCCCAAGAACATTGATCTCTGCTGAAACAAGGACGAGGATGGATCATGAACAATTTAAATTTCTTTAAATTGTGCCAATGTCATGACCAACGTCATGACCTCTGTTGTGACATCTGCATATTGACAGACTATTTATCTAAACATTTAAATTATGCAGGATTTGTAAATGCTGAAAGATAAATAACACAGTAATTGTTTACCCAGTTCGGTGCAACATCACCTACATCTGGGGACTACCAAGCCAGGGAGGAAATTCACTATTAGTAGAATCAGTTCAAAGTCAAACAACCAGTTTGCACTTCTCACTTAATCTATACCCAATGACACTTCAACCTAGAGACACTCTAGACCTGAGTATTCCCACTCACTCCCCGTTAATCACACTACAGTGATATCAATAAACAATTACAAAATAGTTGCGGAGATACACTCCAAACACACATTATGATCTTGCTTCACAACTTTGATCAAGTGAGACACACTCTTTCTTAAAAGCTTTGAGTGACACAATGAACACAACAGTTCATACACCATAACCAAAGCAATTATTCAGCATACAATTGCTTGGCACACAAGGAATCCTAAGACTCCTAGACACACGTGAAGAGCAAACCTCTTCACTCACAAATATGTCTACCACAATGTATCAAACAATACAAAGGGTGACTTACACACAAGGGGATCTCAAACCCTAGACTCTATTTTACACTCAAGTTGTTCTTGATGTGAGAGCTTGATTTCCTTTGCTTCTGCTCCTCCTTAAATAGCAATGCAGACTGGGCTTGGGTTGTTCACAAGTGGAACAAATATATTAAATTTTCCTAAAAGGTCTCCAAGATCCTTTTATGAATATCAATACACTATATACTTGTTCCTAATCAATCTCCTTGACCTGTACTTACTGATGAGGTATATCCAATACAGTCTCATCAAACCAAACCAACTCTGTCAAGAGATATACACTAGCAGCTCCTTCTGTTGTCATGCATCGATGTCCTGCTTAAAACACGTGACAACACACCTCACTCACCACATGTGAGGAACTTCATCATAACTCAACCTGTTGTGGCCGCACACCTCACTCACCACCTGTGAGGAACTTTATCATAACTCAAATTGTTGTGGTTGCACACCTCACTCACCACCTGTGAGGAACTTCATCACAACTCAACCTGTTGTGGCTACTGCTAACACATAGCAGCTACTACACTCATAACAACCTTAGGATCACACTTTGATGAGATGACCTTATCAATCCACATAGTAGCACCTGCTGTGCCAGACAGTAATGTCATGATATTCAATATGACATCCATGACAACAGTTTTGTCTTCAGCTCCTACTGCACCATTAGTGCAGAATCATGTTTTACCAAAATTTAGCCAATCATATAACCATGGACAAATCAGAGAATCATGGTACTAACAATCTCCCACTTTGGAAAATTTTGGCTAAAACAACCAAACACACTTATCAGGGCAGCAACAGTAGTTTTCTATAAACAAAACTATCTTGCTCCCCCTTACTAGTTGCACTCGGCACGTAACTACACATCACTACTCTTTCCTTAGAGTAGCACCAGATAACAACACTTTACTCCCCTTTGGTTTAGTCAAAAATTGACAAAAATTGGAGTAAGTGTATATGCTCATAATAGAGCCAAACCCAAAACTGAATCAGAACCATCATGCTTCAAAGCAAGTCTTAGTTGTCATTTAGTTATCTCACAATCTCCCAAGAGATTCACAAACTGCTTGATCCCCAACAGTATACAGTCTGTACTACTGCAACACCAATCCATGGACAAGCCTTTAAACACAGCTGAACATAGCAGAACAACAACTCCAGTAAACCACAGCTCCTTGAGAATTCATATATGACTTACCATTTCCACAGAAATCCTCTTGCAGATCTCATAAGGGAACAACAACAGCAGCTTCACAGATCACTACATTCCCTAGAGAAGCATAGAGAGAACTAAACTCTCATGTAGCTTCCTCGGAGACACAATGTTCAGACACCCTATCTGACATTACAAAAATTATTCTTAAGCACCTTAAGAACTAATTCTTTCTTCCAACATCTTTCTTTATCAGTCAGACTGTAAGCACCAAGGCATGGACTACCTCTCCCCTTATCCAGATCCATCAATAGCTAGGACACACAACTATTCTCATCAGTGGTCCAAGGACACAAGCTTGCCTGAGCTTCAGCAGTCTTTGTACTCAGCTTCATATTAGCATAATGCCAACACAAGTAATGCAGCTACATATTAGACAGTAGCTCTCCCTATCAAACATACTCAGTACTCCCCCAGAAAGAGAGAATCCAAACATACGAAGACTTTCTTCAACATCTTCATATTCACTGCAGCTTTACATTCCTTGATTCACAAACCATACTGGAACAAATAGCAGAAGAGTTACAGGATAACTATCTGAAGATCTCACAAAGTCAGGGTAACTGCCATGTTTCCTTGACTTTCATAAGCACAGAACCAGAGTTGATGATGTCTTGATCTTCACCTTTGCGTAATCTAATTTGGTCCTAATGATAGACCCAAAAGGAGTACACTGTCATGTTCACCATGAGCTTGGAGCAGTAACCCAATGTCACAACATCTTATCTGACATTCCATCTTCATAAAATCCTAAGCTATTTGAAACCACAAACAATCTTAATACATAACTGCACTTTTGCAGCAACACATCCTAGATAGAAGTATAACTCCTCATATCAAGGGTAACCAGTGCACGTGAATGGAAAACATAAGATGCATCTTCATGTCTTCAAGAACTCATTCTCTGTTCAACACACAAGTTGAACACATTCACTTACTGCTTGAACCACAAGCAAAAAGTACACCCATCAAACATAAGCTCTCCCCCTATATTTGATAAAAGCTGCTCCAAGGTCACCACATTATGTCTTCAAGACTTACCTCATGCTCATACAGTAAGAAGACACAAGACAGATCCACTTCTTTCTAGAGTTACTTGCAGCAAATGAACCCTTTTTCCACAAGTATTTTGACCTCAGCCTAAGGTGGACATCCCATACTCCAAGGCATAATTTACCTCATCATTCTCCCGTATGATGGGTTAGAACACTTCTGAGTCGCCTGGTGACTTGATCACTTCCATATGCCACATCAGGATGCAATCATCCAATGATCCATTCCAGTCTTGTATAATGCCTTCACATCATCCTCCAAGACAGTCCTTTTACCTCATCATTCTCCCGTATGACAAGATAGAGTACTTCTTGAATCACAAGTTCCACAACAGATCTTCACAAACCAGACGATTCATATTATAGACACACCGTCCCATGGTTCTTTATGTGCCCACAACTGGACTTACTACTGCCTAGTAATCCAACTGAAGATCTTCACAGCTCCACCAGCCTGATCAAAAACACTTCCAAAATAAGATGATCGTCCATAAGCACTTTAGGGCTTCTACCACAAGCTCCAATGTATGAACAGAACCATTTGTCTTCAAACAACTACCCTTCTGCACAAGAGTGATTTTCTATCCAAGCACACTGATTATATAACCAAGTGCCACTGTTTGGTTACTTAGCATATTTCAGAGCTCTAGACAGTCTTCCACCAACCAAGCTTGTTCTTCTACTTCCTCCATAGCAAGGCAACTTGGGTACACCAAGACTTGGACCTGAAGTTTCTGCTTGATGTCATAACATCTGATCAAACATCCTGTGGTGAACTCAGTCTTTCATTCTGCCACTTAGAAGAACCTCATCACTCTTATCCGACCAAGAGTACATAGACTTGATGTTGAGTAGACAACCTTTATTCAGCTCTAGTGAATCTTAGCAAATACTTTGAAATGCATTTGCTTTAAAGCTTCTCTTTAGAAAAACCAAACTTGCCATGACTTGATTCTTCAGATAAGAAGAAAATATTTACAAAATGACTCTCACTTTCCTTAAGTAGAGACTTCTTTTAGGACTTCAAGGATAGCTGCCACTTATCCTTTTCCTCCAAGATGAGCATGGTCACGTGCTTCTATGAACTTAGATCAGAAATAAGCTGATCCAAGCAGAGCTATCACCAGCACCATCTTCTAGACCAGTATCTTGCTAGGAAACTTTCTAGATAAAGATCACATCTGCTGCACTCCACTTCTCCTAGATCCAAAAACTTGTCTTCATCAGCAATACATTCTAGCCTTTGCCAAGAACCTTACTAGAATAAATACAAATCCAACCATATCTCCTTTGATCTAGAGACTCACTCCTTGAGTCAACAAAATTCTGCACATTCTTTGCTGATGGAATGTGTCACCATCTGGTTGAACATCAAATTCTTGAAGTAGACCAAGCAAATCAGGGGCCTGACACTTTTGCTACAACTGATGAGACAACTTGATCATCAACTAAGGATAATCCATTAAATATTTGAGAATATCTCAAATAGCAATGAATCTTAAATCCTTTATGGATAACTAATTATATCAGTTGATCTTATATCCATGCACTTTGTTGAGACGACCATCTGATAGATATTTATACCTCATTAAAACTAAAGATATTCTTTAGTATAAATATCTCTAATGCTGAAACATCAAGGCTGACACCCTTGACTCATCCTGCCTATGACTTCCTCTTGCTAATAGAGCTATACTCTTGCTTTGAATGTCCAAATTTTCAATCACGAGGTCAATATATAACACCAACCAACTCTCTTCATTCCATTGTTCCCGATGTTGGAATGACTAGAGCTTTATTGATATCTTCATGACCTCCAGAGTTCTTTCATCAGAAAAATATGCAGCGGAAACATTGAAAGAACATCTTCACCATGCCCTAACCAAGATGTCAGCACATCTTATAGGACATCACACAGAGGTAGCCACTCCTCCTTTGGAAAAACATTCAACAGGTCATAAAAGCTCCTATATCAGAGGGCACAACAGCATATACACAGACTCCTTTACAGCCTCCTTCAACACTCCATAAGCAGCAGCTCAACCATTTAGCAAGTACAACAACTTAGCTTCATCTTTTCCTTGTTCAAAGCACCATAAAGTATCTCCCAAGATCTCATCCAGAACAGATAGCATGCCTGCTCTAATACCAATTGAAATTCTGGTATGCAGATTTCAGATGTCCCAAGAACATTGATCTCTGCTGAAACAAGGACGAGGATAGATCATGAACAATTTAAATTTCTTTAAATTGTGCCAATGTCATAACCAACGTCATGACCTCTGTTGTGACCTCTGCATACTGATAGACTATTTATCTAAACATTTAAATTGTGCAGAATTGTAAATGCTGAAAGATAAATAACACAGTAATTGTTTACCCAGTTTGGTGCAACATCACCTACATCTGGGGGCTACTAAGCCAGGGAGAAAATTCACTATTAGCAGAATTAATTCAAAGTCAAACAACCAGTTTGCACTTTTCACTTAATCTCTACCCAATGACACTTCAACCTAGAGACACTCTACACCTGAGTATTCCCACTCACTCCCCTTCAATCACACCACAGTGATATCAATAAACAATTACAAAATAGTTATGGAGATACGCTGATCGCGACTTTCTATGTCTAATACAACCTAACTGCAAGTGCACAGTCTATCGCGCAGTAATAATAGATATCGATCCCACAGGGACTCGTAATCAAACTAGTGTTCTCGGGAGTTACTATGTTTAGCTAGGTAGAATAAGTTTAAGGGAATAAGATTGTCACTAAAAGGGAACTAAGAATACTATTTAGATTATAATTGATTGAATCGATACGTAGTAATTGTGTTCTTCAGGGATTTGATAAGTTACTGGTGTATGAAATAATTTTCAAAGTTTATTTAAGCAGAAAATGGTGATTTGAAGACTCTCGCCTCACAATGGTTATTGACGCTAATCATAATCCTAAGGGCCAAACGTACACTTTCGTATCCCGTTCGGGGTTAAAATTATTTTTTGGAAATCTCTAAGTTCTAATTCATTTTAAAGTGCTTTCGCTGTTATTAAAATAAATGTCTGGTGTTTACTATCTGACCTTACCGCAACTTTCGCTTGTTGGTTCGTATCTTAATTAATTTCCCACTTTCGTGGCAAAACTACTTTTAAATAAGTTCTCGCTTTCGCGACGAAGTTTATTCAGTGAATCAATTTTAAACACTCAGACCATAAATTACTTTTTTGAAAAGAAAGTTTTTCAACCAGTTGTTATCAAATCCCATTCGAATTATTACTACATATCGATTACCTAAGTTTAGCTAGACATGGATTTGGGAAAGATAAAACATAAATAAAAATAATAAATAATGATTTGCATTATAATAAAACTGAAATCGATTGAAATGAGAAACCTGTAAATATTCCAATTGGCCTTTGGCCAGATCCTCCACAAATGTTGGCAGGATTCTGATCTCTATGCCAATTTGATCGCACAATAAAATAGAATTTATAGAAGAATGGAAAATGGAATACAGGAAAGATAAAGAGAAACAAATAAGAATATTGCTGGAAAATATGCTCTGGAAATAAATTCGGCAGCACTTTGTGGTATGAATGCAACACCCTTTCTGAAGTCCCCTGCTTCCCTTTTTATAGAAGTGGAATCCCAACGGTTATCACTGAAGATGATGGACTTTGAGGCAGATAATTTAGGGAGTAGTGGTCCGCTCTGTGGGAATTGGAACTGATTCTTTGACGTGTAATTTGAGTGGGGCGTTTTTGCCTGCATGACGGTCGTCACAAGGTGTGACGGTCGTCACCCGTGTGACGGTCGTCATGAAGCTGTGACGGTCGTCACATCAGCAAAAACAGCTTCCTGCGCTTTTCATTATGTTTTCACTCCTTTTTCGTCCATATTTCATCTGAGATTGCTTCTTTTCTTCATGTTGCCTTGTTTAGACGTGATCGTTGAATACCTGCAAAACATCAGACAAATACACGGAAATAACCCGAAATCGGATCGAAAACGGTTAGACTTTAGTTGAATTATGCATAAAAATATCTATATGATTTCGTGTTATCATACACTCCAAACACACACTATGATCTTGCTTCACAACTTTGATCAAGTGAGACACACTCTTGCTTAAAAGCTTTGAGTGACACAATGAACACAACAGTTCATACACCATAACCAAAGCAATTATTCAGCATACAATTGCTTGGCACACAAGGAATCCTAAGACTCCTAGACACACATGAAAAGCAAACCTCTTCACTCACAAATATGTCTACCACAATGTATCAAATGATACAAAGGGTGACTTACACACAAGGGACTCTCAAACCCTAGACATCTATTTTACACTCAAGTTGTTCTTGATGTGAGTGCTTGATTTTCTCTGCTTCTGCTCCTCCTTAAATAGAAATACAGACTGGGCTTAGGCTGTTCACAAGTGGCAAACATTAGGTTAACAAAGTTAAAGTAATTTCCATAATTCAAGGAGCTTTTTATTAGGTCATTGGCGTTTCATGATACGCTCAACACTGCCTAGGATCTCGCCTGAGATACCTAGGGGACCCTAATAAGTCTTCTGAAATCTAGCCTGAGCTAACTCACGCTTTACACCAGAAAACCAACATGCCTGGTGTGCACGTCAGCTACCTGATGTCATACGCTTGATGTTATAACACTCAACATGACATCCAATCTTCTGCAGGTTCTTCTCCATACAAGTCATGGCTTCTCCCAATCTTCTGCAGAATAACAATAGGAACAAATATATTAAAGTTTCCTAAAAGGTCTCCAAGATCCGTTTATGAATATCAATATACTCTGTACTTGTTTCTAATCAATCTCCTTGACCTGTACTTACTGATGAGGTATATCCGACACAGTCTCATCAAACCAAATCAACTCTGTCAAGAGATATACACTAGCAGCTCCTTCTGGATAAAACACATGACCACACACCTCACTCACCACCTGTGAGGAACTTCATCACAACTCAACCTGTTGTTGCTGCACACCTCACTCACCACCTGTGACGAACTTCATCATAACTCAAACTGTTGTGGCTGCACACCTCACTCACCACCTGTGAGGAACTTCATCACAACTCAACCTGTTGTGGCTATTGCTAACACATAGAAGCTACTACACTCCTAACAACCTTAGGATCACACTTTGATGAGATGACCTTATCAATCCACATAGCAGCACCTGTTGTGCCAGACAGTAATGTCATGATATTCAGTATGACATCCATGACAACAGTTTTGTCTTCAGCTCCTGCTAGCTCCTACTGCACCATTAGTGCAGAATCATGTTTTACCAAAATTTAGTCAATCATAGAACCATGGAAAAATCATAGAATCATGGTACTAACACTTCCTGTAAAAGAGCATGGCACTTTTATGAAACAGTTTCTGCTACAAAGAAGAAAAACAGAGAAAAGCTCGAAGCCAACATTGATGAGCTGGAGTCCCGACTAAGGGATGCATTGAATTTATCTAAAGATGAGTGTTACCTTAAAGAGGAAGCCACAAGAACTTCACGGTACACTATAGAAATGTGGAACGACAAATGTGAAGAGGTGGGAAATTCCCAAGGACTGGCTGTACATTGGAATGAGCGCTTTGAGGACTTGAAGAGGCATAGCTCACATTGGCTTACGAGAGAGAAAAAACTCAACAAGATGCTAGATACCCATGTGGAGTCTCTCAGAATTTTCTTGCCAGCCTTAGACATGTATTGTGCTAGGTATAATGGTCTAATTGAGTATTTCAACCTCACTATTAATGACATACCTTAGAGGTTGGAAAGTGCAATACAATACTTGGATGGTAACAATATCCCCCCTTCAGTCAACCACTTCATCTACCTTTGTGATCAGATGGTTGACATATTTATGTTCGAGTCGAAGAAACTCGAGGAGCGTATCCGAAAGAAGACCATTTGATTATTTCTGTCTCTTGCTTTATTTCAGAACTCATATACTCATCTTAATAACAATGATCATTCATTTGTATTTGGTCTTCCAGTGTATTAATGAAAAGTTGTTGTTATTTTCAAAGCTTTGCGATTTACGTTGTTTATTTGCATTTCTATAATACCTATGATAACCACAAGTCTCAAGGATACCTTGAACATCATTAGCATTGCATATACATATGCATCATTCTTCATTCCATGAAACCCAACTCATAACCACTTGGCCTTTTGCAGTAGGACAAGCTGACTTCCCGACACTCCTACAACACCAGAAACAATCAAAGAATAACCATGGACCAGTTGGAGCAAAATCAAGCTTCCATGAGAGAATAGATGCAGAATATGAGGACCCAGATCACTCAACTGATGGAAGTTATACAAAATATGGCTAGAGGACAGGAAGAAATGAGATAGGCTGCAGAGAGAAATGATGCAAACCCTCATATTCCTCCTTCCGGTGGTGAAATTCCTACTCTCGCCGGTGCAATACCTCATCCCGGTGGTGCAATTCCTACTCTATCTAGCACAATTCCTACTCCCCGATGGCGCAATCCCTCATCCCGGTGGTGCAATTCCTACTCGCGGTGGTGTGCTTTCGCCTCCAATTCATTTTGATGACCATGAAGATTTCTACAACCCTCATGATAACTCAGACATAGATGCTTTTGGACCACCAACTACTGACTTAGAGAAGAAAGTGCTTACCCTAAAAAGGACAGTGAAAGGCCTTCAATGACCAAACACGTTTGGTTTAGATGCCTTTGACATTTGCTTAGTGCTTGGCTAGAGAAAGGATCGAGAACATGATGAAAACAGGGAAGATTCAGAATGCTGTTGGAGCTCCTGGTGGATCTAAAAAGCCCTACCAATGTTTCTCAAAGAAAAAGAATGGCGAGGCTAATGCTGCTTCAATGGATAGGAGGAAAGATAGAGCATATCAAGGACATCACCATGTGGCTGCCATTACCCCGAATCAATACTATCAATCTCTTTCCATCCCTTCGAACCAGCCAGCTGTTCAACAATAAGCTCCTTACCAACAATAATACGCACCTCAACGTCAAAATTACTATCAAGGTCAGCCAAGACATAGGAGACCTAAGAAGAAATTCAATCCCATTCCAACAAATTATGCTAAGTTACTCCCATTTTTGCTGAGAGGGTTATTGGTACAATTGAGAGAAATGAAGGCTCCCTCGGCAACTCTACCTTCTGGCTGCAATGCAAATGCTCATTGCGAGTTCCACTATGGAGCTCCTGGACATAACATCAAGAATTGTAGGCTCTAAAGTACATAATACAATAACTTATTGATTCTAAAGCCATCAGTTTCACCAAGAATACTCCCAATATTACACACAACCCTATGCCAAATCACAAGCATGCCACAAATATGATTGAAGAGTCAAGAGGAAAGAAGATAGTGTCGAAGGTTGACAAAATGAAGACCTTTTTTGCAGTCGTCAAAGAGCAGTTATTGATGAATGACACTTTCCCAGGATGTACCATGGATTGTCAATACAGTTTGGTAGATCCCCAAAGTTATGATGACTTGAAGATGGACATTTAGAAGTTGTTAGACCAAGAAGTTATACTGGTAGAACAAATATCGACTGCTGAAGAAGTGGCAACTCTGGAAATCCCTCACGATCCAATAAAAATCCCTTATGAAAATGAACCATTGAACAATTCATATGGTCAAGTTCGTGTAGCACTGCAAATTCCCTATAATGTTGTACCATTGATGATTATGTATGATTAGCCCCATGTACCTCTGGAAATCCCGTCTAATTATGATTGGTCTCCTATCCAGATTCCATGTGATCAGGTTCGTGTACCGTTGGAAATACCATATGATCAAGTTAAGATCATATTGTCCCCACCTTCAATTCCTCCACTAGTGATATATGTGCCTACTGCTTTCCCCTTTGAGGGCACCAAGGCTATCCCTTGGAATTATGAGTCAATTGTTTACATAAATGGACAAAAAGTGGAGGAAGAGCATGTGAAAGCTAAAAGCTCTGTAGAGAACATTGGTGGAACAGGCGAAGTAACCAAAAGTGGGAGGGTTTTTGCACCCACACCACCACCAAACAATATCTTTAGAGCTATGGATAGGACAAGCGGGAAGCAGACAATAGTTGAGCCGGGGCAATCCTTTACTAAGAAAGCAAATTTTGGTGATGATGTTAAAGAGTTTTTGTGAATTATCTAAAAAAGTGACTACAAGGTGGTTGATTAACTCAACCAAACACCTTCCAAGATTTCCATGTTGTCATTGCTAATATGCTCTCCTGCCCATCAATAAGCGTCAGTAATGTTTTTAAAGGCTTCCCATGTTCCCCAGGAGATTTATGTTGTACAGTTCGAAGGAGTTGTGCCAAATATCGCCTCTACGCATATTTTAAGCTTCAATGATGGAGAATTCCCCCTAAGGGGAAGAATCACAACAAAGCTTTACACATTTCCATTGAATGTGTTGATGTTGTTTTGTCGAGGGTGTTGGTAGATACTAGGTCATCGCTAAATCTTTTACCAAAAAATTCATTGTCTAATATGACTATTGAGGGGTTGATAATGAAGCCTAATTCGTTGGTAGTGAAAGTTTTTGATGGGACTAGAAGGACTGTAATAGAGGAGGTTGAACTCCCTATCAAAATTGGGCATCATACTTTCATCATCATATTTTATATGATGGATACTTATCTATCTTACAATTGCCTTCTAGGTCACCCCTGGATTCATGTTGTCGGTGCCGTAACATCCACACTCTATCAGAAACTAAAGTTCATGATCAACGACCAGCTTGTTGTTATTGAGGGAGAAGAGGATGTACTAGTGAGCCATTTGTCCTTATTTCGCTATGTTGAAGTGTGAGGGAAGTCTATGAGACCCCTTTTCAAGCATTTGAGGTGATAAATATGGAGATGATCCCTGCTGGGAAGGATGAGAAGAAATCAGAGAAGTCTGACCCCTCTATGGTTGCATGGAAGGACGCGAAGACTGTGATTAAAGTCGGTCACCCTGAAGGTTGTGGTAGAGCGTTGGAGTTAATTGTCAACAAAAACAAAGCTGGCTTGGGTTACCCAGGCAATCATGCAGCTCAAGTAGAAGAAAACCTCTAACAAAGGCAAAGGACTCGCTTCTTCGATTGTCTTCACTAGTGGCAGGCATCTTGTGGATGGCCAGGTCACTTTTGTAAAACCTGAAGATGACACACCCGATGAAGTCTGCATGGTGTATCCAAGAGCACCAAATCAGCAACTCAACAACTGGACTGTCATAGAGATACTAGAAGTTGCCCTAGGAGAAAAGTAATTTCCCGCATTTTGTTTTCCAATATCCTATGATTTGCCCAAGGCATATGGATAATGTTGTAGGGCCCCTTTGCTTTCAAAGCATGCTAATCATGAATTTATCAAACCTTTTGTATTCAATTGTGCTCCCTATTTTTTCATTTTTTTTTATTTTGCATAAAAAAAGTGGCAATGTTTTTTGTTTTCATTTTCCTTTTTCATCTTCTCAAAAATAAAAGCATGAAATCATCCATCGTGCTGATCTTCTTCGGTTTCTGTTGATAATGATACTACTATGGTCCAATATGACTTTGATAACCCAATTTACCACGCTGATGAAGATTGCGAGGAAAATTATGAGCTCGCTAAGGAGTTGGCCAGACTACTAAAGCAAGAATCAAAGGTCATTCAACTGCACCAGGAAGCAATAGACGTCATCAACCTTGGGACTGAAGATGACAGAAAATAAGTCAAGATAGGCGTTGCTCTGGAGGTGTTATACCCTAATTTTTTACCCTAATATCTTACATAATTTGCATTTCATTAGCATCATACATGTGTATACTTTTATGCATCACTAACCTATTTGGGTATACACAGATTGTTGTTTGATTCATTTGATTACCAATTAGGGTTTCAAGCCTCAAAAGAAACTCATGCAAATGATCAATCAACAAGGGGAATGATCTTCAACTTACCAAATCACTTATTCGTACAATAAAGACCAAGAGATCTCATCCATCAAGAGTCAAGCACAAGTCTACATCATTTCAAGTTAATCAAGCCCCAAGTTCATCTGGTGCATCAATTAGGGTTTTGGTTGATTAGAGCCTCCAAAGTGAAATTTTCATCTGGGCATGATCCAATACCTCAAGATGTGTTTCAAGGACATAAAATTTCTCACATTAGTCCATTCATATGATTGGATTGATCTAACTAACTTGATTCATAAACAAGGCAATAATTCAAATTCATCTGGGCCACAAACTAGGGTTTTAATGAAAAGTCAATTGTACCTTTGACTTTTGACCAAGACATGATCTTAAACCTTGGGACATGATTCAAGGCACTCAAAAATACCCTTGGAGGCCATCTGGGGTGTTCAAATAGGCCAAGTGTTTGATTTCAATAAGAGATCACAAAATCAAAGTTCATCTAATACAAAAGTCTTTGCCCAAACTCAAGTTTGACTTTTGAAGTTGTTCGTCAACCACGGTTTCTACAAATCAAGAACAATGTTAATATGTGATTGGAATCATGATTGATCAAGAAAAATCAAGAAAAGTGTGGTTACTTGTAAAGAGGGCAACCATGAAGAAATGAAATATTTTCTAAGTTATGAAGAAAACCCTAATTTGGTGCAAACTTTGCAAAGGCATAACTTCAAAACCAAGCAACCATTTTCTTTGATCCAAAAATCAAATTGAAGAGCTTGCTACATAATACAACTTTGTCACTTAGGGTGGATTCTCAAAAAATGCATAGATTTTGAGATACAAGGCCATGAAGTTAGGGTTTCAAGACTTTTTGAACCTTGACACTTAGAAATTTTTTGGACAGAATATGTTTTGTGTTTTAGCCAACTTTGAGGCCAATTTTCTCCATGATCAACAATGATCTAAGGCAAAACTCAAACATCAAAGTTGAAGTATGACATTTCAGCTTTCCAAAATGCCCAAGAACACAATCTAATTCCATTTGAGCAAGGAGATATGAAGTACACAATATGCCTTGATGGATCTGTTTTGGTAAGGAATATTTAGCATTACTTGTGGTGCATGATTTCTGGAGTCCATGTGTGATGATCATATAATGCTCATTCAATAAGAATCTGAATGAATTGTCAAAAACCTGCAAGATAGAGCCACTAAGTCAAGAGGAATCCCTTTGAAATGACCAGACATCATCGCTTTAAGCCTTGAATTCAAGAGGCATTTATATGGAATAATGCATTGTCAAAGAAACCACTCTCACCAGTCAAGATGCACTCTTAAACAACAATAAACACCTATGCAGAATGTGGAATTGGTAAAAAGAAGAACTAGGTTAGTGAAAGAGATAAGGTACCTTGAGTTGGAAGTAATGATGCATTTCCAAAACCATTGAACATTGAGGTCATCCTTCAAACCATCACTATTCCTCCAAAACAAACTTGCTCCCCTATAAATAAAGATCACATATGATGTTTCAAAACACACCAAAATAATCACAACACTTGTTTTCTCATTCTTCCTCTTTCACTTCAAATTTTCAAAGAGTGAGAACCGAATTTTTAAAACCAGAGCATAAACCACTCAAATAACCACCCAAACACATCATAAATCAACCCTTGAAGGTGTTCAAACCTTCATCTTCCCCTCCAAACACTAGAATCAGAAAGCCAACTGTCAAAACCTCATATCTTTGACTTTTTGCATTTCACAAGCCATGTCTTGATTTTGTCCATTTCAAAACCATCCAACACTTCAAACACACTCTAAATAACATACCTAAGTTGTTCCAACAATAGTTTCTCAACTGTAACATCATTTGGTGAAGGTTCCATTTTGGTCACTTTTGACCATTTTGCAAGAAGAGGCCACTTTCTGTTCCAGAGATTTTATTTTGATTTCAAGCATCCTAAAAGCTTCCAATGCATTTATTTGAAGTCTCCAAGGCATTCATTCACTTTTGTAGCAAGTATCTTGGAGGTTTGGCTTTGTGCTTCAAGAGGTAAGTACCTAAAGAACTTGAACTTTACAAAATATGTTGTGATTTGATGTTCCTTGAGTTTGAACATGTTTAATATGCCATATATGTTGTGTTTGAACAATTTTTGTATGCTATTATTGATTGTGTATGAGTTTGACATAGAACTTGAAAGAATATGTCATTTTTAGTATAGCCTTCGAGTTTTAAAATGAGAGCATCATTTGACAAAACCACCACCACCATTGGATTCCTTAGAAAATTTTAAGGAAGTTTCATCTTTGTTTCATCCATTTTCATGGAAAAATGAAGGAGTTAGGATAGGTTTTGCATCAGGTTCAAAACCTGAATTTCTTAGGAAAAAACCAACCATGGCGCCTTCTTGAGGTTAGGCATTTAGGTCATTTCTAGGCATAATATTAAATGGGCGGGGGTGATACAATAGATGTATCACCACCCTAGTGGTTTAACCTGCATGTGTTAGTACCTTGTTGTAACACCCCACTTTACCCCGTACGCGGAATATAATAAATATACTGGAATAATTCATGAAATTCATCAGAGTCCTCCAACACAGTGGGATATCACACTAAGTCACTTCATTTCATTAAAATAATCAATATTATTTAGTTTTCAATTAAGCAGAAGAATACAAATCAATTCTCCAATATAATTCTCCTCAACACGAGGTCATACAACATAAGTCCAACAAATGAAGATACGTAACAATAAACAAATAAAGTAGTCAAATAACAACGTAATCCCGTCATCCCATGTTACGTATCAGAGCGACTCCTAAGACTCGATCAAATAACAACACACTCCAAGCACTACTCAGGTACCTGGTCACCTGTACTCCCAAGAGAGCACAGACATAACAACAAAAAGGGGTGAGAACTACATTCAATAAATAAACGGTGAAATACACATGCTAAGGAGTAGTTACACACCACACATAAAATAAGCACAATTAACGCACATACACGTGCCACCTCAATCACTTGGCATTCATAGCCCACATTCAATTACAATAATGCAATGTGACACACTGACTCGACACAATGCATGTGGTACCAACACAATCTCATACGGTTCACACTAGAACCCGATTCCTGTCGGAATCCGGATAAGTCGTATATACGTTCCTCTGAACTACAACTTATCTCCACAACGACTCCCACATTGAAGTCTGGATGAAACTAGGCACCCATCATGGATTCCCACCTAGCCATCTCCACAAGGCACATGATATGAAATGTATGTCAACACGACTATGCAATATAATACATCATACATAATTCACGATCAATCTTGATCCACGTGAGCCATCCGCTCACCGTAATCCTCTCGGGAATTACCATAATTAGATATTAAAATATTGGGAAAATAAATCCATTATCTATCCTATGTTATGTCTCTATTCATTAGCTTTCCAACGCTTCGAACGGGGATCAAAACAGACTTACGGATCCAAAGTTACGTCTAAAACAATTTTGACCGAAAACATGAACATCCGTGACGGACAGAAAGACGCTGTTACGCTCCGGAACTGATATTCACCCAATTATTCTTGCGAATCACTTACTCAAAGCATCCAAAACATCACTAAAACATTCCTAAGGTTATACGGCAATAACAACACAACTTCTATGGTTTATTATGCTCATCTGGCAACATTTGCAACACATAAAACACTATTTCCTGAAATTGCTCACATTTGAATATTCCTATTCCTATAGGGACAACATATTACAATTTTTCCTTCAATTACACCCTACGACATTAAAATTACTCACTATCTAATATTTAACCCCTTAAGGGTCAGACATATAACAATGTCAAGGTTCTGGTCACGAAGGTTCAATTTCCCATAAGTTTTTCCCTACAATCACATATTAATATTCAACGATACATATCATTTGGCCATTTGGCCATAACCTTAGATTCTTACGGTTACCTCCCTATTTCCCACAATTAACCCAAATCCCTAAACCTTAGGGAAACCTTAGAGCATCGTACTAATAACGATATAACACATTCATTTCTACATATTTGCCCAAATCCCTAAAAGTTCAGATTTCCATATCTACTACTCACTAGTATTCTATGACAGCATCGAGGATTTCTCACACGAATTCCGTATTAATTCTGGTTTCGGATACACAAAACATCATACAAACAATATTCAACAATAACAGAAAATTTGAGAACAAATCAAGTTACGAAAATTGGATTCAAGGATCCTCAAGAACACATAATTCCTATGAGAGAAAGGACCTCTCACTACCCTCTCATGTTAATTCACCCATATTGAAATCCATTCTCCCCCCTTACCTTGATTAATTGCTCAATCGTTGAAGAATCTTGAAGGATTGACAGCCCTAGCCTCCTTCTCTTCCTCCTTGTTCTTCTTCTCACTTTTTCTCCCAAAACCTTTCTCTGGCAGTTTATCGTGTTCTAGTTCTCTTTCCCCAAAAAAAACTTCTCTATTTCCTTTAATCCCTTATTTCTTATTTTATTATTTAAATCCTATAATAATAATAATAATAATAATAATAATAATAATAATAATAATAATAATACTAATATTATTCTCCCACTAATAATAATATTCATACTAATAGTAATAATATGAATAATAATAATATTCCACCAAATAATATTATTAATACGAATAATAATAATAATAATAATAATAATCTCATTAACATTATTATTAATAATAGTTGGAATAATATTAATCACTATAATGCTCTCGATATCATAATTAACTTACTCCTTTATCTAGGTCCACAGTACCCCAACTAAGGTCACATCTCTCTCTTACTCCTAACCTCATACCCTTAATTAAGGACACCACACAACTACACCTCACAGAAAATACCAAAGCGACTGAATAATTTAAATTGGGTGTTACAACTCTCCCCCACTTAAAATATTTTCGTCCTCAAAAATGTGCCTGATGAGAACAGTTCCTGATACGACTCTCGCATCTTGCTTTCAAGCCAATTCATTCCTAGAATAACATCCAACTTGCTGAGTGGCAAATAATTCAAGTCCACTCCAAGATCCTTACCAAAGATCGACATTGGACAATTCAAACACACTAGAGATGTAGTGACTGACCCAATAGATGGAGTATCAATCACCATCCCTCTAGTCAAAGTAGACGGCACAAGCCCCAGTCTCTTCACACAATCCACATAAATAAACGAGTGGGTTGCACCCGTATCAATAATAACACTTGAGGGGATTGGACGGATATCCTCCCCCACTTGGTTTCTTCCCAACAACATCTTTCTGCTTTCCTTTATCAGCTGAAGCACGATGAGATGTATCTTCATGCTTCCGTTTATCTCTTCTGTCACTCAGATTCTTGTAGTGAGCGATTCTAGCTCTGTTATCTTCATCATAGATCCTACACATGTTCACCAGCTCAAGAAAGTATTTGATCTTCTTATAACCGATACCCAACTTGATCTCCGGACGCATTCCATTCTCAAACTTGATGCACTTCGAACTCATAGCTGCATCGGTATTGTAATGAGGACAATACTTCACCAGCTCTTCGAACTTAACTGCATACTCAGTCATTGTCATGGTCCCCTATTTCAACTCAATAAATTCAATTTCCTTTTTCCCGCGAACATCTTCTGGAAAACACCGTTCCAGAAACTCCGCCCTGAACACTGTCTAACTAATGGGACCTTCACCAGCTTCCAACCTTTGACGGGTGTTGTCCCACCAGTCCTCAGCTTCACCTTCCAGCATATGAGTACCAAACCGTACCTTCTGATCCTCTGAGCAGCCCATGACTCTGAAGATTTTCTCAATATCCTTCAGCCATTTCTGTGCTACATCTGGATCATGTCCTCCCTCGAACTTAGGCGGCTTATTACTCTGAAACTTTCCCAAATTACGGAACTCTCCGTCGTCAGCATTTCGGTTGACGTTCTGACCAATGTCCGCCACTGCCTGTGCAACAGCTTGTAACGCAGCAGCCATCGCAACATCATTCCTACCAGCCATACTTCTCAACAACCACGGAAACACAGGTTAGAAACACACACATGACTATAAACATTCTATAGTCAGACTCTACTACAACACTGGCCGGACGGACCGACCTGCTCTGATACCAATTGTAACACCCCACTTTACCCCGTACGCGGAATATAATAAATATACAGGAATAATTCATGAAATTCATCAGAGTCCTCCAACACAGTGGGATATCACACTAAGTCACTTCATTTCATTAAAATAATCAATATTATTTAGTTTTCAATTAAGCGGCAGAATACAAATCACAGAAAATACCAAAGCGACTGAATAATTTAAATGGGGTGTTACACTTGTCATTACCTGAATTGGGGTTCGAATCCTCCCCCGCCCTAGTTCTTTTATTTTTTTGTCATCACCACGCATGTGTGGTTGGACTGACTAGTGTTTTGAGCTGTGAGCGCAGTGTCATGGGTTCAACACCCATGGGGACCATTCCCCATTATTTTTAATGACTTATTTTCTTGTTTTTCTTTGTAAATTCAATTGATCATAGCTTTCTCATTTTTTTTTATCATTTTGAACCCATTTTTGTGTGCAGATTGTTCATGACAATACCAAAAGTAATTATTTTTGATGCATTTATGAATGTTCAAAGTATTTGGTCATTTTAGGGTTTCCATGAAGTTCTTTTGATTCTTTTGAGTATTCCCTTACTTTCCCTTGTACATGTTGTTTTGTGTGGATCACATACACTTTGTAGAAATATTATTTAATCTTGTGAACTTGTGCATTGTGTTATTACTTGAGTTTTATACATTTTTGATGCATGTTTACATGTTAAACGTATATGTTGAACTTTGTCCATACCATGAGCTATTTGCTTGAATATTTTGCCTTAACATGAGATGTTCTTTCCATGTTTACATGACCATGATGTGCATATTTTCCTTTGTGTTACTTTTACCATGTTTATGTGTCCGTATACACTTGAGTTTTTTCTTGAAAATGACTATGAACACATACTTGTATGCCTAAACTCTTTGTGATGTTCTTACTTACTTATGACCATGTTTGAACCCTAAAATCCATGTTTGGTTGTTACCAACTTGTCTTAACATGTTCAATTTGTATTCATGCTTAAATGTTCAAGTATGCCTTAACTTGTTCACATGATGTTTAAACTTTAAACTTGTCATATTTAAGTATTCTCACATGCTATATCTTGTATGCTTACACCTTCATCCACATGTTGTTGTCATGAACATGTCCTTTTTGTTAAAGTATGCTTGGTTGTTACCCTTACTATGTTCATTGGATCCTCGATTCATTTTGAATGCATATACTTGCTTGAACTTCTCTGTAATTGCTCCCATGGATTAAATCTTTGCTCACATGTTCAAGTATTTCCTTCATAAACTCTTACCATGATGAATATATCTCTTTGTTTGATCCACATTCACATATATTTTTTTTAAAAAAACTTTTGGGCCTCTATTAGAGTGTAAGACCCATTACCTTTTCAAAAAACCTTTTGAGCCTCTATTAAAGTGTAAGTCCCTACCCTCCTCCTCAAAACTTTCTTCAATTTCTCAAGACATTCAATCTTTCAAAACTCAATATTCAACTTTCATCAAACAATGCCCTAGTGGCATTAAAATTCATTTTCAAACCTTTTGGGCCTCTATAAGTGTGTAAGACCCATTACACTTTCAAACCTTTTTCGCCTATATAAGAGTGTTAGACCCATTACATTTTCAAACCTTTTGGGCCTCTATAAGAGTGTAAGACCCATTAAATTTTCAAACCTTTTGGGCCTCTATAAGATTGTAAGACCCATTACATTTTCAAACCTTTGGGCCTCTATAAGAGTATAAGACCCACCACTTTTTCAATTTAACCATGCTTAGACATGAGCCTCTATAAGAGTGTAAGACCCTCCACTTTCATTCATGTCTATACTTGTTAAATACTTGTCATATACTTATTCATATTAAGTTTCTCTTGACATTTATAACACCTCATCCTTAGTTTAGACTCATTTCAAACATTAGGGTTCCCTCTACTACAGCTTAGGTCAAACCCTAGTTCCCCTTGGATGAAGTCACCTTCATCACCAGCCTCCTCTTGGGCTTCATACAAGGACCTTCAAGCTTCTTAAAAGCATTAGCCTCCATCTTGGGCTTCATACAAAGACCATCAATTTAAACTCCCCTAGTTAAGTCAGCCTCCTCTCAGGCTATAATAAACTTTTTAGCTTCACATCTTGGGCTTTGAACAAGATACAAACTTTTTAGCTTCACATCTTGAGCTTTGAACAAGATACTCAAATAAATCAACTTCTCCTCATAGATGAGACATTGAGTCATCTGTGTAGGAAGATATCTCTTCCATACACCACAATTCAAAATTAAACATCAAAATTTTTTTTCCATATAATTAATGTAAGTGGCACACTTGTTGATTCAAAATACAAGTTGGAGTCCGTCTCTTATCATGGTCCAAAACTTTTCTTTCATCTAAGTGATGTAAGTAGCAAACTTGTTGATACTATATCCAAGTTAAGGTCATTATCTTAGCATGCAAAGACTCATAAAGGAAGATGTGGCATTGCTTAGGATTATTTAACATCCAAGTTCAAAGCTTCATCCCTTATGTTTTCATTCTCAAATGTTTGTGATGAATAGCTGGTATATCTCCCTTTAGAATAACAATTTATCTTTTCTTTCAAACCAACAAAACTTTTAGCTTCATATCTTGGGCTTTGAACAAGATACACAAAATACCCTTTTAGCTTCATCATCTTGGGCTTTGAACAAGATACAAATTGCACCCATAGTTAGGTGAAAATACAAACACTCTGATTTCTCAATTTCCTTTTGAGAATACGTAGGCATAATATTTCAAGATCTTAGCGAGCACACCTTTAAATAAAACCCCTTAGGTCCCCGTACCTTTTATAAAACAAAAACAATAAAAACATCTCATATTCTCATTCTCACCCATAGGTTAATACTTTCCCAATCAACAATAAACAACTTAAGTAGATGAAACGACTGATAGTAAAAATGTACAAAAAGGTTCCTATAGAGTACTATAGATACTCAGGGTGTTAATAGCTTCCTTAAGTATAACTTACCCCCGATTCCAGATCTCTTTGCATTTGTAGGAAAAATATTTGCACATAGGATTAGTTTAGATTTATTCCCCTCTCTTTTAAGGATAAATATTAGAAATTCAAAAGTGGCACAAACATGATTCATAGGGATCTCACCATCTCAGAATTGGTGGGGTCACAAAAAATCGGTCCTTAGGAGGAAGATGTCAAAAGGAGTCTGGTCGAGTTACTACAAGAGTATAAGGACGTGTTCGATTGGTCTTACCAAGACATGCCCGGACTGGATGAAGATATTGTAGTACATAAGATACCTCTCAAGGAAGAATACTCGTTGGTAAAGCATAAATTGAGGAGGACTAGGCCTAACATGGAATTTAAAATCAAAGAAGAAGTTCAAAAGCAGCTAGATACAGGATTCCTGGTCGTATCTAATTACCCCCAATGGGTTGCGAACAATGTTCCCGTGCCCAAGAAAGATAGGAAAGTGAGAATGTGCGTCGATCATAGAGATCTTAATAAAGCCAGTCCAAAGGACGATTTTCCTTTATCATACATTGACGTATTGGTGAGCAACACGTCCTAGTTCTTTGTCTTTTCTTTTATGAATGGGTTTTCCGGATATAATCATATTAAGATGGCATTAGAAGATATGGAAAAAATAATCTTCATCACCCCTTGGGGACCTTTTGTTACAAGGTTATGCCATTTGGTCTAACGAACGTAGGTGCGACATATCAGCGAGCAATGTTAACACTCTTTCATGACATGATTCATAAAGAGATTGAATACTATGTAGACAATATGATCACAAAGTAAAAAACTAAGGAAGAACACCTCACTCATTAGGAAAAGTTGTTTGCAAGACTGAGGAAATTCAGATTGAGACTAAAATCCGACAAGTGTACTTTTGGTGTGAGATATGGAAAATTGTTAGGTTTCATAGTAAGCCAAAAGGGGATCAAAGTCGACCCATACAAAGTCAAAGCTATCCAAGATATGCCTGCACCAAAGACTGAAAAGGAAGTCTGTTGTTTCCTGGGGAGATTTAGTTACATTGCTCGATTCATCTCCCATCTAAAGACTAACTGTGAGCCCATATTTAAGTTGATTTGAAAGGATTAAACAGTTGTATGGAATGACAATTGTCAGAAAGATTTCGAGAAGATAAAAGAATATCTGTAAGAACCATCAATCTTGATACATCCCATGCTAGGGAAACCACTCATCATGTATTTGACTGTGTTGGATGGATCCATGGGATGTGTACTGGGGCAACATGATGAAACAGGTAGGAAAGAACATGTTATATACTACCTCAGCAAAAAATTCAATGATTGTAAAGCAAGATACTCGATGCTCGAGAAGACTTGTTGTGCACTAGCCTGGGCTGCCAAATGTCTGAGGCAATACATGCTAACCCATAAAACTCTCCTAATCTCTAAAATGGATCCCATCAAATAGATCTTTGAAAATCCTACTCTCACTAGACAAATTACTCGTTGGAAAATAGTACTAACAGAGTACGACATTCAATATGTCACACAAAAGGCCATCAAGGGAAGCGTGTTGTCTAATTATCTTGCCCACCAGCCAGTGGAAGACTATCAACTCATGCGTCTTGATTTTCCTGACGAATATGGTATGTTTGCTAGAGATTATGAAATGCCAGGCCTAAATGACGTACCCGAACCAGGATTGTGATGTAAGCTCATGTTCGATGGTGCCACAAATCCTCAAGGAAGTGGAATTGAGGCAATAATTATATCTCCTACTGGATTTAATATTCCCTTCACTGCCAGGTTGTGCTTCGAATGCACTAACAACATGGCTGAATTTGAAGCTTGCATCTTCGAGATTGAAGCTGCTATTGACCACAGGATCAAAATTCTAGAAGTTTATGGGGACTCTGCTTTAGTCATCAGTCAAATAAAAGGAAATTGGGAAGCTCGTGATAGCAAGCTCATCCCATACAGAGATCATGTCTTGAATCTAGTCCCATACTTTGATGAGATTACTTTCAACCACATCCCTAGAGAAAACAATCAATTGGCAGATGCCCTAGCCACGCTAGCATCCATGTTTAAGGTCAAATGGAATAATGAAGCATCAGTCATTCGCCTTGAGTACCTTGATGAGTCAGCTTACTGTTTAGAAGTTGAGGCAACGAAGCCTAAAAATGATGGTCATCCTTGGTTGTATAATATCAAGCGGTATCTAGAAACACAAGAGTATCCAGAGAACATCACCATCACTGACACAAAATACTTAAGGAAGCTCTCATCAAAATTCTTCCTTAGTGGGGATGTACTCTACAAGAGGAACTATGAATATGTCATGCTCAGTTGCATGGATAGACACGAAGCATACCGAATCATAAATGAAGTTCATGAAGGGTCTTTCGGGACGCATGCCAGTGGGCACACGATGGTTAAAAAGATTTTGAGGGCGAGATACTACTGGATGACAATGGAAACTAATTGTTATCGCCACGTGAAAACATGCCATAAATCCCAAATATACACAGATAAGTCCATGCTTCACCACTTCCTTTAAATGTGCTGACTTCACCTTGGCCTTTTTCCATGTGGGGCATAAATGTGATTGGACGTATCTGTGAAGGCAAAGCTTCTCAAGTGATTTTGATGACGACACATTCCACAACATGCAAGGATGGTTTAAATATCAAGTGAATCAAGTTTGAAGCTACTTAATTTCATATCATTATGTCAAAGCTTAATCAAGAATGGAGACAAGTTCTACATAAAGGAAGGTACAACTTTTAAGCTACTATATACCTTAAACAAGTGTTCAACTTCATCTCTCCTTCTTGCATTTCATGTTAAAACCTTTTTAAAACTTTTCTATGCACTTCTGCCTCTTTTCCAAAACTGTTTTTCTGAAAAATTGAACAGAGTAACTGGTTACTCAAACCTGGTAACCGATTACCCTTTGTAATCTTTCAAATTTGTTAGTTCGTTGAGGCTGGTAATTGGTTACCCTCTTATGATAACCGATTACCACTGGCGCTAGAAGCCAGAAAGTTGCATCTTTTGGCATAAATTGTTTTCGTTCTTCTTCTTGAATCATGGCATCTCTTGGCCATTATGTCTCTTTTGAAAATGTGTTTAAAGGTATATATATACCTCTAAAATCAGATTTTAAATTCAACCTTTTTGCAAAAATTTCAAATATATTTTTCATCTCTCATTCTCAAATTTTCACAAGTGTTAAAATTCTGATTTTTTAAGAGTGAAATCTGCATACTTCAACTTTCATAAGTTCATCCTAGTTTCACTCATTTACCTCTTGAACACTTGTTAAGATATATATGAGTTGGAATATCAAGAAGAAGATCGATCAGAAGATTGATATTTTGAAGACAATTGCAAAACTACTCAAAACAAATTTTATTCATTTACTCTTTGATTACATACTTAGTGTTCCAGGATTGTTGGAATTAAGTTTGTAAGGTTGTTACCTTGCTGTCCAGGATTGTTGGAAGCAAGAGGTCCATATTGAGAGGATTGTTCTCATTGGGTTGAAAAATCCAAGAGTTTGTTCTTGGTGGTTTAATTGTTTAGAGTCTGTATAGAAATACTAGTTAGAAGTCTTGTCTTAGGATCTAACAAATACTGAAAAATATCTTTCATGTTGAAAGGAGACTGGAGTTCTCTCGGACTGTGAGGGGAACCAGGATACATCTCCGTGTCTCTTTACTTTCCGCATTTACCGCATTCTTCACTTAGTAAATTTTAGGAAAGTAAAACAAGGATCCTACATCAAAGACCGGAAAATTTTAAGTACCTAATTCACCCCACCCCCTATTAGGTGCATTTCACACTTACAATTGGCATTAGAGCAGGTTATAGCTAACTTGTTCCTAAAAGATCCAGATGGCTTCCACTAGCACAAATCCGGTGTTCAAAGATGGCGGTAGCTGTAATAAACCTCCTTTGTTCTCTAATGAATATTTTGAATTCTGGAAAATTTGCATGAAGGCACATCTAGAGGAACAAGGAGAAGACATATGGGAAACTGTTGAAATTGGCCCTCATATACCAATCAGTCTTGTAAATAATGTCGGTACTCCAAAGATTCAAAGTGCACGAGACAATGATGATAAAAAGAGAGTGTTAAATAAAAAGAAAGCTATCAATGTTTTATAAAGTGCTTTAAGCATGGGTGAATTCTTCCAAATTTCACAATGCAAATCGGCTAAGGAAATCTGGGATACTTTGGTGGAGACTCACGAAGGAACCGTCGAGGTTAAAAGTTCAAGGCTAAACACACTAAGTCAAGAATATGATATGTTTCGTATGCTTCCCGGAGAATCCATTGTTTCTCTCCAAAAAAGATTTGTTCACCTGACCAATCATTTGATTGCATTAAATAAAACATTATCCAATGATGAATTAAATATAAAAGTGTTAAGGTCTTTAATAAGAGAATGGAAACCCAAAGTTACGGCAATTTCGGAGAAGAAGAGTCTATCAACAATGACTTTCGCATCGCTTTTTGGAAAACTTCAAGAGCACGAGTTAGAACTTGGACGTCTTGAGAAACATGAACATCAAGAGAAAAAGTCTAAAGGCATTGCTCTAAAAGTAGACTCAAAAGAAGGACAGTACGATGATGCATCGGAGGAAGATGAAAATTTTATGCTACTAGTTAAGAGACTTGGAAAATTCTTCAACAAAAGTGACAAACCCGTCAATTATGCAAAGAGGAATAAACACTTCAAGAAAAGAGAGACTTCCACATCAAATCAAGATGTTACATGCTATGAATGTGGGAAGAAAGGTCACATCAAACCAGATTGTCCAAGACTTTCAAAGAAGAATAGATTTAAAGGAAAAAAGGAGACAAAGAACAAAAAGTCTTATGTTGCATGGGAGGACAATGACATTAGTTCATCATCCGAATCAGAAAGCGACGAAAGTCAAATTTGGAATTAATGGCTTCTCATCACTCCGACGATGAAAATAATGAGGTTAGTACTTCCTTTTCACTTTATGATAATGATGCTCAAGAGGCTATAAACGAATTATTAAATGAATGTAAAGTTTTGTGTAAAACCATATCTTCACAAAAGAAACAAATATCATATTTAGAAGAAAAAGTTCAAACTATGGGAAAATATGAAAAGAATGAAAAATAAATGGTTGATAGTGAAGAAAAATAAAAATTCATATGCAAAAATTCTGAGTCACTTTCACTTCAAATTGTTCAACTTAAAAGAGTTCTTGAAAGATACGAAAAAGGATAAATTAGTTTAGAAGGGGTCCTTAGACAACAAAGATACTCAAACGATAAAACCGGACTTGAGTATTAAGAATTTTCTAAACCAAGTTCTAACAAAACAATCTTTGTTAAGGCTAGTGATCAAACTTCTAAAGAGAATGTGAGCAAGCCTAAAGTTGTGCATCGTAATCATAAAAATAAAAAGGTTACGAAAAAGAAATCTTTCGTTCTTAGATATAAAAGTAATTTTGTACCTACTTGTTTATATTGTGGTATCATTGGCCATACACCTAATGCATGCTATGTTAGAAACTTCAGTATAGAAAGCGGGCATTATGTGTGGGTTAAGAAGGGCACTAATTATAAAGGACCCAAAGAAACTTGGGTACCTTACAAGAAATAACTTATTTTGTAGGCAAAGTTGGAGAAAATTTTCAAATCTAAAGCTTAAGGCCAAGGGTTATGTTACCTATGGTGACAATAACAAAGGAAGGATTCTTAGCATAGGCAAAGTTGGAGCACCACCTTTCACATCTATTGAAGATTCTCTTTATGTCGAAGGACTAAAGCACAACTTACTTAGCATAAGCCAATTATGTGACAAAGGACTCAAAATCAAGTTCACAAAAGATGAATGCTTGATAGAAGACGAAGTCACTAAAGAGGTAAAGCTAAAAGGTAAAAGGATCAATAATATATTTATGATTTCTCTTGACAATCTGTCTTTGAAGGTTAAGTGTCTCATGGCAAACAATAATGACTCATGGTTATGGCATAAGAGATTTGATCATATACACATCAAACATTTGAGCAAGTTGATTCAACATGATCTAGTTGTTGGTTTTCCTAAGATAAAATTCATCAAAGATAAGTTGTGTGACGCATGTCAAGAAGGGAAACAAACCAAATTAACTTTCAAGTCAAAGAATGTGGTGTCCACTACAATTGTTACACATGGACTTGTTTGGTCCATCGAGAACAAAGAGCTTCAGAGGTAATATTTATGCTTTGGTTATTATTGATGATTTTTCTAGATTATGTTGGACTTACTTTTTAGTGCAGAAAAGTGAAGCTTTCAAAGCATTCAAGAAGTTTACAAAATGAGAAGTCATTAACAATTGCCTCCATAAGAAGCGGCCATGGTGGAGAATTCCAAAATACTCCTTTTGAAGAATTTTGCGAAGAATATGGAATCTCTCACAACTTCTCGGCACCAATAACTCCCCAACAAAATGGTGTTGTAGAAAGGAAGAATAGATCATTGGTGGAACTTACAAGGACAATTCTTAGCAAATTGAATCTTCCAAAATATTTGTAGGCAAATGCAGTTAGTACGGAATGCTTTGTAAGTAATCGTGTTAATATTATACCTATTCTTAAAAAGACTCCTTATGAACTTTTCAAAGGGAGAAAACCAAACATTCTTTACTTTCACATATTTGGATGCAAGTGTTTTGTCTTGAACAATGACAAATACAATCTCGGTAAGTTTGACGGGAAATCTGACGAAGGCATATTTCTCTTCTACTCTCTCTAGTAAGGCTTTTAGAATTTATAATAAAAGAACTTTAACTATTGAAGAATCTATGCATGCTAAATTTGATGAATCTAACCCCTCCAAGGAGGAAGTTATTTTGTGTGATGATGATGATATTGTAGATATTCCTAAAGAAGGTACTTCTCAATCAAATGATCAACCTAAGCATCAAGAAGAACCGATTCAACAAAAGTCAAAAGACGATGATCTACCTAAGGAATGGAGAACATATAGAGATCCCCCGATTGATAAAGTTATTGGTGATATTAGTCAAGGAGTTACAACTAGACTCAACCTCAAGGATGCATGCTTGAATATGGCGTTCATATCTTAAATTGAACCTTCCAAAGTTGATGAAGCCTTAGGAGACGACCAATGGATCATTGTTGTGCAAGAGAAGTTAAACCAATACGAAAGGAATCAAGTTTGGGAACTTGTTCCTAGGCCAAGTGATAAACACATCATAGGTACTAGTTGGGTGTTTAAAAATAAACTTTATTAGAATGGGATAATTGTTCAAAACAAGGCAATATTGGTGGCCCAAGGGTATAATCAAGAGGAAGGAATTGATTTTGAAGAAATTTTCGCTCCGGTTGCAAGGTTAGAAGCTATTCGTTTATTACTTGCTTATGCGTGTTCGCTGAATTTTCAGTTGTACCATATGAATGTTAAGAGTGCATTCCTAAATGGCTACATCAATGAAGAAGTTTACATTAAGAAACCCCCTGGCTTCGAGGACTTCAAGAATCCGTCACATGTCTTTAAGTTGAGAAAAGCTCTTTATGGCTTAAAGCAGATACCAAGGGCGTGGTATGATCGACTCAACAACTTTTTATGCGAAAAGGGATTTGAAAAGGGTAAAGTTGACAAGATCTTGTTCATTAAACGAACCAAGGACAACACTTTATTAGTCCAAGTCTACGTTGACGACATCATATTTGGATCAACCAACAAAAATCTGTGTGAAGAATTCTCGTTGGTGATGCAAGGAGAGTTCGAGATGTCTATGATGGGAAAAATGAATTATTTACTTGGATTAAAAAATAAAGAAAATGAAGGATGGCATCTTCATCAACCAAGCCAAGTATTTCAAAGAGCTGTTGAAGATATTCAACATGGATAGTCGTAAAGCGATGTCTACTCCAATGGGATTCGAAACTTATGTTGATCAAGACGAATTAGGAATTTCAGTTGATATCACAAAGTACCGAGGTATGATTGGTTCTCTATTATATTTGATGGCAAGCCATCTTGACATTATATTCAGTGTGTGTTTATGTGCACGGTTTCAAGCAAATCCAAAGGAATCACAACTCACTGCTGTAAAGAGGATCATGAGGTATCTCAAAGGAACAATCAATGTTGGATTATGGTATCCAAATTGTAGTATCTGTAACTTAGTAGGTTATTTTGACTCGGATTATGGAGGTTGTAATACAGATCGCAAGAGCACGAGTGGAACATGTCATATTCTTGGAAATGCATTAGTTTCTTGGTCCTGTAAGAAGCAAGTGTGTGTTGCCCTTAGCACAGCTGAAGCAGAATTCATTACGGCAGAAAGTTGTTGTACTCAGATTCTATGGCTCAAACAACAATTACATGAGTATGGATTAAATCTCGGATGCGTTCCTCTAAGGTGTGACAATACAAGTGCAATCAACATTATAAAAAATCATGTCGTGCATTCAAGAACAAAACATATTGATATCCGACATCACTTCCTACGAGATCATATGCTACAAAATGACGTTGAAGTTACCTTCGTAGATACTCATAATCAATTGGAAGACATATTCACAAAACCTCTTTCAAGAGAATCATTTTACAAGATCCGAAGGGAGCTTGGAATCCTAGACGAAGGTGATGTATAAATCTTCAACATTAATTCATTATTTTTCCTAAAATAATGCTAAGGTACTCTTTACTATATGGTTTATATTCAAAATGACAATTTTCACTTTTTTTTTTCATTTTTACTTGAGGTAAATCCATTTATTTTAACTTTCTTGACTTTTCAATATGTGCATTATACTTTATAATAACTTGTTAAAATAATTTTTTTTGGAAATCTCATGGTGGTTAAAAGAAAATGAGTTGTTGTTTTTTGCATACTGTAACCGGTTACCTAAAGTGAGTAACTGATTACCACTATTTCGTTTTCAATTATGTTGGCCTTTTGAGATATGGTAACCAATTGCCCACTCTTGGTAACCGGTTACTCCTGAACATTTTTCAATTTTTTAAAAAAACCAGAATTGTAATAGTCACTTAATTTTTTTCTTTCTTTCCCACTTCCATAAGCACTTATTCAGTCACTTAAAGGCATTCTTACCTTTTCTACTCATTCTCTTCACTCTTCAATTTTCTCTCCTTCTCATTCAAGATTGAGTTAAAGCTCTTAAAAATCCATTAACTCACCTTACTCCTTAAATACCTCACCAATATTCTTCTCTACTCACCCAAATCTAAATTTCACTCTTCTCTGTCATAAACCCTAAAAAGCTTTAGAAATCACCAACGGCTCCAAAATTGCAAGATAAAGGGAAAAAGAAATTAGGAGAAAGCTTAGAACCCACAGAAGTAGAACCACAACAAACTGTCAAGGCGAGGTGGCTTAACTTCAACATTCAGAACCGACCTCTTATGCCAGTGAAATATGTGAGTTTGATTTCCTTCCCTGCTCATAGTTTTAACTTTCCGGAACTGCTGAAAAATCAAGGTGTTGATAAACTTGTTAGAAACATTGGACCAATTTATCCGGATTTAGTGAAGGAATTTTACTCTACTCTTGTGGTTGGATATGATGATTTTGGAGATGTTACCCTACAATCAACTGTTAAGGGTGAATCAATTACTATAACTATAGAAGAATTGGGAAAACATTTAGGGATTCCTTATGAAGGGGCTAATATCAAAACTGGTTTTCAATTAGAAGAGGAACCTTGGAATAATTTTTCAAGCATGAACTATTATATCGATATTTCCTGAATTACACAAGAAGAGTTAATGAGTAGGCAGAACCCTGAATCTTCTCGTGTGATTAAGCTAGCCAAGAATCTCACTGTTAGTGACTAGAGGCTTCACTATAGTCTTGCATATATATTGGTTCCAAAGCATTCTAATCACTCTCAGGTGAGTGATATGGAGATGCAACTGTTGTTTGCCATAAAAACAAACTTGCAGGTGAATTGGGCGTATGTTATCATGAAACATATAGGACACCTCAAAACTTTAACTAGAGGACTTTCTTACAGACAAATTATTTCTATCATTTTAGAGGCAAGTTCTATTCAGCTTCAACGGGAACCACAGACAATGATGACTTCAAAGGTCAATTAAATTAACGTTACAACAGCTACCAAGAACACAAGAATTATTCAAAATGATAAAAAAGGGTATGTGTACAAGGATGATACTTCTTCTGCTACTGATGTTCCAACTCCTGAAGAGGGTTACTCGAATGAACTCATCTATAAAAGGATTGTATCACTTGACAACAAGGTGGATCTTCACATTCAGGAACATCGAAAAGGTATGGCTTTAATGAGAAAAATGTTCAAATCCATAGCTTTGCAGTAACTTGCAGCTATCCGGAAAGAAGAAGAAGAAAAGGGAAGTGAAGATGAAGAAGATGAAGATGAAGAGGACGCTATGTCTGAAAGTGAATGATTAACTTTCTGTTTATGTTATGTGTTCTTAAACTTTATGTTTGTATAGTGTAAACAAGTATAATGTTTCATTCCGTTTTACATATGTGTGTTTCGTAACAAAGTGTTGTTTAAATGTTTGTGATGTATTTTTGTTTTGTATTGTGTTGTTTTACATGTTTATGTTTAGTCTGCCCTTTTTTGTGTGTTGCTTTTCCCATCCTTTTTGTTGTTGACAAAGGGAGAGAAGAAATGCATATGCGTTCTTGCTTGTTCTTGCTTTCTAACAATTTTGCAGAAAAATCTCAAAGACTCTCTTAAATCAATGATTAAGGGGGAGCATTATTCGAGGGGGAGAAATAGCGCATTTGTTTGAAAATCCGATGGAAAATGAACTTTCATGCAGAGGTTGTCATCATAAAAAAGGGGGAGACTGTGAAGGCAAAGCTTCTCAGGCGATTTTGATGACGACACATTCCACAACATTCAAGGATGGTTTAAAAGCTATCAAGCAAATCAAGTTTGAAGCAACTCAATTTCATATCATTATGTCAAAGCTTGATCAAGAATGGAAACAAGTTCTACACAAAGGAAGGTATAACATTTAAGCTACTATATACCTTAAACAAGTGTTCAACTTCATCTCTCCTTCTTGCATTTCATGTTAAAACCTTTTTAAAACTTTTCTATGCACTTCTGCCTCTTTTTCAAAACTTTTTTTTCTGAAAAATTGAACAGAGTAACCGGTTACTCAAACCTGGTAACCGATTACCATTTGTAATCATTCCAATTTTTTAGTTCGTTGAGGCTGGTAACCGGTTACCCACTTATGGTAACCGATTACCACTAGCGTTGCAAGCCAGAAAGTTGCATCTTTTGGCATAAAATTATTTTCATTCTTCTTCTTGAATCATGACATCTCTTGCCCATTATGTCTCTTCTGGAAAGGTGCTTAAAGGTATATATATACCTCTAAACTCATATTTTAAATTCAACCTTCTTGCAAAAATTTCAAATATATTTTTCATCTCTCATTCTCAAATTTTCACAAGTGTTAAAATTCTGATTTTTCAAGAGTGAAACCTGCATACTTCAACTTTCATAAATTCATCATAGTTTCACTAGTTTACCTCTTTAACACTTGTTAAGATATATAAGATTTAAAATATCAAGAGGAAGATTGATCGAAAGATTGATATTTTGAAGACAATTGCAAAACTACTCAAAACAGATTTTATTCATTTACTCTTTGATTACATACTTAGTGTTCCAGGATTGTTGGAATTAAGTTTGTAAGAATGTTACCTTGCTATTGATCAATGCATCTTTATGCACATTCTCCTATATTTTTACTTAGGCATTTATTTACTTTATTTTGATTATTCTTATGTTTTATTATGTTTTTATATTTTATTTTATTTTTGGTTTAATTTGATTTTTGCACTTTATTTTTCAGCTTTAGCAGTCTGCGCAGAAACAATTATAACTGGAGTTCCGGGAATCCGTTTAAGACGTTCTAATAATCGCCGGAAAGCTAAGAGAGAGAGCTACGACTTTTGTGTTGGAGTCGGAGTCAGATTCGGAGCATATTTTCCCAAATATTCATTGAAGTTACAGCATTAGGAATTTGTTTTTAGTTTTGAGTCATATATTTGGCCTGGGTTATGTTTTCGACCCAGTTGGGTTATGAATTTCGTTTATAAGGAACCTTGTTTTTACTGTTCATCATTATTCACTATTCAAGAAAAAATTGATGCTTGAGAGAACAATGGAGAACTAATCACTTTGGAGTCGATCTACCGTAATTCATGTTCCAACACTTGAGATTGTTATAATGTTATTATTTGTTTAATTCCGTTCAATGATTTTATACTCTTGTATGCTTAATTCAATTGTATGAAATATATTGTTTCAATTTGGTTGATTGTATGATCCTAACATAGACACTTTTACGTTTGCTTAATTCGTTTTTGTGTCTGAATAATCATGTTTGCTTAATTCATGAAGTTTTTTACCGTTTGCTTAATTCGGACAATATGATCATATATCTTGCAAACCTCTTCACGCTTGTCATTGAGTTTGTATCCAGATAGGAGCGAACGCTTGGAATATTAAAATTATAACAATCGATGATAGTAGGAACCGAATCGGTAGATTTACTTATTTCATAATCACTTTTTTCACAACAGCTTATTTTAATAATTACTTTTGTTAATTACTATTTCTCAATCAAAACCGACCCCCCCCCATATTTCGTTACTGTAATTGGTTATTCCTACAAGAATCCTTGAGAACGATATTCCGAGTTACTGTCGTTGTACTGCATTTTTACAAAAACACTCGTTTTGACCCGCGCGCGACAGCGGATCAAATTGGCGCCGTTTCCAGGGATTCTTGTCGTTATTAATCAATATTAGAGTCATAGGTTTAGTGTTGTTACGCTTAGGCCCTAGGTTCCCCTCGTTTCTGGCCTTCTCGCGTTTAGAGTCGAAAAAATCGGTTTTTGGAAAAATTGCATCCGAATCGAAATCTGTTCCGGGCATTTAATGCGAAAAAATTCTCTGTTCATTTATCCCATACTACAAATTAGTTACAAGAAAATCGTTTCAAATTCCCAAATTCATCATTTTTCTATTTTTAATGAATTTTTTACTGTTTCCATAGAGTCGGAAAAAATCGAAAAAATTCTCATAATTGTTATTTTGCTTAATTAGCTTAATTCTGGTGTTATTTATTTTTCTGAAGTTATTTTGATCAATTCCCTTCTTTGTGTTTGTTTTTGACTTTTAGGGACATTGTTGGCATTTTGAATTTTGTTGCTGCATTGTTGTGCATTAGTCCTGACAACTAGGTCATCTTGTTTTGATATTGTTGCTTTTGATCCTGAAGTAGAAAGAACTTTGCACACATGACGTAGAGCAATCCAGGTTTCCACTAGTTCACCACCCACCATTGACACTGAACTTAATTTTGAAATGGCTGATAATAGAACCTTAAGGCAATTAGCTGCTCCTTATGTGAATTATAACGGTTTGTGTATTGAGTATGCTATTGATCCTGTTCCTTTTGAATTAAAATCGGGTTTAATATACTTGTTACCCAAGTTTAGTGGTCTTGCAGGTGAAGATCCTCACAAACATTTGAAAGAATTTCAAGTGGTGTGTTCTACGCCATTGAAGCCTGAAGGGATCACTGAAGACCACATCAAACTTCGAGCTTTTCCTTTTTCATTGCAGGGTGCAACAAAGGATTGGATATATTCCCTCGAGCCAAATTCAATTGCAAACTAGAATGCTCTGAAAAAAGTGTTCCTAGAGAGATACTTTCCTGCCTCCAGAGCGGCCTCGATAAGAAAAGAGATTTGTGGTATTAGACAGGGTAATGAGTCTTTGACCGAGTATTGGAAGTGATTCAAACATTTGGTATCCAGCTTCCCTCAGCACCAGATCACCGAGCAACTACTCATCCAGTACTTTTATGAGGGGTTGTTACCGATGGATAGGAACATTCTTGATGCTGCTAGCGGTGGAGCACTTGTTGATAAGACTTTAGCTGCTGCCAAGGCTCTAATTGAGAACATGTCACTTAATTCCCAGCAGTTCACAACAAGAAACAATTTTGTTCAAATAAAGGGTGTGAATAAGATTCACGTCTCTTCTCATGTTGCTCATTCCGATAAAGCCTTCGAAAATAAAATGTCTGAGCTGAAGGACTTAGTACAACAGCTGATAGTCGTAGGTAAGGCTCAAGCAGCCCATCAAACCCAACCACCAAGGTTATGTGGTATTTGTACTTCTTCTAATCATCCTACTGATACATGTCCTATTCTGCAAGATGATAAGCCTACTGAATTACCCCAAGATTATGCTGCAGCCATTTACAATCAAAGTAACAACCAGAACCGGTACAACATTCCTGACCTATCCACTAATAAGTACCACCCGAATTGGAGGAGCCATCCCAACCTCCGATATGGAAACCCACAAACCAGCCAACAACATAACCTACCTCAAGCGGCTGGCCCTGCACCTTCCGGACCTTCTTTAGAGGAAATTGTTAAACAAATGGCCGTCAATAACCTCCAGTTCCAACAAAGGACCGATGCTAGCATTCAGACCTTGCACACGCAGATGGGACAACTTGCTACTCAAATAAATAACATGCAAGCCCAAGGGTCGAACCAACTTCCAGCCCAAACAGTTGTCAATCCAAATGGTCCTAATGCTAATGTGAGTGCAATTTCTTTGAGATCCAGAAAAGTTACAGAACTAGCCCCTGAAAAATAAAAAAATCATTGAGGTAACTTCTGAACTTCCTACTTCTGAACCTCACCTAGCTGAACTTTCTTCCCCTTCTTCTGTTGTGGTTGAAACTAAAAAAAATAAAGAAAAAGAGTATGTACCACCAATCCTCTTCCCACATAGAGTTCTGAAAATAAGAGAATTGAGGAGGGAGACAAAGAAAGCGAGATATTAGATGTTTTCCGAAAAGTTACGGTAAACATTCTATTACTTGATGTGATTAAGCAGGTTCCTAAGTATGCGAAGTTTCTGAAGGATTTGTGCACCAACAAGAGGAGAATGAAGGGAAGTGAAAGAGTAAATTTGGGAAGAAATATTTCTTCTTTTATTCAGCCCAAGCCATCTGGAAAATTTACAGGCGAAGAAAATGTTTAAGCCCCCCTCACTACTCCGGTCTTGCCGCAAAAGTGCAAAGACCCGAGAACTTTTGCTATTCCTTGTACCATCGGGAATAGTAAATTCGATGTCTGCATGCTTGATTTAGGAGCGAGCATTAATGTTATGCCTACTTCTATTTATAATAACCTTTGTCTTAGTCCTTTGCAGCCTACAGGTTTAATCATTCTGTTGGCGAACAGGAGCAACACTCGCTCTGCCGGCGTAATCGAAGATGTCCTTGTTCAAGTTAACGATTTGATTTTTCCTGCAGATTTTTACATTCTTGACATGGAAGGAGAAACAAAGTCCAGCAAAGCTCCCATCATTTTAGGAAGACCGTTCATGAAAACGGAAAAAAACGAAAATTGATGTTGGTGATGGAAGCATGTCCATGGAGTTTGGTGACTGTTGCAAAATTCAACATTTTTGATGCCATGAAACATCCTTTGGAGGAGCACTCCGTTTTTCGTATTGAGCTGATTTCTGAACTAGTTAATGATACTTGTTCTGAATTATTTTCTCTTGATTTTCCATCTTTATCTGGTTTTGATGATGTTTATTCATGTTCGGATTGTACTGACACTAACCTTTGTATTGTGTGTGCTAAGATTGATGCTGCCTTGCAGGCTGATATATTTCCTACAGGTGAAGCTGTAGCCGATGAAGTTGTTTTTATAGTTGATGCTCTTGACATCCCGGCTGCCCCCAAACACTCCATTCATCGAGCAGCCCCCGTCCTTAGAGCTAAAAGAGCTCCCTGAGAACCTGAAATATGCTTACTTGGAGAGTAACGAAAAACTCCCAGTTATTATTTCTTCTAACCTTGAATTTGATCAAGAAAACAAGCTTTTGCAGGTTTTGATGAAGCACAAGAAGGCAATCGGGTGGACATTAGCCGACCTTCCAGGAATTAGTCCTTCCATGTGTATGCACAGGATTTTACTTGAGGATGGTGCAAAAACAGTGAGGCAACCCCAAAGGAGGCTTAATCCTTTGATTCTCGATGTTGTGAAGAAAGAGGTAACCAAACTCTTGCAAGCAGGTATCATTTATCCTATCTCTGACAGTAAGTGGGTAAGCCCAGTCCAGGTTGTACCTAAGAAATCTGGACTTACAGTGGTCAAAAATGAAAAGAATGAACTTGTTCCCACTAGAGTACAAAATAGCTGGAGAGTTTGTATCGATTACAGGAGACTGAACCAGGCTACTAGAAAGGATCACTTTCCTTTACCGTTCATCGACCAAATGCTTGAACGGCTAGCTGGTAAATCACATTATTGATTTCTTGATGGCTTTTCAGGTTACTTTCAGATTCATATTGCACCTGAAGATCAAGAGAAGAGAACTTTTACTTGTCCCTTCGGTACCTTTGCCTATAGGCGGATGCCTTTTGGTCTTTGCAATGCTCCTGGCACTTTCCAGCGTTGCATGCTTAGTATCTTTGCTGATTTTATTAAAAATTGCATGGAAGTCTTTATGGACGATTTCACTGTCTATGGTTCCTCTTTTGATGCATGCTTGAGCAGTTTAAGCTTGATTTTAGAAAGATGCATCGAAACTAACCTTTTTTTAAATTATGAAAAATTCCATTTTATGGTTGAGCAGGGAATTGTTCTTGGTCACATAATTTCTGAAAAAGGAATTTCTGTTTACCCTGCTAAGATAGATGTGATTTCTACACTACCTTACCCATCTTGCATTCGCAAGATTAATTCTTTTCTTGTTCATGCAGGTTTTTGCAGGCGCTTCATTAAAGATTTCAGCAAGATAGCTCTTCCGCTATCAAACTTGTTGAAGAACGACGTCACTTTCCACTTCGATGACAAATGCAAACAAGCGTTTGACTTCTTGAAGAAAGCATTGACCTCCGCTCCCATAATCCAGCCCCCTGACTGGACCCTCCCTTTTGAGCTTATGTGTGACACTTTGAATTATGCTGTTGGGGTTGTCCTTGCACAAAGAGTTGAGAAGGCTGCCCATGTTATTTACTATGCTTCTAGGACTTTAGATTCTGCACATTCAAATTACACTACCACTGGAAAAGAACTTCTAGCTATTGTTTTTGCTCTTGATAAATTCAGATCTTATTTGCTAGGTTCCAAGGTTTTTGTTTTTACTGACCATGCAGCTTTAAAGTACCTGTTGAAGAAGCCGGATGCAAAACCGATATTGATTCGGTGGATGTTGTTGCTCCAAGAGTTTAATGTAGAAATTAAAGACAAAAGTGGAGCTGAGAACTTAGTGGTTGACCACTTGAGCAGGATAGATAGAGATGAAGATCCTTTTCCCATTCAAGATGACTTTCCTGATGAGCATCTTTTTCTTTTGCATGGGATTACACCTTGGTTTGCTGACATTGTTAATTTTCTTGTTGCAGGTGTTTTTCCTGCAGGTGCATCTAGATCACGGATTGATAAACTCAAGAGTGATGCCAAATATTATGTTTGGGATGATCCATACCTTTGGAAGTTTGGTAGTGATTAGGTGATTAGAAGATGTGTTCCCGACTATGAGATTGAATCCATTTTAAAATTTTCTCATGCATCTCAAGTCGGAGGACACTTTGGCCCTCAAAGAACTGCAAAAAAAGTCCTTGACTCAGGTTTCTATTGGCCAACTATTTTTAAGGATACTTATGAGACGTACCGTACTTGTAAAGAGTGCCAGATTGCAGGTACAAACATCACTCGCAAGAGTGAAATGCCTCAGCAGTCTATGCTTTTCTGTGAGGTATTTAATGTATGGGGAATAGACTTCATGGGTCCCTTTCCTGTATCATTTGGTTTCCTTTACATTTTACTTGTTGTTGATTATGTTTCAAAGTGGGTGGAAGCTATCCTCACTAGGACTAATGATTCTAGAGTTGTTGCAGATTTTGTCAGGTCTAATATCTTTTGCAGGTTTGGAATAACGCGAGTTATCATCAGTGACCAAGGCACTCATTTCTGTAATCGCACCATGGAATCCTTGCTCCGGAAGTATGGAGTTGCGCACAGAGTCTCTACTGCATATCACCTACAAACTAATGGGCAAGCTGAGATCTCAAATAGGGAAATCAAACAAGTTTTAGAGAAAATGGTGCAACTGAACAGGAAGGACTGGATCCATCGCCTAGAAGACGCACTTTGGGCTCAAAGAACAGCTTTCAAGACACCCATGGGGATGTCTCCTTATCGACTTGTTTTTGGTAAGGCATGTCATCTTCCTGTTGAGATAGAACATCGTGCCTATTGGGCAGTGAAAAGTTATAATTTGGAGATGCAACAAGCAGGTATTGAAAGAAAACTCCAATTACAACAGCTGGAAGAGCTTAGACTAGAGGCTTATGAAAGCTCTAGGATTTATAAAGAAAAAACTAAGCACTTCCATGATAAAATGATTTCTAGAAAGGAATTTTCTGTGGGCCAACAGGTTTTATTGTTTAATTCCCGCCTTAAGCTTATGGCTGGGAAACTTTGATCCAAATGGATTGGCCCCTTTGTTGTTACTGATGTTTCCCCTCATGGTGCAGTAGAAATTAAAAGTGCAGGTACTGATAAAGTTTTTAAGGTTAACGGGCAGCGTCTGAAGTTATTCTATGAAAGTTCGGGGCCTGAAGATGTCGGTATAGAGGAGATTTCTTTGGAAGGAAGATTATCCACTTCAATCCTATATTTGGGTAAAATTCATTTTTGAAATTTACCGCTCCAAGTTTCAGTTAAAATTTCGGTTTAAAGCTAGAAGACTAATCGCTCCAAGTTTCTATTTGGAAGGAAGATTATCCACTTCAATCCTCTATCTGGAAGGAGGACTCAACGCCTATCTCTGTGTCTAGTATTTGGTTAGAAGTTCACTATAAAATTCATTTTCCTTGTAAAAAGGATTTCGAGAGTTTAAACTACTAAAAGTTCTTAAGTTTATTGGATAATTTCAAGATCAAATCTTCAGGGCATGACTAAGTTGATTTTCTTACCAAACCTGTATAATTCTTGATTTTTTTCTCTCTTTCCATTGTTAGACGATAGGTTTCGATCTAGAGGAGGGATGAATAGATCACAAATAAAAAATTAAACTTTATGCAAAAATGGTTTTCAAAATTTTTATGCCACAACGAAAACAATCCGAGTTGAATCGTCTAACGAAACCTCTATCGAAAAGCTCGGATATGCGTAAAGGTACACAAACAAATGATAATGAACACAAATTATTCAAAAAGAATCAATCACAAACAAGTAAATTCTAAGATATATATAGTGCTTATTCCCAATTATGAAAAAAAAACACAAACACAATAATGAAATTTATCGAACACCTTGTGTGCAGCCGATATCGTTTCGAAATTTACTTTGTTTTGTTGATCTTAAAACCAATCAAAATCAACCAGATTATGATTTTATCAATAAAGCTTAATTCAAAAATGTGATAATAAATAACCCAAACAAATTGATCAAACAAACAATGAAGCCAATAATTTACAAACACAAAAATTAAGAGAGAGAAAGAAAGAGAGAGAGAGAGAGAGAGAGAGAGAGAGAGAGAGAGAGAGAGAGAGAGAGAGAGAGAGAGAGAGAGAGAGAGAGAGAGAGAGAGAGAGAGAGAGAGAGAGAGAGAGAGAGAGAGAGAGAGAGAGACAGAGAGAGAGAGACAGAGAGAGAGAGAGAGACAGAGAGAGAATGATTTGTTTAGGCAGTTCCCTAATCAGCATCGATATGGGTACGTCTGCCCTCAATTCGAATTCAATTGATATAGTTACAATTAACCTTACTTTGCAAAAAGTGTATATACAAGAGATGAAGAACTCTAACCCTACAAATCCTATGGTTTATTGTTGATTCTACCACCTCCAAAACCTTGATCAATGGTTGATTAAGTCACCAACAATGTTTATTCAATTCACCAATTCTTGCTACTTCCTTGCAAGGTACCTCTTGTCCCAAAGCTTTTAAACATCGAACTATTCCCAAACGCATACTTGCTAAAACCCAAGATTTACCAAGATGACCCACTGTCTCACGTTACTCCCATGCAAGGCACCCCTTGTCCCAAGGATTTCACTCATCAGATCTGAATTGCATAATCTTGTCCAAAACCTTTAAATCCTCAATGATCTTGAAGGAAAATCCCAGCTCGACTTTCTTATTTGAAACACTTAAAGAACTCAACCCAATATTCTTAGTACAATAACCTAATTAGAGATTATCAACCCTAATCTATATGGTCACCCAATCAAAAAATGATTATGTGTAGTTTAATTGTATGTATGCATAGAAGAGAGGTTGAAGATGATGATATGCTTTGTAATTCTGATTCATGTAGGTTTTACTCTAGAACCTTACTCGATATGATGCATGTATTTGTGTGTGTGTGTGTGTGTGTGTGTGTGTGTAAGATGTGAAGCGAAGATCATGCAAAAAGAAATGAAATGAATGCAAAATTCAAATTTTTAGGTCAATAGGTCGACCTATGAAAGTAATGTGTCGATCTATATAGGTCTTAGGTTGACCTATAAGAGGCGACACATGGACAATGGGTACAACCTTCATTATTGAGGCATGTGTGTTGAATTGAGTTAGTTGTGTGTAAACCTAAGTGAGTTGTGTGTCGACCTATGCTGGAGCAAAAGCTTCTATAGGTTGACCTAATATCGTATGTGTTGACCTATGCAATGTGTTTCATACAAGAAACTTAATTTTTGATGCATGTTGTCACTACTGCGAAAATCGAGGACCGGCAATGACAGAAGAGTCGCCACCGTGCGTTATTTATCCCAAGAGAGGGAAAGGAAATGCTCAGAGAAAACCTAACAAAAAGAGGGATAAGATCGGTCATCGCAACCAAATCTCGGGTTCGGGAGTCAGTTACGCAAGGGGAAGGTATTAGCACCCCTCACGTCCGTCGTACTCGACGGGATCCACGCTTGTTGTCTAGCCTATGGGTGAAAACAAACTATCTACGGCAGCTAATGCTAAACGGAAGGAACTGAAAAGAACAGAAAGAACTAAAAGGAATGAAAGAACTGACTCGATAGAGCGTCGCCGCTCTATGCTTACGTATTCCCTCGTGCAATGGGAAAGTCAGAGTCAACATAGTTGGGAAACTACGGGGGGATTGCTCACCAAGACATCGCGTCTTGTGCCTACGTATTCTCATCTGACATGAGAAATCAGAGCAAAACGTAGTTCAGGCTAACTACGGGTAAACAGGGTGTTCTCGATCATGCGGGGTGAGAGAAAAGATTGACGATACTAGCGTACGCATTCTAGCAGTTAGGTGTATTGCTGCTCGACCATTGGAGACTTAGGCTTTACCTGTTTGCGATAGAACGGACGTAGTATGTCATTGGTTAAAAGGCATGGGAACCTACGGTTTCTAGAACTACGGTCTGGTCTCAATTGCGCTAGGGCAAGAGAAAGGGAAGATTAGTCGTCAGCAGGGGAAGTCTCGATCGCACGGAAGCGAGAGAACAGAGAAGTTAGTTATTAGTGTGCTCGCTAGGATATCGCATCCTACGCCTACATATTCTCGTCTGGTAGGAGAAATCAGAGCAGCTGTAGTTCAGCTAACTACGGAAAAGGGTCTCGATTGCACGGAAGCGGGAGAAAAGGGAGTCTCGATTGCACGGAGGCAAGAGAGGGGATCTCAATTGCCAGGACGCGAGAGAAAAAGTTTCGATCGCACAGGGGCGAGGGAAAAGAGGAAGCAGGCCTAACACGCCTAAACGGGAAGGAACTCGGGACACACACGCAAGAACCTAAGGCGTAGGAGCGAATCCGTCGTATATCATCCAAAGGGTGCTATACTAAACACTCTAGGCCATTAAGGGGAAACCCCTCAATCACCATTTCCTACGTATCTATAGCTTAAAACTCACAACGCTCGGTGGTTGATTAAAAGACTTGAATTAGATAGATGTTACCGAACGGAGTGGTTCCGTTGACCCTTGACATTGTGCGCAAGCTCTATTCCAATCTTCTCCTCTTTTGGTCCTTGATGATGCTTTGAATCGGGACCAATGTGACACTAAACCATCATAGCTCGACTTATAAGGGAAGTCAAGCTTTAAGAGGTTGCGTATCAATTCTCGTGCTATGGAAAGATAGAGAAACGATATTGAGGATCGTTCTCCAATTGAATCATGTCGCACGGACCAAAACAGTGGGATCTCGTCTTACAAGACTTCATCAATCACAGAAAGTCAAATAAAATCGAAAGATGAAAAGAAATGAGGAGAGGAAAAAAAGGTGGTCTTATATCCTACATTATCCATCAACAAATTGATTAATAACGAATTACGGAGGTCTCATCATCGACCAAAAAGGATGTAATGGGGCAAAATGCCCAATAACAAATCTGAAATGGAATTAACTCTAAAAAAAAATAAAGTACTATAAACTTCTATACAAAAACATAAAACTCCTAAAATAAAATTTAATATAATATACACAAAGTTTTAAAATATAATATATATATATAAAAAAAATCTAAATAGAAAAAAAATTTTAACTTCTAAATAAAAATATAAAAACAGTATAATATGTAATAATTAATAATAATATACATAATTAATATATAAAAAATAAGGTTTTTTTTTAAAAACAACATAAAACAGGGGAGGGGGTTTAACATTTGATCATGGGCTGCATTAGCCCACTCACACGGACTACCCTAAGTGGAAAAACAAACATCAATAAAAATGAAATAATAATAAAAAAAACAAAATCAAAAAAGCGAAAATGCAGATCGTCTTCTTCACACGCTCAAAACCAATTCTCTCCGCCTTCGCTCTCGTATCCATGTTCTCACTCTCAGCTTCATTACTTTCTTCGATTCCTGTTTCTTTCTCTCCATCTCGTTCTACTTCTGTTTTAGGTTAGGAAGAAAGTTTGAGGATGTTAACGATGGTGAATCTGGGTTTTCTTGTTCGATTTTCTGCAGGTCGAAGATGAATGTTGATAGGAAGGTTTGTGTGTTGTTGGCTGTGTCGGTTTGATGAGATTGGGGGTGAGTTACGGAGGGTGTTGCGATGTGAGGATGGTGATGGGATTTTGTCACAGAGAAGAACGGATTAGCGGAGGCGTCGATGAGTGAAGACAGTGGTGTCGGCGATGAAAAATGGGGGGTTTTGGTATTAGACGGAAATCTGGGTTTGGTTGAGAGCTTGAAGGTTGTAGTTTGTTGAAGGTGAGATTTGGAGAGGTTGAAGTTGGGAAGTGTAGCGGTGGGATTCGACTACGGTTTAGGGGTATTTGCGGTGAGTTTTGGAAGTGGTTCGGTGGAGATGAATCTGGAGATTTTTTTTCGTCTGGGTTTGATGAAGCGTTGAGGGGTCTCCGGATGTGTTACAGTTGAGATTCGAAGTTTGATTTCGAAGGTTTGAAAGAGGATTTTTGGGAAGTCTGGGTCTGTTTTTGAGAAGACGGTTTGAAATGTTGAATTGGTTCGAAGAATGACAATGGAGGTTGTGAGTTTTGTTCTGAAAGAGAAGAAGATGGAGACAGGTTGTAGAAATTTCAAGAACAGTTGATGCGTTTGGTCTGGGTTTCGAAGCGTGTTATTGGATGTTGGATTTGCGGTCACGCTATGGGTTTTGCGTAAGTTTTCTGGGTTGATGTTGTTGTTTTTGGCAGTGAGGTGATTCGAGCAGGTTCCGACGAGATTGAAAGAGATTGATTTGCAATGGTGAGTGAACTAGTTGGATTCATGTTGCGTATGCGTGCGAAAATGTTTGTCTTAGTGTAGTGTTCTTGCAAGTTGAAGAGAGTTCATTATGATTGTTGGTTTGTGTGGAAATGGAGAAATGAAAATGGTTGTTCTGGATAAGAGTTGAGAAGATGAAGGTCTGGGATTTTGGTTATGGAGGTTGTAGGTGGGTGACGGAAACAGAAGGTGATTTAGTGAGGTTTCATGGTGGTTTGTGAAGTTTCTGCTATAGTTCGCGGTGGATTTGAGTAGAGGAAAAAACACAAACTCAGAAACAGTGATGATTATGGTTTCAAGAAAAGGTTGTGTGTTGTGTTTCAAACAGTTTGTTGAGAAGGATGGTAATGAAAATGGAGTTCATGATTTTTCTGGAAAAAATTTGTAGGAAGATATGAATGTGGATGAAGATTGATGAAGGTAAGGGTGGCTGCCGTTAGGGTTGTGATTTAGGGTTTGAAGGTTGCCCCCTTGGGAGAGACAATGAATAGTAGTATAAATACTACTAGGCTGACACATGGCGGGGATTGACAATTGGATTAGTGGACTAATTGTTGATTAATGATTAATAAAAAAAGTTAAACTAATAAATGTTGATAATACATTGAGTAAAACCTATAATTAAACAAAAAACTGTACAAAGAAAGAAAAAGGTGAAAAAACGTAAATAAAGAAAAAAGGGGGGACATGGGGTTTGAACCCCCATCCTTTAATATATCACACTCAAGTTCATCCGCTAGGGCAAGGATACATCCAATAACAAAATTGCTCAAATAACTATATATTGCATAAACGTTAAAATTAAGAAAAAAACGTAACACAAAATGGCAAGGGTGGGATTCAAACACCCATCCTTCACTATAACACTCACAAGTTCATCCACTGGGGCGGGGATACGTCCAATAACAAAACTGCTCAAATAAGTATATATTACATATGAAATATAAAAAACAGATTTAATTAAAATAAACTTACTTAAACTAATTAACAAATAAACAAATGATAAAAATTAATAAACATTCTATGCTAATACTATTTCTAATATAATAAATAATAATCATAATGATAATCTAACTAAATAAATAATAAAAGCAAATAATAATAATCTAATTGGTAAATAAAAACTACACTAAATTAAAAAAAAAACATAATCTTAATCTAATAATAAATAAAAAAAGACATAAATTCAATCCGGCTGACAACACGAGCAAAATGAGACCTAAATGATATGCAGATGAAAACGAAGCAAAAGCCAGTCAAAGGTAGAAAACAGGTGGGCAAATTTTAGGGTGTAACAACTGCCCCTATTCAATTGACTTGGACCAGAAGGGATGAAAAGCAGCCGCTTTCAGACGTTCATGGTAGAAGGTGATTGAATACAAAAGAACCCAGAAATTTGCCAACCGTAAAAAGAAACCTCTGACATCGCCGTCAGCCATCAACCAAGAAAAACATCTGACTTCGACGTCAGTCATCAATATCCAATTTGTAAAACATCTGACTTCGCCGTCAGAACTCCACATAAAATTCCTCTGACATTGCCATCAGACACCTGACCTCGTCGTCAGGCATACGCACTACATCTGTAAAAGCATCTGACATCACTGTCAGTCCTCTACCTCCAGTTGGTAAAGTAGCTAACATCGCCGTTAGACCTCTATTAAATAAAACAAACATCAAATCCAAAGATACGATCCTCTGACATCGCCTCCAGTCATTCAAAATAATCAATCGGTAAATCACACCTGACATCGCCGCCAGTCATTCACAAAAATAAAGCGTCTGACATCGCCGCTGGAAAACTAAGTCATCTGACATCGCCGCCAGAAACAAACATCCAACATCGCTGCTAGAGAACCAAATTACATGACATCGCCGCTAGAAAAACATCCAACCTCGTCGCTGGGAAAACAAAGATACCTGACATCGCCGCCAGAAAAACATCCAACCTCGCCACTGGGAAAACAAAATTACCTGACATCGCCGCCCGAGAAATATCCAACCTTGCCGTTGGGAAAATAAAATTACCTGACATCACCGCCAGAGAAATACAAACCTAGTAAGATAACCCTGACATCACCGTCATCAATCATAAATCCGACAAACATCTGACATCGCCGCCAACTAACTATAACTCTGAGAAACACCCGACATAACTGTCAAGTACCTGTGGGGATACAGAACTCTGACATCGCCGCCAGACAACCACACTGCTAATAAACCTCTGACATCGCCGCCAGACAAACATAAATCTGATAAGCATCTAACATCACCGTCAACTCTCAACATCGTCCAATAATGGACGGAGAGAAACATTATATCCAAATCTTGCATCGCCTAATGATAGACGAGAGGAACACCAAATCCAAATCTCGCATCGTCTAATGATAGACGAGAGGAACACCAAATCTAAATCTCGCATCGTCTAATGATAAACGAGAGGAACATCAAATCTAAATCTCGCATCCTCTAATGATAGACGAGAGGAACATCATATCCAAATCTCGCATCGTCTAATGATAGACGAGAGGAACACCAAATCCAAATCTCGCATCGTCTAATGATAGACGAGAGGAACACCAAATCTAAATCTCGCATCGTCTAATGATAGACAAGACGAACATCAAATCCAAATCTCGCATCGTCTAATGATAGACGAGAGGAACATCTGCTGGGGATGTCATCATCAGAGGATTGATGGACAAAGTACGACCGACGTATGATCTGGAATCCAAAAGTAAGCAAGCGGATGAGCTATCTGAACAAAGCTGTTGATATACCACTGTCTTGATTGAAGGGCGATTCAAGTTGCCACGGAAGGCTAACAAAAACTGGCTTATGCTTTGCATGCACATGTTTGAATTTTTGTGGCGTAATGCTCCATACGAAATAGAAATGCTACGCATTTGAGGATGAGATGCAAAGATGATGCAAATATGATAGTTATATGCAAAGATGCAGATGCAGGCTCGGGCTGCTGGGGAAAGCTAGATGTGGAAGAAACACTCCAGCAAAATAAATGCTGAAGAGGTGAAGCCAACTCCGCTGGGAATAACCGGATGTGCCAAGTATGATTGGACTCTCCTGGGGGTAGCTTACACATGCCAATGATGATTGGACTTTTGCTGAGGAAGACAGGTGAAGGGTTACGACTTCCCGACATTCATCTTGAACTTGAAGATTGACTACACCCGCTTGAATAACTCTGAGTAGCTATGAAAATATGGAGAGGAAAAGTTCCTTTATTTCTAAACTTGCCCCAGCCTGTGGGATATCTGTATAGATCTTCCTCGAAAGGAACCTGAAGTTTATGCACCCTGCTGGTTTGATAGGAATTGCCTCAGCATCATGAACCTCAGAGAGGTGCCTTCTGGGTAAGGATAATATCTGTGTTCTTAGGGTGACCTGCCCCAGCCTTGAAGTGATTTGCCCCTAATTGGATGATTTATGGAGAAGTGCCCCTAGCTGACTTCGAGAGATTTATCGAATCTCGACCTGATTGCCCCAGATTAACTGATCTTCGGATGGCTGACTCCCTTGATGATCATTTGATATGACTTGCCCCTGCTCAACAGAGTACTCAGATGCTCTGCATCTTATCTCGATTAAACTTTCCACTGTAGGAACTCTCCTGATGTCAAGTGCTTACTCATAAGTAAAAAAAATTGCTTTGCCAAGATAATATTAATGCAATGTATATGACAATTTTGAAATCCAATTCTGTTTACTGGAAAAAAATTGTGACATATAGTGAACGAACCACTTATCAGAATGTCAATATCAATACCCATAGGGTAAGAAAAATCCTTTTAGGAGTCAGCTTCGACGCGATCTTTACCGAAGTATGCTTTCGAAACAACTGGGCTTCAATTAGGACTTTCAAAGGTTGTAACATGGTAAGGTTCACGATTTGAAAGAAAGGATATAAGGCTCAAAGTTCTGTTTAACCCACCCATTCTCCTTGATATTCTCCAATCCTATATTCAGCTAATTCGACACTAGCGCTCACCTCTCAAAGGTTGAATGACAGGACTGATGGTTTAGGAAACCACAAGTTTTTTTTTGAGTGACAGTCACTCGCTTTGGTCTCTGGTGTCTGGGATCACACGACTTGTTCTTCGTCATTATTTTTTTTATTTCCCTATTTTTGCCTGGACTGACTCTTTTGAGTATATCTTCTCTCGAAGTCCAGCGAGATGCCCTAATTTTTGCCTAAGCCACTTGTTTTCAAGTTGTCGACTTAGTGGGCCTTTTATTTTTTCTTTTCCTTTTCAGAACAAATCGTGTGACATCGGCTTGTCTGACTTGTTGAAAGGGATTGTGATTGTCTCACTCTTCGGCTTTTTTAGGTACGACCTTTACAGGTGTGATTGATCCTCGAACGGGTACACTCCTTCTGCAATTTGGATGTTTAATCGAATTAACTAACACCTACCCTGCCCTAGGTTAAGATTGAGGGTTTTTCGTTTTTAGAAAGAAACTCCTACAACTAGGCTCGAAGGGGTTGACAAGGGATTAACATCCTTATATCTCTGGTGTTTAGGAATTTGAAACAATGCCTGTACATCATCAGCAGGTGTTTATTCAAAAGCATACAATCGGAAGTTCTGCGTCTTTCAATTTCGTCATCCTCCCACAAAGAATTCCGCTTAAACAAGCGTTTGACATCAATAAAAAAGCAATATTGAGTGAACACGAATGGATTTAATTAAAACATGCATATTCATTTCATTATCATTATCAATCCAAAACAGATAAGTTCTACAAATAATATTTTTCAAATAAGTTCGCACTTTAACAGAAAAGAAACTACAAATGCAAAGGAATAACATGATAAAAGATTGCAAGCTTCGGGGAACTGGGCTTTCATTCTTGATTTGCTGTTGAACCAACCATCTTCAGAATTGCTCATCGAAATCCGTCTGATAATCTTCTGAACACCTGCTCTCGGTGAATCCTTCCATAACATTAGCTGCCAAACCCACATGACTGGACGAAGGAAGATCGTTGATCTAAATATCCTGAGGCGTGATTGAAAACCTGTTGGAGTCCAGCAGAGTATGAACCTGGCTTCTAAGCACCTTAAAGTCTTCAGTTGAATGCCCTTGTGCCCCAACATGGTACTCATAGTGGGCGTTGACATCAGAATCTGACGGATGAGGAGGAATCTCTGGATCAATCTTCTTCGGCACTATCAATCCACCTCTGATCAAGTCTGGTAATATCTGACTGTACGACAACGGCAGCTGAGTGAAATGCCTCTTTGGCTTCCTCGGTCTTCGTCGAGCGTGCTGACGCGGATGATGACGGTATGAATGTTGCCTCTGTGGGGAAACAGATATCTGATACGCAGACCTAACAGGTTGCTGACTCTGAATACTCGAAACGTCTGAAAACTGAATCTGAGGTAATGGAGATTCCGGGATAGCATTAATTTCTTTCTCCCATTCCTCTTTAGAGCTGCCAACTGATTCGCTTTCATAAACAGAGCTATCTGAGATGTCTCGAATCTTTCCACTTTTAATTCCGCTCTCAATACGTTCTCCCGCTTTTACCAAGTCAGAAAAGTTCACTACCTTACTACCAACCATCCTATCAAAGTATGGACCTTGCAAGGTATCCACAAACAGGTCAACCAATTCTCTGTCCAGAAGTGGTGGTTGAACACGAGCAGCTAGCTCTCTCCATCTCTGCACATACGCTCTAAAAGATTCATTGTCTGCCTGAGATAGTTCTTGAAATTGCATGCGGCTGGGAGTCATGTCGAGATTGTAATTGTACTGCTTCACAAAGGCATTGGCTAAATCTAACCATGATATGATGCTACCATTTTCCAACTGCATATACCAACTCAACGACGCCCCACTTAGACTGTCTTGGAAACAGTGAATCATAAGCTTGTCATTATGGACATATGCGGTCATTCTCCTGCAAAACATCATCAAATGCTGCTTCGGACAACTATCTCCTTTGTACTTCTCAAAATTTGGCATCTTGAACTTCGGAGGCATCACAAGGCCTGGCACCAAACACATGCTTGAAGCATTCAGATCAAGAGTATCCTGACTCATCAGGGCGTCAAGCTTTTCTTCCAACAGCTGACATCTTCTCATAAACTCAACAGTCCGTGGGTTCTTAGGATTAATCTTCAGAACAGCCCTTTGAAAATCTAGTACAGGGAAAGTGAAATTCTGATAATCCGAGTCATGAAGAGAAGATGAATCCATATCTCTAACAATAGTATGCTCTCCAACAGGAAACTGCACAGGCTGAGCTTGAGCAACATTGTTCACCGGAGTCCTCTGAACATTGGCCTCTCCTCTGGTCATAGTTGTCATGGCTTCCATGAGCTGATCCAACTGATTCTTCATCATCTCAAACTCTACTCTTGTAACAACCAAATTCTGCTCTCCTGAGTCCATGATCCTTCTAGAAGCTAACTCAAATCCAATGCGAATGTCGGGAAATCAACTGCGGGATGGACAAAAGACGGGTAAGCTCTCTGTTCCGGACAAGGATGGACATGTAAACATGAGATGCATATGAAATGCAATGCAAATGCTTATGCAACAAACAAAGGATCAAAGATCCCACAATGCACTGAACAACTACTGCGCTGCTGGATGGACAAGTTCAAAAGTCCGCTCTGAAGAGAAAACCAAAATACCGGGTAAGTTGGAGGTCAAGTTTCCTGCATAACCCAATCCCTCTCACATGTATGGACCTAATCTGATAAGGTTCAGCATCCTATGTGATCGTCAGCGTCACAGACTTTCGAGAAACGATGATACGTTCACCATTTCTGGTTTGACATCATTGTCTCACGAAGCGGCCTCACTTAGCTGACTCCCAAGTGATCGGTCCCCAGAGTCGACAACCCTCAGATCCAAAATCCCTTCGAGCCCAAAGGTCCAGAAAGAAAATCATCAAAGAGAATCTCGTCTGAGCGCGAATTTCATGGCTAGCTGGTGCATGCAAGGCATACAGGCTCACCACTACTTTCCACTTCTAATGCTAAGTCTATATTCGAGCATGGGTCTGGCTTATCACTCAATAGATCAACCACCCAACAACAACAGATAATAATATAATGCAGAAAATGTAAATACATTAATATACAAAATATAACACACAAATATACACATCCAGAAACAAGCAAACAAGCGCTAGCATTGACTCGCATAGGGGATGTTCATGTCCTCAGCAGAGTCGCCAGTTGTCGCTACTGCGAAAATCGAGGGCCGACAATGACAGAAGAGTCGCCGCCGTGCGTTATTTATCCCAAGAGAGGGAAAGGAAACGCTCAGAGAAAACCTAACGAAAAGAGGGATAAGATCGGTCATCGCAACCAAATCTCGGGTTCGGGAGTCGGTTACGCAAGGGGAAGGTATTAGCACCCCTCACGTCCGTCGTACTCGACGGGATCCACACTTGTTGTCTAGCCTATGGGTGAAAACAAACTATCTACGACTGCTAATGCTAAACGGAAGGAAGTGAAAAGAACAGAAAGAACTGAAAGGAATGAAAGAACTGACTCGATAGAGCGTCGTCGCTCTATGCCTACGTATTCCCTCGTGCAATGGGAAAGTCAGAGTCAACGTAGTTCGGGAAACTACAGGGGGATTGCTCGCCAAGACATCACGTCTTGTGCCTACATATTCTCATCTGGCATGAGAAATCAGAGCAAAACGTAGTTCAGGCTAACTACGGGTAAACAGGGTGTTCTCGATCACGCGGGGTGAGAGAAAAGATTGACGATACTAGCGTACGCATTCTAGCAGTTAGGTGTATTGTTGCTCGACCATTGGAGACTTAGGCTTTACCTGTTTACGATAGAACGGACGTAGTATGTCATTGGTTAAAAGGTATGGGAACCCACGGGTTCTAGAACTACGGTCTGGTCTCAATTGCGCTAAGGCAAGAGAAAGGGAAGATTAGTCGTCAGCAGGGGAAGTCTCGATCGCACGGAAGCGAGAGAACAGAGAAGTTAGTTATTAGTGTGCTCGCTAGGATATCGCATCCTACGCCTACATATTCTCGTCTGGTATGAGAAATCATAGCAGCTGTAGTTCAGCTAACTACGGAAAAGGGTCTCGATCGCACGGAAGCGAGAGAAAAGGGAGTCTTGATTGCACGGAGGCAAGTGAGGGGATCTCAATCGCCAAGACGCGAGAGAAAAAGTTTCAATCGCACAGGGGCGAGGGAAAAGAGGAAGCAGGCCTAACACGCCTAAACGGGAAGGAACTCGGGACACACACGCAAGAACCTAAGGCGTAGGAGTGAATGCGCCGTATATCACCCAAAGGGTGCTATACTAAACACTCTAGGCCATTAAGGGGAAACCCCTCAATCACCATTTCCTACGTATCTATAGCTTAAAACTCACAACACTCGGCGGTTGATTAAAAGACTTGAATTAGATAGATGTTACCGAACAGAGTGGTTCCGTTGACCCTTGACATTGTGCGCAAGCTCCATTCCAATATTCTCCTCTTTTGGTCCTTGATGATGCTTTGAATCGGGACCAATGTGACGCTAAACCATCATAGCTCGACTTATAAGGGAAGTCAAGCTTTAAGAGGTTGCGTATCGATTTTCGTGCTATGGACAAGATAGAGAAACGATATTGAGGATCGTTCTCCAATTGAATCATGTCGCATGGACCAAAACAGTGGGATCTCGTCTTACAAGACTTCATCGATCACAGAAAGTCAAATAAAATCGAAAGATGAAAAGAAATGAGGAGAGGAAAAAAAGGTGGTCTTATATCCTACATTATCCATCAACAAATTGATTAATAACGAATTATGGAGTGTAGAAGCATGCTTCAGTCTCAAGTTTTAATGATGTCAACACTACTCAAGGTCATCTCTTGATTGCAAAAAGACAAGCCTTTCAAAGTTCTCAAGATCAAGTCAAGCTATCTTTCAAGTCAAGCTACATAAGGAACTATGATTCTTCAAGACTTGGACGCATTGCGGGTATATCAAATTCTACCCTTATAATTGATATACAAGTGTTCAAAAACATCAAGCATCTTAGCATAATACATGAGCATGTTTTTGAAACTTTAAAGTTGGTAGAACTTTTATTTTTAAAAGCATTTTTCTGAAAAATAGCAGTGTTAACCGATTAAACATATATGTTAACCGGTTAACCATTTCAAATTTTAAATAATCTGGGCTAACGTTCCAGTGTTAACTGTAACACGGTGGGAGAACTGACTTTAAACAATGTTGCGGATAGCAAGAGTCGCCACCGACTTTTATTTTATCCATAAGGAAAGGTTATAAAAGAACAGGAAAGACCTTAGAGAATATTTTGGGTCCGGGGGGTAGGTTATGAAAAGGGAAGGTGTTAGCACCCTTTTCATCCATGGTTATCCATGGGCTCTTAGGTACTTAAGCTCACTTTTGAATTGTTTCGAAAGTGTAGTGTGTGAATAGCAAAAAATTTCAGAATAGTTTAATAATAATCCGTGTATGGATGTGAAAAAAACTTGTTTGAAAATTTTGTTGGAAATTTGTTTAAGTGTGAAAAAGTTTTGAAGTGAGCAAGTATCTAGGAGTAGCCTACCCTAATGTTTTAAGGTCTTTCTTATTCTTTATCCTTTCCTTAGTAAGACTATCCCTACTATAATGGAGTAGGTAGTCCTTACTTTGGATGTTAAGGGACATGTGAGGGACAATTGGATTTTTGAAGGCCATGGTGGGGTGTAATAAGCAAACTGGAGGGACTATCATCATTTTTCGAAAGGGACTCGATTCGTAAAGGCAACCATAAGGGACTTTGATGATTTTTCCATTTGAGGGACTTGCTTTATACACCCCACTTAACCATTATTCGTAGGCAACTTGAGGGATATCCTTAGGAAGTGAGACGGCGATTAAAATCGACTTACGTGTGTGACGTGTTTATTTTAATTATCTTTATTTAAAAGTGATCTAAATTTATTTTAATATTACATACATGTTGTTACACTCCCTAATTACTAACCATAATAATAATTAAATAATTAAACAACTTTACATCCAAGAAACAATTACAAAATAATAAGCAAAATAATTAAATAGCAAAGATAAATAAAATATAAATAAGCAATAATAAATAATAAAGGGGGTTAGTAAGCGATATTTAACAAAATAATAAGCATGATTAGAATATAAATGGGTTAGTAAATAGGAATAAACAAAATTAATCCAAACATTATAATAATAAGAAATTAACAATTTTTTAATATAATCAACTAAAAAAACAAATATGAATAAACAATTGTTTTAATTTTAATATTTTAAAATGTTTTTTTAATTTTAATATTTTAAAAAAAATGTTTTTTATTTTATTTTAATATTATAAGAAAATGTTTTTAATTTTTATATTATAGAAAATGAACCAACTTAAATATTTTTAAAATTTTGATAAAGAAAGTAAAAAAAAATAAAAGGGTTGGGCCGGTCATTACCTCCGGACCCAACCCGGTGGAAGCAATTGTGATCAAAAGAGTCTTTTAGGGTTTTGAAGGTTTATGGACTATTGGCGCGGCGGCCAAACGGTTAGGCCTAACCTTCGGATGTGTGTAATGTGACAGAAATAATGGTGAAGTTTAAGATCATACAAACAGAGAATTAACTACAGAAATTAAAGCCATACAAGCAGGAATTTAAAAGACGGAACTCAAAGCGCGATTGTTAAGTTCGCGAGGTTACATGATAGGAGCAGATACAATATGATGATGAAAAATTTAATCAATGATAAACGAATTTAAAACAATCAGTTGAACAACAGAAAACAAGAGGCTGTTAGTAGGGTTAGGCATAAATACAATGGATAATGAGATAGTGCAGAAAAAGATGCAAATTTAGAGTTTTTATTGTTTTAAAAAAAAAAAAGATTTTAATTTAATTTATAAAAGAAAGAACAACGTTAGTTTTTAAAAAATACTTTAATTTTAACCTTAAAAAAAGGTTTTAATTTGTATTAAGAAAAAGTTTTAATTTTTATTTTAAACAAAGAGATTTTAAGTTATTTATTTTAAAAATAAAAAAAGGTCTTTATTTATTATTATAAAAAAAAGAAAAAAGTTTAATTTAATTAAAAGCTTTATTTTATTTTATTTTTAAATAAATATCCTAATAAGATTTAAAAATAATAAAATTAAAATATAATAAGAAAAAAATTGTAAAATAAAAAAAAAAAGAATAAAGAGGAATTGGGTCGGTGATCAACCCGGACCCAACCCCAATCGTGGCAATCAGCAATATTGAGACTTAGGGTTTGAGACCCCCAATCTCCTTTCGAATGGCGCCGATCCACTCTCTTCATCTCCTTTGCTTCGTTTTGCTGCGATCTGGTTCCCTAAAAACCTGAAAACACACAAACTTAAACCGTCAAATGTGAAAGGCGATGCACTCGTCGCTTACGTTTTTGAACGATGATGATTTTACGGTGAGTCTCTGAGGTTTCAATGGTCGGTGATGACTCCTTGTCTGAGGCCAGACGGTGATCGCCTTTGATTATCCGCCGTCGGTGAAGGCAGTCGCGGTGATCACGGGAGCTTTGCGCGAGGGTTTCGTTGTTCCTCTTCTTCTCTTCAATCGCGCGGTCACTAGGGTTTGCGATCTTCGTTCCTCTTTCTTACGAAGACGATGACGAGGATATTGGTTCCTCTGAGTCTCGGCTGTTCTCCTTGTTTGCGCCGCCTAGGGTTTGTTCGCGATTGGTCCGTCCGGCTCTTCTCTGAGGTGAGATCGTCCCTTTATATCTTCTCTTTTTGGGCCTTGGATGTTGTTGGATTTGCGTTTTATTTTTGTGATTTCTGATACAAATTGATTTGATTTGATTTCAGAATTATTTGATTGAATCCACTTGGGATTCTTTCCCTTTTCAAACTCAGGATTTTCAGTTCGTTTTGATTTGCATTCTGATATATCTCGATTTCGAATTTGTGATTCGGATTGGATTTTGCAACTTCCTGGATTTTTCTGATACTGATATATCATGTTTCCTCTTTACAGATTTGATTGGGATTTTGGTGAGATTGGACTTCGTTTTTTCTGATATATTTGATCTCATTTGATCTGAACTTTCCTTTTTCAGGATTCCCTATTCTTGGTTATAGATTTGCCCAGATTTTCATTTGATTTTGATAACTGAACGGCTTTGTCTTGATTTGTGGATATCCAGTTTCTTCGTTTCCTTGATTGGATCGAATTGGGTTTTCATTTTTCTGATGATATTCGGATCTTTCTCTTTTCAGAATTCCTTGATTGAACGTCACTTGACCCTATTCGATTTGTTTGATAACCTGAACTGATCTGTTTTGATTTCATTTGGACATTGCTTTGGATTCTGATATCTGAACTGGTTTGGTTTTGATGGACTTGTTTCGTTCAGTTTGGTTATCAGCTAGAATTCACTTATTTTTCCTCTTCTTTTTTCAGGATGGGTACTATGGTTTCGATCGCGTCAAACGCTGCTGAGGAAGGTATACGGCAATGATGACCTTGTTCTGAGCCTGATGGAGCAAGATACTACGTCCTAGCTTCTGATCATATTGCTGCTTCTGATTGAATTGGTGATGATGATTGGCTATGATGTCGATGAACTGAGCCATGTATTTGTTTGTTTTATGGACCGAGTATGGTTTTGATAACTTGTTTTTGGTGACTTTGTTTGTTGGGGCGATGATGTTCATAACTGAGCCCCTGTTTGGTGCTTTGCTTTTCCAATGTGGCCTGCACATTTGGTCGGTGTTTACTCTGTGCTGATGCGTGATGATATTGAACCTATCTTGCTTTCTGTTATGGTTTTATGAACTGACTTGATTGTTGGTTTTCAGTCATTCATGATGACTCTGATTTGCTTTCTGATATGGCTGGTTCTTCTTCTTTTTTATGAACCTGAGCTGTTTTAGGGATTGAGTTGTCTGCTCCAATTTTGTGCAGCTTGTTGCGATTTGATGCAGCCTTGGCTTCATTTCACTCTACTTGTTCTGTTTGAACTGGGTTCTTCATGAACTTGCCTATGTGTTGCAGAACTGATGCTGCTTTTGGTTGTGCATTTTCAATTTGAATTTCCATTTACTCATGGCAGCTTATGAGCTATCTTGTTTCTGAGTTTCTGTCATCAATTTGTGCTGATGCTGTTGTGGAATTTCAGGTTTGGAAAAAAATGAGCATCAAGTGATTTAGACCTGCCGGCATCCGGGTCTGAATCCCGCTTGACTATGCTGCCATACCCTCATATCAGTTTGGAAATCCAATCGCGGCGAAACGAATCAGTTCCACTTCATTTATTTTTTTCTATCTCCCGGATATCCCATATGGATAAGAACATGTATTACCTGATCTGACGCCCACGGCGCGAATCGGTAACGGGGGTAGGACGCAGCTTCGGTTGTGCCACTCCCGGCACTCGATGATGACATTGTTCTGAGAGTGTCGAAAAAACTCCTAACCTTTTTTTCTATATTGTTTGTTTTGCTTTGATGTGCAGGTTAGTCGAGATTTGCAGCGAAGCTCAAGGGTCAACATGAAGACACTTATCATTTTTAGGACTTAGGATTTTTAGGTTTAATGTAATTCCTTGTAACAGCAAAAATGTGAAACAATCTCCCTTTTGTATAATGCAATCTTTATGAAATAAAATTCTCAACACTTTGAATTTATTTATATTTTATTCCTAGTTAAAAAAAATATAAACAATTGTGAATAAATCCACAAGCATTTAAATTCATTAACATAGTCATAAAACATAAACACTCCCAAGTGATATTTGTAATTCTAATCTCATCCGATTAAAATGTTAACCAAACCACTTCATAACCAACACATATGGGCACCGTAATCACAACAGTTTCAGCATCAACAGTAACACTACTCGTAATTAAATTCTACTGACCAAATGCCAAGATCTTGATATGATCAGACCTGGTGATAGATAAATGTATCAAACGCCTCAGAATTTTAATAACAGCCCATCTTCAAGGAATTGGTAGAATTTGTGTAAAATGACCAAAATACCCCTGGAATCAAATCTCTCTTTGATGTTGGTAAAAAAAATCATGAAGTTTGACTTTGGTCTGACCACAGTTGACCTCAGTTTGACTTTTTAACTGCATTGACTGCTTTTGACTTATCTGATCATCTGACTGAGCAAACTTTTGAGAAAAGTCTTGAAACTTGACATGGGGGTTCTTATACACATATAAGATGTTATGAAGCTCACTTGAAGTCTTGGAAGTCCATTTAGCCTGATTAAAGTCAAAACCCTAGTTTTGGATGCACTGCTTAGGAGGTGCATTGTCTGAGGGAATTGTCAACTCTTCTGACCAATTGTGAACTTTGTGAACCTTGTGAATCTTCATAAGATATCTTGTGATACTCATGGGAGGTATTGTGAAGCTTGTGAACCTTGTGAACATCATGAAGTGGCTTTGTAGACCTCATGACCCTTAGGAAAGCTTTGTAAACATTGTGAATCTTGTGAACCTTGTGAACCTCCAAGAAGCAACCTATGGACTTCATGAACCTCATGAAAGGTATTGAAAGCACTGTGGGACTTGTGAACCTTGTGAACCTTCTTAGAACACAAAGTCTTGTATTGTGAGGGCAAATTTTGGGGTGCAACATTAACCGATTAACCATATAGGTTAACCGATTAACACTGAACGTATAGTGAAAAATGGCTTTGTTTCAAGTTCAAAAATTGTTTGAAATTTACACCATTTCATATTTTTGAAATCTATTCAAATATACCTTTTTGAAAGGGTATTTTACTCATAAATTCTGAGTTTTTCAATTTTGAAAAACACACTAAAAAACTTCCAATCTCCAAACACTTTCTACATTCATTTTCAAATTGTCTTAGAATCAAATTCACCATTTTTCAAAATCTTTTCTAAGTGTTCATATGTGCATAAAATTTCATATTCATCTTTGAACACTTGTGTTGAAAATTATAAGAGTGAATTTTGATCATTTGGAGAAGATCAACTTTGATATTATTATTCTCAAATCAAAAATCTTTACAAGTATTTGTATTCTGACTTGTGATCCAGGATTGTTGGACACAAGGGTGAGTGTTTACAAGAGGATTGTTCTTGTACACTTGTTAGTTTTATTGTTTGATAGTAGGCCTCACCGGTTGATGGTGTGATAGGTTGTACTTTATTAAACAATAGTGAAAACTCTCTTTCGTGTTGAAAAGGGAGTGGAGTACTCTCGGATTGTAAGGGGAACCACTATAAATCCTGGTGTCCACTGTTCTTTTACTTTCTTCTGCTTTCATAACCAAGAACACAAACCAGTAAAATTTCAAGAAACCATAAAAATCGGAAAAATTTCTAAAGTCCTAATTCACCCCCCCCCCCCTCTTAGGCATACTCTGTACTTACAATTGGTATCATAGCAGGTTAAGGTAACATGTTCCTAACGATTCAGTATGGCTTCCGCAAGTACTAACCCGGTTTTCAAAGATGGTGGAAGTAGTAACAAGCCACCACTCTTTTCTGGAGAATACTTTGATTTTTAGAAAATCCGTATGAAGGTACATCTTGAGGCTCAAGGAGATGGTATATGGGAAACCGTAGAAACTGGTCCACATGTTCCTACAAGTGTGGTAAATGGTGTTGGAACCCCAAAGATTAAATCCTCATATGATGAAGATGACAACAAGAGAATCTTGAATGAGAAGAAAGCAATCAACATACTTCAAAGCGCTCTCAGTATGGATGAATTCTTTCGCATATCACAGTGTCAATCGGCAAAACATATTTGGGATACCTTGGTAGAAACGCATGAAGGAACAGCAGAAGTAAAAAGATCAAGACTTAACACGTTAAGTCAAGAATATGAGATGTTCCGTATGCAGCCCGGTGAATCTATTGTCGCCTTGCAAAAAAGGTTCGTTCATCTAACAAATCATATGATTGCTCTCGGGAAGACCTTCACCAATGATGATCTCAACTTAAAAGTCCTAAGATCCTTGACAAGAGAATGGCAACCGAAGGTGACCGCCATTTCGGAAAAGAAAAGTCTTTCAACAATGACATCCGCTTCATTATTCGGGAAACTTCAAGAGCATGAACTGGAGCTTGGAAGGCTTGAGAAACATGAAAGTCAAGACAAGAAGTCCAAAGGAATTGCCTTGAAGATTGATACAAGGGATGATAAAAATGACGAATCTTCCGAAGACGAAAATTTCATGCTTCTAGTAAAGAAGCTTGGTAAGTTTTTTAATAATAATAAAACTTCTTCTTTTTCTAAAAAGAATAGACATTTCAGGAAAAAGGAGGCACCCACATCAAATCAAGAAATTACATGTTACGAATGTGGGAAACAAGGTCACATAAAGCCAGATTGCCCGAAACTCGCAAATAAAGGAAAATTCAAGGGCAAGAAGGATTTCAAAACGAAGAAGGCTTATGTCGCATGGGACGACAACAAAGTGAGTTCATCATCGGATTCAGATAACGATGAATGCGCAAATATGACTTTAATGGCCTCTCACCATTCCGAGGACGAAAATGAGGTATGCTTGAAGACAACCACAAATCAATGGTATCTTGATAGTGGTTGCTCGAAGCATATGACGGGAGATATAAACAAATTTTCAAGTCTATCATTAAAGGCCAAAGGATACGTCACTTACGGTGATGATAATAAAGGAAAATTTCTTGGAGTTGGAACCATTGGTGCACCTCCATGTACAATCATCGAAGACGTTCTTTATGTTGAAGGCCTTAAGCATAACCTGCTTAGCATCAGTCAATTGTGTGACAAAGGGTTCAAAATCAACTTCACAAAGGAGGAATGCTTGATCGAACACGAAGTCACTCATGAGATTCTGCTAAAAGGTAAAAGATATAATAATATTTTTATGATCTCTTTTGATGATTCTTCCTTGAAGGTAAAATGTCTTATGGCAAACAACAACGAGGCATGGCTTTGGCATAAAAGATTTGCTCACATTCACATGGAGCATCTAAACAAATTAATCAAACATGATCTGGTTGTTGGGCTTCCGAAGATAAAATTCATCAAGGATAAATTATGCGATGCATGTCAAAAGGGAAAACAGACCAAGACAACTTTCAAATCCAAGCAAGTGGTTTCTACATCAAGACCACTTCAATTGTTGCACATGGATCTTTTTGGTCCATCAAGAACAAAAAGCTTCGGAGGTAGTATTTATGCTTTAGTTATTGTTGATGATTTTTCTCGATATACCTGGACAATGTTTTTAGTGCAGAAAAATGATGCTTTCAAAGCATTCAAAAAGTATGCAAAACAAATTCAAAACGAGAAGTCACTCACTATAGCCTCCATAAGAAGCGACCACAGTGGAGAATTTCAAAATTCAGACTTTGAAGAATTTTGCGAAGAACATGGAATTTCTCATAATTTTTCGGCACCAAGGACTCCTTAACAAAACGGCGTCGTAGAACAGAAGAATCATTCACTAGTTGAACTTGCTAGAACAATGCTCAACGACACAAATCTTCCAAAATATTTTTGGGTAGAAGCAGTAAGCACGACGTGTTTTATAAGCAACCGCGTGAATATTCGACCGCTACTCAAAAAGACTCCGTATGAGTTGTTCAAGGGAAGGAAACCAAATATATCATTCTTCCACATATTTGGCTGCAAATGCTTCATTCTCAACAACAATAAGGACAATCTCGATAAGTTTGATGAGAAGTCCGACGAAGGTATATTTCTTGGTTACTCTCTTTATAGTAAAGCATTTAGAATTTTTAATAAAAGAACTCTTACCATTGAAGAGTCTATTCATGTTTAGTTTGATGAAACTAACCCCTCGAAAGAGGATAATATTGTTTTGGATGATGATGATGATTTTGTAGATACTCCACAAAATGAAGAAATTGTTTCAAATGATCAAACAATATTACGAGAAGATGTTACTCAAGAAAATCAAGATCTTCTGAAAGAATGGAGAACACACAGAGATCACCCAATTGATAAAGTTATTGGGGATATTAGTCAAGGCGTTGCAACTCGACTTAATTTAAAGGATGCTTGTCTCAACATGGTGTTTGTATCTCAAATTGAACCATCAAAGATCGATGAAGCTTTAGTCGACGACCAATGGATTATAGCAATGCAAGAAGAACTTAATCAATTTGAAAGAAATCAAGTTTGGACCCTTGTACCAAGACCAGATAATAAGCATATCATAGGAACCAGATGGGTGTTTGATCACACTAAAATTCACCGTATTTCTGACTCCGATTTCGCATGCATTCTTAGCTTTTATTGTTGTTTTGCTTTGTTATTGCTTTGTTTTCTTACGTTTTCAGGTTTTTATAATAATCGGAGCTTGAATCGGGAAAAGGAGCGAAAAAGGAGTGAAAACGGACGAAAACCTAGAAATTCAGCATTTTGCACTTGCGGCACCCACCGTGGCGGGCGCCATGGGGTTAGCCATGACGTGGCCACGTCTCAAGACCACTCCTCAACCTCCAAGACCCACGATCCCCACTCCATCATCCCCTGTAGGGACCATGGCGGGCGCCATGACCTTGTGGCGGGCGCCACAAGGCAAAATTTCATAACCTCCACTTTTTAGTGGAGGGGCGTCCCGGTCATTTCATGCTTTCAGTTTTTACTATAAATAGGACCTTAGATTTTCGTTTTTCTTCATCCAGAATTAGAATTCTCTAGGCATATATCAGTTATAAAGCAGTTGCCATTCCACATCGGGGTGCCTCTGCAATCGAGTGATCGAGTCTGTAATCTGTCTGTGGTTCGAGTTTTGGAGCACTCTGGAGGAAGTTAATCCTGCCGCCATTTTAATTCCAGTTAGTATTTTATTTTTCCGCATTGCTTTACTTTTATTTATTTTCTCGCACTTTACTTTGTTTATTTCCCGCACTCGCACATTTACTTTGTTTATTTCCCGCACTCGCACATTTACTTTGTTTATTTCCCGCACTCGCACATTTACTTTGTTTACTTCCCGCACTCGCACATTTACTTTGTTTACTTCCCGCACTCGCTTTAAATTACTCATATGAAAAACTATAAAAAGAATATTTACTTTATCATGTCTAACTAATCCCATAAAGGTTAGAATGTAAGGATCGTAATTAAACCAGTAATCAGTATAATTGTTCGTGGAAACACCTAAGGGCTATTTTATCTTTCAATTCAAGTAATTGTTTTTAACTATTTCAAAAACAGCCAAAAGCGCTTTGTATAGTTCATTAGGAGTTTTTAGATTAAAAAGAAAAGAGATTTTAAAACGATTTTCGGACGCGTTATGAGATTTAGAGTCTGGTTCATAAGAACCTCTTTTTGCTAAGAAGTCCAGGTTAAAATACTTTTCAACTTTGTTAAGAAACTATATTTCTTAAAAATAGGTTTACTACTCTAACGCAGTACGCACCTTTTTATCCGTGACAATAGGAGGGGTTGATTAGAGAGTACAACTCGGTTCTGAATACGCGAAAGCGACAGTTCCTGTTAAATTAGTTCTTTTCAAAGGAGAAAACATTGCCCATAAGTAGTTCCATTAACAAGTACTGGATTATCATTGATTACGTGAATTACATTCGAGCCTGTCTTTTATTTATTATTTAAAATTATAATTTTATTTACCATTGCACCCTTACTAAAACCCTTAAAAATAGTTGCCTTAGATAAACACCATAACAACAGGTACGATAGATTGACACTTGGTCTCTGTGGATTCGATAATCTTTTATATTACTTTGACGTGATTCGTACACTTGCGAAAAACACGCATCAGTGTTCAAGAACAAACTTGACGAGAATGGGATTATAGTTCGTAACAAGGCAAGATTGGTCGCACAAGGCTACAACCAGGAGGAAGGAAATGATTTTGATGAAACATTCTCTCCGGTAGCAAGGTTAGAAGCAATTAGATTACTACTTGCTTACGCTTGTTCTATGAATTTTCAGTTGTTCCAGATGGATGTCAAAAGCGCTTTTCTGAATGGGTACATTAATGAGAAAGTCTACGTCAAACAACCTCCGGGTTTTGAAGACTTCAAAAATCCCTCACATGTTTTCAAACTGAAGAAGGCTCTCTACGGTTTAAAACAAGCACCACGAGCATGGTATGATCGCCTTAGCAACTTCTTATGTGAGAAAGGATTTACAAAAGGAAAGGTTGACAAGACGTTGTTTATAAAGAAAATCAAGGGTAACACCTTGTTGGTACAAGTCTACGTCGACGACATCATATTCGGATCAACAAACAAAGAATTTTGCGAAGAATTCTCACTCATGATGCGAGAAGAATTCGAGATGTCCATGATGGGAAAGTTAAATTATTTTCTTGGACTACAAATCAAGCAAACCAAGGATGGAATCTTTCTCAACCAATCCAAGTACTGTAAGGAATTAATAAAGAAATTCGATATGGATAGTTGCAAGATGATGTCTACTCCTATGGGATCCGGAACGTGTGTTGATCAAGATAAATCTGGTACTCCAATTGATATTACTAAATATCGAGGTATGATTGGTTCATTACTATATTTGACGGCAAGCCGTCCTGACATGATGTTTAGTGTTTGTTTGTGTGAACGCTTCCAAGCAAATCCGAAGGAATCGCATCTCACTGCTGTGAAGAGAATTATCAAGTATCTCAAAGGAACGACCAACGTCGGATTATGGTATCCTAAAGGTAGTACTTGTTCTTTAGTTGGTTATTCTGACGCTGACTATGCAGGATGCAAAACCGATAGAAAAAGTACAAGTGGTACATGTCACATTCTCGGAAATGCTCTAGTATCATGGGCCTGCAAGAAGCAAGCTTGTGTAGCACTCAGCACCGCCGAAGCAGAATACATCGCCGCAGGAAGTTGCTGTGCACAGATTTTATGGCTGAAACAACAACTTCTGGATTATGGTGTTGACCTCGGATGCATTCCTCTACGATGTGACAATACTAGTGCCATAAATATCACGAAGAATCCGGTTATGCATTCCAGAACAAAGCATATTGATATCCGGCATCACTTCCTTCGAGATCACGTATTAAACAGAGATGTCGATGTTACTTTCATCGACACACACAACCAACTCGCCGACACTTTACCAAGCCTTTGGCGAAAGAACCGTTCTACAAAATTCGGAGAGAACTTGGGATTCTTGATGAAGGTGACATCTGACCTTTTCTCTTTTATGTGTATGCATCATTTGTGATATGTTTTCATATGTTTTCATTCTGTTTTTTAGTATTTTTCAAAAATTCGAGTGTGTTAACCGATTAACCTATATGGTTAACCGATTAACACTGTTGAATTTTCAATTCTGATTAAATTTTTTAATGTGTTAACCGATTAACCTATATGGTTAACCGATTAACACTGTTAAATTTTCTAAAAATCAGAAACAAAAATTAATTAAAATTTTGAAAATATTATATTTTATAAATGTATTTTTATATGGTTCATATTCTCTCAAATATCCAAATCCATATCCAAAATCCATATTCCCTCTTCAAACACTAACTTCTCTCTCCCACTCTCTAAAGTTGGAAAACTCCCCACAACTTCTCAAAACCTAACTTCCTCAGAACCCGCAACCTCAGTTCTCTCAAACCTTCATCCATGGCTTCAGCATCAAATCGCGGCAAAGGAAAACTACCAGAACATCTTTCTGCATCAGAATCTGATGACGACAGCATTCCAATGGAAACCACCAAAAAGAGGCGGATGGATTTCAAAGTTCGTGTTCGTCAACTTATGCCGGTAAAGTACGTAAATCTTCGAGTTTTTCCTGTAATATCCTTTGATTTTCCTACTCTATTGGAATATCAGCATATCGACAAGTTCGTCACTGACTCTGGTATTATTTATCCTAATCTTGTTAAAGCTTTTATGAATAAAATATCTGTATATCTGGACATGGATGAGAACCACATGATCCGTTCCACCATTAGAGATCATGAGTTTGTTGAGAATTTATCCACCCTTGCTAGACACCTTAAGATTCCATCAAAAGGCTGCTTCCTGAGGAAAGGTGTAAACCATGTAGATAGACCCTGGGCAAACTATGATAAAATGGAGTATTACTATCAGATTTGCAGGTTCCCAAAAGAAACCGTTATTGTAAACTCTCGCACCGCTCGTATGCTGTGTTATGCCAAGAATCTGACAGTATCTGATTGAATGCTTCACTACATTATCTGCTATGTCCTCATTCCAAAGGACTTAAATCACTCTCAGATCAACGACTTAGAAATGCAGCTGATCTTTGCTATTAAGAATCGCATCAAAGTCAATTGGATTTTGACTATTATGTATCATCTGCAGCAACAACTTCATTGCATTACCCGGCTGCCGTATGCTCGCTTGGTTTCTAGAATTCTAGAATTAACTGAACTTGACCTCAACAGAGAACCATCCTCCAAGATGAAACCTACAACTAATGAGATCAATGAGATTAATATTGTGAAGAATACTGGAATCATCAAGGCGGCTGACGGTACCTACAGGTATACTGATGACGGTCCTGTCCATCACGCATATCCAATGCCTGAAGGGGGTCTTACTAGTGAGTTTCTCTATACAACCATGATGAACCAGCATCGAGAATCCATGAATATGCATAGAGAGACCTCCCGAGCAATTGCCTCCCTCAGAAACCTCATTCTTAACCCTCCACATTCCAACACCCGAGTTGTGGACAAAGAGATTGAAGAAGAGGTTGATAGTGATGAAGAAGAAGAGGAGGAGGATATGGCGGATGAGGATGCTTAGAGAATATGTTCCTGTTGTTGTTTTTATTGCTTTGCTTTCTAGTCTTAAGTTTTATGCTTCCCTTTGAACTATGTTTTATTGTAACAAGTACAATTTCTATTTGCTGCATTTTATATGTACTACTGTTTATGCTTTGTGTTTACTTGGCTTTGCATGTGCTTATTACTATATATGATGCTATCTTGTGATTTCTATGAAAGCTCTTCCTTTTTGCTGATGTCAAAGGGGGAGAAGAGCTTGGTTCTGTTAATGTCTCTCTGTGTGCAGATATTTGATCCTCAGTTAAGATAGAGGGAGTTGCTAGACATAAGGGGAGAAACATATCAAGAACCATATCAAGAACCAAGAGATATCGCACAACATTTTTTGATTGCCATCATCAAAAAGGGGGAGAATGTAGAAGCATGCTTCAGTCTCAAGTTTTGATGATGTCAACACTACTCAAGGTCATCTCTTGATTGCAAAAAGACAAGCCTTTCAAAGTTCTCAAGATCAAGTCAAGCTATCTTTCAAGTCAAGCTACATAAGGAACTATGATTCTTCAAGACTTGGACGCATTGCGGGTATATCAAATTCTACCCTTATAATTGATATACAAGTGTTCAAAAACATCAAGCATCTTAGCATAATACATGAGCATGTTTTTGAAACTTTAAAGTTGGTAGAACTTTTATTTTTAAAAGCATTTTTCTGAAAAATAGCAGTGTTAACCGATTAACCATATAGGTTAACCGGTTAACCATTTCAAATTTTAAATAATTTGGGCTAACGTTCCAGTGTTAACCGATTAACCATATAGGTTAACCGATTAACACTGAACGTATAGTGAAAAATGGCTTTGTTTCAAGTTCAAAAATTGTTTGAAATTTACACCATTTCATATTTTTGAAATCTATTCAAATATACCTTTTTGAAAGGGTATTTTACTCATATAAATTCTGAGTTTTTCAATTTTGAAAAACACACTAAAAAACTTCCAATCTCCAAACACTTTCTACATTCATTTTCAAATTGTCTTAGAATCAAATTCACCATTTTTCAAAATCTTTTCTAAGTGTTCATATGTGCATAAAATTTCATATTCATCTTTGAACACTTGTGTTGAAAATTATAAGAGTGAATTTTGATCATTTGGAGAAGATCAACTTTGATATTATTATTCTCAAATCAAAAATCTTTACAAGTATTTGTATTCTGACTTGTGATCCAGGATTGTTGGACACAAGGGTGAGTGTTTACAAGAGGATTGTTCTTGTACACTTGTTAGTTTTATTGTTTGATAGTAGGCCTCACCGGTTGATGGTGTGATAGGTTGTACTTTATTAAACAATAGTGAAAACTCTCTTTCGTGTTGAAAGGGGAGTGGAGTACTCTCGGATTGTGAGGGGAACCACTATAAATCCTGGTGTCCACTGTTCTTTTACTTTCTTCTGCTTTCATAACCAAGAACACAAACCAGTAAAATTTCAAGAAACCATAAAAACCGGAAAAATTTCTAAAGTCCTAATTCACCCCCCCCCCCCCCCCCCTCTTAGGCATACTCTGTACTTACATGGAGGTCTCATCATCGACCAAAAAGGATGTAATTGGGCAAAATGCCCAATAACAAATCCGAAATGGAATTAACTCTAAAAAAAATAAAGTACTATAAACTTCTATACAAAAACATAAAACTCCTAAAATAAAATTTAATATAATATACAAAAAGTTTTAAAATAGAATATATATATAAAAAAATCTAAATAGAAAAAAAATTTAACTTCTAAATAAAAATATAAAAACAGTATAATATGTAATAATTAATAATAATGAACATAATTAATATATAAAAAATAAGGTTTTTTTAAAAACAACATAAAACAGGGGAGGGGGTTTAACATTTGATCACGGGTTGCATTAGCCCACTCACACGGACTACCCTAAGTGGAAAAACAAACATCAATAAAAATGAAATAATAAAAAAAAAAACAAAATCAAAAAACAAAAATGCAGATCGTCTTCTTCACACGCTCAAAACCAATTTCCCCCGCCTTCGCTCTCGTATCCCTGTTCTCACTCTCAGCTTCATTACTTTCTTCGATTCCTGTTTCTTTCTCTCCATCTCGTTCTACTTCTGTTTTAGGTTAGGCATAAAGTTTAAGGATGTTAACGGTGGTGAATCTGGGTTTTCTTGTTCGATTTTCTGCAGGTCGAAGATGAATGTTGATAGGAAGGTTTGTATGTTGTTGGCTATGTCGGTTTGATGAGATTGGGGGTGAGTTATGGAGGGTGTTGCGATGTGAGGATGGTGATGGGATTTCGTCGCAGAGAAGAATGGATTAGCGGAGGCGTCGATGAGTGAAGACAGTGGTGTCGGCGATGAAAAATGGGGGGTTTTGGTATTAGACGGAAATCTGGGTTTGGTTGAGAGCATGAAGGTTGTGGTTTGTTGAAGGTGAGATTTGGAGAGGTTGAAGTTGGGAAGTGTAGCGGTGGGATTCGACTACGGTTTAGGGGTATTTGTGGTAAGTTTTGGAGCGTTGAGGGGTCTCCGGATGTGTTATAGTTGAGATTCGAAGTTTGATTTTGAAGGTTGGAAGAGGATTTCTGGGAAGTCTGGGTCTGTTTTTGAGAAGACGGTTAGGAGTGTTGAGTTGGTTCGAAGAATGACAATGGAGGTTGTGAGTTTTGTTCTGAAAGAGAAGAAGATGGAGACGGGTTGTGGAAATTTCAAGAACAGTTGATGCGTTTGGTCTGGGTTTCGAAGCGTGTTATTGGATGTTGGATTTGCGGTTATGCTATGGGTTTTGCGTAAGTTTTCTGGGTTGATGTTGTTGTTTGTGGCAGTGAGGTAATTCAAGCAGGTTTCGACGAGATTGAAGGAGATTGATTTGCAGTGGTGAGTGAACTAGTTGGATTCATGTTGCGTATGCGTGCGAAAATGTTTGTCTTAATGTAGTGTTCTTGCAAGTTGAAGAGAGTTCATTATGATTGTTGGTTTGTGTGGAAATGGAGAAATGAAAATGGTTGTTCTGGGTAAGAGTTGAGAAGATGAAGGTCTGGGATTTTGGTTATGGAGGTTGTAGGTGGGTGACGGAAACAAAAGGTGATTTACGGAGGTTTCATGGTGGTTTATGAAGTTTCTGCTATAGTTCGCGGTGGATTTGAGTAGAGGAAAAAACACAAACTCAGAAACAGTGATGATGATGGTTTCAAGAAAAGGTTGTGTGCTGTGTTTCAAACAGTTCATTGAGAAGGATGGTAATGAAAATGGAGTTCATGAGTTTTCTGGAAAACATTTGTAGGAAGATATGAATGTGGATGAAGATTGATGAAGGTAAGGGTGGCTGCCGTTAGGGTTGTGATTTAGGGTTTGGAGGCTGCCCCCTTTCGAGAGACAATGAATAGTAGTATAAATACTACTAGGCTGACACATGGCAGGGCTTGACAATTGGACTAATTGCTGATTAATGATTAATAAAAAAAAGTTAAACTAATAACAGCAAGGGGAAACTAAAATACAATTCTGAGTTTGTAAGATTTGTAACAATGTATAATTGATATCAATGCTGAGATTGAATCTTATCTTTCAATGGAATTTCCACAAGTATCTAAGACTTATTTCTCAAGAATTTTCTTTTCAAAAGATATGAAATTGATGCAGAAAATTCTTTGTGAAAATTGTTTAAAAGAAAAAGTTCAAGGGTTTTTTATTGAAAGTGATTTTAAAGAATTGATGTAAAAGTTAGAGTTGTTTTTGAATTTGAAAAGCTAGGTATTTATTGTTAGAACACAGATTGGTTCTTAATAATATCTCTATATTTTGATGATAACTATTATGAAATTTTGTAATTAAGAATTATATACTCTAAAATTTGCTTAAGAATGTTTGCTGCAGATATTAAAGTAAATATCATTCCAGAAGCAAATCAGATCTGAACATAAGAAATATGCAAGGCTCTGAAGCATCAGAAGCATTCCTTAGAAGATTCAGAACGCTGCCATCAGAAGATCCTGAGCGTTGTCTCCAGAAGGATCTGAAGCAGAAGCTCCAGAAGAATTTGAAGCAAGTTAGAAGCATCTGAACCAATGAAGAATTATGTATGAAGAGTTTTCAAGCATAGTTACTTCAGAAGACTCTGATAGTACTAACATTTCCAGTACTGAGGATCTGACCCAAAACTCTGCTCTGAACTTATACACGCTAAAAGCACACTTGCTCAAAGACTCTGATTCAGCAAAACTCTGATCAACGTTAGAAGGCTCTGATCAAATTAGACCCTGATGATTCTTGCTGAAAATTATTGAAGAAGAATTCAAAGATTATGTCCGTTGGAATATCCAAACGACTCTTTCCTTATTTATGATAGACACAAGAACACAGACAAAAAGGATTTCTCTGTGCTTTCTTCTTCTAGGAAAGGTCACTTGATGTGAAGACAAAAAGGCTCAGACCTTTTGGTACACTCTTCTCAACGTGAAAAACTCTTGGATCATTGTGCCTATAAAAGCAAGTCTCCACTCATCTTCTTCAGTTGACGAAATACTTGAAAAGAATTTATTATCAAAGCTCTCATACAACTCATATATTCTTGCTAGAATTATTTCTTTGTTCTCAATCTTAAGTGAAAAATCACAGTTGTGATAAAGCTTTATTAGAAGCATCTTAACACTTGTATTTATTATTACATTTGATTGTAAGAAAACCTTAAGAAGATCCAGTTAGGATCAATAGTTCTTGAGAAGACTTTGAACAGTTGTTCTTAGTGCTTACTATTGTAATCAGTTGATTAAATAGTGGATTAAGTCCTTGTTTGAGAAAGGCAAATCACTCTAGAAAGGGTGGACTGGAGTAGTTGAGTTCAACGAACCAGGATAAAAATACTTGAGTTTTTACTTCTAAATTTTTATATTCATACTTATTCAACCCCCCCTTCTAAGTATTTTCTCACCTTCAGTTGGCATCAGAGCTCCGGTTCTGTGTGTGCTACCACTTCACAGTGACAGAAAAGATCCAGTGAGAAAACCTTTGATATATATTTGGTTGTTACTATGGCTGATACTTCAATATCCAACATTAACAACAAATATGAAGAAAGGGACAGAATCAACACAAAACCCCCTATGTTTGATGGGGAGAAATTTGATTATTGGAAAGACAGGATTGAAAGTTTTTTCCTTGGTTATGATGCTGATTTATGGGATTTGGTCATAGATGGATATGTTCATCCCATTGATGGGAATGGCAAGAGAGTAGATAGAAAATCTATGATAGAAGCCCAAAAGAAGGAATTTAGAAATCACCAAAAGGCTAGAACAATATTGTTAAATGCAATATCTCACACTGAGTATGAAAAGATCACAAATAGAGAAACTGCATTTGACATGTTTGAGTCCTTAAAGATGACTCATGAGGGAAACTCTCAAGTCAAGGAAACTAAGGCTCTGGCTCTAATTCAGAAGTATGAAGCTTTCAAGATGGAAGAAGCTGAATCTGTTGAAGCTATATTCTCCAGATTTCAAATACTTACAGCTGGACTAAAGGTTCTGGATAAAGGATACTCTACTGCTGATCATGTGAAAAAGATCATCAGAAGCTTACCTACCAGATGGAGACCTATGGTGACTGCGCTGAAAATGGCTAAAGATCTGAACATGATCTCCTTGGAGGAACTAATCAGTTCACTAAGGAGTCATGAAATTGAACTTGAGGAAGATGAACCTCAAAAGAAAATTAAGTCAATTGCCTTAAAATCTAATAAATCTGCTAAAGCATTGCAGATAATAGAGGAAAGCTATGAAGAATCCTCATCTGAAGATGAAGATGAATTATCCATGTTGTCCAGAAGAATAAACAAACTCTGGAAGCATAAAGGAAAGAAGTTCAGAAACTTCAGGAAGCCTGACCAAAGAAAGAATCTTCTGGACACAGAAAATCTGGCAAAAAGGAGGTTGTCTGCTACGAATGTAAAGAACCTGGGCATTACAAAAATGAATGTCCAAAGTTGTTGAAAGAAAAGCCTAAAAGAAAATCTGATAAGAAGAAGAAGGTTCTATTGGCAACCTGGGATGATTCAGATACATCTGAATCTGAATCTGAGTCAGAAGAGGAATGTGCCAACATAGCATTGATGGCAGACATAGAAGATCAGGAGGAAGGAATTTCAAGATCTGAATCTGACTCTGAATCTGACTCTAACGCTGAAGAGGTAATGGCTAAACTCACTAAAGATGAACTTATCAAAGTGTTATCAGAAGTTATGAAGAGCTATAACAATATTAAGCTCAAATATAAGAATCGTCAAAGCAATCTTGTATCTGAGAATAATATTCTCAAATCAGAAGTAGCTGAGCTAAATGAAAAGAACTTAAAATTGGAAAATGATTCTGAATTAGCTCAACAAGACTCTGATTCTGAAACTGAGTCTGAATGCAAAAATATTTTGGAAAAATATGACTACAGCTTTCAGAAGTTTCTTGCTAAAAGCATAGACAGAAGCAAAATGGCTTCTATGATCTATGGAGTTAGCAGAAATAATAGAAAAGGAATTGGATATAAATCTTCTTCTGGAAAGGATTTAAATCCAAAACCTGTTGATAAAATTATCATCAAGAAGACTCCTTTATATTCCCACTTTAAATTTGGTCACTTGAATGATATTGAACACACTCGTTCTGAAAAGAACATTCATGTGTTTAAATTTAAGGCTAGTCAGAATAAACCTTATGTTGAAAAACAGAAGTTTAGACAAACCTTCAGAACAACTAACCCAAAAGGACCCAAGAAGATCTGGGTACCTAAAAGTAAAATAATCCCTGTTGCAGATGTTCTTAGCAGCAAGGTCAGGACACCAATCATGGTACCTGAACTCTGGATGCTCGCGACACATGACAGGAGAAAGGTCTATGTTCCAAAGTCTGGAGCTTAGATCTGGAGGTGATGTGAAATTTGGAGGGAATCAGAAGGGCAAGATCATTGGATCTGGCACTATTAGAAATGGTAATCTTCCCTCTATTACTAATGTTTTACTTGTAGAAGGATTAAAGCATAATCTATTGTCCATAAGTCAATTAAGTGACAATGGTTATGACATAACCTTTAATCAAAAATGTTGTAAAGCTATTAGTCAAAAGGATGGCTCAATCCTATTTAGTGGAAAGAGGAAGAACAACATTTATAAAATAAACCTTTCAGAACTTAAGGTTCAGAATGTTAAATGTCTCTTGTCTGTTAATGAGGAGCAATGGGTCTGGCACAGAAGATTGGGGCATATTAATATGAGACGCATATCTCAGATTAATAAACTCAATCTTGTCAGAGGACTCCCTAATTTGAAGTTCACCTCAGATGCTCTTTGTGAAGCATGTCAAAAATGGAAGTTTTCAAAATCCTCTTTTAAATCAAAAAATGTTGTTTCTACTTCCAGACCATTAGAATTACTTCATATTGATTTGTTTGGACCAGTGAAAACTGCATCCATCAGAGGCAAGAAGTATGGATTAGTCATTGTTGATGACTATAGTAGATGGACATGGGTAAAGTTCTTAAAACACAAGGATGAGTCACATTCTGTGTTCTTTGACTTCTGCAAACAAGTCCAGAATGAAAAAGATTTCAAAATTATAAAAGTCAGAAGTGATCATGGTGGTGAATTTGAAAACAAATATTTTGAAAAATATTTTAATGAAAATGGAATTGCTCATGATTTTTCCTGTCCTAGAACTCCACAACAAAATGGGGTTATAGAGAGGAAAAATAGAACTCTGCAAGAAATGGCCAGAACCATGATCAATGAGACTAATCTGGCAAAACACTTTTGGGCAGAAGTAATCAACACAGCCTGTTACATTCAGAACAGAGTGTCTGTAAGACCTCTTTTGGAGAAGACTCCCTATGAATTGTGGAAGAACAGAAAGCCCAACATTTCATATTTTCATCCTTTTGGATGTATTTTCTATATGTTGAATACTAAAGAAAATCTGAACAAGTTTGATTCTAAAGCACGGAAGTGTTTCATGCTTGGGTATTCTGAACGCTCTAAAGGCTACAGAGTATACAATACTGAAACACAGATTGTGGAAGAATCTATTCATGTTATATTTGATGATAAGCTTGGCATTAAAAAGCCAAAGCAGTTTGAAAATTATGCAGATAAAGAAGTAGTCTTCACAGACTCTGAAGGCTCAGAGGCAGACAAAGCTCAAGTGAAGGAACCAGAAGCAACGCCAGATGCAATTCCTTTGACTGCTCAGATGAATAACTTAAACATTTCTGAAGAATCAACTGTTAGAGGATCATCTTCCAGAATCAAAGCTTCTCATCTAGAGAATGTGATCATTGGAAATAAGGATGACCCTATCAGAACAAGATCCTTCCTCAGATCATCTGAAGCATCATTATTTGGATTGGTGTCAGTAATTGAACCAACTTCTGTAGATGAAGCTCTGTAAGACAATGATTGGATTATTGCCATGCAAGAAGAGCTAAATCAGTTCACCAGAAATGATGTGTGGGATTTAGTTCCAAGACCAAAAGGATTCAACATAATTGGAACTAAGTGGGTCTTCAGAAATAAGCTTAATGAGAAAGGAGAAGTTGAAAGAAATAAGGCAAGGCTTGTTGCTCAAGGGTACAGTCAACAAGAAGGTATTGATTACACTGAAACTTATGCTCCAGTGGCAAGGTTAGAATCTATACGCCTTCTTATCTCATTTGTTGCATAATATAACATCACTCTCTATCAGATGGATGTTAAAAGTGCCTTTCTAAATGGTATTATAGAAGAAGAAGTTTATGTTCACCAGCCTCCTGGTTTTGAGAGTGAAAAATTTCCAGAACATGTTTTCAAACTAAAGAAATCTCTGTATGGTTTAAAACAAGCTCCCAGAGCTTGGTATGAGAGATTAAGCAATTTTCTTCTGGAGAAAAATTTCATCAGAGGCAAAGTGGACACAACACTCTTTTGTAAAATATTTAAGAAAGGTCTTCTAATATGTCAAATATATGTGGATGATATCATATTTGGATCTACCAATACTATGCTGGGAAAGGAGTTTGCTCAATGTATGCAGGCAGAATTTGAAATGAGCATGATGGGAGAATTGAGATTCTTTATGGGAATTCAAGTCAACCAAACTCCAGAGTGCACTTACATTCATCAGACCAAATATGTTAAAGAACTTCTGAAGAAATTTAACATGACTGATAGTAAGATGGCAAAGACTCCCATGCATCCAACTAGTTCATTAGGCAAGGAAGAGGTAAGTAAGAAAGTAGATCAGAAACTCTACAGGGGTATGATAGGATCTCTTCTATACTTAACTGCTTCTAGACCTGACATTTTGTTCAGTGTATGCTTGTGTGCAAGATTCTAATCAGATCCTAGAGAATCACACTTAACAGCTGTTAAGAGGATTCTAAGGTATCTGAAAGGTACTTCTAATGTGGGTTTGTGTTACAGAAAATCTGATGATTTCAAATTAGTTGGATTCTGTGATGCTGATTACGCTGGAGAAAGAGTGGAAAGAAAAAGTACTTCTGGAAGTTGTCAATTTCTAGGAAGAAATCTAATCTCTTGGTACAGCAAGAAGCAACCCACAATTACATTATCAACTACAGAGGCAAAATATATTGCTGCTGCTGAATGTAGCACGCAGATGCTCTGGATGAAAAGTCAGCTAGAAGACTATCAGATATTTGAAAGTAACATTTCTATATTCTGTGATAATACTTCTGCTATATGTTTGTCCAAAAACCCCATTTTACACTCTAAGGCAAAACATATAGAAATTAAACATCATTTCATCAGAGACTATGTTTAGAAGGGAATTATAAACTTAGCCTTTGTTGATACAGATCATCAATGGGCAGATATTTTCACAAAACCCCTTGTTGAAAATAGATTCAAATTTATTCTGAAAAATATTGGTATGGATTTGTGTCCAGAATAATATTTGTCAGAAGCAAATTTTAAAGATGATAAATGTTTATCACTCTGAAGTATTTCTTATGTTGCTTATTAGATTCTTTATTTGTGTATCTGAACTAACCAATCTCAGAGGATCTGAACATTGGTTAACGTTTCATTTCTCAAGAGACTTCAGAAGCACATGCAAGAAAACACGTGTCACTCTAAATCTGCAAAGATGGCGTGTACACTACTGAAGAGACGTTTGAGGTATGGTTTGAATAGTGAAAATCTTGATTTTCCCCCCAATTTGTCAGAATCAATTAATGCTTGAAATGGTTTTTATTCTCTTTCATCAATTGTCATTAATTGCTATATGTAAACGTGCTTTGAATGTCTGTTTGTATGCCTAATTGTTTTCTATAAATACCACATCTCTCACAACTTTCACACTTTTCACAACACAAGCAAGTTTATGCATTTTTGTCTTCTTTTCTCTCTTCACAAAAACCCTAAACCCTTGTCAAAATCATCTTCAATGGCAACCTCATCTTCTACAGCAACTCAGTTTCAATCAACCATGGCTGCAGTTACTTCTGCAAATATAGGTGCGGCTCCATACACGACACCTAAAAGGACTTTGTTAACTCCTGTTGACAAACTTGAGGTTCTCTGTGAATCAATGGTGGAATTTGATTCATTAGCTGACAATGGATTTGAATTTCGTTCAATAATTGATGCTCAAGGCTGGGTAAAATACTTTGACAGATTATTTGGACCAGTTTACCCTCATCTGGTGAAAGAATTCTGGATACATGCTTCTGTTTATCCCAAATTCATTTTATCTTCTATTCTGGGAAATGAGATAATAATTACAGAAGATCTAATCAGAAAACTCATAGGGTATGAGGAAACTGATGGGGTATGTCATCTGCCAGCTGGGCGTGTAGACATGGAAGAAGTTTATGAGGAAGTCATGACTTCTGGACAGGCCTCTAACAAGTTTAAAGATCTGAAGCCTGACTATAAAATCTGGGCAAAGATTTTTATGGGATGCATTCATCACAGAAAATCTACAAATTCTCCAAACTATATGAACAATGAACAGCTCTACTTCATGTACTGCTTAAGTCAGAGCACTAAGGTAGATCTTCCTTACATTCTGTTCATGTATTTATGGAACCATATTAATGCTTCAAGAGAATCTGTAAAAGATAAGGGTCAGAAGATCAGAACATGGATTCCCTTTGGAAGGTTAATTTCAGATATTCTGACAGAAAATGGACTGGTGACTGCTTTGTATGCTGCTGGAGTCACGGATGAACTTGAATTCATTATTGGAAAACCTATGAATGCAAAGAGTCTTCAGAGACTAAAAATTGTAGAGGAACTCACATCTGCATCCAAGAAGCTGAATATTTTTGAACTCAGTCAGAAGCGAATTCCAGTTGAAAACTACCCACTGTTCTTTGCTGAAGAACCAAGGGAAATAATTGTGAGATATATTTATTCTTGCAAGGCAGATGGAACGCCCATTCCTGCAGATATTCTGAAAAGAGAAAGGGAACCAATGCCTGATGGAGGAAATAAGAATACAAGGAAAAGAGGTCAATCAGAAGTAGAAGAAGTTGCTGCTCAGAAGAAGCCCAAAGTTGCTGACAAACCTCAGAAGCTGATCAAGAGGAAAGCATCTGGAGACGCCCCCTATGTTCCCACAAAGCGAATATTAAAGGTACTAAATCTTATGTATCTTCTTTCTCTAACATTGTTTTAAATGAATCAACATTCAATTCTATTCCCAAACCACCTCCTACTCAGAAACAATTTGTTCCTGCTCCTTCTCACAATTCTGAACCATTAAAAATTCCTTCCCCACAAAAATTATCTGATCCTATTTCTACCACTCCTGAAAAACCTTCTACTAATCAATCATATGAACCAACAACAACAACAACACTAACAAATCAAACTCCACCACCTATAACAAAACCAACAGAACAATCTAAACAACAACAACAACAACCAGAAAAATAACCACAACCAGAAAAACCACAATCAAACACATCTGAACCTATTGCATCTGCACAAGTTATTTCTGAACCCATCCAATCTAATCAAGTTGCATCTGATCCACCTACATCTGAACCCCCATCAAAACTTTCTGAGAATCAATCAGAACCAACCAACCCATCTGAAACAAATATCCCAGAGACAGAGGTTCTAAATGTTACACCTCTCAAAACTATTTTTGAAGTGTCCTCTACATCTTGTACTCCATGTCGCTACTGCGAAAATCGGCGCCGGCTGAACAGAAGAGTTGCCACCGTGCGTTATTTATCCCAACAGATGGAAAGGAAACGCTCGAAGTAAACCTACCGCAAAGACGGGAAAGGAATGGTCGTCGCAACCAAATCCTGGATTCGGGAGTCGGTTACGCAAGAGGAAGGTATTAGCACCCCTCACGTCCGTCGTAATCGACGGGATCCACGTTTGTTTTCTAGTACAGATTGTTATTCTATCTATTCTACAGGTCTGGGGTTAAAAGAAAAGAAAATGACTCGGCAAAGTATCGCACTTTATGCCTACGTATTCCCGTCTGGAACGAGAAATCAGAGTCAACGTAGTTCGCCTACCTACTGGAAAGGAGGGGAAGGTTGCTCGCTAGGATATCGCATCCTATGCCTACGTACTTTCATACAGCATGAAAGATCAGAGCAAACGTAGTTCGGGCTACGGAAGACACAGATTTGTTTGACGGTTTTTTTTATCCTTCTGAAAAAGGTTTTTCTCCTGATTATGGGTCCAAGCGGACAAAAATGAAGTTTTGATTGGTTTACAGTCTTTTACGCAAGAACTGTCTTTTATTGATGTTTAACCTTTTATTGTATTTTTGATTGTTTTGAGATAGAAGAGAAACAACAACTATAAAACCTATGGTTGAAAAGGGAATAAAAATCTATCCTAATGTTGTCATGCATGGATGAGAACCTAATGTCTGCCATATTTCTCTCTTGCGCAGAGAGAAACAGAGATCCTAGGGGATAAACGGAAAACCAACAGCATATATACAGTAAAGCGGTAAAATGCATGAATGCGGCAGTACAAGCGAGGCAAGGGAGTCCCACTCAACCTCGAACCTAGAAAACAATAGGCAAAGTGAAATGGCTTCACTTCAACCTACGGGGAAAATTAACAAACAATACAACAAAGAAAATGAACCCCAAAAACCCAGCCCTGACAGCACACCAGCTCCAGTTGAACTTCCAAAATCAAACTCCAATGGTACCCCAAGCTACAACAAGCTTCTATCTCCAAGAAATCACCCTGCTCAAGCAAGCACGGAATCTTAACCAATTGACAGCATCAGACAGCAGGTATCTCCAAACAGCATTAAACCCTAGCTTTAACAGTTGCACAGATTTGACATGAACAATCTTCATCTTTGTCAATCTTTGATCTTTATCTCTATCTTCAATGGCTTCTTTCTTCAAGATAAGCTCTCCCAGATGAGAATTGATTTATCTGAGCAAATTGAATGTCAAGCAGTTCATTGACAACCAAAGGAAGCCTGTAAACATTTGACATTGTAACAGATTGTTTCCCTCAAAGTTCTACCTCTAAGGTAAGGCCACTTATCCCTCCAAAGGAGGGAGGTGAATACCATAGAGGGACTTTACGTCATAGAGAGGAATGGAAGCACAGGAAGCTATCCATATTCATGAAAGAATTTGTTCTATTCTAAGGCTCTGCCTATTTTCTCCTATTTCTCCTAAGTCTTCCATCAGCATCCAGCTCAAGCGATCCTCATGCATCAACCTTTTATTATTATCCTCAATCTTATCCTTTGATGTCTTCATGCTCCACAAGCCCAAACCAAGCCCCATACCCCAAATAAAAAGCCCAAAAGCCCAAGCAAGCAATATAAACCCCTAATGGGAACACCAAACAATCACCCAATTTGCAAAGTATACTAAAAATAGTAAAATAGTATTTAAAATTCTAAGATTTATTCTAAGGGAAGTTCTATATCTATCCTACATACCCTATATGTCCCATAACCTAATTCATGCTAAAAACCCAAAAATAAAATGGTAGAATGCACCTATGTTAAGTTTGAACCCTAATTATACTAACCTAATATTCTCTAATCAAAACTAATCAAAATTTAATCACAAAAATGTGAAATAATTCTCTAAGGGAACTTAATGCTCTAATCTAGCTAGTACAAAAAGAACGGGATCAAAATATGAATTTAAATGCCTAAACAAAATTCAACAATATGTATGTACAAACGATATGAAAATAAAAGCAATTAAAATGCAAAAATTCACCATAAATGGAAAAAAAACCTAAAACAATATTTTTATTTTCTTATAATTTTCTTCATCCAATTATTGAAAGGGAGAAAAAAAATCCCATGTCAAAATGATGATTTATGGATTTTTTATGAATTATTTGGTAATTAAATGCAAATGAAGAAAATTAAACAAAATTCAATTAAAAAGGGGGTGTTACCAGCAATTATTTACAGCATAAAATGTAAATGGGCCCAGGAGGGGGGTGCTGGAAGCAATACGCTGGGCCCAATTTTATTCAGAAAAACACCAAAAAAAACAAGCCAGCAGGGGGGTGCAAGCAGCAGCAAATCCATTTGTTATTCATTCTGGGCCCAATTTGGGGGGTGTAAGCAGAAGGTCTGCCTGGGCCCAATCTTAGTAATTCAGACAAAACAAAAAAAACACAAAGAAAAAACTGAAGGGGGGCGAATAGCAGGTAATTGCTTGTTAATTCATTTGGGCCCCAAAACGGGGGGGGGGGGGGGGGGGGGGGTGTTGATAGCAGCAGGGCCTAAGGCCCAAACCAAACTACACACGGGGAGGGGGGTTTCACAAGTAGAGAAGGGATAATCTTAGCAATTACCTATTGGGCCCAACCCGCCTAAAACCTAACCCAAATATTAGCCAACAACATCCTCTACCTTCTCCAAATTCGGATCACTGTTCATCATCTCCCAGAACAACCCTAACGCCGTTTTGAACCTCCAACCTCTCTGAAACCATCAACCACACTCACCTCACGCCTCAAGCTCCCTGTCCAACTCAACTCTAATCCTCATTCGCCTCACCACATCACAAAACCTAAATCCATTTACCTAACTAACTGTGAGTGCTACGAATTAGGGAAGAAAGAACAAACCTGGAACCAAGAAGAGGATCGATGACGAAAATCGCTCTGGTATCTGAAGCTTCTTACGAAGGAACTCCGATCCTTGAAAATTCCAGATGAAGCTTTGTAGACCGTGATGAAGTTTGAGGCTGGACCGAATGACGATTGAAGATGCGCGTGGGAAGATCTGGAGATTTATGAACGAATCTGGAGATGAATGTTGAGGCTTGATGTTGCTCGTGATGAGTGTTCTTGAGAAGCTTCGAGGATTTGTTGAAGATCTGGTATGATATTGGTGAACAGTGAATGAATCTGGAAACAAAACTCCGTTGAAGGTCGTTGAACGTGCTTGAGGAGAATTGAAGATTTCTGGAAAATGATTCAAGAACGCGATGACATTTTTTGAGGAGGACGATGAAGATTCGTGGAGTTCTTCTGAAGAATTGAAGGGTGATGATGATTTTCTGGAGAAAATCACAAAAAACGCTGAAGAATTGGTGACTATTGATGAAGGTTCCGGTGGAATCTTGTGCTTCCGGTGAAATATGGATGAAGATAGATCGGAGAAGATGAAATTTGGAGGAGTTTTCTGGGTTTTTCAGTTTCCGGCGAGGGTTGTAGTCTCCGGCGGTTAGTTGTGACGGTCGGAGGAAGTTAGGGTGGTGGTTGCCGGTCCTTGCATGGCCGGCGGTGGGATTCAGGCGAAGGGGGCAGGTGGCAGGGGGAGTGGCGTGAGTGCAGGCCACGTGTGAGGTGAGAGATGGTGAGGGAGACGCGTGTGGAGTCAGAGTGAGTGGGGAGCACACGTGGTGTCCATGCAGAGTGAGAGAGAGAGTGAGGTGGAAGACGTGGAGGGTTCTGGGGAGAGAGAAAAAATGAGGTGGCTGGAAACTGGCTGCACGCGTGGCAGGCCTACTTATATGACAAGTGGCTTCGAAAAAACTTGGACTCTGACTTCTGGGCTTGATACTGGATACTTGGCCCATTTGGATTAAACCTGCTTAGTGACTTAAAACGTAATTAACAAAACAAAATTAAAATCTGAAAAACCTAATTAAACCCTAAAAACGAAAATTAAAACTAAAACCTGATATTAAACCTAATTAATCCTGAAACAAAATTAAAAATAAATCCTAATTAACTCTAAAAAACCAAATTAATCCTAATGCATCTATTAAAAGGAAAATTAAAAGATAAACTCCTAATTAAAAGAAAGTTTTAATATCTAAAAAATCTAATTAATTCTGAAAAAACAAAACACTAAACATTTAATATCTAAAAAAAATATTTTTAAAACCCTAATTAATTCAAATAAAATCTAAAAACATTTTAATCCTTTTTCTTTTTAAAATCTAAACTATTAACCTTTTTTTTTTAAAACCAATGAAATCTAATCTAAAAAACAATTAAACCCTATTTAAAAATCTAAAAAAAACAATTAACTCTACTAAAAATCTAAAAATAAACCATACTATCTATTATCAAAATTTATTCTATTAATTTTTTAAAAAAACAATAAAATTCTAATAAAATCTAAAACACTAATATCTGTTTTTTATTCTTTTCTTTCTCTACTCTTTTAAAAGAAAACTATCTATCTATTAAACTATTAAAAGAAAAATAATATCTCAAATTTATTAAAAATCTTTTAAAAAGAACTATTAATTTCTGAAAAATGAAAAGAAAATTTATTTATACTCTAAAAAATATTAAAAAACTCTATTAAATCCAGAAAAACCAATTAAGTGCATTAAAATCCAGAAAAATGACAGAAAAATCCTAAAAATGCCAGGAGGCCGATTAAATCGAATAAAACCCAATTGTGCAACCGTAGCGAAACCCTGGCACCGAGATGGCCTGAAAACACCAGGAACGAGCACTAATTCTCAACAGACTTTTATTCTGACTGGCCTGAACTGCCTGAAACGCTAGGGACTATAATCCCGATAAAAATCAATCTGAATGATAAAAATGTAATGCATGCCGTATGCGAATGCGAATGCAGAATGCGTCGAAGCATAAACCAGATATGGGGACCGGTTGGTCAAATTTTAGGGTGCAACAGCTGCCCCTATTCAAGCGGCTTGGACCTGAAGGGTTGAAGAGCGAACAACCTTCAAACATTCGAGGTACGAGATGGTTGAATACAAAATAAACCCGAAAATTTGCCAACCGCAGAAATAAACTGCACCCTTGCTTGGGGAAACATTATCCAGAGAACTGAATCCAATTATTATGGCAACAAACTGATCGATCACCTGATAAAGAGCCTTGACTTCAATACTAGTTACCTGTGTGACACCACAAATAACAAACCCGAAGGTTGGACCAACATGCACTTGATCGCCTCCCATCGTCTACTGATAGACGGAGACACCATCCCGCAGGAAAACAATAACCATATTTACATCGTCTACAGATAGACAGAAAGACCCCTTCCCGAAGGAACACCATACCCATATTTATATCGTCTACAGATAGACAGCAAAACACCATCCCGAAGGAAAAAAGCAATATCCATATTTACATCGTCCACCGAAGGAAAACCATATCCATTTTTACATTGTCTACAGATAGACAGAAAGACCCCTTCCTGAAGGAAAACCATACCCATACTCACATTGTCTAAGGATAGACAGAAAGACTCCTTCCCGAAGGAAAACCAATATCCCATACTCTCCTCGTCTAATGATAGACGGAGACACCATCCCGAAGGAAAACATTAACCAATTTACATTGTCTACAGATAGACAGATAGACCCCTTCCCGAAGGAACACCATACCCATATTTACATTGTCTACAGATAGACAGATAGACCCCTTCCCGAAGGAAAACCATATAACCCATATCTATACTCACATTGTCTAAGGATAGACAGAAAGGCACCGTCCCGAAGGAAAACCATATAACCCATATCCATACTCACATTGTCTAAGGATAGACAGAAAGGCACCGTCCCGAAGGAAAATCATACCCATATTCACATCGTCTACAGATAGACAGAAAACCCCATCCCGAAGGAAAACCATATTCATTACTCTCCTCGTCTAATGATAGACGGAGACACCATCCCGAAGGAACACCAATATCCATACTCTCCTCGTCTAATGATAGACGGAGACACCATCCCGAAGGAACACACGTCAGCGGAAAGAGAGCTATATTCCTCACCATCCATCAAATTTCAGAATCCTTTCGCCTACAGGAATTGATGGAAAGAACAATATCTTCAAAGGGGCCACATCATCAATAAGGATTGACAGAAAAACCACCTTGCAAGAGCCATGGCGTTGATAAGGATCAACAACTAGGAAAACCAAACATTCTTCGAAGAGCCTCGACGTTAATAAGGACCAACGGTCAGAAAAACCTTCTTGAAATGCCATCTCGTCCAATAAACAGAAAGAACGCCAATATCTGAAAGATTGCCTTGAAACCTCTCAACATCTGAGGATAGACGGAAAAAAATCATACCCAAACTCCCAACGTCTAATGATAGACGGAGAAGGCCCGCTGGGGGAAACCCATCGTCAATGTGAACTGACGGGAAGAGAAGTCTGTCAATATCAACCGATCGTTGAATAAAGCATAACCGTTGCATGATCTGAGAATCAAACACCAAAGAGCGATCTGAATAAAGCTGTTGGATAAATGCCCCTGAACTGATTATAGAGTACTTCATGTTGCCACTGAAGGCTGATAGAAAAACTGGCTTATGCTTCGTATGCATATGCGTATGTCTGAATTTTTCTATGGCGTAATGCTCCATATGGGATGGAAATGCTACGCATTTTGAGGATGAAATGCAAGTATGATGCAAATATAATGATATATGCAAATGCAAATGCAGGCTCGGGTCGCCGGAGAAATTGGGTACAGAAACCCGCTTCAGCAAAATAAATGCTGAAGACAAAGCCAACTCCGCTGGGGATAACCAGGCATCACAAAATTATTCCAGCAAAATAAATGCTGGAAGAGTGAAGCCAACTTCGCTGAGGAATAACTGAATGTGCCAATCATGATTGGACTTCTGTCAGGGACAGCTTACCCGTGCCAATGAAAATTGGACTTTTGTTGGGGAAAACAGACGGAGTCTTCCTGCGTACCAATGAAGATTGATGCACCACCCTGGATGGGCCTTACAGTGATTGCCAATATGGATTGGACTTTTTGAAAATTGCCAATAAGGATTGGACTTTAGGCTATCCATGATGGGTCATGTATGATTGACACTGGAACAATATCCTGTCTGAATTCACAATTTCTGATTGAAGGGTCAATAGACGGTAACACGATTTCCTGACATTCGACTCACACTTGGAGATTAGCTGAATCTGCTCGAATAGCTCTGAGTAGCTCTGAATAACTCTGAAGAAGAACAATTCCTTTGCTTCTGATATGCCCCAGCTTGTGGAACCTCTGTGGGGATACTCCTCAAAAGAAAATCTGAAAATCTGTACCCTGACGGCCTGATATGAAATGCCCCAGCGTTCTAAACTTCGGACAAATGCTTCAAATCAAGTGCCTCTCGAATAAAGAATAACCTCCGCACTCTTAGGAGAGCCTGCCCCTGTCTGTAATGATTCTGCCCCTGATTGGCTAATTCAGTATAGTGACTTTAACTACGAGAGATTTACCGAATCTCGACCTGATTACACCGACATAACGACTTTGGATGGCTGACCTCACTGGGGATCACTTGATAATAGCTTGCCCCGGCTCTCGGAATATTCGGGCATCCCGCATTCTATCCTGATCAGACTTACCACTGTAGGAAACTTTCCTGTTGTCAAGTGCTTACTCGTAAGTAAAACCAGTTGTTCTGCATTAACGGTACATTAATGCAATGCATATGACTGTTTTAACATCCAATTTGTTCACTGGAAAAAGAAAAATCAGTTTATGGCGTATAATGCACAAATTATTCATCAAAATATCAACATCAGCACCAACATGGTAAGAAGAACCCTTTTAGGAGTCAGCTTCGACGCGATCTTACCGATGTATGCCTTCGAAACGACCCTGCTTCAATTAGGACTTTTGAAGGTTGTAACGTGGTCAGGTTCACGGTTTTGAAAGGAAGGATAAAGGCTCAAAGTCTAATTTCAACCCACCCATTCACCTTGATGTTCTCCGGTCCTACGGTCAGCTAATTCGACCTTAGCGCTCACCTCTGGGAGGTTGAAATATAGGAGTGATAGTTCGAGAAACTATGCGCTTTTGGAGTGACAGCCACTCGCGCTTCGTCTTTGACACTTGGGGTCACACGACTTCGTATTTCATTTGAGGACTTTTCTTTTGTAATCCTTTTCATTTTTCTTTTTCTTTCCCTAACTTTTGCCTGGACTGACTCTTTCGAGTTTCCTTTGATTTTCCAGTCCAGCGGGATGCCCCTATTTTTGCCTAAGTCGTTTGTTTTCAAGTTTTGACTTAGCGGGCTTTTGATTCTTTTTGCTTTTCATTTTTTTTCTCGAACAATTCGTGTGACACTGGTTGTCTGACTCTTTGGGGAACGATGTGACTGTGTCACTCCTGATGCTTAACCACTGTGGTTCTTTAGGCACGATCTCTAGGGGTGTGATTGATCCTTGAACGGACACTCCTTTTGCAATTTGGACGCTCGGTCAAATTAGCTAACACCTACCCTGCCCCAGGTTGAGATTGAGGGTTTTTTCACTTTTAGAAAGAAACTCTTACAACTAGGCTCAAAGGGGTTGACAAGGGATTATCTTCCTTATGTCTCCGGTGTTTAGGGATTTGAAACAATGCCTGTACATCATCAGCAGGTTTTATCTCAAAGGCATACAATATCAGAAGCTTGCATGTCGTTCATTTTCGTCATCCTCCCCGGGTTCCGCTTAACCAAGCGTTGGATATTTGTAAAAATCAATTAGTGAACACGAATGGATTCAATCAAAACATGCATACTTATTTCATTATCATCAATTAAATGAAAACAACAAGCTTTACAAACAAGATTGCAATTTAACAAGAAAGAAACTACAAACATAAAGAAACGACACGATGAAACACAGGAAAACGTCAGCTTCCGAGGACCGGGCTTTCACATCTGACTTGCTGCTGAACCAGCCATCTTCAAAGTTGCCTCTTGAAGCCATACTGCTTAACACGGATGCCAGGTGAATTGCCTTTCTGACTTCAGTGGGCTCTGTCTAGCACGCAGGTTTGACCGATAACAATAAGGCTACTGACTCCGGAAAGGAGTTGACGTCTGTTGCGAAGACTAGACAGATTGTTGACTTTGAATAGTTGAACCACTTGGAGGTCGAGTCTGAATTATCAGGGACTCCTTTTGTTCAAGCGCTTTCATCCTCAGGCTTGGTCTAGGCAGCAACTGAGGACAAAGGGATTCTGACACCAATGATTGCAGAATATACTTCTGATCCACGGCAGCTTCGGGAACGTCCATCATTTTAGCACCAACTGGGATAAGACCATTAGGTACAATTACACCGCCCGGCGTGAGTTCAATAACTTTTGCGTCAATCAAGTCCTGAACGTTGTGCTTAAAAGCGTGACAACTTTCCACATCATGTCCGGGTGCCCCGGAATGAAATTCACGTTGCTTATTAGCGTCATACCCATAAGGAAGTGTCGTTCCTGTGAGTGGCTCTAATGTTCTTTTCTCAACCAGCTTCAAACTCAATAAAGTCTGCAAGAGCTTAGCATATGTTGAAGGCGGCGCCTCGAATATCCTCCTTGGCCTTTGCCGACTCGGATGTATCTTTTGTTGTTGGTGGTGGTGTCGATCAACACGTCTTTTAAGCTCAGGTTCCACAGGCACAGGTGGAACAAACTCCTTCACTGTGGCTTCAGATAGCTGATCATCCTCTTTCCTAATCACGTTCTTGACGACTTCCATGATCAAGCTCATTTGGGTCTTCAGCTGATTATTTTCCTCTCTGAGCATCTTCTGATCCAGACACAACTCTTGCATGTCTTTCATCATCTGCCCTGGATGGCTTCGGACTTCAATCAATTCAGCCTGATTCTGTTCCATATCTCTGAGGGAATCCTGCAACAAACTGGAAGTAGGAAATAAGACCCATGGTTCTGATGTACCTGTTATGCGAGAATGCAATGCGGAAATCAAACACATATTCAAGAAAAGACAAATAAACCCCAAGCTGTAAGCACAAAGATAAACACCTCACACCACTATGCAAAGCCAGCAAGAGCATCAAACAAGCACACCCAAGTATAAAATACAGTGACCCCAGCCAACAAGCCTGGTGGTGGTCAGCAAACAATAATGCCCGAAAGCTAAACAGATCAGCAGAGAAAACAGATGCGACATTCGGCACAGAAACCTCTAACAACTTCCCCCATATTCAACTGAGCTCTCGGTTGGAAATTCTTCCAAACACACACTCTCAATAGAGTATTCCATAACATTGACTGACGAACCCACACAACTAGATGAAGAATAATCAATAATCCGAACAAAACCCTGAGGCGTGATAAAGATCTTGTTAGAGTCTAGCAGATTCTGAACTTGGCTTCTAAGCACTTTACAATCATCTGTCGAATGCCCATGTACCCCAACATGGTACTCACAGCGGGCGCTGGTATCAGAACCTGAAGGATAAGGCGGGATCGTTGAATTAGTCTCTTTCGACACTATTAATCCACTTTCGACCAAATCTGGAAACAATTGTCTGTACGACACCGGTAGCTGAGTAAACGGCCTTTCAGGTTTCCTTGGTCTTTGTCGGGCGTGACGACGCGACTGACGATAATATGACTGCTGGTTTGAAGTGTCTGAAAACTGAGCCTCAGGCGCTAGAGATTCTGAGACAACATCGTTTCCTTCTTCCCACTCTTCTTGAGAACTGATAACTGATTCATTCGTATCGACTGGGATATAAGGAGCCTCTCGAAGCTTTCCACTCTTGATTCCTCTCTCAACAAGCTCTCCCATTCTCATCAGGCCTTCAAAGCTTGTACAAGTGAACATCATGTCGTAATAACGGCCCTTCAGAGTATCCAAAAAGAGGCTAACCATTTCTCTCTCCTGAATCGGTGGTTGAACACGAGCAGCCACTTCTCTCCATCTCTGCACATACCCCCTAAAGGATTCATTCTCTGCACGAGATAATTCTTGAAACTGTACGCGAAAAGGAGCCATTTCCAGGTTGTAGTCGTACTGCTTCGCGAAGGCATTGGCTAAATCCGACCATGCTTTAATACTATCACTCTTCAAGTGCATGTACCAGTCCAAAGATGCTCTGATCAAACTATCTTGAAAACAGTGAATCATGAGCTTGTCATTGGTGATATGCGGAGTCATTTTTCTGCAGAACATAACCAAATGTAGCTTCGGACAACTATCCCCTTTGTACTTCTCAAAATTGGGCATTTTGAACTTCGGAGGCAACACGAGACCTGGCACCAAACACATGCTCTCAGCATTCAGATCAAGAGTATTCTTATTCACCAGGGCAGCAATCTGATCTTCCAACGTCTGAAGTCTTCTCATATACTCAGCAGTCAGTGGGTCCTGAATATTAACCTGTGGAACAACTCTCGGAGATGGAACAATCCTTGGAGAATCTGGCATAGAGAAAGTGGAATTGTGACACTCTGCATCATTGAAAGAATATGGACCTCTGACAGGGGTTTGCACTGGCTGAGCAACATTGTTCATCTGAGCTCTTTGACCATTGTTTCCTCCTCCATTTATAGTTGTTACGGCTTCCATGATTTGACTCACCTGGTACTTCAACAATTCAAACTCTGCCTGAGTAATAACCAAGTCCTGCTCTCCTGAAGCCATGATATTTCCCGATACTAACTCAAGTCCAATACGAATGTCGGGAAATCAACTGATGAAGCGGAAAAAATGGGTAAGCTCCCTGTTCCGGCTGAGGATGAATATGCAAAATGAAATGCAGATGCAAACAGTCATGCAAAATGCAACATGCAAGGGATCAAGTGCCCCTGGATGAGAAGAATCCACCATACTGGTCTTAGTCAGACCCTCAACACTGCTCGAACCTGGTCTCAGCAAACCAAAACAGTACTCCAACCTGGTCTCCAACAGACCCTATAATGCTGTCCTCAAATATCACTGAATCTCAATCAAGAAAACCGGTAATCTGGAGGTCAAGTTACCTGCATGCCCCAACCCCTCTCACAGGTAGGTGTCCTAATAACTGACACAAAGTATGGCATCCTATGCGGTCGTTGGCGTCACATACTTTCAAGACTGATGATACGATACCTAGAAGGTGTGGCATCATCATATCCTGAAGAGGCCTCACTTAGCCAACTTCCAAATGATTGGTCCCCAGAGTCGACAATCCAACTAACCAACAACCCCCTCAACCCAAAGGGTTGAAAAAGAAGTCAACCAGAAGAACCTCGTCCGAGCATGGATTTCATGAGTCACTAGTGCCTGCAAAGCAAGCACGCGCCCACTAATTTCCATTCTAATTCTAGGTGCACTCAAGCCCAGGTCCGGCTTATCTCTCAATCATAGAACCCCCTCATACCCACAACAATAATAACAGTAATATAATGCTGAAAGTAAAATACAGAAACGTAAATCCATACAAAATCCTCGACAGGAAAACAAGCGCTAGGATTGACTCTCTTAAGGGACGTTGAATCCCAAATGCCTAAGGAACCATCGCAGTCCCCAGTAGAGTCGCCAGCTGTCGCTACTGCGAAAATCGGCGCCGGCTGAACAGAAGAGTCGCCATCGTGCGTTATTTATCCCAACAGAGGGAAAGGAAACGCTTGAAGTAAACCTACCGCAAAGACGGGAAAGGAATGGTCGTCGCAACCAAATCCTGGATTCGGGAGTCGGCTACGCAAGGGGAAGGTATTAGCACCCCTCACGTTCGTCGTACTCGACGGGATCCATGCTTGTTTTCTAGTACGGATTGTTATTCTATCTATTCTACAGGTCTGGAGTTAAAAGAAAAGAAAATGACTCGGCAAAGTATCGCACTTTATGCCTACGTATTCCCGTATGGAACGAGAAATCAGAGTCAACGTAGTTCGCCTACCTACTGGAAAGGAGGGGAAGGTTGCTCGCTAGGATATCGCATCCTATGCCTACGTACTTTCATACAGCATGAAAGATCAGAGCAAACGTAGTTCGGGCTACGGAAGCCACAGATTTGTTTGACGGTTTTTTTATCCTTCTGAAAAAGGTTTTTCTCCTGATTATGGGTCCAAGCGGACAAAAATGGCGTTTTGATTGGTTTACAGTCTTTTACGCAAGAACTGTCTTTTATTGATGTTTAACCTTTTATTGTATTTTTGATTGTTTTGAGATAGAAGAGAAACAGCAACTCTAAAACCTATGGTTGAAAAAGGAATCAAAATCTATCCTAATGTTGTCATGCATGGATGAGAACCTAATGTCTGTCATATTTCTCTCTTGCGCAGAGAGAAACAGAGATCCTAGGGGATAAACGGAAAACCAACAACATATATACAGTAAAGCGGTAAAATGCATGAATGTGGCAGTACAAGCGAGGCAAGGGAGTCCCACTCAACCTCGAACCTAGAAAACAATAGGCAAAGTGAAATGGCTTCACTTCAACCTACGGGGAAAATTAACAAACAATACAGCAAAGAAAATGAACCCCAAAAACCCAGCCCTGACAGCACACCAGCTCCAGTTGAACTTCCAAAATCAAACTCCAATGGTACCCCAAGCTACAACAAGCTTCTATCTCCAAGAAATCACCCTGCTCAAGCAAGCACGGAATCTTAACCAGTTGACAGCATCAGACAGCAGGTATCTCCAAACAGCATTAAACCCTAGCTTTAACAGTTGCACAGCTTTGACATGAACAATCTTCATCTTTGTCAATCTTTGATATTTATCTCTATCTTCAATGGCTTCTTTCTTCAAGACAAGCTCTGCCAGATGAGAATTGATTTATCTGAGCAAATTGAATGTCAAGCAGTTCATTGACAACCAAAGGAAGCCTGTAAACATTTGACATTGTAACAGACTGTTTCCCTCAAAGTTCTACCTCTAAGGTAAGGCCACTTATCCCTCCAAAGGAGGGAGGTGAATACCATAGAGGGACTTTACGTCATAGAGAGGAATGGAAGCACAGGAAGCTATCCATATTCATGAAAGAATTTGTTCTATTCTAAGGCTCTGCCTATTTTCTCCTATTTCTCCTAAGTCTCCAATCAGCATCCAGCTCAAGCGATCCTCATGCATCAACCTTTTATTATTATCCTCAATCTTCTCCTTTGATGTCTTCATGCTCCACAAGCCCAAACCAAGCCCCATACCCCAAATAAAAAGCCCAAAAGCCCAAGCAAGCAATATAAACCCCTAATGGGAACACCAAACAATCACCCAATTTGCAAAGTATACTAAAAATAGTAAAATAGTATTTAAAATTCTAAGATTTATTCTAAGGGAAGTTCTATATCTATCCTACATACCCTATATGTCCCATAACCTAATTCATGCTAAAAACCCAAAAATAAAATGGTAGAATGCACCTATGTTAAGTTTGAACCCTAATTATACTAACCTAATGTTCTCTAATCAAAACTAATCAAAATTTAATCACAAAAATGTGAAATAATTCTCTAAGGGAACTTAATGCTCTAATCTAGCTAGTACAAAAATAACGGGATCAAAATATGAATTTAAATGCCTAAACAAAATTCAACAATATGTATGTACAAACGATATGAAAATAAAAGCAATTAAAATGCAAAAATTCACCATAAATGGAAAAAAACCTAAAACAATATTTCTATTTTCTTATAATTTTCTTCAGCCAATTATTGAAAGGGAGAAAAAAAATCCCATGTCAAAATGATGATTTATGGATTTTTTATGAATTATTTGGTAATTAAATGCAAATGAAGAAAATTAAACAAAATTCAATTAAAAAGGGGGTGTTACCAGCAATTATTTACAGCATAAAATGTCAATGGGCCCAGGAGGGGGGTGCTGGAAGCAATACGCTGGGCCCAATTTTATTCAGAAAAACACCAAAAAAAAAAAAGCCAGCAGGGGGGTGCAAGCAGCAGCAAATCCATTTGTTATTCATTCTGGGCCCAATTTGGGGGGTGTAAGCAGAAGGTCTGCCTGGGCCCAATCTTAGTAATTCAGACAAAACAAAAAAAACACAAAGAAAAAACTAAAGGGGGGAAATAGCAGGTAATTGCTTGTTAATTCGTTTGGGCCCCAAAACGGGGGGGGTGTTGATAGCAGCAGGGCCTAAGGCCCAAACCAAACTACACACGGGGAGGGGGGTTTCACAAGTAGAGAAGGGATAATCTTAGCAATTACCTATTGGGCCCAGCCCGCCTAAAACCTAACCCAAATATTAGCCAACAACATCCTCTACCTTCTCTAAATTCAGATCACTGTTCATCATCTCCCAGAACAACCCTAACGCCGTTTTGAACCTCCAACCTCTCTGAAACCATCAACCACACTCACCTCACGCCTCAAGCTCCCTGTCCAACTCAACTCTAATCCTCATTCGCCTCACCACATCACAAAACCTAAATCCATTTACCTAACTAACTGTGAGTGCTACGAATTAGGGAAGAAAGAACAAACCTGGAACCAAGAAGAGGATCGATGACGAAAATCGCTCTGGTATCTGAAGCTTCTTACGAAGGAACTCCGATCCTTGAAAATTCCAGATGAAGCTTTGTAGATCGTGATGAAGTTTGAGGTTGGACCGAACGACGATTGAAGATGCGCGTGGGAAGATCTGGAGATTTATGAACGAATCTGGAGATGAATGTTGAGGCTTGATGTTGCTCGTGATGAGTGTTCTTGAGAAGCTTCAAGGATTTGTTGAAGATCTGGTATGATATTGGTGAACAGTGAATGAATCTGGAAACAAAACTCCGTTGAAGTTCGTTGAACGTGCTTGAGGAGAATCGAAGATTTCTGGAAAATGATTCAAGAACGCGATGACATTTTCTGAGGAGGACGATGAAGATTCGTGGAGTTCTTCTGAAGAATTGAAGGGTGATGATGATTTTTTGGAGAAAATCACAAAAAACGCTGAAGAATTGGTGACTATTGATGAAGGTTCCGGTGGAATCTTGTGCTTCCGGTGAAATGTGGATGAAGATAGATCGGAGAAGATGAAATTTGGAGGAGTTTTCTGGGTTTTTTAATTTCCGACGAGGGTTGTAGTCTCTGGCGGTTAGTTGTGACGGTCGGAGGAAGTTAGGGTGGTGGCCGTCGGTCCTTGCATGGTCGGCGGTGGGATTCAGGCGAAGGGGGCAGGTGGCAGGGGGAGTGGCGTGAGTGCAGGCCACGTGTGAGGTGAGAGAAGGTGAGGGAGACGCGTGTGGAGTCAGAGTGAGTGGGGAGCACACGTGGTGTCCATGCAGAGTGAGAGAGAGAGAGAGTGAGGTGGAAGACGTGGAAGGTTCTGGGGAGAGAGAAAAAATGAGGTGGCTGGAAACTGGTTGCACGCGTGGCAGGCCTACTTATATGACAAGTGGCTTCGAAAAAACTTGGACTCTGACTTCGGGGCTTGATACTGGATACTTGGCCCATTTAGATTAAACCTGCTTAGTGACTTAAAACGTAATTAACAAAACAAAATTAAAATCTGAAAAACCTAATTAAACCCTAAAAACGAAAATTAAAACTAAAATCTGATATTAAACCTAATTAATCCTGAAACAAAATTAAAAATAAATCCTAATTAACTCTAAAAAACCAAATTAATCCTAATGCATCTATTAAAAGGAAAATTAAAAGATAAACTCCTAATTAAAAGAAAGTTTTAATATCTAAAAAATCTAATTAATTCTGAAAAAACAAAACACTAAACATTTAATATCTAAAAAATATATTTTTAAAACCCTAATTAATTCAAATAAAATCTAAAAACATTTTAATCCTTTTTCTTTTTAAAATCTAAACTATTAACCTTTTTTTTTAAAACCAATGAAATCTAATCTAAAAAACAATTAAACCCTATTTAAAAATCTAAAAAAAAAAAAAAAACAATTAACTCTACTAAAAATCTAAAAATAAACCATACTATCTATTATCAAAATCTATTCTATTAATTTTTAAAAAAAACAATAAAATTCTAATAAAATCTAAAACACTAATATCTGTTTTTTATTCTTTTCTTTCTCTACTCTTTTAAAAGAAAACTATCTATCTATTAAACTATTAAAAGAAAAATAATATCTCAAATTTATTAAAAATCTTTTAAAAAGAACTATTAATTTCTGAAAAATGAAAAGAAAATTTATTTATACTCTAAAAAATATTTAAAAACTCTATTAAATCCAGAAAAACCAATTAAGTGCATTAAAATCCAGAAAAATCCTAAAAATGTCAGGAGGTCGATTAAATCGAATAAAACCCAATTGCGCAACCGTAGCGAAACCCTGGCACCGAGATGGCCTGAAAACATCAGGAACGAGCACCAATTCTCAACAGACTTTTATTCTGACTGGCCTGAACTGCTTGAAACGCTAGGGGCTATAATCCCGATAAAAATCAATCTGAATGATAAAAATGCAATGCATGCCGTATGCGAATGCAGAATACGTCGAAGCATAAACCAGATATGGGGACCGGTTGGTTAAATTTTAGGGTGCAACACTCCAACCACATCCTCAAACTCATCAGAATCTAATATACACCAAGATTTTCTGTCATCTCCCTCTCTCAGAAATCCTGAAGTTAACCAACCAGAACCACCTGTTTCTTCTGACATCCTCATTCCAAATCATATCCCAACACCTAAGCCAAGAACATCTGAATGTGTACCTCTTGCTTCGTGTAAACTGTTTTCATCTGACAAACTTCCCTCTGGTTTCAAATTCAAACACTTCTACACCAGAATTGAACCATCTGTCACTATCACTCCTCTTAAACCCAAGCTTACCATCATTCTACCATCTGTTCTTCAAACGTATATTAAAGAAATGCCAGAAATGATTTCATCAGAACCTATTTTATCTGATAAATCTGCATTCACTCCTTACTCTGATACCACATTTGATGTTGTTTCTTATGCATCAAATGTAAAACCATCTCTGTTGAATGCTTTAACTAGATCAAAAACTGCCATTTCATCTGATCCTCCATCCATACCCTTCTACCCTCGTCCTCTGATCACCGTTCCAAAATTCACCATTCCACCTTCACCCCAACCCAAGCCAATCACACTGGAAACTTTTCTAATCCCAAAACCTAGGTTGAATGTTGATCATTTATTTACAAGTTTTTTGTAAGAAATAGAGATGTATTTAGGCTCTATACAGAGGAAGTATTTATCAACAATGGATGCAAATGAATCAGATGCTATTTGGAATAGCTTCATCAACAGATTCAATACTGTAACATCAAATCTGAAGAACGTATGTTCTGATGATGCGAAGCTCAGATTTTCTGAAACTGCTAGAAGTTTGTTTTGGACTGTTAAAAGATCTGCACCATTACTTCTTAAAGATGATCCTTCATCATCATAAGAGAATACTGAATCTGCATCTGAAGACAACCCTCTGGCTATGACTCTTGTAGAACATCCCTTTGGATCTGCTGCTCCTGACTCTAAATCCCCTATGGAAATTGACTATGTTCATGCTTCAGAATCTGCCCCACCCTCTTCATCTGAGATCAAGAAAGAATATCCAGATCTTGAAGATAAGATTGCAGTTCTGGAAGCTGGTCAATCAGAGATTAAGTCATGGATGGCTAAGCAAGATAAGAAGTCTAAAGACATGGCTCAGTGGATGTCCAAACAAGATCAGAAGAATGAAACCATGGCTAAGTGGATGTCAAAACAAGAACAATCCTCTTCTGAGATCACGGATCTGTTGAAAATGATTTTGTCAAAACAATCTTAGTTTATTTTTTCTGATGTTTGCATCTAATGTTTGCACATGTACTTGAATATTTTCTGATGTTTGTACTTTTTGCTCTGAATGAATGAATGTTTCAATGTTTTCTCTACATAATTTATCTCATGTGTTTTTTGCCTTTTATTTGTCTTTTCAAAGTTCTTACTTTTTGCTTATGACAAAAAAGGGGGAGAAAATAGATCTGAACTGTTTAATTAAACTTTACCAGAATGAAACTTCATACATATCAATTTTATCTAACATAAAATCTGAGTGTTTCAGAACATTTGATATATCTGATATACTCTTTAAAAGAAACTCAGTGACCTCCAGATCATATTCAATTTATCAGACTCTGACTCTGAAATATGCAAGAAACTCTGACTCTCAAATGTTTAGAACAATCAAGCTCTAACTCTGAAAAATACTCAAGACAAAAAGGGAAGTTTCTATTCCTTATTAATATTTAATTCAGGGGGAGATTCATCATCTCAGGGGGAGTTATAATTATTCTCTTTACAATTAAACAAAATTTCTAATGTTTTTGTCATCATCAAAAAGGGGGAGATTGTTAGAACACAGATTGGTTCTTAATAATATCTCTATGTTTTGATGATAACTATTATGAAATTTTGTAATTAAGAATTATATACTCTAAAATTTGTTTAAGAATGTTTGCTGCAGATATTAAAGTAAATATCACTCCAGAAGCAAATCAGATCTGAACATAAGAAATATGCAAGGCTCTGAAGCATCAGAAGCATTCCTTAGAAGATTCTGAACGCTGCCATCAGAAGATCCTGAGCGTTGTCTCCAGAAGGATCTGAAGCAGAAGCTCCAGAAGAATCTGAATCAAGTTAGAAGCATCTGAACCAATGAAGAATTCTGTATGAAGAGTTTTCAAGCATAGTTACTTCAGAAGACTCTGATAGTACTAACATTGTCAGTACTGAGGATCTGACCCAAAACTCTGCTCTGAACTTATACACGCTAAAAGCACACTTGCTGCAAAGACTCTGATTCAGCAAAACTCTGATCAACGTTAGAAGGCTCTGATCAAATTAGACTCTGATGATTCTTGCTGAAAATTATTGAAGAAGAATTCAAAGATTATGTCCGTTGGAATATCCAAACGACTCTTTCCTTATTTATGCTAGACACAAGAACACCGACAAAAAGGATTTCTTTGTGCTTTCTTCTTCTAGGAAAGGTCACTTGATGTGAAGACAAAAAGGCTCAGACCTTTTGGTACACTCTTCTCAACGCGAAAAACTCTTGGATCACTGTGCCTATAAAAGCAAGTCTCCACTCATCTTCTTCAGTTGACGAAATACTTGAAAAGAATTCATTATCAAAGCTCTCATACAACTCATATATTCTTGCTAGAATTATTTCTTTGTTCTCAATCTTAAGTGAAAAATCACAGTTGTGATAAAGCTTTATTAGAAGCATCTTAACACTTGTATTTATTATTACATTTGATTGTAAGAAAACCTTAAGAAGGTCCAGTTAGGATCAGTAGTTTTTGAGAAGACTTTGAACAGTTGTTCTTAGTGCTTACTATTGTAATCAGTTGATTAAATAGTGGATTAAGTCCTTGTTTGAGAAAGGAAAATCACTCTAGAAAGGGTGGACTGGAGTAGTTGAGTTCAACGAACCAGGATAAAAATACTTGAGTTTTTACTTCTAAGTTTTTATATTCATACTTATTCAACCCCCCATTCTAAGTATTTTCTCACCTTCATTTATATTACATAAATATCTCTTGATGAAAACATGCAAATCTTCAGAAAAATTGATGAACAGTTGTTATGTTTCAAAGGAAACATTTAACAGACATTTGAATGAAGAGATGCAATTTTTCAGAAGGATTTTTCAAAAACATTCAGTGAGCAATCGATTGCACCAAGGCAGCAATCGATTATACTTCAAAACAGAAGTGAAAACTGATAATTTTTTAAGTATGCAATCAATTGCACTATGGCAGCAATCAATTGCTCTTCAAAACAGAAACAAAAAAAGTTAAAAATTTGATCATGCAATCGATTTCTCTAAGACTGCAATCGATTGCACTTTGAAAAACTTAGAAAAAATTATGTTTTCAAAAGCTTGTGAGAGTGTAACAAGTCATGAGAAAATTTTTAAAAGTTTTGAGCAATTAGGACTTAAATGCTTAATGGATATTCTCATTATACCTTCAGATGAGAACATCTTCAAAGTTGTATCTTTGTCCTGATGCTTGATGGTTGATCATCTTTGCCTTCTTGAGTGATTTGTCTTCATCAAAACAAATGTTGATCTCTGAGAATCTTGATTTCACATTCTCCCCCTTTTTGATGATGACAAAGCATTCTTCTTTTGTTGTGATGTTTTCTTTCCGGTACGTTTTTCTCCCCCTCAATGTATGACGTGTTGAGAGTTTCTGAATTTGTATTGAGGTTCGAAATAGTATTGAATTTTGAAGATTTGTACCTTTAAGGAAAGATAATAAACAAGAAAAGAGTAACATCCTTCTCCCCCTTTTGCCATTATCAAAAAGAAGGGAAAGATGGATTAAGGTAATAATATATGAAAATAACGAACAAGCTTGATCATAAGTCAAATTGAAAAAGTACAATAAAGCTGGAAAGTACAGACTTCAAAAATAACAGAAATAAATAAAAACATATAGTAAAACAAATTTTTAGTAGGTGCAATCGATTGACACAGGGGTGCAATCGATTTCTCAACCAAACAGAAATGAATTTTGGCAAAAGCTACAGAGTGTAATCGATTGTTGTAGGGGTGCAATCGATTGCTTGCTTTAAAAATTAATAAAAATTATAAGACTTACAATGAGCAATCGATTGTTGCAGGGGTGCAATCGATTGCTTGCAGTGAAATTTTGAGAAAACATAGCAGATGAAGTTCTTTTATGTTTCTATGTCAGTTCCATCCAGTATTCCAAGTTCCCTTCGTATTTTGTACAAAGATTCCTTTGCCAAAGGTTTTGTGAAAATATCGGCAAGATGATTATGAGTATCTACAAATGTTATCTCGACATCTCCTTGAAGTACATGATCTCGTAGAAAATGATGTCGTATGTCAATATGCTTGGTCCTTGAGTGCATGACTGGATTTTTCGTTGTGTTGATTGCACTGGTGTTTTCACAGCGAAGAGGAATGTTTCCCAGGTCGAGTCCGTAGTCACGAAGTTGTTGCTTGAGCCAAAGTATCTGTGCACAGCAACTTCCCGCTGCTATGTACTCAGCTTCAGCCGTACTAAGTGCTACGCATGCTTGTTTCTTCCATGCCCATGAGACTAGTGCATTTCCCAAGATGTGACATGTTCCACTTGTACTTTTTCTATCAGTTTTACAGCTTGCATAATCCGCGTCAGAATATCCAATTAAATTGCATATACTACCTTTAGGATACCATAAGCCGACATTCGTTGTTCCTTTGAGATACTTCATGATCCACTTGACTGCCATCATGTGAGACTCCTTTGGATTTTCTTGAAAGCAAGCGCAAAGACAGACACTAAACATGATTTCAGGGTGGCTTGTTGTCAAGTATAGTAAGGAACCAATCATACCTCTATATTTTATGATATCAACTGACACACCAGATTCATCTTGATCTACATATGTACCGGATCCCATAGGTGTTGATAAAGTCTTACAATTGTCCATATCAAACTTCTTTAATAATTCTTTGCAGTATTTTGATTGATTGATAAAGATACCATTCTCGAGTTGCTTGATCTAAAGTCCAAGAAAGTAGTTCATTTTTCCCATCATAGACATTTCGAATTCTCCTTGCATAATGGATGAGAATTCTTCGCATAGCTTGGTGTTGGTTGAACCGAAGATTATGTCGTCAACGTACACTTGTACCAAGAAAGTATCTTCTTTTATTTTCTTGATGAACAAAGTTTTGTCTACCTTTCCCTTTACAAAGCCTTTGTCACATAAGAAATTGCTGAGTCGATCGTACCATGCTCTTGGTGCTTGTTTCAATCCATAGAGGGCTTTCTTTAGTTTGAAGATATGAGATGGATATTTGTAATCTTCAAAACTAGGGGGTTGCTTGACATACACTTCTTTATTTATGAATCCATTCAAGAATACGCTTTTGACGTCCATTTGGAAAAGCTGAAAATTCATGGAACATGCATAAGCTAATAACAGTCTAATTGCTTCCAACCTTGCAACCGGAGCGAATGTTTCGTCAAAATCAATTCCTTCTTCTTGGTTGTATCCTTGGGCGACCAATCTTGCTTTGTTCCGAACTATAATACCATTTTCATCGAGTTTGTTCTTGAAGACCCATCTTGTTCCAATGATATGTTTGTTGTTTGGCCTAGGAACAAGATTCCAAACTTGATTTCTTTCAAACTGGTTCAGTTCTTCTTGCATAGCTATTATCCATTGATCATCGCCTAAGGCTTCATCCATTTTGGTCGGTTCAATTTGCGAAACAAATGCCATGTTAAGACAAGCGTCCTTGAGATTTAGTCTTGTTGTAACACCTTGACTGATATCACAAATGACTTTATTGATCGGGTGATCTCTACGAGTTCTCCATTCTTTCGGTGGATCATTGTGTACTTCGTTTTGATGTGAATCCTCTTGCCGCTGATTTGGTTGATCAATTGCAGTATCTTTGAGAGTGTTTTCTTGAGAGGTTTCTACTACATCATCATCATTATTAACAATAATATCATCCTCCTTGGAGGGGTTAGATTCATCAAAAGAGACATGCATAGATTCTTCAATAGTTAAAGTTCTTTTGTTAAAAATTCTGAAAGCCTTACTTGAGAGAGAGTAGCCGAGGAAAATACCTTCATCGGATTTCTCGTCAAACTTACCGAGATTGTCTTTGTCATTGTTCAAGACAAAGCATTTACACCCGAATATGTGGAAGAAGGATATGTTTGGTTTTCTTCCTTTGAACAGTTCATAAGAGGTTTTCTTGAGAATTGGTCTGATGTTCACACGATTACTTACAAAATATGTTGTGCTTACTGCATATGCCTAAAAATATTTAGGAAGGTTTGAATCACTAAGCATTGTTCTTGCAAGTTCTACCAACGACCGATTCTTTCTTTCTACGACACCATTTTATTGTGGAGTTCTTGGTGCAGAGAAATTGTGAGAGATTCCATTTTCCTTGTAGAATTCTTCAAATAGAGCGTTCTGGAATTCTCCACCATGGTCACTTCTAATGGAGACAATTGAAAGTGACTTCTCATTCTGAATCTGTTTTGCGTACTTCTTGAATGCCTTGAAAGCTTCACTTTTCTGCACTAAGAAGAATGTCCATGTATATCTAGAGAAGTCATTAACAATTATTAATGCATAAACATTACCTCCAAAACTTTTCGTTCTTGATGGTCCAAAGAGATCCATGTGTAACAACTGCAGTGGCCTAGTTGTGGACACCACATTCTTGGATGTGAAAGTTGATTTGGTCTGTTTTCCCTTTTGGCATGTGGCACACAATCTATCTTTGATGAATTTGATCTTTTAAAGACCAACAACTAAGTCATGTTTGATCAATTTGTTCAAATGCTCCATATGAATATGAGCAAATCTTTTGTGCCATAACCAAGATTCGTTGTTATTTTCCATAAGACATTTAACCTTTAAAGATAAGTTATCAAGGGAAATCATAAAAATGTTGTTAATTCTATTACCTTTTAACATTACCTCATAAGTGACTTCGTTTTCTATCAAGCATTCATCTTTAGTGAAGTTGATTCTGAAACCTTTGTCACAAAGCTGACTAATGCTAAGTAGGTTATGCTTTAGGCCTTCTACATAAAAGACATCTTCTATGGTTGTAAAAGGTGGTGCACCAATGCTGCCTATACCAAGGATCTTCCCTTTGCTGTTATCACCATAGGTTGCAAATCCTTTGGCCTTAAGCGTTAGATGTGAAAATTTGGTAATGTCACCCGTCATATGCCTTGAACACCTACTATCAAGATACCCCTGATATGAGGAGGTCTTCAAGCATACCTAAAAAACAAGATTAAGTTCCATTAGGTACCAAACTTGCTTTGGGTCCTTCATAGTTAGTTCCTTTCTTGACCCAGACATAATGCCCCCTTGCAATACTAAAGTTTCTCACATAACAGGCATTAGGTGTATGGCCTTTGATACCACAATAAAAACAAGTGGGCTCAAAATTACTCTTATATCTAGAAGGATAAGGTTTTTTCTTATTAACAACCTTCTTCTTGGGATATTGATGAACCACTTTAGGTTTTACCACTTTCTCTTTTGGAGGTTGTTCACTAGCTTTAACAAAGATGGTTTTGTTGGGACTTGGTTTTGAGAATTTTGAATAACCAAGTCCACTTTTATCATTTGAAAATCTTTGTTGGCTAAGAACAGCCTCTAGTCCAATTTGTCCTTTTTCATATCTTTCAAGAACTCTTTTCAATTGTACAATTTGAAAAGAAAGTGACTCACACTTTGTGCATGCAAAATTCTGTTTTTCATTTTTGAAATTCTTTTCCATTGTTTCAATTTTTTCTTCTAGAATTGAAATTTGATTTTTCTGTGAGGAGATAGTTTTGTACAGAATTTTACATTCACTCAGGAGTTCATCAATGGCCCCTTGAGCATCGTCATCATAAATTAGAAAATTATTACTAACCTTTTCATCTTCATCATCAGAATGGTGTGAGGCCATTAGTGCCAGATTTGCGCTTTGATCACTATCTGATTCTGATGAGGAGATTATCTCGTTGTCTTCCCATGCCACATATGCTTTATTTTTCTTGAATCCCTTTTTGCTCTTAGAAACATCGTTCTTGGAGAGTTTAGGACAATTTGGTTTGATGTGTCCTAACTTTCCACATTCATAGCATTTGACATCTTGTGTGGATGTTGACGCCTCTTTCTCTTTGCTTTTTGAAAACTTCTTCCTTTTCATGTAGTAAGAATTTCCAATATTATTTTTAGAGCCAAAGTATTTTCCTAACATTTTTACAAGAAGCATGAAGTTTTCATCTTCAACCGGATCGTCTGCTTTCTCTACTTCTTTGGAATCAGTCTTTAACATGATGTTTTTAGATTTCTTCTCTTGATTCTCATGTTTCTCCAATCGCCCGAGTTCTGTTTCATATTCTTGAAGTTTGCCGAACAAAGTGGTGGATGTCATCGTGGCTAGGCTCTTCTTTTCAGAAATGTTGTCACCTTGGGCTGCCATTCTCTTGACAGGGATCTAAGCACTTTAAGATTTAATTCATCGTTAGTTAGTGTCTTACCGAGTGCTATAAGATGATTTTTCAAGTGCACGAATCTCTTCTGCAAGTCAAGAATTGATTCTCCTGGTTGCATTCTGAACACCTCGTATTCCTGACTCAACGTGTTCAACCTTGATCTTTTAACTTCGATGGTTCCTTCATGTGTTTCCACTAAAGTATCCCAGATTTCATTTGTTGTTGTACATGTTGAGATGCGAAATAATTCGTCCATGCTTAATGCACTTTGTAGAAGATTGATTGCCTTCTTGTCATAGAGAACCTTTTTCTTATCATCGTCATCCCATGAGACTTTGGGCTTTGCTGATCCTACACCATTAACAACCGTTGTAGGAGTGAAAGGACCATTTTGAACAGCATCTCAGATTTCGTCTCCTTGTGCTTCTAAGTGAGCCTTCATACGAATTTTCCAGAAATCAAAGTATTCACCACAAAACAGTGGAGACTTGTTGCTTCTACCACCGTCTTTGAAAACACATTTGTTATTTGAGGAAGCCATACTGGATCAAATAGAAACAGGTTACCCAAACCTGCTCTGATGCCAATTGTGAGTAAGTAATGCGCCTAAGAGGGGGGAGGGGTGAATTAGGTTCTTTGAAATTTTCTGGTTTTAAGAGGGCTATGTTACTTTCTTTTTAATGAAGTGATGATTCGAAAGCTTATAAAGGCAGAAAGTAAAAGAGACACAGAGAATTATAGTGGTTTCCCTCACACCCCGAGGGTACTCCACTCCCCTTTCAACACGAAAGAGATTTCACTATAGTTAGGATCAATGTATAATTTGTTCTAACTTATAGGAGATCAAAGGTTCTTAAAACACCTTTAAGATCTAAACACTAAGTGCAATGAGAACAATCCTTTCTAATGCACACACTTGCTTTCAACAATCCTAAACAGCAAGGGGAAGCTAAAATACAATTCTGAGTTTGTAAGATTTGTAACAATGTATAATTAATAATCAATGCTGAGATTGAATCTTCTCTTTGAATGGAATTTCCACAAGTATCTAAGACTTATTGCTCAAGAATTTTCTTTTCGAAAGATATGAAATTGATGCAGAAAATTCTTTGTGAAAATTGTTTAAAAGAAAAAGTTCAAGGGTTTTTGATTGAAAGAGGTTTTAAAGAATTGATGTAAAAGTTAGAGTTGTTTTTGAATTTGAAAAGCTAGATATTTATATTACATAAATATCTCTTGATGAAAACATGTAAATCTTCAGAAAAATTGATGAACAATTGTTATGTTTCAAAGGAAACATTTAACAGACATTTGAATGAAGAGATGCAATTTTTCAGAAGGATTTTTCAAAAACGTTCAGTGAGCAATCGATTGCACCAAGGCAGCAATCGATTGCACTTCAAAACAGAAGTGAAAACTGAGAATTTTTTAAGTATGCAATCAATTGCACTAAGGCAGCAATCGATTTCTCTTCAAAACAGAAACAAAAAAAATTTTAAAATTTGATCATGCAATCGATTGCACTTTGAAAAACTTAGAAAAAACTTTTGTTTTCAAAAGCTTGTGAGAGTGAAATAAGTCATGAGAAAAGTTTTAAAATTTTTGAGCAATTAGGACTTAAATGCTTAATGGATATTCTCATTATACCTTCAGATGAGAACATCTTCAAAGTTGTATCTTTGTCCTGATGCTTGATGGTTGATCATCTTTGCCTTCTTGAGTAATTTGTCTTCATCAAAACAAATGTTGATCTCTGAGAATCTTGATTTCACAGCTTTGACATCATATAAAACTAAATTAAAACGGAAGATGCACTCACACGCTCCCCCTTTTGATGATGGAAAAACTTGAGACTTTAGATGATGCATTTCTTGTTACATGAGAAGCTCCCCTTGAATGTGTGCATCATATAGCTTTATATTCTCTTCCCCCTTTGATAACATCAAAAGGAAATACACATGTTATTAGTAGTATCACATATATACACATATACAATACAGCGGAAATTTGAAAAGATAAGTGGTGCACTCACATATATTCATCATATATGTAAACACATAAGATTAATAAACACAACAAAATTCATAATAGTTGTCCAGGTTAAACACATATTACAACCATGCAAACATATTTTTAATATTGTTCATACATAAGAAAAAGCAAACAACAAACCAAACAATAAATAAAATGCATGAAGAATCCAAATAAGACTCAAAAGAAAATCCACTCCAAGACTCAAGTCATAATCAACACAACACCACAATATCACAACCCTTCGGCGTCTTCCATGGCCCCTAGACATTGATATTTTTACCTTATACTATCCTTGTCCTTCATTCTAGTAGTGAGAATCTAAGAAATCACACATCTCAATGTAAAACCAGTCATAATGACTGAAATCCTCTTCTTGAGCCGCAATCATGTAATTTATCCTACCCTGGACATCAACATGATTTTCATTCATATTAATTTGTAAAGATACCATATTATCTGTCACAAATGAAGCAATGGCCTCAAAGTTGGAATCTTGTGTAGACAAATGCTATTGCATTAGACGAAACTGCTCCATTTGTGTATCTTCAAAGGTCTCTCGCCACTTACACTCCTCTGCATACCTCTCATCTTGCTTCATTTGCATATTCTGATGCATCGTCATGATAATGAAAGAATCAGTAAAACCACCACCAACACTATTACCATGGTCATCTCCATGAGGAGCATATTGCATTGTAGCATATCCCTCGTGAACACCATTAGGAACATCTATATGTTACTCATCATCCATATGATCTTCCTTTGCATCATCACCAAATTCAACAGGATCTTCAAATTTATAAATCTTCCTGCCATGCTTACCCAGGCGAAGATAATATGCCTGACACATGATATCCCAAAAGTAGTTCACATTTGTCAAGGTGCATTGAGAAAAAAATTGAGATGAGCCAGAAGATTTATAGATAAGATTCAACATACCAATGTCGAAGTAGTTCAAAATCTTAACAATCATAGATGGATAGTAGAATGATAGGCCTTGGTTGCATGTTTTGACAGAGAACATATGATATACAAAGTAGTGAAGACAAATAGTTTTGACCTTGTGCAACAAAATGTATAACAAATGAATCTCAGCAAAGTCAATTCTCGAAAACCCTCCATTCTTTGGGAATAAGATATGAGACACAATCCATAGCAGAATTCTTGGTACCGTCTTTAATTGGCCAGTCGAAATAGGATCATAACATTCTTTGGCATAGGGAGATTTGAGTAGCTCATTCACATGAAGATCACAATCAAAATTAACATGAGTGTGAGCTTTGGTTACCAAAGGATCAACCTCTTCATCCTCATCAACATCACCCATAGTAATACCAAATAAGGTTTTCCATAAATCATTAGTAAATTGATAAATTTGTTACCTATCATAAACTTGAAGCAAGAGCCTTGGATGTTATGTAGCCCTGAGTAGAAAATGCGAATAGGAGCCTTATTGTAATCTTGAGCAAGCTATAGGAAGTATTCAATTTGTTGATGCTCCACAAGCTTAATGACATCAGGTAAATATAAGCAGCCAAATGTAACCGGCTTCCACTTAAATATTTTTACTACAAGATCATTTTATTGCTTCAACCCAAAATCTTCGGCATATTTCTTGGAAACCAAAGTAAATGGATTCTCAGCAGTAATAGAAGAAGTAGGAGCCTTTCCCTTTCCTTTAGAATCAATTTTGATCTTTGGAGCCATGGAAATATTGAAATAGAGTATGCCTAGCAAGTGTTTGACAAAATGTTTGAATGAAGAATGAGTGAGAATGAGATATTTTTTAATACCCACACGCTCAAAAAAGATATACAAGCAGAACAATAAATAAAGAGTTCAAGACAAACCACAAACAAGTGATAGTATTGAGTGCAAATGAGAGAAATTTGATGGATATGAGAGAAATTTGTTGGAAATATTGAGTGCAAATGATGTGAAATGGATGAACAGAAAAGATGTAATAAGGATTTGATTATTTTCGAGAGGCAAGATGATGTTTATGAGATTGTGAGATTTGGTGCATGTAAGAGAGTGAAGAGAATGAACACAAATGACACAATTCTGCACTTATGAGTCGACCTATGAGCGTACCTATCACAGTCTCAGGTCGGCACATACTGAAGCGTATAACTGGAAATTCAAAAAATTATTACATAGGTCGGCCTATTCATTAGATATGTCGACACACACTGTAAGAATTTTTACAAATTGTAAAACACTATTTTATGTGTCAACCTATATGAGTTTTGTGTCGACACGGAACATCCAAAACTTGAAAATTTGACATTTTGAATAGTAAATGACTTTGTAGGACTCAATGAGACTCATGCATGACTATTAGATGAGACATACATGCATATGATATTATTTTAGGGCTTCTTAGCCAATATCATGCAAACATGAAAATGTAGGCATGAAATGGTACAAGATATATATCAAATGTGAAGATATTTATAATAGATCCACTATGAACATGTAAAATACACACACATACACACGCACACATACAATGGCCACATTTGAAATTTTTGGGAGTGAAATCATATAACAAATATCCTACACATAACACATCATATGCCTTGAGAAATAAACAGGTAAAAGAAATACTTACTTATAAAACAAGAAAAGGATTGAAACGATACTACCTCACCATACAAAAAAAGGAAGATGGACTTACATTACACAAGGAACTCTCTAAGGAAATTTGGGATGAATGAAAATCGTGCCACAAATACAAAAGAAACCAAAACGCTCTTACCACTTTTCTCCTTATACATGTACTTGAAAATGTGATTAATAATGTATCTAAGAGATAATTGACTTGATGACGATCCTTGTTGTTGTACTTTCACTCTTGTTCAATCATGATGATTATCATTCTCCTCCTCATGTTTCAACATCTTAGGTTGATCAATCCCAATTTGATGTTCTTGAGTATGTCTTGTTGAAGATAGATCTATATCATTAAATATAATACATTTCCGACACTTCTCAGATAGAAACATTAGTAATAATCAACACACTTTTACCAATTAAAGAAACACTAAATGTTAACCTTCTTGGTAACACAATCCTCCTTGCTTGTCACATAGTAAACACAATAAGGACATGTCACCTTGTTATGCCTTGAGCCTCCATAAACGAGTTCTCATACTCTCTTCATAGAGCCAAGATATTTTTCTTGCATGATTAAAAAATAGTGCTAGGTACTCAATCTTCATTGGGTCTTTAGGGATTAATGAAACCTTGGTTGCATTTAGGAAACCATTGAAAAACACCTTTAGGAACAAAGAGTTTCCTAAACTTGCACTTTGCAAAATATGACCATTTTTGCAACAATAATGACAATACAAATTAAAAGAAGATAACCTTTTGCTATTTGGTTCCTTTTTAACATAATTATACATTCTATAAGGATTATGAGAAGGAATATCATATTTGGAAGTGCCTATAGCAAAAGTAACTCATAGGGTGCAAAGCCTTATCCAACTTGGCTTTAAGAGTCCTTGACTATTTTTGCCAAATATGACAAGTCTCACAACCAAACCCTGAAGGTTTGTCATCCTCATTCTTGTATTTTAGAATATCTAGCATAGACTTCCTTAGAGCTTCCATATTCTTTTCATTTTCCAATATTTTAGCTTCTAAGTGAGAAATTACTCTTTCGTTTGAAGCTAATCTTTTGAAAACATTTACGGCTTGTCTTTGTAGATTTTCAAAACATACTTGTAATTGAGAAAAATATAAGTCATGAGAATTTTGAAGTTTATAGTGACTTACAACCTTTTTCTTCTTTTTGTTTGCCATGTAGCAAAGTTTGGCCAATTCAACACTTGAATTAGAGCTATCATCACTTGAAGAATCACTTTCGCTCTCCCAAATGGTATAAGCTCTTCTAGACTTGCTAGATCTCTTATCATGACCTTTTTCTTTGTCTTTCTTGATTGTAGGACACTTCGATTTATAGTGACCAGGTTTTCCACAGTTGTAGCATGTACTTCTAGATTTACCCTTCTTGTTGTCATCTTCCTTAGAGGAGTTAAATAGCCTTCTAGATTTTTCATGGTTCTTATCGGAGTATTTATTTCCATGTTTCCTCGTGTATCTATTATACTTTTTGATAAACAACCCCACATCTTCTTCATCGGAATCTTTATCTTTTTAGTTTCATAATCACTTTACTCATTATGGGAGGACCTTGAGCTTGAAGTCTTTATAGCAAAAACTTCTTCTCTACTTCCTTGTCTTTACCTTTCTCTTTCTTCACCTTATTTTCATACTCTTTTTCATGTTTTTCCAAGCAAGAGAGTTCTTGCTCATTCTCTTCCAATTTGCCAAACAAACCCGTGAAATCAAGTATTTTAAGATCATTCACCTCTTTGATAACAGTGACATTGGGTTGTCATTCCATATTTAAACATCACAACACTTTGTTAGTATCCATCTCATTGGAAATAGACTTACCTAGAAAATTCAATTGATTGATAAGATGTGTGAACCATTTTCACATGTCTGCAGTGATTTCACCATGCTCCTTATGAAATAGCTCAAACTCTTAATTTAATATGTTGATCCTAGCTTGTTTGACATCACTAGTACCCTCATCAGAAACTTCTAGTGTGTCCCACATATCCTTGGTAGTCTCACAATGAGAAACGCAATAATACTCATTAACACCTAAAACGGATGTGAGAATATTTTTCGCTTTCCAATCATGTGACCACAATTTCCAATCATTTTCATTCTATTGTGTTTCTGGTTTAGGTACAGTAACACCTTCAGCATTGGTCACGATAATTTCATTTGAACCATTTTTTATGGTGTCCCATATACCTTTGTCAATGGAGTTGACATGAATACGCATGAAATTGGTGCTCTATTGTACACTCCCTTAGGTTCAGTAGCCATTCTTCTAAAAATCAAATCTTAAGCACGAAATTAACCTGAGCTCTTGATACCACTTGTTAGAGAATAGGCTAAGATCTAGAGAGGGGTAAATAGATCAAAAATTCAAAATTAAAATTTATGCAAAAATGATTTTCAAAATTTTTATGGCACAACGGGAAGCAACTCGAATCAATTTTTTTAACTGAACCTCTATAAAAAAGTTCGGATATGCGTAAAGGTATATAAACAAATTATAATGAACACGAATTGTTTAATAACAATCAATCATAACAGTTAAATGCTAAGCTATACGTAGAGCTTATTCTTAATGATCAAAAATACAATAATGCAATTTATCGAACACCTTGTGTGCAATCGATACCGTTTGGAAACTTACTATGTTCTATTGATCTTAAAACCAATCACAATAAACTGGATTATGATTCTATCAACAAAACTTAACTAAAAAATGTGATAAAAAATAATTCCCACACAAATTAATCAAACAAACAATGAATCCAATAATTTGCAAACACAAAAATTTAGAGAGAGAGAGAGAGAGAAGGATTTGTAAGGCAATTCCCCAATCGGCCTCACTATGGGTGCATCCACCCCCAATTCAAATTCGAATTGAGATAGTTGTAATTAACCTTACTTTGCAAAAAGTGTATATACAAGAGATAAAGAACTCTAACCTTATAAACCATATGGTTTGTTGTTAACTCTACCACCTTCAAAACTTTGATCAACGATTCATTAAGTCACCAACAATGCCACTTCAATTCACCATTGCTACTTCCTTGCAAGGCACTCTTTGTCCCAAGGATTTCACAAGGTTGAATTAATCCCAAGCGCACACTTGTTGAAACCCAAGATTTACCAACACGAACCACCGTCTCACGCTACTCCCTTGTAAGACATCCTTTGTCCCAAGGATTTCACTTGATCAGATCCGAACTGCGTAATATTGTCTTAAACCTTCAAATCCTCAATGATCTTGAAGGAAAACCCTAACTCATATTTCTTATTTGAAACACTCAAAGAACTCAACCCAATATTCTCGGTACAATAACCTAATTGGATGTTGTCAACCCTAACCTAGATGCTCACCCAATCAAAAAATGATTATGTGTAGTTAGTTGTATGTATGCATGGAAGAGAGGTTTAAGATGATGAGTATGCTTTGAAATTCTGGTTTCATATAGGTTTTACTCTAGAACCTTACTAGATATGATGCATGTATCAGTATATATATATATATATATATATATATATATATATATATATATATATATATATATATATATATATATATATATATATATATATATATGTATGCAAGATATGAAGCAAACAATATGCAAAAAAAAAATTAAAAGAATGCAAAAATTCAAGTTTTTAGGTCAATAGGTTGACCTATGAAAGCAATGTGTTGACCTATAAGAGGCGACACATGGACAATGACTACAACCCTCATTATTGAGGCATGTGTATCAACCTGAGTGAGTTGTGTGTCGACCTATATTGAAGCAAAAGCTTCTATATATCGACCTAATGTCATATGTGTCAACCTATGCAACGTGTTTCACACAAGAAACTTAATTTTTGATGCAGAAACTTAATTTTTGATGCATGTATCCTGACTAAGTCATTTCCAAACATATTTACATGCAACCTAATGCTAAAATGCACATTCCACACCTAGAATCAGTTGATATCATCCAATGAACAAAAATGCTAAAGTTTCTCCATGTTTTAACATCATATAAAACATATATAAAACGCAAGATGCACTCACACCCATAACTCTTTAATTTCTACTATTTATTTTCCGCTGCATATTTAAAATGTTTTCTAAAAACATTTTCAAACTCTAATTTTGATCCACAAAGTTATTCAAACAAAAGTTTTTCTAAAATACATAATTCATCCCCCTTAGGGTTTAGGGTTTGGTTAAATGGATTAGCCCATGTAAAATTATTCATAAGGTTTAAGCTTAGTCCAATACTAAAAGCTTGGTAAGGTTTGAGATAAGCCTCGGGTGTGAATATATATCAGGTTCTTGGTTAGCCCACTATAAAAACTAGGTTCGGTTTGTGAGAAAATCCTGGTGTTAAAATCTCCCACAGGTTCAAGATTAGCTTGTATAAAATCTTGGTTTAAACCTTTAAGAATATCCACTCCGAGTTTCTGTTTGTAAGGAAGATTATCCGCTTCAATCTTCTGTTTGTAAGGAAGACTCGCTACTTCTCTCTAGGTCTATTATTTCATTGGAAGTTAGCCATAAACTTGATTTTCCTTGTAAAAGGGAGTTTGAGAGTTTAACCTACTAAAAACTTTTAAGTTTATTGGATACTTTATAGATCAAATCTAAGGGACATGACTAAGTCATTTTTTAGTGAACCTGTATAATTCTCGGTGTTTTCTCTCTTCCCTTAACTCTTTATTTATGCAATTTATTTTCCGCTGCGTATTTAAAACACTTTCTAAAAATGTTTTCAATCTCCGATTTTGATCCATAAAGTTTTTTCAAGCCAAAGTTTTTATGAAACACACATTTCAGCTCCCCCCTCTCATATGAAGTCACGTGTCCAACTAGTGGCATCAGAGCCTAACTCATGTTTAAGGACTAATCATCTCGAAAGGAAGATAACTTCTAACAATAGATCTTTTCTAAACACACTTCCACTTTTTAATAGTATGATGTTTGTATTACGAAAAGATATGTTTAGATTTTTTCTTCAAAGTATTAAATTAAAACTTTGGGAAACTTTAATCAATGGTTTATTTATTCCTACGCATCAAGTAGATAATGAAATGATGGATAATCCCGAACCCTTTTGGACCAAATAAGAAAATAGAATATTTGAAATAGATTTCAAAACAAAGAGTTTATATTAATGTCTCTAGATGATACTAAGTTATTTAATATTCATCATTGTAAAATCTCCAAGCAATTGAGGGATACACTTGATATGATTTATGGAGTTTCTACAAGTATCGAACAAGAGGAGATGAACATACGAGGCAAAGAAGATGAAAAAGTTACTTTTTAAAAAAATTCAAAATTTAGAAACGCTGTATTAATATGTTTGTTACTAACCAATATCTAAGAATTAAGAATAGGAAATTTAATCCAGTCCTTAAAACAAAAGATGGGAACCTTCATGAATTTCATGAAAAATCCAAGAAGAATAAAATTATAGAAAAATTGAGCTAATTAAATTACTTAAAGATGAAAAATACAAGCTTGGAAAATGAATAATCATTAACTTCAAAAAACCCAAATTGTCGCGGTGAGAATTGGATATCAAGCTATTAACTAACTTGAATCACAAATCTTAATTCATCGCCGATCTTTAATTTATCCAAGGGAAGAGAAAAAGAGCGAATAGCCCAAAATATGCAATGTAATGCAAAGCAAAAGAGAATCTAAGATTCGGGGGTTGGTTATACTAAGGGAAGGTGCTAGCATCTTAAGTATTTGTAGTACTCTATAGGAACCTCTTGTTTTATCGTGTTATTGTTGTTTACTAAGGGTGACCTAAGGGGTTTATTTCTAAGTATGTTCTCCAAGACATCGCATCTCGTGCCTACATATCCTAGTGGCAATGGAATCAAAGCATTCATAGTTCTCCTAAAAAGATGGATAAAAGTTTATTGATTGGTTTTAGGAGAAGAGACAAGTTATCATATTAAGGAGAATACTCAACTTAAACCACCACAAACACGCGGAGGACGGGTCTTTGCTTTGCATTAGGAGAAAGGCTCCAACTCAGATATAGAATCGACGAGTATGCCACATACCTCTCTCAAGCGAAAAAGAATCTACGTCTTTCTCGACTATGTCATGGGGTAGGAGAATTATATCTCGACTAAGGATGACTCATGTCTAATTCTCTCATGGGAGAAAAAGGAACCTAATTGTAGGTTGTCTAGTTAACATCTTAAGAGAATGCTAACCTAATTCTATGACTTAAGGTTGATATTTAAAGGGAATTAATCCTAAAGATTATCCTAATCCTAATTAACTCAGTATTAATTAATTAGTTATATATATTTTTGTATATTTTAGAATATATTTTTTTATATTTTATTAATTTCTAAAAAATAAAGTCTATTTTGTTATGAATTAAATATATTTTGTGTTCTTTATTTTTTTTTGTATTTTTGAGATTGATTTATAAAATATCTAGACTAAGATTAAAACTAATCTAAACTAAATGAATTAAAATAGATTATAACTATATATTAATTAAATATACAAAATGAAAGAGAAATTAATTAATAAACAATAATAAAACTTCAAGGAGTGTGAAATAGCAAAATTAGACTCATGCACCAATTATAAACAAATCCTAATATCTTATATTAAAAAAAAAGTATATAAAAAAGTGCACAAGGAGGGGAAGCATTCATGGTTAGTGTTCATGACTCATTTGAACAAACCAACGTATAATGTCTCGACACATGGAATGCTTAATAGAGAAAAAAACGAAATATTAAAATCCCCATATAACACCAAATGTTAAAATAAAATATATCACATCTCTGTTATCTCATCTATCGTACATGCTTCAAGGAAAAATCCATAAAACACAAACAAATTAAACTTAAAAGAAATCTCAATCTCACAAATCCACAGACAAATTTAATATTCACATAACTTACAAATAAAAAAAAGTGATCTTGAATTGAATAAAAAAATTGCGTGAAAATCTTACCCGTCGAAATTGCGATGGAATGGTGGTCGCGGATGAACTTGCGATGTGTGTTTTTGTGCGGTTTTTATGAGGTACAATAAGGTTTGTGTGGATATTTTTTTTGTGATTTTTGTGTGTGTCCTCCCTGTTCTTTTATAGGCTCCCGTGGAATTTGAATTTCAACATCGACATTGAATGCGCCAGATATTGTGATGACCATTTTTCGTTTTTAATCCGATATGTTCATGCGTATTTTAGAAAGAATTTAAACTTTGTCTGAAACATGTTTGATTTTCCTTGACATTGTTTCCTTTTCGGTTCAAACATGTCAAAACACGTCTAGTTTTCCTTCATTTTTCATTTGAAACATGTTTAATTATGTTTTGGGAAATATTGATGGTTATTATTTTTATAAAAAAATTAATTAAAATAAACTTAAATTAAAATATCTAATTAAATCTAAATAAATTAAATAACTATTTAACTAAAATAAATAAATAAAAATAAAATGATGAGAAAAACGAACAAAAGGTCGGGCAAAAAAGTGCTCGAAAAAATAAAATAAATGCACTAAAATAATCAGCGCAAAATAAACGACTCGAAAAAATACAGCAATTGGTCAGATTTTGAAATAAATTTTACCGGCTAAAAAGGCTTAAACTGATCAAAAAACGTCCAAAAGATGGTCAGAAATTTTAAATGAGCACGCCAAGTTAAACTACACGAAACATAAATTAATATCACTGATGTTTTCAGACTCGACCTTGAAATTTTTCGTCCACTGATTTTGCACACATTTGACTTTTATTTGATCAATTCAGTTGTAATTCCAACAAATTTATTCCAGTTGATAAATTGGATATTATGCATGATAAAATGCGTGATATGCTATGCACACGATGCGAAACAAAAAACAGAATCTCAGAGTCAAAAATTAGGGTATGACACCTATCATATAACGCTGATGGTCTCCTTTAAAAGAACATATCCAATAGTTAAATGATCTTCGAGAGATTCAACATCAAATGAAGGAACCTCATGTGTAAGAGATTGTAAAGAAGAAATATCCTCATGTGAAATCTTTTAGAGAAGAAAAGTAGGAGAAACATCTAGCTCGAGGAGAACTATAAAATAATCATCTTCCAATGAAGAAGATGAAGTATGCTTGAGAGCTTCCCACAAGGATGATAATGGTGAGGTAACTAAACCTTCCTATAAACAATTGTTTAGAATTAGTTCTGAGTTGGTTAAAAAAATGATAAACTTAGAAAATACAACTCAGATCTTAAATAATACTTTATTCATCTCATAGAAAGTGTCTCATTTACACTTTTTCTCCATCACAAAATAATTGTCCTTTTACATTATCAATGCAACATTTATTATTTTTTCCAATAATATACCCTTACTTTTTAACTTTCACTTTACTCAACTACTTTTTTTTTAACTACAATTAATATTTTAGTGAATGATACTAGATTTATCCTTGAAATCAACATATCTAATCATTTTCTTAAGAACCGTGCATATCTCAAATATGACACTTATTATGAGACGGATGGAGTATTTATAGTTTTTTGAAGAAATAAATAAATCATTTAAGTTAGAAATAACTAAAAGTAGAACCTCAAATAAATATTTTGAGACTTGTGTCTCTTTGAAAAAGGAAGTAGATAAGTTACATAAAATCTTAGGCAAGTTTACTCAAGGTAAAGAAAAAATTGACTTGATACTATCAAGTCAAAGAACCTCCTTAAACAATAATTGAGTAGGATTCAAAAAAATATAAAGGTATAGATCATAAGAAAAAGAATCATCAAGTTTATAAATGCATATAATGCAAAATAATTAATTATTTAGAGTCATTTTATTTTGATAAATTGAAAAGGTCTAAAGGTAGTAACCATATTATGGAAAAACTAACCCACCTAGAACAAGAAAAATTGGGTGCAAAAGGTGAAACCTTAGTACGTTTTTGAGGTATGCTTTACAACTCAATGTCTTAGCTAATATTAAATGAAACTATGCAAAGAAAAGGAGTATACTTTTAAGTATACAATGATTTAAATCCTTTGATCCAAGAATGTACAAGGGTCAAAGAAAATTTTGTTGAGGGTGCCTTAACATTTAGGTTGAGTGGATATGTCTGTAATGGACTTATCTATCTTATTATTTTTTATACCAACTCTCGCATCACATGATACATAGAGGAGGACATACCATTATATGAATCGTGTTCCTTTCAATGGACATTTTTATCAAAGATCCTTGATAATAAAGATAGTAAACTATTTTAAGATTAAAATAATCAGAAAACTCTGATTAATCTTTAAAATAGTGGTTTTAATTTTGCTCATCTCAATAAATTATTTTACTAATAAAAAAGATGAGTTTAGAAGTTTTTTTATAGGAAGGAGGTGCAAACAAGGCTGGATAGGAGTGCAACATATGAGCCAAAAACAAAAAGATAAAATAGGTTAACCAATCGATTGGATCATCTCAAAAATAAAAAATTCAAACGTTGGAGATCACCACAATAGCTAGTTAATGAGACATATTTGCAACAAATAACTCACAATATTTTAGATTGTCAATCGATTGTCACATCCTTCCAGTCAATTAGACAAAAGCTATATAGAGAGAGCGAAAATTGGGGAGTTTTGATGTGAGGTGTTTGTTGCAATTCGTGTGAAAGAGGGAGTGAGGTGAAGAGAATGATTGAAAAAGTTTATGAATTTTGTTGGGATTTGGTTTTGTTTATGTATTTATGAGAATGGATTATGATTGGTATGAAGTATGGAGTATAGATGTTGTAATTATCAAGAGCTTATAAAAGTTAGTTAGAGGTTTTCTCATGGAACTTGTATGGCATGTGTGTATCAATATGTACATTGATGATGTAATGAAATTTAGATTTTATTCTTTTGTATTTGATTTGTCTTATTATCATATGGTATTGTATGGTGTAAGGAATTAATGAAAAAAGTTTAAAATTGTAAAGTTGACATACAAGTTCACATGAGATTGTATGGATATATGGTAATGATGTAATACAAAGTTCTTTTGATGAATTTCTGTCTTTTATGCAAAATTAAAACAAAAGTTATGTAATGTATGATGAATGAATAACATGAGATAATTTATATCTTTCTTTATTTTTTGAAACTTTGTCTTTTTATTTTTTATTTCATTTATGTTGGCTTTTTGTAATTGATTTTTAAAGGATGTACACATGCACACGGTGAATGCATGAAATGGACTTGCATAAGAATGAATGAATGCCATTAGAACAATTTTGAATTTTGAAAAGAAACCAAGGTTGACTTTTATTTGACTTTGAGTCTTTAATGAAAAAAAATAGTAATCTAATGATAATGATGAAGATGGAATGATGTGAAAATGATTCAAAAGAATGGAAAGTGACAGACGCGAAAATATCTCGATGAATGATGTCATGATTAGAGGATCTCAAGTCTTAACACCAGATAAAATTAAAATTCCCATTGCCAATGAGATGAAAAATTATTGGGACAAAATTAGGGTATGACATAGTAGTTTTACGTCCTTCCTCACATTGCCTACTCTGCTTCTCAATGGTATTAAAACCATCGGGAAATAATCATGATCTTCCACTAATTCATAAGTTTGATACAATACTTTCATTAGACAAAATATCACACGATAATCTCCTATGATGATGTAGATACTCAAACTGCTAACAAAAATAAGATCCTTAATGATCTTGATCCAATAACCTTTATATCCACAATAACCTACTCCAAGTTTTCGTGTATGGCTATCCACCTTGATCCTATTGTTTTCTTGTTTGAGTGATTTCCATTAGCTAAGAATTAATTGGACAACTCATAACTTTGTCTACGAACAGTCTTTACACAACTTCACCAAAGTTAGACAAATTCCAACTCCATCTTACGAACCATCGGTACTTGTCTTCTCCAAAGTTTTCCATGGAGTATAGTGAAACTCTCCTCTTGATAGATAACACAACAACCAAACTACGTTCAAGTAACGATCCTTCCACCTGTTACAAACATCAAAATTTCACATGAAAACATTAGATATCCTTACGTACCGTTAGTCTCCCTCAAACACTCAATATTTAGAGAAGAAGGTCCACAATAATGGATAAGGACTAAGATTGAAGATGATGAACAGTTCCAAATAAATCTCTCTCTCTCTCTCTCTCTCTCTCACACACACACACACACACACACACACACACACACATACACACACACACACACATACACACACACGCACACTCTATTTCACAAGAAACTTACAAGGAATTAGATATAGGTGAATAAAGAACACACGCAAAGGTTCTCTCAAATATCTGGATAAATAGGTCTTGGATCTTGAAGGTTATCATGAGCTTTATCAAACATGAATCACTAAAATATTGGTCAACCTACTTTTTTATGGTTTTTCTCAACAACAACAAATTACATAACAAAAAGATGTAACAAAAAAAGAGGTGCAATCTGACATGGATTAACACTTAAGAAGTTGTTCTTTTTAAAAATAAGAGAAATATTCAAAGGTGTTAGGAATAGACACACTAGAGAAGAAAAGAAAATTTGACGTTTTTGTCTAAATGGGTTTCACCTGAACATTCATCATGAAAATTTTCATAAATGAGAGTCATTTTTTGTTTGGATCCAAGAAACAACTATTTAAACCTAAGGTGCAAATTTGGATTTTTTGAAGCTATGGTTCAAATCACTATTCAAACCCATGACTCAAGTCAAGAGAAAAATATGATTCGAGTCATTCGATCTTGTGATTTGAGTCATGTTCAACTTATGATTTGGGTGAAATTAAGCAGGTCTTAATTCTAGCTTTCATGGGACCTATGATTTGAGCCAAATTTATCTTGTAATTTGAATCAAATCACACAGAGGAAAAATCAAATTTTCACAATAAGCATGATTCGAGTCATGCATTGTACATGATTCAAATCAAATAACTTCACACCTTTATTTACGTGTTCTAACTCATAATTCAAGCAACACCCGGTAAAATGACAAAAATCGACTTTCTAGGTTAAAAAAGGGACACTATCATGGACTAACACTCTAATTTATTGAATAGTGAAGGGACTTAGGATACAATGCTAAATAGCTAAAGTAAGCATAATACAATTCAAATGCGAATAAATTATAAACACGTGAATAATAAAATAACAAACAAATTACAAATACTCGAATAATCAATAGCACATACACGCAAATTGAGAAAAACATCAAAACTAAAATACCTACAATTTCAGTCTCCACCTTTTTGATGTTTGGAAAACTTGGAGATATTGTTGTTGATAATTTTGACTTGAGCTTTATTGGAATTCAAAATATTGAATCAAGTGTGATACTTAGTGCATGATTGTAAACACATTGCTTGAGTTTATGCTCTTACGCCCCCCCTGTATTAAACAGTTATTGTGTGTGAATATCGATAATATCTCAATAATTTCTCCCCCTTTGATAAATATCAAAAAGAGAAAAGAAGAAAAACACACAAATGACTAAATACATGATAACATAAAAGCTAAAAATATAAGCACCACACTAGCGAACTAAAGCACGACATAAATTACATATGATACCAACTACCACAAACAACACAATTTCATAGAATAATCATGATAAAAGATAGCGTAGAGAAATAACAGAGATACTAAAAATGCATGGATAAAGCTTGCTACTAAGCACATACCCAAAAGATATTATGTCAATTACACAAAATAACATCAGACAATGTCCAAAATAACAATAATTATCATAATGCAGATGTCACATTATGAAATGCATGGAATGGTAAAAAAATCAAGGTAAGTCAGCTGCTGGAGGGAGAAGAGGTGCAACATAAGCTACGGGGTCAATGGAAAAAGCAAATGCAAAATTATTATTATGTTCTAAGCCACCTTGCAAAGTGATCACTTGGGCCATAAATCTTTCTTCAGTTGCTTTCTTTCTTCTATTGCTTCCTTTGCCACCACCTTAATGTGTCCCATAATCCGGTCTTTACTAACCTGATTATCAGCCAAGATCTTACCAAACCAATCATCAAAATACGCTTTTGTGTCATCAAACAACAAACTAGCAGACAATAAACAAGACTCTCCAGCTAACCCAATTGCCTTCTTATTATTATTATTATTATTATTATTATTATTTTGATCCAAAACCTGGTTTTCATAAACCCATGTACCACCAGTTTACAAGTAGTATTACTCCTTGTTCTTATCCCCATAGTAACACATCAAACTATTTGTAGTTGAGTCAACAGGCTTTAGTGCCTTGACCAACTCTTCATCAGTGGATGTGATACCAATTAGATTCTAAGATGGATTGAATGAATGTGGTAAAGAACAAATACCTCTTCAGGGAATTCATATAATGCTTAATTCTCTGAAGAATAAATTCAAATCAATTATAGCAGATATTTCTTAGAAGAACCCACATGAGATAGAGGTCATGGTCATCAGCTTTTACCTAATTTCAAGACTTCCTGTACAACATTTTCAGAATAATATAATGAATAATCATCATTTCAAATTTTATTTGGCTTATGTTGAAATATTCCATATACAACCTATCACCAAAAACTGACTTGGAAATACTCCTAACCATATCAACTTTCACAAAATTGGGGGCAGTTGAAATGCACACATCACTTCCTTTTGAAAACAAACCAATGTGAGTCTCAAAATCTTTCAAAGTGAACTTGATGAGTTTGTTGCAAAAAATACATTCCAAACCATTAGGAGTTACCTTAAGGTTACAATAAAATGCCTTGATAAGGTCCAAATTAAATTTCTTATTCAGACTAAGAAACTTCAATAGTGAATGTTCTTCTAGTAGAGCCAAAAATCCATGCCTAACTCAGTTTTAGCCATCTTATTCATATACTATTCAGATTCTATAGGTTTTATTAAGAAATTCTTTGACATACCTCTGCAATTTATCATCAGGAACAAAGCGACGAACCTTCTTACTGATAAGAGACAAGTCCTGATTGGAGCCTCGATGATCCTTGCTTGATTTGGACTTCTTCTGAACTCTTGCATCAGATGAATCTTTGCTCACTTGAACTTTAATTCCTGCTCTTTTTGGAATATGAGGGATTGAACTTTATGGTACCGTCTTTTTCTTCTCTGAAAGATCCATTTGAGGAATGCTTGAACTCATTTTGATGGTGGTTTTATGAAATGGGTAGATGAGATAATGATGATAATGAGATACCAAATGAAATGAGGTGATGATTGATGATGAATGAGTGAGATGAGATTTATGAAAAGTGTGTTTTAAAGAGAGAGTAGAAATCTTGAAAGTGGTTTAAAATAAAATGAAATAAGAATAAGAAAAAAGAACGCTAAGAATGGGTTAAGTGTGACTTTTGGTTTCATGATTTGAATCATGTTATAAGTGTGATTTGAATCATGCATTAGAAAATTTCAAAGAAATTGACTATGATTCGATTCATATTATACCTGTGTCTCGATCCAATCTTCTCAGTGCAAAAACTCAAAATTTTCCAACCTTGTGATTCAAATCATGTTATATTTTGGGATTCGAATCATGAAGCAAATTTTCGAAAAAATTTAATGCATGAAAAGTGATTTAGTGTAATGCAAAGATTTTAAATCATGATTTCATTGAAAACTAACTTTGATGCAAATGCCAAAACAAATTTTAATGCTAGAAATAATTGATGATGCATGAATGAATAATGTGAATGTAATTACCATGAACGGACGAAATTAAATTAAATTGATGCATGAGATAATTGAATGATTAAGACGTGAAATGCACATACATATCACATACACGTATTTCAAACAAACAATACATCCAGGCCAGGAAATAATTATAAACATGTATACAACAAAAGAATAAAGGAGGGTTGAAATTATCATACTAGTTTAGACGATCTAGACTTAACTTATTGCACATGAAAACAATTAGTAACCAATAACAAAAATAACATAAGCTAAAATACAATCAATTATAAACAAATTAGATACAACTCATCTTGCACGTCTGATGAACATTATCAGATTCTCCTTCATAAGACTTTAAATGAACTTAAACGACATATGTTTTATTATCTTTAATTGATACATCTTGTTGCTCTCAGATACCAACCGATTTAAATCTTTGAAGATTATTAGCACTACAAAGGACACCTTGTAACCATTGATTTTTTTTGTAATTGTCGAAACATATGAGAACATTGCCAAATGTCACAAATTGTCTTCACCTTTATTTTATGATAACCTTGAAAGAGTAGTTCACTAGAATATGATTTTTGGTTCTTTATTTAATATCTAAAAAACTTCAAGCATGTTGATATATGAATGCACGTCCATCTTAATTAGGATTAATCAAAAATAAACTTCAAGACAGTGCCAGGTTTTCAGTTACAATACACATACCTCAACATTTAAATCCTGGATGAATCAAAACTCAAAGAATATCTTAAATGTAATTTATGATTAATGAAAATATTATTAAGTTTTTACTTTAAGTTAATTAATGTAATGATTGCAATGAATGATCATACATTAGGAAATTAATGTAATATTATTGAAATTTATTTAATTGCATAAGCTTTTAAATAAAATATAAAACTCATCTAGGATCGAAAAGGAACCATATCCTCAACTTTTGGATCTTTGCCAGACTTTGATCAAAAACCTCACTCTGATACCAATTTTTTGATGAGAATATGGATAAAATCAGGTATAGAGGCGAGAGGGGGACGAGGGTGTTGAATATACTTATCCCTAAAAAAACAAATTCAAAAATATTCCAGGTTCCATATAACAAAATAAGATATTTTAAAATACGTGAAAGTAAAACACAACACAAGGAGAGCTTGAAAGCATCTAAATAAATTAATCCAAATAAAGTATTACCATATATATAACTAAATATTAATTCATTCTAATAAAAATCAATTACAAGATAACCAAAGCCGCTATAAACAAAGTGATCTAAAAATTTTATGAAGAAATTAATTCAAGACATAAATGAATTTATGGGAGGGGGCAATATAACTATCCCCAAAAAGACAATTTCAAAAATATTTTAGGTCACATAAAATAAAATCAGAGATTTTAAAATACGCGAAAGCAAAACACAATACAAGGAGAGCTTGAAGCATCTCAATAAATTAATTCAACTAGAGTATTACAAAATATAACTAAAGACTTAATTCTTTCTAATAAAAATAAATTACAAGATAACCAAAGCCGTTATAAATAAAGGGATTTAAAAAATTTATGTAGAAATTCATTCAAGAGATAATTAAATTTATGATGATATAATGGGTTTGATGTATCGTAAACCTAAGCTTACACGATAAATCTCTATAAGCAAGGTCTAACCTAAATAACATACAAAGATGTAATAATGAAGTATATAAAGTAATGGATACATAACATTAAAGGAGATAAGGGAAGAAAGAAAAGGTACACATAGATATATAGTGATTTGGCGTTCGTCCTCCCTTTACATATTCCACTCTTCAAGGGTGTTAAAACCATCGGGAAATAATCATAATATCCACTATTTCATAAGTTTGATACAATCATTTTGATTACAACAAAATATCACATGATAATTACCTCTTTTGATGCAGATACTCAAACTGCTGACAAAAATAAGATCCTCAATGATCTTGATCCAATAACCTTGCTATACATAATAACATGCTCCAAGTCTTTGTATGTGGCTATCCACCTTGATCCCACCGATTTCTTGTCTGGGCAATTTCCATTACCTAAGCGTTAATTAGACAACTCTCAGCTTTGTCTATGAACATACTTTACACGACTTGACCAAAGTTGGACAACTTCCAAATTCGTCTTACAAAACATCGACACTTGACTTTCCAAAAGTAATTCATAGAGTATACTAAAACTCTCCTCTTGATAGATAACACAACAACTAAATTACATTCAAGAAATTATCACTACACATGTTACAAATAGAAAACTTCACACAAAGACATTAGATATCCTAATGTACCACTAGTCTCCCTCAAATATTCAATCTTTAGAGATGAAGATCCACACAAATGGATAAGGACTAAGGTTGAAGATGATGAATAATGTTAAACAAATACCTCTATTTCTCTCTCTCTGTCTCTCGCTCTCTCTCTCTCTCTCTCTCTCTCTCTCTCTCTCTCTCTCTCTCTCTCTCTCTCTCTCTCTCTCTCTCTCTCTCTCTCTCTCTCTCTCTCTCTCTATCTATCTATCTCTCTATCTATCTATCTATCTATCTATCTATCTATCTATCTATCTATTTATCAATCTCTCTCTCTCTCTCTCTCTTTCTCTCTCTCTCTCTCTCTCTCTCTCTCTCTCTCTCTCTCTCTCTCTCTCTCTCTCTCTCTCTCTCTCTCTCTCTCTCTCTCTCTCTCTCTCTCTCTTATTCACAAGATATTAACAAGGAATTAGATGTAGGAAAATGAAGAACACACACGAAGGTTCTCTCAAATTTCGGATAAATGGGTATTGGATCTTGATAGTTATCACGAGCTTGATCAAACACGAAACATTGCAATATTGATCAACTCACTTTCTCTGGTTTTTCTCAAAAATAAAAAAATTACACTAGAATAATATGTAACAAAAAAAGATGCAATATGACATGGATTAACACTCAAGAAGTTGTTCTTTTAAAAACAAGAGAAATATTCAATGGTGGTAGGAATATACACACTAGAGAAGAAAAGACAAATTAACATTTTTTCTAAATGGGTTTCACTTTCACCTAAACTTTCATCATGAAAAATTTCATAAATGAGAGTTATTTTTTGTTTGGATCCAAGAATCAACAATTTAAATCTAAGGTGGAAATTTGAATTTTTTGAAGCTACGTTTCAAATCACTATTAAAACCCATGACTCAAGTAAAGAGAAAAACATGATTCGAGACATTTAGTGATGTGATTCGGGTCATGTTCAACTTATGATTTGAATCAAATTAAGTAGAGCTATGATTTGAGTCAAGTTCATATTATGATTCAAATCATAGGCAAAATCCAATTTTCACAATATGCATGATTCGAGTCATGCATTGTACATGATTCAAATCAAATAACTTATCACCTTGCCAAAAGTGTTCTAACTTGCGATTTCAAGCAACACCTAATGAAAAGACAAAAACCAATTTTCTAGGCTCAAAAAGGGACACTATCATGGATCAATACTTTAGTTTATTAAATAACGAGGTGACTTTCGGTAGAATGCTAAGTATCTGAAGCAAACATAATACAATTCAAATGTGAATAATTAAAAACAAACGAATAATAAAATTAAAAAAACAAATTACAGATACATGAATAATCAATAATACACACAAATTGACAAAAAAAAACTCTAAACTAAAATAAATGCAATTTCACTTTCAATGTTGGCCTTGTTTGCTCAACATTAGGCTAATTCATTATATAATGAATTATGTCACATTCCAAAGAAAGAGTAATCTTTACTATTAGAACAAGATTTGTTCATGACATATTTTTCTAGGGTTTTGATGATAATAAAGTATTGAAAGAACAATGGTTTATTTGATATATGTTACATGTGTGCATGTTCTAATACTTGTAAATATTATAGTCAGAATTTGTTTTGCATTAGCACACTTTGAGAGTTGCTGAATTGCTAACTTCTGGTGGCAGAATCTGATGAACACTTGTTAAGTGATGTTTGATGTAGACTCTGAAGCTGAAGGTCTCAGCATCAGAAGAAGCAACATAAGTGTCTCTACACTTAGGGAATGAAAATTTGCTTTTGGTACCATTCAGAGCTGGTGATAAAGCCAAAGTTATCCGTACTGCAGAAAGAAAGATGTATTGTCAAATCACTTTGTCAGCTAGAGTCTACAGATTGCAAGGTTCAAGAAAAGTTGAGATGCTTTATGGATATCTACTTTAAACGTCTCTAATAGTATATCATCTCTTGAATACTCAAAGGTTAAACATGTTACACATTGGATCAAGATATTCTGGTATCTCTATCTTCAACGACTCTTGTACTATGGAGTAACATCAAAGACTCTTGATCAAGTTACCTCTTCAATGGTTAGTTTTGGAAAAGACTATAAATATGGATGAAGGTTCAAACTGAATCTTTAGCAAGGATCAACCAGAAGAAGGAGTAACAAGATCAACAATTATCAACACAATTGTATATGCATATTTTCTTTTGTAGGTTGTAATTGTAAAAGCCTTAAGATTTCTTACACATTGAATATCTTACAAATCTTAAGTGTTTTATGTATTTGTTAAGGTAATTTCCCATACCTCTGATATTTTTATCATATACACCTTGTTCTCTATTATGCTGAACTTGTTTAGCAGTTTAGATAGAAGTCTTATGTCACTTGGATACAAGCAAGGAAGTCTCAAGCCAAGATGCTTGAGCCACGTAAGTCTCTTGCTATGTGCTTGAGCTGTGAAAGTCTTAATCAAGTAGACTGATTAAGCATAAGTATTGGGTTCATGGAACCTGAGCAAGAAGTCTTGGACCTTGGGTTTGAGCAATTGTAAAAGTCTTATGCAGAATGCATAAGCGATTGTAATCATGATTTGATTATAGTGAAAATATCTGGTGAAACAAGGGGACTGGACTACTCTTAGTTTGGAAGGAACCAGTATAAATCTTTTCATCTTCTTCTATTATTTATTTTCTTCTATCAATATTCTGCTGCTAAGTTTTAACCAGAATCTGAATACCAGTTTAGATTCTGAACTCAGATCATATGCAAACTAAGAAAACAGAAAACACAATTCAACCCCCTTCTTGTGTAATTTTCTCATCTTCAATTGACATTAGAGCATGGTTTGTGCTTAACACTTAACAATGACACAGATAATGATCCAATAAGAAAAGTATGTCTGTCAAAGACTTTCCTTCAAGAAGGAATCAAGTGCCACATGAAAAATATTATACTGTTTTTCCTACCATATTCAAAGGGTGATTCCACTGAATTTTTTTAACTCATTGGTCTTGATAAAAAGGGTTTCTAAAGGTATACAGAATATCTTTTAAAAAGGTATTACTATAGAAGTGGATTGTGTAGATATAGTTTGCTTAAAAGTCTCCATCACCAGCTCAGAAGAAGCTTATTGAAATATCTTCAGAGATAGTTACATTCTGGTAGGTGCTCTATCTCACTTCTGAGTATATGTCAACATCATTGATATGTCTGATGCTCGGACTACCTTTGAATCCTTGTGCTCATATTTGTGGGAATCAATTTTAAAGCTTGTCTAGTTACACTTCTGTTGTACCCTAATTTTTACCCCTAAAATTCCAAACGTCATTTGCATCTTATACCACAAATAAGATCATGCTTTGGATTCTTGATCATTTGTTGATTGAGAAGGAGAAAGTCTTGGACTGAAGGTCTAAGCAGAAGTCTTGAATTTGAGGAATCTAAGCAAGGGACTTTGATGCTCAAGCACATATCAAGAGACTTTCTTTCTAAACTATGAGCAGAAGTATTGAACCTGAGGGGTTTAAGTAGGAAGTCTTGGATTCGTGGAAAATATAAGTAGGGAGTCTTAGGTTGCGGGTCTAAGCAAGAAGTCTTGAATCCATGGGATTTAAGCAGGAAGTCTTGAACCTGAGGTGTTTAAGCAGGAAGTCTCAGGCTGAGTGTCTGAGTAGAAAAGTCTTATGCTGAGGGCATAAGCAATTGTAACCATGATTTGATTATAGTGAAAAACCTTTTGTGCTACAAGGGGACTGGACTACTCTCAGTTTGGGAGGAAACAAGATAAATCTTTGTGTGTTCTATGTTTATTTATTTGATTACGTTATTATTTCACTGCAACATATAATCAGAATCTGAACATGATTTAGAATCTAAACTCTGTTTAGAACCAAAGCAAAAATGATGAACACAATTCAACCCTTCTTCTTGTGTATTTTTCTCACCTTCAGTTGACATTAGAGCATGGTATTTGCATAACACTTAACAGTGATGTAGATAAAGATCCAAAGAGAAAAATATGTTTGTTGAAGATCTTTTCAAGAAGGAATCAAGTACCATATGAAAAAGATTTTGCTTTGCTAATCTTCCCATATTTAGTGGTAACTCTGTTGAGTTTAAATGATGGAAAAGCAAAAGTTAACTCATATATCTTTGGTCTTGATAAAGGGTTTTCATGAAAGGTCTATGGAATGCCCTTGATAAAGGTATTTCCATAGAAGTTGATGGTGTTGAGATTATTAAAAATACAAATTTTGTCACACCGGCTCAGAAGAAGCTTTAAAGAAATCATCTTGAAGTTAGAAGAATTTTTTTTAATGCTCTACCTCATTCTGAGTATATCAACATCATTGATATGTCTACTAGTAAGACTATCTTTGAATCCTTGTATTCTAAATATGAAGGGAATCAGTTAGAGCTTAACAAGTTACACTTTATTTAATCTTTCCAAGAAAATTCTGAGAAGTCTGCCTGCTAGATTCAGACCAAAAGTCACAACTATTCTTGAAGTTAAAAACTTGAGTATGTTGAGTCTTGAAAGTTTTATTAGTAATCTTCAATGTAAAGAAATGGAATTAGATGAAGATAACCTGTCAAAGAAATCTACTTTCCTCAAGCATGTTGATGAAAATTCCTACGAAATGCTTGATGATGAGGAATTGACCTTCCTTATCAAAATATTCTATCAACTGACTAAAGGGATGAAAGGTTTGTTGATGGAAATAATAACTTCGGAAGCTTCTAAAATAACCATATTTCAGTTGATTCTCCCAATCTTAAGAACAAGGAGAAAAGCTACCAGGCAGAAAAATCCAAAATGAAAATGTCAGAGTTCTTCAAAGCATATTCAAATGAAGCTGACAAAGTTGATGATTCAAAAAGAGATGAAAAGGGTAATATGTCTCTATTGACCAGTACATCTTCTGAAGAAGCATCTGAATCCAAGAATAAATCAAATATTGAAAAGAAAAAGGAAACTTCTAATCTATCTTTCTTCAATATTTTTTTGAGCCCATGATCACTCGAGTTGTTTTAATAAACAAACTGAAATCATGAAGCTAAGAGATTGATCATCTTAAAAAAGATATAAAAATCTCTCAAAAGAAGATCAAGCCTCTTAATTTTTTTTAATAAGGAGTCTGCTTCACATGATCATATTAAGTGACTTCATTGCTCCTAAGGATGTTGAAGGCTATCATAGAATTTGTATTAAAGGATAATTTCTTGAGAAACCTTTCAACTCTTCTTTTTCTGGAAATACTTAGACAATGTTAAAAACTTATTTTATGCTAACCTCTGGTAGAAAACACTATCTGAATCTATGCTTATCAGAGATTTCCAAATCAAGGATTATAAAGTCAAATGTTTGATAATAAATGAATCCAAGATAATGAAATCAAAGACTCTACTAAGAATGGGTTTTGTTAGTGTCAAAACTCATCCTAGAACTCACATTCTAGAATGAATCAAGGTACTACTATCAGACTAAGGCGTGAAGTAAAATAAATCCTGTCAGGACTAACATTGCAGGACCCACAGAAATATGGGTACCAAAATCCTAAATTGTATTTGCTGCATATATCACAGAAGAAAGGAGCAAGGCATCTTCCATGACTCTTGATCAATGGTTGCTTACAACTTGTGATGGAAGAAAAGCCTACACACTAAACTCAAAAGCTGAATAATGAAAAAAGTGTCGAGTTTGGAGAAGAAAGTGGAATCATTGGTATAAGTTCCATTGAATCAAAATCCACTTTAAGATAAGATTCAGATTTCATAGTCAAATCTGAATACTTTCCTGAAGCTTGACCAAAAAAAACAAAAAAAAAGTATGTTTTATTCTTCACTTTGCAAACTTATTGACTCAATGAATTGTTTAAGTACGAGGGAATACAAAGTCTCTAATAGATTTCTAGAGAAATTCTTTTAGCTGATAACAAAAGAATCTTTAGAAATCTTTAAAAAGAAACTATGTTGTACTTGACTATACAAAGTAAGTCATTAACTAGAAGATGATCATATTTATGGAAACAGTATTTTCACCTTTGTGATAATACTGCTGCCAGTCAGTAGTCAGAGAAACCAACTCAACATTCATGAATCAAGCACATCTATCTGAAAAAATAATCTCTGGTTTTAAGAGGAAATTCTTAACTCTGAATGGAATATCAAATACTAATGACTAACAGTAGATGTCTAAATCAAAGTCTAATCCTACTAGACTCTGATGACAGATAGCTTTTGAAAATTGTCAGTCTCTGAGATTCAGAAAAGGAATCTTTACTTCTGATAAGCAGTTAAGTAAAAGAAAAATTCTTGAAAAATCCTTATCTTACTTAAATTCCATAAAGTTGAAAATCATCTAGTGTGTTCAAAAGTTTATTGAGTAAGAACCTTTAGGTAATGATATTTTCTTGTTTTATACGTCTATGGTTTCTATCCCTTGTCTTTGTGAACCATCATTTCTTGTCACCTTTTATGTCCCTTTGACAAGATTCTTATCCTCTGTGGTCAGAATCTTGTTCATATATTTTCTTTTTATTTGTCTTTCTTTTGTGTGTTGATCAAACCAAACCTGAGATGAATTCTCTAGTCAAATCTTCACTGAATCAACTAGTTGTCATCAATGAAAAGTTTGTGAATTTTAAAGAATTATTTAAGCTAGGTTTTAACTTCTAGAAGATTGTTTCTGAACAAGGTTGGAATGGATACTGTGAGACATTGGATCGAACTCTAGTGTGATCGAAGTCTGCTCGCAAGTAATGCATGTTGTAGTCGAAGTTTGTTCTAACATGCATGAGTAAATATTGCTAAGGTTGTTAGCATGAGTAAATATTGCTAAGGTTGTTAGCATGAGTAAATATTGCTAGCATGAGTAAATATTGCTAAGGTTGTTAGCATGAGTAAATATTGCTAGGGTTGTTAGCATGTGCTATTTTATTATAAATAGGATGCTAGTTTCTCAATCTGAGAATAAGGAAAAATAGGAAGATAAAATCCTAATTTCAAGGGAGAGAGGTTATTTTGTTATTCTTGTATACTTGTAATCTTGTTCTAAGAGAAAGGAAAGAATAGCAGTTTAATAACCAATCCTTGTTGTTCCTTGTTGTTTTACCTTGTTTTCTTTGTTAACCCTAACCCTTGTGAGTTTCTTGATCGTTAAGAAACTGTTTATACTTTGTTTAAAGGTATCCGATTCACAACAAATTGGTGCGGTGAGCGTGGAGAAGATGCCTTCAACAAAGTATGAGATTGAAAAGTTCACCGGAGTGAACGACTTTGGTCTGTGGCGCTTGAAGATGAAAGCCCTATTGGTTCAGCAGGGTTGTTTGGAAGCGTTAAAGGGTGAGGCAGCCATGGACGATGCATTAACGGCAAAAGAAAAGACGGGCATGATCGAGAAAGCCCACAGCGCAATATTATTGAGCCTTGGTGATAAGGTTCTTCGACAGGTATCAAAGGAGACTACAGCATCGGGATTATGGGTGAAACTTGAAAGTTTGTACATGACCAAATCTCTGGTGAATCGACTATACCTGAAGCAAGCTTTATATTCATTCAAGATGAGTGAAGACAAAGTGTTGGCTGAGCAGTTGGATATGTTCAACAAGCTGATTCTTGATCTTGAAAATATTGATGTGAAGATCGATGATGAAGATCAAGCACTATTGCTGCTGTGTGCTTTGCCCAGAACACATGCTCACTTCAAAGAAACTCTCTTGTATGGAAGGGAGTCCCTGACCTTTGAAGAAGTTCAATCAGCCTTGTATTCTAAGGACTTGAACGAACGAAAGAAGCATAAACCTTCGACGGTGGGCGAAGGTTTGGCCGTTAAGGGAAAATTCTTGCGAAAGGATGGTAAGTTCGACAAGAAAAAAGGTAAAAGTCAACAGAAGTCTTATAGTGGCGAAACATCTAGTATTCGATGTTACCACTGTAAGAAGAAGGGTCACATAAGAAAGCTGTGCCCTGAACGCCTGAAAGATCATGGAGGTAATGGCAATGCAGCCATTGTTCAAGATGACTTCGACTCATCTGATGTTCTCGTGGTTTCAAGTGGCGACTCGAGGAAAGAGTGGATTATGGATTCAGGTTGCACTTGGCACATGACTCCAAACAGAGAATTGTTCGAGGAGCTATGTGATCAAGATGGTGGATCTGTGCTGTTAGGAAACAACAAATCTTGCAAAATTGCAGGTATTGGATCTGTGAGATTCAAGCTCCATGATGAGTCAATAAGGTTATTGACTGAAGTCAGGTACGTACCTGACTTGAAGAGAAATTTGATTTCTCTTGGTGAATTCGACAGAAAAGGATATGTTTTTCAAGGAGAGAAAAGTATCCTAAGAGTCATGAAGGGGTCGAAGGAAGTCTTGAGAGGCGTGAAGAAACAAGGCTTGTATACCCTTGAGGCTGAGGTTGTAAGTGGTTCGACAAATGTTGCATCCACGAAATCTATGTCGAAGACAGAATTATGGCACATGAGATTGGGCCATGTCAGCGAAAGAGGCCTGGTCGAATTGGGGAAGCAGAACCTGCTAGGAGGTGACAAAGTCGAAAAGTTGGAATTTTGTGAATCTTGTGTATTTGGTAAATCCTGTAGGGCGAAGTTTAACAAAGGCAAGCAAAGAATACATGGATCCCTGGATTACATTCATGCTGATCTTTGGGGGCCTGCAAGGAATCCTTCACACTCAGGTGCAAGGTATTTTCTATCCATCGTTGATGACTATTCCAGAAAACTATGGGTATTCATTCAGAAGACGAAGGATGAAACTTTTGAGAATTTCAAAAGTTGGAAGATTCTAGTCGAAACTCAGACTGGCAGAAAGGTTAAGAGGTTGAGAACCGACAATGGCCTTGAATTCTGCAACGAAGCTTTTGACAGTTACTGTGTTGGGTCTGGGATTGCAAGGCATAAGACTGTAGCAGGTACTCCTCAACAAAATGGCTTAGCTGAGAGATTCAATCGAACAATCCTTGAAAGGGTTAGATGCATGTTGGTTAGTGCTGGATTGAAGAAGGTGTTTTGGGCGGAAGCTGTTTCAACAGCAGCTTACCTGATGAATAGATGTCCCTCGACTGCCTTGGGAATGAAGACACCTGAAGAATTTTGGTCGGGACAGCCACCTAGTCTCGACAGACTGAGAGTATTTGGTTGTGTGGCCTATGCTCATATTAGGCAAGACAAGGTCGAACCTAGAGCTCTGAAGTGCATGTTCATGGGATACCCTGAAGGAGTCAAAGCTTATAGGCTATGGTGCCTAGAGCCAGGTCACAGAAGGTGTATCACCAGTCGAGATGTAGTTTTCAATGAAGCCGTGATGGCTTTCAAGAAAACTGATTATGCTGACGAAGAGCTGGAACAGGGAGAGATTCCTGTTGAGGTGGAGCATGTTGATGCTGAATTGCTTACCCCAGATGAAGTCGAAAAAGACGTAGAAGATGCTGTCGAAGATGAGGAGATTGATAATGACTACCTGCTAGCAAGAGACAGGTCGAGGAGAGTCATCAAGCCACCTCAGAGACTTGGGTATGCAGATCTTATAGCTTATGCCTTAATCTCTGCTAGTGAGGTTCTAGATGAAGAACCTAGAGACTATAAGGAAGTTATGAGGAATCAAAAGAAGACAAATTGGTCTTTGATGTATGCTATGGTATGTACTAGACCCGACATAGCATATGCAGTAAGTCTTGTAAGCAGGTACATGGCGAATCCTGGAAAGGCTCACTGGCAAGCATTGAAGTGGATTTTAAGGTACATAAATGGGTCTTTGAATAGAGTCCTAATTTATGGTGGAGCCTTGGGTGAAGATAGTAAAGCAGTAATCGAAGGATATGTCGACTCTGATTATGCAGGTTGTATGGATTCTAGAAAATCTATCTCCGGATATGTGTTCACTATGTTTGGGACAGCAATCAGTTGGAAAGAAACACTTCAGAAGGTCGTTGCCTTATCAACCACTGAAGCGGAGTATATTGCTCTAACTGAAGTTGTGAAGGAAGCAGTGTGGCTTGAAGGTTTTGCAAAGGAGCTAAAACTTCAAGGTCGAGCTATCACTGTTAAATGTGATAGTCAAAGTGCAATACATTTGTTGAAGAATTCAGCCTATCATGAGCGAACCAAGCACATTGATGTGAGGCTGCATTTCATCAGAGGGGTAATCGAGCGTGGAGAAGTCCAAGTGCTGGAAGTTTCGACAGATCATAATGCTGCTGATATGATCACCAAGACATTGCCCAGTTGCAAGTTTTTCCACTGTATGCAGTTAATAAATCTGCATGAAGAAAGCTAGTTTCTTGATGTTATAGAGTTAGATCCAAGGTGGAGATTTGTGAGACATTGGATCGAACTCTAGTGTGATCGAAGTCTGCTCGCAAGTAATGCATGTTGTAGTCGAAGTTTGTTCTAACATGCATGAGTAAATATTGCTAAGGTTGTTAGCATGAGTAAATATTGCTAAGGTTGTTAGCATGAGTAAATATTGCTAGCATGAGTAAATATTGCTAAGGTTGTTAGCATGAGTAAATATTGCTAGGGTTGTTAGCATGTGCTATTTTATTATAAATAGGATGCTAGTTTCTCAATCTGAGAATAAGGAAAAATAGGAAGATAAAATCCTAATTTCAAGGGAGAGAGGTTATTTTGTTATTCTTGTATACTTGTAATCTTGTTCTAAGAGAAAGGAAAGAATAGCAGTTTAATAACCAATCCTTGTTGTTCCTTGTTGTTTTACCTTGTTTTCTTTGTTAACCCTAACCCTTGTGAGTTTCTTGATCGTTAAGAAACTGTTTATACTTTGTTTAAAGGTATCCGATTCACAACAGATACTTTAAGATACTCTGTGATTTTACTTATCCAAATCTTGTAAGAGAATTTTGGAATAATTCATCCATGGTTGAGCTAAATTCAGAGTATGCTATCCTTTTTAAAATTTCTGGGATTTTTATAATAGTAACCTCTAATTCAATTGCTAATATGATCAACTGTGAGGAGATTGAAGAAATTTCGAATACTCTTGCTTTGCTAGACTCGTGTTACCTAATTTTGAGAACTGTATGCATTGGTTGAATCCAAATAATTAAATATTCACATGTAATATTTAAATTAGTTAGGGTCATTATTTTAATTAGAAAAATTAAAGTGATATTCTTCCCTACTAAGATTTATACCTAAGGAAATAGTTGTCATAAAAGAATTATATAGAAACCATTAGTATCATTCTATTTTTACCACGATGAATAGGAATACAAAAAGTTTGATTGCCACTTCATGAAAAGACATTTGACTCATATATAAATGGTTTTGGGCATTAACTAAATAATCCATAATTGAAGGATTTTAACTTCATAATTTTGAACACCATTTTCATCAAGACTTTATGAACTATTCATCTACTCTTCCATATCCGCTATCTTGAAGTAACATGAAATTGTATAAACATATTGATTTTGAAAACATGTTTCTTATTTATGTTGATTTTGTTTATATGATGATATTTGAATCGCCATATAAAAATATTCTTTTAAAATCCTAAGTATTTAACCGTTACACTAAAAATCTCATCATGCTTGAATAATTGTAGAATATCATAAATATTTTACTATTCTGATCACTTAACTAATCACATACTCCACCATAGCATTACCGCTATTTTGGTCATTCTCCCACTTACACATTCTTCATTCACACAGTTTCCTCACAAACATAAACATCATACTTAAGCATACGACTCATTGCCACCCTAAGTGTAAACACACCAAAACAAAACAAGATAAAAACACATGTTAATTTGCCACCAATAATTCCTTAAATTTTATTCCAATAGATCCTCCCTTATCACTTGAATAGATAGTGCGATCCTATACCACATAAAATATTTTTTTGGAAGAAATTAATTTGTTGCCTAATAGAAAGGACTAGAGCGGCACGTATTAGCAAAATAGGACTTGTGACAATTACCTCCCCATCAACATTCATCATAACTTTGTGGCATACTATACTATTTGAGATTAACCTAATTAAATCATAGTGCCATACAGATGTAATACTATCTAATAGAAGACCAAATAAACAAATTAAAAGATAGGTTGTTCTAATAGAAATACCTTAGTTCCTTCCTTTTTGAGTGGTTTATTCAACCCCTAACCATCTTTCATCATTCATCTAGTAACATATCACTAGACTCCTTTGAATTTGAATCCAACAACTCTCATGCGCGCGTCAACAACGCGCCCACACGCATTATATTATTTTTGCCTCCATCTTTGACTCTCTCTCATCTTTTTTTTTTCAACCAACCATACTCAATCTTCTCAATATCATTTCTATTTCTATTCATCCCTCTATATATTTATACACATTTTTTTCTATCCCTTCTCATTTTCATCTTCAATTTCATCATTTTCACTCTCAACTTTATCATCATTCAATCTTTCATAATCTAAAACTGTATTCTACTACATAATTATTCGTTTATTTTTCTTTGATTCCAATCAATGGAGATTCAAGAGAATCACCCTCAGAATCATCACGAAACATGGTCGGAAACCGAGAGCATAGGAAGCAGAAGCACTCGAAGCACGAGAGTCGGCTTCAGTGGCTCCCTCAGCGGACCGCTAAGCGGTCCGCTAGTCTCTAACAACAAGAAGAAAAGCAGCAAGAAGAGCGCGAGGTTCAGCGATGACGTCGAGGATTTCGTCGAGATCACACTCGACGTCCGCGACGACACCGTATCGGTACAGAACATCCGCGGAGGTGACTCCGAGACGGCGTTGCTCGCTAGCCGTTTGGAGAAACGGCCGTCGACGCTTTCCGTTAAACTGAAACAGGTTTCTCAAGAGCTGAAACGGATGACGTCGTCGAAGAAGTTCGATAGGGTTGATAGAGCGAAATCCGGTGCCGCGCGTGCACTGAAAGGACTTAAGTTCATGACCAAAACCGTTGGAAGTGATAGAGGTTGGTCTCAGGTGGAAAAGCGATTCGATGAATTGGAAGTTGATGGTAAACTTCCCAAAACGCGCTTTAGCCAGTGCATAGGTATGTTACACTAACTACTAATTAATTACTTAATCACTTAATTAATCAGTTAACTAATCATGTCTTCAATTTTTATAATCTACTATAGGAATGAACGAGTCAAAGGATTTTGCTGGTGAACTCTTTGATGCATTGTCTCGTCGGCGGGGGATAACATCAGCTTCCATTACAAAAGATGAACTGCGGGAATTTTGGGAACAGATTACGGATCAGAGTTTTGATTCAAGATTGCAAACTTTCTTTGACATGTAAGAAAAGGAAATCTCATTTAATTATTGCTAATTTGTGTTTAATGAAAATAGATTTTGCTTAGGATATGTTTTGGTTGATTAAGAAATCATTTAATGTGGAATTAGTTGTCACTATCTGATATAGTAAACTTAATGGCGCACTCGGTGGTGTTAGCATGTGAACATGTGAAAATAGAGTGATGGTACTATTATTGTGTTTTTTATTATTTTAGCGTGGAAAGTATGTGTAGAATAGAAACCAATTGCATTATGTTGATGGTGACGGGTACTAGAAAAAGTGGTGATATTTTTCTTTGGTGGGTTTGTAGAATTGAAATCAAAGAGTATACATTTTAACAAATTAAATACTTACTTTTAATATTAATATATAGATTCTTCAACCTTGGAAAAATTTAGTGTATAGCTAGTTTGTGAGATTTTTTTTCCATGTTGAAGGATTTGGTTGCCCTTTTAAGGAAAAGAACGAGTCAAGGAGTTGTTAAATAATTGAATCAAAATTAGCAGCTATATAAGAAACATGAAAATAATAATAGATACATACGCGTATATCTTAGTCAAAAAACACGAAAAGCCAAAATGTCAATATTATTGAATTTTGATTAGGTCTACACCCACTCCTTATCTTAATTAATTTTTTTTAATCATGCCAGGGTGGACAAGAATGCTGATGGACGAATTTCCGAAGACGAAGTTAGGGAGGTCAGTATTTATTTATATTATATGTATTTATTTTTTTATTTTTTTTTTGCATTTTAAATATTTTAAAATAAAATTAAATATTGAATACATCTATTTATTAATAAAAATATATACGCATTAATTAAAATACTATGTTTTCTTAATGTTTATGAAAATTGTCCAATGTGCTTATGAAAATGACAGAAAGCAATATTCTGATGTGATGTATTCCTACAATATTATTATTTTTAATTAAAAAGGGCAATTCTTCCAATCTGTGGGAATAAATTTTTTTTTTTTTTATCAAATGATCTATAATATAAATACAGTAATTTGTACTGATAACTCATTTGGCAAGAAACTTGTGGAGATATATATGAACATTGTTTTATGATGTATTTCTACAGATTATTACCTTAAGTGCTTCTGCTAACAAGCTGTCAAAATTACAAGAACGCGCTGAAGAATATGCTGCTCTAATCATGGAGGAGTTAGATCCAGATAACCTTGGATTTATTGAGGTTTGTATGAAGTTTATTTATTAGGAATCAATGAATTGTATGTATGACATTTTTGTTTGCTTTTTTCACATTATTCTTATATTTTTGTGTGGCATAATTCATATGCAGTTACACAACTTGGAAATGCTTCTTTTGCAAGCTCCAGCTCAATCAACTCACATGCACACAGATAGTAGAGTTTTGAGTCAAATGTTAAGCCAAAAGCTAGTTCCTACCAAAGAGCACAACCCTATAAAACGTGGTTTTCGATCGTTGAACTACTTTGTTGAAGACAATTGGAAAAGAATTTGGATTGTAGCACTTTGGATGGCAATCTGTGCTGCACTTTTCACATGGAAATTCATCCAATACAAGAATCGTGCCGTGTTTCATGTCATGGGCTATTGTGTCACAACAGCAAAAGGTGCCGCTGAAACTCTCAAATTCAACATGGCTTTGATTTTGCTACCTGTTTGTAGAAACACCATCACTTGGCTTAGGACCAAAACCAAATTAGGAGTTGCTGTTCCCTTTGATGATAACATCAACTTTCACAAGGTGATAGCTTTTGGCATTGCTATTGGTGTAGGGTTACACGCTATTTCGCATTTAACATGTGATTTCCCAAGGCTATTACATGCAACAGATGCAGAATATATACCCATGAAGCCTTTTTTTGGGGATGTTAGGCCCAACAACTATTGGTGGTTTGTAAAAGGCACTGAGGGTTGGACTGGTATAGTCATAATAGTGCTTATGGCTATAGCTTTTACTTTGGCCCAACCTTGGTTCAGAAGAAACCAACTTAAACTCCCTAAAGCTTTGAAAAAGCTCACTGGTTTTAATGCATTTTGGTATTCTCACCACCTCTTTGTCATTGTCTATGCTCTTCTTATTCTTCACGGATACAAGTTATATCTCTCCAAGAAATGGTACAAGAAAACGGTACGCATTGCACAATCCGTTTTTTGTATACATATAATTAATTACACTTTTGATCCTTTTGATTTGAGTTACATACTATTATTGGCTAAATTTGGTCCTCAAATTTTCGTTATCACAGACTTGGATGTATCTTGCCATTCCTATGATTATATACGCATGCGAGCGACTACTTCGTGCTTTTAGGTCTGGCAACAAAAGTGTCAAGATTTTAAAGGTTGCAGTGTACCCTGGAAACGTGTTGGCATTGCATGTGTCTAAACCACAAGGATTTAAATACCATAGTGGACAATATATATTTGTTAATTGCTCAGATGTATCTCCATTTCAATGGCATCCTTTCTCTATTACATCAGCCCCTGGAGATGATTATGTCAGTGTTCACATTAGGACTTTGGGTGACTGGACATCACAATTGAAGGCTGTTTTTGCCAAGGTATATATAAGAGCAAACACTTTTTTTCTTAATTAGGAGAAATTCAATGCTAATGTTGTATTAGTGTTGTGCATTTTCTCAAATATTTTCATTGATTATGTAAATGCTGATTACTTTATCCATATGATTTGATGCAGGCATGTCAGCCAGCAAGTGGTGACCAAAGTGGTCTTCTAAGAGCTGATGTCTTACAAGGCAACAACATACCAAGGTTAGATATCTTTAACATTGTCTTATTCACGTTTATTTAAAAAAATGCTAGTTAGAAAGTCATACGTCGACGTGTGAGTGTCGGTATCATGTCTGGTGTTCGGGTCCGTGTCTGTGCTTGATATTGATTGTAATTGAAATGAAATGAAAATGCAGGATGCCAAAGCTATTGATTGACGGTCCATACGGAGCACCAGCACAAGACTACAAAGATTACGAAGTAATCCTTCTAGTAGGTTTAGGAATTGGTGCAACCCCATTGATAAGCATATTAAAAGACGTTCTAAACAACATGAAACAGCAAAAAGACATAGAACAAGGAGTAGTAGAAAGTGGTGTTAAAAACAACAAAAGAAAACCATTTGCCACTAACAGAGCCTATTTCTATTGGGTCACTCGCGAACAAGGTTCCTTTGAATGGTTTAAAGGTGTGATGGATGAAATTGCAGATTATGATAAAGATGGATTAATTGAACTTCATAATTATTGTACAAGTGTGTATGAAGAAGGAGATGCTAGATCAGCTTTAATCACAATGCTTCAGTCTCTTCACCATGCCAAAAGTGGTGTTGATATTGTTTCAGGAACAAGAGTTAAAACACATTTCGCAAGACCAAATTGGCGTACCGTGTTTAAACATACAGCTCTCAAACATCCTGGCAAAAGAGTTGGTAAGTATCAATGTTGCATTATTGCTCTTTATTCAATTGTTAATTTTTTTACTACTCAACCGAACGTCAATGACAGGTTCGAACCCTGACTCTTTCTAGTGGATATGACCCCTTCGTCTGCTAATGAACGTGTTATAATTATTTCAGGTGTTTTTTACTGTGGGGCTGCTGGATTGGTTGGACAACTTAAGAGTCTTTCTCTTGATTTTTCAAGGAAAACCAACACTAAATTTGAGTTTCATAAAGAAAATTTTTAGATTCTTTGTCAGTTTTTTCAATAACCTAAGTAGTGAAGGAACATTATTTATATGTAGTTTGCTGCATTTTTTTAGTCTTGTAGAGGTAGATAAGCAGCTAGCTAGAATTCGATTCATAAGTTATATATAAAAGTGTGTAAATTTGTTGCATTCACTTAGATGTAAAGTGAAGTCATGGTGTTAGATATAATAGAATTAAAGAAATCATCAAATTTTGATGGTTATTGTAACACATAATAAACTCTTTGATTTATTCAAATCCAAATATTTTACTTATAAAAAGTTGTAACTGCACATTGCTACCAACACCAGAGTTGGACTTGTGTTATTTATTTATTCATGCAATTATATCAAGAATATATACTTGGAAGATTCATAATTTTTGGAAACCTTTATTTATACAAAAAAAGCATCCGTTTTGTTTTGAAGATGTCTGATCTTGTGTTTAACTTGAAAGAAATAGAAGAAAAGTTAGAGTACTAGAAAGTCTTACATTGAACTTATTTGGTCCATCCAATTTCTCGGAAGTCTTGCACTCAAGTTGTTTGGTCAACATATTAGTACAGAAGTCTTACTAGTAAGTTGTCATTCTAATCATTTTTTTAATGTTGTTCATAGAAAAATTTAGACCTATTGCAAATTAACTACTAAAAATCTTATACTAAAGATAAACTGGTAGTCAATTTTTCTTTATCAGATGTCTTTAGTATAAGACTTTTCGATAGTCACTTTGTCTTTATCAGATCTCTTTAATGGAAGACTTTCGAAAATATTAATTTTTAGTCAACATAAGTCTTGAATTAGAGTCATTTGGTGTTATTTTTTATTGCAAATTTGTTTAAAATTATTGTTTTTATTTATTAGTGGTACGTAATTGAGGACGCGAAACAAAGTTATTTGACGTGGAACCCTATGAGGGATGAGAAGTTTTACAAGTTCAATAGGCAATGGATGCATAACAAGAGCATGAAGGTGGACCTGTGGAGCAGTAATATCATTTTTCAAGATGATCGTACAACATGTCTCTTTTGGTTAATTTATATCTGTTAGCGGGGATCTTCGCAGAAATTACTCCTTTCGGGGCCTCAAAGATGGGAAATATCCCCCACGATGACGGGGATGGGAAGAAAAATTCCCCGACAACACTTTGGGAATGGGGACGGGGAATACATCCTCCGCCCTGCCTATTTATTTTAATATAGTTAATTTAATATATAATTTATATTTTATATTATGTTTTTTTGTCATTTCAATTATGTTTATTTTTAAAAATAAACAAATATTAATGAAAAGAATTTTTGTAGTAGTTTAGGCATACTATTACTTAAAAAAAATATTATAATTTTTGTCAAATTTTATAGCATTTTATAAAAAAGTATTATTATTTTGTATCCCATTAATACTATTAATAAAAAATAATAAATGTGAAATACTAGTATTTTTTAATAACAAAATAAATATGTGAAATACTTGTGCTTTTTATTTTTATAGAAAATATAGATATTTTAAAAAGTAAAATGTTAATGGATAAATGTAAAATCTGCGGGAAACGGGGATGGAGATAGAAACTCCCTCGTGACGGAGATGGGGAATGAATTTGGTGGCAGTGACAAAGATGGGTAAGTGTCCCCCGCTCCTGCCCCACCCCATTGACATCCTTATTTCTGGCACAGTATGAGCAACACGTTGCTCGCCACTTATGGTATAGAAAGGCAAGTAATTATTTTGTATTAAGAAGAATAATCTTTAATTTTAATTTATTTTTATTTTATAATTTATACTTTAAATTGTTTTTCAGGAACGAGGCGTAAAGAACTAACTTAAGATTGCAGCTCATGAGAGTAAGTTGATACAGTGAATTTCATACTATCTCCCACATGAGATAGAGAGATGGTTGAATGACTCTTGTCTATCTTCACTTCAGGGAACTAGTTTGAAGAGGATTAATACCAATCTGGTATGTGCTTTTGTTGAGAAATGGCATCCAAAGACATCGTCATTTCATAAGTCATTTGGTAAAATCGCGGTCACTCTCAAAGATGTTTCATGCTTTGTTCACCTTTCAATTAGGGGTGATTTGTGAGATGCCCCGCCATGTATCAACGAAGAAAGTGTTGTTTCTCTTGCTATTAACTTGTTGGGAGTGACCATAGAGGATGCTATACGAGAGGTATGTGCTTATAAAGGTCCGCGTTACAAACTAAAGTGGTTCCATATTTTATTTGAATGTTATCGAGGTCTTGATCAATTCGACTATGTTACGCGAGCTTATATTTTAGTGTTGGTCGGTTAATTTATTTTTGCAGACAAGAGTTTTACTCTTGTAGAGGCAAAATATCTACCAATTTTTGAGAATTTGTTTGACTGTGATAAATATAATTAGGGTGCAGCTGCATTGGTCATGTTGCACATATTTTTAGGAAATGCCCGCAAGTAGCTTGACGGATACGTCACTCTGCGACAAGTATTTTTTTTACTATTTTTTATTTATGTATTTATTTTTGTATTGGTGGTAATATTAATATTGTGACAGTGTTTGATACACGAATATTTTCTTACTGTTTGTAAGAGAGTAGAAAGTGGATCCCAACTAGCGGTAATGGACTTCCTCATGCTATTAGATAACGTATAAGCAAGGAGCACCAAAGGTTGATTAACTAAGGAGTTTTTTGGATAAGCTGACACGTGTTATTTCATATGGCACCCATTCGAGACACATAGACAAAAGCAGTCATTTGATGATATATGTATATATATGGGGTGTCTTAAATGGTGTGCGACAATTATTCCATACTTGTCTAACATGTGTATACGTAAGTTTAGATTTTGACAATATATACCGCCTCCACCATTCAATTATAACACACGTGAAATTGATGTTGAATGGATCGGTTACCATTCCACCGTGTACGAGGTGGTTGGTAAGGCAGTTGTTGCTAGCACTCCATATGAAATTGATGTTGTATAGTTGGAGTGTATATGGCTTCTTTGACATTCTTTGAGAACTTGAGTATGCTTGATCAATGTGCTCATGATATGAAGGGTTCTGATAAATATCATATTCAACTGGTTTATACTCTTTCTTCTTTATTCCTCCTGTAGTTTTTTAGGTAGTGGCCATATTGAAGTTGTAATGGGGTAAGCAATTTCACACACCGATTTTTTAGTGTTTTTTCCCACAATATTCAATGACCTGAATATTCTCCACATATCTTCTATTGCACTAATCATGTCTACCTCTGGTCCATAATTCGTGGCAACCTCTTGTTGACTTTCCATGCTTAATTTTCTTCAATGGATATTGTCACACCCTCATTATCCACTCAGCTTTTTATTATTATTTTATTTTTATTTATCATGTTTTCATCAGTATCATTCTTGTTTTTTGAAGCCAAGGGGGTTGACAAGGTTAAGTCATGTATCCCCTTAAAGCATTGGATAGCCCACAGGAGATTAGGGTTTGAGATGTTGCAAGACTTGAGAATCATGAAAACCTAAAGCTATTCTGGCCTATTATTTAGAGGAATACAAGCTTCAGGAAGTTTTTTACTTATGTTAGGTTCAAGGTCTTTCTTGATCAAGTTAGAAGCGTTAGACTTTGAAGTATTTGGTTATGATACAGATCCAAGGTTATAAGGATAAATACTCAAATTCATTCCACATGGCAATTTTTGTTTCAAGTATACAACAATCGCAATTCATTCATGTCAAGTTCTATTTCAATTACAAGATTCAACTTCAATTCGAGTTCCTATCTTTTCTTTCCAAGTTTGTGTCATTCCAAACCTCGTTCAGTTTCCAAACTTCAAGTTCTATCTACACTTGAATTCAAGTTCCAATTTCTTATTTTAATTCAAAACCATCTTCATCTCAATTCAAGTTCGAGTTCAAAATGCCCAACAATACCAAGTTTTCGGATCCAACTTTCTTGCAAGAAGTCTCAAATTCCTGATTTTTTTTATAGTTTCAAGTTCAATACATTTTCTTGTGGAGTTAAACATTCTATTAAAATTCAAGTTGCAATCTCATTTTAATTTCCAAACTGTTTTTTTAGAATTTAGATTTCAGGTTTAAATACCATATCTCCATTTTCATATTCTACAAAAAAAAATTTGCAGAATCCATTTAACACCTCAAGCTCATTCTAAATTTCTCCTTATTCTTCAAATGTCATTCGAAAAGTTCTAAACTTCATTTAAATCCAAAGTTCATGGAAATTACAAAAAGGTGTCCACAAGTGTACAGCATATAAACCAGGAGCTAATCGTCACGCATAAGTCGTTTAAAAAAACTCAATTTGCGGGAATTGTGCTGACTTGGACAAAGCTCATCATTTTGAATTTAAATTCTTGTAATCTCATTTCAAAAAGCTTATCACTTCAATGCTCCACCTTAGGAATTGGTCACGCATCAGGATTTCAAGACATGTTAGTGGAGCAATTTAAAGTTAAGCCCATAATTTTTTTCCTGCTGTAAATAACCATTCCTATTCAAAAACGTCTACCCGGCAGCTCCAAAAAGAGGACGAGTTTCTTTGTTTACACACTAGAGGGTCCCCTGAACCTGAAATAAATGAAAGGAGGATTTAGAGTTTTCCATATGACGTGCTTAAAGAAAGATCTCCATTGAAACTCATCATAAACTGGTAATGAATGTAGCATTCAAGGTACTATATCCAAATTACATTTCCTTAAGTTTCTGGATTTGTGATCCTGAGCCCAGCTGCTGATGGGAATAACTTTGTATCATAACAAACCATGATCTGAAACACGCATTCCCCCCAATTAATCTCGGTGCTGCCAAAACTGGTATTTCCCTGCACGATCAATCCCAAATAATTAATCATATGATATCAAATTCAAACAAGGTTACAATCTAGTGCAACTACAAGACGCCAAGAAAATCCCAATTTCCGTCATGACAAGCAAGCTAATTCCTATCATCCTACACGTGCAAATCTATTGTTGTTGACAAATAAGTTTCAAAACCAAAATCCAAAGAAAGACATTTCAATTTTAAACTTCGATTCCGATCTCAATCAAACTTCAAATTCTAAGTTACACGGCAATAGAGCATAGTAAGCATAATACACCACATTTTGTTAACATCAAGGCAAAACATAGGTGGGACCCTCTGAACCTTTGTCTCGCTACAGACAAATTAATCTGACAATTGCAGAAATGCAAGAAGGGGTCCTCCCACTACTCTCAGTGCCCTCTCGCTAATTCGTACGATTTTCTCAACAACAAAAAAACCCTAATTTGAATCATATATATATATATATATATATATATATATATATATATATATATATATATATATATATATATATATATATATATATATATATATATATATATATATATATATATATATATATATATATATATATATATATATATATATATATATATACACATACATACTACTGTTCATCTTCAAAAGAGGCCGTCGGGCTCACCCATAAAGAAAAACCCTAAAAAAATTCTAGAGATCAAAAACCATAAAACACACAAAAGCTGAAATTCCAAAGGAAAGCAGTCGGAGTCTCACATTAAAATTTTATTTTTACGCGAACAAAGTTTTCAGAAGACTTCTCACTAACAAATACCAACGATTCACAAGAAGAAAAGAAGAGGAAGAGGAAGCTAAAAGCATTCAAAGCTTAAGAAGGAACAAGGAACTTATCTAAACTCGTTGAAGTCGAAAATCGGACCAAGCTCCGATTAGGTATGTGTCGCTACTCGAAAAATGCATCGTGCAACGACGGGGGAGGCGAAAAGAAAGGACAGAAGAGTCGCCACCGAACTTTATTTATCCCATGAGGGGAAAGGAAAATATCGAGAAAACCTTAAGAAAATAATGGATAAGATGGTCTCGCAACCAAGAACGGGTTCGGAAGCCGGTTATGCGAGGGGAAGGTATTAGCACCCCTCGCATCCATCGTACTCGATGGGAACCATTTGCTTGTCGACGTGTGAATTTATTTGCTAAAATATTATGCTATAAGAAGTGTTCCAAAAGATAGGTAGAAAAGGGTTAGAAATAGAAGAAAGAGAAGTAACGAGGGAAGAAGAGAGAAAGAACAGACTCGGTAGGACTTCGCAGTCCTATGCCTACGTATTCTCAATAGATGTGAGAAAGTCAGAGTCAACGTAGTTCGGGGAACTACAGATATGGGGGGAATGTGCTCGGCAAGGATTGTGGCCTTTGTGCCTACGTATCTTTACTTGAAAAAGTAAAGAATCAGAGCAGCCGTAGTTCGGCCTACGGTGTGCGGGGAAATTCTGGTAGACGATGCTATCGTGCGCATTCTAGCAGTTAGGTGTATTGATGCTCGCTCGTTGGAGACTTAGGCGTTACCTGTTTGCGGTAGAACGGACGTAGCATGCCTTTCTGGGAAAGGGGTGAAAAAGAAAAAAGGGTGCTCGCTAGGATATCGCAATCCTATGCCTACGTATTCTCAACATGCAAGAGAAATCAGAGCAACGTAGTTCGTGCCTACGGTGCGGATAACCGATGTGTTTGGGGATGATGTTATCGTGCGCGTTCTAGCAGTTTAGGTGTTTTGCTGCTCGCTCGTTTGGAGACTTATGCGTACCTGTTTGCGGTAGAACGGACGTAACATATCCTTTGGAAGACTGGTTTTCGCCATGCGAGGCAAGGTGTCACGTTTGATTAGTTGAATTGTTTTTTAGGGGCGAGATAGGTCCTCGGATAGTAACCCCTACGGGTAGTACCCAATTCTTTATCTCAAAGTTTTTGTTATAAAAGGGTGTGGCGAACGAGGCGTCTTCGTATTGAAAGACGAGCGTCGAAACCACCCTCACTACAGTGGGCATCCCTACGCTCGGAGAAGAAGAGGTCTATACCCAATCCTCTCTCTTTAATTCAATGCAAAGAGAACGAAGTTCTCTTATTAAAGATGTTTTTGGTTTTGAATGGTAAGTGTTTTGCGACAGAGAACCCTACGGTAAACGTCAGCACTCGGGATATGAGAAGGCCTACGCCTAACCACTCCACGACCATTCAAGTTTTTGTTGTGAAAATAATTTGAACTGCACTCGGTGCGGGACCGAGGTTTTTAGGTGACAAGGGTTGCGGGATGAAGTTGTGAAAGTGAGAGGTGGTGGACAAAGTCGCATCTTCGTATTGAAAGACGAGTATCGAGACCACCCTCACTACAGTGGGCATCCCAACACTCGAAGAAGAAGAGGTCTACACCAAATCCTCTCTTTTTAGTTCAATACAAAGAGAAATTTATTTTAAAGATGGTTTGAAAATGGACTCGGTACGAGACCGAGGTTTTTGAAAATGCACTCGGTGCGGAGCCGAGGTTTTAGGAGGAAAAGGGGTGGAAGCGTCTTCGTATTGAAAGACGAGTGTCGAAACCAACCTCACTACAGTGGGCATCCCAACACTCGAAGAAGAAGAGGTATACACCCAATCCTCTCTTTTTAATTCAATACAAAGAATTTGATTTGAAAATGTTTTCGAAGATACACTCGGTACGGGACCGAGGTCTTAGGAGAAAAAGCGTTGAAAAGAAATGGTCTCAGATCCAACGTCATTTATCAATAGTTTGACTTAATAACGGTTTACGGAGGTCTCGTCATCGACCAAAAAAGAAAATAAAATCGGAGAAGGTAAAATCAAAATAGAAACGAAAGATTGAATTAATAAATAAATAAAGAAATCTAACAAAATTTCTCATAAAGTATTTAGTTAAAATTGAAAATAAAGATTATGAACAAAATTGATTATCCCACCAAACTTACAAAATCTGAAAATAAATATTAAGAATAGATATAAAATTTTAACAAAAATCTTGGGGGTGAGAAAAAAAAACATGGAGTGATAATGATGGTGAATGTGAAAAAGCTGAGGATCATATGGGCCAACAGGCCCATCACCTCCCAAGAAGACTCAGATGACACAAAATAAAAGAAAAAAACACATAACAGGCCTTCGGCCCAAACCCGCAGTGACAGACCCTTGCTTCTCTTAAAATAGCAAGGCAAAGAAAAAACCATTAATTTAACATCACATGAAAACTTCTGTCAACTAAAAAATCTGAACATCACTGTAAAGCAACGTTTGGTGAAGAATGAACAAAAGCATCCACACGCGGAGCGCCAACTTCCCTCGCCGTTTGATCTTCGCTTCTAACCGCTCATCTCGTTCGATATAAGTTTTAGGTTGATCTTCAAACTCGCCTTTCTCTCTTCCTCTCATCACTGTTCTGGTTTTTATGGGGTTATGGAGGTTTCTGGGTTTTTGGAGATGAAGAAGGAGATGTTTGGGTTGTGGATTTGTGTTGCTTGTTGAGTGGGTGGTTCGATTTGGTTGAGTGTAGGTTGGAGAAGTTTAAGGATGAATTGGGTTGTGAATGGTTATTAGGACTGAAGAAGATTCTCGATTGTTGAAGAGGATGGAAAGGTTTATTTGGAGGGTGTTATCTTGATTGAGAGGAGTTTCTGATAGTGATGCAACTTAGTTTGTGTTCAGGGTTAAAATGAATTTGCAGCCTCCCAAGGATGAAGGTTAAGGTCTGCAGATCCAATCTCTTCTTCTCTATTTTTGTTTGAATCTGTCAATGAATGAAGGTTGGGTTTATTGCTTGAAGAAAGGGTCGAAGAAGGGGATTTGAGGTTGTATTTGGAGATGTTTTATGGAGGTTTGAGGAAGATGAGTGAACAGGAGATGGGGCGGCGGATGGTTGGAGTTGCAGCAGCTAAGGTTTGGGATTCGTGTAGGAGGTAGGGTTTGGAGGCTGTCTAGGTTTTTGGGGTTCTGAAGGTTGAAGGCAATGAATAGTGCCTTTATACCCCAGTTTCCGACACATGGCACTGTACTAGCTGATAATCACTTGTTAATTGCTGATTTTGACTAAATGAACACGGTTAACTCCAGAAACATAAATCAGTTAAATGCTGACTCAATTAACTTTAATTAAACAATCCTATTAATTAAACTATACAACCAACTCTAATATAATCCCTTAATTAATTAATTTAAAAAACTAATAAAGACTATATTCTAACTAAATCATTAAAAACCTAATTTAATTACTAAATAAATTTAAATTAATAAAATCCAATCCTAAAAATAAATGAAAACAAATACTAAAAATGTTTTATAAAAGCTAATAATAAAAATCTATTTTCTATTTTCTATAAAAAAAAAACAAACTATTTGAATTAAATAAATGATAAAATAAAAATATGAACAAAAATTTAATATTTGAATATAAAAATGAGAAAATGAAAATAGAAACAAAATTTACCAAAATGCCCTTAGGCCACGTGTCACGCTTCTACAGGGCAAAAAATAGTCAAGACCTGAAAAACGCTCAATCGGGGTGGACACGTGTCTAAACGGCGTGAAAAATGTGAAATAAAATGCGAAAATATTTACAAAAGCTGGCGGGCAAATTTGGGGTATGACAGATGCCCCTATCTAATTGGCTTAGACCGAGTAAGATGAATTGCTGCAGCGTTCATTTTTCAAGGTAGAAGTCAATTAGATACAAAGAAGACCCTGAATTTGTCCGAAAAAGAAAAACAAAAGTTTGAGAAGTGAAATATAAACAAACCTGACACCCAAAAGGATGTAGGGAGATAAGCTTCTCCGAAGAGATTGCCACTTTATCGCTGACTTTAAATGATATGCCCCTGACTGGGCTAAATTTGTCGTTGAAGATTTGATTAACCATGGGGTTGAAATACATCATGCGATACACCCATGGTCTTGAAAAGGTGCCCCTGTCTGGGCGGAATTTTGCTTTGATATCCTTGAATTTCGCGGGGAGACCCGCGGTCTTGCGGAGATTGCCCCTGACTGGGCTGAATATGATCTTGGAAGTCTTCGAGATTGATCCCGGATCTGAGCTTGCGTATGTGAATGCTTGATGATAATGATGTTTCATATCAAATGGAAATGCAAGTGCAAATGCTAATGCACGGAGATGCAAGAGCTGAGGAAATATGATATGATTATGGGTATGCATATGATGCAAGATGCTTATGAAGTCGAATGCGATGCATATGATGCGTATGATTGCAGGCAGGTGATTGGAAATGCAGGTGGTTGGGAAATACAAGTTGGACTTTGGTGGTTGCCAATGCAGGTTGGACTTTGGGTTGGAAATACCAGATGAGGGCTGGTATTCGGAGGGTAGACCAGATGGGACTGGTTGGCGAAAGGTTAAGCTGTCAAAGGAGGGTTGATTTTATGGTTTGCCAGATGGGAGCTGGACTTTGGGATGAGGTTTACCAGACAAGAACTGCTGGCAAAAGGTTAAGTTGTCAGACGAGAACTGACTTCTAGGTTTGGTGTCAGACGGGAACTGACTTTGTGGTTTTCCAGACGAGGACTGGACTTTGAAATTGTGTTTTCCAGACGAGGACTGGTTAAACGGAAGGTGACCAGATGGGACTGGTTTGAAGGTTTAAAGGTTTGACCAGATGGGACTGGTATTTAGGCTTGCCAGACAAGAACTAGACTTTGGAGGTTTCGGTATGTTTTGATAGGTGACAGGTTTAGGCTGTGGGATGAAGGATCCAATGACAGCAAGGCCTTCGGACGGTTAAGGTTATTAGGTGAGATGACAGTATGATTCCTCGACACTTGTTTTGAACTCAACAGTTGCTGATGATGATGAACTTGCTAGAGTAATTTGCCATGAGACGACCTCGAGATGGCTTACCCCAGAGTTTGTACCACGAAAGGATTTATCATTGTTTAACCAATTCTTGTGGTGATTGGCTTCAATGTACTCTTTGGAGTAGCTTGCTCTTGAAAGAGCGTTGAAGCGACTTAACTTATCTGGATTGAACATTGGAGGGATCTATCCTCAAGTCAAAGAAACTCTGGGTGGCCTGCCCCTGATTGGTATGATTCACTTATGATCAACCGTTCCTTGAATGGTTTGCCCCATGATCCACTGATGTTTGGGGATTAGCCTCAGGCTGACTGATTCTATATTTTCGATGTCAATGCCCCAATCCACAGGGCTACAAAGCATGCTCGATTCTGATCCAGACTGCTGAAATGGTCAAGTCTTGTTTGATTGCTTCGTGTTGGAATTTCCTTGACGCCAACTACTAAGTTGCAGTTGAAATTGTTTGTTCACAAATGGTAATCTCAATGCAAAGTTTATGCAAGTTTTGAAAGAAATGCCGCTCATTTAAGTGTCGTGATAGTGAAAACGAATGGACCGTTTAGTCCAAATGTTGTGCTAATTTGATTGATGTGAAAGATATAGCAAGGATAGTGACGCCAATACTGATGATTAGCAAATATGAAAGGAGTCAGGTTACGCAACCTCGCAATAGTATGCTTTCAGAATAAATCTCGCCTCAATTAGGTCTTTCGAAGGTTGTAACGTGGTTTGGTTCACGGTTTAAAAAAACAAAGGATATTAGGCTCAAACTTAATTTGTACCCACCCCTTCTTCTTGATGATCTCCAGTCCTAGGTTCAATTAATTCTGCACCTATTTGTCTTGACGGTGTGAGCTTGATGGTTCAAGGTTTGCTTGAAATGGCAGCCACCTTATTTTGCTTTTTGAAGGATGTCAGTGACCCTTTGGTTTGACCACTGAATCTTATTTTGTTTTTGCTGAGGGTTTAAAGACCTCTTTTGATTTTGTTTTTGATCCCTAACTTTTGCATGGACTGATTTTGCTTGTCAGATCCATCGGAATAGCCCTGATTTTTGCCTAAGTCTCCCTTTTGAAGTGTTTGACTTAGCAGGCTTTTGATTTTTTTTTTGATTTTGTTGGAGGATGGTGACTGCCATGTCATGAGACATTGATGAACAACTGTCATGTCTTCGGATTTTGCTTTATTGATTCGAATGCGAGATTAGATTAACTGAACATTACCCTGCCCTAGGTTGAGTGTTAAGGGTTTGAATATCCGAAGGAAACTCCTACTTCTAGGCTCGAAGTGGTTGACTAGGGATTAACTCCTTATATCTTCGGTGTTTAGGGGATTTGAAACAATGCATGTACATCATTGACGAGATTTTGTCTGAAAGCATACGGTTTGCAATTATGGGTATTTCGTTTTCGTCATCCTCCCTCCAATCTTTGCTAAAACAACAGTGATAGAGTGGAGTGGATAAAAGGTGTACGTGTCTGTGATAAGTGGAAATAATGAGTGAATACGACGTGACTGATTCGGAAAATGCATAATCATTTAATTAATATTACCATTCAAAATAACAATGTTTAAAAACAAAAAAAAACAAGTAGCAATTAACAGGAAATAAACTACAAGATGCAAATGATTAAAAGCGCTCAAGGACTGCCAATGTTGAGGATGTATGCCTGTCTGAACCACTGGCTTTAGAAGATGACCCTTGGAATCTTCGAGCTTAGACAGCTGAGAGGTTGACATGGACAACCAAACCTCCTTCTGGAAAAGATATGTACTCTTTGTCAATCAATTGTTGCACTTTGGCTTGGAAGGCTTTGCATTCTTCAGTCGAGTGCCCCATAGATCCACCATGATATCCACACTGAACATTGGGATTGTACCCAGGAGGGTAAGGTTCTGGCACAGGCTTAAGAGTTTTAGGCTCCACCAATGAGTTTTGAATCAGATGTGGGAGAAGCTGACTGTGCGACATAGGGACTGGATGAAGAGGAGCAGTCCTTCTTTCCAAGTTGTTGTTGGGCCTATTCTGATTTTGGCGCTGATTCGGATGACCTCGGCCATGGAATCGTTGATTTTCATGAGGAGCGACCCATGGCTTGTGGGATGAAGCTTTAGGCATGGCCGATTGTCCATGAGGATAACATGGCACTGGTAATGATGCCTGTTGAGCAGACGAGGGATCATAGAGTTTTGTTGGTACATCGTGAGAATACTCAACATTTGCTATGAGTGCGCTGGTTTCATCCTTGTATTCCTCATGGAAATCGTTGAAGAACTCAGTCTCACTGGCTTGGTTGCCTGATGCGTCCTGGATTTGTCCACTTTTGAGGTAGCTTTCGAGGCGCTCTCCTACAATCACAAGGTCAGAGAAGCTTGATGGCGTACAACCAGCCACTCTTTCAAAATAAGAGCCCTGCAAACTGTTGATGAACATGTCAATCAGTTCCCTGTCCGAGATTGGTGGTTGCACTCTTGCTGCGAATTCTCTCCACCGCTGTGCATATCCCTTAAAGGGTTCATTCTCATTCTGAGATAGGCTTTGTAACTGCATGCAGATGGGAGGAGTGTCCAAATTGAACTGGTAAAACTTTAGAAAAGCGCTGGCTAGGTCCCTCCACGATTGGATATGACTCCTTTCTAAATTTGTGTACCAACTTAATGATGCCCCACTTAGACTTTCTTGAAAACAGTGGATCATCAGCTTATCGTCATGAGTGTAGGGGGTCATTTTTTGACAGTACATCACCAAATGACGCCTCAGGCAATTAAAGCCTGTGTACTTCTCGAAGTTGGGTATCTTGAATTTTGGAGGAATCACCAAGTCTAGCACTAGACACATATCAGCAGCATCGAGTCTGGGCATGTCAGACACTCTCATAGCTTGAATTGTCTCCTCAAGGGCACGGAGCTTTTCTTCCATGGGATCAGTCGTTGGCATCCTCTGGGGTCGAGTAGGAACGTTTACTTGCGGAAGATCATACAGTGGATTGTTCGTCACAGTAAATCCTTGTGGGGGTCTGGCGGTCGTTCTCTGACATAGCTATTTCAGCTGACATTGTCTGACTGACCCTTCACGGCGTCTATGTTCCTCTTTGCTTCAAACTCCTCACAGCTCTCACAAGTTCAATGGGAGTGTCGAGAAATCAACTGCGGGTTATGAACAGAGGATGGGTAAGCTTGGAATCTTAGTCAGGGAAGAAAATGCAAAATGATGTAGAGATGTTTATGCAAATGCAATGCAATGAGTGCACACGAGCACAGATCCACATCAAGGATCTAAGTCACAGATCCTACAAGACAACAACAAAAGGTATCTCTCCCATTGGATGGGCTATCTACTGGTTTATAAGAGGGTATCCCAAAAGGCCTTTAAACAAAGTCTCATGCACTAACCCTCAAAAGTTTTCCATCAGAACGACTACTCGTAAGACGGTAATCCCTTAAAAGGATGAACACAGAGTTATGTTTTAGGAACCTTTGGAATAAGGTTCTACAAAAGGTCCTTAGAGTCACGGACTCCCAGGTTGGAAATAAATACGCCATTACGACTACTCGTAAGACATAATCATCCCAAAGGGGTCTCATCTGAGCGGTGGAATTCAAACCAACTCAACGAGTCCTAAGTCTCGCAAATCAGAAAGAAACCACCTCCTAATATTAATGTATACTCGAAAGCTCGGGTAGAAAGCTTTTATCCTCACAAACCAACCCAATAAACCCAACAGGTTAAAAAGAACACAACACAATAAATAATAACAACAAATAAATCAAACATGCAACAAACAAACTAGGCTTGGCTTATCATACTTCCCCAGCAGAGTCGCCAGCTGTCGCTACTCGAAAAATGCATCGTGCAACGACGGGGGAGGCGAAAAGAAAGGACAGAAGAGTCGCCACCGAACTTTATTTATCCCATGAGGGGAAAGGAAAATATCGAGAAAACCTTAAGAAAATAATGGATAAGATGGTCTCGCAACCAAGAACGGGTTCGGAAGCCGGTTATGCGAGGGGAAGGTATTAGCACCCCTCGCATCCATCGTACTCGATGGGAACCATTTGCTTGTCGACGTGTGAATTTATTTGCTAAAATATTATGCTATAAGAAGTGGTCCAAAAGATAGGTAGAAAAGGGTTAGAAATAGAAGAAAGAGAAGTAATGAGGGAAGAAGAGAGAAAGAACAGACTCGGTAGGACTTCGCAGTCCTATGCCTACGTATTCTCAATAGATGTGAGAAAGTCAGAGTCAACGTAGTTCGGGGAACTACAGATATGGGGGGAATGTGCTCGGCAAGGATTGTGGCCTTTGTGCCTACGTATCTTTACTTGAAAAAGTAAAGAATCAGAGCAGCCGTAGTTCGGCCTACGGTGTGCGGGGAAATTCTGGTAGACGATGCTATCGTGCGCATTCTAGCAGTTAGGTGTATTGATGCTCGCTCGTTGGAGACTTAGGCGTTACCTGTTTGCGGTAGAACGGACGTAGCATGCCTTTCTGGGAAAGGGGTGAAAAAGAAAAAAGGGTGCTCGCTAGGATATCGCAATCCTATGCCTACGTATTCTCAACATGCAAGAGAAATCAGAGCAACGTAGTTCGTGCCTACGGTGCGGATAACCGATGTGTTTGGGGATGATGTTATCGTGCGCGTTCTAGCAGTTTAGGTGTTTTGCTGCTCGCTCGTTTGGAGACTTATGCGTACCTGTTTGCGGTAGAACGGACGTAACATATCCTTTGGAAGACTGGTTTTCGCCATGCGAGGCAAGGTGTCACGTTTGATTAGTTGAATTGTTTTTTAGGGGCGAGATAGGTCCTCGGATAGTAACCCCTACGGGTAGTACCCAATTCTTTATCTCAAAGTTTTTGTTATAAAAGGGTGTGGCGAACGAGGCGTCTTCGTATTGAAAGACGAGCGTCGAAACCACCCTCACTACAGTGGGCATCCCTACGCTCGGAGAAGAAGAGGTCTATACCCAATCCTCTCTCTTTAATTCAATGCAAAGAGAACGAAGTTCTCTTATTAAAGATGTTTTTGGTTTTGAATGGTAAGTGTTTTGCGACAGAGAACCCTACGGTAAACGTCAGCACTCGGGATATGAGAAGGCCTACGCCTAACCACTCCACGACCATTCAAGTTTTTGTTGTGAAAATAATTTGAACTGCACTCGGTGCGGGACCGAGGTTTTTAGGTGACAAGGGTTGCGGGATGAAGTTGTGAAAGTGAGAGGTGGTGGACAAAGTCGCATCTTCGTATTGAAAGACGAGTATCGAGACCACCCTCACTACAGTGGGCATCCCAACACTCGAAGAAGAAGAGGTCTACACCAAATCCTCTCTTTTTAGTTCAATACAAAGAGAAATTTATTTTAAAGATGGTTTGAAAATGGACTCGGTACGAGACCGAGGTTTTTGAAAATGCACTCGGTGCGGAGCCGAGGTTTTAGGAGGAAAAGGGGTGGAAGCGTCTTCGTATTGAAAGACGAGTGTCGAAACCAACCTCACTACAGTGGGCATCCCAACACTCGAAGAAGAAGAGGTATACACCCAATCCTCTCTTTTTAATTCAATACAAAGAATTTGATTTGAAAATGTTTTCGAAGATACACTCGGTACGGGACCGAGGTCTTAGGAGAAAAAGCGTTGAAAAGAAATGGTCTCAGATCCAACGTCATTTATCAATAGTTTGACTTAATAACGGTTTACGGAGGTCTCGTCATCGACCAAAAAAGAAAATAAAATCGGAGAAGGTAAAATCAAAATAGAAACGAAAGATTGAATTAATAAATAAATAAAGAAATCTAACAAAATTTCTCATAAAGTATTTAGTTAAAATTGAAAATAAAGATTATGAACAAAATTGATTATCCCACCAAACTTACAAAATCTGAAAATAAATATTAAGAATAGATATAAAATTTTAACAAAAATCTTGGGGGTGAGAAAAAAAAACATGGAGTGATAATGATGGTGAATGTGAAAAAGCTGAGGATCATATGGGCCAACAGGCCCATCACCTCCCAAGAAGACTCAGATGACACAAAATAAAAGAAAAAAACACATAACAGGCCTTCGGCCCAAACCCGCAGTGACAGACCCTTGCTTCTCTTAAAATAGCAAGGCAAAGAAAAAACCATTAATTTAACATCACATGAAAACTTCTGTCAACTAAAAAATCTGAACATCACTGTAAAGCAACGTTTGGTGAAGAATGAACAAAAGCATCCACACGCGGAGCGCCAACTTCCCTCGCCGTTTGATCTTCGCTTCTAACCGCTCATCTCGTTCGATATAAGTTTTAGGTTGATCTTCAAACTCGCCTTTCTCTCTTCCTCTCATCACTGTTCTGGTTTTTATGGGGTTATGGAGGTTTCTGGGTTTTTGGAGATGAAGAAGGAGATGTTTGGGTTGTGGATTTGTGTTGCTTGTTGAGTGGGTGGTTCGATTTGGTTGAGTGTAGGTTGGAGAAGTTTAAGGATGAATTGGGTTGTGAATGGTTATTAGGACTGAAGAAGATTCTCGATTGTTGAAGAGGATGGAAAGGTTTATTTGGAGGGTGTTATCTTGATTGAGAGGAGTTTCTGATAGTGATGCAACTTAGTTTGTGTTCAGGGTTAAAATGAATTTGCAGCCTCCCAAGGATGAAGGTTAAGGTCTGCAGATCCAATCTCTTCTTCTCTATTTTTGTTTGAATCTGTCAATGAATGAAGGTTGGGTTTATTGCTTGAAGAAAGGGTCGAAGAAGGGGATTTGAGGTTGTATTTGGAGATGTTTTATGGAGGTTTGAGGAAGATGAGTGAACAGGAGATGGGGCGGCGGATGGTTGGAGTTGCAGCGGCTAAGGTTTGGGATTCGTGTAGGAGGTAGGGTTTGGAGGCTGTCTAGGTTTTTGGGGTTCTGAAGGTTGAAGGCAATGAATAGTGCCTTTATACCCCAGTTTCCGACACATGGCACTGTACTAGCTGATAATCACTTGTTAATTGCTGATTTTGACTAAATGAACACGGTTAACTCCAGAAACATAAATCAGTTAAATGCTGACTCAATTAACTTTAATTAAACAATCCTATTAATTAAACTATACAACCAACTCTAATATAATCCCTTAATTAATTAATTTAAAAAACTAATAAAGACTATATTCTAACTAAATCATTAAAAACCTAATTTAATTACTAAATAAATTTAAATTAATAAAATCCAATCCTAAAAATAAATGAAAACAAATACTAAAAATGTTTTATAAAAGCTAATAATAAAAATCTATTTTCTATTTTCTATAAAAAAAAACAAACTATTTGAATTAAATAAATGATAAAATAAAAATATGAACAAAAATTTAATATTTGAATATAAAAATGAGAAAATGAAAATAGAAACAAAATTTACCAAAATGCCCTTAGGCCACGTGTCACGCTTCTACTGGGCAAAAAATAGTCAAGACCTGAAAAACGCTCAATCGGGGTGGACACGTGTCTAAACGGCGTGAAAAATGTGAAATAAAATGCGAAAATATTTACAAAAGCTGGCGGGCAAATTTGGGGTATGACAGTATGCTTCATTCTTTCTCTCGCCTTCTTGCTACTTGTTTGAACCTTCTTTTTTTGAGTAGCCTTGAGTTCCTCTGCTGTTTGTCTTGATCCTTTGGGTTTTTTAGATCTAGGTTTTTGCTTGCGTTTGGTTTCGTTTTTAAAGCTTGATCATTCAGTTTCTGAGTCTGGGTTTGGACTCAGGAGAGCTAACTGAGGGAAAGGGTTTTGTTTTTTGTTTGAGGTTTTGGAGAGGAATGGCGGTCCTTGGTTTTTTTTTTCGGAACTCGCGCTTTGTTTGTGGTTGGGAAGAGAGGAGGTTTGCTTTGAATGATGGAAGGATAGAGAATAGGTTTGAGGGAGGAAGATGAAGCGTTCTTCTTTTGTTCAGTTCCCCGTGCAAGTGTCTCATTTTTGGCTGAAGAGAGATCCTGATGGTGACACGTGTCACTCTCAGGTTTGATCATCTCCTCCTTTTTCCCATGCGTAGGGTTGTTGGTGCATGTATTTTGCACCGTTTGGTTAGTTTGTTTATTAATCAACGTCCAGGATCGCGCCTGGAAGCCAAGCTGGCTGAGGGTCCACGATGGACCCTTCTCTCACCAGCGCGGGTTGCCTCTGGTTGGGTTTCAGCTTTTGTTTCCTATCAACACCCCCTCTTTCAATACTATTTAGCCCAACCCATTTTATCTTTTTATTTTTTCTCTTGTTCTTAAATATATTTATATTATTTTAAAATAAGATTAAAACTTTCAAAAAAAATATTAGTATTTATTTTAAATTTATTTTTTATTTAATTGTATTTTTAGCGAATTTATTTAATTTGTTTAATATTTGTGTGTTTTATTTAAAATCAATTCAATTGTGTGATTGTCAACTTTTATTTTTTATTTTTTATTTTTTGCTATTTTTCTCATATTGTGCTTGTGCTATATGTTATATCTTGTTATTGATCTCACTTACACTTTCAAAGATATTTTCAAAAGTAAATTCTCGATTCAACGTCGAGTCCATTTTCCACCTTGTAAGTCGAGCGCTTTTGCCTCGCCATCGACCTTACCCTATACCCATAGGGTCTCCTTTCCATTAGTTCAACCTTATCTGTTTCATTCGCAAACTTAAAACTCGATTTCCGTTGAGCGTTTTATCAAATCAAACTTAATATACTTAACTATACTCAAATACAATTTCAATAAAAGATAAAAAGGGAGTTGGAATCGATTTGATTCCTCTTCTCAATTGTTTGGGCCCAAGAAGCCTTTCTTAAGCTCGAATAATTGTCTTCTAAAACGTTAAGCGAAATCAAATCTATTTTTCCAAATTACTTAGATGAGAAAAGGGAGGGAGTCAAGTCTTTGACTCATTCTCCCGATTACTTGGGCCCGAGGAGCTTTTCTTAAGCCTCGAGTAATCGTCATTCATGAACTACTCTAATTATATTGAAACTCTCTCATAGTATGAGATGAAAAAAAGAGAGAGTCAAGCCTTTGACTCATTCTCCTGATTACTTGGGCCCGAGGAGCCTTTCTTAAGCATCAAGTAATCCTCATCCATTTAAAATATTTTTAACTATCCTCCATCGTTCAAAACATAACCTCTTTTTGAGATAGAAAAGAGAGGGAGTCAAGCCTTTGACTCGCTTTCCCGATTACTTGGGCCTGAGAAGCCTTTCTTAAGCTTCGAGTAATCGCCATCCGATCAATTTACTCGAACCATATCCAATTCCCTCACAATTGAGGATGAAAAAGAGAGAGAGTCAAGTATTTGACTCATTCTCTTGATTACTTGGGCCCGAGGAGCCTTTCTTAAGTTTCAAGTAATCGCCTCGCAATCAAAAACATCAACACATTAATACAATTTCTCTTCGTCGTGCAAACCGTTAAACCTTTTCTTAAACGTAAGATAGTGTCTTGAGATGATGCAAAATATTGCTTCGTCCGTAACCTATTTGAGTCGAGATAAGTGGCGTGTTTCCCATGAATGTTGATATATGGAAATCCATTCCAAGTGATGCAAGCGTCCTCTCCTCACCCATTTAGATAAGGCAATATTTTCTGTCGAATACGACTAAATATCTTTTGATAAAATCAAACCAACATCCGTAGTCCGAACTACGAACACTCTGATTTCTCATTTGTCAATGAGAATACGTAGGCATAGGATTGCGAGATCCTAGCGAGCAACCTCCTCTCTTTTCTCCCGTAGTTCCACGTGAAGGTGTGAGAAAAACACAAGAAAGGGGGTTTGAATTGGGTTTTCACCTAAATAAACTTTTTCGCCTCTTCACTTGTTGCTTTACGTGATTCTATAAGATGCATTGTGGAAGCATAAATGATACAGCATAATACAAGTAAAGAACACATGATATATCCTGGTTCACTTGAGCAATTCTCAAGCTAATCCAGTCCACCCTTCCAAGGTGATTTTTCTTCTCTCAAATGAGGTCTTAATCCACTATAACCAAACTGATTACAGATGCACAAGCAAACTGCTGGTGACTAACAATTAGACAATGACACGTCCAGTGATCCCTCAGGATATAACATTCATTCATCTAACAAACTCTGATCCCAGCCAGAGTCATCTTGAGAATCCAGAATCAACCGATTCTCTCAAGGGACACTTACAATGATATGTTCAGTGATCCAAATTAACGGATATAACAATCATTGACCCAGCTAGAATCTGATCTACTATATCTTCTCAATTCTTATAATCTTCACTTGATCACTTGAGGAATCACTAATTCTAAATAGAATTGTGTTTCTGGAGATTACATGAATGCTTCTCATCAAGAAGATTACTCCTAATTAAAGTACATGGCAAGTATTGAGCAACAGCTCCTTGCTTCCTAATATAGAAACTATTTTAAAGATAAATCTCTATGAGATTACTAAAACAGTAGTTTCCATATTGCTTAAATGCTCGAAACATGCTTAATTGCTTTATGCCTGCTAACATTTGAATGAATCAAATGATCTTCTTTTATAGTGCATCCAAGAGAGTCGTTGTGAGGGTAGAGATGTCCTTTTAAATTCCAACGATCATATCCCAACGGATAGAATGGTCACGTGTTGAATAGTACAGTGATGTCATTCTCTTTTGTCCTTTTCTTGTAACGTTAATATATCACATGGAATATTTGCATAACATTGTGATCTTTGTTTATTATATTGAATAAATCATCTTCTTGTCTTGGCTTTTCTGATGATGTATCTGATGAGTAGTTCATAAACTACTTTGGTATGATAGCACAGTAACATCAGAGTCGTAAGACTTAAGCACCTTATTTATCTGAATGGATAGCAACAGCTTATCTGAGTAACAAGTCTTTGTCTAGGTGATGCTATAAAGTCTTCAACTTTAGAATCTAGTCTTCAGAGTCTTTCTGCACTTGGTCTTCAGAGCCTTCAGCCTTCAGTACTTTAAGTCATCAGAGTCTTTAGCACATAGATCTTCAGAGGATTATATCTTCAGAGTCTTGATCTTCAGAACCCTTAAGTCTTCAGAGTCTTTCTGCACTTGGTCTTCAGAGCCTTCAGCCATCAGAGCTTCAAGTCATTAGAGTCTTCAGAGCTTGGTTCTTCAGAGGACTATATCTCAGATGTGTTATTAGCTTCAAGATCAGATGCACTTCTCAGAGCAGAATCCACAAGAGCATTGCAACCGCAATATACAACATCCTTGGATCTTTCTGATCGTGATCAGATACAGAGGCAAACTTGCTTCTTAAACACACTTTGTGACTTGTCACACATAGTAACTCACATATAGAATTAAATGCACATCTTGATAGAGTTTGTTTGATGTGATATATTTAATAAACTTGATATGCACATAACAAACATTAGAACATAAAATAGTTCTTTCACAAATACTTCATTGTTATCATCAAAACATAGAGATAATCTTGCAGAGACAATTCTTGTTCTTACACCATGAACTACAAACACTCTGATTCTTCACTTCTATTCAAGTGAAAATACGTAGGCACAAAGGCCCTAATCCTTGGCGAGCACCCTAATAATAAAACCACCCATTTTCCCCTTATAAGCAAATTCTTTAAAAGATAAACAAACAAGTGTAGTTAACTTTCTCTCACGAATTGAATCAAGAGGTTCCCGTTGAGTACAACGGACGTAGAGAATGCTAATACCTTCCCTTTGCGTAATCGACTCCCGAACCTATAACTGGGTTGTGATGACCATGTTATATCCCTAAAGGTTTTATCGATATTTTCCTTTCCCTCTTTGGGATAAATAAAGTTTGATGGAGACTCTGTTTTTCGCGACCATTCGCGAAGGATCGTACTTTTTTTGAGGTACGACAGCTGGCGACTTCACTGGGAATTTTGCATTACCCTATGCAAGAGATAGTCAAGCCTAACTTAACTCCATTTGGAGTGTTAGTATCATTTGTTTGTGTTATTCTTGTGTTGTTATTTCTTGCTTGCTTTATCATTTATTTACTTATTTATCTTTATATCCTATCTTTAATTCTTGTGATTTTTGGGTTTCTCAGATTATGGGGTACTTTGTGAGATGGCTCTATACCCGAGTCTGAGAAAAACTTAGGAATAGAATGGTGGTCGTGTAGTGGAATCCCTCGAGGAGCCTTTCTCGTTGGGAGGATACGAAATCCCCGCTTAGAGTTGATTCCCTTGGGAATGTTATTATCATGGTGAGTCTTTGCCATGGAAATAATGTTTTCAGGCCTGAATTGATAACTCTAAGGACCTTTTAACCTTACTTCCATGGTGGTTGGTAGTGTTAACTCGAGAGGGTTGACACAAACGCCCCAATCATATGAGATCCCTTGAATGTATCGTTATTCTGACAACGATATTTTCAACCTCGACCTATGACTCTGAGATACTTTAAGAGACCTTGGACTCAATGGTTGTGTAGTAAAGACTCACAAGGAGCCTTTCTTGTGGGACAAAGCGAAAACCTCACCTAGAGGAGATAATTTCGAGGATGTTATTTCCAGATGAGCCTTTGTTATGACAATGATATCTTTAAGAAGATCCATGACTTTAGGCACCTACCTGCGTAGAGCCTACCCGTGGGATTTCTTTAGATTGGAGATATCAGTTACTTACCCACTGTCATTGCCTGACCTGAGAACGTGATACCTGTGATCCTGAGCTTCGCTTTATTTTCATTTTACATATCATTGCATCTGCATTGCATTTATATCTCATATGAATTGCATATCTTTCTCCAGAACCAGAACTCATTGTATCCTTTGTCCATGACCAGCAAGGTGATTCCTGACACTCGTTTAGAACGAAGAACCATGTCTCAAGAAATGGTGGATGAGATAATGAGAGGACAAGAAGTTTTAAAGGGGGAGATCAATCTTTTGAAGAGCTAAATGAATTGGGTCTTGGAAACTTTGTAGGATTTATTGAAAAAAGAAAGTCATTCCATGCCCATTGATGCATTAAAGGGAGATAATTTTATATGTTCATCTGGTGTTACTCTGAGTCAAAAGCTATTTCATCAGGAATCTCTTCATTTACCAATTCTTGGCCTTCCTTCAAGATGTCATCTTCAGCCTTTAACCGCCAGATCAGCAGATCAAACTCCAGTGGTTATCTTCCCCAAAGGGCGTCAAATTCAAGATTAAGGGCAGGATCAGGATAGACAAGAAGTATCAAAGATCACTTCAACTCGATTCCTGTATCATACAGTAAAATATACCCGCAGTTGGTTCAACATTCGTTGGTAACTCCTCGGCCCATTGAGCCTATGTCGACCCTCTATCCTCCACAGTATAATCAAAGTCTGACATGTGAATATCATGACGGGGCTATAGAACATGACTTAGATACTTGTCCTGCGCTGCAGTCTAGAGTCAGGCGATTAGTCAATAACAGAAAATTAATCTTTGAAGAAGACCATCCAGAGGTAAAGTGTGAGTACTATAATGGAGCAGAAAGACACTCTGCCAAGGAATGCAAGAGTTTTAGGCTCAAGGTGCAAAAGTTGATCCATGCAGAATCACCCACCCTCAAGGAAGAAAGCCTTAATACAAACGCCCTGATTCCTAAGCCATGTGGTGAAAAGGACAAGAGACCTCTGAAACCTCTCAAGATCTTGTATCACAAAGAAGGGATTAAAGACGTGGCTAGTGAAATGTCGTGATGTCCATGCAAGAGCATTGAAATTGCACCAGAAAGCTGTGATACTAAAGCCCATGCAAGTACAAGCAAAAAAGAAGAGGATGAAACTAATGCAGTCATGACAAGTGTCAAGCATTCTCATGGTGCACCAGCAATATCTATAAGTCCCTCATCTCTTCAGCATTCACCATGTTCAGTGCCACACTATCCTTACAGGCAGCCAACAATGCCTAAAGCACCATACCAGAAGCCTTGGATGACTCCTCATGCAAATCAACAAGCCCGTGGTCGAGGATATTAATATCAGCAACAGAGCCAACATAGGCCTCGTAACAATTTGGAAAGGAGGAATGCTCCTCATAATCTAATTCCCATGTCATACAATCAACTTTTGCAACCTCTGGTTCAAAGCTCGTTGGTGGTCCCTAAGCCTCTAAAGTTTACTCCAAGGCCAGACCCGCCTGGGTATGACCCCGGATGCGCAATGTGGATATCATGTTGGATTAATGGAGCATTCAACAGAAGATTGCAAAGCCTTCCAAGCCAAAGTGCAGCAGTTGATTGACAGAGAGTACATATCCTTTCCAAAAGGTAGATTGGTTATGCACGTCAAATTCCAGCCCAAATAAGTTTGAAGACTTCAAAAGGGCATCTCCTCAAGCCAGTGGATCAGAAAGGAAGACATCCTCAAACATTGGCGACCATTGGATCATGTTTTATCTTTGCATTTGTAGTTTATTTCCTATTAAATGCTACTTGCTTCAAACATTGTTGTTTTGAATGGTAATATTAATGAAGTGATCATGCTTTTTCTGAATTAATCATGTCGCATTCACTCATTTTTCTTAACTTATATCAAACAAGAAAAAATATGAATCCATTTACCTCTCATTCACTTTCTTTATCAAAATTGTTGTTTTAGCAAAGACTTGAAGGGAGGATGACAAAAACAAAATACCCATAATTGTTATTGGCGTGCTTTCAGATAAGATTCTGCTAATGATGTACATGCATTATTTCAAATCCCCAAACACTGGAGGAATAAGGAGTTAGTCCCTATTTAACCACTTTGGGCCTAGAAGTATGAGTTTCCTTCGGATTTCTAAACCTGTACGCTTAACCTGGGGCATGGGTAGTGTTCAGCTAATCTGGTTACAAGATGAGACTTCCCGTCTGAGGATCAACCACAAGATATTCTCCACACACGTCCTGAAGTGTCGAAAGTATCATGAAAAATCCAAAAGTTGTGACATTTTGTTCTTCAATGACCAATGACTTGGCAGTCATAACCCTCAAGTGAAATCGAAAAATAAAAAAAAATATAAAAAGCCTGCTAAGTCTGACACCTTAAGAGGAGACTTAGGCAAAAATCAAGGCTATCATGATGAACTCGAAAAGAAAAACCAGTCCATACAAAAGTTAGGGATCAAAAACAAAATCAAAAGAGGTATTCAAATCCTCAACAAAAATAAAATAAGATTCAGTGACCAGCATATCAAAGTCAAAAGGTCACAGATATCCAATCAAAACAAAATAAGTTGACTGCCATCTCAAGCGAATCTTGGGTTCTCATCTCTAATCTCACACCATCAACCCTTTTAGAAGACGAATGTGTATAGATTTAACTGAACATATGACTAGAGATCATCACGAAGAAAGGGTGGTTTAGAACAAGCTTTGAGCCTTAAATCATTTGTTTCTATAACCGTGAACCAGACCAAGTTACAACCCTTAAAAGACCTAACTGAGGCAGGATTTATTTTGAAAGCATGCTACAATAAGGTTGCGTAAACTGACTCCTATAAGATTTGCTAATCTTTTTCTTGATGTATCTTTTACACCAGCTAAATCAACATTGTGTTTGGATTAATGGTCTATTCGTCACACACTATCACATCATAATGATCGATTTTCTCAAACTTGCATGAACATCGCATTAAAATTACCATTTGTGAATGAACAATTTTGACTGCAAGTTAGTACTTGACATCAGGGAAACTCTATCAAGGAGAAATCTGAGAGGACTTGTCCTTCCAGCAAAGTTGACCAGAATTAAGATCACGTCATAACCATATGGGTTAAAGGCGTTGGCATCTAGTGGCCATGGAATCAGTCAATCTATAGTAAGTCCTCAAACATCAGTTAATTAAGGGGAAAATCATTCAAGAATTGATTGATCAAAGCAAGTCATCCCAAGACTCTACCAACTAGGGGCAAGCCACCTAGAGGTTTTTTTAGTTAAGAGAAAATCCATCTATTTCTCAATCAGCATAAGTTAAGTCGCTTCAACGTTCATTATGGGGAAAGTTACCTTAAGAATACGCAGAAGCCAGTTGCTCCAAAAGTCGAGTAACCGAGGTAAATTAATTCAAGACACACAAAGAGGCAGATCACCCCAAAAATTTCATAGGGACCAACCCCTAAAGAATGGTTAATTATAAGTCTACCATCCCAAAAATTGGGTAATCAGAGGTAGACCGTTTCAAAGTTCAAGATATTGGGGCAAGTCACCTAAGACCATTGGCATGACAAGCTGCTCCCAACTTCCTTTCAAGGAGAACATCTTCAGATACCCAACAAATTGGGGAAAGATGAGTCACAGACTGGGGTAAGGTGTTCTACAGAGGGGAAAATCCTTTTCATACCTTCAAGCTGCTCAAGCAGGCAAGCCGTACGTCAACAACTTCTGAGTTCAAGACGAGTGTCAGGGAATCATGTTGTCACCTCCACCAAATGACCTCTTGCTTTCTAACAAACCATAAGCTTTTCTACCAAGGACCTTTATGGGGACATCTTTGAAAACCTGCAATCATTTCATAAACCATTATCATGCGTTAATTATGTCGCTTCGCTCTAGCGTTAGGCCAGGCATATCATCTCATTGAGCATATGCCCACAGCATGAGAGCCTAAACTTCAAAGCCATTTTCGTCTGGTAAACCTTTTAAAATCCAGTCAGTCTTAAACATCAGTTCCATCCTGGTAATCTATCATTTAATACCAGTTCATCCAGTCTTCCTTGTGTATCCTTAAATCACAATCTAGTGATCAGAGACATTTTCAAAGTCCAACTTTGTTGGCACTCACTCAAACAGACACTTCTCAAGGTTTATCTCTTTTGTCGATCTGAAGTTTTTCCAGATCATTTACCAGATAAGTCATAGTTCAATTACCTTCTTGTTTGATGAATTTCCAATATCCTTCCACTTGTTATGTTGTCAAGTTTTGCTGTTAACTTGGTTTTGTGCGAATCCGAAACCATTTCTTTTAAACTCTGTGCAAATTCGGAGTCTTTTGTTGTTCTGTGTGAATCCGGAACCCTTTCTTTTATACTCTGTGTGAATCTGGAGTATCTTGTTGTTTTGTGCGAATCCGGAACTTCATTTTTTATGGTTATGCGAAAAGCATTAACCCATCTCTCTTATGTACTCTGTGTGAATTTCGAGTCCTTTGTTTGTTCTGTGCAAACTCGGAACTCTTTTTTATGGTTATGAGAGAAACCATATTTATCATCTGCGTTGTTCTAAGTAGAACCATAGCCCATTTGATTTTTTCATCACTCTGTGCGAATCCGGAGTCTTTGCATTTCTTACTCTATGCGAATCCGGAGTCTTTTCTTTTATACTCTGTGTGAATCCGGAGTCTTGTCTTTTATTACAATCATTTATCTTTTTGCTCTGTGCGAATCCAGAGCATACATTTCATTAAAAGTTATCAACAACCTTTAGTTTGTTCCGTGAGAAACCAGAACTAACCATTTTCCTCTAGTATCAATAGTGAGTCATTGTACCTTACCTCTATCAATCCCCAGCTTCAAACAGTTGTGAATGGAACATCTTGAGAGGAGTCTTAAGCTGTTCAACGTCAAGGGCGTAACCTTCTCCCGAATCAGCACTAATGGCATTGACACTCTCATGGTTAGGAAAAGGGTTCTTCTTAACATTCGGTTGAGGATCTTCAAATGACAAAATCTTCTTTTCCAATAAATCCCTGACAATATTTTTGAGAGCATAACAATTCTCCAGATCATGACCAGGCGCACCCTCATGAAATAAACAATGAGCGGCGGCGTTGTAATTGGCGGGTAGAGGATTAGGAGGCGGACCCAAAGCCCGAGTGGTGATTAGACCTTGCTTGACCAAAGAGGGGTACAATTCCGTGAAAGTCATTGGAATCGGCGGACAAGGCTTATACGTCCTTCTATTCGGAACATTCTGGCGAGGAGCCGGACTCTTGGGCTGTTGAGGAGCAGGAGCGTTGGGCGCCTGTAGATAGTTGACAGGAGGCGGATAAACAGGAGGTTGTTGCATAGGTTGATACATGGGAACCTGTTGATTGAAAGAAGGTGTAATAGCTGCCACATAGGGTTGTTGAGCATATTGGACTGGGTACCCTTGAGGTTGAGCATAACCTTGCGGATGTCGATAAAAGCGTTCTCTGGGTCTACCAGAGGATATAGCATTAGTCTCACCCTCCTTCTTTTTCTGGGAGCTATACGGAGGTTTCTTCGGCTGATCCTTAGAAGCACCATGATTATTTGTCATTTTACCATTTTTCATACCCAATTCAATCTTGACACCCACAGCAACGATGTCGGAGAAATTGGAAGTCACACTACCCACCATTCTCTCGTAAAATTCTGGACGGACCGTGTCGACAAACCAATCTGCTAACTCTTTCTCGGTCAAAGGAGGTTCTACCTGCGAAGCAGTCTCTCTCCACCTTTGGGCATACTCTTTGAATGACTCAAAATTCTTTTGTGACATACTCAGCAACTGTCTTCTGTCAGGAGCCAGATCCATATTGTACTTGTAGTGTTTGATGAAAGCGTCAGATAAATCTTGAAAGCTCTTAATGCGAGACTGGTCTAAAGTTAAATACCACTTGGAGGAAGCACCCTTCAAACTATCTTGGAAGCAATGGATCATCAGTTTATCATTCTCAACATGGGCAGCCATTTTGCGATAATACATGATCAGATGACTCTTAGGACAGGTGGCACCTTCATAACGATCGAAGTTCGGAGTTTTGAACTTCGGGGGAATAACCAAACCTGAGACCAAACAGACATCCCTTGCAGCAGTCCCAAAAATTTGATCGCCCTCTACTTTCTTCAATCTCTGGACGATGGTGTTTACTTCCTCACGAAGCTTATCATGTTTCTCATAACCCTCAACATTCTCATCAAGATTATCAAAAACTGTCTCATTGAAGTACGGTTGCGCACGAGTGTGTACAACAGGTGGTGCAAAGATAGGAGCCCCCCTAGAAACTTCAGAAAATAAAGGCACGGCTTGCTGAACAGGTTGATTAATTGGAACAGTGGCTTGAGGAGGCACAAAACCGGGAGCGAGACCATAAGGTGGGTCCCTTGCTACGGTCACACTTGGTGGAGGGTCCACAGTAACGCCGGTAATCTCAGAAACAACAGTGGGCTGGGTATCCATCTTAGCATTCATGACATGTAACAATTCCATCATACGTCCCATACCCCCTCGAAGGTCTTCAAGTTCATTACTAAGGCGATCAATCTCTTTTGCCTGATCCTCCATTCTCTTCCGAGTTTGAGCTCTGGTGTTGTACTGGTGCCGAGAACTCAGGGTGACGAAACTGGAAGGCGAGAAAACCGCGTATGAGAAATCGGGAGACACATGCAATGCAATAAATGATGTTGTGATGAAGATTTCATGGAATTCAATCATTGACGAATGTCGTGGGGTACCAAGGAAATCTTTTTCTTGTTTTTCATCTTGTTTTTTTTTTTTTATGGTATCCCGCGATATCTGTAAATGGTATTTGAACTCCATGAAATACAATGCAATGAGATGCGATGCATGAAAACACACAAAGTCCTAGGTTAAAAGAACGTGAGTGGAGTCAAGGTCTACCCATCCCAAAAGGAGTGTACTATAGGTTAGTTGTACCTGCCGAATAAGGTTCTACAAAGTGCCCAAAGTCATCACCCCATCTTTCGGATATTATCAACCTTCCGACTGACTCAGGGGTTAATAATATTCTCAAGAGAACCTCTTTTGAGTGTAGTATCGCGTAGCAGCCATTGTGAGATTACTCCCACATAGCTCCCGCACTACGTCCTAAATAAGGCCGAGGTGGTGTTAAGGTACTACGGTCCTCAATATCACAGACTCCAATCGACCATGGAAAAAGTTTTTGCGATTACTCGTTCAACCGAACCATTTTCGAAAGGGTCTCAACTGAGCGGAGATTCTCGAATCAGCTTGGTCGGGATTCACTCCCTATAAGCCTCATCGAATATATCCCCATCCTATAATAATGTCGCTAGTCCGGGCGTAGGACTTATCTCACAGCACAAGGAACAATCCCACCCTGAAAGCATAAATATATACGCAAATGAATAATAACAGATAATGATAAATATGAACAAGTTAGGGATAACCCTCATTTTTAGAATTCCCCAGTGAAGTCGCCATTTTCTGTTGCGGTGGAAATAGGATCACAAACTATTAATGAGTTTGAATCGCAATTCAATTCACAACCGCTCTTTGATTTATCCGAAGGAAAAGGTCAAAAGAGGGAAAACCTATTTTGCATCGTAAACACAATGCGGGGAAAGATCTAGGGTTCGGGGGTTGGTTAAATTTAGGGAAGGTATTAGCACCCTAAACTTCTGTAGTACTCTACAGGAACCTTTTGTTCAGATGTTTACTATTTGCTTTATTTATTTGCTTAAGGTATATGTACAAAGGGATTAAAAGTGAGAAAAGAGACCTAAGGGGTTAATTCTAAGTTTACTCGGCAAGACATCGCATCTTGTGCCTACGTATCCTTACGGGAGTGGAATCAGAGTAATCGTAGTTCCCCTCAAAAGGGAGGTTAGAAACGTCTTGACTGTGGCCAAGGTTTCAATGGGGAATAAACGTATCTTAGGGACACGCTTACATGGAGTGTAGAAACTCCAAATCTCTACGTTGAATTGTTAAGTTGTAATTAGGGTTAAATTAGGTTAGGGATTCCGCGGCGGGAAACCCTAAAATGAGCGCGGCGGCTCTTTGACCTAATGCTAGGGGTAAAATTGTAATCTTGCCTGCGGCGAGGCATTTGTGAAAACCAGGGTTTGTAAGAGTTGTAATTTTGAGGATTTGAAATTGAGGACTATTGACACGGCGGTCAAATGCTAGACCTAATTCCTTCGGATGCGTAAGGTGACAGAAATATTGCGATACATCAGCAGAAATTTAAATCATACATCAGCAGAAATTAAATGCGAAAAGTAAACGCGATTATTAGGTTCGCGAGATTACAATTGAGATACAGATACAAATATGAACGAAACTTAAATGAAAACTCAAAACACTAAATGTGAACTGCAAAAAATGAACACCCGTTAGTAGGCATGGTCAACCAGTTATCAGATGAACTACGAGGCAAGGAAGAAAATGAGATACAAACTCGAGATTGTTTTATTTGATATTTAATGATTTAACTTTAAAAAAAGATTTTATTTTTTGCATTTTTTTTAAAAAGGAGTTTTTCATTATTTTACAGAGTTTTAAGTTTATAAAAAGATTTCAATTTATTTTTAATATTTATTTATTATTTTTTTTAAAAAAGTTTTTCTTTTATAATTACAAAACTAAAATGTTATATTATTTTTTTTTTAAGATTTTTTTTTTTACATTATGAAAATTAAAATGTTAATGTAGTTTTTTTTAAAAACATAAACAAATTAAATAAAGCAAAATGAAATAAAGAAAAAAAATAAAAAGGAGGAGGGGTTGGGCCGGTCACCACATCCGGACCCAACCCGGTTAGTAACTTAATTGAAAAATGATTAGGGTTCTGGGAACCCTAATGCTTCTTCGGCGCCGTTCGCACATTCCTCTTCTCTCATCTCTTTCTCCTCTCTTCACCGTCGTTCTTGCTTCTCTTCACCATAATATCTCTTGTTTTCATTTTCCTGCAACAAAAATGAACATGCAAGATGTCTAATGAAGAGGCGGATGATTTACGTTTTGTTTTTGCGAGCGATTGACGGCCAATGATGAAGGAATTCTGAGGCTGGGCGGTTGGATTGCCCGTCGTTCTTCGCGAACGATGAAGGTGATCTTTCTGGGCAATGATTCGCGTTCGGTGATGGTGATTTCTCTGAGCGATGATGACGATCGCTTCGTCTGAGCTCACGCTGTTTAGGGTTTTCTGCGTGCGACTTCTTCGCTAGGGTTTCTCCGCGATCTGGGTGTTCTTCGTTCTCTCTCTCGCAGTTACCTTCTAGGGTTTCAACTCCCCCCTCGCATCAGGTTGTATTCCCCTATTTATAATTTCTTTTATCTCTCTTTTTGGGCCTTAAACTTGCGTTATTCTGAGATTTGATTTTGTGGTGATATTATTTGATTTTGATCTTCCAGATTGAGTTCTAATGCGATGCTTTCTGATACGATTGGGATCTCAATTCATTTTTCTGGTATGAATTTGATACTAATTCGTTGATTGATCCAAAATGCGTTCCAATGGGATACGATTTGGTTCTTGCTGATACATGATTGAATCCTATTTCTCCTTTTAGGGTTTGATTGGTCTCTGATTTCCAGCTGATTCTTCTGACCCTGTTCGATTTAATAACCTGAACTGATTTGTTTTGATCTGCTTTAGGATTGACATCAAATCTAAATCTCTATTATTTTCTGATATGATTTGCCTTCAGATTGGATTGATTGGCATTAATTCACGGGGTTTCTTGATGGATTCATTTTGACTTGTTTTGATTTTTCCCAGATTGAGTTCCAATGGGATATGATTTGGACCTGACTCGAAACTTTCCATTTGCGAATTGGATTGCTTTTGGGGAATTTAGATACTGATTTGATTCCTGATGCGATTTTGTTTTGATTCAATCCTGATCACTAGCACTTACTTTTCTTTTTCTTCTTTCAGGATGGACACCTTGCCTTGGTCTTTGCCGTCGAGACGGGTTCATGGTAGTGATGACTTTTGTCTGAACCATTTGGAACAGGATACTACATCCTGGCTTCTGATCATATTGCTGCTTGAGTTGGTGGCGATGACCTGGGCTATGATGTTTGATTAAATGAGCCCCGTGTTTGATGATTTGTTTATTTTATGAACTGAGCATGATTTGATAGCTTGTTTATCTTGCTGGTACAAACCGTGCCATGATTTAATACTGCCTGCAATTCTGAACTGACATGAATTTCAACTCTTCTGTGTAGTTTTGGCAGGTTGATTCAATGGGCTATAATGTTAAGTTGAGCCCAGTGCCTCCAATTGTAATATCTATGACAGTTTTTATGGACTGAGTCCCTTGTAATCGAGCTGGTTCTGATAATCTTTCTGAGTTACATCTTGCCTCCGTTTCTCATTCTTGTTGAGGCGCTTTAAGCATCATATTTGGATGCGCAGTCCGTTTATTCACTTCTGATTTTTATGAGGTGAATTCTCTTGTTTGGTTCAGAGCTGTTGCGCTTCTTTGGATTCTGCTGAGTATTATGACAGATTGGTAGGACCTTTGCACATGAACTTGCATCGTTTGATGGTTTATTTTCTTTTTGTGCAACTTGATGCCATAGTTTGGATTCTCTTGTTCTATTTCGAACTTGATTTTCATTCTGCTGGACCCTGGGTCTTCATTCTGTTTGGTACAGATTTGTTTTCTTTGGTGGCTATTCATACCTGTATTGGCGCGAGCCCCTTCCTGGTTTTGTTTATGCTTCGAGTTCTGATGATGCTTGTGGCTTTTCAGGTGTTGGAAGTTTTGGAACCAAGGTGGCTCAGACCTGCCGGCATCCGGGTCTGAGTCAAAACTTGCCTATGTTGCCTTATTCTCGTATCAGTTTGGAAATCCAATCGCGGCAAAACGAATCAGTCCCACTTCATTTATTTTTCTATCTCTCGGATGTCCCGTATCGATAAGAACAGGCATTAACTGATCTGACGCCCACGGCACGGATCGGTAACGGGGGTAGGACGCAGCTTCGGTTGTGCCACTCCCGGCACTCGATGATGACATTGTTCTGAGAGTGTCAAAAACTTCTAACATTTTTCTGTACTGTTTGTTTTCTTTTGATGTGCAGGTTAGCTGAGGATTCGTGGAGAAGTTCAAAGACAACATGAAGGCCTTTAGATGCTCTTAGGATTTAGGATAGATACTTTAATGTAATCCCTTAGGATTTCCTTGTAACAGCACTTATTGTATGATGACATTTTTTTATGAAATAAAATTCCCAAAATTTTGAATTTATTTATGTTTATTCTTAGTTAAAAAATATAAACATTTGTGAATAAATCCACAAGTATTTAAATTCATTAACATAGGCATAAAACATAAATATTCCCAAGTGGTATTCTTATTGGTGCACTCGTCTCATTTGTAATCCAAATCTCATCATCCGATTAAAATGTTAACCAACCATTTCATAACCAAGCACATATGGGCACCGTAATCACAACATTTTCAGCATCAACAGTAACACTACTCGTAATTAAATTCCGCTGACCAAATGTCAAAATCTCAATATGATCAGCCCTGGTGATAGATAAATGCCTCAAAACCATAACGTATCAAATGCCTCCGAATTTTAATAACAGCCCGTCTTCAATGCATTGGTAGAATTTGTGTAAGATGACCAAAATACCCCTGGGACCAAATCTGCAAAACAAACACCTTCATAACTTGTTAGTGGTTAGCAAATGTACATATGAGATGATATGCGAAATGACTGACTAAATATAAGGGTAAAATTTGGGGTATTACAATTGCCCCTATTTAAATAGCTACACCGGACGATTTGAGTGACAGAGACTCGAGGAATCGTGGTGGAGAGATTTAAATATAGATAACCGAAAATTTTGCCCTTATATGCGATGGTATGCAATGCTATGGACAAAACGAGGACCGCTTAATGCAGATGATGTGATGCGTATGCTGGAATGATGAATATGAAAATGATGACAAGCGCTACGAGGCAGACGCCACGAGAAGAACACAATGGGGAAAATGTCATGCTGAGACACAGTACAAACACTGGGGAATCCTAAAATGATAGTCAACTGGTGCGAACACGACCAATTGTCATCTTGGGAACGAGATTCTCAAATGGAGGTGACACTTGTGAGACGGCCTCCACTGGGGGAATCTTAAAAATAAAAACTGTACGATTGTAAGATCGATTACAAAATGCTGGAGCATTGAGCAAAGAATAACATCCAAACTTCTGTAAACTATCTCTCGTGACAGGATCAAACGGACCTTTCGGAACTCCGTAACAAATATACAGGGTAAAGACCAGCTGTATGCCAAAATAAATGGACTTTAATGGGAAATGCCCTGATAAGCTTCTCGCGGGAGAATTGTTACTCATCATTGGGAGGGACTTATATGCCAAAATGGATAAGCACTCAAATAAAGAGGCTGCTGCTTATCTGATAAATAAATCTTCTCGCATTTAGGGTCGATGCCTGGAATACGATTATGATTTTTTCTCTTACTGAAGGATAAATAAACTTCTCTATGCTTCAAGATCGTGCTCTCCTGAACATAAAAAGGGTAAACTGAACTTCATCATACCTCAGAATCGTGCTCTCCTGAATATGATTCGGCTTTCTCGTGTAAATGAAATTCTTCATACTTCAGAATCGTGCTCTCCTGACTATGAAAATGGCTAATTGAACTTCCTCATAACTCAGAATCGTGCTCTCCTGAATATGATTTGGTTGTAAATGAATTTTTTTCATACTTCAGAATCGTGCTCTCCTGAATATGAAAATGGATAATCGAACTTCCTCATAACTCAGAATCGTGCTCTCCTGAATATGACTCGGTTGTTTCTTGTAAATGAAATTCTTCATACTTCAGAATCGTGCTCTCCTGAATATGAAAATGGATAATCGAACTTCCTCATAACTCAGAATTGTGCTCTCCTGAATATGACTCGGCTCTTGAAATTTCTTCATTCTTCAGAATCGTGCTCTCCTGAAAAACGGCCAATTGAACTTCCTCATAACTCAGAATCGTGCTCTCCTGAATATGATTCCGCTCCTTCTTTTACTAAAGGATAAATGAACTTCTTCATAACTTCAGAATCGTGCTCTCCTGAATATGATTCCGCTCAAACCTCCCCGTATTTCAAGATCGTGTTCTCCTGAATACGATTTGGTTCATACCTCCTATACTTCAAAACGACAGGTAAATGGAAGCCCAACTGCTCCATGGAGATGGCCATTTGCTTCAAGTCATAACGAAGATAGGATCGGTTTCTTAGGTGAGAAATGTTGTATATTGATGCTGTAAGATGTGAAGTGTAAAGTGTTGTTGTAACATGTAGGATTGTAAAGTGTTGTACTGATAGATTTTCCAGGCGTGAACTGGCGTGTATTTGTAAAGGATTGTGGTTGATTTTCTTGAAATATAGTGCAAAATAAATGCACATCCGGGTATAGTGATGAACTTCTCGGGCGAGAACAGTCGCGTATCTGTCATGGTATGGTGAAAATCTTTAGATGGTGCAAAATAAATGCACGTCCGGTTGGGCTCGACGACCGACAAGACTGAGATTCAATCTAGGATCGAGCTAGAAAGAAGACTGGTAATCAAGACTCCATCGAGGGAATGAACTCGAAGGGTAAATATCTTATCCTGGCGAGGAAAGATAGCTGAAGTAACCGTCATCCACGAGGATCGAGCTCTATGGGGGAACTGGAAACACATATGTATTTTATGCTTAGGGCTGACAATCTATTTGAAGAGAATGGACGAACCCAGTTACTCGGCGGTAACAATCAATGATGGAGAGACACAATGAACCTGTGAATGCTAATGCATATGTTACTGCGTATGTTAATATGAATGTATGTTAATGTCTATGTATGCAAGATGTTATGAAATGAGTATGCAATGAGTATGTAATGAGTATGTAATGAATATGTAATGAATATGTAATGAAATAGGCGTGTGATGCTTATGCCCTTTGCGTATGCCGACGAAACAGACTAGAGACGGGACGAGAGATGAAATAAACATCTCGACAGAGGTACCCCGCGTTCTCTGCAACCAATACGTCAATCATGGGTAAGAAAGACCAATGGTAGAACCAAATCTGATTTTAAAGTTCTGAATTCTCTGGGGAGAAAGTAAATTGCTTGGGTGCATAGTATCATGTCTTCACATGGGGAGAAGAGAACCTGAGGGACACTTTCGAGTTACCTGAAAAGGCTGTCAGCTTATAGTCTCGCTGGGGACTGTGATAGAGCAATGGTTTGAAAGTGTTTCTGCAATAACGATACTTTCGGGGAGTGAAAAGATCCTTCCGGAATTTCCACCAGTCAAAGTAATTTATTACATTTCATTTTTGAAAACAGTTTTGAAAAATCTACAATGCACCTTTCATTTTCAAATTTTAAGAATAAACGCATTTTGCATAACAATAGAAAACAAAGAGCAATGCACCAAGGAATGTAAGTAACGAGATGGTTTCTTTTATTTAAAGGGCGGTAGCTCGCTGAAGGCATGGCTCCACAGATGATTATATTTTGAAATTGGCAACATGGGAAAAAGTTACATCGAATCCAATGACACCTACTGACACTAATAACTTAAGACTAATCCAGAATCCTGCTTTGGGCAAGGATGAAAGAACTGAAACATGGCTCTTATGCGGAAAGTGTGTTCGAGATAATCAGTGTCCTCTGATGCAATGAAATGCCTTTGTCCCTAACTTTTGCCTGGACCGCCCTCTCGGGTTTTCAATCCACCGGGACGCTCTTTTTTGCCTAAGCCGCCCTTTCGGGTTTTCGACTTAGCGAGCTTTTTATTATTATTTCCTTTTTTTCAACCCTTACTTTTGCCTAAGTCGCCTTTTTACAGGTTTTCGACTTAGCGGGTTTTTAGGCATAATATTTTCGGACTGCATCAGAATTCACGGGATGTGCAAGCTCTTCACCATCCATTGTCGTAAGTATCAGGGACCCTCCGGAGAAAACGGTCTTTACGACAAATGGGCCTTCATAATTGGGCATCCACTTTCCACGCATATCTTTGTGTACTGGCAAGATCTTTTTGAGTACGAGCTCTCCTTGACGGAATTCGCGGATACGAATCTTCTTATCAAACGCTCTTTTCATCCGTTTCTGATATAATTGCCCATGGCACATGGCTGTCAAACGCTTCTCGTCAATGAGATTCAACTGATCCAGTCTGTCTTGAACCCACTCAGCTTCCTCAAGTTCAGCCTCCATTAACACTCTTAACGAAGGTATCTCTACTTCGATGGGGAGCACGGCGTCCATTCCATACACCAATGAGAAAGGTGTTGCCCCTGTCGAAGTTCTCACTGAGGTTCTGTATCCATGCAAAGCAAACGGTAACATCTCATGCCAATCTTTGTAAGTTACAACCATCTTTTGCAGGATCTTCTTGATATTCTTATTTGCAGCTTCAACGACTCCATTCATCTTAGGACGGTACGGAGAAGAATTGTGGTGAGTGATCTTGAAACTATCACACAGCTCTTTCATAGTCTTATTATTCAGATTGGTGCCATTGTCAGTTATTATCCGGCTTGGGACTCCATAACGGCAGATGATCTCTTTCTTGATGAATCGGGCAACCACTTGCTTGGTCACGTTGGTGTAGGAGGCAGCCTCTACCCACTTGGTGAAATAATCAATGGCAACAAGGATGAAACGATGTCCATTAGAAGCTTTCGGCTCGATTGCCCCAATCATGTCAATGCCCCACATAGAGAACGGCCATGGTGAAGACAAAACATTCAACGGTGACGGAGGTACATGCATTTTATCAGCATAAATTTGGCACTTATGGCATTTTCTAGCGTATTGGATGCAGTCGGCTTCCATGGTTAACCAGTAATACCCAGCCCTTAACATCTTCTTGGACATAGCATAACCATTGGCATGAGTTCCGAAGGTCCCCTCATGAATTTCCTGTAGTAACATGTCCGCTTCCCGTTTATCAACACATCTGAGCAAGACCATGTCGTGATTTCTCTTGTATAACACACCATTACTGATAAAGAATTTGGACGCCAGTCTTCTCAATGTCTTTTTGTCCAGACCAGTAGCACCATCGGGATACTCTTGTTTGACGAGATAATTCTTGATATCGTGAAACCAAGGCTTTTCATCCGCCTCAACTTTTTCGACCATCTGACAATAAGCGGGCTCAACCTTGCGCTCAATATGGATAAGAGGTGCTTCATTAACGAATTTAACTTTCCACATGGATGCTAACATGGCTAAAGCATCAGCTACGTGATTCTCGGATCTAGGAACATGCTCGAACTCTATCTCGTCGAAATACTTGATCAGCTCAATAATATAGTCCTTATAAGGGATCAGCTTCTCATTCTTCGTTTCCCATTTGCCTTGTACCTGGTAAATAACCAAGGCTGAGTCACCACTTACTTTAAGAAGTTTGATTCGGAGGTGAATCGCTGCTTCGAGGCCAAGAATACATGCTTCATATTCTGCGACGTTGTTAGTACACTCAAAGTCCAACCTCGCTGTAAATGGAGTGAATCCGCCCTTTGGGTTCATCAAAACGGCGCCTATACCATGCCCATTGAAATTCGAGGAGCCATCAAACATCATCTTCCACCAAAGACCTGGTTCTGGACCTTCGCTCGGATCTGGCTCTTCACAATCTCTTTTAATCAACAAAATATCCTCATCAGGAAAATCGAGCTTAAGAGGTTCATAATCTTCAACTGGCTGGTCTGCAAGATAATCAGATAAAATACTACCCTTAATCGCCTTCTGGGGTACATACTGGATGTCATATTCGGATAACAACATGTGCCAACGGGCTAGCCTCCCGGTTTGAGCAGGTTTTTCGAAAATATACTTGATCGGATCCATTTTAGAAATCAACAATGTGGTATGACAGACCATATATTGTCGAAGGCGCTTAGCGGCCCATGCCAATGCACAACAAGTTTTCTCCAATGGTGAGTATCTGTTTTCGCAATCGGTAAACTTCTTGCTCAGGTAATAAATCGCATGCTCCTTTTTCCCAGTCTCATCATGTTGTCCAAGCACACAACCCATAGACTTCTCAAGAACAGTAAGGTACATAAACAACGGTCTTCCAGGTACGGGAGGGATCAGAATAGGGGGATCTTGCAAATAACCCTTAATCTTCTCAAACGCTTTCTGACAATCAAGGTTCCACTCAACTGTCTGCCCCTTGCAAAGCAACTTGAATATCGGCTCACAAGTAGCGGTCATATTAAAGATAAACCTGGAAATGTAATTCAGACGTCCCAGAAAACCTCTAACTTGCGTCTCGGTTCGCGGAGCCGGCATATCTTGAATGGCTCGGACTTTGTCAGGATCCACCTCAATCCCTCGCTGGCTAACAATGAAACCAAGCAATTTTCCAGATCTGACACCGAAGGTACATTTAGCAGGGTTCAATTTCAACTGATATTTCCTGAGTCGTTCGAACAATTTCACCAAATGGTCTAGATGCTCCTCTTCACTCTGAGATTTGGCTATCATATCGTCCACATACACCTCAATCTCTTTGTGCATCATATCATGAAAAAGAGTGGTCATAGCGCGTTGGTAAGTTGCCCCTGCGTTCTTTAAACCGAAGGGCATGACTTTGTAGCAGAAGTTTCCCCAAGGAGTAATGAAAGTAGTCTTCTCTCGATCATCTGGATCCATCTTGATCTGATTATAGCCAGAGAAACCATCCATAAATGAGAACAACGCAAAACTGGCTGTATTGTCTACCAGTGTGTCAATATGTGGCAGTGGGAAGTCGTCTTTCGGACTTGCTTTGTTCAGATCCCTATAGTCTACACACATCCTAACTTTACCGTCCTTCTTAGGCACTGGCACAATGTTGGCAACCCAATCTGGATATTTTGGGACTGCCAAGAAACCTGCATCCAACTGCTTTTTAACCTCATCTCGAATCTTCAAAGCCATGTCGGGTCTCGTCCTTCGAAGTTTTTTCTTGATAGGCGGACAATCCGGCTTAAGTGGCAACTTGTGAACAACAATGTCCGTGTCTAGGCCCGGCATATCTTGATATGACCACGCAAACACATCAATATACTCTTTTAACAACTCAATCAACCTCGGCCTAATCTCCGTCCCAAGCATTGCACCAATCTTGACCTCTTTCTTGCTCTCATCTGTACCGAGATTAATTAAGTCCACCTGCTCTTTATGCGGTTGAAGCTCTGTGTACTCGTACTCAATCAATCTTGTCAGTTCCGCGGGTACTTCAAAATCTTCTTCACCCTCGTCCTCAGCTTGATTGATGGGTGCATCCCAGTCAGGAGTGTCAGTAAAGTCATCGGATCCAACAAGGTTTACGATGTCTCTGCATGATGGAAGGCTTACTTAATTAAAACGCTCGAAGATATGTAAGAATGAAATGCTGTTTTTTTTGTTTTTTTTTCGGGAAAAAAAAAAGTTTGCCAATTTCATTTTTAAAAGTGAAAACGAAAAACGCAAATGAAACAAAAGTGGAATTGAACAAAATGCTTTTATTAATATCTTTTTAGTAATGAAAGGTGGCCCAATAAAAGCGACCCTATAGCCTTGGGCAGAGCTACGGATTTTTATTTGAAAATGTAAATGAAACTTTTAAAAAACAATTACTTTGACAAGGGAAAAATAACAGGGATCTCTACGGCCTCCCAGTTGTTCAAAACTGCATCACCCTTAAACACCAGGTTGCTCAGCTCCTCACTTTCCTCACAGTTACTGATGGCATTGACTTGGAAACCTCCGCTGACAAATACCTCTTGGATAACCTTCGGACGCCCTTCGTCAATTGTGGCAGCTCCCTTCTGAGTTGGTTTGTAACCCAACCCAGAGCGATCAGTCCTGGTCTTGACATCGATTACCTCTCCCCAACCTTCAGGAATACCCCTGTCAATTGTTGATCTAGTACTCTTCAGTGATGCGAAAGATGGATTACCCTGACCCACTGTCTCTTCGACTTCTAGCAGAACGGCATTGGCGATCTCAAGTGCTTGAAAGGAGATTTCTAAAGCATTCTCATCGGCCTCGATGTAACGGAAAGAAGACAGGTTACTGACCATCAGATCCTCCTCGCCGTGTATAATAACCAACTTTCCATCGATCACGAACTTCATCTTCTGATGTAAAGTTGAGGTTACTGCCCCAGCGGCATGGATCCACGGCCTTCCGAGTAAACAACTGTAATTGGGATTAATATCCATGACTTGAAACGTGATATTAAAAACTTGCGGACCAATCAGGATAGGAAGCTCAACCTCCCCCATTACCGACCGGCGAGAGCCATCGAAAGCCTTGACGACCAAAGGAGTAGGTTTCAACACAGTCTCTTTACAAGCCAACTTATCAAGAACCCTCTTGGGTAGAACATTCAGAGAAGACCCGGTGTCCACTAGCACTCTCGCTAAATTTTCCTCCTGACATTTCACCGATATATGTAAAGCACGATTATGGTTCGGACCCTCTTTTGGTAACTCTTCGTTGCAGAAACTGAGGGTGTTACAGGCGGTCAAATTGGCAATCACACTATCAAACCGACTGGTGCTGATATCTTGATCCACATGTGCTTGAGTCAAAACCTTCTGCAAGGCCATCCTATGAGCGGGTGAACTCATCAACAGAGATAAAATCGAGATCTTGGAAGGAGTTTGATGAAGTTGGTCAATAACTTTATAGTCACTTTTCTTGATGATCCTCAAAAACTCAGCATCTTCATCATTCGTAACAGCTCCCTTCCCTTTGTCTTTGGCAGGCACTGGGATACTAGTTATTTCCTTGGGTGGGACCTCATTGGACTGGGGAGTATACACACGGCCACTGCGAGTCATCCTGCTTACCTCTGCGATATTGGTCACCGTGCCCTTAACCTCTTCATTTGGAATAACCTTCCCAGACTACTTGTCAATCATCGTCACGTCATATTTCCAAGGCACAGCTTTAGGATCACTGAAAGGAAACGGACTTGGTCTTCGAATAACTATAGGCTTAGGCTGATTCACCTCAGGGATATACGACTTCGGTATATCGAACACGAGATTGGCGGAACCTGCCCCTGATAGATTAAACACTGGTACCTTACCCTTTGATTCAGGCTGATGGAAGACAGGCTCAACCACAGCGACCTCATCTTTCTTGCATTGGCTTGTCACTTGTAAAACACCCTCATTAATTAACCTCTGAACATCATTCTGAACCAACACGCAACCCTTAATACTGTCTTCACAACTTACGCACGCAACATGGGAAGTATCTACCAAACCAGCTTCAAACAGTTGTGAATGGAACATCTTGAGAGGAGTCTTAATCTGTTCAACGTCAAGGGCGTAACCTTCTCCCGAATCAGCACTAATGGCATTGACACTCTCATGGTTAGGAAAAGGGTTCTTCTTAACATTCGATTGAGGATCTTCAAATGACAAAATCTTCTTTTCCAATAAATCCCTGACAATATTTTTGAGAGCATAACAATTCTCCAGATCATGACCAGGCGCACCCTCATGAAATAAACAATGAGCGGCGGCGTTGTAATTGGCGGGTAGAGGATTAGGAGGCGGACCCAAAGCCCGAGTGGTGATTAGACCTTGCTTGACCAAAGAGGGGTACAATTCCGTGAAAGTCATTGGAATCGGCGGACAAGGCTTATACGTCCTTCTATTCGGAACATTCTGGCAAGGAGCCGGACTCTTGGGCTGTTGAGGAGCAGGAGCGTTGGGCGCCTGTAGATAGTTGACAGGAGGCGGATAAACAGGAGGTTGTTGCATAGGTTGATACATGGGAACCTGTTGATTGAAAGAAGGTGTAATAGCTGCCACATAGGGTTGTTGAGCATATTGGACTGGGTACCCTTGAGGTTGAGCATAACCTTGCGGATGTCGATAAAAGCGTTCTCTGGGTCTACCAGAGGATATAGCATTAGTCTCACCCTCCTTCTTTTTCTGGGAGCTATACGGAGGTTTCTTCGGCTGATCCTTAGAAGCACCATGATTATTTGTCATTTTACCATTTTTCATACCCAATTCAATCTTGACACCCACAGCAACGATGTCGGAGAAATTGGAAGTCACACTACCCACCATTCTCTCGTAAAATTCTGGACGGACCGTGTCGACAAACCAATCTGCTAACTCTTTCTCGGTCAAAGGAGGTTCTACCTGCGAAGCAGTCTCTCTCCACCTTTGGGCATACTCTTTGAATGACTCAGAATTCTTTTGTGACATACTCAGCAACTGTCTTCTGTCAGGAGCCAGATCCATATTGTACTTGTAGTGTTTGATGAAAGCGTCAGATAAATCTTGAAAGCTCTTAATGCGAGACTGGTCTAAAGTTAAATACCACTTGGAGGAAGCACCCTTCAAACTATCTTGGAAGCAATGGATCATCAGTTTATCATTCTCAACATGGGCAGCCATTTTGCGATAATACATGATCAGATGACTCTTAGGACAGGTGGCACCTTCATAACGATCGAAGTTCGGAGTTTTGAACTTCGGGGGAATAACCAAACCTGAGACCAAACAGACATCCCTTGCAGCAGTCCCAAAAATTTGATCGCCCTCTACTTTCTTCAATCTCTGGACGATGGTGTTTACTTCCTCACGAAGCTTATCATGTTTCTCATAACCCTCAACATTCTCATCAAGATTATCAAAAACTGTCTCATTGAAGTACGGTTGCGCACGAGTGTGTACAACAGGTGGTGCAAAGATAGGAGCCCCCCTAGAAACTTCAGAAAATAAAGGCACGGCTTGCTGAACAGGTTGATTAATTGGAACAGTGGCTTGAGGAGGCACAAAACCGGGAGCGAGACCATAAGGTGGGTCCCTTGCTACGGTCACACTTGGTGGAGGGTCCACAGTAACGCCGGTAATCTCAGAAACAACAGTGGGCTGGGTATCCATCTTAGCATTCATGACATGTAACAATTCCATCATACGTCCCATACCCCCTCGAAGGTCTTCAAGTTCATTACTAAGGCGATCAATCTCTTTTGCCTGATCCTCCATTCTCTTCCGAGTTTGAGCTCTGGTGTTGTACTGGTGCCGAGAACTCAGGGTGACGAAACTGGAAGGCGAGAAAACCGCGTATGAGAAATCGGGAGACACATGCAATGCAATAAATGATGTTGTGATGAAGATTTCATGGAATTCAATCATTGACGAATGTCGTGGGGTACCAAGGAAATCTTTTTCTTGTTTTTCATCTTGTTTTTTTTTTTTTATGGTATCCCGCGATATCTGTAAATGGTATTTGAACTCCATGAAATACAATGCAATGAGATGCGATGCATGAAAACACACAAAGTCCTAGGTTAAAAGAACGTGAGTGGAGTCAAGGTCTACCCATCCCAAAAGGAGTGTACTATAGGTTAGTTGTACCTGCCGAATAAGGTTCTACAAAGTGCCCAAAGTCATCACCCCATCTTTCGGATATTATCAACCTTCCGACTGACTCAGGGGTTAATAATATTCTCAAGAGAACCTCTTTTGAGTGTAGTATCGCGTAGCAGCCATTGTGAGATTACTCCCACATAGCTCCCGCACTACGTCCTAAATAAGGCCGAGGTGGTGTTAAGGTACTACGGTCCTCAATATCACAGACTCCAATCGACCATGGAAAAAGTTTTCGCGATTACTCGTTCAACCGAACCATTTTCGAAAGGGTCTCAACTGAGCGGAGATTCTCGAATCAGCTTGGTCGGGATTCACTCCCTATAAGCCTCATCGAATATATCCCCATCCTATAATAATGTCGCTAGTCCGGGCGTAGGACTTATCTCACAGCACAAGGAACAATCCCACCCTGAAAGCATAAATATATACGCAAATGAATAATAACAGATAATGATAAATATGAACAAGTTAGGGATAACCCTCATTTTTAGAATTCCCCAGTGAAGTCGCCATTTTCTGTTGCGGTGGAAATAGGATCACAAACTATTAATGAGTTTGAATCGCAATTCAATTCACAACCGCTCTTTGATTTATCCGAAGGAAAAGGTCAAAAGAGGGAAAACCTATTTTGCATCGTAAACACAATGCGGGGAAAGATCTAGGGTTCGGGGGTTGGTTAAATTTAGGGAAGGTATTAGCACCCTAAACTTCTGTAGTACTCTACAGGAACCTTTTGTTCAGATGTTTACTATTTGCTTTATTTATTTGCTTAAGGTATATGTACAAAGGGATTAAAAGTGAGAAAAGAGACCTAAGGGGTTAATTCTAAGTTTACTCGGCAAGACATCGCATCTTGTGCCTACGTATCCTTACGGGAGTGGAATCAGAGTAATCGTAGTTCCCCTCAAAAGGGAGGTTAGAAACGTCTTGACTGTGGCCAAGGTTTCAATGGGGAATAAACGTATCTTAGGGACACGCTTACATGGAGTGTAGAAACTCCAAATCTCTACGTTGAATTGTTAAGTTGTAATTAGGGTTAAATTAGGTTAGGGATTCCGCGGCGGGAAACCCTAAAATGAGCGCGGCGGCTCTTTGACCTAATGCTAGGGGTAAAATTGTAATCTTGCCTGCGGCGAGGCATTTGTGAAAACCAGGGTTTGTAAGAGTTGTAATTTTGAGGATTTGAAATTGAGGACTATTGACACGGCGGTCAAATGCTAGACCTAATTCCTTCGGATGCGTAAGGTGACAGAAATATTGCGATACATCAGCAGAAATTTAAATCATACATCAGCAGAAATTAAATGCGAAAAGTAAACGCGATTATTAGGTTCGCGAGATTACAATTGAGATACAGATACAAATATGAACGAAACTTAAATGAAAACTCAAAACACTAAATGTGAACTGCAAAAAATGAACACCCGTTAGTAGGCATGGTCAACCAGTTATCAGATGAACTACGAGGCAAGGAAGAAAATGAGATACAAACTCGAGATTGTTTTATTTGATATTTAATGATTTAACTTTAAAAAAAGATTTTATTTTTTGCATTTTTTTTAAAAAGGAGTTTTTCATTATTTTACAGAGTTTTAAGTTTATAAAAAGATTTCAATTTATTTTTAATATTTATTTATTATTTTTTTAAAAAAAGTTTTTCTTTTATAATTACAAAACTAAAATGTTATATTATTTTTTTTTTAAGATTTTTTTTTTTACATTATGAAAATTAAAATGTTAATGTAGTTTTTTTTAAAAACATAAACAAATTAAATAAAGCAAAATGAAATAAAGAAAAAAAATAAAAAGGAGGAGGGGTTGGGCCGGTCACCACATCCGGACCCAACCCGGTTAGTAACTTAATTGAAAAATGATTAGGGTTCTGGGAACCCTAATGCTTCTTCGGCGCCGTTCGCACATTCCTCTTCTCTCATCTCTTTCTCCTCTCTTCACCGTCGTTCTTGCTTCTCTTCACCATAATATCTCTTGTTTTCATTTTCCTGCAACAAAAATGAACATGCAAGATGTCTAATGAAGAGGCGGATGGTTTACGTTTTGTTTTTGCGAGCGATTGACGGCCAATGATGAAGGAATTCTGAGGCTGGGCGGTTGGATTGCCCGTCGTTCTTCGCGAACGATGAAGGTGATCTTTCTGGGCAATGATTCGCGTTCGGTGATGGTGATTTCTCTGAGCGATGATGACGATCGCTTCGTCTGAGCTCACGCTGTTTAGGGTTTTCTGCGTGCGACTTCTTCGCTAGGGTTTCTCCGCGATCTGGGTGTTCTTCGTTCTCTCTCTCGCAGTTACCTTCTAGGGTTTCAACTCCCCCCTCGCATCAGGTTGTATTCCCCTATTTATAATTTCTTTTATCTCTCTTTTTGGGCCTTAAACTTGCGTTATTCTGAGATTTGATTTTGTGGTGATATTATTTGATTTTGATCTTCCAGATTGAGTTCTAATGCGATGCTTTCTGATACGATTGGGATCTCAATTCATTTTTCTGGTATGAATTTGATACTAATTCGTTGATTGATCCAAAATGCGTTCCAATGGGATACGATTTGGTTCTTGCTGATACATGATTGAATCCTATTTCTCCTTTTAGGGTTTGATTGGTCTCTGATTTCCAGCTGATTCTTCTGACCCTGTTCGATTTAATAACCTGAACTGATTTGTTTTGATCTGCTTTAGGATTGACATCAAATCTAAATCTCTATTATTTTCTGATATGATTTGCCTTCAGATTGGATTGATTGGCATTAATTCACGGGGTTTCTTGATGGATTCATTTTGACTTGTTTTGATTTTTCCCAGATTGAGTTCCAATGGGATATGATTTGGACCTGACTCGAAACTTTCCATTTGCGAATTGGATTGCTTTTGGGGAATTTAGATACTGATTTGATTCCTGATGCGATTTTGTTTTGATTCAATCCTGATCACTAGCACTTACTTTTCTTTTTCTTCTTTCAGGATGGACACCTTGCCTTGGTCTTTGCCGTCGAGACGGGTTCATGGTAGTGATGACTTTTGTCTGAACCATTTGGAACAGGATACTACATCCTGGCTTCTGATCATATTGCTGCTTGAGTTGGTGGCGATGACCTGGGCTATGATGTTTGATTAAATGAGCCCCGTGTTTGATGATTTGTTTATTTTATGAACTGAGCATGATTTGATAGCTTGTTTATCTTGCTGGTACAAACCGTGCCATGATTTAATACTGCCTGCAATTCTGAACTGACATGAATTTCAACTCTTCTGTGTAGTTTTGGCAGGTTGATTCAATGGGCTATGATGTTAAGCTGAGCCCAGTGCCTCCAATTTTAATATCTATGACAGTTTTTATGGACTGAGTCCCTTGTAATCGAGCTGGTTCTGATAATCTTTCTGAGTTACATCTTGCCTCCGTTTCTCATTCTTGTTGAGGCGCTTTAAGCATCATATTTGGATGCGCAGTCCGTTTATTCACTTCTGATTTTTATGAGGTGAATTCTCTTGTTTGGTTCAGAGCTGTTGCGCTTCTTTGGATTCTGCTGAGTATTATGACAGATTGGTAGGACCTTTGCACATGAACTTGCATCGTTTGATGGTTTATTTTCTTTTTGTGCAACTTGATGCCATAGTTTGGCTTCTCTTGTTCTATTTCGAACTTGATTTTCATTCTGCTGGACCCTGGGTCTTCATTCTGTTTGGTACAGATTTGTTTTCTTTGGTGGCTATTCATACCTGTATTGGCGCGAGCCCCTTCCTGGTTTTGTTTATGCTTCGAGTTCTGATGATGCTTGTGGCTTTTCAGGTGTTGGAAGTTTTGGAACCAAGGTGGCTCAGACCTGCCGGCATCCGGGTCTGAGTCAAAACTTGCCTATGTTGCCTTATTCTCGTATCAGTTTGGAAATCCAATCGCGGCAAAACGAATCAGTCCCACTTCATTTATTTTTCTATCTCTCGGATGTCCCGTATCGATAAGAACAGGCATTAACTGATCTGACGCCCACGGCGCGGATCGGTAACGGGGGTAGGACGCAGCTTCGGTTGTGCCACTCCCGGCACTCGATGATGACATTGTTCTGAGAGTGTCAAAAACTTCTAACATTTTTCTGTACTGTTTGTTTTCTTTTGATGTGCAGGTTAGCTGAGGATTCGTGGAGAAGTTCAAAGACAACATGAAGGCCTTTAGATGCTCTTAGGATTTAGGATAGATACTTTAATGTAATCCCTTAGGATTTCCTTGTAACAGCACTTATTGTATGATGACATTTTTTTATGAAATAAAATTCCCAAAATTTTGAATTTATTTATGTTTATTCTTAGTTAAAAAATATAAACATTTGTGAATAAATCCACAAGTATTTAAATTCATTAACATAGGCATAAAACATAAATATTCCCAAGTGGTATTCTTATTGGTGCACTCGTCTCATTTGTAATCCAAATCTCATCATCCGATTAAAATGTTAACCAACCATTTCATAACCAAGCACATATGGGCACCGTAATCACAACATTTTCAGCATCAACAGTAACACTACTCGTAATTAAATTCCGCTGACCAAATGCCAAAATCTCAATATGATCAGCCCTGGTGATAGATAAATGCCTCAAAACCATAACGTATCAAATGCCTCCGAATTTTAATAACAGCCCGTCTTCAAGGCATTGGTAGAATTTGTGTAAGATGACCAAAATACCCCTGGGACCAAATCTGCAAAACAAACACCTTCATAACTTGTTAGTGGTTAGCAAATGTACATATGAGATGATATGCGAAATGACTGACTAAATATAAGGGTAAAATTTGGGGTATTACAGGCTTTATCTCTTGTCTTGGTGTATCAGTCAGTCAAGCCTGAACCTGTTGATCAATCAACTTTAGATTTCCACTTTTGTTTCCTTTTCCCGGTGTTTGGTCATCCTCAGTGAGTTTGCTGCTCGTTGTGTTGACTTTTTATCCCCGTGTGTTTTCTTTCTTTGTCTGCATTTTGTATGTTTCATCCCATATTTTCATCATGACAGAGTTCGTTGCATGTCAGCATTGCGTAGTTTTCTCCTTAGTTCATAGCATAACATGTCATATGCATTCAAGATCGATTTTCGGGTATTCTTATATTTAAATAACTTTCTTCAGAACTACAAGAGGACTTCAATCCCTCATGTCATCTGATGAAGCTATTTAAATAGGGTAAATTGTCACACCCTCATTATCCACTCAGCTTTTTTATTATTTTATTTTTATTTATCATGTTTTCATCAGAATCATTCTTGTTTTTTGAAGCCAAGTGGGTTGACAAGGTTAGGTCATGTATCCCCTTAAAGCATTGGATAGCCCAAAGGAGATCAGGGCTTGAGATGTTGCGAGGCTTGGGAATCAAGAAAACCTAAAGCTATTATGGCCTATTATTTAGAGGAATACAAGCTTCAGGAAGTTTTTTACTTATGCTAGGTTCAAGGTCTTTCTTGATCAAGTTAGAAGTGTTAGACTTTAAAGTATTTGGTTATGATAGAGACCCAAGGTTATAAGGATAAATACTCAAATTCATTCCACATGGCAATTTTTGTTTCAAGTATACAACAATCGCAATTCATTCATGTCAAGTTCTATTTCAATTACAAGATTCAACTTCAATTTGAGTTCCTCTCTTTTCTTTCCAGGTTTGTGTCATTCCAAAACCCTGTTCAGTTTCTAAACTTCAAGTTCTATCTACACTTGAATTCAAGTTCCAATTTCTTCTTTTAATTCAAAACCATCTTCATCTCAATTCAAGTTCGAGTTCAAAATGCCCAACAATACCAAGTTTTCGGATCTAACTTTCTTGCAAAAAGTCTCAAATTCCTGATTTTTTTTATAGTTTCAAGTTCAATACATTTTCTTGTAGTTAAACATTCTATTAAAATTCAAGTTGCAATCTTACTTTAATTTCCAAACTGTTTTTTTAGAATTTCGATTTCAGGTTTAAATACCATATCTCCATTTTCATATTCTACAAAAAAAAATTTGCAGATTCCATTTGACACCTCAAGCTCATTCTAATTTTCTCCTTATTCTTCAAATGTCATTCGACAAGTTCTAAACTTCATTTAAATCCAAAGTTCATGGTAATTACAAAAAGGTGTCCACAAGTGTACAACATGTAAACCAAGAGCTAATCGTCATGCATAAGTCGTTTAAAGAAACTCAATTTGCGGGAATTGCGCTGACTTGGACAAAGCTCATCATTTTGAATTTAAATTCTTGTAATCTCATTTCAAAAAGTTTATCGCTTCAATGCTCCATCTTAGGAATTGGTCACGCATCAGGACGTCAAGACATGTTAGTGGAGCAATTTAAAGTTAAGTCCATAATTTTTTTCCTGCTGTAGATAACCATTCCTATTCAAAAACGTCTACCCGACAGCTCCAAGAAGAGGACAACTTTCTTTGTTTACACACTAATGGGTCCCCTGAACCTGAAATAAGGCAAAGGAGGATTTAGAGTTTTCCATATAACATGCTTAAAGAAATATCTCCATTGAAACTCATCATAAACTGGTAATGAATGTAGCATTCAAGGTACTATATCTGAATTACCTTTCCTTAAGTTTCTGGATTTGTGATCCTGAGCCCAGCTGCTGATGGGAATAACTTCGTATCATAACGAACCGTGATCTGAAACACGCATTCCCCTAAATTAATCTCGGCGCTGCCAAAACTGGTATTTCCCTACACGATCATGCCAAAACACATTAGATGTAGTAATAATCCGCAATCATTTTTTGCAACCTTATCACCTATCAAGCTATTCGCATTTCAAATGACTCATCAGCCCCAAATAATTCATCATACGATATCAAATTCAAACAAGGTTACAATCTAGTGCAAATGCAAGACGCAAAGCAAAGCCCAATTTCCGTCATGACAAGCAAGCTAATTCCTATCATCCTACACGTGCAAATCTGTTGTTGTTGACAAATAAGTTTCAAAACCAAAATTCAAAGAAAGACATTTCAATTTTAAACTTCAATTCCGATCTCAATCAAACTTCAAATTCTAAGTTACATGGCAATAGAGCATAGTAAGCATAATACACCACATTTTGTTTCTATATTCACGTACCTAGTGCAAAATATCAAGGCAAGACATAGGTGGGACCCTCTGAACCTTTGTCTCGCTACAGACAAATTAATCTGACAGTTGCAGAAATGCAAGAAGGGGTCTTCCCACTACTCTCAGTGCCCTCTCGCTAATTCGTAAGGGTTTCTCAACAACGAAAAAACCCTAATCTGAATCATATATATACTACTGTTCATCTTCAAAAGAGGCCGCCGGACTCACCCACAAAGAAAAACCCTAAAAAATTTCTAGAGATCAAAAACAATAAAACACACAAAAGCTGAAATTCCAAAGGAAAGCAGTCAGAGTCTCACATTAAAATTTGATTTTTACGCGAACAAAGTTTTCGGAAGACTTCTCACTAACAAATACTGACGATTCACAAGAAGAAAAGAAGAGGAAGAGGAAGCTAAAAGAATTCAAAGTGTAAGGAGGAACAAGGAACTTATCTAAACTCGTTGAAGTCGACAATCAGTCCAAGCTCCGATTAGGTATGCTTCGTTCTTTCTCTCGCCTTCTTGCTACTTGTTTGAACCTTCTTTTTTGAGTAGTCTTGATTTCCTTTGTTGTTTGTCTTGATCCTTTGGGTTTTTGAGATCTAGGTTTTTGCGTGTGTTTGGTTTCATTTTTAAAGCTTGATCATTCGGTTTCTGAGTCTAGGTTTGGACTCAGAAGAGCTAATTGAGGGGAAGGGTTTTGTTTTTTGTTTGAGGTTTTGGAGAGGAATGGTGGTCCTTGGTTTTCTTTTTCGGAACTCACGTTTTGTTTGTGGTTGGGAAGAGAGAAGGTTTGATTTGAATGATGGAAGGAGAAAGGACTGAATAGGTTTGAGGGAGGAAGATGAAGCGTTCTGCTTTTGTTCAGTTCCCCGTGCACGCATCTCATTTTTGGCTAAAGAGACATCCTGATGGTGACATGTGTCACTATCAGGTTTGATCATCACCTCCTTTTTCTCACGCGTAGGGTTGTTGGTGCATGTATTTTTCACCGTTTGATTAGTTTGTTTATTAATCAATGTCCAGGATCGTGCCTGGAAGGCAAGTTGGCTGAGGGTCCACGATGGACCCTCCTCTCACCAGCGTGGGTTGCCTCTGGTTGGGTTTCAGCTCTTGTTTCCTATCAACACCCCATCTTTTAATACTATTTAGCCCAACCCATTTTATCTTTTTATTTTTTCTCTTGTTCTTAAATATATTTATATTATTTTAAAATATGATTAAAAATTTCAAAAAAAAGTATTAGTATTTATTTTAAATTTTTTTATTTAATTGTATTTTTAGCGGATTTATTTAATTTATTTAATATTTGTGTGTTTTATTTAAAATCAATTCAATTGTGTGATTGTCAACTTTTATTTTTTATTATTTATTTTTTGATATTTTTCTCATATTGTGCTTGTGCTATATGTTATATCTTGTTATTGATCTCATTTACACTTTCAAAGATATTTTCAAAAGTAAACTCTCGATTCAACGTCGAGTCCATTTTCCACCTTGTAAATCGAGCGTTTTTGCCTCGCCATCGATCTTACCTTATACCTATAGGGTCTCCTTTCCATTAGTTCAACCGTATCCATTTCATACGCAAACTTAAAACTCGATTTCCGTTGAGCGTTTTATCAAATAAAACTTAATATACTTAACCATACTCAAATACAATTTCAATAAAAGATGAAAAGGGGGTTGGAATCGAGTCTTTGATTCCTCTTCTCAATTGTTTGGGCCCGAGAAGCCTTTCTTAAGCTCGAACGATTGTCTTCTAAAATGTTAAGCGAAATCAAATCTATTTTTCTAATTACTTAGATGAGAAAAGGGAGAGAGTCAAGTCTTTGACTCACTCTCTCGATTACTTGGGCCCGAGGAGCTTTTCTTAAGCCCCGAGTAATCGTCATTCATGAACTACTCTAATTATATCGAAACTCTCTCATAGTATGAGATGAAAAAAAAAAGAGAGAGTCAAGCCTTTGACTCATTCTCCTGATTACTTGGGTCCGAGGAGCCTTTCTTAAGCATCAAGTAATCCTCATCCGTTTAAAATACTTTAACTATCCTCCGTAGTTCATTTTGAGATGGAAAAGAGAGGGAGTCAAGCCTTTGACTCGCTTTCCCGATTACTTGGACCTGAGAAGCCATTCTTAAGCTTCGAGTAATCGCCATCCGATCAATTTACTCTAACCATATCCAATTCCCTCACAATTGAGGATGAAAAAGAAAGAGTCAAGTCTTTGACTCATTCTCTTGATTACTTGGGCCCGAGGATCCTTTCTTAAGTTTCAAGTAATCGCCTCGCAATCAAAAACATCAACACATTAATACAATTTCTCTTCGTCGTGCAAACCGTTAAACCTTTTCTTAAACGTAAGATAGTGTCTTGAGACGATGCAAAATATTGCTTCGTCCGTAACCTATTTGAGTCAAGATAAGTGGAGTGTTTCCCATGAATGTTGATATATGGAAATCCATTCCAAGTGATGCAAGCGTCCTCTCCTCACCCATTTAGATAAGGCAATATTTTCTGTCGAATACGACTAAATATCTTTTGATAAAATCAAACCAACATCCGTAGTCCGAACTACGAACACTCTGATTTCTCATTTGTCAATGAGAATACGTAGGCATAGGATTGCGAGATCCTAGCGAGCAACCTCCTCTCTTTTCTCCCGTAGTTCCACGAACTTCAAACGCTCTGATTCTTCACTTCTTTTTAAGTGAAAATACATAGGCACAAAAGCCCTAATCCTTGGCAAGCACCCTAATAATAAAACCACCCATTTTCCCCTTATAAGAAAATCCTTTAGAAGATAAAAAAAACAAGCGTAGTTAACTTTCTCTCATGAATCGAATCAAGAGGTTCCCGTTGAGTATAACGGACGTAGATGGTGTTAATACCTTCCCTTTGCGTAATCGACTCCCGAACCTAAAACTGGTTTGCGATGACCATGTTCTATCCCTAAAGTTTTTATCGATATTTTACTTTCCCTCTTTGGAATAAATAAAGTTCGATGCCGACTCTATTTTCCATGACCATTCGCGAAGGATCGTGCTTTTTTCGAGGTACGACAGATATGAACAATATCTATCAAATCATCACCAGTGGTGTATCTTTCTAACTCACACGCACAAGGTATCCCATATGATGTTCTAAGAGTACACTTAGAAATTTCGGTGTCGGTTCCCATATAATTAACCGTTAAGAACTCTTCAGCAATGCATCTCAAAGCAGCTTTTGACACTGATCCACCCAGATTCTCGCAAAATGTACTGGGGTGCATGTGCTCAACTTTCTAAAAAAACTCTTATGAAAAGAAACTCTAATTTTGCCTAATTGTAACTTCAAGTTATTGTTCATAGCCTCCTAACGTATGCACAAGTCACCTATATTATTCTTCAACATATATTTTAATTCTCAATGAGCTGACTCAACCCTAAAATGAAAGAAAACATTAAATAAGAAAATTAAAACATTAAAATGATTTAAAAAATCAAATAACACTTTTATTTGATAAACTTAAAAGATTAAAATTTTTATAATGGATAATAGGGAAACTAAACCTATAGCTATTAAAGAACTCTTTTTGATGAGGTTCAAAACCCTTGTTGCTGATTTTTCTTCTGCTTCTTGAATCATGCTTCCTCGAGTATTGGCAGGTTGACGATCTTCTGCCAAGTGAAAGGAGAGAGTAAATGTTCTCGTCCTTCTTGTCTTTCCACAACATGTTGTTCAAGTATGTCAATCAAAACATCTTTTTATTTTAGCAATTTTTGGAACTTTGTGTTCTTCAAGCCGACAATTTGATACTTGTTCCTCCAAGGATTCTTTTCACGTTGAGTTTTGTTAAAAGCGATATGAAGTTTCTCTGTGCCAGTCATGAAGTAGGGGATATATTATTTTAAGGTAAATACTTCTTGACAAGGGTAAGGCATTCTTAATTTGATGGCTCTAGTTTGTACCTATTGGAGATAAGGCTCTACAGAGATGCAATTTGGTTTTTCTAGGGATTCTCTTCCTTTTCTGTGAATATGACACCAGACATGCATAATTTCTCTTTTAAGTGTTCTATCATTTTCTCCTTCCTTGAAGAAAAGACCTTCCATATGAATGGTGTATGGTATGTCCTTCATAGGATAACTAAGCTGACGACGAGCTAAAACTGGGTGGTAGTTGATCCTTCCTTTAGTACCAATGAATGGTACATTGGGGAAACTTCCACAACTGTCAATGATCTTTGTTCTGTCATAGACCCGATTGTACCAATCTATATCAGAGTGAGCGAGAGACATAATCTTTTGTGACCATCACATACCATTTTTGAGATCCCAAAAAGCAACAGATTTGGGCAAGTGAGATATAAACCATATGTAGAGTAATGGTACATAACATGTAATCATTACTCCATGGTATAAGTTCCATAGATGTATGAAGTGGTAAGAATCTGCTAGCAATGTTGGGACTGGATTCCTAATTATGGATATCTTGATAGCATTGACGTCGACAAAGTTGTCAATGTTGGGAAAGAGGAATAACCCATAGATGAGCAGAACAAAGATATCCTCGAAAGCAACCATGTTTCCTATACTGGCAAAGTATTGAGATCTTTCCATAAAACGTCTAGCTGGTAGACCTTGAATTTCTCCCTTGGTGGTCATATGAGCTTTGATATCTGACACTTCCAAGGAGGTCGCTCTTGCAACGGGTTGATCTTTGGGAATCTCTTCCAAACCGGAGAATGAGTCTTGATCAGAAATGGGTAAGTCAATCAACTGAGAGTACTCTTCCAATGTTAGTGTGAGTTGATAATCTAAAAATGTGAAGCAGTGGTACACTGGATCATAGAATTAAACCAATGTAGATAGGACTCCTTCCACCATGTCGACCTTTAAAAGAGACAAAAGTCCTCCATACTTAGCTCTGAAAGCTTCAGGGTTAGTAACCAATCTTTCCAACTTTCTTAGATCTTCCAGTTTTAGACTTCTGAAGGTGTACTTCTGAGTTTTCCTTCTACCAAAATCCATAGCACAGTCTCTATAATATTGGAAACAACCATATTTTTTAGTTCTTTTGAAAAGTTTGAAAATTTTTGAAAATTTTTGGTGAATGCATGTATGCCCAAACACAAGTATTTACAAACATGAGTTTAAGGGTTTATCGTTACGAGCATGGAGTCATGAATCTACCCATTCCGGAGGTATGTACCATGGGTTCATTTTGTACCTGTAGAACGGGTTCTAACAAGGTGCCCAAAATCACTGACCCCTCTTTAGGATATTATCAACAAACTGATTAACTCATGAAAGCTGTAATATCCTGAAGATGAATCTCATTTGAGTGTAGTATCGCGTATCGACTATTCCCGATAGTCACCGCACTACATCCTAAAATGGCCAAATGGATAAAAGGTTACTAAAGTACTCAATTTGTCAAGTTTCCAATGGAAGAAGTAATGTATTCACAACTTTCTCGCTCAACATCAGTAATTCCAAGAGGGTACCTCCATTGAGCTGGCGAATTTTCAAGTTAGCTTGTTCGGGATTCACACCCTATAAGACTTCTCAATTATACCACCTCACATCTTAAAGTATGTTCTCAAGTCCAAGTTAGGACTTTTCCTTACCACATGTGTATTAATCACATTCGCGAAACAAATGCATTTAAATAGGTATGGCAAGTAAACAAATAATATTGACAATAATAATGAAGAATGATATGATATTAACAGTAATAGTAAAAAGATTAAAAAAACAGGCTTAACCCTCTTTGGGAATGGTATAACTCCCCAGTGAAGTCGCCATTTTTTTGTGGATTGATTTCCGTGACCCCACAAATCCTGAGCAATGCCACATCTTCCTTTATGAGTCTTTGCATGCTAAGAAAATGAATCAGGGAGACGACACAAACCTCTCCCCGAGTACACCCTCAAGAAGGTCGACGGGCCCAGACTCATCAGTGCGTTGCCTCTTGGGCAAATTCTCTTACGAAGGGGGAGACAGGCTGCACTGCAGAGACGAGGAGGAGTCCCCAGGATGTTGATCGGGTTTTAACATCTGCTGGACCTGGGCGACTAGGCCTTTGGTAGTCTTCTTCTCACCCTTGGTCGCTGCGAGCTTCATCACGTGTTCTTGAAGGCTCGACATCTGGCCTGCAACAAAAAAAAGAACAGGTTAGCATGACAAGAGAAAATAAGCCGACACACAAACAAGCTAGAAACACCCACTACCTAAGAGCCTCAACGTTTCCCCGTCGGACCCGCACTCGAGTAGAGCCTTGGTGCTAATCAACCGGGACTCTAGGCGAATCTCCCCGCGCTCATCGCAAATAAAACTCATGTCCTTGTTGACACATTTGACAGAAGTAAAATTGTCGACGAATGCAACTTTCTTCTCATAAGCGAGCCGATCCTCGGCGTCCAGCTCGTCGAGCTTGGTGATGTAGCTGTTTGTCCCCTTGTTAAAGTGGACCCCCTACCACTCAAGGGGGAAATTTGTATCCAAAGCCTCCATTTGTCCCTCGTTCTTGTGTTTGATTACACGGTCGAATAGGGAATCAACGACTGAATGTAATACGGGCTTTACGACGAAATATATGTCCTTAAAAGCACGAACAAAGTCCAGGTACGCCCTGAATAACTTCCTCGGCTGCTTCAAAGATACCTAACTGTGTCAGCCATGTAAGGATTGTTGCTGAAGGTGAAGCATACGGAAAAACAGAGAGAGTGTGGCACCAACGGAAAGATGTTGACAGACGAGCTCAAACACCCACATGAACGCAATCGCGTTGAGATGAAGCTGCGAGAGCGCCAAATCCAGCCACTGGAACACCCCCTTTTGGAAGTCGCTGAAGGGCAGACGAAGCCCTGCTTCCCAGAACGCAAACTTGTACATTGGAAAATGCATCCCTTTGAACGACGAGCATATCTAGTGTGTCTCTATAGGTTTGTAGACCATCCAGTCCACGGAGGCCCTTTCAACGAGATCCTCCACAATCATAAAGGCATCTAAGTCGTCGATGGTGAAGCGCGAAGAGATGTTGCGAGGCTCCTTCTCAACCCAATTGAACGGTGTGCCTGATTCCACGACCTCGACTTCCTCGTCGACCAAATTAAGTTCGGCTTCTTCGTTGACCATGACGACATCCTCGGGCTTTGCGGCCACTTTACCTTAGCAGCAAAGGAAACAGTGAATTTGACATCTAAGATCAAATCCACCCTTCCACCGCAAATTAAGTGAAAGGGTAAAGAGAAAAGAGCGAGAACACATGCTCAACAGAAGTCCCCCTTTCTGCAAGAGCGCACTCACGGGGGGAGATCTCCCCGACGCAAGATCCCTTTCTAACACTCGCGAGGAGGAAGCTCCCCCGACATCGACCCGACGAGGACACTAAAAGTCTCATGGGGTCCCCAAGACCTTCATCGGAAACTTCATGAAGTTTCCCAGAATCCTCATGAATTCTCTGGTATCTTCATTGGAAACTTCATGATTCCGCCGGAAACTTCATGATTCCACCGGGAGCATCATGAGTTCGTCGGGAACTTCATGAACTCACCAAGAAAGCCGCTAGAGACTTCATGAACCTCCCAGAAACTTCATGGGTGACTCAAGAAGCCCCTCAAAAAATTCATAGAACACGTAAGAAAAAGCATAAATCTTGGAGAAAGACAGAAGACTTACTTATGCAAAGAAGAATTTGGAGAGTAAGACGGCAGAGCAAAGAGCTGACGACGAAGGCGGCAGCAAACGGGCGGTAGAAGAGTGGAGAAAATCTTGAGACTGAGAAATTCTTAAGCTAGGATGGGGGGAGCGTGCAAATGAATTGGTCCTCCCCTCTATTTATAAGCCCTAGCATGGGAAGCGAAGCGTCTCGTAGGCATTCAAGCTTACTCGTAGCCGTCATAGACATTTATTTTTTCTGACATGTGGCTCAAGGAGGCGTCGCGCGTGTCCTTTCAAAACCCCGTCGCACGGCTTGAGGAAATGACGTGTCCACCCTTTCACTTCTGTCATGTTGTCCAACCTGACGAGCACAATACCCGACCCTTGCGCTGTCGGGAACACTTCCTTGGAGAAAGTGAGAAAAAGCCACAACTACGTGGGGCGAGCAGGCCTCCACGCGAGCAGATCGAACCTGTCGTCGACTCTATTGTCGTGCGCAACTAATGGCACCTACGTCTGGCTACGCGCATCGCCCCGCGAGCTCAGCACCTCGAGCACGTGCAATGCTCCTCTGGACAAGTCCCACACCCCTCCTCGACACCAGGATTGACTTAAGTCATTACTCCTCTACTTTAGAGCAACGATTTTGGGGAGCTCTTGTTCTAGACTGGGCCAGAGGCTGCCCCATCGTAAAGCACAACCCAACCCAACTCCTCGTCGGGGAGGGTCCAACGAAGGCCCAATTCAGCATCTCACATGGGGAGCTCTCATGCGTCTCCCCCACGGTTTCCACGTGCTCCCCACTCGAGGACACATCATCAGTCAACTTCCCGCGCCCGGGAGAACATGTCATCCACCTTCCGAAGTTTACAGGGCTGTTGGGTCAGGATGAAGACCTCGTGCTGGTTTTCCCTACGCCACGTAGATCCTGACAGTTATTCGTATTGAGGTAAATGATCTAACTCAATGCAAATATACGTTGACCCAACGCTAGGGGCACGTTATAAATACTTTCTTTCTCTAGATGGTCAGGTATTCTAAACACACTAGCTTTCTGTACTTACTCATTCTCTCTTTTTTCACTTTAACATCGGAGTGCCTTGCAGGTACTTCCCCTCCTTTTCTCCACCATTGACGATTCGGAGCTCAGGACGTATTACTGGATGCCGATCTCTTTATGGTCCGCTAAGATCAGATACTAATATTTATTTTTCTTATTCTCTTTTTAAGATTGGGGTAGAATATATGATGTAAAAAATTATGATTAATATTAAAAATATTTGTGTTTTATAAATAAAATAATAATTTTATAGAAATAACACTTTAAAAACCTTTAGCCATACATTAATTACCGTTAAAGCGGGAAAAGTAAAGATGTTATAGTTCTACTATTTTTTTTCTTCTAGCTATGGTATAATTGATTATAAATAATGATAAATATTATATACTTTTGTTTTTCATATAAAATATAAGGATTTTATAAATATTAATTTATCATAATTTCTCTCTTTTATTATTAAAATAAATAATAGAAGAAAGCGAGAAAAAATAATACATAATCTTTATCATTTATTTTAAAATTTAATAATTTAGATTATTTTTTATATTTTAACATAAAAATAATATATATATATATATATATATATATATATATATATATATATATATATATATATATATATATATATATATATATATATATATATATATATATATATATATATATATATATATATATATTCTTCCTATCATTGTGGTAGGTATTCATCTAAGAAATTATGATAAATATTTTGTTTTTTAAATAAAAATAACATTATTTTAAAACCCTTTGTGAAATAGCCTGTTAAAGAGGAAAAACAATCAAAAAAAATAGTAACATTTTTTCTTCCTATTACTGCGGTTAGCAACTATGATAAATACGGTATACTTTTGTTTTCATTAAAAACAGACTTATGTTTTTATAGAAATAACATTTTTTAAGAACTCTTGCTTGCGTTAGAAAGTCAAACAGAAAAAGTTAAAGATACAATATTACTTACTTTGTATTCTCTTCTTAACATTGTAGTAGATATACATGCAACAAATTATAATAAATATTATGTATTTTTAGTTTTTCAATATTTTAAAAATATAAATAAGTAATTTTAACACCTTTTATAAAATCGTCAGAGAGTGAAAAAAGAAAAAAAAAATAAATTCTACTCTTTTACTCTCTTTAAAACTGCGGTAAAAGATTTACTCTCTTTAAAACTGCGGTAAAAGATACATGTAAGAAATTATAATAATTTAATAAATATTATATTTTTGTTCTTTTTATGAAAAAAGTTAAATTTTATAGAAATGACACTCTTTAAGATTTTTTTTATTCTAGTATTTCAAGAAAAAAATATTTAATCGGATAATAATACTTACGTATGTTATTTTTATTTTCTCTTAACTTGCGGTAAAAGATGCGTGTAAGAAAGTAAAACAAAGTAATTCTTTGTATAACACGTTACAAATCTTAGTTTCATATGGTTTGGTGAAGAAATTTGAAAGACATTATATTTTTTAATATAAATTTTTCTATTATATATATATATATATATATATATATATATATATATATATATATATATATATATATATATATATATATGATTATATCTTCATGAAGTTGAATGAAAAAATAATTTTTAATATGTTTTGAAAAATTTTAAATCTCTAATTAAGTTTGAAATGTATAATATAATTATGAATGTCATCCCTAAATCTCTAAATCTAAAATATGATGGATATTTTTGTTTAAATTTTTATATAATAAAAAATCATTGTTTTTAAAAAATTATTATATTTTTTTGTAAGTAATAATATATTCAATAAAATATTAGGAGTACTTCAGTCCATTTACAAAAACATCCTCGTATAAATTGCAAAAAACGAGGGATAACCTACTAACTAACTAGACAACAAAATAATTGGGTTTTAAAACTAATTATAGTATGATCATTTCCTTTTAATAAGGGACCAAACATCCAGCCAACACCAAAAAATATGGGTGATCAAAAAGAAATATCCTCTAATACTGAGTCATTGAACAAAATTTGATTTTTAGTCATAAAATACGCAGAGGATTTGTCATAGCACCTAAAGAGCACTAAAAATCAAGATAATAACGAGTCACAGACATTAGAATGCACCTGTCAATCAACTCTCACCCAACCAGCCACCCTCTCCCACAATCTTTGAATTCGCGCGCAAAAACTGAATAAGTGGTTGGTTTATTTTTCTTCTATGCATTTTCTAAAATAGAAAGGAAATTATCAATTTTTTATTTTTATCAATATTGAAAAACTTTAATTATATTACTTCTTTGAAATGAGTTAATGAAATTTCTTAAATTATTTCCTATTTTTTCAAAAAATTGTAAAATAGTCGTTGATATTATTTAAATTTTTTCCAATTTTTTATAAAAATTATTTTTGATCTTTTATTAATAAATATTACTTTATGATTATAGATGGTCCTTGATTGCTGGAAGACTTCCCGGAAGAACATCAAATAATGTAAAAAATTATTGGAACACAAAAATGCGAAGCAAAAAATATTCTTCCAAGAAAGAAAAGAACAAAACAAAAGAAGAGATAGAAAAAGTTACAAAATCTCATGAAGTGATTAAACCTCAACCACGAACATCCGCAAAACCATTGCTGAAAGTGAATAAGTTCATTGATTTAAATGATAATTCTTCTAAAGTTTCTATGAATGAAGGTGAAACTTTATCAAGAACAAGTAATTGGTGGAAAACTTTTTTATTAGATGAGAATGAAGATAATAATCACTTATTGCAATTGGACTTTTGGAATGATCAAGAGCTTAATTCAATAACAACAAATGATTTTGACTTTTTTACTAAAGGTCAAACTTTAAGTGATTTTCTTGCTCAATTTTGAGCATGCAAAATTTATTTGTATGTATTATTTGTGTTAATTTTATTATTATGAAATTAATTTGTATGTATTTTATAATATAGAAATATAAGATTTAATATATTTTTTAAATTTATTGTAAATTTTAATTCAACAATCTGTATATTCAATTTTGTTTCAGACTGACTCAATGGCTAGGCATGGTCTAATCCACTTCTGCTCCCAGAATGACCCAATAGTCTAAGCTCTGCCAGTTAAGAACAAAGGGAAGCATTCTCTCCTCTGCCCCTCTACTGAGGAAGGCTGGTCAGTTGACCCCCAAGATCAGCTGCCCTTCGTCACATTTCTGCGTATCACGCACGGTTCCACCATCCAGGAACACTCATGACGCTCGTACCCGCGACCACGCCCTTGCCCGCGACAACGGCTAGTTCCGAGCACCTCTGCCCGTCCCAACGGCTAGTTTCTGGCAGTTACCTATTCTCGGGGAGCGGATATCTCACCCCAAAAATAGGAACCAATGACCAAGCGTTGAGGACATTATAAAAACCCTCTCATTTGAGAGGGTCATGTATTATAAATTATCCTAAGACTTACTCACTTTGTACTTGCCTTCTCTTCTCCCGATTTTTACTTTAGCATCGGAGTGCCTTGCAGGTACACCCCTCCTCATCTTTGAAATCCAGCATCGCAGACGAAGCCTCTGGCCCACTTCAAGTTCTGATCAGCCAGTGACGCCTGTCGCAACTGCAAAAAACACCTGGCGAAAAAAAAACAGAAGAGTAGCCACCAAAGGTTATTTATCCCGATGAAGGGAAAGGAAACAATCGGAGAAAACCTCGAAAGGGAGAAGACAAAGTCATCGCAACCAAGTTCTGGGTTCGGGAGTCGATTACACAAGAGGAAGGTATTAGCAGCCCCTCGCGTCTGTTGTACTCAATAGGATCCACGTTTGTTGTCTAATCAAAGAGTGTATTATCTAAAGCTCTACCGCTAAACGGAAACGAGAAAGAGAAAAGAAAAATGAGACTTGATAGGACATCGCCGCCCTATGCCTACATATTCCCTCGTGCAATGGAAGATCCGAATCAATGTAATTCAAAGGACTACAGGTGAAGAGGGGAAAAGTAGCTCGCCAAGACATCGTCGTTTTGTGCCTACGTATTCTCATCTAGAATGAGAAATCAGAGCAGCTGCAGTTCCGCTCACCGCGATTTGCTTAGTGTTTTTTATGAGCGATGTTAAATTTTCATTCCAACAGTTAGGGTCGATGCATGTTTGTGGTAGAAAGAAAAAATAACGTATTCTTTTTGAAAATGGTTTGACAAACAATCCCGAAGGATAAAAAGATTTGTGTTTGGTTTGTGAGTTTTAAATAGAAGTGGATTGATTTTAGTTTGAAATGTGCATCACACTAAAGTCTAACATAGGATCGAGTACTTCGCACTAACAATCCAAACGTCTCGCGTGCAAAGTACCCTAAGATGAGGTTAGAAATGCATTCACTCATCTTTTCCCATGTGCTTAAGGGTCCTGGCACACAATGTACATCATACTTATTAAATGTTTTGATTTTGTTTGAGATGAGAAAGAAGAGGACTCAAAGGTTGAAAAGAAAACAACTAAGGGAAAATGACTCATAATGTTGTCATGCACAATGGTCCTAAAGTTGGGATGCGAGAGGAAATTTTATCCTGATGTTAGCATGCGAAAGATGGACCTAAGGTTAAGGTTAAAATGGACTAACTTATTGTTATCATGCATGGATTAAACTCCTAATGTCTATCCTACTCCAAGTTTAATCAAAAATTAAGTTGGACTAGAAGTCTTTAAGGGAGCATGCAAGAACAAGCCAAAACAAGACAAAAACAACAGTTACAACAGCGCTTCCAGCTCAGAACAGTAATAAAATCCAACACACAAGCAAAACAACTTTTCAGGCAGAAACAGGTGTAAAAGGAAGCAAGGTAGAACATGTACATTTAACAGCATATATGCAACATAACAACAGTGTATACAACATCATGCAATGCATCAAGACAAATGCATATGGATAGGCATCAATCATGTACGATCATGTAACAACACAATCTCAAGTATGCATCCAAGATTGATCATTCAATATTGAACATTTTCCATTATCAAACATAATCATGCATCAAAAGAAAAGATTAAAAAACATGCCTCACATTTAAGCAAACACACATGAATTGCAAACATGGACAAGCATCAAGCAAGAGCAATTGATTCACATGTGTAGACAATTAAGCACAAACAAATAGGCATGAACAAGTTTCAACAACATACTTAAGCATTCATCGAAAGCATCATTGACAATTCAACAATTAATCGCTTGAAACGAACACGCAATCATGGAATCAAAAAAAAATATGAACATGAATCACATTTCCAGTAAAGTGAGCATCAAGAATGAGCAAACAAGTAAGCTAAACCAAACACTGTGAAAGATGCATCAAGAACACAACACAAATATATCATGGGCATGCGTCAAGGAAATTAAGTATCACGCGTTGAAGAAATTCAAACATATTGTCATGTGAGGTAAGACAGCTCAAAATCAGTCCACATATATGCATCATACCAATCCATGAAGATTAGAAGTGGAAAGGAATCAAAACAATCTTGAAAATGCACAAAAATCACATTATGCATCAGTGTTAATCGGTTAACCATTTACAGTTCAAAATTGTTAGTCGATTAACAACATTAAAATCAGCAAAATTACACTAGTTAATTGATTAACCAGTTTTGAATTGTAATTGGTTAATCAATTAACCTTGTACCAGTAGCAGAAAATCAAGTTTCAAAAGCACTTTTCAGCAGCAAAACACTTGTTCAAGCATCCAAATGATTAAGAAATCAATTATGCATGAAATTTACATTGAATTACAGCAGTCAAACATCAATTAGATCCAACAAACATCAACATCAACAATCAAATTCAAGCAAACATATCAAATCATATCAAAAACCATGGATCTACATTGCATAAGTTGAAATTAAGCTAGATCAAGTGTGGATCTGAAATTTACCAGCCTACAACGCAGATGATTGCTTTGGTGAGTGTTGCAAACAAAAATGGACAGATCTAGCACAAGAATTCCAAGATACAAAAGAATCCTAGCATGAAACCTCAAGATCTAAGCAATGTGATGAACTTGCTTCAAAGTTTCTTCAAGAATGGCTTCCAAAACTTGAATCTAGATCCAAACAAACTTCAAATGCAGAATTGAACCAAGAATGATGATGTAGTGGAGGTTTAGCTCAAGAACTTACAAATTGTAATGCACAATTTGTGAATCTATGAATATGGAGCTTTGGTGAAAGGTTGAAGATGAAGATGGAGAATGAAAAAGTGAGAGAGAATTGAGAGCCAATTCTGAAAATGAAGGTGAAAATGAGAGCGAATGAGTGAGGTTTGGAGTAAATTTGGTTAAATAATCCCTAGGTTAGAGATTAAATTTGATTTGAAATGTGGGTTAGTGAGAGGAATGGGAATTAGAATTTTTGGTGGAATTAGATTATGAAAATGAATTAAAATAAACTCATTCTAGATCCTTCTAATAATGCACATGTGAAATCAAGTGGTGGAAATTGATCGGAAATTCTGCAAAGCTGGAAATTGAAGCATTTTTGCAAATTTCGCCTTGGTTAATCGATTAACCATTTGAGAGTTCAAATGTGTTAATCGATTAACACAAGGAATTTTTGAATTTTGGCGCCTTTTGGAGGGAATCTTGGAAAATCACTTGTTCTCATCCGTTCTGAGCATAATTTGGCCTCTGAAACTTGTGTTTTGATATTGTTCGTGTATAATGTCTGAAATACACCGTGAATCATCCCGGGTGCTTAAAATAACTTGCTGAAAGATATAATCTGATACCCGATCACTGAGCAAAATAAATGCTGAAGCCATTGATGCTTGCTGCTTGCAAACTTGGAATAAAAGAAAACCTTGAGTCATAGAAACACCTTGATCCCATGTCTCAAGAGCCAATACCATGATATGCACAATGATAATGTAATAAAGAACGAACCATAATCCAGTTACAGTAAAAAATGAAAGGTAAATTTTGGGGTGTTACAGCTTCCCCTATTCAATCCACTTGGACCTGAAGGAATGATAGCAACGAATTTCACACATTCAGGGTAGAAGGAGATTGAATACTAAAAAGAACCAGGAAATTTGAAACATGTAGGGAGATATATGAGAAAGGAATGTCGGTCACAGGCGGACTCACAACCCAATAAAAGTTTACCGACCGCAGGCAGATTCCCAACTAAAAGATAATAGAAATAATGTCGGCCGGAGACAGACTCACATCATTGTAAGAAAAGGAATTTTGGCCATAGGAGGAATCACATCCAAAGGATTCAAAATAAAATCCAACCGCAGGCAGACTCACAGCCAAAGGATAACAGAAAAATGCCAACCACATGCGAACTCACATATGAAGGAAAAGGGATGTCAGCCACTGGCGAACTCACGACCAAGGGAATATAGAAAGAATTCCACCCATAAGCGAAATCATAACCAAGGGAATATAGAAAGAACGTTGGCTGGAGGTGGGTTCGCATTTAACCAGAAAAGGGATGTCGGCCACAAGCGGACTCAACACCCAACAAAAGTTTATCGACCGCAGACGGGTTCACAAACAAAATATAACAGATGAAGGCCGACCACAGGTGAACTCACATCATCGCAAGAAAAGGAATGCCAGTCACACGCGAACTCACGACTAAACAAAGGTTTATCGGCTGCAGGCGGGTTCACAACCAAAAGATAACAGATAAAGGCAGACCACAGGCGGACTCACATCATCTAAAGAAAAGGAATATCGTCTATAGGAGGACTCACGACCAAACAAAGGTTTATTGACACATGCGGATTCACAACCAAAAGATAACAGATGAAGGCTGACCACAAGCGGAATCACATCATTGCAAGAAAAGGAATGCCGGCCACAGGAGGACTCATGACCAAACAAAGGTTTACCGAACGCAAGCGGGTTCATAACAAAAAGATAACAGATGAAGGCCGACCACAGGCGGACTCACATCATTGCAAGAAAAGGAATGCCGACCATAGCCAGACTCATGACTCAATAGAGGTTTACCGACCGCATGCGGGTTCATAACCAAAAGATAACAGATGAAGGCTGACCACAGGCGGACTCACATCATCGCAAGAAAAGGAATGTCGGACACAGGCGGACTCACAACCATGGGAATATAGAAAGAATGTCGACCGAAGGCGGGCTCACATATAACTAGAAAAGGAATGCCGGCCACAGGTGTTGTACCCCAAAATTTTTCCTCTTGTTTCTAACCTTAATTAGATTTTTCTTTACATTCATATGCATCATTTGTTAGTTCATACATTCACAGTAATTCAATTGCATAAGATCCTAAGGCATGAGATCAAGGCCTTCTGAAGAACTAGGGTTTTCTAGTGGGTTGAGGCTTCTGTTTGATTGGAGATTAATTTAACTGTTTCTTTCATGAACTATGGGACTAAGGTTTTGAGCATCTTCTTATCAAGGTTCATCAAGTATCAAGGTCAATACCTTCAAGATTTCTCATAATCTCTAGTGTATATCTCAAGAAGACCGAGTTTTATTCATGGAAGATCAAGAATGGCAAGGTTCATTCCCTTTTCATCTTTTAGGATATTTCAAGGTATTTCTATTATGTCCTTCATCAAGTCAAGGTGTCCTCGTGGAATAAAATGTTGCTCATTAAGAATATAAGTTGGTGATAAGTTCAAGATCGTCCATATGGGTCATTCGTAATCTAAATTACAATGACACACATCATTTGGAGTTTTCAAAGCAAAAGCGTTCGTCATAATTATCCACGATTGCGAGACATAATCATTTGGCCATCAAATTCTTAAAGGCATTCAGGGTTGGAATATTGAAGCTAGGTTGAAAATGCGAGGTTAGGAAGTTCGTCAAGTAAAGTACAAACCATAAGTTATACAGGCTCGAGGCATTTGCGTTATTTTCAAGTTCATCAATTATCTTCAGCGTGATGCAAGCTCAAAGCGTACCAAGTTCATATTTTGGGGTCAAGCTTACAAATGCACATTTTTAAAGTTAAATCTCCATCTCAAGTGGTTATCATAAAGTATAACAATAAAAAATATATTTGAGACACTTAAGCCAAGCCATGCCTTTTGGTGGTAAACGAGTTGATTTAATTGATTGTACTCATAACCGGATTAGTACAAACCGTTGTGACCATACACATACACTACCAAAAAGAGGTCACTACATTACTCAAAATCCCTTAAATACATCAATTGTATGCCATACATCTAAGTCTCACTTACATAAAGCCATATATTCACTTTATACATAAGAACTACATGTAAAAATATGATTCAACAGAAGATTTAGATTATAAGTCCTTGCTCATGTTCTCTTTATAATAGTAAGTACCATAAGCATTTAGCTGCTAGCTTGACAATGTTCCTTGATAACACAAACTGCTTCCTGCACGCGGAGCCTAGGGAACCTCTCTTCACAAATCTCAGACATCTCCTTTGTGGTCGTTTTTGTCCGTGAAATCCAGCCTACATGTAAGATAATTGCATATGCTATCAACACACTGCAAGAGTAAGTTTCAATCAACAAAGGATGTGGAACACGACTGCAGCCAGTGCGCAAAATGCAGGAACCGATCACGCAAGATTTCGACGGCAAAAATAAAGACAACCACAAAAATAATATCAAAGTTAGGCATGCTAGCCGGTGGTATTTTGAAATTGGAAGTAGTAGTTTTTCGTGGCAGTACCTTGCCCCAAAGGGAGAAGCCATTTTGGTGGAAAAAAACACCGAGTATATTATTGTGTAGATCCAAATTGGAGGAAGTCTCGGCATGCACTTCACTTATTCAACTTAGCCTATTGGACATAGATGTCACAAAATGTAACTGTTATACTCTAAATTTTACTCTTAGATTTCTTTATTCTCTGCACATCATCTAAGGTCAATCATCCATGCATGGCTAACCATTTTATTAGTTTTTGTTTGTTTTGTGAAGTTAGGGTTGCTGCAGAAGGCTCAGAGGTCATTAAGGCTTTGTGTGTGCTCCTAATCCGCTGCAAGTTGTGTTGAATTCCGGTGGAGATGAAGAAAGGTCATGCCTTCATTCTTATGGTCTCTTAGTTAATACAAGTCAATTTCCCTCAAGATTTTTCAAAGGTTTCTCCAAGGAGGACTAAGGTTTTCTGCCTTTTGGTTTCAAGGATGGTATCCTCACTTTCTAAGGATTTCCTAAGCAAGATTGATTTTGTTCGTATTCATGAAGTTGGTTCTTTTGGTCGTAATTGTTCGTATTCATGAAGTTGGTTCTTTTGGTCGTAAGAGATTGAAGTTTCTCGTGGGAGATCAGTATGCTTTAAAGTGGTGAAGTATTGGATAAACATCTTGAAACATATTTTTAGCAAGGAACTCTTAAAGATATGATATTTCAACTTATAGGTGTTCCCATCTTTGAATTCGTGAATTTTGGCCAGAAATTATTCAAAATTTTACTATGAAATTATTCAAGTGATCGAGTTACGAAGGAATTCTATGTGATTTGCATTAAGTTTTAATCTTAAGATTTAAGAATAAACTTTAAAATCGATATTATCCATCACCATTCAAGATTCAAGGGTGATTTTTGACAAGGAAAGAGGATTTCATCCTATTTGAAAAAGAGTTCAAAGCATAATTTGAAAATTTTGGGAGTTCATATTTAGTTCAAAAAAATCTCAAGTGTAAAATTCAATCTTTCATAGTAAAGTTGCAAGATCAAGCATACAAGTTTCACGACTCTAAATTCTAGTTTTCAAGTTATTCACAAGATTTTGTTCAAGATAAAATTCATCCACAAATCATTAAGTTTCAACTCAAGTGACCATTCAAAATTACAATTCCATGATCACTCGAATACATGCTTAGATATTTTAAAGAAAGGGCAAAACTTCATATTTGACTTAAAAATTCGCCCAACAACACTTGCTCTGTAGCCATTTTACCACCCTTCACATGTCAAAAAAAACTTTACTCTATTCCATAACATCAGTTTATACAATCACTACCATCACCACATTCAAACATAAAACAAACATTAAAAAAAAAAAACAGATTCATATCTCACCAATTACCAATACTATAACTATCACCAAATTCAAATCCAAGAAACAAATTTACATGAATGATGTCAATGAATAAAATGGATACAAGACCAAAATTCCTTTTACATGGTACAAGTATTCTTTACATGAAGAGTTTAAGTTATAAAAGCAAGAAGTAATTCTAATACTATACCATAAATCATTATGAAGGTCTCCTTTTATTTCTTTACACATCCAAGATCACAAAGGAATAACTTGAATTGTGAAACATAAACAAATTGAAATACTCACCAAGTGTGTTACATATCCTTGTGTTCTCACGAATCAATGATGATGAGCTCCACAAATTTTTATGCAACTTCTAAACAAATTGATTCGTAAAAGAGGTCGAAGAAGAGGAAAATTACAACACAATACCTTCAAAATTCGTCGATGTCGTCGAGTCGCCGTGTCGAGGTTTTCGTTGAAACCTTCAAAGGTACACAATCCTTTCTATTAAACTCGCGAAACTCAATTGTGTATTTGTAGAATTTCAATTTGTCGTCTTCAATTCAAATTGCTGAACATTTGTATACGTAAGCTGTTGACGTCGTAAATCGATTAAACCGAGAGAGAGAGAGAGAGAGAGAGAGAGAGAGAGAGAGAGAGAGAGAGAGTTACAAAATACTGCCACCGTCGTCGGCCAGAAGGCCATGGCGCGGTGGGTTCTGTTGCTACCGGCGATGTGTGTTGATTCGTGAGAAAAAGAATCACGTCTGATCGATAGAGAAAAGAGAGTGAGCGGCAAAAGAGCTGAGTGAGAGATGAGTTTTTTTTAACTTTCTCTTTTAGTATATTGTTGTTGTTATTGGATTAGAGCAACCCGACCCAAACTCACTATGTGTTTTTTTGTTTTTTTGTTGTTGTTGATGATACATGATGCATGGGCCGTGCTGGGCCAATCTCTTTTATTTCTCCCCAATTTAACTTTTTTTCTCTTTATTTTTGTTATTATTTATTCTTTGAGTTAGTTTTTTTTCACCTTTTATTTCTTTTTATAAATTTTCAAAATAATAAATTTATTAAGTTAAATGCTAATTTTGTCTTAACTTGGAAAGTATAATTAATTAAGGATCTAATAGACTAACTAAAATTCTACTTATTTAAAATTTCGGTTAATTTTAGAGAAAATCCTAGTTGTTTGATTAATTGATGTTATTTGTAATTTTTAATCTTGTGAATGTTATGAAATATTAATGGTTATGTTGATGTGCGAAGTATTCTCGATTTAGTTTAATCCCCAATTAATCAACTCGAGATAGGCTTTAGGATAAATTTTCTCGCATGGTAACTTTCAGGATAACTTTCCCTTCTAGTCTTAATCATAGGTCTTAGAATTAGGATATGTTTCCTTTCCCTTTAAGACTAAAACCTCTTTTCTCAAAAGTACAAGATCACTTTGACCATGTCTCTAATCTTCTCTAAATCATAAAAATACACTACACCATTCTAAAGGAAAGGATTCCTCTTGTTGACTGCCATGTCAATCTTAGAAACTTTAGGTCCTTCCCTTCATCCTAGCCTTAGGATTTGGAGTCACCGCACTCCATTTAGGTGTCCTGCCATAGACACTTGCTTATCTTTCCGTTCATCCTAGCCTTAGGATTGGAGTTGTTGCACTCCATGCAAATGTCCTGCCGTAGACATTCACTTACTCCCTTTTAACTTAGCCTTAGGTTTATAGTCGTTGCACTCTATGTAGATGTCTTGCTACAGACACTTACCTCCCCCTGGGAACCTTGACCACAGTCAAGAGTCCCTCACCCTTATTGAGAGAAACTACAAATGCTCTGATTCCATTTCCGTCAGGATACGTAGGCACGAGATGTGATGTTTTGGCGAGCATACTTAGAAATAATACCTTAGGTATCCTTTCAACCCTTTAGCATACAAATAATAAAATAACAAATAACGCAAATAAAACAAGAGGTTCCTATAGAGTACTATAGATACTTCGGATACTAACATCTTCCCTATGTATAACCAACCCCCGAACCTTAGATCTCCTGCATTGTTTTTACATTGCAATTAGGGTTTTCGTTCTTTACCTTTTCCTTTGGATAAATCAAAGCTTGGTGGTGAATTTCAAAGATTTGTGATTCAAGTTAATTAATAGCTTGTCATTCGATTCTCACCATAATAGAAATGGCGACTTCACGGGGAATAAACTTTTGAGGGTTACCTCTAACATATTTGATTGATGTTATTTGTTAAATATTTGTTTATATATATATATATATATATATATATATATATATATATATATATTTATAAGATTGTGTCTGCTTGGGTTGTTACTTTTATATGGTGAGATAAGTCCTATACCCAGACTTGAGTTCACTTATGATAGGAAGGTGATATATTCAAGAAGACTTATAGGGAGTTGATTCCCGACCAAGCTAACTTGAGAAATCGCCACTCTGTTGAGGCCCTTTTGAGACTAGTGTTGTTGAGCGAGTATTCATGAAAACATTACTACTTTTGACCTAGAAGCCTGTGACACTGAGAACCTTGGGTTACCTTTTCACCCCACCTTGGCCTTCTTAGGATGTAGTGCGATGACTATGAGGGAGCAGTCCCAAAATAGTTGATACGCAATACTTCACTCAAAAGAGGTTCTCTTGAGAATATTATTAACTATCAAGTATTTGGGAAATTGATAATATTCAAAAGATGGACTGATGACTTTGGGGACTTCTTAGAACCCTTATTATGCAGGTACAAGAACCCTTAGTACACACCCTTCGGGATGGGTAGATCGTGGCCCCATGCTCGTGATCTTCTAACTCAGGCCTTTGTTTGCTTATCTATATATGTGAATATCCGTATACATGTGTTTGTGCATCCATACATTCATGCCTTCATGTATAACCCTTTAGTTCCAAGGAATTCAATTGTTCATTCCTTTGCAAAATCAACAAAGATCTTGAATTTTAAAATGAAACTTTTTAGTTTTTTTAAAGTATTTGCAACTTGCTTTTGAATTCCTTGAAATTGTTGCATTACATTGTATTCATGTCATTACATGTGCATTTTCCTTTCGTTTTTTTCTCATTTTGTTGTCTCATCTTCAGTTCTTTCAACCTGAATCCTCTGCGCCCGTACAACACCAAAGCTCAAGCTTGTAGAAGGATGACGGAACATAATTAAGAGCTTGAATATGTCAGAAAAGAATTAGAAGACCTACGGGGAAGTGTATGGAAAATTATGGAGATATTACAGGTTATGAGTGCGAAGATGGATACTCAGCCCACTGTTGTTTATGAGATTGTCAATACAATTATGGAACCTCAGCCAGCTATTGTTAGTACTGCAAATGTACCTCCATACGGTCTTCCACCAGGTTTTGTGCCTGCACCTACTGCAATCCCCATTGTTCAATAACTCTAACAAGTTGTTCCTTTGGTTACTGAAGCTCCTCATTTGATTCCAACCTTTGCACTAGCTGTTGTGCATACCCATGTGCAACCATATTTCAATGAGCATCAACCAGTATATGATGTCCCTGACATGAAGGAAGATGGGAATGAACATCATAAGAAACTCAGAGAAAATATGGAAATTATTGATAAAAGGTTAAGAGTGATGGAAGGAGATCAAATATTTGGTGCTGCTGCTAGAGAAGTGTGTCTTGTATCTGGTCTGGTTATTCCTCCAAAGTTTAAAACTCCCAGCTTTGATCATTACGAAGGAACTACATACCCAAAGAGCCATCTAATCATGTAATATCAAAAAATGGCCGCTCATGTTGATAATGATAAGCTGATGATTCATTGTTTCCAAGACAGTTTGAAGGATGCTTTGTCGAAGTGGTATTTAAGTCTGGATCATTCTTGCATTAAGAGTTTCCAAGATCTATTTGATGCTTTTATCAAGCATTATAAATACAACATGGATTTGGCTCCTGAACAAAGGCAATTGCTAAGTATGTGCCAGAAGAATTCTGAGTCATTTAGGGAGTAAGCTCAGAGGTGGAGAGAAGTTGTTTTGCAAGTAGAACCTCATTTGACTGAAAAAGAGCTAGCTGATTGGTTTGTTGACACCGTTCGTCCTGATTTTTATGAAAGAATGGTTGGTAGTGTGACTGCTAATTTTTCTGATATTGTTGTTGTAGGTGTGAAGGTAGAATTGGGTTTGAAAAATGGAAAGATGTCAAGTACTGCTGGTAGTTCGAGCTCCAACAAAGACCACGCTAAGAAGCTTTCCTTTAGTTCTCACAAGAAAAAAAGAGGGTGAAACTAATGTCGTAATGTCAAGCAGAAGAAGAAATCAGCCTTAGCAACATCAGCAAAATTATGCTCAACAACAAGGTTACCCTATCAAGTTTGCTCAACAATCGTTTGTGGCTACTATTATACCTGATTTTAATCAATAAATTCCTACATACCAGCCTATGCAATCAGCTCCTGTTTATCAATCTCCTCTGTTTTATCATCCCGCCCAAGTTCCATCCAATTATCAATGAGCGCCAAACATTCTTGCCTATCAACAACTAAAGAATCAAGCACCTCGCCAGAATGTTCCCAATAGAAGACAATATAAGCCTCCAGTTCCACTTATTTCGATGACCTATACCAAATTGTACCATTCATTGGTGCAACAAGGTTTGATAACTACAAGGGCTTTAGGTCCACCTCCTAATCCACTTCCACCTAATTATAATCCAAATGCTCATTATGTGTTTCATGAAGGTGCACCTGGCCACGATCTAAAAAGTTGTTATGCTCTTAAGCACCTTGTAAGAGAGTTAATAGAATAGAAGATTTCGTCCTTTGGTGATTCTCAACCTAATGTTAAGAACAATCCTTTGCCCACCCATGGGTCTGCTCATGATGTTTATAAGGTATCCGACGAGAGTTTAATTATTGATGTTTCAAAGATTAAGACCCCTCTCCAAATCTTCCATTCAAAGCTATTTGAGGCAGGTTTAGTGAATGTTTGCCATGATGATTATAAAGTTTATGATGTCAGTATCAAAGGATGTATGTTAGTTCAGAATGATATTCAAAATCTGATCAATGATGGTTTTCTACAAGTAAGTAGCAAAGTGAAGAAGGATGAAGTTACTGTGATTGAGCCCATCTTCAACTTGCCAGAACCAGGTGATAAAGTGCCCATTTTTTACTTGCCAGAATTAAGTTCTGCAGTACCTTTTTTCAGTGCACCAAAACCAATGTTCAACATACCAGAATCTGTTATTGCTTCTGCAATTAATCCACCAAAGCCAGTGATCATTCAAAAGCCCGGTCCCTTTCACTTAGCAGACTATAAAGCTCTGCCTTGGAAATACGATGTACAATGATTGACAAAGAATTTGGGAAGGTCATTATGAGGGAATAATTGAAGAGTGTTAGTGAAGATGTGACTAATATAGTTAGGGCAAGCAAGATAACACGAAGTGGTCGTATTTATACTCCCCGTTCCAGTGAGGCTCCACCAAAGGAAACTGTTACCACAGGCCTGCCAATGACAAAGATAAAAGAGTGGTTTCAAATGATGAAGATGTAGAGTTCTTGAGGATTATCAGAAAAATTTGTTATAAAGTCATTGATCAGTTTCACCAAACTCCCTCCAAGATTTCAATCCTGACCCTTTTAATGAGGTCATCTACTCATCGAGTTGCATTGCAAAGTTTGTTGGCTCAAGCTCATGTCTCCCAAGATATTACTACTGGCTAGTTTGACAGTGTGATTGTGAATATTACTGCCTGTAACACCCTTAGCTTCAGCAATGAGGAGTTACTAAGAGAAGGTTAGAATCACAATCGTGCCTTGCATGTGTCCATGAAATGTCAAGATACTTTATTAAGAGTGCTTATGGATACCGATTCCTCTTTAAATGTTTTACCTAAGAGGACTCTTACAAAATTGGCTTACAAAGAGACTAGATGAGACCTACTTCTTTATAGTCAAGGCTTTTGACGGTTCCCGCAGAACTATAATTGGAGAAGTAGAGCTACTGATCTTAATTGGTCCGCGTGTATTCGACATCATATTCCAAGTGTTGGATTTAAACCTTACTTATAGTTGTTTACTTGGAAGGTCATGGATCCATACTGCTGGTGCTGTAACTTCAACATTACATCAGAAGATGAAATTTTTTATTGATGATAAGTTGGTAATTGTGTATGGTGAGGAGGACTTGACGGTAAGTAACTTGTCTTCATTCTGTTATATAGAAGCTGATAAGGATGCTTTGGAAACTTCTTTCCAAGCACTCAAAATAGCCAGCGTTGTCCTGTTGAAAGTCGAAGAACCAGTGGGCAAGAGTAACCCGTCTTTCGTGTCTCTCAAGAGTACCAGATCAAAAATTAAAGAAGGTGTACCCGAAGGTTAGGGAGAGGTGATAAATGTCAAGACAAAGATGGATCACCATGGATTGGGTTACAAACCAACTAATGGTATAGCTTCTACATCTTTCAAATATCTCCTGAAGACTATCCAAGAAGTGTTTGTCAGTGGAGGTTTCCAGATCAATGTTGTTGAAGATGATAATGAGGACGAAGACTTAAGCAAACTAATATTCAAGTGTGATGCTGCTTTTGACAATTGGGAAGCAGTAGAGATCCCAATGATTTTTCCTTCGTCAAAGTAATTTTATTGTCCTTTGTTTGTTGTTTTCAAAAAATTCCATAGCTATGCCCAAGGCTATTAGATTATTTTGTAGGGGCCCCTTTTACTTTCAAATGATTATCAATGAATGCATTTTGTTAAAATTGCGTTGTTTCATTTACTGTTTTTCGCTTTTACTTTCAAAAGAAATTGACAATCTTTCAAAACCATAACAAAAAAAGAGTATTTCTTCTCTTGCGTTTTTCTTTGTGCCTTTAATAAAATAAGTCATTTCAAACATGCAAAGTAATCCCAAACCACGTTGAATCCGATGACCCTTCTTTCACTCCTAACTTTGATTTGTCCATCTATCAAGCTGAAGACGAGGGTGAGGAAGATTTCGAAGTTCCTGCCGAACTGGCAAGATTGGTTGAGTACGAGTACACTGAGCTTCAACCGCATAAAGAGCAGGTGGATTTATTTAATCTTGGCACTGATGAGGAAAAGAAAGAGGTCAAGATTGGTACATCACTTGGGTATGATGTCAAATAGAGGTTGGTCAAGCTTCTAGAGGAATATGTTTATGTGTTTGCATGGCCGTATCAAGATATGCCCGGTTTAGACATTGATATTTTTGTTCACAAGTTGCCACTTAAACCAGAGTGCCCACCTGTAAAACAGAAACTTCAAAGAACTAGACCTGACATGGCTTTGAAGATTCGAGATGAGGTTAAGAAACAACTTGATGCAGGTTTCCTAACAATTGCAAAGTACCTTGAGTGGGTAGCCAATATTGTGCCAGTACCGAAAAAGAATGATAAAGTCAGAATGTGTGTAGACTATAGGGATTTAAACAAATCAAGCCCAAAAGACGATTTCCCTCTACCGCATATTGATACACTTGTGGATAATGCATTCTGTTTTGCAGTTTTCTGTTTTATGGATGGTTTCTTCGGTTATAATCAGATTAAGATGGACCCTAATGATAAGGATAAGACTACATTCGTTACTCCTTGGGGAACCTATTGTTATAAGGTTATGCCCTTCGGCCTAAAGAATGCAAGGGCACCATATCAAAGAACAATGGTCGCTCTCCTTCATGAGATGATGCATAAAGAGATTGAGTTGTACATCGACAATATGATTGCCAAGTCCCAAAGTAAGGAGGACCATTTGGATCATTTGTTGAAGTTGTTTGAACGACTTAGAAAATACCAGTTGAAACTGAATCATGCTAAGTGTACTTTTGGTGTTAGATCTGGAAAGTTACTTGAATTTATTGTCATCCAGTGAGGAATTGTAGTAGACCCCGATAAAGTCTGAGCCATTCAAGAAATGCCCGCTCCAAAAACTAAAACACAAGTCAGAGGTTTTTTTGGACGCCTGAATATATTTCCATATTCATTTCCAATATGACTGCTACTTGTGAGCCAATGTTCAAGCTACTCTGCAAGGGTCAGATTATTGACTGGAATTCTGATTGTCAGAAAGCATTTCATAAAATCAAGGGTTATTTGCAAGAGCCTTCTATCTTGATTCCTCTTGTTACTGGAAAACCACTCTTCATGTACCTGACTGACTGTTCTCGAGAAGTCTATGGGTTGCGTATTAGGCCAACACGATGAGACTGGACGAAAAGAACACGTCATCTACTATTTGAGCAAGAAGTTTACTAATTGCAAAAGTCGGTATTCACTTCTGGAAAAGACTTGTTGCACTTTAGCATGGGCTGCTAAACGTCTTAGGCAATACATGATCTATCACACTATGTTGTTAATCTCGAAAATGGATACAATAAAATATATTTTTAAGAAGCCTACTCAGAATGGGAGACTTGCCTGTTGACATATGTTGTTATCCGAATATGACATACAATACGTGACCCAGAAAGCTATTAAAGGAAGTATCTTGTTAGATTATCTTGTAGATCAATCGGTTGAAGATTATGAGCCTCTAAAGTTTGAATTTCTTAATGAAGACATTATGTTACTGAAGAAAGACTGTGAAGAGCCAGATCCTGATGAGGACCTCGAACCAGGTTCCCATTGGAAAATCATATTTGACGGTTCTTCTAATTTCAGTGGGCATGGCATAGGTGTCATTTTGATGAATCCTGATGGCCATTATACCCCATTCACAACAAGGTTAGATTTTGAATGTACAAACAACATTTTCGAGTATGAGTCATGCATTCTAGGCCTTGAAGCAGCTATTGACCTCCGAATCAAAATTCTTGAAGTGAGCGGAGATTCAACTTTAGTAATCTACCAAGTCAAGGGTGAATGGGAAACCAGAGATGAAAATTTGATCTTATATCGTGCTTATATTGTGTAGTTGATCTAATACTTTAATGGGGTCACTTTCCGACATATCCCAAGGTTTAAAAACCATATTGCTAATGTGTTAGCCATGCTAGCCTCGACGTGGAAGGTCAAATTCGTTAATGAAGCACCACTCATTCGAATCGAGCGCAAGACCGAGCCCGCCTACTACCAACTAGTTGAAGAAGAAACTGATGGTAAACCATGGTTCCACGACATTAAGAATTATCTGCAAAACTAGGAATATCTGGTTGATGCTACAACTCTTGACAAAAAGACTCTGAGAAGATTGACATCCAAGTTCTTCCTCAACAAGGATGTGTTATATAAAAGAAACTACGACATGGTCCTGCTTAAATGTATGGACAAACGTGAAGTAGACATGTTACTTCAAGAAATTCATGAGGGATCGTTTGGAACTCATGCCAATGGTTATGCTATGTCAAAGAAAACTTTAAGAGTTGGGTATTATTGGTTAACCATGGAATCCGATTGCATCCAATATGCCAGAAAATGCCATAAGTGCCAAATTTATGCTAATAAAGTGCACGTGCCTCCAACATTGTTGAATGTCTTATCATCATCGTGGCCTTTCTCAATGTGGGGCATTGACATGATTGGGGAAATTGAACCTAAAGCTTCCAACAGTCACCAATTCATTTTAGTTGCCATTGATTATTTCACAAAATGAGTAGAAGCTGCTTCTTATGCCAGCGTAACCAAGCAAGTGGTCTCCCGCTTCCTTAAGAAAGAGATTATCTGCCGTTATGGAATTCCAAGTCGAATCATAATAGATAATGGAACTAATTTGAATAATAAAACCATAAAGGAGTTGTGTGAAAGTTTTAAGATTGTGCACCACAATTCTTATCCTTATCGTCCTAAAATGAATGGAACTGTTGAAGTCGCGAATAAAAACATCAAGAAAATCCTTCAAAATATGGTAAAGACTTATAAAGACTAGCATGAAATACTACCATTTGCTTTGCACAAATATAGAACTTCAGTGCAGACTTCAACATGGGCAACCCCTTTTTCATTAGTGTATGGAATGGATGTGGTCCTTCCTATTGAAGTAGAGATACCGTCCTTGAGGATATTGATAGAAACCAAGCTTAATGAAGCAAAATGGGTGCAAGAAAGATTTGACCAACTAAATCTTCTAGACGAGAAGCGCATGACTGGAATGTGCCACGGTCAGTTGTACCATAAACAGATGAAGAGGGCATTTGACAAGAAGGTTTGAATCCGAGAATTCTGAGAAGGAGTGCTTGTACTTAATAAAACCTTGCATAAAGACATGCATGGGAAATGGATGCCCAATTATGAAGGTCCATTTTTTGTGCAAACAGTCTTCTCAAGAGGATCACTAATTCTCACAATAATGAACGGTGGAGAGCTTGCACATCTTATGAACCCTGACGTAGTCCAAAAATGTTATACCTAAAAAGTCCGCTAAGTCAAAAACCCGAAAAGGCGACTTAGACAACAATGGGTATCCCAGTGGATCAAAACCTATGAAGGAGATCCAGGAAAAAGTTAGGGATAAAAATAAAAATAATAAGAGTTTGCCAAGCTAAAAACCTGAAAGGGCGGTTTAGGCAAAAATGAGAATCCTGGTGGATTGAAAACCTGAAAGGGAGATCCAGGAAAAAGTTAGGGACAAAAGAAATTTCACTGCATCAGATGAAGTTCATCATTGCAGAAGATCAAAGCAAAAGTCCAATCCAACCGCTCTTGTCAAAAGCAGGATTTTGGGAAATCTTAGTTGTTAGGGTTAGTAGGTATCGTTGGATTCAATGTAACCTTTCCTTATTTCCAATTTCAATTTTAATACTCCATGGAGCTTTGCCATTAGCAAGCTGCCATTCTTGAATAAAATCATACTTTTTGCCTTTCAATTTCCGCCACTATACGCTTTCTCTACTTCTCCTTGTTATGCAAAATGTCATTTATTAATAATAATTTTGAAAGTGAGAATTTTTTGAATTTAAAACCGTTTTTTGAAAATAAAATGAAAAGAATATTATGTTACTTTGACCTGTGGAAGAAACTGAAGAATATCATTGATCCCCAGGAAATCTTAATGTTGCAGAAGCACTTTTAGACTAGTTCCAGCAAAAAATTTCCATTGAAGCATGGACTGACAACTCTCTTGGACCGATCCTATAATCACAAGTGATTTTCAAGACTGCATAGAATCTCCCCAGTGTCCACCATGTGATGCATGTTTATTGATGTTGAGGATTTGCACCCTATTGGAGTCATCTTTTTTCCCCACTGAAGTTACTCTATTTTCTCCGATAAGCTGCCTTGGTTCCATACTTTTTAAGTCCACCTTTGGCTGGCACCCTCGGTTGTGAGTCCGCCTTCGGTCGGTATACCTTTGTAATTCCTCCTTCAGCAGGCATTTCCTTCTTAAGTCCACCTTCGACCAACACCCTCGATTGTGAGTCCGCCTTCGGCCAGAATACCTTTGTAAGTCTTCCTTCGGCAGGCATTTCTTTTTTAAGTCTACCTTTGGCTAGCACGCTCAGTTGTGAGGCTGTCTTCGACCGACATACCTTTATAAGTCCTCCTTCGGCATGCATTTTCTTTTTAAGTCCACCATCGGCTGGCACCCTCAGTTGTGAGTCCGCCTTCGACCAACTTACCTTTGTAAGTCCTCCTTCGGCAGATATTTCCTTTTTAAGTCCACCTTCGATTAGAACCCTCGACTATGAGTCCGCCTACGGTCGACATACCTTTGTAAGTCCTCCTTTGGCAGGAATTTCCTTTTTAAGTCCACCTTCGACTGGCACCCTCAATTGTGAGTCCGCCTTCAGCCGATATACCTTTGTAAGCCCTCCTTCGGCAGGCACTTCCCTTTTATGTCCACCTTTGGCTGGCACCCTCGGTTGTGAGTCTGCCTTCGGCCGACATACCTTTGTAAGTCTACCTTTGGCAGGCATTTATTTTCTAAGTCCACCTTTGGCTGGCACCCTCGGTTGTGAGTCCGTCTTCGACCGGAAAACCTTTATTATGTTGATATGAGTCTGCCTTCGGATGACAATCACTCTATCTCCTCTTCCCGCAGTTTGCAAATTTTCAGGTTCTTTTTGTATTAAATCCTCTTTTACCTTGAATGTCTAAAATTCGTTACCATCATTCCTTCAGGTCCAAGTTGATTGAATAGAGGCATATGTAGCACCCCAAATATTTCTCACCCTTTCTTTAATCTTTTGGCTTATGCTTCATTTCATTTGCATCTTCATTTGTGCATAGCATTGGTTCTAAACATGGGATCAATGTATCTTTGTTGATCCTCACGAGGAGGAGGTGTTTCTCAAGGCTAAAGCAAATGGATTACTCAATCTTGTGGTATTCTTAAGCTTAAAAGTCCTTTTATCATAAAGGAATTCTTAACAATCTCACACAATCATTTGGATTAGGGTTACAAGCATTGATCACACCTTCCTATCTTTGGTGCTTGAATTAGGGTTTTAACCAAAGCTTCTTATGGTTGATTCTTGGAGAAAATATTGGTTCTATGGTTTAACATGCACCCCAAGGGTTCCCTACAAGTATCATGTCCTATCACAAATCATTACATAGGCCTCAATCAGTGGAAGGAGGATTAGGGCTTCATCTGGTTAAGAAAGTCAAATGTGGCTTCACAAAGTCAAACTCTTGGGTTTTGAGCTCAATCATAGAAATTCCATGTCATCTTAAGTGTTATTTTGAGGATGGATCAAGAAGAATAAAAAAAATCATAAAATCGGGAGAATTCTCAAATTTGGGTTTTAGTGGAATTTTTCTAAGTGTGGAAAACTTTAATTTCTAGACATCTTGTAACATTCATAACCTTTTCATCCTTGATCCAAATGAGTCAAATTTGTAATCAAATTGAAGAGGACATCATGAAATACAATTTTGTAGAAGAAAGCAAGTCTAAGAGATGTGTAGATTAAGAGTTATAGAGAGTTAAAGTTGAAAGAAAAAGAAAAGAGAAATCTAGGTTTCAACACTTAGAATTTTTTCTAAGTATGGAAATTCAGCTTGAGGAGCATGTTTTTAAGCCCATTTTTCATGGTGATCTAAGCTTCAAATCAATTTTCCTCTGATATCAAAGTTCTTCATCCTCTAAGCCTTCTTTTGAGTATAAGAACTTCTCCATTAGATGTGTAAAACTCAAGTTATGGTGTCCCCAAGATAGGGTTTCCAAGCTGCCAAACTTAACAAGTTTCTAGATAGATTCTGAAGCCAACTTCTATGGCAATTTCCATCATGATCCAAGCCTCATTACAAAATTCTTTCAGTATGAAACTTGTAGAGCTTCTTTCAAGCTTTCTTTTAATGTAAATAACTTCTCATTTGGATCAAAACTCCCCAAGTTATGAAGCTTCAAAGTTGATGGTTCATGAGGGATCAAAGTGTTTCATAACTTAGATTTTTTTAGCATGGCTAGACAAGTTTTTGGACATCACTTCAAGTCAATTTCCCACTTGTTTCAAAGCATTGTTTTAAGATCATTCCAACATGAATTCTATTCTCTACTCTTCATACTTTCTTTTGGTTACAAGAGTGTATTAGATGGTTCCGTTTTCATCAAGTTAGGATGTTTCAAAATGGGTTATGTGGATATGTTTTAAGGGAATGTCATGTTGTCACTTTGGTGCACATAGCTTGATTCAAGTCATGCAACATTTTACATTATCATCACACGCACTTTATGTGCCAACATAAGCCCTACATGTACCTTATTTTCATGCATATATCATGTGTCCTTTTCATACATGCATGTACAATTTCATTCTCCACACGTGTCAGACCATTCACCCTTCACTCATGCTCCTCTCCTCACTCAATACCACTCTTCAAAGCTGATTCCCAAACTAAAAAACCACCTTGCCCGAGCCATGCACATGTGAGCTTCCCTTTCACATTTTCACCTCCAAACCAAAATAACAAATTTCCAAACCTCAACTTCATTCCCTTAACCCAAAACAGGTCATATATAATCCAAAAAATTCCAAGTTAGTGCCATACACACCTCATTTTCAGATATGGATCTCAGAATTTCTCTCTATTGTCTCACCCACGAAGCTCACTGCTTAAAGGATTCCTCAACATTTTCTTGTTAGTTTTATCATCCTCAAAGGTTTCCTAAGTTGTTAGTGAAGCTCTCCTCAAGTTTCTTCAAGGAAAAACAAGAGGCAACAGACCTTTCTCCACTCAGTAAATTCCTCAACTATTTTCTCTTAGCTCGTATGCATTTTGAACATGTGATTGTTATTTTTGAATTTCTATAACATTGATGAACATGATAGTGTGATTGTTGCGTTGTTCTGATGAATTCCAGTTTGTGTGTCCAAGATTTGTTTCTTTCAATTCACCATGATAATGAGCCTATTTTGTAAAATGAAGGTTAGATTTGGAATCACCATGAAATTTTGTGCGGGATCATGGTTTTGCTTTGTGATTCTAAGCGGTTTGGTGGAGCTCCAGTGGTGGTTGGCCAGAGAAGACGACTGGAGCTAGGGCTCCGGCGTCTTTGAGGTTGAAGATGAGTGATGTGGCCTTAGCGCCACTTATCTGAATTCAAATGATTTGAAGTGGCCTGATCTGAGCTGTTGATCCTCGATGCTTGCTCGATTAGTGGATTGCTTTGAATCTTTGGTTTAAGTTGATGGTGAATTTATGCATTTCTTTTTGTGATATTTTGCACAATTGTCCTTGATTGATATAACATGATATATATCCTTTTGTTGAATTTTATTAGTTTATTTCTCTATATTTTATTGATGCCTAATTATAACTTAGTTTTGGATTGAATATGCATGATGCTTGACCTAGTTTCAAATCATTTTGTCAACTTGTGTTTGAATGAGGTTTGAGATGATTATGGATTATTATCAATATGCTGTTTTGACTTGATTATGGCTTTGGATTCATTATCATTTGGTTATTTTCCTATTTTTGGTTGAATTCCTAAGTTGATGGTGTTTTGAGTTTGCTCCTTTGTGGTTCTTGACCTAGACTTTTAAGATGCTTTCTTATGTGACCTTAGTGGATGCTTATGGATTCTTGTATGCTTGAAATTACATGTTTGAGAATTTGATTTTCATGTTTTGATATCCATGGTGTGGTAACTTGTCATTTTTCTCTTCACATGATCACTTTGTTCTTGTTATGGGTGATTTGAATGGTGTTTGTCTAGCTTTTTGAGCATAATACTTGTTGAACTTGGGTGATATCTTAAAAATGAATGTGATGTGGATCATTTGAGTATTCTTCTGACCTTGACATTAGGGTGTGCATTGCTTGACCATTTGTGCTCTGTGCCATTCTTGAATGCATGTATTTCCTTGAAGATGATCATGGTTGATGTTTAATTAGTCTTGATGCATGCTTTGAACTTGATCCTTGATGTTTCTTTTTGTTATCTTTGAGTTGATGTTGGAGTGATATTCATGATCATGTTACTTCCCCTACTTGGATTCTTACCCTGATTTCACATTGCTAGTCTTTTGAAGTATGTTTTACATGAGCTGTGGCTGGACATTTTATTAGGTATTGATGCGGTTCATGTCTTGCGTGCTTTTGTTTCCCTTTTAATAACTCATATGAGTTGAGTGTGATATGATGTTGATATTGCTCTAACTTGTTTTTCATCTTGTTGAGCTCATTTTGATTTGATATGATGTTTCATGGTGTTCAATTGTGGTTCTAAAACAAGTTTATTTATGCACTTTTATGTTTGTTTTTATCTCTTCTCTTGAGTTTGAAAGTGTGAACAATTTGATCATAATGTGTGATGTTTGAAGATGTTGATTATATGCTTTGTCCTTATTTGATATCTTAATTCATTTCATGAGCACACTTTGATCTTTCCTCGATATGTAACACTTGTGCATTGATGTTGTTTCCTCTCATCTTGTGTTGCTTTGACATCCTTCTTCACTTCATATCTTCTCTTCTCTTTTGGGTTTTGAATTCATATGTGTTGTTTGGGATTGAATTTGTTTAATGTTTAGTTGTGCTTGATCACATGCTCCCTTAGGGCTCATAGTCTGAACTTAATTTTTAATTAGGTTCAAAGTAGGATAGACATTAGGCTCTCAATCCTTTGCATGACAATATTAGGGTAGTCCCTTTTAACCTCAACCTTAGGTCTATCATTTGTCTGATAACATTAGGTAGACTTCCCTCTTATCCTCAACTAGATGGCCATATTGCATGACAACATCTAGGTAAGTCTCCTCTAGATTTTCTCTTTGCCCTTTGAGTTTTCTTTCTCTCTTAAAACGAATTCAAAAATACTTAACAAATACGATGAGTATTTTGCGCCATGAGCCTTAAGTACATGGGAAATGATAAATGAGAGTCTCTCCTTACCTTGTCTAGAGTGTTTTGTATACATCCCGTCTTGGGTCAATCTTACGAAACATTCGATCTTATATCATAGACTTTAGTACAATATAAATCTCCAACAAATCAATTTATTTCTTTAAAACTCACATATAAACTGCAAATCATTTTGTCCTTCAGGATTGTCTGTCAAACTTTTTTCCCCAGAAAGAGTACATTATTTTCGTTCTACCGCAAACAAGCATCGATCCTAACTACTAAACATGAACTTAACATCGCTCATAAAAAACACTTAACAATTCGTGAGCCGAACTACGGTTACTCTGATTTCTCATATCAGATGAGGATACATAGGCACAAGACGACAAAGTCTTGGCGAGCAACCTTCCCCCCATCAATCGTGGTCCTCTGAACTACATTGACTCTGACTTTTTCGTTGTACGAGGGAACACGTAGGCATAGGACAACAAAGTCCTATTGAGTCTCCTTTTGATTTTCCCTTTTTGTTTTCTGTTTCGGTTAGCAGTAGGCTTTAGATAAACACATTTTTTTATTAGAACAACAAGCATGAATCTTGTTGAGTACAATGGACGCGAGGGGTGCTAATACCTTCCTCTCACGTAATCGACTCCCGAACCCAGGATTTGGTTGCGAGACCATCTCTTCTCCCTTTTTTGAGGTTTTCTTCAGTCGTTTCCTTTTCGTTGGTGGTTTTTTGCAGTTGCGACAACGTGGCTAAAAAGGAGGGGTTCAACATGAAAATCACGTCACTAAATATTTAAAATAATAAAATAATAAACGTCCGATTTTCACATGGGGGAATTGTAAAATTTTAAAAATATTAGTTGTGACATGTGTCGCTACTGCGAAAAACACCCGGTGGAAAACAGAAGAGTCGTCACCTTTTGTTATTTATCCCAAAGAGAGGGAAAGGAAACGATCAGAAAAAACCTAACGAAAAAGGAAAAGACAAGGTCATCGCAACCAAGTCCTGGGTTCGGGAGTCAGTTACGCAAGGGAAAGGTATTAGCATCCTTCACGTCCGTCGTACTCGACGGGATCCACGCTTGTTATCTATCTAAGGGTGTGTTTAATCTATCTAGCTAAAGGCTCACAGGACAAAAAGAAAAGAAAAGTGACTCGGCAAAGCATCGTCGCTCTGTGCCTACGTATTTCCTCGTGCAATGGGAAAGTCATAGTCAATGTAGTTCGGCTGACTACGGGCGAAATGGGGGAATGTTGCTCGCCAAGACATCGCATCTTGTGCCTACGTATCCTCGTCTGGTACGAGAAATCAAAGAAAACGTAGTTTGGGCCGACACGAAACCACAGGTTGATTAAGTGTTTTAACCGAGTAGGGTTAAACCTCCGTTCCAACAGTTAGGGACAAAGCATGTTTGCGGTAGAACCAAAACTTAACAACATTCTTTTTACGAAAAAATGTTTCCAATTAATCCCGAAGGAAAAACGTTTGAAGTTTGTTTTGTGTTTTTTAGTGAAGTGAATTAATTTGGTTTGTGATTCACGTTGCACTAAAGATTATGACATGTGGGCGAATGTGTCGCGTATCGCCCCCAAACGGGACGTACACTAAATACTCTAGACAAGCGAGAGGAGACCCCTCACTCATCATTCCTCATGTAGCTTAAGGCTCGTAGCACACAACATTCATCGCATTTATTAGATGAGTTAGAATTGTTTTGAGATGAGAAGAAGAGAGACGCACATAAGGTCTAAGGGAAACTCGGCCCTAACGTTGTCATGCAAAGTGGTATTAAGGTTAGGATTAAAAGGGGAAACATCTACCCTAATGTTAGCATGCTTGGATTGAACACCTAATGTCTCTCATACTCTCATCCTAAACGGAGGGACTAGGAACCCTATGGGGATCATGGCAAAAAGCACAAGAAAGCACTAGATAAATTCAATCACAAGTAAGAGATGCAAACATGGAATGCAACACACAAGCAAAGGGAGGAAAAAGTGTGGGGTAAATACCACCACAAGCACATCTCGACCTTTATTAATGCAAGAAATAAAGATGCAAAACACAAGAGGAAATTCAAGCATGAATATCACTTTGAACGGAAAACTACGAAAGTAGACATCCAAGTGGAAAGCAAACACAAGTCGACAAAGTCTCGATTAAACAACCAAAACAGCGACAAAATGTCTAGAACATTTTACTTCTAATGCATCATATTGAACAACGATGATTCGAGGCGAAATGGTACCCAAAGAAGCAAGAAAATCAGCAAAACAGACCCACTGGCACAATGTTAATCGGTTAACCATATGCGTTAACCGATTAACCACTTAAAAAAGGCTGAAATTTTGGAAATTTGCACATGTTAATCGGTTAACACCAGGAATTAACCGATTAACACCTTGAAAATGTTGAAAAAGTTGAATATTTGAAATGGTTAATCGGTTAACCATATGTGTTAACCGATTAACACTGTGCCAACAGCAGAAAAACAGCAACAGAATAACATTTTCAGCAAATAAGCACTTATCCGATCAACCGGATGATTGCATAATCACTTAATCACGAAATTAAACCAGCAAATCATGATTCAAGCAGCATGTAAACAAATTAACACAACCAAATCATGGATCAAACGGATCAAATTAACCAAAAGTTAATCAAAGATGAAAATCCACATGATTATGCAAATAAGCTAAAAATAGATTCAGATCCAACCTTCGGAGCGGAGATATGCTCCGGTTAATGTTGATTCAACTGTAATTGAATAGATCCAATGCTAGAAGTCCGGAATACTTCAAGATTCATACCAATTCTTGTAGTAACAATGAGGATCCTTCAAGATTAAACCAAATCAAGCCAAATAATCACTTTCAAGTTCAGATCCAATTTTGCACGAAAATTGGATGAAGAAATTGATTCAATGGAGAGAATGGATGAAGGTTTAGCTCTTAGAAATCAAGGATTCCAATGAAGAATCAATGGTCTCAATGAGAAGAGTTTTGGTGAGGGTTTTGGAGATTGGAAATTTGAGAGAGAATTGAGAGAGAATGAGATCAATTCTGAAAATGAGTGAATTATGAGTGATTAGATGTGTGTGGTTTGGAGTGGATCACTTAAATATCACTTAGGCTTGGATCCAAATGAGAGGTTTGGAATATGGTTTGTGAATTTTGGTTTGGAATGAGGAATGGGAATTTGGAGGGAAAATGAAATTAACCAAACTTCAAATAGGTTTTAGATCCTTCCCAAAGTGAAAATCAGATTTGCACATGACCAAAATTGGACCCCAAAGTGGCTTGCATTGAAAATTCACGTGCAGAGGTAAAATTTGCACTAGTTAATCGATTAACCATATAGGTTAATCGGTTAACACCTTCAAAAAACTCAATCTGCCCTAATTTTGACTTGGTTAATCGATTAACCATATGTGTTAATCGATTAACACTTCAAAAATTTGAATTTGGCGCCTTTTGGAGGAAAATCTGCCTGTTCGCTCGTTTCTTGCCGTTTTGAGCTCTGTTAAGCTTCTGAATCTTGCTCTTGAATATTATCGTTGTGAGAATGCTTGCGATAACCTGAATGCTGCTTTCTGAGCTGAAAATACCCTGCAAAATCAAGTAAAATCGGTCGCCCGACCGCTGGGCAAAATAAATGCCAAGACTCTGACGCTTGCTATTTCGGTCCATTCACTGATAGTGTCGACAAGTGTAGTTTCATAGTTCGATTGGAGTTGTGCATGCTGGAGTTGAAGTCTATTCAAGCATGCTGTCGAAATTTGTTAGCTTTGTGTTTAAGGTTAGCATGTCGAATTGGGTATTGATTGTAAGCCCAATTGTGAAGTTAGTTTGTATTCTAAGTTAACTTAATAATATATAAATAGACTAGTTCTATAAGGTTGTTGAGAGAGGTTAATTGTTGGTATTCACTTGTAATCTTTGAACCTTATTGAGAAAGTGAATAGAAAAATAGATTTAACCAATTCTTATTATTCTACTTCCTTCTTCTCTCCCTTTGAAAAACCTAATAGGATTTCTTGTTTTTGTTTAAGAAATTCAATCTTTTTCTCATATTTTGATCTATTTTTGATGACATCAATTCACAACAAATATACATATTATTTTCGTTTTAATATATTTGTTTATCAAACATTTTATCATAAAAACATTATATATATATATATATATATATATATATATATATATATATATATATATATATATATATATATATATATATATATATATATATATTATTGTAAAATATTTCACTGATAGAATTAAAAGTACTATTTACAATGTTGCAACTACATGCTTTAAATAAGAGAGAATAGAAACCCTAATGGGTTTTGACTAATGGGCCTCATTACTAATACTACTAATTACTATTTACAGTCTAATATTTACAACACTCCCCCTCAAGCTGGTGAATGGATATCTATCATTCCCAGCTTGCAAGTAAGTTGTTTGAATCTTTCTGTTGGTAAGCCTTTTGTTAACACATCTGCGAGCTGATGCCCAGAAGGAACGTAAGATGTAGTTATCAGCCCACTATCCAACTTCTCTTTGATAAAATGTCGGTCAATCTCAATGTGTTTAGTTCTGTCATGCTGAACAGGATTATGAGCAATACTAATAGCCGATTTATTGTCACAAAACAATTTCATAGGGCCTTCACACTGTATCTTCAAGTCTTCTAGAACTTGTTTCATCCACAATAGTTCACAAATTCCTAGTGCCATAGCTCTAAATTCTGCCTCGGCGCTTGATCGAGCAACTACACTTTGCTTCTTACTCTTCCAAGCTACAAGGTTACCACACAGAAAAGTACAATAGCCTGACGTAGATCTTCTATCACTCACTGAGCCGGCATAATCCGCATCAGTGTAAGTCTTCATAGCTAAATTCTCACCTCTTTTAAACAAAAGTCCTCTCCCTGGAGTTGCTTTAAGATATTGTAGGACGCGGTCTACAGCCTGCAAATGTCTCACCCTCGGATCATGCATGAATTGGCTCACCACACTGACTGCATATGCTAAATCTGGTCTAGTGTGTGCCAAGTAAATCAATTTTCCCACTAATCTCTGATATTGACCCTTGTCAACTTTGTCACTTTCCTCCTCAAAGCTTATCCTGTGATTTTGTTCAATGGGAACACTTGCAGGTTTGCATCCAAGTTTGCCAGTTTCCTGCAAAAGATCAAGAACATACTTCCTTTGAGAGATAAAGATGCCTTGCTTTGAGTAGGCTACCTCAATTCCCAAGAAATACTTGAGTTGTCCAAGGTCTTTCATCTCAAACTCTGCCGATAATTTCTCTTTGAGCAAATGTCTCTCAGTCAAATCATCTCCTGTAACAATAATATCATCAACATAAACAAGAAGTACAGTCAATTTTCCTTCCTGTGAATGTTTAAAAAATAAAGTGTGGTCTCCTTGACTTTGCTTATAGCCCAAACACACCATTGCCTTTGTGAATCTTCCAAACCATGCCCGAGGGGACTGCTTTAGTCCATATAAGGCTTTCTTCAATTTACACACCTTGTTAGCTTCATTTGTTATGCCAACACCCGGTGGAATCTCCATATACACTTCTTCCTCTAAGTCTCCATGCAAGAATGCATTTTTAACATCAAACTGTTGCAATTCCCATCCACATGAAGCAGCAAGAGATAGTAAAATTCGAACAGTGTTCATTTTTGCCACTGGGGCAAATGTCTCCTCATAATCAATACCATATGTCTGAGTATAACCTTTTGCCACTAGTCTTGCCTTGTACCGATCAAGTGTGCCATCAGATTTATACTTTACGGTATAGATCCATCTGCATCCAACTGGCTTTTTGTCTCTTTGCCTTTCAATAATCTCCCAAGTACCATTTTTTTCAAGTGCTCTCATTTCCTCATCCATAGCTTGGACCCAATTTCTATTTTGCAATGCTTCTTCAACTGATAATGGGATTTTCACAGAATCAACAGCTGCAATAAAACTTTGATATTGTGTGGAAAGATGTTTAGTGGAGACATATTGAGAGATAGGGTGTCGATATAAGGAGGGACAAGATCTTTTATCCTTCCTCAAAGCAATGGGTAAATCAACTGGATTAGTGTCACAAGTATCAGAAATAGAACAATCATCATTTGAGGAATCATTTTCAGTACTTACCTCCGGTTCAGACGATTGAATTTGTTTCTGGAGAAGGTCAGATTTACTTCTTCTCTGATATACTAGAGTTGGTGCTGAAGGTGCTGATTCCTGTGGAACATAAGGCATTGAAGGACCAGGAACAATTACTGACTCAGATTCAGGTGTTGAACTAGGACTCAAACTCAAACTAGGTGACAACTCGGGTTCAAGAGAGGGAACACTGACAGGTGTTCTCGGGAGGCTAGGACCAAGGATCAGAAACTCGGACTCAGACTCTAAGTCACTCATGTTCTCCCCCTGAGACTGAGAATGAGTGAAGTATGACACATTTTCATGAAAGGTGACATCTTTGGAGACAAAGAATTTCCGACTCGGAGGATGATAACATTTGTACCCTCTTTTATTGGGTGCATAACCCAGAAAGATACATCTGACAGCACGGGGATCCAACTTGTTGCGATATTGTTTGTGAACATGAACAAAAGCAACACAACCAAACACGCGAGACTCAAGATTATGTAAGATAGGAACAGAGGGAAAACGTGAGAGCATAAATTGAGCAGGACTAATATTACCTAACACTCGAGATGGGACCCGATTAATCAGATAGGCAGCAGTAAGAACTGCCTCCCCCCAATAAGAGGTGGGAACAGACATTTGAAACAGGAGAGATCGAGCAACTTCAAGTAAATGACGGTTTTTTCTTTCCGCGACACCGTTTTGTTGTGGGGTGTCAACACATGTGAATTCATGAAGAATGCCATGTTTACTAGTGAAGTTGGAGAAGGTATGATTGACATATTCTTTACCATTGTCAGAACGAACTCTTTTTATACATTTCCCAAATTGTGTTTGTACCATATTATAAAATTGGATAAATATTTGTGGTACTTCGGATTTAGTATTCATCAAGAAAATCCAAGTTACCCGAGTACAATCATCAATAAATGAAACAAACCATTTTGCACCAAAAATATTAGAGGTAGGGGCAGGTCCCCAAACATCAGAATGAATCACATCAAAAGGTTCAGCACTTTTATTAAAACTGGAAGGAAAAGTTACACGATTGTGTTTTGCCAACTGACAAACATCACACTTAAAAGACTCAACAGAATGGTTTAAAAACAATGACGGAAACATAGACTTAATGATATAAAATGGAGGGTGACCGAGACGCTTGTGCTGAAGCCAAATGTGTGAGGCTGAAGAGGAAGACTGAGACTGGAGACAGGAGGACAACACCTTTGGATGGTCATCAGAGAAGTAGTATAACCCTTCCTTTTCCTTAGCAATTCCAATCGTCTTCCCCGTGGTAAGGTCCTGAAAAATACAATGGGACATAAAAAACGTTACTTTACAATTTAGATCACGGGTAAGCTTATGGATGGAAATCAAATTGTGGGAAAGTGTGGGAACATGAAGCACGGATTGCAATTGAAATGGAGGTTGCAAGTCAATATTTCCAGTGCCAACAACACAAGCCTGAGAGCCATCAGCAACAGTGATATAAGGAATACTCGAAGGTGTGGTATAAGAGCATAATAATGTGGAATCAAATGTCATATGATTAGTAGCACCAGAGTCAAGAATCCACGCATTCTTAGGGATATTACCACAAACAGTAAAAGATCGGGAACACAAACTCTTACCGGTAACTGCTAGAGACCCAGAACCAGAAGGCTTACTCATGGAGTCAAGCATAGACTTCAACCGTTCCACGTCATTCTGGCTGAAGGAGGAAAGATCAGTTCCCTCTTTTTCAAATCTGTCAGTATCATGGGCATGTGTGACAACATGTGCCTGATGCTGGTGCATGTTGCGAGAACTACCTCCTCGGCTAAGAACCTGTTCCCTTCCATGTAGTTTGAAACACCTATCCTTTGTATGCCCTGATCGGTTGCAATGCTCACAATAGAATTTGTCACGACCATTCTTAGATGATGACGATGGTGGTCCTTGTCTTGTTGTTTTTCTAGCTACTAGTGCTGACACATCCGGGGGCTGTGCATCAAGCATAGTTTGACGACGGGTCTCCTCACTACGAACAGTGTAAAAAACTTCATTAAGATCAGGAAATTTTTCCTTACCCAAAATCTGCACCCGAATGGGGTCAAATTCAGCATTAAGGCCGGCTAAGAAATCAAAGATCCTATCCCGCTCAACAACAGTATTCAAGATGGCAGTATCCTTGCTGCACTCCATCTTCAAATTCTGATATTGATCCAACTCAATCCAAAAACCATTGAGAACTCCAAAGTAATCGTTGACCGAAAGACTTCCCTGCTTAGTGTTGAATATTTTCCTCTTTAAATCATAACAAGCAGACATATCTTGTTTCATGGAATAACTTCGACGTAGATAATCCCAAACTTCCTTTGCACTTGAGAGATACATGCAATTTCTACTAATTTCTGGAGATATGGAGTTCCAAAGCCAAGTAATAATAGCAGAATCATCTTTATCCCAGGAAGAGAAATTAGGAGCAGTAACCAGAGGAGGATTGCCTTCAATATGATCTAGCATGTCACAACATTTTAGAGTGTGTCTGATGAACTGAGACCATTGAAAATAATTTTTTCCGGTAAGCCAGTAACCTTTTTGAACGACAAAATCCTTAGCATTAAATGGGACTGGTGGATTTGTGGGAGGTGGAGGCGGTGGATTTGTGGGAGGTGGAGGCGGAGGCGGAGGCGGAGGTGGTTGTTGGTTAATAATCTCGGCCATTGAAGGGACAATCGAGAGGAACAAACAGCAGATATGTATTGAATCACAAAGAATACAAAGAAACCAAAAAACAAGCAGTAGGGTTGCAATAGAACTGCAATAGAATGAAAAAACAGCAATGATCCAAACACCCAAAAAAACTGCAAGGATGACCGGCAGTGAAAAAAAAAAAAAAAAAAAAAAAAAAAAAAAACACCGTTACAACGGCGGCTAGGGTTTATGCGGAAGCGAGACCCCCAAAAAACAGGAGCTGAGATACCATATTGTAAAATATTTCACTGATAGAATTAAAAGTACTATTTACAATGTTGCAACTACATGCTTTAAATAAGAGAGAATAGAAACCCTAATGGGTTTTGACTAATGGGCCTCATTACTAATACTACTAATTACTATTTACAGTCTAATATTTACAACATATATATATATATATATATATATATATATATATATATATATATATATATATATATATATATATATATATATATATATATATATATATATATATATATATATATATATATATATATATATTAAATCTATGTAGATATTTGTGACGTGATTTTCAAGTAATAAGTTTGTGGCGTGAATTTCACATGATAAATTTTTGACACATAGGAGACTAAATCTACAAATTATATTGAACTTTGTAGCGTGAAAATCGCGTGACAAAGTGTTGCAACGTAAAAATCACGTGATAAAGTTGTTGCGTGATTTTCATTTGTCACAAGTTTTTCTGCCGTGTGATTTTTCATATCACTAATTAGCAATTGTAACATGATTTTTATCTTTATATTGTGAAAATCGTGTGGTTAATTTGTAATTACTTTTTTTTCTATAGTAATTGTTGCTAGTCAAGCCACGTCTCACCACTGTAAAACAATGATTATGGCAAAAAAAAAATGTTTCTGATAAAAGTGAGATACGAGTCAGTTTTATTGGACTCTAAAATGAGCAAGAGAGGTTTGTGTGCGATAAAATGGGTATCAATATTATACTTGCATTTAATACAATATAGGTTAAGCAAGGAAGATTTGTGTTGCAACGCCCCCATTATCTCCATCTAAAAATATAAGCACCCAGTAATTATACCCAACAAAATTATGTGATGCAAGGCCTCATTAATATTTACCAAGTAAAACTTGTCAAACCATGGATTGTTTTCTTTAACAACAATGTCTAAATGCATTCGTCTTGCCCAATATTGAAAAACTATTATAAATAAATAACTAATATTCCACATTCAAGAGGTATATCTAGTGATGATTGTGAATGGCAAAAGAAGAAAGAAAAAAAGTTGAAGAAGCATCCGATGCTATATTGATAAGGTTTTACTATACAAGTGGAGTAATTCATATCAAAAGAAAATTGAACAACACTGAATATCTTTATCTCTAGCCACACAAACAAACACGAATCTATATTTGTACGAAGACTTCTCTTACTACAATGTTATTAAAATCAATTATAAGGTGATGTTAATGATAAATCTATGTTATTCCGGAAACATCCAGGAATTTCTAAACAAGTAATCACTTTTTATATATACCAAAATAAAGCTTTATTCTTAACTACTACCATTTCTAGCATCAACCCTTCTTCTTGGTCTTCTCCCTTCAAAATGGAAGGAACAACAGAAACAAGACCCGAACTAGTAGTTCTTCACGATGGACCACCACCTGAAGAACAACAATTACAATCTCTCATGTGCAAGGTAAACCAATCTTACATTATTTCTTCTGCATGCGCGCATGCATATCTTTATAGAAACTTGTTCTAATCTTCTTGATTATGATTATGGTTATGACTCTTTTCTAACAGTGCTGTGTGTTAAAAGTCTCCATTCATTGTCAAGGCTGCATGAGAAAAGTCAAAAAAGTCCTCCAAAGCATAGATGGTAATAACAACTAATAATTTTATCGTTAATATTTCTGTGCTATTTCTGTATAATCTTTAATATAATTTTGTAATTTCAGGTGTTTATCAAACTACAATTGATTTGAAGCAACAAAAGGTTGTAGTAATGGGAACCGTAGATACAGATACACTGATTAAGATACTCGCGCAAACCGGAAAACGAGCGGAGTTATGGCCGGACACAGAACCAATAAAGAAGAAAAAGAAAAAGAAGAAGAAAAAGAAGAAACCTAAACCAGAGAATAATCAAAACACAGATCACAAACAAAGCGACGGAGATAGCAGTGAAGAAGGAAACCAAACCGACGGTAACGAAAACGAAGCTGTTAAGGTCGTTGTTCAAGACACAGCACCGAGAAATTCTGCCAATGAAGGTTGTGGTGGAGGAGGCGGCGGCGGCGGCGGTAGTGGTGGAGGAGGATGGCCAAGCGGTAGAGGAAGTGTACAATTCCAAGAACTAAAGCCTGAGGTGAGACACGTTATGAATTTCCCAGGCGGAAATGGTAACCAGTTACCGGTTGCGGAGAAAAGAGTTACGGTCGCGGTGGAGAACGGAGCGGGAAACGACGGTGGATATATGAGGAATAGAACTTTTTACAGAGGGCAAAAAGGGAATAGCGAAGGTTTAAATGTTACTTTCGAACAGCCACTTTCTGGTGATTGGAATCAGAATCAGATGCAAGGTAATGGGCCTTATTGTAATGGGCCAGGCCCGGGATCGGGCCCAGGACATGTTTCGTTTATGGGCCCACCTAATGAAAGTTCTCCACGGAATCAATACCCATCGCATTATCATGGTCACGCACCAGCATCTCCTACTGCGGTGTGTGGTGGAAGCAGCTTTCATACGGGGTATACTCCTTCGATGAGATACGGTGCATCGTATTGTACGACGTCGTCGCAACCGTATTCGTATACGTATGCACATCAAAGTAATGATTCTGATCCGGAATCTTATGCTTATACTACACCGTCTCGCCGGTCACATTCATTTGAATTATTTAGTGATGAAAATCCTAATGCTTGTTCAGTTATGTGATATAGGAGTATCTATCAACTGAATTGCAATCTATTTGCAATTAATTAGTTGGTTGATAATTAGTGGTGCTGGCTAATGTTAGCTTAGTGAAAAATATGGTTAAGCTCATGCTGTCGAGGATTTGAAGTGGATATGTTTTCTAATATTAGGCTATATTCATGCCTAAATATCTTTTCTATGGAATAATACTTAAAAATTAGGGCATGTAATTTAATTGAAATTTTGATTTTAATTTGTTGATTATTGAATTAAACATATTTTAAGACAAATTTTTATACCTTTACAAATATGATGAATAGTGATATTCACAATTTTCATTTTTTATACTTTTTTTTCTAAAATAACATTGATTAATGATGTATTAAAATTTAATTAATATAATTTATAGTTTGGATAATGTGTCATGGTATTAAAGAGTATTTTTAAGTAATAAAATAAAATTGATTATTGAAGTGTAAAAACATGATTAATATAATTTAAAGTTTGGTTATTATAAAATAAAATTTTTATGTGATAAATCAACTTTGATTAATAGTGTGCCAAAGATTGATCATTAATATATTTTATAGTTTGGTTAACGAGTTAGACATAAAAAATAATATTAAGTTGTGTTTTGGATCGAACCAGAATTATTCTTGAATTATGATATTGAACTCTTGATGTGGTGATGCAAGTCTTTAGTACGGTGGAACACAGAGATGGACCAGCAAAGTTAGTATTCCAACGCCAAAGATAGTAAAAATCGGAAAAAAAAATATAGAGTGAAGTATGAAAAGCGTGTGTACCCTTAGTCTTACATATGTAAAAAACACATATACTCCTAAATCAAATGCTTGTTGGGCTTTCTTAGGAAGTGCAAGCAGACCTCTCTTATTGGATATTTGGTCGACCTAGAACAATTATCCACATACTTGTCATGAAGTGTCGAGCGAATAGTAATGCATGCGGGAATATATGGAACATATATCACATAACACAGACAACAATAGTTGTTGGGTTGTTTTCGCTATTACAAATAATTTTTATATATTTATATCACTAATACACACAAATAATATAAATAAAAAAATATAAGTAATATACTTACTTTTGGATATACAAAGTTTGGCTTTTTACTAAGTAAATTTTATTTATTTGCATTATGTTCCTCTATTGCTCTACACATGTCAGTCAAAATTAAACATGAATAAAAACTATTTAAATCTAAAGTTAAAATTTGAGTATTAAGAATAATACCAGTTACCCATTCAAAGCGTTAGCCATAACTGTAGGCAGCACAAAGTGCAACGAGCAAAACACAAATATAGCATTTTTTTCTCAGACATATAGCAATTAGTTGTCAATGATCACAACATAAACATTCAGAATAATTAATAATATGTATAAAATTGATTTATAAATGAAAACACAAAGTAATATATACTTACTCGTGGTAAAACGGAGCCAAATAACATTCATTGTTCTCTTTTAACTTTTCTTGTATGTAAACAAATATATTATTTCCTGTCGAGCCGCAAGTAAGACCAAACAGCGATGGATCAATGAAACAATATTTTTTTATATTCCTTTCAATACAAAACTTGTACATGAACCTACAAGAGTAAAATCTTTATGTTAAAGTACACGGTCGACCTTGTGCAAGAGCAGCAAACTCAACCACACAAGTCCCAAATTCATTAAAACAAAAAAATACCATGATAAAAACTCAATACATATAAAAATGAGATGAGTCAAAGTCAACATAATTATAGTTAAATTTATTTTTTATTAATATATAATTATATTTTTATATTATCATTTTTAATTATTTTAATTGCATTTTTTTTTAAATTGCGCCCATTTTTCAAATTAGAATGAAGCCTTTGAATTTTTTGGGTTGGCCCTGTTAAAATACAAGAACTTATGAATATAAATAGAAAACAAAATAAAAACTATACTTACGAGTACCAAAATTGTTTAGGTACTTATCTCCATTCGAAAATTCATTAATAGAATCTTTAGAAAGTACGAACTTGGATCATGCCTTAATGTAATACCCAAGCATGATTCTGGAATACTTTCGAATATCATTGATAGTCTCTCAATATTATCTAGTTTTGGTGGTGTGGTTTCAATACTGCACCGGTTGGCAGAAAAAAATTATTTCGTGCTTGTACCACCCGTAACTTTCTCAATTATATTCTCTTGAATTTCTAACTGATTTGAATTTGTGTGGTTGTGTAGATTCAACGAATTCAATTTCTGCATCGTAAAAACAACATAAATATAATACAAAATTAAAATACGCAAACAATAACAACCACAACATACAACTTATACCTCAAGCACATTGCGGGTACACTTCTCAGACATATTCTCAAGATCCTTCTCGACCATCCTCTTTCGCTCCTCCTCGACCTTCCTCTCTCGCTCCTCTTGTTCCTTCTGGACACTCTCTCACACCTTCTATAACAACCTCACTCTCTTTCTCTCCCATCCTCCAAGATTCTCTCCCGCTCCTCCATCCATATCTCCCTCTTCTCCCTCAACATCCTACGTTCCTCCATCCATTTCTACCTTTCCTCCCCTAACTTCTCCCTTTTCTTCCCCAACTTAACAACAACAATCTCTTCAATGTCTCTCATACAATTTTCTTCTTTAGATGATTTAGATGGTCCATAAAATAACTTGAAGGCAACGCTTCTTCCAAGATGTCATGACGACCTTGTGAAGCGAAGAGGCCGACTTTGGTTTGTTCAACCAAACCATCCTACAACACATATGAAATTTCATCTTTACCAAATTGATTTAACCAAAATAAATATTGTTAAAAAGAGTATATACTTACAATCTTTTAAGCCACTTTGTGCATAACATCTGATGTGAATTCACCGTCTTTTCTTTAACGTGCCCTATTCTATTTCTCGTTGCATGATGGTAGAGATAAAGTGTGATCAAGGCTTATAGAATCTCCTAGCTCTAGTTTCCTTTGTTTTCTTTTTTCTTCAATCATCTTCTTTTAAAGTTTTGATATCCTCCACGAGACAATCTATGTGGATAGATATTTCTAGCTCGATTTTCCATTCCTTTTTTACTCTTTGCCTAGAATCCCGTCATGTCTTTGATATGTGAGGTGTAGTGATTATTCCGCGACTACTATGAGATAACATGATTAAATGTATGTTATTTTGAATCTCTGACCTTCTTTTTAGAATTTATTTTCTTACCCTTTATATAACATTCCATACATGTCACCACTTAAACCAAGGAAGTTGCATGCCTTTAGACTAGAGACTCATTAAAATGTTCTGCCCTGAGCTCGTTCTGGAATGCTCATACAAAAGTTTCCTAGTTGGGATGAACGACCTTGATTGTCGCCTCATTGAAACGGGAAAGGTACTCCCTTAAATATTCATACGGGCCTTGGTGAATGTTGAAAATGTTGGAAGTAACCAAATTTATGTGCCTGCTTGTTGCAAATTGGTGAACTAGTTTCTTCACAAAATCCTAATAGTTTGTGATGAAGAGCCAAAACAAACCCATGAACCACCTTAAGGAAGCATCTCTAAAGGTGTTAGAGATGAGCTCACACTTCAATGAATCAGAAGCTCCAATAATTTTTGTTTGCGTGTTGATAGAGGCGACATATGCTCATACGGGTTGTTATGTCCATCAAACTTAGCTAACGATTGTGGCTTGAAATTCTATGACACGTAAACCTCCCATATTTCACTAAGAGAGGTCAGGGATTCTATATTTCAACGTCATATACAGGGACAACCTTTTGTTGACTTTGTTGGACATAGATATCGTTATCCTCCAAAATTTGATTATGGCGGTGCAAGTCATCCATAGCAACACACATCTCTGGCATGACGTTTTCCTCGCCTTCAGATTCATCATTGGTCGGAGTTGATGCATTCTTGTTAATCATGATAGATGAAGGGGTTGAACGTGAAGACAACAATCTAGTTGAATGTTGTAATGGTAACCTATGTCAGTTTTAATGAAGCCCCGACAATGGGCACCATTCTACTTGCTAAAAGTATAATACATGTGACCCTTAGTGATTAAGAGCTGTTAGAGGTTTTCAGAGTTTGTTGTGAGGTTAGAGTTAGTTAATACAGAGAGGTGAGAAACTTTTTATATGACATCTGAGTAATGATATCACTCTTTCAAACGGTTGAAATATTTACATAGGCCCCTAGGCTGGGACCTTAAACATCCATGAAATAACAACCGCTTATAGGAGCAGGGGAATGAGGCAATTAATCCCCTATTATTCAAGACAACATGATAAATTCCCCTTTTGACTCCATTATTCCACTATTGGAGACTGAAACACATCACATCCATATTTTTTTGCAGAAAGACGATTAATCCAAAAAATGGATGTTACATCCAAATAATAGGTGCTCGATCTAGTAAACGAAAAATCAAAAAGGTGTTATGAGTGAAGTGTCACGTCGCTCCCCTTCCACATCGGGCCCTGTGAGCCCCTTATAAATATACTAATACAAAAGGCAAAATAAAAAAGAAATAAGGTACTTTAAAGTTATGTTTTACTTTTTATATATTATTATAGATTAAAAATATATATAATGATATAAGTAATATTAATAATTTATTTTCAAAATAATAAACTTTATCAATAAAATTTCTCAAATAACCATCTTTCTCAATTAACTTACCAAGTATTAATGTTTCAAACAAAAAATTGCAAGGCAGAGCACTAGCAAATTCAATTGACGACTCAATTGCAAATATAAGTGCCCTAGCCAATTGAATTGAAGACTGAACCTAGTCTAGCCAATTGAATTAACGAGAATATTTTACAGTAACGACGACGTCTCGCTTGATCGTGCATGCCACCGATTTCACACACTTTAAGTACCTATTTTCGTACCGGTCTCTGTTGATTCTCCTTAGGTGTTTGATACGAGTTTTCTATAACATCACCATTACCAGGTTTCTTAACAAGTTCTTGTAATTCTATGTAGTCTTATGTATGCATTGATGCGCTGTCATAACTTAGTTCGTTGACTTGTCATTGTAGTTAGACTTTGTTCTTTGAGTTGATATAGTTATTAGTAAGCGACTTGATTGATTGAAAGATGACACTGATGTGAATGCTTCATTATGAAAAGAAAAAAAATGATTGCTGTGGTGTTTACGGCCATATATTTATTAAATATTTTGGTGTTATGATGTTAGAGTTTTGGAATTAATGGTAATTCTAATATATCAATAAATTGAAAGGAATTATTGATTTTAAAACAAATTATATATAATATAAATGAAAAGCAAGAAATTTTTTTAAAATTGGAAAAAAGAAAAAGAAAAAGAACGGTGGATCTCAAATGACTATTTCCCCCTTCTTCTTCCCGCCAGACAGTGTCAGTTCATTGAGCGAGATCCTATACTGTAGAAATGGAGTTCACGCTAAGCGATAACTCTCTCAAAACCTTTGCACGATGCATCACGTGCCTCGCACGTATCGGAAACGAGCTTTCGATTCAAGCTTCTTCTTCTCAGGTAACTCTAACATGTACATCTTCAACACTCTCACTTTCTACTTCGAATTAGGGTTTTGGAAGCATATTTTCATTACTTTCTACTTCAGTGAAAACCTAGCAGTAATCACTTATTTTGTTGCTTTTGATTTCTTGCAGCTTCTTTTCCACACTATCAATTCATCACGGTCTGCATATCAATCCATCAATTTCAAACCCAGCTTCTTTGACGTATACACGGTTTCCAGTGTTCCCGTGCAATGTAGCGTGCTTCTGAAGGTTATATAGGTCTTTTCTGGTTTATCATTTTACGTGATTTTGAATTGTTTTTGTAAGTGAATAATTTTCTGACTAATGTACTTTGATTAGGCTGTTTGTGCTGTTCTTAGGACACCTATTGCAAATATTGATCATTTGACAGTGAAGTTACCGGAGCCGGATGCTCCAAAAGTTGAGTGGATTCTAGATTGCTACAGTGGTGAGTTGCTTAGTTTAATGTTATGTATAGTATGATGAGAGGTTAACCATTTACCTGTCTTTTGTACCAAACTTGATTTTGTAGCTTTTTTTTTAATTGAGTTTGTAACCCTTTCTACTCTGTAGCAGTTTTGGAATACAATCTGCCGATAGAATTTAAATACTGATAATATGACAGTTTTTTCTAAGTTTGTCAGGTGTTAACACATTTGTTTTAGATTGGCATTATATTAGATGTCATAGCGAGATCCAGCATTTTGGTTAGCTGCTTGAGAATCAGTTAAAGTTGACGACTCGATGTAACTTGTTTAGGCTATTTCGAAATCTGTCGCATGTGATAGTTTTAAAACTATTCGGCAGCAATATTTTCTTTAGGGTCTATTTGAGAGTTGGATTTTGAAGGGTTTCGAAATATATTTGATATTTTAAAGAAAAACATCATAAATGATCATTCAGTACTTCAATCATCACACTTAATTCATTTTTAAAAACATTTATAGTGTCAATTTAAAAAAAAAGTATTATTTGGGGCTACGGAATGTTAAACCATTTCTGAACTAGAATACCTAGTATTATTTGGGGTTACTAAGTAAATGGTGCTACTATGCTAGGCATCACCATCATCTTACTTCCATTTTCTCACCACTCAACACTGTATGTTTATGTGTGTGTGTGTTTGTTTGCCTATTATGAATTGAAAATGATATTTTATTTGTTAACTGCAGGTATGAGAAAAACCTATTGGATTACTTGCAATGTTGAACCTGACATTCAGCACTTGTCCCTTGACAGGCAAAAATTTCCAAGCAACTTTGTCGTGAGGCCTCGAGATCTGAACAGGTTACTTGCTAATTTTCAATCATCTCTTCAAGAAATCACTATCATTGCAACAGAACCTGCTTCTGTACCTCCTGATTCTGCAAATGAAATTGGTGGAAAGGCCGTTGAACTTCGAAGTTACATTGACCCAACCAAAGGTAACAAAGATGCTTCTGTTGGTATATTTATTGGCAGTATATTTATGTCAACAATTTTGTTATGGCAGACAATGACTCGTTGCTACACACCCAACTCTGGATAGATCCTAAGGAGGAGTTTTTGCAGTATGTTCATACTGGGGACCCGGTAGATGTGACTTTCAGTGTAAAAGAACTGAAGGTACAGTTAGCCAAGTCTTTTGATTACGGTGGGATATTTAAGCTTTTATGATTTTGACAGAGATTGCTGTCAGATGATATTACAATTTTTATCATGCCATTTTCCATAATGTCGTTAATTCCATCTTCTCCCGTTCTAATGTTAATTTAAACCTTTTAGGAATGTACCTGATGTTTTTATCACCAAACTGCAGGCATTTCTTTCATTTTGCGAGGGTTGTGAAATTGATATCCATTTACATTTTGAGAAAACTGGCGAGTAAGATAAATTTTGAGCCCATATCTTTATTCTTGCTTACATGCATATCAAACATATCCTAGAAATGGTGTCAGGATATATGTTTATTTTGGCAGTTGATATACTTTTAGTTGGAAAGTTGAGAGAAGATATAAATGGGAAGTTAGGGATATGAAGGAAAACCTCTGTACATGGTCTATGCCTAACCAGAAGTAAAACATAATATGTGGAGTGCAAGTTTTGAAAATGACTGACAAATAAGCTCCAAAGTAGAGGTGAAAATTGGAGAGCAAACAATACCGCAAATCTCATGTTGCGAGTACCTTGGTTGGTTCCATTATTTAAACTTTAAAGTGACAAGAGATAGAGGAAGATGTCAACCATAAGATCCAAATAGTATGCATGAAATGTTGTATGGGACTGAATTTTGATTGATAACAAGTAAACACAGTGTTGCAGACTTGCAGTGGTGATAATGTTACAATTGACGAGGTGTTTCACAAGAAAAGATATAAATAGAATTAAAATCATTTGAGAGAAACTTGGGATAGCCCCGATGGTAAAGCAAACAAAACTATAGGCCAAATCACGAAGAGAAACATAAAGATTACCTATCTATGTTTGAACCAATACATAACAGACTTTGTAATGTCAATTTATCCATGACGCCGTCTTCACCTTCCGAAATGATGTTTAGTTGTTTTGTTGTTGTCTTTAATAGTTATGATGTGTTATTAATCTTTATTCTTGAATGACATTGCACTTGACAATCAGACCAATTCTCATGGCACCTAAATTTGGTTTGGAAGATGGGTCCCATTCAAATTTTGATGCTACCCTTGTACTGGCAACCATGTTAACATCTCAGCTTCATGAAACCGCAGCATCAGAACCTCCAGTGGTGCCTAACAATACACATGCTCGAACTGAAGAGAGAAATGAATCTCCATTGCAGCAAGAGAACTGCAGATCGAATGCATCAGGGCTTCCGTCTGACCACACCCGTATTTGGTCAGACCTTTCAGGTAATTTCAATATTGAGTTGTATGATTTGTCATTGATCTAAATTCTCAGCAGCATTTGCATTTTGCAGCAACTGCAGTTAAAAATACTAGTGCTATGGAAGAAAGGCAGGCACAAGAAGGAACAACTTTGAATGATAATGAACAAAGAGACATTCAAAAGATTAGTACAGTGCGAATTTCAAGAGGAAAATTAGCTGCAAGAAATAATCCCAATGACTCCAATTTGTATCCTTGATGTTACTTTTTGTCTCAATATGTTATCATTTCCAGCATCACGTACCCATAATGTGTTGGATTGTAGTTCTGTTATGTCTTTAAATAATTTTTAAATATTTTTTTTCTTTACTTGAGTCTTTGTTGTATGCTATCTGTGTCCTACTTTATATCCCTGCAAGTAGTTAGCTAAAAGGTTTTGTTGGGACTAAGTTTGACATAGATGTTGGATTAAGTCTTTACTTGACTTTACCTTGACTGGTATCTAGCTGCCAACCAACTGAAAATGATCACGTACAAGAGCCTCAAGGTTAGTCATCCAGGCTGGTTAACGAGCTTGCACGATGCTCTTATTATTCCTTCAGTTACTGATATAATTTATGCATTTATCTAGATATGTTGCCGAATGATGGTCAAGCGGTTACACAACATCATCCCAGTAACTGGGTAGATGCTGAAGAGGATGACGAAGACGATGCTGATGAGGATGAGCAGTACATTCAGGCAACACCACCATACTATGATGAACAATAATAATTCAAAGAACTCTACTATAGTGGCTCTTTATCTTGGTAAGTGCTCTGGCTTATTTCGTAAATGCTTTGTTTCTTGCAGCTTTCTGATTGCGGTCAGCAACCCATCACCTAGCGCCTGTTAAGAATTATTTTCTTGTAGACTATGTAATTAGGGGAGTATTTTGAAGAGCCTGTTTAGAACTTATTTGACACATCTCATAATATAAGCACTTGTGTTGGTTCTTGTATAAACCTATATAAATAACTTATGATGTGTATATAATTTCTTTTCAACTAATATCAGTAGTTACTCCGAGATTAAACTCCTTAAAATTGTTCAGTGAGTAATCCTTAATTCATATGTTCATCCAAATGCACCTTAAGTCTACCATTTAGAAGAACGATTCTTACTTTTGCAGTTACATGGGCATCTATACCAATGCTCGTACCAAATATATTATTGCCTTATCTCTGAATCATATGCAGCTTCCCTTAGCCACGCTCCACAAAAATTAACTAGAAAGTACACTCACTTGAATCACATTGAAACAAATCAATTTCCAAGTCATAACAGATCTACATTGTCAGCTTCCTTAGATCATAGGGATACAAAATTGGATATTTTTAACTTATGGTTTTAGATTTGATCATTAAATCAATTCACAGAAGAAAAAAAATTGTTAGGAGTGAGGTTGTCAAAATTGGGATTTTGTATAAGATCGAAAGGGAATACCAAGATAGTAAAACATGAAATCGTGACTAAGATTGGAAAATTCTACCCATTTATTTTTGTAAAATTGAGAGGGGGTGACAAGATCGTAAAACATAAAATCGTAATAAAAATTGTAAAATACTACTAAAACGAAAAATAATACTTTATATTTGAAGTGTTTTTGCATTATATTTGGCAGACAGGTGGGAAAGTGATTTTTTTTCATATTCTTTGTGATTGAGTTTTTGTTATACTTTATTACTATCACAAGAAATATTTGTTAGACATTAGTGACATATTTAGTCTATAATTTGTTTTATCATGAGTCTAATTTAAAACAAACTCTACAATTAATTAGTTTATTCTTTGAACCTTCAATCTAAAACTTAATCATTTCAAAAGGCATACATTCATCACCGCAAAGCTATAATTGTTGCGCCTTTGCATCTTGGTGGCAGCTGGAAAACGATTGATCGTTGTCATAACTGACCAAGATCGCTCACAATCAATGGTTTACAATATTCTTTTCTCACAATTTAGTTAAAAAAACGCAATTCTACTTAAGATTTTAAGATTTAAATCGTAATTTTGATAACCATAGGTAGGAAGACTTTGCCTTGGTAAAACTTAAGAAGTATTTCATGAGAATAGTCCTCGTTTTATCGATGGAAGAAAATAATAAAATGAACAAATAAAACAGGAACTAGAATAATAACGATATAATATATTAAATGCCATATCTCACATCTTTCTGGTACATGTTTTGCCAGCTAGTTTGGTTGACAATGTGGAGGCCAGAGAACCCATTCAGAAGGATAAGGAAGTAGGTAGCTACTTGTATATTATTTTAGATTCGAATATCAGGATTCCCTGCAAGATTAGTTATGGGAGTTCGACTACATTGGACTCGTTCAACTGTTTATACCAAATTCCAGATAATCCTAGATTTGACATTGGTTTCTTCTGGATTCTAATTTAATTTTCCTGACATGTGAATATATGTTTTCTTCCAAACAATTTGATAGATTTTAATTTTAACAAATACTTTGAGTGACAACATATTAGCCTAAAGCAAATTATAGCATATTCTTTCTTTAGCATTTAGGATAAATAAAAATGTGGTGATTAAAAAATGACCTAAAAGTGTTGTTTTTGACATAGTCATTTCGGGTTTGGTAGATAGTGGACATTTCTCTCAAGTTAGTAGGATTTGTTTAATCATTTTTGGTTTGTTAGCAGCTGGAAATGCCGGAATGAAAGGAAGCTTCGGAACTTGAACGCGTTAACACCTGTCAAGGGAAAATGTAAGTTATTGGGCACAAGTATGAATAAGAAAAATCTAAATTTAAATTATGATTCAAATGATTTATTGGCCAACTTTTATCTACTTTTTACGAATTTTTTATTAGTTATTTTTTATCTCTCGCCTGTAGATGTGACGATATTTTGGGTTTAATTTATAATCATGGTAGCTTCTTAATACTACTAGTTTATTGATTGATCCTAGACTAGACGGCTTTATATAGAAACTCAAGTCATATAAAAAGAAAAAATACTTGACAATTCTTCTGAGAAATGATATTTTTCCATCACTCTTGTATTATATAATGTACTGTATTTCACTGTTCATTAATATAATATATTAATACAGTGAATATTATTAGTGAATAATAAAATATTATAATAATAAATATATATTTTTAAAATATAAACTTTTTTTATATATTTAGAGAAATGTATTAGTATCTCGCATATCTGTTATATTTAACGGAAATTCTTTAATCAACTTTGCGAATGAGAGTGTTAGTATATGTTATTTGATTTCTTCTATTTCTTACGACATACTTACAAAGAGAAATAAAGGAAAAAAAAATATTTTTTATTAGGATATTTGACGAGGTTTTTGAATATCGCTCTTATTTATCTTAAGTGCGATGAAAAACTCAAAGCTACGTACTTATGAGCGAGAAAAATATATATATTTTAATTATTGTGCTTGACGATATATTGAATCTCGCTCTTGTGTAACACTCTAAATCCCCAAATGCGTGCAAGAAATATGAAGATTTCAACCAAGATGTCATATTAACAACTTCCATTTTATCAACAAAATGCGAAAACTAAAAAACATAACATTAACAACTTAATTTTCAAATAACTTAAAGTAATAAGATATAGCAAGGTAGTTTATTCAACAAAACATAAAAATGTAGCAAAATCCAATTCGATGTTACAATATCAGAGCAACACCGGATATAAACAACAAACAAAGGTACGGCGAACATAAACAAAACAAACTAGCGAAGAGGCTAATTGCAAAATCCTCATTAACCGATAGCTAATCACTCTTGGTCCTCAACATGGGAATCACTTGTAACAAATGCAACAATTGAAAACATAGAAACAAGAAAGGGGTGAGAATACATTCATATATGATAACAATACATAAAACAACAAGGATAACTCACATATCAAACATATTTCGTCAACACAATATACAACATATAAATCATTATGCAACATGTATTTCCTCTACTCTCATGTATGTGGTATCATCCTACAACCCTGAACTGAAGGCCTATAACACTGAATATCAGAGTTATGTTATTGATAGATCCTCAACATTGGACCGAAGTCCTACAACACTAGATCAAAGTCCTACGCTATTCTCTGATAAAGAAATGCAAACAATCACCATCCAAACCTCCCACTTCCATTATCAATTATCAATCACAACACTGGACCGAAGTACTTAAACACTAGACTGAAGTCCTACAACAGTGGACCGGAGTCCTACAACACTGATTCCTCTCTAAACCTAAAACTCATCATAACTCAGCATAATAATAAAAATATATTATTTTCTCATCAATACTCACCAACAACATTAAAATCGCATCGAGAAATCATATTTTCCTACTAATCATACATCATATTCGAATAATTATTTAAAATGTCAAACGGAGTTGGGAATTAAGAAAATGAATAGGTTCCGGAAATCTTAGAGAGTCTAATTAAGAATATGATTTTTATTTCAGGATATAACACACCAATTGGTTCAGTTTAATCAAACCACAAGAACGAGTACTCACATCGGGCTGAATGTTTCGCCTGATTTCAAAATGGCGCAAAAAAATATACTTATGAGAAATTATGAAATTTTCCTAATGAAAATACATCAAACCTCTTTCCAACGCACTTAACTGTACCTCAAAAGGAGTTATGAAACTCTAGCTCTATTTGTTTCAGCGTAGCCCTATCACAAATATTTTCTACATAAACTCTAAAACATAATGTTTGACTTCAAAATAGCACACACAATTATATACTCATGATAAAATTATGAAAATCTTTAGTTTGAAAGATCATTAAATTATCTTTCTACGCAACTAACAGCATACCAAAAGGACTTACGAAACTCAAGTTATGCATGAAATAAGACGACCAATCCTCTTAAAGACGACGGGTACTCGAAAGGAAAGCTATTATGGTTTGTATCTAAGTACTCGGGTAAAAAGGGGGATATTACGTCCGATTGATCTTTTTTCATTCGTAAAGGAATGAGTTAAATTCAATTGCGTTATTATATTTTTGAGAGGATGACTGTCACACCCTCATTTTCACCTTTAGCTTTTTATACCCTACATTCATCATATCATACATCGTTCTATTGCATACCGAACATGTGGGTTCACAAGGTGAGGATTGGGTCGGTTCGTTTCAAATGAGATAAATTGCCTATCATGGGCTACTTGGAAGACAAAGTTTTTCACCTAAGGTTTAATCTAAGTTGGAAAATCTACTCATGTAGATTACTTCAAGAAAAGGTTATTTGAAAATATGGGGATATTCAAGATAAATATTCCTAATGAACATGAAATGCAGGGCTAAATTCAAGACTTTTTCCATGTTTGTTTCTATGGTCAAGTGGAGTTCAAATTTGCAAAGCATGAGTCAAGATCACAAGTGCATAATTCAAGACTCCATTCATTTCAAATTCAATGGTATAAGGGAAATCCATCATTCAAAATTCAAGATTCATGAATTCAAGGCTAGAATTTTACAAAGGGAATTTCATGACATTACAAGACTGTCATTTGTTACAAAATTTCCAACTCTAAGTAATGTTTAGGAATTAATCTATTTCTAGTCTTCATTCAAGTTTCTAATGAAATTCATGCAATGGTACCCTTCATGCCCCAACAAATTTACATGTCCAACATTATGCTTGCAAACATCCAAAGAAAATATTTAAGAGTTAACTCAACATTGAAACATGTCAAGATCAAGACTATGTTTGCTTAACCATGGGTAATTTGAATGTCATACAAAACAGCCTCATGCAAGAGGTGACAATTTGCATTATATTACAAGACCATCACATGTCACAAGACCAAGTAAATGAGCTCACAATGATGCATCTACATGATAAATATCAGAATTTTCAAAAAAAATGCTGTCAAAAGGTAGTAGCATTGACCACAAGAGCTGTCCAAACACAAGTCAACAAATGGGTACAAGGTTTGAGGGCAATGTATAGTGCTGCAGAAAAAAGACAGCATAGGCAAGTAGTGCAGCAAAAATACAGCATATCAACTTGCATGGAAATGGAAAGAAAGAGAGTGACATGAGAAAAGTGGCAAGAGACATTACCCCATGAAAAAATCTGATGTTTTGGGAGAAGGGAAAATCCTAGTGGGCTGAGATAAGAAGAGGAGAGGAGCTGCAAAGAGAGGACACTCAACATTCACTATACATTGAGATTGAGAGCAAAAAACCCTAGAGAGAGAAAAAAAATCAGAAAAAAAAGTAAGAGAAAAAACAGAAAAAAGAGAGAAAACATTAAGAGCACTCATAAACCCTTGAGAGAGCAAGAGAGGGATAAAAAACCAGAAGAAGGAGGTAGACCATAAGGAGCACATCCAGCAAAGGCCATTGGTGAAAGAGTAGCGTAGCTCTTGGGTATACTTTCTCTCAAACTCTTATCTTCTTACATTTTTGCATTGCTTTATTTTCATTTGTTTTTCCTTGTATTGTTGTTGTAATAAGGTCTTGAGTGACCAAGAAATATTGTGAAAGAATGAAGAAAAGAGATAGAACTTAGTTTAGGTCGCACAGTGACATGAGTTGAAAAACTCAAAATACTGTCACGTTCGCTACCAGTTCTCCTAGCGAACTTTGCCTCCTTTTTCCCTTTGTTCCTTTAAAAAAACACGTATTATGGGCAAATAGCGTGAAGTTCGCTAAGCGAACTTCTTGATGTTTTTTACTGTCATGTTCGCTGGCACATTCGCCTAACGAACTTTGCCCTATTTCGCCTCTGTTTGCGTTCGCTGGCACCTTCGCCTAACGAACTTGTTGTTGTTTTTTCTAGGAAGCTTCGCTGGCACCTTCGCCTAGCGAACTTCAGTGCCTTTTGCCTCTGTTTACGTTCGCTGGGAAGTTCGCCTAGCGAATTTCTTGTGTTCTGGGTAACTTTCGCTGGCACATTCGCCTAGCGAATTTCTCCTAGTTTTTCTTGTTTTTTTTTCCTTAAAATTTTTTGACCTTTGTTCCAAAAACCATTTAAAAAAAAATAAACTCTCGATTTGGTCGAGCCACTTTCAACCTTGTAAGTCGATTGCCTTGTGCATCGCCATCGACCTTGTTCACATCACTCCAAATATTTTTACAAACAATAAAATCTTGATCCAACATCAAGTGATACTTTTCTTATAAAAAATACAATAAATATATGATTAGGGTTATACACCATAAACTTTAAAGTGGTGGGGAAGGAATGAGAATGGAACCCTCCTACACTCGTTCCGAATGTTTTGAATACAAGGCGCTCGACTTGGTTATTCGAAACATTCATCTCTATCCAAAGTTTTAGTGTGATCCTAATCAAAGAACAATTTCATTTCAAAAAACCTAAAAAAGACATCAACTCATCAAACTTATTTTCGTCTTAGGGCTCAATCCGAAAATCATTTTTCAAGGTATAAAATCAACCAACAAACAACCATTTCACAAGCCTCCGAACTACTGAGCTCTGATTCTTCACTTCTTTTAAGTGAGGATACGTAGGCACAAGGACCACAATCCTTGGCGAGCATTAAAATAAAACAACCCCCTTTTTCCCTTAAGCAAGCACACTTTTAATAAAAACACTCATTCACGCTAAACAACCTAGAAGGTTCCCATCAAGTACGATGGATGCGAGGGGGTGCTAACATCTTCCCCTCGCATAACCGACTCCCGAACCCTAAGACTTGGTTGCGACGATCATGCTCTTCTCCCAAAGGTTTTATCACTATTTCCCTTTCCCTCCTTGGGATAAATAAAATCCGGTGGCGACTCTGTGTCATTTTTCGCGTAGCGACAATGACGAATATTCAAAAGGCAAGCTATTACGACTTGTATCCGAATACTCGGGGGAAAATAGGGATATACATCTAACTAGTCCTTTTTTATTCGAGTTTATTGAGAGAGAAACTAGTTGATATAGACTCGATTAATTTGTAAAAAAATATTTTAGTTAAGGTATGAAGATTGTCTGATTTTCATATGTTAAAAATAATAAGAATATTGATTTTTATAATATTCATATACTAATTAATCCATGCATTAAAAAAATCAAAAGAAAACTCAAAATGAAGTGTAAAGAGAATGGAGAATGTTCAGTAAGTAAAAAGAAAAAATAATTTGGGCATAAGGCCTAAAAAACTAAAAAAAAACTAAAGAGAAAGATTAAAGTGTTCACACACCCTGGGCTAAGAGAAGCACAAACTCTTTCACCACACTAAGAAGGGGTGTGAGAAAGTAAAGAGGGAACACTATAAACAAAAATACTGGGTCTAAGCCCCAATGTGTAGGAATAAAAAACGTAAGGGGAACCAAAACAAAATGAGGGAGCGTAGGGTGATTTATTAGGCCAAAGGTCCAAATCAACATGAAACCTTGAAAAGGGGAAGGATGTGTTGCCTTTCATTTTCCTCTTCCCATCTCTCTTCTTCAAATTTCCTCTCTCTCTCTCTCTCTCATGAACTCTCTCAACCCTCTCTATGCTTGTTTTCCATAAAACATAACAATAACATCAAAACCCTCTCTCAAACTCTCACTGTTATCTCTCCTCTTTGATTTCTCTCTCAAATGCAAAGCAAAACAAATAATGACAAACCAAATTCAGTTTAAAAAAAAATCCAACTTATCTCTCTAACCCGCGACCTATCTTTCCTTCACTCAACCTCAACAAATTCTTAGCAAACAAACTCAACATCCAAATAAAATCATACAACAACAATAAACAATAAACATTCAAGACCAATCACAATCCCTAAACATCAAATAATCACCGTTGGCTCAATTAACATATATTAAGGCGTGACTTTAAGGGCAAAACATCTAATCGTGTGCAGAGAGAAGAACTCACGAAGGAAAGGGTAAAAATGAAGAACACTAACCCATATTTCGGCGGGTCTATGAGTTTTTAGGCGAAGCTGCCTAGTTTCCAGAAAAGTGAAGCAACTTTCTGGTGAGCTTAACTTGATCGAGTAAACACGATTTTGAGTTCTTTTCTTTTCACTTCCACTTATTTTCTACCTTCTCAGATCACCTCTTCTAAACCCAATTGAATTCTCCCTAATTCACTTTGTTTGGATTCTGCTTGGTTTATTGATTTGAGGTGATGATGGAAACTATTATAAAGGTAATAGGGAATAGATGAAGATGGAGGCTCGTATTGGAGGGTTTATGTTGCTCTACTGGGAAATGATTAGAGTTTCTTCATTATGAAGAAACTCTTGATTGATAAATGAAATTAACAAAGTTTTTGTAGGTTTGTGCTTATGGTTGTTCTTGATTTTTCACTCTATCTACTCATATATTCATAGGATCAAATTAGGTTTAGCAAGTGTGTGAGGTGAGTGTATGAATTAGTTAGAATTGAAAGGGAAATTAAATTGAGTGATGAAAAGTGAGATGAGAAGTGATTTGTGTGATCCTTGCTGTGGTGAGAAATAAGGGTTTTTAAAAGTTATTTACAAAGATATTTTGATTATTGTAATAGGTATGATGATGTATCATGTGGTTTGTGAAAGATTGTAAAAGTTGTAAAAATATTAATGTAATTTGTTTTGTGTGAGGAAAACTTTTATGTCTATGATGTAATATGTTGATGTAATAAAATGAGGATATTTTGATCCTTTTTAACTTTCATCTTTTATGTCAATTCTTTAGACTTTTTATGTAACACCTCACCCCAGACTACTTTCAAGATTACCGACTGATCCCACAAACCAACACAAGTCTTTTAAGCATGTTTTGTTCTCACTCACACATTTTTTGGGAAACTTCCTAGAAGGTCACCTATCCCAATATTACTCCAAATCAAGCACGCTTAACTATGAAGTTCTTATTGGTTACGCTATCAAAAATAATATGCATCTCGTTGGTATATGTATCATCAATTAATCTTTATAAGTCTTCCTTCAACCATGCAGTCCTATACCTACACACCCTAATAATCCCTCTCATTCCGATGTGAATTTGATTTTTCCCTAGAATCTGCTAGGAGTGTCTCATCGTCATGCCTCATGCACTTCCAACCACTCTCACCCTCGGGTGTTACATGTAACCACTAACTGCCCTCTTCGGCCTCAGGTGTTACATTTTAACTATGTGGTGTATGTATGTGATGTGGATATCGAATAGGATATTTCTAGAACCTGTTTTTAGTGTAGAAGGTTGAATTTGTATTATCTTAATAAAGAAGAAAATATGTGTGAATGATGAATGATGTACATTCGTGGCATGATGACAATGTAAATATATTATTGTACAAAATTTAAATATTTAGTGATTTTTTTTAATTTGTCTTTAGTGCCAATCTAACTTTTGTACTAACTTGGGAAAGAAGAAATATGACATGAAATGTTAATGCGATGAGAAAGAATTAAAAATTCAAATGTCAATTAAATGGAAATTCCCAGACAAAATTAGGATACGACATTTTGGTTGTTGCATATGTTTGAATTTTGAATTCGAAAATAGGTAACACTTGTGAAAATAGGCAATGCTTGAAAAGTGTTGTTGTAGGCGAAACAATACAACTTTTAGTAAAAAATGTTGTTGAAATGGTGTTGTTTCATTAAGATTCGCAACATTGTAAAACGAAACTAACATGGACGGTAAATAGATCATTCTGGATTCATAAAACACAACACAAAAATGTATATCCTCTTCAATAAAATTCCAGATTCTCTTACCTACATTTGAGTTTTCACCCGTCTTGTGCAAAATTGAAAATAGGCTAAATTATCTTGGGTATTCCTGCATAGAAACTTTAAGACATTCGAGAGTGCTTGAAATATAATAAGAAAGAGATTCGTTTATGATTCCAACTTGAATCCATTAATCTAGAAGCTTAATCCAACACGTGTTTCAGAAGATCATTGCCTTAGTGCGCATCCCCCCACAATACACTTTTTTTTTATCTTATGATATTTAGATATTACAGTATTTTATTGTGAAGAAGATGGAGGAGTCTTTATCCCATATTTATTCTACTTTATAAGACTTCGTATATGCGCATGGTTTCTTTCAAATCAAGTAGTTTAGCATATCAAGCTTCATTTCTTAGTACATACTCCATCCATTCTCTTTTATAAGCAAATTTTGACTTTTATATTCATTGAATAATTGATGTATCTGATCTATATATAGTATAAATACATTATTTATTGAGTGAGTCTAAAAGTCAAATTTTACTTATAAAAGAGAATGGAGGGAACACCATTTAGTAATAGCATGAGCAACAAATGTTGTGCAACCCAAAAACTGAACAACTTTTTTCTTATTTTATTCAATATTTTGAAGGAATTTAATAAAAGATATTCTTATAAAATCTTTTGAAGTTGGTTTCATTGTCAAGTGCATTAGGTGCAAGAAGCCAGGTCACAACAAACTTACTTATAAGGTGACACCAACTAGTCAACCACAAGCCACTCAATGAGTATCTCAACAAGCATCCACTCAATAAGCTACTCAACAAACCACTCAACAAGCATATCAACAAGCATATACTTAACCAGATACCCAACAACGAACTACTAAAACATCTCAGTAATAAACTCATGGAAGGACAAAGAAGATAACTATTAAGGGGGCATCTCAACCAACTACTAAAACTTCTCAGCAATCAATTCATGGAAGGGAAAAAAAGCTACCATTTAGAAGGCCATCAACACCATGTGTACCACCAGGACCTACAACTAAATTGGGTTCAACTAAGACTGCATTTGAACCAACAACAAGAAGGACTACACCAACAAAGAGAACCACACTAAAGAAGAAAATTTAGTTTAACTTAAAATTTTATGTCATGTTGTCTGTTGAACTCAGTTTAAGTTATAAGTTAGCTTAAGTTAGAACATGTGTCCTTATGCAGTGTGCTTAGGATATGTAATGTGTTTTGAACCTATGCAGTATGTTTTCTACCTACCTTATAATGCAGAATATTAGTGGTATACATCACATATTATTAATGTGTTTTGATATAAATCAATTGTGCCTTATTTTATTTGTTTTGGTATAATGTGTTTTGGTTTAGATCAGACAATTACGTGGTTGCACATCATTGATCAACTGTGCCTTATCTTATGTCTCAACTTATGTAAACCAGAAAATTATGTGTCAATTGATAAACTGATGTAAACCAACACACATTAAATGCTACACAATTAATTGATACACATTAGTTAATAAGCAATTCATAAACTGATGTAAACCAGACACACATTAATTGATGTCAAATTGATAATATTAACAGATGATGTTCTTACATTAACTGATACAAGTTGAAAACATTAATTGATACAAGTTGGAAACATTAATTGATACAAACTTTATGCCATTCAAACTGATACAAACAAACTCAAACTAATTCAATCTCATACACTTATTACAACATCCCAAATACCAACACACATAAAACAATACTAAACATGCTCTTCCAAAAAGTTCCCCATTTCAAAACCTTCTTCATTTGAATTTGTAGTTCCCTCAAGTGTAGCTTCAGTCCCTGATTTGTAGCCCTAAGATTCTCTACCTCCATTTTGCTGCATGAAGTTCTTTGCTAGTTTCTCCAACCTACTCTTTTTCTTCTTTATAAATTGGTATTTCTTAACTACCACATCCTCATAGAACCAATAAAAAATCCACAACCAACTAGCGTAGAACCCTGTGTAAATGGAAAATGTTTCAAATTTGTTCTTACCTTAAAATGTCGACATCCCAAAAATTGTTTTTCAAAGTTCATAACAGTTGAGGCCTTGCGAAGAACATCCATGTCTCCACAACGACATATAGGTTTTCATCGGAGATTTGAGTATGTGTAAACATTGGAATCAAAACTTCCTGAGCTCTTTTAATTAGATTGATTTGAATAACGTCCAAAATTCATTGTTGATGGTTACTTCAATTTCCACGACCAATTTCAGTGTAAACCTCTGCCAAATGAGGAACCCTAAATCAATTTGAGTAAAAACATAATAGGAAAGGGAGGAAGACGAAGAAACCTCAGGATGAAACGAAAAAGATGACATATCAAAGTCGCGTCATCTGCCACACATACATAAACAAATGTCGTTTGAGGCAAATGAACTAAACGAACTTCTATAACACTATTTGAACAATTAAAGAATCAACTTGACTTCTTTTAAAATTAAGAGATCAAAATAGATCTCGAGATAAAATTAAAAAACTAAAATGAGTATTTTTTTTTAATTGACTAAGTTATATTTAATGAAATGAATTTTTATAAAAAATCTAAGACCAATTTTTTATGAAATAAACTAGGCCAAATCAATCCTTAAATAGATTACTTTCTAAGCCAATTTGGTATATTTTGTATGCCAATTTAATATATATTTTACTTATCAAAATTATTTAAATGTAAACCACTTATATGATTTGTTACACCTTATTACTACCTTACTAGGTCCTAACACAAACAATAACATTAACACAATCTCAAATTTTAAACATTTGTACTTTATATTAAATATTTATCACTTAAAAAGAAAATAACAATGCCCATGAGAAGTAGCAAACAAAAAATTATAAAATTTTGAAAAAAAGAGTTAGTTGAATTTCTTACATAAGAAAAGAGAAAAAAGAATGGAGAAGATAATTGAATAAAAATGAGAAAAAAAAGAGTAAAATAGTGAAAAGAAGAAAAGAGGAGAAATAATTCAAACTCAAAAGATCAATATTTATTCATTTCACTAAAAAAAATTTTCAAACTACAAAAAAAAATTTCGATTCATTTTTAACCTTTGAATGAATATCAATATTTTTGTTTTAAAAAAATACGAGAATGGCATTTAATGTAAATAAAGTGAATCCTAGTGTCATAATTCAACACACGAGTCTTTTAAATAAGACATTAATGCTCTGTTCCTAAATCTCTCGTCCTTTATTAATCCATTTTCTTTTTCACAACCAAAACAACAAAATCCTCAAACTCAAAATCAATGGCACCACCAAGCTTCTATTCACACCTCCTTCTCGTGATTTGCGCCGCCGTCTTGTTAACACTAACGATTTCACCGCCGACAGTACACGCCGGAGGAATCAACCTCGGAATGGAATGGGTTCGCCAAACCAAAACAACCTGCCAAGGCACCATCGCCGACTGCATGTTGCAACAAGGTGAAGAAGAGTTTCAGTTCGATAACGAGATCAACAGGCGTATTTTAGCAACAACGAAGTACATCAGCTATGGTGCGCTTCAGAGGAACACTGTACCATGCTCTCGCCGCGGCGCTTCTTACTATAACTGCCGTCCCGGCGCTCAGGCCAACCCTTACAGCCGTGGATGCAGCGCTATCACGAGGTGCCGGAGTTAATTAATTATTATTTTTCTTCAATTTTTGAAAAAATAATAATTAATATTAATTAAGTTTCGTTGTGAATTTTTATATACTTTAATATTGGATTTTAATCCATTTTATTTGTGGGTCACTGTTGTGAGTTTGTGACTCTTTTATGAAAATACTCTGTTATTATTTACGGTTGTTGATTATTGTTAATTATTGTTAATTATTGTTAATTATGTTATTATCAATTAATTGTTTAATTGAGGTTATTATTAATATTTAGGTTTTTCTGGTAAAAATATAAATATAAGATCAATATAAATTTTTATTTATTTATTTATTTATTTATTATTATTATTATGATTATGTAATTGCGCGTTGTGTACAGCTATGTATGCCAGCGTGTTGGTGAATGTGTGACTGTAATGTATTGTCGTTTTCATGATGTATGAAAAATAATAATTGAATTAATTTATAGTTTTGTGTATTGTTACCGTTTTTTTGTTATCTACTGAATTTTTTTATTTAATTTTTTATTTATGAAATCTAGAAGGTTTGATTTTCGAAATTGGATTTGAAATAGTTACTACCGTTACGTTAACTTGTTAAAAGTTTAAATGCTTTGCTTTATGTGTTGGCATAAGCATATAATGCTTTGCTTTCCATGCTTACATAAATAAAGCATATATAAAAGTGTTGGTGAGTAATAATTGAGTTAATTAAAACAGGCTTGGTTTTGAAGGATTGTGAATTCGATTAGTACTCAATGTTTTTTTTCTTAATTAAAAAGTTTGATTAAGTTAAATCAAATAGGTGGGAATGTGGGTCGATTTGGTTTAATTCAATATTCAATTCATATAAGACATGTTAATTTAAGTGAGATAAAATAAGAGAATTTTTTATTGTATTTTAGATATTTTTAATATTCCACGTGAATTTTCACATATGTTCTTTGATTTCGAAGATACATGTCTAGACGTACTTATTTTTGCATAAATATTAATATATTCTGACGATATATTTTCGGAACAATTTTAAACATTCAAAACATATCACTTAGTAACTATTTACATTTGAATTGTGCATGAGATGCATCTCAGGTAATATAACGGAGATACATCTCCGAAATGTATAGAATAAGTATTTTTTGCTATAAGTTGTGTATTTGTTTTCAGATAAAGTACGAAACACGATCTCAAATAAAAAAAATAGACGTACAAAATAATAAGAGATTAATACAAGATGTGTCAAACAATATATGTAGAAAATGTCGTGCAATCGAGATCCAAAATGTAATAAAACCGTAAAAATAAAATAGAGAATATAATACTACAACAAAATAATAACAAATTACTACTGTGTGTGCCTAACAACATCTCATCTACCTCTTATCTTTGCTCTGCCTCTTCGGTCATCAATTCCCCCGTCCTTCAGTGATGTTTCCAATACAACAGTGCCCCTTGTGCCTATGTCATGATGGCATCCAAGACTCGCCTGACTACCAACTCATCAGTGAAGATACCCTTGTCAATGTCTGCCGACGAATTTCCACTATGTAATGACACCTAAGCAAGACATCATAAATATGATCTAACTGAGCTTGCTCCTCCTTTAGTATCTTCTGATGAGTTGGTCTCGACGGATCTCCTGAAGTAGTCTGCACCATGCACAAATGTGACATCCTAAAGAACCATGTTATGTACCCTTCGACGTAACTCCATTCGTTCGGTGTTATGGTAGTCTGTGTCTCCTCCGGTACCACATGATTCTCATAATAAACAAACATCTCGTCTATCTGTCTACGAGACAAGGCAGAAGGAGCAGAGCCAATAGGGTGTCTAGGATGGTCTAGGTGTACCTGAACTGTCGCATGACGCGCTTGGGTAGATGAGGAGCAGTGATATGTAATCTGCAAATCAACCATTCAAAGTATAACACTATCTCCTCAAATGATATCGTCTGACGGTGATCCACATAGTTGTTGAAGTGCATGTCCACATCAACCAAACAATCAAGATAGACTATGAAAGGCTCGACCGTCTGGTTTCATCTAAGCGAGATAAAAGTAGAAGCACACAACATATCCACAATGTAATCATCCACACTCGCTCAGCCAGCTATGCGTGGAAAGTGCTGGAGGATCCAAGCCTGAAATGAAAATTAAAAAAAAACATTCAAGGATCAAGAATGATCGGCAATGGTTTCATAAGTATGAAATGAAAATGACAAAAAAACATTTAAGGATCAAGAAATATTACCACCAGTAGTGTCACGCTGCCTGTGACCTGCTTCGTCTTCCACCGACATCCATCTCTCAACTCCAAATAAAGGTAGGCTAGGTAAGCCGCCCCACCAGTTGTACTAATGGATCTGAGTGAGATCTAAGAAGTACCGGAGCTATGCAACTTCAGTATAAGTGGAACTCATGTCCACAAAAATTCAAGTGCCAACAAAAATAAAGTATGCCCTTAAAGCACGAGCCCTGTGTACCGCCACCTACCCATCATCACCATGAGCCTGTTGTGCCCTAAGGATCTCATCATCATAGATCTTTCTCAGGAACTCGAATTTAGCATGAGCACCCTTGGTCCTATCCACCTCCCTAATCGCCTTATTTGGATCAGCCCCCAGATGCTCTACCAACATCTCAACTGCCTCGTCTTTGGTCATCCTCCCATGATCGAGGATCTTCCCCTAATCGGAAGATGTAATTAACACGAGATATCGTCCAATGTGATAGACATCTTATCATGCAAGAGATGAAACGAAGAGGTCTCAAAGTGCCATATCTCCATGAATGCATTAAGCATCATGTGGTTGATCATAGTGTAACCAATCATGCATAGGTCCTTCAGGCCAGATAAGGAGAAAATCGTAATAAACCAATCTCATTCGGTTGAGGCAAGCCATCAATCTTCCTCTCATGGTTAAGAAACTTATGGGGATCATGCTCCTGAAATTATCCAGAAATAATCAATGTCATCCATTAAAATTAACGCATAAAAAAATAAAAAATTGTGTCCCAGATATGTCTGACAGTATGGTCTGGATACAGAGGAAGTAAAGACAAATCATATGGACCTCCTCCAACACCCTCTGACTCGGTATCGACAACAGCCTCATCCTTCAGAGGTGACACTAGATCAACAAGATCATCAAAAAGAGGTGACACTGGATCCGTAGGAGGTGGCGCTGGTGAGTCCTGACGCTTGTAGAAGAATAGGGGAAGTGACATGTTAGATGGTGAATCTTGTCTCCTAGAGGAAGAAGAAGAAGAAGAAGAAGAAGAAGAAGAAGAAGAAGAAGAAGAAGAAGAAGAAGAAGAAGGTGGAGTGACATGAGATGAAGTGGGTTGAGGTGAAGCACGAGCCCCAAAAGTAGACGACGTCCCAGAAGTTGACGACTCTACCTGACCTGATGTACCTGCTGCCTTCAGAACTTGTTGGCTCTGCTCCCACAAAATAGGTCAGTTTGGACAAACTCTGTTTTATTAATATTAAATGGCTAAATGATAAATTATCATTTTTTCCATAAAATTACTCAACATTTTTATCTACTTAAAAAAAAAAAAAGATAACTTATTTTTACTAACGTTTATCATCATAAAATAATAAATGATATCATCAACTAATAAAAAATATCATAAAATACTATAAATAAATTTAAGTTGCATGACATAAAATTGTATTAGTATCAAAATTATTACTAAAAAATGAAACATTCAAAATTAGTTAAAATTATAGTTAACTAAAATAGTAAATGTTAAAAACTTTAAAATTGTAACAACTAAGTTAATATTAATCAAAATTATTAAAATTATAATAATAAATATTTGATTAGTGGGTCAGTGAGTTTTTTTTGGATTTGTGTCCGATTTTACCGGAAACTCAATTTTTTAAATGTGTTTTTTTAGTTTTGAAACTCATATCCACCCAATTACCCGACCTAACCCACTATTCTGAATTTGACCGAGTTTTGTGGGTTGGCCCAACCCATGTAGACCCTAGTTAAATCTTTTGAGAGAGAATTTTGTTGCCTATTATGTTTCTTTCCGACTCAATGGTTAGTTTTTATAGTTACGCGTAGAGGATATTCGATTTATCCAAATATAAATTATAAGAATTTATCAAGGTTAAAACGGACTTTCCATTGACTAGGTTCAAACGCAATCTTACTTTCGCAACAATGTTAAATTTTTTCGAAAAAGCTTTAATACCGTTGCGGTCTTGTCTCATTTTTTTCCCGAGTTTTATTGTTATGGTCCTCCAATTTTAATATGATATCAATTTTAATAACTAAATATTAGGTATAGGCCAAGTTGCCGGCAGAGAATTTTATCACATATTATTATCTTTTTTCAAGTAAAATATTTATTTATTTCCTACTATCTTTTATACTATATTTTAGTGGTTGGTTGGTAATAATGATGGTTACCAAGTTCTTACTCGGTCCAAATTAATTGTGGTCCCCTTGCCAAATTGTGTTTGTATAATATTTAATTAAAAGGCCCACAAAAATTATACTATTTATGTATCTTTTTTTCTAAATGGGAAGCACGTAATGAAATTTCTTGTGTACTGTAATCTCAAGAGGTGTGATTCCATTGGTCGTAGTGATGGGACCCATGCTAAAGAATTGAAAATTTGAATGTGGAATGGAAAGTTGATAGTGATTTGGTAAAAATTTATCTACTTACCTAATGATTTTAACCTATCATTTGTGTTTGTTCATTAGCTTTTTTCATAGGTTGAATGAGTTTGGTCAGCAATTATTCTCATAACCTAACACATTTTGTTTAGGTTTGGAACTAGAAGTGTGATTTACTTTACTTTGTGATATTGTGACATTTGATTTATGACACTATTGAGATGTGAGTATGGGTTGGTGGGTGAGTTTGAATCTACAAGGCCTACTTTATAAGTGTTACTAGGCCATTCGAAAATGACATGTTGTTCAAATTTTGATATTTTCATATACGTGTTTATGGAATGCACCCTTCAAGTTGTGGGGAACCAATGCCAAAGTTGTCATCACGAAATTGTTTATGAATCGGCCATACTTGCTGCCAATGGATCTTATAACTGTGGACAATGTGGGTTGGTCTGCAGATATGTGTAATGAAGCCTTAGTGCGGTGGAGTAAAACTTTCGGTGCGGCAGCGAGGAGTAGATCTAAAAATTAACTGTTTAACTTTTATGAGAATGTGGTAAATGTAAGTAGTGTGAATAATAGTCTCACATTGCTTAGAAATGTGAAGACTTAAGCATTTATAAGTGAGAGAATTCATCTATCTATTACCTTCAAATTTTGAATGAATAAAAGTTAAAAAATGGTAAAAATATGAGATTTTAGGCTAAAATGTTATGTGTTGGCATTGGTTGGTAAGGTCACACCTAACAAAACATAAGAAGAAGAAAAGTTATTAAAATCTAAAAAGTCAAATAAAATTTATAAGTTGAATCGGCTCCAATTCTGCAAATAATTGTTATTTCCTAATTGATGATTATTCATGTTTTGATAGTATATTTTGTCATAATTATGCATATAGAGAGAGGGACAAAAGAGTGAGGCAGATTATAAACCATGAAATATATATAGTTGTTTACATGTTTCTTATTATTTACTTAAATGTAAATTTAAGGTTGTCATAAGCAATCGAAGACAAAATCCTAACTTTTTGGTTATGTATCATTTGATAGTAACTTTAGCCGCAACTTTAATTTTATTTTTTTTTATTTACTTTATAAATTTCTAAGCTTAAATATACTTATGTAATTTTTAAAAAGTCATTTTCATTTATTTTTGTTATTTTATATTTAAAAAACTTATCTTTATACAATTTTAACTAGAAAATAATGTTCATATAAAAAATAATTTATTTATTTAATAATAAAAATAAACAAAATGTTCTTATAAAGTCTTAGAATTTACAATTTCGTAGAAGTTATAGAGTCAATACAATTGTGACAGGGACGGAGCTGGAAATGGTGGGTCTATGCCCCCATCAATATCATTATAATATTAATTTGCAGTATTATAAATAATATAATTATATAGCAAGTGTAATATAAATTAAGAAAAAAGTTCTTTACTAATCCACACTAAATAAATAAACTCTAACTAATATAGTTTTTACACACATAGTTCTACTCAATTTAAAGTTAAACTTACTTTTGTCGTTTTATTTATTGTTTTATTTTCTAGGAAAATAATTTGTTCCATATAAGAATGAAATACATATTTTCAATTTTCATTCATTTTTTTATTTTTATTTTATTTTGACTCTTTTAAAGTACAAATAAATCAGATATATTTTCTCACGAAGTGTTTTTTAATTTCTACATTTTGATCCCATATATATATATATATATATATATATATATATATATATATATATATATATATATATATATATATATATATATATATATATATATATATATATATATATATATATATATATATATATATATATATATATATATATATATATATATATATATATATATATATATAAATCAGTACATTTTAATTTACATTCTCTTATGTTTGTACTTAGGTGTTTTTTTAGTTTGTTTTGTTTATTTTACTATTTTATTGTGTTTTTAGAATGTAGTCTTTATTTGTCTTTAATTTATTTTCGCAGTTTATTTTTAGATTTAGCGGTTATTTGATATCTGTCCACTGTTTGAATTATAACTAGAGCTACGAGAATCAGATTTGCGCGTTCTAATAGGTATTGGAAAGCTAAGACAGAGACCTTCAACTTTTATGTTTGAGGAACAAGTTGATTCGGAGTGTAACAGGTCCAAATAATTCGTTGAAGTCAGGACCGAAAATCTGCTCTTAGAAATATTTAGTTTTAGGCCGGTTTTGTTTTACGTTTTTCGACCCAGTTGGGTTAGAACCAGAATTGTTGATACTTTCATATACCTAGCAGCTGCGCTACTGTTCGGGGACCTTCTTTTCACTAATTTTACTTTTTGCTTTTGTACAATTACGATGAAGAACTAATCATCTGGAGTCGATCTACTGTAATCGTGTTTCCAACGCTTTGAGGTTTTTATTCTATCAATTCAATTTCGTTTCTCTTTCAATTCTATTCTATGAAATTACATTTGCTTAATCTGTTATTTTGTGGAATAGTTTGATTTAATTCGTATGATTGTATTCCTAACTTTTAATCGTTTTTTACGTCGCTTAGTCGTTAAATCGCATTTTTATATCGTGTTTGCTTAATTCGGAATATAGGAATGTCAATTTGTTTAATATCTTAGTGCGCTTGTCATTTGATATTGAATTCGAATAGAGATCGAAACTGCTTAGGGAATTGGTTAGGAAAAAAACCAGTGATTAGGCGGAAACCGAAACAATTGATTGACTTATTTTTATAATCACTTATATGCACTATTTTATAAATCAAACTTAAAACCCCCATAAACTTTTACTGTAATTGGTTAATTCATTAAGAATCCTTGTGAGAACGATACTCGAGTTGTCGTTGTCGTTACTACTATTTTAAAAATACTCGACTTGTCGTTGTCGTTACTACTATTTTTGATCTGTGCGCGACAACAAATCAAATTGGCACCGTTGTCAGGGATTCTTGTTGATGTTAGCCAAGTTTAGAATTTTAGTTTAGAGTTTTGTTAGATTTTTTTTGTTGTGTTTTTTGTTTTTCCGTGTTAATTTTCAGGGTTACAGTATAGTGGTAAGTGTTTTAACCTATCAGGTAAGTTGAAAGCTACTGCTTCGGTTTGCTCCAATTTTTTTCCAGAAAATCAGAAAAAAATCGACAAACTCCTTAGTTTCCTATTTTATTTGATTTAATTTCTATTTTCATAATTTCAAAAAAACCCAAAAAATTTTGTAAAGATTTATTCTGATTTTATTTAATTTTTAGTAATATTTTGATAATTTTTAGATTTTATTTTATTTGCTTTTGTATTTTTCCTTTCTTTTTCTTATTAGGGACATTGTTGGTATTTTTCAAATTGTTGCTGCAGTGCTGAATTAGTTTTGCGGTTTCTAATTCTTTGTTAACTTTTTTCCTTTTCATAACATGGTTGAACAAATAACATTAAGAGAGCTTGATGCTCTTGATTTTCATTATAATGGTTTAAGTATTGAATATATTGATGTTGATGTTCCTTTCGAATTAAAATTTGATTTAATACACTTGTTGTCAAGGTTTAATGGACTTGCAGGTGAGGATCCGAATAAACATATGAAGGAATTTCAAATTGTGTGCTCTACACCTTCCAAACCTTTACTAGAGGACTTTGTCAAGCAAATGACTATAAATGATCTTCAGTTTCAGCAACAAACAAATTCTAGTATTCAGGTTTTGTAGACACAGATTGGACAGCTTGCCACTGTAGTGAATGCCATGCAGCAAGCTCAAGAATCAAACCAACTACTTGTCCAAACAGTAGTGAATCCAAAAGAGTTACTGTCTGATTTAGTTGATGATACTTATCCTGAGTTGTTATCTGATTTTCCATCTTTATTAGATTATGATGACACTTACTCTTACGATTTATGTACTGACACTAACGTTTGCTCTGTTTATGTTGAGATTAATGCTGCCTTGCAGGGTGATACTTTTCATGATGTCGTTTATGCATCTGAAGCTCTTGATATCCCTACTGCCCTGACCATGCCTTCCATTGAAAAACCTTCTTCCTTAGATCTTAAACCACTTCTGGACAATCTAAAATATGTCTATTGAAAGAGGAATGAAAAGCTACCTGTTATAATTTCTTCTAACCTTGATTTTGATCAAGAAAATAAGCTTTTGCAGGTTTTGAAGAAACATAAGAAGGAAATTGGATGGACCTCGATGGAAGATGGAAGAAAAGCAGTGAAGCAACCTTTTAATCCTCTGATTCTTGATGTTATGAAAAAAAAGATCACAATCACGTGCCAATGCGACACTTTTACTTATCGAAGATTCTTATTTGATCCTGGAATAAAAGGTAAAGGCACTAATATAAATTTCAAGAGCGATGGATGCTACCCAAAGTTACTCCCCACTTTGGAAGAAGAAACTGCAGGAAATCTCTCTTTGAGAAAGACTGCTTATGTGATCACCTATTTGCCTTGACTCCTAGGGTGTGTTCTTTTCTTTTTCTCACTCTTATTTAATAGTTATGTCCTTTCATTGAGGACAATGCATATTTTAAGTGTGGGAGAGGGAATCATTTCTTTATTTTGTTTTGGTTTTGTTCTTACATAAAAAAAAAATATTTTTTACTTTGAAACACAATGCATCTTTTGAAATTTTTAGGCTATAGATTAATTTGAGGTTAGATTGTGGAGACTTGGGAAAAATTCATAAGATCGATACCGTTTTAATAGCTTAAGTCTCCCGATTATAGAAACTGATTTAATTACTTGTTATGACACGACCTTGAGTTCTCATCCTTTAATAGCTCTTAAGTAGTTTATTTAGCAGTCAGCACCATATAGAAATCACATACAAAGTAATTAAGCTGATGCAAATAAGTGAATGATCCCGTACTTAATAAGAAATCTAAATAGGAATATGCCTTTTAAGTTAGGTGACCCTCACCCGGTCACTTAGGCTAACGATTGTGAAACTTTAAAAAAAATATTGTTGTTGCTAAAGTGGTTAATTTTGAATTATTGACAAGATTGGATCATAGTCACTAACAGGCTTATTTACCATGTGTGTGAATAAATAACGGGCTTAATGTGATTGCATTATAATGAAAGAGAGCAAAATGGAGGATGAGTAGGTTAGGCTTAAGCATAATGACATGATTCATATTGGTTTGTATAGGAGGGAGGTTTATGACTGTATAATTACGGATTTGTGTTCTTACGATATCCTTAGTGTGTAAAATTAGTACCTATTGATGCAATCTTGACCAAAGAAGAGTTTGTAGCCTAGAATGAGTATCTGAATGCTATTGTTTTTCATGAGTCTTGATACTATTTTGCTCGGAGTGCAAAAGTTCAAGCGTGGGGAAATTTGATCAGTACATTTTAATTTACATTCTCTTATGTTTGTACTTAGACATTTCTTAGTTTGTTTTATTTATTTTACTGTTTTATTGTATTTTTAGAATATAGTCTTTGTTTTCCTTTAATCTATTTTCGCAGCTTATTTTTAGATTTAGCGGTTATTTGATATCTGTCCACTGTTTGGATCATAACTGGAGCTACGAGAATCAGATTTATGCATTCTAATAGGTGTTGGAAAGCTAAGACATAGAGCTACAACTTTTATGTTTGAGGCACAAGCTTATTTAGAATGTAGCAGGTCCAATTAATTCGTTGAAGTCAGGACCCGAAATCTGCTGTTAGAAATATTTAGTTTTGGGCCGAGTTTTTTTATGTTTTTCGACCCAATTGGGTTAGAACCAGAATCGTTGATGCTTTCATATACGTAACAGCCGCGCTACTATTCGGGGCACCTTTTTTTCACTAATTTTACTTTTTGCTTTTGTACAATTACGATGAAGAACTAATCATCTGATTCGATCTACTGTAATCGCGTTTCCAACGCTTTGAGGTTTTTATTCTATCAATTCAATTTCGCATCTCTTTCAGTTCTATTCTATGAAATTGCATTTTCTTAAATTATTATTTTATGGAATAGTTTGATTTAATTCGTATGATTGTATTCCTAACTTTTAATCGCTTTTTACGTCGCTTAGTCGTTAAATCGCACTTTTATATTGTGTTTGCTTAATTCGGAATATAGGAATGTCAATCTGTTTAATATATTAGTGCGCTTGTCATTTGATATTGAATTCGAATGGATATCAGAGCCGCTTAGGGAATTGGTTAGGAAAAAACCAGTGATTAGGCGGAAACCGAAACAATTGATTGACTTATTTTTATAATCACTTATATGCACTATTTTATAAATCAAACTTAAAACTCCCATAAACTTTTACTGTAATTGGTTAATTCGTTACAAGAATCCTTGTGAGAATGACACTCGAGTTGTCGTTACCATTACTACTGTTTTAAAAAATACTCATTTTTGATCCATGTGCGACAGCGGATCAATATATATATATATATATATATATATATATATATATATATATATATATATATATATATATATATATATATATATATATATATATATATATATATATATATATATATATATATATATATATATATATATATATATATATATATATATATATATATATATATATATATATATATATATATATATATATATATATATATATATATATATATATATATATATATATATATATATATATATATATATATTGTTTCGGACTGTCCCAATAGTTAGGCATGGTCCAATCCACTCCTGTTCCCAAAACGGCCTAATTGCCTAAGTCCAGTTAATTTGGGGGAGCATTTATCTTTTTGCCCCTCCATCGGGGAAGGTTGGTAGGTTGACCTCTAGGGTCAACTGCCCCTCCTCAGCAATTTCTGCCCGTCAGGCACAGTTCCACCATCCAGAAATAGTTACGACACATGTGCTCGTTACTGTGCCTCTACCCGTAGCAACGGCTAATTTTGGGCACCATTGCCCGTTCCAACGGCTAGTTTCTAGCAGTTACCCATTCTTCAGAGAACATTATCTCGCCCCGAAAATAGGGACCAATGGCCAAGCGTTGGGGGCACTATAAAAACTCTCTCATTTGAGAGGGTCAGGTATTCTATAATCATTATAACACACACATACTATGTACTTGCCTTTTTTTCTATTGATTCTCGCTTTAGCATCGAAGTTCCTTGTAGGTACACCCCCTCATCATCTCTCACACCCAGCATCACAAATGTTGTCTCTGGCCCACTTCAGGTTCTAATCAGTCATCAAGATCAGTGACACTGTCTGTGGGAAACTTTGTTATCCCCGTCTTTCTTCCATCGTTGATTTAAGACCAAAACAGTTCTTCTAAAAGTGCAATCATGGCCAGCCGTGACAACACCCACGATGCTCGCAACTCTGCCTTCCTCCCCGTCAATAAGACTGATAATGATGGAGTAACCCTCTTTTTTGGGGGTGACACCCACCAACAAAGAGATGGAGCCACCACGTCTCTCTCCCCCGTTCGCGCTGATCATGATGAGGTCTAGCCCCTCTAGGACCACCAACCAGTCCTAGTTCCGCCCAGCGCCGACCGACTATGGTGGCCCTCCTTGAGGCTCTCAACAAGACCAACCTCCTAATCCTTCATCAGAATGCAAGGTTTGGAGATCTAGAAGATTCTAGCCGGCCAAGATCCCCTCTACCAAGGAAACAGCGCCAGAGATTACAAAGTCTTCCTCCTCGGTGTGAAAGAAACCGTCGGGCACTTCCAGAGCCAGAGTCCCAGGCAGTCAGAAAGTGCGGCCAGATATCCCCCCGGAGCCAGTACTCCCTGGGGACCAAGAGAACCAGAAGAGATCAACGAGCAGAGTCACAGTGTTTGCCTCCGCCCAGATCCAAGGGTCGGGCACGAACCCTATCTCTCTGTTGAGATCACCATCCTACCTTTAGACGAAGCACATGCTCTCCTTCATGGTCTAGTAACAGCAGCAACAGCGAGCTTCACGACCCATTGTCTTAGGAAATTATGGCCACACGCCTACCAAATGGGCTGGAGAAATCACCATTTATGGGCACGTATAACGGTACTACAGACCCTGACGAGCACATCGAAAATATCGATACACTGCTCGATTACTGCGGCATTCAAGGTGCCATCAAATGTAGATTGTTCCTGACCACGTTGAGGAAGGGAGCAATGACTTGGTACAAGAAGGTCCCCAATGAATCCATCATATCATGGAGGAAATAAGGGAGAATGTTCTCCAGACACTTCACAGACTCTCACCATCACCCAAAGACCGAAGTCTCCCTTGAGGCCATCATTCAAGGGAAGGATGAACCTCTTCGAGCCTATATCGAAAGGTTCAACAAAGAATTTATCTAGGTCTCCATGATCGACGACATGAAGTTCTTGCTTGAGCGCGGGCTTCGTCCCTGCACAGAATTTGCCAAAGTAGTAGGCATTGAAACTCCAGTAACGTTGGACGCCTTCCTACTTAAGGCGCAAACTTACATCCAGTACAAGGAGAAAGAAGTTTCTAGCTCCACCTGGGACTCGAAGCACCAGAAGAGTGTCAGGTTCTCCAAGCACGATGAACCCTCGACATCTCGTCGAGGAGATAGAAGACGCGAGGATCACCCTTGGGAGCCCCCGGGAAAAAAAGGGCCTTCTGGTCGGTTCCATGAGTATACTCCTCTAACCGTCTCTAGAGAAAAGATCCTCTCCGAGTGCGCAAACTTAGAGTTCCGGCAAGAAGGATTCTAGTTCCCTAAACAGATACCACCCAAGCCAAATACTAACAAGTCGAAGTATTGTCGGTTCCGTAAGAGTCACAACCATATGACTGACGGCTACATCCACCTGAAGGATGCCATTGAGATATTGATTAGGGACGGACTCTTAAAACAGTTCTCCAAAAGGAAGGATGATCCTCGACAAGATGCTAAGGAGTCCAAGACGGTTGAAGAGGAGGTGTCTTCCCCAGAAGAAACCAACCTTTAGGTCGCCATGAGCATCTTGTGACCTGAAAACTTCTACATCCTCGATGGGCTTAACGTCCCTTCCTACTTCGTCGTACACATCTCGTGGAAGACCTTCCCTTCTGCCATGGTTATATCCTAATTGATGATTATTCATGTTTTGATAGTATATTTTGTCATAATTATGCATATAGAGAGAGGGACAAAAGGGGGAGGCAGATTATAAACCATGAAATATATATAGTTGTTTACATGTTTCTTTTTATTTACTTAAATGTAAATTTAAGGTTGTCATAAGCAATCGAAGACAAAATCCTAACTTTTTGGTTATGTATCATTTGATAGTAACTTTAGCCGCAACTTTAATTTTTTATTTATTTACTTTATAAATTTCTAAGCTTAAATATAATTATGTAATTTTTAAGAAGTCATTTTCATTTATTTTTGTTATTTCATATTTAAAAAACTTATCTTTATACAATTTTAACTAGAAAATAATGTTCATATAAAAAATAATTTATTTATTTAATAATAAAAATAAACAAAATGTTCTTATAAAGTCTTAGAATTTACAATTTCGTAGAAGTTATAGAGTCAATACAATTGTGACAGGGACGGAGTTGGAAATGGTGGGTCTATGCCCCATCAATATCATTATAATATTAATTTGCAGTATTATAAATAATATAATTATATAGCAAGTGTAATATAAATTAAGAAAAAAGTTCTTTACTAATCCACACTAAATAAATAAACTCTAACTAATATAGTTTTTACACCCATAGTTCTACTCAATTTAAAGTTAAACTTACTTTTGTCGTTTTATTTATTGTTTTATTTTCTAGGAAAATAATTTGTTCCATATAAGAATGAAATATATATTTTCAATTTTCATTCATTTTTTTATTTTTATTTTATTTTGACTCTTTTAAAGTACAAATAAATCAGATATATTTTCTCACGATGAAGTGTTTTTTAATTTCTACATTTTGATCCCATATATATATATATATATATATATATATATATATATATATATATATATATATATATATATATATATATATATATATATATATATATATATATATATATATATATATATATATATATATATATATATATATATATATATATATATATAATCAGTACATTTTAATTTACATTCTCTTATGTTTGTACTTAGGTGTTTTTTTAGTTTGTTTTGTTTATTTTACTGTTTTATTGTGTTTTTAGAATGTAGTCTTTATTTGTCTTTAATATATTTTCGCAGTTTATTTTTAGATTTAGCGGTTATTTGATATCTGTCCACTGTTTGAATCATAACTAGAGCTACGAGAATCGGATTTGCGCGTTCTAATAGGTATTGGAAAGCTAAGACAGAGACCTTCAACTTTTATGTTTGAGGAACAAGTTGGTTCGGAGTGTAACAGGTCCAAATAATTCGTTGAAGTCAGGACCCGAAATCTGCTCTTAGAAATATTTAGTTTTGGGCCGTTTTTTTTAACGTTTTTCGACCCAGTTGGGTTAGAACCAGAATTGTTGATACTTTCATATACCTAGCAGCTGCGCTACTGTTCGGGGACCTTCTTTTCACTAATTTTACTTTTTGCTTTTGTACAATTACGATGAAGAACTAATCATCTGGAGTCGATCTACTGTAATCGTGTTTCCAACGCTTTGAGGTTTTTATTCTATCAATTCAATTTCGTTTCTCTTTCAATTCTATTCTATGAAATTGCATTTGCTTAATCTATTATTTTGTGGAATAGTTTGATTTAATTCGTATGATTGTATTCCTAACTTTTAATCGCTTTTTACGTCGCTTAGTCGTTAAATCGCATTTTTATATCGTGTTTGCTTAATTCGGAATATAGGAATGTCAATCTGTTTAATATCTTAGTGCGCTTGTCATTTGATATTGAATTCGAATAGAGATCGAAACTGCTTAGGGAATTGGTTAGGAAAAAAACCAGTGATTAGGCGGAAACCGAAACAATTGATTGACTTATTTTTATAATCACTTATATGCACTATTTTATAAATCGAACTTAAAACCCCCATAAACTTTTACTGTAATTGGTTAATTCATTAAGAATCCTTGTGAGAGATACTCGAGTTGTCGTTGTCGTTACTACTATTTTAAAAAATACTCGTTTTTGATCTGTGCGCGACAACGAATCAAATTGACACCGTTGTCAGGAATTCTTGTTGATGTTAACCAAGTTTAGAATTTTAGTTTAGAGTTTTGTTAGATTTTTTTTGTTGTGTTTTTTTGTTTTTCCGTGTTAATTTTCAGGGTTACAATATAATGGTAAGTGTTTTAGCCTATCAGGTAAGTTGAAAGCTACTGCTTCGGTTTGCTCCAAATTTTTTCCAGAAAATCAGAAAAAAAAATCGACAAACTCCTTAGTTTCCTATTTTATTTGATTTAATTTATATTTTCATAATTTCAAAAAAACCCAAAATTTTTTGTAAAGATTTATTCTGATTTTATTTAATTTTTAGTAATATTTTGATAATTTTTAGATTTTATTTTATTTGCTTTTTTATTTTTCCTTTCTTTTTCTTATTAGGGACATTGTTGGTATTTTTCAAATTGTTGCTGCAGTGCTGAATTAGTTTTGCGGTTTCTAATTCTTTGTTAACTTTTTTCCTTTTCATAACATGGCTGAACAAATAACATTAAGAGAGCTTGCTGCTCTTGATTTTCATTATAATGGTTTAAGTATTGAATATATTGATGTTGATGTTCCTTTCGAATTAAAATTTGATTTAATACACTTGTTGTCAAGGTTTAATGGACTTGCAAGTGAGGATCCGAATAAACATATGAAGGAATTTCAAATTGTGTGCTCTACACCTTCCAAACCTTTACTAGAGGATTTTGTCAAGCAAATGACTATAAATGATCTTCAGTTTCAGCAACAAACAAATTCTAGTATTCAGGTTTTGTAGATACAGATTGGACAGCTTGCCACTGTAGTGAATGCCATGCAGCAAGCTCAAGAATCAAACCAACTACTTGTCCAAACAGTAGTGAATCCAAAAGAGTTACTGTCTGATTTAGTTGATGATACTTATCCTGAGTTGTTATCTGATTTTCCATCTTTATTAGATTATGATGATACTTACTCTTACGATTTATGTACTGACACTAACGTTTGCTCTGTTTATGTTGAGATTAATGCTGCCTTGCAGGGTGATACTTTTCATGATGTCGTTTATGCATCTGAAACTCTTGATATCCCTACTGCCCTGACCATGCCTTCCATTGAAAAACCTTCTTCCTTAGATCTTAAACCACTTCTAGACAATCTAAAATATGTCTATTGAAAGAGAAATGAAAAGCTACCTGTTATAATTTCTTCTAACCTTGATCTTGATCAAGAAAATAAGCTTTTCCAGGTTTTGAAGAAACATAAGAAGGAAATTGGATGGACCTCGATGGAAGATGGAAGAAAAGCAGTGAAGCAACCCTTTAATCCTCTGATTCTTGATGTTATGAAAAAAGAGATCACAATCACGTGCCAATGCGACACTTTTACTTATCGAAGATTATTATTTGATCCTGGAATAAAAGGTAAATGCACTAATATAAATTTCAAGAGCAATGGATGCTACCTAAAGTTACTCCCCACTTTGGGAGAAGAAACTGCAGGAAATCTCTCTTTGAGAAAGACTGCTTATGTGATCACCTATTTGCCTTGACTCCTAGGGTGTGTTCTTTTCTTTTTCTCACTCTTATTTAATAGTTATGTCCTTTCATTGAGAACAATGCATATTTTAAGTGTGGGAGAGGGAATCATTTCTTTATTTTGTTTTGGTTTTGTTCTTACATAAAAAATATATATATTTTTTACTTTGAAACACAATGCATCTTTTGAAATTTTTAGGCTATAGATTAATTTGAGGTTAGATTGTGGAGACTTGGGAAAAATTCATAAGATCGATACCGTTTTAACAGCTTAAGTCTCCCGATTATAGAAACTGATTTAATTACTTGTTATGACACGACCTTGAATTCTCATCCTTTTTAAGTAGTTTATTTAGCAGTCAGCACCATCTAGAAATCACATACAAAGTAATTAAGCTGATGCAAATAAGTGAATGATCTCGTACTTAATAAAAAAATCTAAATAGGAATATGCCTTTTAAGTTAGGTGACCCTCACCCGGTCACATAGGCTAACGGTTGTGAAACTTTAAAAAAAATATTGTTTTTGCTAAAGTGGTTAATTTTGAACTATTGACAAGATTGGATCATAGTCACTAACAGGCTTATTTACCATGTGTGTGAATAGATACCGGGCTTAATGTGATTGCATTATAATGAAAGAGAGCAAAAAGGAGGATGAGTAGGTTAGGCTTAAGCATAATGACATGATTCATATTGGTTTGTATAAGAGGGAGGTTTATGACTGTATAATTACGGATTTGTGTTCTTACGATATCCTTAGTGTGTAAAATTAGTACCTATTGATGCAATCTTGACCAAAGAAGAGTTTGTAGCCTAGAATGAGTATCTGAATGCTATTGTTTTTCATGAGTCTTGATACTATTTTGCTCGGAGTGCAAAAGTTCAAGCGTGGGGAAATTTGATCAGTGCATTTTAATTCACATTCTCTTATGTTTGTACTTAGACATTTCTTAGTTTGTTTTATTTATTTTACTTTTTTATTGTATTTTTAGAATATAGTCTTTGTTTTCCTTTAATCTATTTTCGCAACTTATTTTCAGATTTAGCGGTTATTTGATATCTGTCCACTGTTTGGATCATAACTGGAGCTACGAGAATCAGATTTGTGCATTCTAATAGGTGTTGGAAAGTTAAGACATAGAGCTACAACTTTTATGTTTGAGGCACAAGCTTATTTAGAGTGTAGCAGGTCCAATTAATTCGTTGAAGTCAGGACCCGAAATTTGCTGTTAGAAATATTTAGTTTTGGGCAGAGTTTTTTTTATGTTTTTCGACCCAATTGGGTTAGAAGCAGAATAGTTGATGTTTTCTGTCACACCCTAAATTTGTCCTACCCATTTTCAAATATTTTCGTTTTTTATTATTCTTTCATGTTTTACATTGCCCGCTTATTTTCTTGTTATTTAGACACGTGTCCGCTCGCAATTGGTTGATTTTTCAGAACTTTATCTTTTTGACCAAAGTGTGACATGTGGCTTAATACATTTTTGTGAATATTAATTTTTTTTTTCTTTTCTTAATTTTTTTAAACTTTTTCTTTTTATATGTTACTAATAATATATATATTTTTTATATTTTTTTTCTTCGTTTTTTTAAATAAAAATTAGTTTATTTTTTATATATTTTTATATTCATCTAATTAGTATTGTAATATTAGTTTTTATGTCTTATTAATTGCTGAAAAATTAAAAAAAAAAGAAAAAGGGAAAGTTGAAGTAGGAGTGAAGACCCATTGTATTAGGCCCATTAAGGAGGGTCACACGGTTTACAATTTGCATAAAAAGGGAGAATAGGAACCCTAATGAGGGAGGAGAGATCACTGTTCATAACTCTCATGTCACTACAAGAAATATTGTATTTTCCCAAGTGATTTTCACGTCACTAACCCAAAAATCACTTCACTGAGCAACATTTGCGACGTGGGTAAAACACGTCGGAAATGCAATGGTGGGAACATTTTCCCACGTGGAAAACAGGTCACAAAGTTGTGACATAGATCCCACGTCGCAAATAACAAAAATAAGAGAAAACTTTCCCACGTGAATATCACGTCACTAATTAGTGACTTGTTTTTCACGTGGGAACCCACCTATACCAATATGGTTCTGCACGTTGACACCAATTAATTTGTTTCCCATGTGATTCCCGCGTCACTAATTTGTGACTTGGTTTTCACGTGAGAACTCACCAATATGGTTCTACAAATATATATTTTGTTTCTAAAAATACATATTTTGTTTCTAAAAATATTTAATTATATTTTATTTCTAAAAATATTTAATTATATTTTGTTTCTAAAAATACATATTTTGTTTCTAAAAATATTTAATTATATTTTGTTTCTAAAAATACATATTTTTCTAATATATTATTCTATAACACACATGAATTTTCCTAATATATTATTCTATATTTTGTTTCTAATAATATTATTCTAAAAATACATATTATTCTATAACAAATTATTTTTATTTTTAGCTTTCAACAACAACAACACAATACATATATATACTTACATCTAACAACAACACATCTAAAATTTTATAATCAATATTCTAAAATAATATTTCATATATCACCAAAAATCTGAAAAATAAACAAATTAAAATGCATAAATATCCCAATATAGAGCTAACTCTCAAAGCTTCCAATGAAACTTTTTAATTAATCTTAGATCTGAAAAAAAAAACAATTAATAATAAGAAGAAAAAAAATAATTTGCTAAAATAATGAAACTTTTTAATATATATTATATTAACTAAAATATAATAAATATTCTATAATATAATATTCTATAAGATAATATATAATTTGTTTATTAAAAATAACAAATTTAAAATATAATACATAGTTATTGTTTTTTAATAAAAAATACTTTTTCAAAAAATAACCCATTTAAAAATAACACATTTTAAATATAATACATATTCATTATGTTTTTTAAAAATACATTTTAATTTTTTCTATTTACAATTTTGTTTACTAAAAATATTTTTAAAAATTCTACTTTCTCTAATATAATATATATTATGTTTTAAAAAATTAAATACATATTTAAATACAACATTACATACTTTGTTTCTATAATATATTTTATTACATATTTTTCTAATATATATTCTGTTTTTAATTCTAAAAATATATATTTTGTTTCTAATATAATATATCTTATAATATTTTTAATTTTATCTTTCAACAACAACAACAATAACAATACATATTTACATACACTAACAACAACAAATCTAAAGTTTTATAATCAATAACCAAATTAAAATTTCATATATCACTGTAAATCTGAAAAATAAATAAATTTAATTGCATAAATACCTTAATGGAGCAACTTCTTAATCTTAGATCTGGAAAAAAAATCAATAATTAATAATAAGAAAAAATTAAAATAAACGGTAAAACAAAAACAAAACCAAGAAAAATATCATTTACCTTAATTTTTGTGTGAAGGTTTCGTTCAAAAATGGGGGAGTAACAGGCAGAAGGAGAAGAAGGAAAGGAAAGAAAGAAGGAAAAGGAAGAAGAAAGGAGGATGAGTGGAAAAAATTCTGAGTTTTTAATATATAGGAAAACTTGCGACGTGGTGGACATGTGGGAACGTACCCACGTGAAAACCACGTCGGAACGCATTAAAGACTTGCCCATTTGCGACGTGAATGTCCCATGGGAAAGTTGCCACGTGAGATACACGTCGGAACTTTTCCAGCATTTAATATATTAATGTTGCATTATTAAAAGGCAAATCAACGGTAAAAAAAATAAAGTTTAAAACATTTATGTGTCCCATTTGTGACGTGAGATTCACGTGGAAACCTTTGCACAGTCAATTTCCATCATTAATGTGTCTGAAAAGTAAAAGTAAAAGCTGACCAATTTATTATTTATAAATTTGCGACGTGTATCCCATGTGGGTATTTTGTGACATGTTCCCCACGTCACAAATACAAAGACTTTTTTGATTTTTTTGTTCCCATGTGTTTAACATGCCACAACTTAATTTTTGAAAAATTCAAATTTCCCTCCCTCTTATAATTCAAATTTTTCGTTGCATATTTTAGGTTTACATGATATATTAATTAAATATGTTAGTGACATGGTTTACACGTCGCAACTTGTTTTTTTTTCCCACGTGTTTACCACGTCACTAAATCACTAGGCAAAATCAAAGTTTTCTTGTAGTGTGTGAACCCTAAACGGCCGCCCCCTTTCAGAACCCTAATTTTCAACTACTGTTCATCACTCTTCAGAAAACCCTAACGGCCGCTGAATTGGCTTTCTTCTTCCCAATCATCATCATCCCCAAATCGCAGCTCCTTCTTCTAAATACTCGAACACCATTGTCAACAAAACCCTCAACCTCGAAACACCGCTACACACAATCATCCTTAATAACCATCAAAACGGAAAATCCTATTTTCGCCCCTCGTTTACATTTCGTTTTCATCGCGAAGGCTCCGGTGACTCAACAAATCCGAAGGACATGCTTTGTAATGGCGCGATTTATCATAGTCGATAACTTAATGTAGAGACGTTTCAACATGATGACGCCACGAGCTCTCTCCGGCTTCACTTTTGGAGTACTCTAGTTGGTCCGTTCTCAGCTCGACGAAAGCACCAACCCAGAGTTCCTTTCTATTTTGTGATAACGTTGCGGAACTTCCTCAGCTACAGTAACGAGAGGGTATTTCCACAGGTTGTAGTTTCAACAGTGAGGAACACGGCGTAAAGGTAAACCCTGAGTTATCTTATTGGAATCGAGTGAAGTTTCTAATATGTTTTTTTACGTTGGTACCATCGCTTTTAGCATAGCATGTTTTTCAAGTTAGCATATGGTTCAAACTGTTAAGGGCTTCCCATTGGGATGTTTGTATTAAAGGTTGTATTGAACTTACATTCATGCTGTTGAAATAGTATTTATCACTTTCTTGTGTTGTTGTTTCACATTCCATTTGTTATAACTTGAGTATACACCGCGATTAGGTTTGTGCCGTTTTCTGCCGTTAGATTATGAATCTCGATTGATTTACTATTATCTTATTTGTGCTATTCCTAACTGTTCTCATGCTCATGAAGGATGTTTTGGTTTTGGTTCAAGTTTTTAATCACAGTTGTAATTGATAGCCGCAAAAGAAAGAGACGGTGGCGAGATTCACGATTAAACTCCGTTCTCCCGTGACCACACTAACAACAGGATTTGCATTCAGTCCTGTTTTCATGTAGATCGTGCTACTGTTTATGTTAATTTTCATGTGCAGGTGATACAAATTGTTTCTCGGCGCCGATACTTGACACTGTTGCAGTTAAGGCTAAAAATGCGGTATCTCAAATCATATTAGTAATCCAATGGAGGAGGCATTCTTCGCAATTCGCTCCATCAGCTCTCAACTCGTGACGACATTGACGTGCCAATCTGGTGGCATGTCGAATTTATGTATCGTTTTTGTTTTGAGTTTTATTTCAGGTAGCTCTAAAGACCGGAGTATGAAATGTTAACTCAGGAGGATGTTGCTGTATTGACGTGACGAAATAACAATGTTCAAGCATAATCTTGAGGACACCGTTTCCAACGACAGACAACACGTAACGGCACGACAATGGCATAAGTTTTAATTCATAGCAGCATCTTCCGCCTCGACTCGGTGCCGCAGAGACAACAAACAACATGTTGATACGCAAACCACCGACTGTCGCCGCATTTCGCGTGTCGCCTTAGGAGATAAGGAAGCTGCTGCAGGGGGCATTGGGAGGTGAGTCTCTGCTACGATCCAGACTTCACAATCACAAGACACAACGGTTGAGCCTATTATGACAGAGTGGTCAAATCTGCACTCAGAATAGCTGTGTTGGTTCTTTTTCAACTACTCAGACCAGTACGACAATAATAACAGGTTTGGATAAGGATTGCATTGTTTTCTGTGACTGATTTGCGTGCAGGTTTGGATGCATCGTCTCTTGACCTTCATTTTGCTAATTTTGAGCATTTGTTTTACTGCTACCAAGGGTTCTGTTTGCCTTTTGGACTAAGGAGAATAAGGGGGCTTTTATTTTCTTCTTTTGTTTTCATTATAGAATGACTTTTGGGTTGTAGGCTTAGTGCATATTATGAGTTTGCTCTTTTTCTGGACTTTGTTTTATTTGAGCAATCATATACGCAACCATCTTTGTCTTGTTAGTAATGTTTGAATTTTGTCTCGACTGTTATGTAGGGGTATGCTTTCTACATCGATTTTGATTTATGTTTCGGTTGTATCGATCCTCCTGTTGAAGTTTCTGATGAGCTCACTTTAGTTTCGTATTGCAATTACAGTTTCCAACTATTCGTCTTGCTTACGCGTCACTTTTGATTTTTAGATTTGATACGTATGCTATTTATGTTCGGCAAGTACTGCGCTGCTTATGTTGTATTTATGCTGATTTTTATTGTCGGTTTTATGCTGCCGTTGAGGTTATAGAATGAAAGATATCGGTCTGTAAGTCCGTTACTCTTTTTCTTCGTGTTTATAGTTTGAATTCAGTGAATAAATATCCTGCAGCTGCTATGAAGTAATAATATTGCAAGGCTCTTGACATTATAATTAAATGTTATTTCACTTCGAGTATGTTTGCGTCATTTGCAGCAGGAACATTAACACTTGCGGGTGCGAGAATGAAAAGGAAGATAAGGAGTGATAGCAGTGACCAGCAAGATCCAAAATCGTGACAACCCAATTTGCACGAGTCCAAAATTGGAAGTCGGCGCCAGCAAATCCCGTAGTTATCTTTGTTTAAAGCATTTTATTGTTGTTCTAAAAACTCTGCCGAATATCCGACGTGACGTCGTTAATATTCAGGCTTTTCTATTAAAGTTCGATATCAGGCGTATCTTGGAATTCTTCTTGTATGATTTTTTTTTTTAAGTTTTGAAAATGATGCCTTTTGCCATCCATATCACATAGAAGATGATTATGTTTCTCTTGAAAAGTGATCTAATGGACTTCAACATTCTGAAATGCTACAAATAAATTCAAAAAAAGGGTGGTGTTGGTGGCAATACTAGTGCTGGAGGCGCAATGTTTGACATGGGATATGGAAGATGGTTAGAAGATGACAACCGTTATTTAATGGAGTTAAGAAACGGATTACAAATGGCGTTAACAGAGAATGAAATGGGAGGCATGGTGGATGGATATTTATATCATTATGATCAAATATTTAGAGTGAAAGGAATAACCGCAAAAACAGATGTTTTTATCTTATCAATGGCATGTGGACTTCTCATTATCAATGGCATGTGGACTTCTCAAGCTAGCGTTGCTTCCTTTGGATAGGTGGTTTTAGACCCTCTGAATTTATCACGATATTAATCCAACAATTGGAACTACTGGCTGAGCAGCAAATATTACGGTCGACTTCGAGCTTAGTTCTCTTTGTTATCTAGGAAAAATTATTTATTTAATTTTATTTTCTGATTCAAACAAAAAACAATGTTTTATTGAAAAGTTTTAGAAATTTTTTTTTAAATCATTTGGAATAGATTAAAGGTACAAACTATTTCAAAATAGGATTAATTTCTCTAATCTATTTCAATATTTTTTTTATTACTAAATTATTTTTCGACCAAGTCACGAAAAAATTAAATTCTTGAAGTCTAGCACTTCTTGGATTTTTGAACGATTATCATCGAGGTGTACACCTTAAATAATATATTGTTCAACTTTTTGTTTTTTTTAAAAAATATATATATATATATTCATTCCGACAAAGAAATATCACAGGAATCTGGCATTCCGTGTGATATTTCTGTTGTTCATCCAAACATTTTCCGAATGAAAAAGGTGTCGTCGAGATCTAGCATCTCGATAATACCCCGATTAATTGATTGTGAGGCCTACGCCTCATTTACCAAATAATCGTCATTCCTCCTACACTTTTCATATCCTATCTCGTATTCTCACTTCTCATACCGTAAACTCTCTTCATATCCTCGATTCAATTTCAAATTATTTTCACACCTCGTTTCACTTCAAACTATTTCAAAACATTTTCTCAACTTTTTCTCGATTAAAACTCCGAAAGAAGGAGATTCTTGGAATCTAGCATTCCTTGAGTTTTCGAGTGAATAACTCTTGAGGCACGCCCTTTGAGTTATTATTCACTCAACCTTTCGACTCTTTCAGATTCAATCATTTTCAAACATTCTCCTAAGTCGAATGCTCGTCCGCATTCGCAACTCACATTTCATTCATAACTCCTCATGGTTTCGATATTAAGGGCACCCTCAGGGACTAATATCGTTTCTCACAATCCTAACCCTTGACACGTCGTCAAGTCGGTTTCATTTTCAATCAAATCCTCGACACGTCGTCGAACTACTTCCAAACAACTTCCTTTTGGCCTCGCATGCCATCTTTCGATTCGATCTTTTCACATACGTTTTTTAAACTTACGAAAGAGGGATGTTCTTAGAATCTAGCATTCTTTGAATATTCGAATGAGAAACTCTCGAGGCGCGCCTTTGAGTTGTTATTAGTTCATTCTTTCGATTTCAAAACATCCAACTCTTTATCTTCAACTTATTCAGTCAATTCCCGAAAGAACTGAGTTCTTGGAATCTCGCACTCCTTGAATTCTTGAGTGACAAGATCTTGAGGCGCGCTCTTGGGTTGCTTGTCAGTCACTCTTTCGTATCTTTCTCAAATTTCCAACTTATTCAACCTCACCTTTTCGTGGTTGTTACCACAAACTACGACTGCTCTGATTCTTCATTCTCGTCCGAATGTAAGATACGTAGGCACAAAATCGCGATGATCTTGGCGAGCTACCTCCCCTCCATTTTCCATTTCCCCGTATCTATTTTGTGGTTGTTACCATGAACTACGACTGCTCTGATTCTTCATTCTCGTCCGAATGTAAGATACATAGGCACAAGATTGCGATGATCTTGGCGAGCACATTTCCCATTTTCTCCCCTATTCCACACTTCTACCTTTTTTCCATTATTCCATCCACCCATTCCCGACCTTTCCCATAGTCGAACTACGACGCTCTGATTTCTCATTCTCGTCCGAATGAGTATACGTAGGCACAAGGGCCCCAATCCTTGGCGAGCAACCTATCCTCTAACCACCCATCTCCCCTTAGCGTCTTTATCCTGTTAACCTACCAATTCACCTTTATCAGCGAGAAGAAAAACAAGTAAACCTAGACAACACTCCCCACATTTACCTTAAGAGGTTCCCGTCGAGTACGACGGACGTGAGGGGTGCTAATACCTTCCCCTCATGTAACCGACTCCCGAACCCGGAACTTGGTTGTGACAGCCCTGTTCCTATCCCTTTCTCTTTAAGAGGTTTTCTCGATATTTTCCTCTCCCGTTCATTCGGGAAAAATAAAGTTTAGTGCCGACTCTGTCGAACCGCATTTCCGCGCCTTTCGCGCGAGGGTCGCGTTCTCCAAAATGTCTCCGTGATTTTTCGAGGTGCGACAATTTCATATACGTAACAGTCGCGCTACTGTTCGGGGTACCTTTTTTTTTCACTAATTTTACTTTTTGCTTTTGTACAATTACGATGAAGAACTAATCATCCGATTCGATCTACTGTAATCGCGTTTCCAACGCTTTGAGGTTTTTATTCTATCAATTCAATTTCGCATCTCTTTCAGTTCTATTCTATGAAATTACATTTGCTTAAATTATTATTTTATGGAATAGTTTGATTTAATTCGTATGCTTGTATTCCTAACTTTTAATCGCTTTTTACGTCGCTTAGTCGTTAAATCGCACTTTTATATTGTGTTTGCTTAATTCGGAATATAGGAATGTCATTCTGTTTAATATATTAGTGCGCTTGTCATTTGATATTGAATTCGAATGGATATCAGAGCCGCTTAGGGAATTGGTTAGGAAAAAACCAGTGATTAGGCGGATACCGAAACAATTGATTGACTTATTTTTATAATCACTTATATGCACTATTTTATAAATCGAACTTAAAACTCCCATAAACTTTTACTGTAATTGGTTAATTCATTACAAGAATCCTTGTGAGAATGACACTCGAGTTGTCGTTACCATTACTACTGTTTTAAAAAATACTCATTTTTGATCCATGTGCTGTTCCAATAGTTAGGCATGGTCCAATCCACTCCTGTTCCCAAAACGGCCTAATTGCCTAAGTCCAGCTAATTTGGGGGAGCATTTACCTTTTTGCCCCTCCATCGGGGAAGGTTGGTAGGTTGACCTCTAGGGTCAGCTGCCCCTCCTCAGCAATTCCTGCCCGTCAGGCACAGTTCCACCATCCAGAAATAGTTACGACACATGTGCTCGTTACTGTGCCTCTACCCGTAGCAACAACTAATTCTGGGCACCATTGCCCGTTCCAACGGCTAGTTTCTAGCAGTTACCCATTCTTCAGAGAACATTATCTCGCCCCGAAAATAGGGACCAATGGTCAAGCGCTGGGGGCACTATAAAAACTCTCTCATTTGAGAGGGTCAGGTATTCTATAATCATTATAACACACACATACTCTGTACTTGCCTTCTTTTCTCTTGATTCTCACTTTAGCATCGAAGTTCCTTGTAGGTACACCCCTCATCATCTCTCACACCCAACATCACAAATGTTGTCTCTGGCCCACTTCAGGTTCTAATCAGTCATCAAGATCAGTGACGCCGTCTGTGGGAAACTTTGTTATCCCCGTCTTTCTTCCATCGTTGATTTAAGACCAAAATAGTTCTTCTAAAAGTGCGATCATGGCCAGCCGTGACAACACCCACGATGCTCGCAACTTTGCCTTCCTCCCCGTCAATAAGACTGATAATGATGGAGTAACCCTCTTTCTTGGGAGTGACACCCACCAACAAAGAGATGGAGCCACCGCGTCTCTCTCCCCCGTTCGCGTTGATCATGATGAGGTCTAGCCCCTCTAGGACCACCAACCAGTCCTAGTTCCGCCCAGCGCCGACCGGCCATGGCGGCCCTCCTTGAGGCTCTCAACAAGACCAAACTCCTAATCCTTCATCAGAATGCAAGGTTTGGAGATCTAGAAGATTCTAGCCGGCCAAGATCCCCTCTACCAAGGAAAGAGCGCCAAAGATTACAGAGTCTTCCTCCTCGACGTGAAAGAAACCGTCGGGCACCTCCAGAGCCAGAGTCCCAGGAAGTCAGAAAGCGCGGCCACATATCCCCCCAGAGCCAGTACTCCCTGGGGACCAAGAGAACCAGAAGAGATCAACGAGCAGATTCACAGCGTTTGCCTCCGCCCAGATCCAAGGGTCGGGCACGAACCCTATCTCTCCGTCGAGATCACCATCCTACCTTTAGACGAAGCACATGCTCTCCTTCATGGTCCAGTAGCAGCAGCAACGACGAGCTTCATGACCCGTTGTCTCAGGAAATTATGGCCACACGCCTACCAAATGGGCTGGAGAAATCACCATTTATGGGCACGTATAACGGTACTACAGACCCTGACGAGCACATCGAAAATATCGATACAATGCTCGATTACTACGGCATTCAAGGTGCCATCAAATGTAGATTGTTCCTGACCACGTTGAGGAAGGGAGCAATGACTTGGTACAAGAGGGTCCCCAATTAATCCATCATATCATGGAGGAAATAAGGGAGAATATTCTCCAGACACTTCACAGACTCTCGCCATCACCCAAAGACCGAAGTCTCCCTTGAGGCCATCATTCAATGGAAGGATGAACCTCTTCGAGCCTATATCGAAAGGTTCAACAAAGAATTTGTCCAGGTCTCCATGATCGACGACATGAAGAAGTTCTTGCTTGAGCGTGGGCTTCGTCCCTGCATAGAATTTGCCAAAGTAGTAGGCATTGAAACTCCAGCAACGTTGGACGCCTTCCTACTTAAGGCGCAAACTTACATCCAGTACAAGGAGAAAGAAGTTTCCAGATCCACCCGAGACTCGAAGCACCAGGAGAGTGTCAGGTTCTCCAAGCACGATGAACCCTCGACATCTCGTCGAGGAGATAGAAGACGCGAGGATCACCCCTGGGAGCCCCCGGTAAAAAAAGGGCCTTCTGGTCGGTTCCATGAGTATACTCCTCTAACCGTCTCTAGAGAAAAGATCCTCTCCGAGTGCGCAAACTTGGAGTTCCGGTAAGAAGGATTCTAGTTCCCTAAACAGATACCACCCAAGCCAAATACTAACAAGTCGAAGTATTGCCGGTTCTGTAAGAGTCACAACCATATGACTGACGACTGCATCCACCTGAAGGATGCCATTGAGATATTGATTAGGGACGGACTCTTAAAACAGTTCTCCAAAAGGAAGGATGATCCTTGACAAGATGCTAAGGAGTCCAAGACGGTCGAAGAAGAGGTGTATTCCCCAGAAGAAACCAACCTTTAGGTCGCCATGAGCATCTTGCGACCTGAAAATTTCTACATCCTCGATGGGCTTAACGTCCCTCCCTACTTCGTCGCACACATCTCGTGGGAGACCTTCCCTTCCGCCATGGTTATATCCGGAGAGGGCTTCAACAAGGTTACCGTGAGGTTTTTCAAAATAAAATTCGAGCACCTTATCAGCAACAACTCAAACCGGAACTCCACCCTCGACAAGGTTCGAGAAGAGTCTGTTCCCATTTGCTTCTACCACGAGGAACTCCTCGATGGAGCCCTTAAATCTAGCATCCCTATGCTCTTAAGAGCTCAAATGGCCAACTTTGAAGTCCAATGAATCCTCTTCGATCAAGGCAGCTCAGTTGACATCATGTATTCCCAGTTGTTCGCCACTCTCCAGTTGGAAGAATCACACCTGATACCCTATGTAGGATTTGATCTGCAGGGTTTCAACGGGTCAGTAACAAAGCCTTGGGGGTACGTAGAACTGATCGTGACTTTTGGGTCTACAGAAACGGCCAGGTCTATCAAAGTCCACTTTCTGGTCATCGACTTCCCGTCCCTATATCAATGCATCTTTGGGCAGCCAACTCTGGCCGAATTGGTAGTTATGCCTTTAACCGTGCACCTAAAAATAAAGTACTACACTTCAAAGGGTCTCGTAGCCAATCTGCTTAGGGACATCTAAGCAGCAAGGAGATGTTTTGAGGCAACCTCCAAAGGGCTGAACACTATCGCCGCCAGGCCAAAGACCCTCGACAAGCCTGCTCTACCCTGCAACTCCAAAGAGGAAAAGTCGTTGGCCCGTGTTGACTCCATCGACCTTGATAGCTGCTTCTCCGAGGATGACCAGAGGAATTAGAAAGTGAAGGGAAAGGAGATCCATGCATGTTTGAGCATCCCTTCCACATCTACCAGTAGCGGCGAGACTTTCCATCTGATGCGCCCAATTTTGGATGGCGAGTTCAAACTTGTTATGCTCGGCGACGACCCCCAGCAAGGAATGAAGATTAGGGTCGAACTCCCCGACCTAGCCAAGAAATAGCTAAAAGCCTGCCTTCGAGAGATCCTCGTGCTAGATCCTAACATGGCCTGTCACCAACTCACCATCGACCCTGCTGCTAGGGCAGTAGCTCAACATAGGCGAAGGCAGTCTCTGGAGAAAACAGAGGCTGCCGAATAGGCTGTAAAAGACATTTTAGAGGCAAACTTTATCTCGGAAGGCAAGTACACTACTTGGTTGTCCAATGTTGTACTTGGAAAGAAAACTAATGAAAAATGGCAAATGTGCATTGACTACACCGATCTTAATAGAGCCCGCCCTAAAAACGCATATCCCCTCCTCAACATAGACAAATTAGTTGATAATTATGCTGGTTTTAAATTGTTATCTTTCATGGATGCATATTCGGGCTATTACCAAATACCCATGGCAAAAAGCGACAAAAGGTACACAACTTTCATGACTGAATCGGGCAACTACTACTATAATGTAATGTCATTCGGCTTGAAAAACGCTGGTGCTACCTACCAAAGAATGATGAACAAGGTTTTCTGAGGAGAAATAGGGAATATGCTCGAAGTATATATGGATGACATGATCGTAAAATCCCACGAGGAATCCGATCACACGAGCCATTTGAAGAAAGTCTTCAAGCAGGCCAGGAAGTACAGGATGTGCTTCAACCCAGAGAAGTGAACGTTCGAGGTACAAGCAGGCAAGTTCACCGGCTTCTATCTTACAGAACGAGGAATCAAAGCTAACCCCGACAAGTGAAGAGCCTTATCTAAATTCCCTAAACCGAACTCGAAGAAGTCCATTCAATCCCTAAACGAGATGCTCGTTTCGCTGTACCGTTTCGTGGCAAAATCTGCTCAACACACATTTCCTCTTTTAAAACTCCTCCGCAAGAAGGCGACTTTTGAATGGACAGAGGGATGCAACAAATCCCTCATCCACTTGAAACAAGCTCTGTCAGAACCACCGGTCCTCTCCCGGTCGAATAACGGGGAAACCCTATACCTCTATCTCGCCGTCGCATCCGAGGTCGTTAGCGCCGCTCTCATTTGCAAAACGCCCGATGGACAAAAACCCATATACTTCACGAGCAAAGCACTGTAAGGACCAGAGCTGAGATACCATTAGATATAGAAAGTGGCCATAGCCCTTACCAATGGTGTAAGAAGGTTGAGACACTACTTTCTAGCCCACACAATTGTGGTATACATGAATCAACCTGTAAAGCAACTACTGGGCCGCCCAGACATGGTCAGCAAAATGCTTAAATGGTCACTAGAACTGTCCGAGTTTGAAATCCAATATGAGAGTATAAAGGCCCTAAGGGCTCAGGCATTAGCCAACTTCGTCACAGAGATGAGCCTGCCTGATTCCCCCACTTGCGGTGCTTGCAAATGGACAATCTTTGTCGAAATAGCATCCATTTCGGCAAGGAGCGGGGAAGGTGTCATCTTGAAAAATGAGGAAGGAATCCTCATCGAAGTCTCGCTTACTTTGTCTTTTCCCACTTCTAACGACCAGGCTGAATACGAAGCCTTCTTCGCGGGTCTACGCCTCGCCGAAGACCTAGGGACTGAGGAAGTCGTCATCTGCACCGATTCTCAACTCGTGGTCCTCCAGGTTCGGGGCGAATACCAAGTCAAGAATGACAATCAATATGAATATTTGACCCTGGTTAAGGAAAAGATGGCAACGTTTGTCGGTACTCGAAAAATGCCACGACGGAGAGGCGAAAAGAAAGACAGAAGAGTCGCCATCGAACTTTATTTATCCTGCGAGGGGAAGGGAAAACATAGAGAAAATCCTAAGAAAGAAACGGATAATATGGTCTCGCGACCAAGAGAAAAGGTTCGAAAGCTGGTTATGCGAAGGGAAGGTATTAGCACCCCTCGCATGCATCATACTCGATGGGAACCATTTGTTTGTATATGCGTGAATATATTTGCTATAGGTTATTGCTATAAAGAGTGTTCCAAGGGATAAAGAGAAGGGCTAGAAACAGGGAAAAGAGAGGAAAGAGACTTTATAGGACTTCATGGTCCTAGGCCTACGTATTCTCAACAGATATGAGAAAATCAGAGTCAACATAGTTCAAGAAACTACGGGTGATGGGGGGAAGGTGTGCTCGCCAAGACATCATCATCTTATGCCTACGTATCCTCATCTGGTATGAGAAATTAGAGTAAACGTAGTTCGGGGAACTATAGATAAAAGATGGAAGTGCGCTGGCGAGGATTGGGGTCCTCGTGCCTACGTATCTTCACTTAAAAGAAGTGAAGAATCAGAGCATTCGTAGTTTGGCGTACGGTTTGCTGGGAAGTTCTGGTAGACGATGCTAACATATGTATTCTAGCAGTTAGGTGTATTACAGCTCGCTCGTAGAGTCTTAGGCCAACAGGTATGAGAAATTAGAGCAGCCGTAGTTCGGCCTACGGTTAACTGGTGCTTGGGTGAATGATGTTATCATGCACATTCTAGCAGTTTAGGTGTATGTCACACCCTCATTTTCACCTTTAGCTTTTCATGCCCTACATTCGCCATATCATACATTGTTTTATTGCATACCAAACATGTGGGTTCGCAAGGTGAGGATTGGGTCGGTTCGTTCCAAATAAGATAAATTGCTTATCATGGGCTACTTGGAAGAAAAGGTTCATCATCTAAAGTTTGATCTAAGTTGGAAAGTCTACTCATGTAGATTCCTTAAAAAAGGAGTTATTTGAAAAATATTGAGATATTCAAGATAAATATTTTTAATGAACATGAAGTGCAAGGCCAAATTCAAGACTTTTTCATCCATGTTTGTTTCTATGGTCAAGTGGAGTTCAAATTTGCAAAGTATGAGTCAAGATTACAAGTGCATAATTTAAGACTCCATTCATTTCAAATTCAATGGTATAAGGGAAATTCATCATTCAAAGTTCAAGATTCATGAATTCAAGGCTAGAATTTTACAAAGGGAATTTCATGACATTACAAGAATGCCATTTGTTACAAAATTTCCAACTCTAAGTAATGTTTAGAAATTAATCTATTTCTAATCTTGATGCAAGTCTCTAATCAAATTCATGCAATGGTACCCTTCATGCCTCAACAAGCTTACATGTTCCACATTATGCCCACAAACATCCAAGGAAAATAATTAGGAGTTAACTCAACATTGGAACATGTCAAGATCAAGACTATGTTTGCTTGCATGGGTAATTTTAATGTGATCCAAAACAGCCCCATGCAAGAAGTGACAATTTGCATTATATCATAAAACCATTACATGTCACAAGACCAAAGAAATGAAGCCACAATGATGCATCTACACATCTCAGAATTTTTCAAAATGTTGTCAAAAAGGTAGTAGCATTGATCACAAGAGTTGTCCAAACACAAGCCAATAAATAGGTACAAGGTTTGAGGGTAATGTAGAGTGCTACAGAAAAAAGACAGCATAGGCAAGTAGTACAGCAAAAATACAGCATAGCAACTTGCATGGAAATGGAAAGAAAGAGAGTGACATGAGGAAAGTGGCAAGAGACATTACCCCATGAAAAAATCTGATGTTTTGGGAGAAGGAAAAACCCTAGTGGGCTGAGATAAGAAGAGGAGAGGGGCTGCAAACATAGAGATTCAACATTCATTACATACATAGAGAGATTGAGAGCAAAAGCATTAAAAAAATAAAAAAAAAAAGAGTAAGAGAAAAAACAGAAAAAAGGAGAGAAAACATTGAGAGCACTCACAAACATTTGAGAGAACAAGGGAGGGATAAAAAAACCCAGAAGAAGGAGGTAGATCATAAGGAGCACATCCAGCAAAGGCCATTGGTGAAAGAGTATCGTAGCTCTTGGGTATACTTCCTCTCAAACCCTTATCTTTCTACATTTTTGCACTGCTTTTTTTATGAGGAGTTTTCTACTATTGCTTGTCTTATGGGGTTTTCCATTGTCGTGCTTTCTCCCGGAACTAGAATTGAGGGGGAAATATCCCTGTTGCATACATACATGTTTGCATAGCATTTTTTACAGGTACGGCAGGACCATTTTATCTCATCTCTGTTTCTCCGTTAGCGCGTTTCAGGATTGCTGATCGAACAACTCACTGATACGCTACCCGAGGAAATCAGAGAAGAGCGATGGAGCAAATTTAGTCAGAGATGCAAGAGTTCAGGGAAAGGATGAATCAGTTCATGAACCTCATGCAAGGGGTCGTAACAGACAGGAACAACTCCGTACTTTGGTGCAACCCTTGATTGCACGAGTTGATAGTAACGGTGTTCTTCATGGAGGACAGACTGCTAATCCCCCTCTCAATGAAAATGGGACTCCTCATGCCCGCGCTATCCCTGATTTGGTTATCCCTACTGCTGGAGGGAATGGTAATGGTAACGGCAATGCTGCTGGTTCTGACAATGCTACTGGTTTCGATAACATTGGTTTTTGGAATCCTGGAAATGATAATGCTGCTAACGGGAATGTTCATGGGCCTGGTGTCGCCTGTGCTGCACATGGTAATGTGGATCAGTTATGGAATGAAGACAGACAGGATGATGTGTTCACACCTAGGGCTGTGGTTGCTGAGTTGCCTTCTGAATCTGATAGGAGGATCAAGTTGATTGAGGAAAAGATGAGGTTTCTGGAGAACCAAAATGCCATGGGCCTTGATATGGCTAATCTGGGACTTATCCCCGACCTAAAAGTGCCTATAAAGTTCAAAGTCTCAGACTTTGACAAATATAAGGGTACCACATGCCCAAGAGTTCACCTGCACTCTTACTACCGGAAGATGTCCGTGTATTCGGACGATGAGAAACTGCTGATGCACTTCTTCCAGGATAACTTGTCCGGGTCGTCCCTTGAATGGTACATGGGGTTGGAGCCCATCAACATCCGAAGCTGGAGGGATCTGGCTGGGGCCTTTGTAAAACATTACCAATATAACAGTGACCTTGCTCCCAACAGGGTCCAACTTCAGAATCTTTCCCAACGGAATAATGATTGCTTCAAGGAGTACGCCCAAAGGTGGCATGAACTCACGGCAAGAGTACAACCTCCAATGGTGGAGCGTGAGTTAATCGATCTGTTTGTCGCTACTCTACCTGGTGTTTACTACGAGAAGCTCGTCAGTAACATGTCGGGTAGCTTCTCTGATTTGTTAATCACCGAAGAAAGGGTGGAGAACAGCATCAAGCTCGGGAAGATTCAGTCAAGCCAAGTGCCCTCAGCTGGAGGAGGGATGAAGGCGTTTGGTGGTAAAAAGCGAGAGGGTGAAACTAGTTTTGTGTCTAGTTCTCGGGGAAGGGGAAGATGTCAGTCTTGGAATAATCAACGTCAACAGGTCGCCAGTATAACAATTCTTGCCATTCCACAATAACCACAACAACAACATTAATCATGTACTTAACGGTTCTTGAGAACATCATGGGTTGCATTCTCGGTCAACACGATGAGACCGGGAGAAAAGAGCACGCCATATACTATCTGAGTAAAAAGTTCATAGATTGTGATTCCCGTTACTCGATGCTTAACCATACAACTATGATGATTTTGAAGATGGATCCGATCAAGTATGTCTTCGAAAAGCAAGCGCTTTCAGGTAGGATTTCCATGTGGCAAATGGTACTGACAGAGTACGACATTCAGTATGTTTCTTAGAAGGCCATCAAGGGAAGTGTTCTGTTAGAGTACCTTGCTGAACAACCTATCAAAGACTATCAACCAATGAAGTTTGAATTTCCTGACGAGGACATCATATTCCTTAAGATGAAGGATTGCGAAGAGCCATTACTCGACGAAGGGCCGGAGAGGAGTTCTCAGTGGCAATTGATATTTGACGGTGCTGTTAATTCGTACAGAAGTGGAATTGAGGCAATCATTACGACTAGAGTTGGAAAAACGGGCTACCCGACCCTTGACGGGCTGGCCCATGATGGGCTCGGGCTTTGTGCGGGTCGGGCTAAAAAGCCCGAATTATAAACAGGTTCCAATTTGATTTACCAAACCCGACCTTTCACGGGCTACGGTTTTTCGGGCCGACCCGATTTGTATTTATATATATTTAGAGTGTTGCTTTGCACAAATTATTCGACATCGATGTCCCAGAATAAGTTATACTGTTTATATTTGTAACATGAATAGGGAAATGATATATCATAATGTGCCATATTATTCAACCCACAAAAAAAGAGATATTTCCAAATTTATTTATTGATGTATCATGTAATAAACACCAGAACAAAACCAAGCAATACACAAGACAGTTCTATCAACCCACAAAAAAAGAGATATTTCCAAATTTATTTATTGATGTATCATTTATTCATGTATCAATGCTTTACTAAACACACATATATATAAGTAAACATATTCTCAGAACATAAGCAAACAAACACCAGAACAAAACCAAGCAATACATAACACAGTTTGTCGTAATGGCCTCTGCTCAGTGCTACAAAACTTGTGAACAAAGCTGCCAGCACAAAAACAACTACCAGCAGTAGCAACAACATAGCTCAATTGGACAGAAGGTAACTGGCTTGTTCAAAGGACAGGTACAACTCTTGGGAAACAAGATCAATTACACTTATTATGATAATGTTGTTTCAGCTCTTGGGAAAATATGCCAGTTTCACCGCGATAGCATAAATGCAGCACAGGTACAGCATACATGTTTTTGATCTTAGTCTTGCATGCGATCATAATATCACTTGAGCAAGTACAGGTTGTTAGTCATACTTCTTGAGTTTTCTGTTTTAAAACTACTTCCTGTAATGAAATTCTGATTATCACATCTATGATTTTGACTTGCATTTATTCAAATCCAGTCTTGGCAATATAAAGGGTTGTCACTTTCAGCTTTTTCCAAATATTACACATGGCTTCCTATATAATAGTATATTAAATGCATAAAACTACTATAAGATATTTATGGATCATGGTTTCACGTCCACTCAGTAAAACTTAATGATATTGCAAGCCACTTAATATTTTTGTAACACTAGTCGAAGACACAAGTTTAACACTAATTTGCATGCCACTTGTTTTCCTTGTAGAAATGAGATTTAGAGCAAACATCCACCCTGCTTGTTTGTTTTGATTTGTTACTTCATTGATCATTTCTTGAGTGCAGGTTGTTCATGCCTGGCTAAGTTGCTTGCCTATAAAAGGTGATTTAATTGAGGCTAAAGTTGTACACGACCTACTTTGCTCAATGGTTGAAAGGTAGAAGTCTTATCCAGAACATGTTTTGATTAAATACTTTATATCTAATTGTTGTCTCTACTTCCTGTTGACTAATGACTTTAATGTGTTATACATTTATTCAATTTCAGATCTGATAGAGAACTTATAGGTCAAAACGATCAATATCTTCCCAAGATTTATACAGAATTAAAGAAAGAAAAGTCTATTAAGAATGGAAAACCAGAGAAAAACTAACCAATAAACTGAAGCCAGTGGCAGAAGCAAAAGAAGTAGCCATGGAAGCACCAGAAAGAGATAATTCACCAAGATGACCAACAAACATAACAGAAATAAGATCGATACCAAAATTCAAAAGCGTAACTGAAATTAACGGTCCTGATAGCCATAACTGTTTTTTCACTTCTTCAATCAATTATCTAATACATCACATAAATCATCCAATAATAAAACATAAAAGAGAAGAAAGCAAATAAATAAAACTCCACCTCTACTAGAAGACTATAGGGATCTCAGCTCACAAGAAACCACCATCAACTCAAACAAAGTTCTTCATAAGAAGTATCAAGAATACTCCACAACAAGAACAAGATCAATTACACTTAAGCTGCTATTGATTCACGCATAAAGAAAATAGATTTTCCAGCCGTGCATTGAAACTTACAAGGGAAGCAGGATATGATCATGATAACCAGAATGGTGGAAGCATATTTAACCTCTATTTTTTGCACTTCTGTTGTGACCTATATATCCTGTACATCAACTAACAGTTTTACTACTGGGCTGCACAGTCCAATATTTATGCTCGAACGATGCATTGTCGAGGTAACCAGAGATCTCTGTAACACGGGAACTCCAAAATGCTTGCAAAATACTTGCATAATTTATAATTCTGCATAAATCAAAAGCAGAGTACATTTGGTTAAGTAATTATATGATCATAATTTATAATGCTTGCAAATTATATGGTTGTATCAAAATTATGATAAATAATTATACCTTTGTTTGGCTAAGTTGATCAATAATTATCCGAAGTTTTCTTGACGAATGACTTCACGCTTATCTTCATCTTCATCACTGTCAATATCATATTCTACAAAAATAATATGTCATATATCTTAAGCTAGTATATCATTTTATAATCTATAAGTCGTTATTCTAAAATTAAAATCCGTACCTACAAAACCATGTAGCCAACTACGTGCGCACATGAGAGCTTGAACGGTGTCATCTTTTAAAGAGCTTCTATACTTGTTCAAAACTCGAGCACCAATGCTAAAAGCAGATTCTGATGCCACCGTGGTTATTGGAATGCTTAATACATCACAAGCCATCTTTGCAAGATCGGGACATCTTCGACTTCTCTCCTTCCAAAAAGCTAATATATCAAAACCAATTGAGGGTGGAAGCCTTTGCTCGGCTAAATAAACATCAAGTTCGGATGTTCCCATGACACTAACTGTTTGGCTTTCATACTCTTCAAATTCCTACAGATATATTAAGAATTATGAAATTCCTACAAATTTAAAAAATGTTAATGAAACTATGAAAGTGCTAAAAAAATTGATAAAATTAACTTACTTCATATACATACAATGATTTTGGCATCTTTGCATTGCTTCCTCCATATGAAGAATTAACTTGTTGTGAATGTCTTGTATTAGAAGAATGACTACCATTTTTAACATATTCTTCATACAATCTTGACAAATCATTCTTGACAATCTTCAACTTCTCTTCAGCTTCTAATGGATCAACTTGTTTATATGCAAATGACAAAAAATTTAGCTTCTTGGTTGGATCTAATATAGCCCCGAAGGCTAATACTGTACTATATTCGCTCCAATACTTGTCAAATTTCTCTCTCATTTTTATAGTCATACTCTTGATCACACAATCTTCACTTGTCAAATTTGACTTCAAAAGACATTTTATCTTCCATATTTCTCTTATATACAAATTTGATGTTGGGTAAGAAGATCCAGATATCAAATTTGTAATATTGTAAAATGGCTTCAAAACTTCACAAATTACTTCAGCTCTTTTCATTCAACAATACTCGGACATAACTTGTAATTTGGATCACACAAACTTAACCTATAAAAGGCATGCTGATAATTAATAGCACTCTCAAGCATGATATAAGTGGAGTTCCATCTAGTGGGGGTATCAGTCCTCAATCCAATTGATGTATCAATTCCATCAACATTGTTAACACAATGAAAAAATTGAATTGTTCTACTTTCTGATGCCCTCACATAATGCACACTTTGTCTAATTTTATGTAATGCATCACTTGCCACCTTTAATCTATCTTGAACAATAAGATTCAAGACATGTGCACAACATCTAATATGAAAGAACTCTCCATTAAGTAATAAGCTACTTGACAATCCTAGGTGCTCTTTCAAATAGTTTTGCATGTTATCATTTGCAGAAGCATTATCTAAAGTGAGAGAAAAAACTTTTCTTTCTATGCCCCATTCTCGTAAAAGTTTCATCACCTTCAATGCTAATTGAGGTCCCGAATGTGGTGGTTTTAAATGAGCAAATGCGAGAATTTTATTATTCAGGTTCCAATTCACATCAACAAAATGAGCAGTTAAAGAAATAAAACCATGATTTGTGCATGAAGTCCAACAATCAGAGGTAAGACAAATTCTTCCTGAAATTTGAGCCAATTGTGACCTTAACCTTTCTTTCTCAACCTTATAAATTTCCATTGCATCAGCTTTAATGGTATTTCTAGAAATCCACCTACATTCCTCATTCATGAACTTTTGGTATTTTCTAAAGCCTTGCCACTCAACTATATTAAATGGGGCACCATGTGTAATTATCATTTCAGCTATAATTTCTCGATTAACCTTCTGGTCAAACTTTCTTCTTTTCAATTTTTCTTCCATATCAAGAATGCATATCCCCCACATTCCCATGTTTCTCAAGAAGAAACTTACAAGAATCAACATGACGAATTAAATGTGTGGTTCCACCGGTAGCTTTACAACCCAAATTAGAACCACAACCTTTGCATTTACACTTTTCTTTTCCATCAATACCAATACCAATCTTTATAAGGCGGTTCTACACATCAGATGTTAGTGCCCTCTTCTTTTTTTCCTTTGGTGTCGTAGTGGTATCTTGTGTATTGGCTATTGGAGATTGATTAACTTGTAGTAGAGGAGTTTCTAAAATTTGAAGGTCATCATCATCTAAAACTACACTTTTTCCAGCACCATAAATATTCATATTGAGACACTAAATAAAAAAGAAGCACATAATTATTAAAAAGATAACTAAATACAAGAAGAAACATAATTATATTGACATTATTCAGACTAGTGTGATAAATATAAGAAGAAATAGACATTATTCATGACCCAAATTCTAAATACAAGAAGAAATTATGCAGACTAGTGTGATAGAAGATATAGACATTATTCATGACCCAAATTCTCATATAACATAATAATAGTTACCTTGAGAAAATATGTGGAGATTGATTAACTTGCAGTGGAGGATCAATTATTCACAATACTCAAGTTACTTTAGGTATCTTCAGTAAATTCAATATTCCTGCAATGAAAGCATCAACTTTCCCACGAATTGATGCATCAATTATCACGCAGTGAAAGCATCCTGCAATATTCAAGCAGGTGTATTTAATAGAAATAGATTCAAAAGATTCATGACATTCAAATCCAAGAGAAATTGTTCCCTCTTACCTTAAACATTTGCCACATATTTTTTCACCAGGTACATCATGATTGGACTAGCTATCCAGAATATTAATGAAATTAGTAACAACATTGGGGTATTGATGCAGTGTAGAACTGAATCAGTGAGAGTGCATCATCATTGTCGTATTGGTTGTGCCGCGGCCGCACAGTAACTAGGGTTAGAACTTAGAAGTTAGAACATAAGGTTTGAGACATACAGTGTGTTGTATATAATATTATGTCTTTAATTTAAAGACTAGAAGTTTAACCAATACATATAGTGTGTATTAGTGTATATAATAAAACCTGTTGGCCGCACCGCACGCACAGAAGAAAGTTGATATAATATTGTATCAGACAACAGGTTTGATACAGTGTGTAAAATACAGTGTGTATATTTTTCTATTTTGTATCAGTATCAGACAGGTTGCATTTATTTTTAATATTTATTTTTAATTTTTAATTTTTATAAAATAAATGGGCTACCCGTAACCCAGTCGGGCTAGCCCGGTTAGAGTTCGGGCTTCAATGGGTCGGGCTAAAATAGCCCGGATGATAAACGGGCCCTAATTTTCTTGTCCAAACCCTTTATTTTTTCGGGCTTTTCGGCCCGGCCCGGTAGGCCCGACCCATTTTGCCATCTCTAATTACGACTCTCCATGGGTCTCACATCCCATTCACTGCCAGATTAACTTTCCCGTGCACCAACAACGAAGCGAAATATGAAGCATGCATCATGGGTTTAGAAGAAGCCATCGATCTGAGGATCAAGAATCTTGATGTATATGGTGATTCAGAGCTTGTTGTTTATCAAATCAAAGGAGAGTGGGAAATCCGACAGCCTAATTTGATTCTCTACATGAACTATGCAAGAAGGTTGTTGCCATTCTTCGATCGGGTAGAGTTCCATCATGTGCCACGAGCAGAGAACCAGATGGCAGACGCTCTGACTACGTTGGCTTTGATGTACAAAGTGAACTTCTGGAATGATGCTCCCAGAATTGTCATTTCTCGCCTCGATAGACCGGCATTCGTATTCGCCATTGAAGAAGTTGCCGATGGCAAGCCGTGGTTTTATGATATACAGAACTTCCTCAAGAAACAAGAAGACTCTGAGGAGGTTGTCTGGTAACTTCTACCTGAACCCAGATGGTGTGCTTTACAGAAGGAACCATGACCTGGTGTTGTTGAGGTGCGTGGACGAAAAGGAAGCACCATTGCTTATGGAAGAGGTCCACGAGGGTACTTTCGGTACACATGCCAGTGGGCATGCAATATCTTGGAAACTACTACGAGCAGGGTATTATTGGTTAACCATGGAATCAGATTGTTTCAAATTTGCGAAGAAATGCCATAAATGCCAGATTTATGCAGACAAAATTCATGTACCGTCGAGCCCGTTGAACGTTATGGCATCCTCGTGGCCTTTCTCTATGTGGGGCATTGACATGATTGGCAAGATTGAGCCAACCGCCTCCAACGACCATCATTTCATCCTGGTCACCATCGACTACTTCACCAAATGGGTCGAAGCAGTCTCGTATGTCAATGTAACCAGGCAAGTCGTAGTCCGGTTCATAAAGAGGGACATCATCTGTAGATACGGAGTGTCCGAGCAAATCATTACTGACAATGGTTCAAACCTTAACAATAAGATAATGAAGGAATTGTGCCAAAACTTCAAAATCAAGCATCACAACTCATCGCCTTATCGTTTGAAGATGAACGGCACTATCGAAGTAGCCAATAAGAATATCAAGCAGATAGTGCAAAAGATGGTTGTCACGTACAAGGATTGGCACGAGATGTTGCCCTTTTCTCTTCACGGTTATCGTACGAAGGTACGCACTTCAACCGGGGCAACTCCTTTCTCGCTGGTATATGGTATGAAAGTTGTCCTATCATTGGAGGTCGAGATTCCCTCTTTAAGAGTTATGGTCGATGTCAAGCTCGATGAGGCAGAATGGATACGAAACAGATTGAACCATCTCAGCTTGCTGGATGAGAAGAGGCTAACGTCTATTGCGTACGGTCGGTTGTATCAGAGCCGAATGAAGAAAACTTTCGATAAGAAGGTGCGCCCTCAAAGCTTTCAGATTGGCGATCTTGTGCTGAAAAAGATTCTCCCACCACAATCAGATCACAGGGCAAATGGACTCCCAATTACGAAGGTCTGTATGTCGTACGAAAGGTTTTCTCAAGAGGAGCCTTGTTGTTGTCCACCATGGATGGCGAGGATTTTACATCCCCAATGAACGCAGACGCAGTTAAAAAATACTTTGCTTAAAATGACCCGCTGGACGAAAAAAGAATATCCAGGCAAAAATGGGGCATCCCGGCGAACCATGAAAAAGGATGGGTTCGGGCAAAAGTTAGGGATATAAATGAAAATATGTAAACCTGCAAAGTTGAAAACCTAGAATGACGACTTTGGCAAAAATGGGTATCCCGGTGAATTGAAAACCCGCAAGGGCGGTTCACGCAAAAGTTAGGGGTTGAAAAGCAAATGACTGCGATCTGCGTGTGATACTTCATTTCTTAGTGGATTGGGAGAACATGAGGGTCGTTCATCTAAATCAATCTCTTCTGAAGACGGAGCATCGGGGAAGCATCGAAGTCAGGCGAGTCATAAAGGGGTCAATTCATGGTGTTCGTTTGCACCACATTGCCGACATGTTTGTACACTTTTGTATATCTTTGTACATATCTGTATTTGTTTTTGCGCAACTTCCTCTTTTCAGGGGTTGCATCTGTTGTAAAACTTTTCCTATTCACATGCCGTTTATCAATAAACATATATTATTCAGTAATCTGTTTGCTTTGTTTTAACTTTTACTATTTTATTTGTGAAAAACGCCCGATGTTTTTGATAAACTTGCACATGTATAAACTTGCAGGCCTTGGCCGATAATCGTTAAAAATTTGATTTAACTGAACAACGTCACGAATGATGACTGAGATAGTGCCTTTCGTGTAGGATATCTTATCTGTTTATTCATTTTTGCAGGGTTGTTACCCTTGGGGAAAAGAGGTATGGATGAGAGTAGCTTTCTCCCCAACCAGAGTCCATTCCCTAGCAATTGGAGTTTGCGTCTCTATCCCCAGTGGAGTTGTATGCTTGGTTAAAGGAGTAGTTAAGTGTGTATTTGTATCCTCGACAGTTGGTCGATATACATTTGATCTTCACAGATTGCATGTATGTGCCTACTCCCCAGCAAGGCAAGATCGGATTTCCCTCCACCAGATAGGTGTGGAATCGTTCCCAGCCGTGGGTTAGCACGCAGTTTCTCCAGCAGATTGTCTGTAAGTATTCACCTCTCAGCAATTCAGACTGAGGTCTCCACCAGAGTTGATTCCCCCTGTCGATTTGGTGATTCCCCGACAGGTAAGATGTGATCCCAGTGTCCGGTCATCTTTCCTTAGCAAAGTTTTGGTTCCCCGGAAGAGTCGTATCCTGGAAGGCTATTCATGGCAGTTGATATTCCCCGTCGAGTGAGTGGCTGTTTAGCAGGTCGTTTGCCTCCCCAGTAGATTCGTCTATTTCCCCATAAGAGGTCATATTCCGGAAGGTTGTCCACGACATTTCCCCCAGCTGAGTACTCCCTGTATCGGAGTTAGGTCTTTGCAGTTTCCGTCGTTTTTCTCCAGCAGAGGTGCCTGTTCCCCAGAATGTTATATTCTGGCATGCTATTCAGGGCTGATGTCCCTAGTAGAACATGGTTAATCTCGGAAGATGGATTGTTATCCCCCGCAGAGTCGTTGATTCCCTAGTAGGCAGATGGGTTCCCGTGTGTGATGCTTTTTCCCCGGTAAGGTCGCATATTCTCTAGGAGGTTTGTATTCTAGAAGGTCATTCATGGGATTTTCGTCAGCAGGATTTGATATAATCCCCAGCAGAGTAGAACTACTGACTGGTAGATCGGTTCTATCTCCACAGCAGGTTCATCTGTTATTCAGGAAATTTCTTTCAGGAAGCTATTCAAGGCTTGCTTCCTCAGTGTAAGCCCAATGATTATTGGCACGTGTAAGCTATCCCCAACAGGGTCGTTTTCTTTTCCCAGCACGGTGGTTTCTGTATCTCTAGCATTTATTTTGCTGATTCGGTTTCGTTACATTTGCATGCGTGCATAGCATCTACCCAAATGTGTAGCATTTCCATTTCGTATGGAGCATTACACCATATTCAAACACGTGCATGCGAAACATAAGCCAGGTTGTTACCTCTTTGTTTGCAGGTGTATCTCCGATAGATGACTGATATCTTGGCCCGTAGGTCGTATAGACCTCGACAATGGGTGTTTCTATTTCCTTGTCCGTTGAGTATCCAAACTCCGATCAACTTTCGTTGAGCGTCCAGGCTCCGGCTTATTTCGTTGAGCATTCAAGCTCCGGTTCTTTTGTCCGTTGAGTATCCAGACTCCGGTCAAGTATGTCGAGCATCCAGGCTCCAGTTTATTTGGTTGGGTACCTAGACCCTGATGAATAGATTTACGGTCAGTTTCGTTGAGTATCCAGACTCCGGTAAATTCCCCATTCGTGATGAATCCCTTATTGCATCAAGCATCCAGGCTCCGGTGTTCATCAAGCATCCAGGCTCCGGAAGTGTCGTTGACTCGTTTTGTTCGTTGAATATTCAGTTCCCGATGATTCGAAAAGTGTTCTTTTAACCCGCGTGGTATCCAGACCCCAGCTCATATTATTCCCCAGTCGCGTCCTTAGACTTTAGCTAGTCATACTGTAGAAGGCTCACTTGTTGTTTAGACCTTGTTAAGACTGGTGATATGACCTCTTCGTCCTTTGAGTATCTAGACTCCAGTCAATCTTCGCTGAGAATTCAGGCTCCGATTATTACGTCGAGCGTCTAGGCTCCAGTGATTTCCTAGTTGGCATTATTGCTTTGTCCATTGAGTATCCAGGCTCCGGTCAATTACGTTGAGCATCCAGGCTCCGGTTTCTCCATTGAATATCCAGATTCCGGTGAATTTTCAATTCGTGAGGTACCGTTCTCTCCGTTGAGTATCCAGACTCCGGTAAAGGTCAGTTGGGTCTGAGATCCTAATAAGTTTCGTGGTTATATTCCTTCTCTGTTGAATATCTAGATTCTGGTAAATGTTCGATTTATGAGGTATTGCATGGTACGTTAAGTATCCAGACTCCGGTAAATCCCTAGTGAAGTTGCCGTCTTCGTTGAGCATCCAGGCTCCGACTTCTTTATTTCGTTGAGCGTTCAGGCTCTGGTTTATCCCGACTATTATGTTGAGCATCCAGGCTCCGGTTCGTCCGTTGAGTATCCAGACTCCGATCAACTTTATTTGAGTATTTAGACTCTGATAATTCGATGTACGGTATCTAAGTCATGACAGGTTTAAATGTGATTTCCTAATTTGTGTGGTAGCTAGACTATGGCAAGTCCAGATGGGCATTATTTCATCCGTTGAGTATCCAGACTCCGGTCGTTTCATTGAATACTCAAACTCCAGTTTTATGTTGAGCATTCAGGCTCCGGGGAATTACCAATTTCTGACATGAGTTTCTTTTTCCGTTGAGTGCCCAGACTCCGGTCAATTCCGTTGAGCGTTCAGACTCAGGTCTAGTTCGGTTTATTTCATTGAGCATCCAGACTCCGGTTTATCCCGGTTATTACGTTGAGTGTTTAGACTCTGGCCAGTTACGTTGAGTGTTCAGACTCCGGCTTTTACGTAGAGCGTTCGGGCTCCGACAAGTGTCAAGTTTCAAATGTGACCTTCTCTATTCGTTGAATGTTCAGACTCTGTTCGTTACGTCGAGCATCCAGGCTTAGGTTTATTTTCGTTAAGTGTCTAGGCTCCGGTTTGTTTCGTTGAGCGTCCACGCTCCAGTTTGTTTTGTTGAGCATCCAGGCTCCGATTCGTTACGTTGAGCGTCTAGGCTCCAGTCATTACGTTGAGTATCCAGACTCCAACAATTTGATAGGTTACCCTTCAGCCTATATGGTATCCATACCATGGCGCAACTGTTGATGAATGCGTTCATCCTATTACTATTTTCCCCAAGTAGAGTTACTTGGTTAAGTTTCTCTTTTCTCCCTGCCAGAGTTTTTTTGGTTTAAGCTTTTCTTCCCCAACGGGGTATTCTTGTGATTATTCAGATATCTTCAGAGATTGTTATTCCTTTTTAAGGTTCGTAGTTTATTTCTGCGGTTGGCAAATTTCCGGGTTCGTTGGTATTCAACTGCCTTTTACCTTGATTGCTTGAAAGTTGTTCGCTTTTCACCCAGTCAGGTCCAAGTCGTTTGAATAGGGGCAGCTGTTGCACCCCAAAATTTACCCAACTCTTTTTTACCTGGTTTTATGTTTCATTGCATTTTTATAGCATTAGCATTTGCATACCATTGTTCATTTACAGGGGATTGAGAGAGGTGTGCCTAGAAAGAGAATACTACCAAAGTTTCCAAAGCCTAATCAAGAGGGCTATTTAAAGTTATCAAGAGCCTATCATCATCAGAAGAAAGTCAAAGCTTAGTGGAAGAGTAGATGAATGAATATGGTTCACCTCCTATCTGGGAGGCCATATAAAAGATCATCAGATGATATTGAGTCCATGGCTATGGATGGAGGACATTGTATAATCTCATTGGATGTCTTGAGGGTCATTGGGGGGCTTGCGCAATTCATTATATCAAGTGTATGAAGCCACAGTCAAAGGTGGTGCAGTTAGGGTTTTCATCTGGTCAACCCTAAGTCCACTGTGAATTTGAAGGAGATTAAAACTCAATTCCAAGTCTTTGTGATCATGGAATGTTGTGTTGAGATGTATAAGATGATATTCCAAGATCAAATCAAGAAGAATCAAGAGTGTGAGAAGTTACTAAGCTAGGGTTTCTAAGCTTGTCAGTGTAAAATCCCCTATTTAGTGCCTAACTTCAAGACCACATATCTCAAAATACAAGTTTCTTCTCATCTTGACCCCAACAAGAAACTTGTAGAGCATGTTTCTAGATTTATTTTGAGTACTAGAACTCATCCATCTGATTTCTAGAACTCAAGTTATGATGCTGACGAGTTATGGGTCCTCAGATGAATGTGATTTTGGTCAATAAAAGTCAACCAACTTCCAAGACATTTTTGACCTAGAAGGATGTTTCTCCTCACTTTGACCCAAACATGAAAGTTTTTCCTTATGATCTTAGATTTCCAAAAAGTACTAGAAATCTTTCATCTGATTTGTGGAGCTTAAGATATGAAGCTTGCAAGGCAGGGGTATTTTGGGAAACTTTGATTATAGGTCATTTTTGTCATAGGTCAATTTCACAGCTTTGCACACCTCAAATGGAACTTTTTCCAACATCAAACTTGCTTCAAATAGCATCCTTTTCATCATCAAATCATCACTTATCATGAGTTTGGATTGGATTGGGAGAATGGTGAAGGAAAATTCATGGAAAAAAGCTTTAAAAGCCATAAATCCAAATAAATTCATTTGAAACCAATTTCAACCAAGTGTGTGCATTTTTTGAGTCTACAAAACATACTAAACATGATGACAATTTCAGAATTTCAATTTGAGGTCATTTTCATGGTTAACTTCAAGGTTGCTTCACATGGAAGCAACACATCCAAATCTCACCATAAGATCAAATTAAGGAACAATCCTCAGCCGTTGGATCAGAATGCATCATGAGTAAGCTGCCTGAGCTAATTTTCAAGCCATTGAAGCTCTGTTTTGCGCATACTTGAAGCTTACAAAACCAAAATTTTGGATTTTCAATTGGATCTTCATGGGCTTTGATTGGGCTTTATTTGCATCTAGATCCATTGTATATAAACTCAGCATCACTCACAAACTCTCAAAAGGGATTTTGGAGCGAAATTGATCAAGAAATCAGTTGCAACAACTCGAGGAAAAGTGAAAATCGAATTCTTCAATTCAGTCAATTTCAAGCAAAATTGAGCACATCCAAAGCTTCCTTGAAGATTGTGTGAACTTTCTGGATTGTTTTCAGCAAGAATCATCAAGGTTTCAAGGTCCAACGGAGGTATTCCGTTAGGTAACCTACTCATCCAAATTTCTCTCAATATATGCCATAATTGCACGCCATTTTTGCATATTCATAATCACTTATCATCATAGATGGATTCTGGTTAGGATTGATTGATGTTTATGATGATTTCTGGAAATAGCTTGATTCTTGTTCAGTTCGTTTTGGCGGATTTAGAACGTGTTAAGGATAGATAACCTAGATTCATGACCATTGGAGAGTAGATGAGTTTAGACTCTTCGTTTGTGATTTTTTGTGAGGTTTTACTCAACCTGCAGATTTGAGTCGCGGAGAAGATGAACGGAGCCACCGTGCTCCGGCCATCTGTATTTTCCCTCCACCGGTGAGCGTTCAAACCTCATAATCCACGTGTACATGCCCAGTCACCATAAGACCATTTGACTTAGCCTTGATCAATGGTTGTGATTTAATCCCTAGGCGTTGAACTTTGACCAACCACATGTACACATCAACTCACCGTTTCATTAATTGTTTGAATTGGACTTGGGCCTAAATGCTATTAACACCCCCTGCATGCGCAACCCATAGATACAACTACATATCATTTCTATTTGTCACATGGATTTTCCAATTTCTTTTTCTTTTCATGATTTTTTTTATGTTTTCAATCTGTTTTATTTTAATGCAAATAAAATACTTCCAAATGTCAAATAATTTCACAAAAATAGTTTATAATCACTTTAAGTTGTAAATTGAATTTAGGAATTTTTAGTTTCATTTTTATGAATATTTTTTCAATAAAAAATAATAATTCATTTGGAAGGGTTTTACTTGGATTAAAAGTTGCATATCTTGTATTCTTGATTTTATTTTGTGATCAAACCTTCATATAAATGATTGATTTTTTGTGTGCATATTCTTGATGTATCAAATGATTTTTGTAATATTTTTCTCCCTGGATTTGGTGCCATTTGGTTATGGTTTTGGTTGAACTTTTAGGAACCTTGATTTGTGATAGTTCTTAGGGTATACCTTAGAACTTTCCCTCTGTTTGCCTAGTTAGGTTTAGATTTTTTTTCCCCATAGTTTAGACCCCTGGTTCTTAACACAAGCAGGGTCCTATAGGATTTTATTTGGTATTTTTATGATTTGTGTGCTATTTTTATTGTATTTTACATTCTAGCCTATCCTTGCATGGTTTTCACTTTGATACATGAACTAGTTTGCCTTGTAAGGGCATTTTGGGCATTGTTTGAGCTATTGATTCTTATGGATTCATGTTGTGAATGTAATAAGGTGCTTTTATGCTAAATTTTTTGGGTTCTAATTATGTTCATAGCTTGTCCAAGTATCCCTTTCTTGTAGGCATTCCAATTAGGGTTTCCATGTTGCATGTTTTGCATTATCTTGTACATAAACTTGCATTTTCTTTTGTTAATCTTGTGATTGAGTTTGTGCACTCTCTTTTTGTGTCCCTTTCTGTCCAATGATGTAAGGACACCATTTGGGATGGCTTAGTCTCTCCTGAGGAGATACTTGAAGCAAGTCCTAAAATGGTGAACTTTTAGGACAATTTTGTGCATCTTTTGCACAAGTCATAATGAGACTTTGGTTGAATGACATTAGGGATACCATGGTTGTTTTCTCTTCTTCTCCCATTTATTTTTTGGTTTATGATTCATTCCATGTTCAAGTTGTAGACTTTAGGGTTTGTTTTGCACTTTACTTGCATTAAAGGTTGAGATGAGCTTGCGGAGGTTTTCACCCCACACAATTTCCTCCCTTTGCTTGTGTGTTATTTTCCCTTTTGTTCTCTTATTTGCATTAAAGGTTGAGATGAGCTTGTGGAGGTTTTCACCCCACACAATTTCCTCCCTTTGCTTGTGTATTGCATTGCATATGCATTCATTCATATTCATATTTCATTTACTTAATGATTTGTTCCTTTTCTTCTGTTTTTACCATGTTCCCTTAGCAATTCTCACATCCTTGATCAAGGATGGTGATGATATACATTAGGTTGAATCCTTTGCATGATAAAAAATAGGATAGAACTCCCCTCTTAATCCTAACCTTAGGACCATGATGCATGATAACTTTAGGGTTTTAGACTAGTTTCCCTTTAGTTTGTCCTCTCTCTTTCTCATCTCAAAACAACTTCAAAATACTTAATAAAGGCTAATGAATATTGTGCGTTACGAGCCTTAAGTACTTGGTAAATAGTTATTTGGGGGCTACCTCTCAATTTCTTAGAGTGTTTAGTGTACGTCTTTAGGACGATATGCGACACATTCACTCCTAAGTCATAGTCTCTAGTGCAATATGAATTACAAACAATTCAAAAAAAACACTTCTCCTTAAAAGACTTCAAAAACAAATGATCAAACTTCATTTTGTCCTTTGGGACATTTAACAATGGAAAACCTTTTCATGAAAAAGAGTTTTGTTAACTCTTAGTTCTACCACAAACAGGTAACGCTTAAGTCTCCAATGGTCGAGCTGCATACACCTAACTGTTGGAACTATTTGTTAACCCTACTCGGGTAAAAACAGATGAACCAATCGGTGTTCTTATTTGCCCGAACTACGTTTTCTATGATTTCTCATACCATATGAGAATACATAGGCACAAGACGCGATGTCTTGGCGAGCAATCTTTCCCCCCTTTTTCACCTGTAGTTAGTCGAACTACGTTGACTTTGACTTTCCCATTGCACGAGGGAATACGTAGGCACAGAGCGGCAATGCTCTGTCGAGTCACTTTTCTTTTTCTTTTGTCCCTGAGACCTTTAGTTAGATAGTTTCAATCACCCTTTAGACTAGATAACAAAGCGTGGATCCCGTCGAGTACGACGAGCGTGAGGGGTGCTCATACCTTCCCCTTGCGTAACCGACTCCCGAACCCGAGACATAGTTGCGATGACCTGTCTTCTCCCTTTTTGTCAGGTTTTTTCTGCTCGTTTTCTTTCCCTCGTTGGGATAAATAACGAATGGTGGCGACTCCTCTGTCATTGCCTACACCTTTTTTCGCAGTAGCGACACTCCCTCACTTTCATTCTAATTGTGCATTACATGTTTGCATACTTGCACCTTTCTTATTTCATGGTTCCTTCTTCTTCTTTCTTCTTTGCCATGTTCCCTTAGGACCTCTAATCTTCCTTGTTCAAGACTGATTATGATAAACCTTAGGCTTGAACCCATCCATGATAACATTATGTAGCATTCCCTTTTCATCTCAATCATAGGTGCACTTGGTATGAGAACATTAGGTTGAGTCTTAGTCCCCCTTTAGAGTGTCTTTCTCTTCTCATCTTCAAATTCTCTTAAAACACTTAATAAATGTTAAGGATTGTTATACGTTACGAGCCTTAAGTACATAGGGAATGGTGATTGGGGGGCTTCCTTTCAATTGCTTAGAGTGTTTAGCGTACATCCTTAGGACGATATGCGATGCATTCGCTCCTAAGTCATAGTCTTTAGTGCAACATGAATTACAAACAATAATCAATGCATTTCTTCTCTAAAAAACACAAAAACAAACCTCAAATCTTTTTATCCTTCGGGATCTTAATTTGGAAACCATTTTTCATAAGAAGAGTTTTGTTAACTCTTGGTTCTACCGCAAACAGGTAACGCCTAAGTCTCCAATGGTTGAGCTGCATACACCTAACTGCTAGAACTAGGTTTTAACCTTACTCGGGCCTAAAACATTTTGAACCAATCAGTGTTCTTGTTAGCCCAAACTACTTTTGCTCTGATTTCTCATATTAGATGAGAATACGTAGGCACAAGACGACGATGTCTTGGAGAGCAACCTTCCCCACCTTTCACCCGTAGTTAGCCGAACTACGTTGACTCTGACTTTCCCATTGCACGAGGGAATACGTAGGCATAGAGCGACGATGCTCTATCGAGTCTCTTTTCTTTTCTTTTGTCCCTGAGCTGTAGCTTAGATAGTACACACCCTTTTAGATAGACAACAAAGCATGGATCCCGTCGAGTACAACGGACGTGAGGGGTGCTAATACCTTCCCTTTATGTAACCGACTCCCGAACCCAAGATATGGTTGCGATGACCTGTCTTCTCCCTTTTTGTTAGGTTTTCTATGATCGTTTCCTTTCTCTCTTTTGGGATAAATAACGAACGGTGACGACTCTTCTGTCCTTGCCGGCCCCTCTTCGCAGTGATGTGACAGCCGCTGCAGATGAAAGATGCAGAAGAACAACGAGATGGTGGCCCCGAGTTCGAGATAGTCACAGACGATTTCAAAATCCCAGATGAAGGCGAGAGAGTTTGGATGGAGTTGGGACGGTGCCAACACCAAGTGGTCGAACACGCCCTGCTAGAAGCCCGTGAACAACATGCGCATCCCCACCTCTTTGAAAGCAAACTCGTACATGAGGAACCGACCCCCGTCGTAACGCGAGCATATACGATCAAACTCCCGTGGCCGGCAGGCTCGAAACTGACGGGGAGGCATGACCACCCTATCTTCGATCACAATGAAAGTTTCGGAGTCGTCGAAGACAAACCTTGACATATAATTTAGAGGCTCATCCCCGACCCATTCCTCTAAAGGTCTCTCCGGGGGATCTACGAAGGCCTCGTCCTGACGACCTTCATCGTCTTCGGACAGGTACCACTGTACCTCCTCTTCGTCATGGTCTGCCATTTTACCTGAAAAGTAGAGGAACTTGGTGAATTCGACAGTCAAATCAAACCCACCCTTCCACCGCAGTTTAAGTGAAAGGGCGTGGTCGCCTAGACGCCCAGAGGACGATTCAGGGGTAGCCTTGCCCCGAGGTGCCCAGGGAGTACCCTCCCTATCCTCGGTGCACTCATTAACTCGTGCCCAGGGCATTCATCGACTACCCTCGGGGAGTTCAAAGGTCTTTGAATCCTCCCCGGACCACTCATAGCAAGGGCCGAGGGCAGTCAGTCACTACCCTAATTTTGAAAGACCTTTCTGCGTATTCATCGGAAAAGGCCACAGTCATCTCGGCGCCCCCAGCGGAGACACCAGAAACGCCGCCGGAAACAACGCTAAAAAACACCAGAAGAGAAGTAGGAACTTACAAGATGCGGTGGCAGAAAAAGTTGTCGCATTGGGCTAGGAGATTGTGAAGGACGAACAAAAAGATTGAAGGTGCCGGGCAGATATCCCAAGATCTCGAGCAACAGAAAGAAACGAATGAATAAAAGGACGAGTTGGATCCGCGTATATATATATATATATATATATATATATATCCCTAGCACGGGAAACGAAGCGTCGCTAGGCACTCAAGTACCTAGCCCGTAGCCTTCACAAGGAGACGCGTGGCGATCCTCCGCCTTTCCTGCGTCTCTTCAGGTACCCCTCCTCGACCACGGGTTTCCCCTTCGTCAAAGATTCACCCGACCGGTATAGCCATGGCATGCCCGACATAGCGACGTGCCCGACTCCTACTTCACCTTAAGTCATAGTTTGCTTGACTGCGAGCAACAACTTAGGGGGCTACTATTCTAGATTGGGTCAACGCCTGACCCATAGACGAGCAGACCCAAGCCCCACCGGGTTGGGAGGCCCAATAAGACCTTGTCAACCAACAGTAGAGGGTCCGTCAGGCAGAACATCTTCTCCTATCGGACACAGACCAACAACCGTCGGGTAGGACCTTCGTGGATGTCCGACCAACCTTCTTTTGCCCCACGGCCGGGCAGAGCCCAGCCAGCCTGGGAAGCTCCTCATGCCACCCTCATGTTCTCTACGTGTCCCCTACGCGGAGACACGTCATCATGTAACTACCCATATCCTGATGATTCAGTCCTCCACCTCCTGGATAGCACAGAAGAGTTACACTAGGGCGAAGACCACATGTTGGTCTTCACGACGCCACGTCAGCCCTAACAGTCACCAAAGTTGGGCCTGGCAGCCCAGCCCAACGCATGGTAATCGTTGGTCCTGCATTGGGGGCTCATTATAAATACCCTCTTCCACCAGAAGGTCAAATAATCAATTCTTACTCATTTTCTTTGTACTTGTAATCGCTTTGCCCCTCACTTACTTTGGCATCAGAGTATATTTTAGGTACACCCTCCTCTGTCCAACAAGTCTACTGTTCGACAGTTCAGACATGTGGCATCCCAGCGATCTCTCTGGTCAGGCATGATCACAACTAAATATCTTTGGCAAAGGACGACAAGTAATACACGACCTTCATGACCAAATTTGGCAACTATTATTATAACGTAATGCAACTCAGCCTGAAAAACGTCGGCGCAACTTACTAACGGATGATGAATAAGGTCTTTTGGGGAGAAATCAGAGACATGCTCGAGGTCTACATGGATGACATGATTGTGAAGTCACGAGAGGAAACCGACCACATGACTCATCTTAGGAAGGTCTCCGATACGGCGAGGATATGCATAATAAGATTCAACTCGGAGAAATGCACCTTCGATGTCCGAGCAGGCAAATTCCTCGGCTTCTACTTGACAAAATGAGGAATCGAGGCGAACCTCGACAAGTGCAGGGCTTTCTCTGAGTTCCCAACGTTGAAGTCGAATAAGTCAATCCAATCCCTAAACGGGATGCTCGCCTCACTATTCCACTTCGTGGCCAAATACGACCAACACACTCCCATTTTTCAAACCTCTTCGCAATGAGGTCACGTTTGAGTGGACCGAGGAATGCAAGCATACCCTCTTCCACCTCAAACAAGTCCTCTCATAACCCCCAGTCCTATTGAGACCTAAAGATTGGGAGATTCTATACATATACCTCGCCGTCGCGACTGAGACTGTTAGGGAGACCCTCATTCCCGAAACCTCCAAGGGGCATAAACCAATCTACTTCACCAGCAAAGCCCTAAAGAGCCTCGTACTCAGGTACCCGGGTTACCAAGAGCTTTTCTTCGACACTTTTGTCCTCGGCAGGGCAAGCAACGACCTCTAAACCAGCAACTTTGACCTGTAGTTAGTCCCACTCCTCCCTAGTCTTCATTAGTTGTTGATGCAACACGCTCATATCTTTAAGGAGGAGTACCTAGGCCTCAAACTTCGAGCGATAATCAAGAAGGTCAGTTTCTGCCTTATCCTTCTCCGCCTCCAGGAGCGCATTCTCTTTCCGCAACTTCTCCAGCTCAGAAGAAGGGATAGTTTCATCGTTTAGGACCAGGAACATCTCAAAAATCCTCATCATGACCGCCATGTCCTTGCATAAGGCTTTCCTCCTGCTCGTCTTGTCAACCCCCATAATTGCTTTAGACTTCGTCGCGGGTATGGTCACATATTTATTCCAACTGAAGAGCTCTCGATGGAGGTGGCAGAGAGGCAACACAAATCTTTCCCCGACAACACCTTTCAGGAGGTCGATGGGACCAGACTCCTCAAGCCGTTTCTTCTTGGCCAGAGGGTCCTAAGAGACCGGGGACTGACTCCCCCGAGGAGAGGAAGAACCTTCAGACTGTTGGTCAGCCTGAGCCATCTCTTGGACTTGGGTGACGCGGCTTTTGGCGGCTTTCTTGGCGCCTTTGGTCATCACAAGCTTCATCACACACTCCTAGATGCTCGACATCTGACCTGAAACAGAGAAAAAGGAAAACAAGTTAATATAGCAAAGAAAAACAAGCGGGCATGCGAGCAAAGAAAACACTCACTACCTAAGAACTTTAAGGCCTCCTCGTCAGACACGCACTCGAGGAGGGCCTTGTTGTTAATTAACTGGGACTCACAGCCAACCTCCACGAGACTCAATATAGCCACTGGAACACCCCTTCTAGAAATCACTAAAGGGAAGACAAAACCTTACGTCTCAAAATATGAACTCGTACATCGGGAACTGCATCCCTTTGAACGACTGGCAGATACGACGCGTCTCTTTGGGCTTGTAAACCAGCTAATTTAGGGAGGCGTCCTCGGTAAGGTTCTCAACGGTTGCAAAGGCGTCCGAGCCGTCGATTGCAATGCATCATGCAGTGCTGTGGAGTTTCTGCCTGACCCAATCTAAAGGCGTACGGGCTTGCTCGACCCCGACTTGCTCAACAGGGGTGTCAGACTCGGCTTCCTCATGGATTATAATGACACATTCGGTCCTTGCATCTATTTTACTAGAAAAGCAGAGGAAAGTGTGAATTTGACATCTAATATCAAATCCACCCTTCCACCACAAATCAAGTGAAAGGGCAAAGAGAGGTGCGAGGACTCGCTCGACAAACTTTCCCAACCATAACTCTCGCAGAGGAAAACCCCTCCATGAGGAGTCTCTCCTCGACGTAATAACAGTGGGCATCCCTCCTTGGTATAAAGGATCATCCACGAGGAGACTCTCCTTGACGCAAAACAGCGAGCCTCCCTCCTCGACAGAAAAGCTCCTCAGTATAAAGGCTCATTATTGCGGTGAAAATTGGATATCAAGCTATTAATTAACTTGAATCTTAATTCTTTTACAACTGGACTTTATTTTATCCAAAGGAAAGTTCTAAAGAAATAAAAACCTTTTTCGCGATGTAACGACAATGCTTTAAGAGATTCGGGGATCGGGGGTTAGTTATATTTAGGGAAGGTATTAGCACCCTAAATATCTGTAGTACTCTACAGGAACCTTTTATTTGATTGATTGCTAAGTTTGTGAATCGCACTATGGTTTGGGGTAAAGTAAAGATAAATAAAGGCCTAAGTGGTTTTCTAAGTTTGCTCGCAAAGACGTCGCATCTTCTGCCTACGTATCCTGACTAGGATAGAATCAGAGCAATCGTAGTTCGCCTCACAAGGGAAAAGAACACTTGATGACAATCAAGGTTCAAAGAGGGAAACAAACATGAAAATGTTTGTGTGGAGTTTGACAGAACTCCCTATTCTAAGTTGTAATAAAAGGGGAAAGTAAGAGATCATGACGATGATTCTTACACAGAGTTGACAAACTCTTTCCTAGGGTTCTAGTTGAAGAACAATCCTAGTACGGGTGGGTTTCTTATACTCAAAGAAAAGTCTAAAGGTTTCTAAGCTAAGGTTTAAATTGACTTAACAAAGTTGAGGGAAGATGAATGAATTATTCTTGACATGAGGGTCAAGTGGACAGACCTTCCTTTGGAGGGAGAAAAGGGGAGGCGATTCGGACGAGAATTTAACGAGTTTCGTCGCGTAGGGACAAAAGAAAATAAATGCTAAACAAGATAACAATCAATGTAAAGCATGTTCATGGTGACAACCAATTTAAACAATAAGAAAATATGAGGATGAAACATGGTGATAACAGTTAACAGATGAAAAAGATCGATATTGTGACGACAATTCGCACTTAATGAAAATCAACAGATGAAATGGTAACAACCAAAAAACAAATCCTATCATGTTAACTAACATGTATGGACATGGATTCAAACAAATTTCAAGAAAAATATTGAAAGGAACTACTTAGAAATTCATCTGCAATTACGCAAACAATCGCGAAACGCGCATAACTTACACATAGTCAAACTAAGTGATAAAAAATGCAAACATGAAAAATAAAAACATGTCATGAAAATAGACATAAATATGAACATAATAAAAAAAGAACGGACGAAAAACGATAAAAAACGAGTGAGATACGAATTTTTGAAGTTGGTATGAAAAAATAACAAAAATGAATAAAAGAGTTGCCCTCCTCAAGGGTCAAACTCAGGATCTAGGCATGAAAGGCGCATGGTCTTACCACTGGGGTGGCTATACATCCGTTTGTATAAGCCACCCCTTAAAATAATAAGGGTAAATGAGTTTCATGGCTGGGCAAAACATACACAAAGGCAAATACGTTTTCTAGCGTAACTTCCTAACCGTTTATCGAAACGACATAAAATTTATATGCATCTGGGGTAGAATTAAACAAGGAACATGATGGTGGTGGTAGTTTTTGAAAATTCTCACTGTAATGAAAAATACTATAGCTGCTTCATTGTGATGAAATGAGGTGCATTTTGAGATTTTCCAAACAATTCAAACACTCTTAAACCATGCTAAGCACATACACAGAATTCAAACATGATGCACAATGATATTATCAACTCATAATAACCTGGTTCAAGCAGAAATGGAAAGTGGCATGTTAAAATGTAAGAATGAGGAAAAAATGCACTTTTAAATGGACAGTCACGATGCAAACAGTTTTAGAGCAAACCAATCATGCCAACAACATATAATAAACACATAGGGATGATTCATGCAGTGAGAAGAGGCTAGAACATGTTGTATGATATGTGAAATGCAATATTTGCAACATGATGATCACATAATGATGACAGTCCAGTTTCAGGCACTCAAAGCTCAAGACAAACATTCACACATGTCAAATATGTTCTATTGAGTGAGGTCATGCTCACAAAAATTTTCAATTTCAATTGGTTTGAAAAATGATGCATTGGCTGCACTTTTGGCACAAAATGAAAGATGCATGAAGGATGCTATTCTCAATTATATGCAAGTTCTGTTTCAATGATCCATACACACAGCTCATACATAATATTTAAAGAAGATTAATGCAAAGAATAGGTAAAATGCACACAGATTTAAGAGGATGTCATGTTAAGTGCAAAGATTTGGTAAAAATGAATTTTTAAAGATACAGCTCATGACAATTTGATTTGATATCACATAATGATGCAAACATCTTTTTAAATGTGTGGTATGAGGTGTTTGAAATGTGGTTTTGGTGAAATACCAATTTGTGCAAAAAGTAGCAATTGAGTTGCTTTGAGTGATTTTGGTATGAACATGGAATTCCATCTTATGCACAAATAGCTAGAAGCAAATATTCACACAACATTCAAAAGCATTTTAAGACATGTTCAAGAGAAAAAAATGATTTTCCAATGATTATGCAAAAAGAGGATTTCCTACTGCCTTGGCTTTGTTCTTGACAGTTTTTGAAGGACACAAACAGGTGATGTTCATAATATAACAAAGTTGCTAGCAAATTGATTTGGCAGAGATTACTCCAACTCATGTTTTGATCAGATACACCTTTAAGAATCACAAATCAAATACTCTAAAGCACATCATTACTACGTACACCAACAGTTTCAAACATCCAGGGTTCAACAGAGAAATGCTTCTGAATTTTACCAAGACTCAGTGCCAACAACAACTAATAACCACTCTATATGCAAAGTTCATGAAATACAAGCTTGAAGAGGACTCATAAAAGCAGGTCTAGTCAGAGATAGCACATGAATTACAACCACTGCATTAACTGTTACACAAGACTTTTAAATATGATTCACACTAAAATTCCAACAGCCAACCCTCATGTAAAATGTTAACTTTTAAACCACACACATAGCAATGGTCTTTGAAATCAACCTTGACAGTAGGCAAAGCAAAATCTGAGCCTATCTATCAGACCTACTATTAAGGTGCAAGTATTGTCCTTAACCTGCCCTGGTCATGCTGTTATATATAAATCCACTGTGGCAGCCTCACAAAATCAGTGGAGCATCAGCAGATGTTCTATGCTTACAGCTGCTAAAAGGCTTTAAGAGCCTCAATCAATATGCTCAGTTACTACATGTACACACTAGTAACAAATTGAGGCCAAACAAGTATAGCACTCATGAACGCAAAAGGTAACAAGCTTCAACAACAAAATCAAACAACACTCATTATGAAAACAAGCAAAATAGGAATTAGCAAAACTGTCTTGGCAGTCTACTACAAAACCAAAATATCCAGACTTAAGAGTTAACAGAATTAAGTTTAACACACATGTTAACATTTATCAAAGTTTCAACATTCATCAAACACTCATTATAGGAATCTAAGAACTTAAATACCTCACCAATGCTTAAAAATGACAAATTATGGAGAATGATGCAAGAGACAATATTTAAAATTTACATACCTCTAGTATGTCTTGTTGAGCAAGCTAGAATAGCTAAGAAAACCAGAGAAATTCAATCTCCCTTCTTGGTCTTGAGCCTTTTCTTCACCTTTAAGCAACAATACACTTATGATGCTAAATGAGAAAATATGAGTCTCCAATGGTTGCTAGTGGTTTGGACAGTTGAGGAATGTTATTGGTGAGGTGTTAGGATGCTTGGAATGGCAAGAAACTGAATGGAATGAAATATGGCAAGTTTGATGGCTTTTGGTCAAAGTAGTGTGGGAACAAGTTTGACTTTTTGATTTTTGAGGTTTCTTGATGGTTCAATGGATCACACACCTTCTATATGTATTTAAAAGTTGTGTGGAGGGTGGTTGAAGTGTTTGAAAGGGTAGAATAGAGTTTGGGCAGAATTCTCTCCAAGACAGATTTTGGTGATTTGAGAATTTTGTGATTTTGAGATTTGGAAGCAAGATGTGGAAATAGTGATGACATAAGTTTTCTCTAGTTTTTAGCAGGTGTATTGTGTTCTAAATGAGGTGAAGACACCCTCCTTTTATAGGCAAATGGGATGAGGTGCTTGCTTGGTGAGGTTACTTCACTTTGAAGAAAGCTTGGAGATATTTTGAGAAAACCTCCCTTGGGGGGTTTTCTATTGGTTCTGATGCGAGGCCTAATTTGTCAATGTTCTACTGATTTTTCTGAGTTTGAATGCAGGCTAGGAAGTGTAGGGGTGTGGGTGGTGCAGCTCACTTTCCACCTCATGCTTTGAATTTTCCAACTTGGTGCAACTTGCCCACTTGTATGGCAATGGGCTCTAAACTTGGTTTTATGATATTTCCTGCATAACTTGCTATTCTCTCATGCCATACACATCTAATATGTCAATCATGACAAGTTGGATCAACCAAAATTGGCAGAATTGATGAAGTAGGTCACTTTGAAAATTTGGCCAGTGTGGGACTAAAGTGTGAAACCCTTAACTTTGAACACATGTAACTTTCTGCTCACAACTCCTCTTGAGATGTTCTAGTACAATTTAGAAAGCCCTCACATAGCTCTAAAACATTAATGTTTTCATGAGTTTCAATTTCTCAAAGTAACTTGGCCAAAAAACCCTCCAAAGTTGCTAAAAATGAGCTTAAAAAATGAAATTTTCCTAAGTCTTTTTCCCCTCTTGAAATGAATTTGACCATAACTCAAAATCTATGTATTTTATGATCATGGACCACTTAGGGACTTTTGTAGGACTTGTCAAGAGCCTCCAAATGAGATTTGAACCAACTCAATTGGATGTGTGGTTAAGGAGTTATGGTTTAGCCCTTTCCAAAACCCTAATTTCCCGATTCTTCGATTACTTCCTCATCCTTGACCCAATGATCATGAAAATTGATATGCAAGTCCATTATGATATAAGGAACAACTTTGCTTCACAACCTAGAGTCCAATTCTTAAAATTTGAAGAGTTGACTTTTCGGTCAACTGTACGATCGATCGGTGATTACCGAGTCTCCTGTTGACATTCTGGACCTCCTGAGACTTTGAAAATTCTTGGATGAACTTTATTAGACTATATTAACTTCATGAATCACAATACCACCATTTAAACACCTTCCAACATCAAAGTCAAACTACGGTTGACTTTTACTGGTCCAAAACCCTAATCGGGTGCTCTGAAATGTACTGCTCTGAATTCTGGGGCAACAACCTTCCATTGGCTTCTCAATTGTCATTATGTAATATCCTTGACCTTGTTTCTTATTTGAATAAGCCCAAAACATTGACTAATCACAAACCCTGAAGTTTTGATTTTGACTGCACGAAACCCTGATTCATTTGTTATTTGACAAAGACAGACTTGCATTGGATTAAGGTTAGAAAGTTCATCAGTATGCTCCTAAAATGATAATGAGAATCTAAGGGGTCAAAATTTGGGGTGCAACAGTTGCCCCTATTTAAATATCTTCACTAGATGGAACTGAGAGATGACAATCCTCGTAGAATCGCAGTGAAAGGTATTTAAATATAGAAAAACCGAAAATTTTGTTCCTTAGATTCGATGATATGCAAAAGGACAGGTCATGATGTGTCATGAATTTTAAATGATGCGTTATGATGCTTGGATGCAAGACATAAAACAACGAGTAACTACTCGCGAGGACCTGGCATTGTGGATCCGACACTAGGGAATACCGAGGTATAACAATCAATAGTTCAATCATGACTAGTGATAACAGGGAGAAAAATGAGGGCGCACAAAGTCTAACGAAGATGAAAATCTTACTGGGAAAAGCAAACACTTCATCGGGGAACAAGGTAGATTTCTACCAAGGACACGAGCGACTTTTTACTGGGGAATTAAAACTTGAACCTCACTGGGGATGATCAGATGAGGACTTCCTATAGTGAAGAGTTCAAACGGGATCTTCAGGAATGGACAAGAAACAAAGACAAAACATGATGGGAAATACTAGTGACAACTAGATCTCCGAGACTTGTCTGAGGGAAAGGTTTCACTGGGGATAATGATGGTTCAGGAAGTGCTAGTAACCACTAGACTTCCTGGAGGTAATGGTAATGACCAACCTGAGATAACAACAAATGGAATTTTAAATCCAATCGGCAATGCAGGACTTCGACTGGGGAAATTGGTGACGACCAAATTTCAAGTAATGCCAGTAACTACTGGACTTAAAGAAGCATATGGTGACGACCAAGTCAGGGTACCAATGACGATTGGATTTTTAGGCGATGCCAGTTACGACTGGTCTTCAAGGGAAAACATGGTGACGACCAAAACATGTGAGAATGCTAACAAGCTACTAGGCTTTAACTGGGGAAGTTGGTAACAACCAAACCAAAATATACCAATAACGATTGGATTTCAAGTAACGCCAGTTACGACTGGACTTCCATGGGGAAGGTTGGTAACGACCAACAAGATACCAATGACAATTGGGTTTCGAACATCTGCCAGTTACGACTGGACTTTAAACGGAAATCACTTAGTAACGACTAGATTTCACAGGGGATTTGCTAGTGACGACTAGACTTCAAAGGGAAAGGTTGGCAACAACCGAACCAAAAGGTAATAATGAGTGGGGTTAAGACAACGCCAGTTACGACTGGTTCAAAGGAAAATAGGGTAACGACCCAAGAGAATACCAGTGACGATTGGATTTTGAACACTACCAGTTACAACTGGGGATTTTAAAGGAAAAAAAGTGGTGACGACCGAAACAAGGATACCGACGAGTGGAATTTAAGACAATGCCAGTTACGACTGGTTCATAGGATGACGACCCAAAAGAATACCAATGACGGTTGGCTTTTCAAACAATGCCCGTTACAACAGGTCTTTAAACAGAAATTCACTAGCAGTGATTTAGACATTCACGGGGAATCAGAAGATGGCATACTGAACTCGAGAGACCGAATGAATCACACTGAACCCTGGCTGAAAAGGTGTATGCAGTCTTTGACAAATAGATCCACTCTCAATAAGGGAACAGAACTTTTAAACAAGTTATTCAGAGATGACAAAGTAAATTCAAAACCCAATGCTCAGAAATCTTCTACTGGGGACCAGTCCTTATATCATCATAAGAGGTTCTTTGAGGAAACAGTTTTCCAGGTTTGATACCTACACATGACCAAAGGAGAATTGGCAGTTCGACCTGTTTATACTTTATTGGGGAATGCAATCGGATCATATATCAAAGCTTTCGCTACCCTAAGGGTTCGGGGAAGTATGATTTTCCTTGACTTTCCATGAGCTGGAGTTTTTTACGTTTGTCAATCTTTTCAAGTTTTATTCAAATAATTTGACCCTAACGCTTTCAAAAACTATCGTTTGATCAACGAACAATATTTTGCATAACAAGAAAATAAAGGAAAAGATAATTTTGCAAAGGAAAGAATGGCTCAACACTGATTTTATTCAAGAATGAAATCTTGCAAATGAAAAAATTCCATGGAGATTCTACAAGTGAAAAATGGCAACATGGATAAGGTTACATTGAATCCCATGACCATCCATTCCTAAAGACTAAAATTCCCCAAATCCTTGCTTCCGACGAGAGCAGTTGGAAGTGGATCTCCTGTTCAATCTTCTGCAATGGTGACAACCTTTTGAAGTAGTGACAACTCTTCTGATGCAGTGAAACGCCTTTGTCCCTAACTTTTTCCTGGATCGCCCTTTCGGGTTTTCAATCCACCGGGATGCTCTTTTTTGCCTAAGTCGCCCTTTCGGGTTTTCAACTTAGCGAGCTTTTATTTTTCTCCTTTTTCCTTTTTCTTCTTTTTTCTTTAACCCTAACTTTTGCACAAGCCGTTCTTTTGAGTTTTCGGCTTATCGGGTTCTTCTTTTTTTTAGGCGCAATATTTTCGGACTGCATCAAAATTTACTGGGTGAGTAAGCTGTTCCCCGTCCATAGTTGTGAGAATTAGCGAGCCTCCTGAGAATACTGTCTTTACAACAAACGGGCCCTCATAATTAGGCATCCACTTTCCTCGGGCGTCCTTATGAACTGGTAAGATTTTATTTAGTACAAGCTCCCCTTCTCGGAATTCTCGGACACGGACCTTCTTGTCAAAAGCTCTTTTAATCTTTTTCTGATACAATTGACCATGACACATTGCAGACATGCGCTTTTCGTCGATAAGATTCAGCTGATCAAACCTTTCTCTTACCCATTCTGCTTCTTCAAGCTTAGTTTCCATTATGACTCTCAAAGATGGTATCTCGACCTCAATAGGAAGTACCGCATCCATTCCATATACCAAAGAAAAAGGGGTTGCCCCTGTTGAAGTGCGGACGGTCGTTCTGTATCCATACAAGGCTCTGTATCCATACAAGGCGAATGGCAGCATCTCATGCCAATCTTTGTAAATTTTCACCATCTTCTGCAGGATCTTTTTGATGTTTTTATTAGCCGCTTCAACGGCGCCATTCATTTTGGGACGATAAGGAGAAGAATTGTGATGTTAAATCTTGAAGTCATCGCACAACTCTTTCATGACTTTGTTGTTCAAATTGGTACCATTGTCTGTTATGATTCAGCTCGGAATTCCGTAATGACAGATAATTTCCTTTTTTATGAAACGGGCCACCACTTGCCGAGTAACATTAGTGTAAGATGCAGCTTCAACCCACTTCGTGAAATAGTCAATAGTAACAAGAATAAATCGGTGTCCATTAGAAGCTTTTGGTTCAATTGCCCCGATCATATCGATGCCCCACATAGAAAAAGGCCATGGTGATGACAACACATTTAGCAACGTTGGAGGTACATGCATCTTGTCTGCATAAATCTGACATTTGTGACATTTTCTGGCATATTGAATACAGTCAGTTTCCAAGGTCAACCAGTAATAACCAGCCCTCAAAATCTTTTTAGACATAGCGTATCCATTGGCATGAGCGCCGAACATTCCTTCGTGAACATCTTGTATTAACAACTCTGCTTCTCGTCGGTCAACACATCTAAGCAGAACCATATCATGATTTCTTTTGTAAAGCACATTGTTGCTGAGAAAGAACTTGGATGCTAATCGTCTCAGAGTTTTCTTGTTAAGTGACGTAGCATCTGCTGGGTACTCTTGTGTCAACAGGTAATTCTTTATGTCATAGAACCATGGTTTATCATCAGTCTCTTCTTCAATCATTTGACAGTAGGCGGGCTCAATCTTGCGTTCAATTCTGATAAGAGTGGCATCATTGACATCCCTGACTTTCCACATCGAGGCTAGCATGGCTAGGGCATCGGCAATGTGATTTTCAGATCTCGGGACATGCTTGAAAGTGATTTCATCAAAATATTCCATCATTTTGACGATATAGGCTCTATAAGGAATCAAGTTTTCATGTCTAGTTTCCCATTCTCCAGTAACCTGATAAATAACCAAAGCTGAATCCCCACTGACTTCAAGAAGTTTGATTTTGAGGTCGATAGCTGCCTCGAGGCCGAGAATGCAAGCTTCATATTCAGCGATATTGTTTATACAGTCAAAATCCAATCTGGCTGTGAATGGAGTGTAACCACCTCCCGGAGTCATTAACACGGCGCCTACACCATGCCCACTGTAGTTGGAGGAATCGTCGAACATCATTTTCCACCAAAGACCTTCCTGTAGACCTTCATCAAGACTTGGTTCTTCACAATCTTTTACCAACATAATGTCCTCATCTGGGAAATCAAATTTGAGAGGCTCATAATCTTCCACTGGTCGATCTGCAAGATATTCCGATAAAACACTACCCTTGATAGACTTCTGAGCTATGTACTGGATGTCATATTCAGATAACAACATATGCCAACGAGCGAGTCTTCCAGTCTGAGCAGGCTTCTCAAAAATATACTTTATTGGATCCATTTTTGAAATCAACAAAGTGGTATGACAAATCATGTACTACCTCAAACGTTTAGCAGCCCATGCCAAAGCACAACAAGTTTTCTCCAGAAGCGAGTATCTTCTTTCACAATCAGTGAACTTCTTACTTAAATAATAGATAACATGTTCTTTTCGCCCAGATTCGTCCTGCTGGCCTAACACACAACCCATTGAATTCTCAAGCACTGTTAAATACATGAAGAGAGGTCTTCCTGGAATAGGAGGTATTAAGATTGGAGGCTCTTGTAGGTAACCTTTGATTTTATCAAATGCTTGCTGACAATCGGAATTCCAAACAACCGTCTGGTCTTTGCGTAACAATTTGAAAATAGGCTCGCAAGTAGGAGTCATATTGGAAATAAATCTGGATATGTAGTTCAGTCTTCCAAGAAAACCTCTGACTTGCTTTTCTGTTTGTGGAGCTGGCATGTCTTGAATGGCTCAGACTTTGTCTGGATTTACTTCAATCCCTCGATGGCTGACAATGAAACCGAGTAATTTCCCAAATCTTACCCCAAAGGTGCACTTGGCTGGATTTAGCCTCAACTGATATTTTATGAGTCTCTTAAACAATTTCAAAAGATGTTCCAAATGGTCCTCCTCGCTTTGAGATTTGGCTATCATATCATCAACATATACTTCTATCTCCTTGTGCATCATATCATGAAATAAAGTTACCATGGCCCTTTGATACGTAGCACCTGCATTTTTCAACCCAAACGGCATAACCTTGTAACAATAGGTTCCCCAAGGAGTGATGAATGTAGTCTTCTCCATGTCATCTGGGTCCATTTTGATTTGATTGTACCCGGAGAAACCATCCATAAAAGAGAATACTTCAAAATGGGCTGTGTTTTCTACCAATGTGTCAATATGTGGCAGTGGAAAGTCATCCTTTGGACTGGCTTTATTTAGATCTCGATAATCCACGCACATCCTAACTTTCCCATCTTTCTTCGGCACAGGAACAATGTTGGCTACCCACTCAGGGTATTTGGAGACTGCTAAGAAACCTGCATCTATCTGTTTTTTCACCTCATCCCGAATTTTAAGAGCCATGTCGGGTCTGGTTCTTCGAAGCTTTTGTTTAACTGGTGGACATTCGGGTTAGAGTGGTAACTTATGGACCACTATATCAGTGTCTAAACCTGGCATATCTTGATATGACCAAGCAAACACGTCAACATATTCTTTCAGGAGCTCTTCTAACTGTTGCTTGATCTTTGCCTCCAGACTGGCCCTAATTTTGACCTCTTTCCTATCTTCTTCGGTGCCAAGGTTGATAACTTCTACCTGTTCCTTATAGGGTTGAAGCTCTGCATCCTCTTTTTGGGCCAATCTTACCAGTTCATCGGGAATTTCACAGTCTTCGTCCTCGTCTTCAGCTTGGTAAATTGGTGAATCAAGGTCAGAAGGAAATGCATGGTCACAGGATTCAATGGGGTTTTGAACATTACTGCAGGTGGGAATGGCTTAATTTTATTAAAACACACAAAGATAAATGCAGCACATAACAGAGAAAGAATGTTTTGGTTTTTTAAGATTGCCATTTTTCGTTTTAAAATGAAAGCAAAAGCAGTAAAGGAAATAACACAAAGAAATTAACAAAATAGTTCATTTTCTCATTGATATCTTTGAAAGCATGGGGCCCTTACAAAACATTCCTATAGCCTTGGGCATGGCTATGGAGATTTAAAACAAAACAAGAAAAGAAAGACAAACAAATTACTTTGACTCAGGAAAAACCAAAGGAATCTCAATAGCTTCCCAGTTGCTCAAGGCAGTGTTGCAATGATATACTAAATGCTCCAGGTCTTCATCTTTAAAATCTTCTTCCACAACACTGACTTGGAAACCTCCGCTGATGAATACTTCTTGTATAGTCTTCGGACGCCCTTTGTCATGTGTTGGTGCTTCATCATGAGTTGGTTTGTAACCCAACCCCTGACGATCCATCTTTGGTTTGACTTTGATAATCTCTCCCCAACCTGCAGGAATGCCCTCTTCCAGTGTCGACTTGACGCTCTGAGCGGATGTAAAGGATGGACCACTCTTCACCACCGTTTCCTCTAATATCACGGCATTGGTTATTTCTAGTGCCTGAAACGAAGTCTCTAGTGCGTCTTCATCTGCTTCAATGTACCGAAATGATGACAGATTGCTAACCATTAGTTCTTCTTCACCATGTACAATTACCAGTTTATCATTTACCACGAACTTCATTCTCTGATGCAGGGTTGAAGTTACTGCCCCAGCTTCATGGATCCAAGGACGTCCTAATAAACAACTGTAAGCCGGATTAATGTCCATTACTTGAAACACAATGTTGAATTCATGGGGTCCCACCAAAATTGGTAACTCTACTTCACCAATAACCGTTCTTCTCGAACCGTCGAAAGCTTTTACAATCAATGATGTTGGCTTCATCTCTGCTCCCACATATGCTAATCTGGCGAGTGACCTTGCGGGTAGTACATTTAATGAGGATCCTGTGTCGACCAGTACTCGGGCCAGAGTGTCTTCTTGGCATTTGATAGAGATGTGCAGCGCACGGTTATGATTACGTCTTTCCTTCGGCAATTCAGTATCACTGAAACTCAACGTGTTGCATGTTGTGATGTTGGCCACTACCGAATCAAACTGACCGAGAGAAATATCTTTCGTTACATGGGCCTGTCTCAATACTTTTTGTAACGCTTCCCTGTGAGCCGGAGAATTTATCAAGAGTGACAAGATTGATATTTTTGATGGCGTCTGATGAAGCTGATCTATCACTTTGTAATCACTTCTTTGAATAATTCTCAAAAATTCCTCATCATTTCCTTCTTCTGTGCTCGGAGTTTCTCTTTCTTTGGTTATCATGGCGGGAGTAACTTCTTTGGGAATAGCTACTGCCACTTTTGGTTGATAGATTCGACCACTACGGGTCATTCTGCTAGTGCCTGCAATGTTTGTTACGTCCGCCGGATCATCTGTCTGAACAACCCTTCTTGATTCTTAGTCTATCATGGTCACGTTGTATTTCCACGGAACGGCCCTTGTGTTATCATAAGGAAATGGTCTTGGCTTTACAATTGGTCGAGGCTGACCAATAGCAGTTTTGTTGAAGATAGGTTTCACACTTTTGTTGAATACCGGAACTTTCTCTCTTTTCTTGGACAGATAAAAAACGGGCTCAATCACAGAAACTTCTTCTTTCCTTACTGGACTACATACTTGCAATATCCCCTCATTCATCAATCTTTGTATATCCTTTCGTATCACATTACACCCACTAGAATCAACAAAACATTCTTCACAGTTATTATGAATGCTTTCAAACAACCCTACTTTTGACAACTTCTCGTGTAATGTTTTCAACGGCGTTCTGACCCTCGTCACGTCATCAACTATCTTCTTATTTGACCCTTCTATTGCGTTGACCCCTTCGTGATTTGGTAGTGGATTACTCTTAACATTTGGTGGTACATCATCAAAAGACAAAATTTTCTTTTCCATCAACTCTCTCACAAGATGTTTCAAAGCAAAGCACCCTTCCAGGTCGTGGCCAGCGGCACCCTCGTGAAAAGCACAGTGAGCATTTGGGTTGTAATGAGGAGAGGTTATATCTGGATTCAGTGGTCTTGTTGTTATCAAACCTTGGTGAACTAAAGAAGGGTATAATTTTGTGTATGTCATTGGTATTTGTGGAAGTGGAGGTTTTGTGGTTGGCCTCCGGTTTTGATAATGTTGTCTGGGTTGTTGAACTCTCTGCTGATGGTTTTGTTGATAGGGTGGAGCGTTGGGCGCTCGTTGATGCCCTTGTTGATTTGGCTGATATGCAGGCGCCGGCTGCCCTGACTGATAACCTGGGACAGGATGGTTAAATGTTGGGGCTATAGCTGCCACATATTGTTGTTGGGCATACTGTACCGGATATACTGGTCGCTGTTGCTGAATTTGCTGAGCATAATTTGGTCGAACTTGCTGGAAAAACCCTTGTTGAGGTTGTTGGTAATGCTGATACGGTGGTCTCAAAATACGATTCCTTCTTCCTATTACTGCATTTGTCTCACCTTCTCTCTTTTTGTGAAAACCATTACTAACCTTCTTGACATTGCTGTTACTGGAACTGCTGGTACTGCTGGCTACCTTTCCGTTCTTCATTCCCAACTCTACTCTTACTCCTACGGCTACGATATCAGAAAAACTTGCAGACACACTACTGATCTTTTTTTCATAAAACTCTGGTCTTACTATGTCAACAAACCAGTCTGTTAATTCTTTTTCATTCAGAGGAGGTTCCACCTGAGATGCCGTCTCTCTCCACCGTTGCGCGTACTCTTTAAACGATTCTGTACTTTTCTGTGACATGCTTAACAGTTCTCTTCTATCTGGGGCCATATCCATGTTGTACTTATAGTGCTTCATAAAAGCGTCAGCCAGGTCTTGGAAATTGTGAATCCTCGATTGGTCTAAACTTAAATACCACTTGGCCGGAGCCCCTTTCAGACTATCTTGGAAACAATGGATCATTAACTAGTCGTCTTCAATGTGCGCAACCATTCTTCGATAATACATGATTAGATGTGTGCGAGGACAGGTTGCACCAGAATATTGATCGAAATTTGGGACTTTAAACTTGGCTGGAATCACCAATCCGGATACTAGACACATATCTCTGGCATCAGTACCAAAGATATCGTTCCCTTCCATTGCTCGGACCTTTCTTCCTATAGTTTCAACACTTTCTTTTAATTTGTCATGTAACCCACTTTCTTCTTCATCCCCATCAAGACCTTCATACACGGGTGGAGGATTGTGGAACATAGGGCGTGCCTGAATATGTAGGAATTGCCTGAGGAACTTCTCCCCCTATGGAAACTGTCTGCTGAGTGACTCTTAGTGGGGGTACAAAGCCTGGAGGTAACCCATAAGTTGGCACGTTTGCAATAGTAACAGCCGTCGGGATTGGATCTGTAGTGATTTCAGAGACAACGGTGGCCTGAGTGTCCAACTGTGCGCGGATAGCTTGCAATGCTTCCATAATCTTCCCCATACCTCCTCGGAGCTCTCCGAGTTCATTGTCGATTCTGTCTACATCTAAGTTCTGTTCTTCCATCCTTAAGTAAGCTTGGGCTCGGGTGTTGTATCGATGTTGGCGGTTCAGTGTGATTCTTTCTGGAGACAAGACAGTGAGATGAGACACAACACAAGAACATGCACATGCAATGCTTGTGAATGTAAAAATGTAACAATGCAAAATTAATCATTCAAGGAATCCAAAGAAATATTTGCAAAAATTATAACAATGGGGAGATAAGCAAATTCAAAGTCTTCATAGATTAACAACTGAAAGTTTTACAACAACAAATCTGGAACTGAAATACAAGTCTTTAATACAAAATACATGATGAAATGAAATAGAAAGCAAAAGGATTCTAAATCTTCTGGTTGGATGGCCCTTCGTCTTCTGGCTGACTTCTCTTCACACCTTGACGGATCAATTCTTGAAGCTCTTCCTTCTCTTGCATAGCCTTGAAATACTTATCTCTCCAAGTTTTTCCTTCTTTCTCAGCTTTTGCCAAAGCAGCTTTCAATTCTTCTACGAGAGTAGGCTTGGGTGAGTCAGGCTCAAAGCGAGTATAGAACATCTTCATTGCCGCTTCTCTTACCATGATAGGTAAGATTCTGAAACAGTAGTGTCGTGGGGACCTAGGGCAGTTACTCCCCTTGTGTGGACATAACGCCAAGCATACACAATTCGAGCCCTATAAGCGGGATTCTTCCCCTCTTCAAGATAAAAGCTTCTCAAAAAGTCTGGGTCTGGTTCATCTTCCATGGGGTGCCCAACTGTCGACGAGCCAGAATAGGATTATAGCTGATGCAACCATTGACGCTGATGAGCGGTACATTCGGGAAATCTCCACAGCTTTGGATCATGGCAATTCCTCCATACATAGGATCGTACCACTTAATATCTGAGTGTTTGAGCAATAGCAACTTTTCTGTCCATGAGAGTCCATTTTGCTTATCCCAGATGGCTGGAATTTCTGACAAGTGCGAAATAAACCACTTGTGTAGGAGAACGGTGAAACATTCAATTCGTACAACCCCATAACGGTTCCTTCGGTGGAGGGTAAAGTAAGTATCAGCCAGCAAGGTAGGTACAAGATTTTTGATCAAGAAAAGATTGATCGCATCTGCGTCCACAAAATCACTAGCAGTTGGGAATAGGAAAAGTCTGTAAATGAGTAAAACCAGGATGGCCTCAAATGCTTCAGTATTCTTTGACAAGGCATAGCTCTGAGCTTTTTCATATAGGAACATAGCTGAAAATCCATACAACCCTCCTTTAGCACCCATATAAGATCGTACTTCGTCCAACTCCAAATACGCGGCCTCTGCAATTGCTCTTCCATTAGGAGTCCCCTCTCTTCCAGAAAATGGGCTAGGAGTAACGCCTACTCCCATCAGGGCAGAATACTCTTCCAAAGTTGGTAGCAACTGATAATCTGGAAATGTGAAACAATGATAGGTTGAATCATAGAATTGCACGAGTGCAGATAACATCTCTTCATACACTTGAACTTCTAGCAAAGACAACATATTCCCATGCCTTTCTCTGAATGCCTCGGGGTCTTCTACTAAACTTACCAGTTTCTTCAAGTTCTCCAATCTTGGTCTTCGGAACACAACCTCTTCTTTCTTTCCAGAATCCATCCTATAATATCTGCAAAACAATCTTAGTTCCTTGAATGATTAATTAATGAAAATGCAAATGCAAAGGTTTCATGGAACTCAGATCAAAACATCATTTCATTTCATTGATTTTCAAGATTTGGATTACAAAATATCTAGTACATTTTACAAAAGTCATAAATATAAGGCTGACAGTATTCTAAATAGAAGTCTTCTTTTGCTTTGAGTTTCTTGATTTCTTCTTCCATCTGAGTCTTCTCGAGAACGAGTTTGTCCACGACCAGTTTCCATGGAGTCGGCTGGGAGCTGGAAGAAGGTAAGCCTTCCTGTGTCTTCCTCTTCTTATAAGCAACCATTTTCTCATCCTTCACCTGCAGTTGTCTACGGAGTTCTTCATTCTCTTCCATGGCTACTTGGTACTTATATTTCCAGGCTACTTCAGTTTGTTGTGATTTCCTCAAAGCAATTTTTAACTTCTCCTCTTCAGACATGAAGATCATTGTGTGTTCCTCCTCTAAAGCCATGGGTTTCTGCTGGGAATAAGGCATCTTTAGCTGAATAGCTCTCTTTCGGACCCATTGGAGATAAGGCTCGAGAGAGATGCAATTAGGTTTCCCCAAGTCTTCCTTCCCTTTCTTGTGTACATGTCCCCAAGCTTTTAAAATCTCTTCTTTCAATTCTGAACTTCCCTTAAAGAAAATATTCTCCACATAAGCGTTGTTTGGTTTTTCCTTCAGAGGATATCCAAGCTGACGGCGAGCGAGAACAGAGTTGTAACTGATTCCTCCACTTGTACCTAGAAGAGGTACGTTACCAAAGCTTCCACAACTGTCAATGATTCTTATTCCATTGTAACTACGGCTATACCAATCGATATCAGAGTGAGTAAGAGCCATAACCTTCTGAGACCACCAACCTTCCTTCCAAAAAGTATGAGCCTTATGTAAGTGAGAAATAAACCACTTATACAACAACGGGACACAATAGACAATCGTTCCTCCTTTATGTAGATTTCTTAAGTGAACAGAATGATATGCGTCAGCTAGTAAAGTAGGCACATGGTTTTTCTTCAAGAATATCTTGATGGCATTGAGATCCATAAAGTTATCAAAGCTTGGAAACAAGAAGATTCCATAAATGAGCAAGGCAAGAATAGCTTCGAATGTATCCATACTCAAGTGATCAGCATAATATTATGCTTTTCCAACCAAGAACTCTGCGGTTAAACCAAAGAATCCTCCTTTAGTAACCATATTTTTCTGAATATCCACCAATCCCAAATGCGTAGCTTTAGCAATTTCTTCTTCCTTAGGGTCTTTCTCCATGATTGGAAAAGGAGAGTCTTCAAGAATAGGTAAACCAATCAAGCAAGAATATTCCTCAAGTGTAGGTACCAGCTGATAATCAGGAAAAGTGAAACAATGATAGAGTGGATCATAAAACTGGAGGAGTGTGGAGAGAAGTCCCAGATCCATCTTCCTTTTTACCCTCAACAATGACAATAAGTTCCCATATCTGCTCTTGAATCCTTCTAGATCTGTTATCAAAGTGCTCAACCTTTCTATGTCATCCAAATTAGGACTTTTGTAAGTGTACTTTATAGTTTTCTTTTTTCCACTGTTCATGATGATCCTAATGTTTACAAATAAGAGATCTGAGTTCCATGAAACCTTTATGATATGATGTTCATGAATGCATGAATGCACAAACACAGGTAAGCACATATTCACATATACACATGGATAAAAACAGATAAAGGTTTTGGTTTGGAGAACATGAGTAAAGAGTCAAGGTCTACCCTCTCCAAAGGTATGTACTAAGGTTTCCACAACTGCAGAACAAGGTTCTAAAAGAGTTCCCAGAGTCCTCGACCCATCTTTCGGATATTATCAATTTCCCAAATACTTGGTGGTCGATAATATTCTCAAGAGAGTTTCGTCCAAGTGTAGTATCGCGTATCAACTACTTTGGAATTACTTCCTTATAGTCGTCGCACTACATCCTAATAAAGCCATAGTGGGGGGAAAGGTAATCTAAAGGTCCTCAGTATCACGGGCTCCCATGTAGAAAGTAGCATTGTTTTCACGAATACTCGATCAACAATACTAACTCTCAGAAGGGCCTCTACTGAGTGGTGGTTTTCTCAAGTCAACTTGGTCGGGAATCAACTCCCTATAAGTCTCCTTGAATATACCACTGTCCTATCATAAGTACGCTCAAACACGAGTATAGTGTTGTCTCACTATTCAAAGTTCCCAAGAACCAACAGAGCACATATGCACATATTTACAAGTATTCACAAATAAGCAAGTATTCAAACAAGATAGGCTAAACCCTCAAAATAAAGATCATCCCCAGTGAAGTCTCCATTTATGTTGCGGTGAAAATTGGATATCAAGCTATTAATTAACTTGAATCTTAATTCTCTTACAACCGGACTTTATTTTATCCAAAGGAAAGGTCTAAAGAAAGAAAAACTTTTTTCGCGATGTAACGACAACGCTTTAAGAGATTCGGGGATCGGGGGTTAGTTATATCTAGGGAAGGTATTAACACCCTAAATATCTGTAGTACTCTACAGGAACCTTTTGTTTGATTGATTGCTAAGTTTGTGAATTGCACTATGGTTTGGGGTAAAGTAAAGATAAATAAAGGCCTAAGTGGTTTTCTAAGTTTGCTCGCAAAGACGTCGCATCTTCTGCCTACGTATCCTGACTAGGATAGAATCAGAGCAATCGTAGTTCGCCTCACAAGGGAAAAGAACACTTGATGATGATCAAGGTTCAAAGGGGGAAACAAACATGACAATGTTTGTGTGGAGTTTGACAGAACTCCCTATTCTAAGTTGTAATAAAAGGGGAAAGTAAGAGATCATGACAATGATTCTTACACAGAGTTGACGAACTCTTTCCTAGGGTTCTAGTTGAAGAACACTCTTAGTACGGGTGGGTTTCTTATACTCAAAGAAAAGTATAAAGGTTTCTAAGCTAAGGTTTAAATTGACTTAACAAAGTCGAGGGAAGATGAATGAATTATTCTTGACATGAGGGTCAAGTGGACAGACCTTCCTTTGGAGGGAGAAAAGGGGAGGCGATTCGGACGAGAATTTAACGAGTTTCGTCGCGTAGGGACAAAAGAAAATAAATTCTAAACAAGATAACAATCAATGTAAAGCATGTTCATGGTGACAACCAATTTAAACAATAAGAAAAGATGAGGATGAAACATGGTGATAACAGTTAACAGATGAAAAAGATCGATATTGTGACGACAGTTCGCACTTAATGAAAATCAACAGATGAAATGGTAACAACCAAAAAACAAATCCTATCATGTTAACTAACATGTATGGACATGGATTCAAACAAATTTCAAGAAAAATATTGAAAGGAACTACTTAGAAATTCATCTGCAATTACGCAAACAATCGCGAAACGCGCATAACTTACACATAGTCAAACTAAGTGATAAAAAATGCAAACATGAAAAATAAAAACATGGCATGAAAATAGACATAAATATGAACACAATAGAAAAGGAACGTACGAAAAACGATAAAAAACGAGTGAGATACGAATTTTTGAAGTTGGTATGAAAAAATAACAAAAATGAATAAAAGAGTTGCCCTCCTCAGGGGTCAAACTCAGGATCTAGGCATGAAAGGCGCATGGTCTTACCACTGGGGTGGCTATACATCCGTTTGTATAAGCCACCCCTTAAAATAATAAGGGTAAATGAGTTCCATGGCTGGGCAAAACATACACAAAGGCAAATACGTTTTCTAGCGTAACTTCCTAACTGTTTATCAAAACGACATAAAATTTATATGCATCTAGGGTAGAATTAAACAAGGAACATGATGGTGGTGGTAGTTTTTGAAAATTCTCACTGTAATGAAAAATTCGATAGCTGCTGCATTGTGATGAAATGAGGTGCATTTTGAGATTTTCCAAACAATTCAAACACTCTTAAACCATGCTAAGCACATACGCAGAATTCAAACATGATGCACAATGAGATTATCAACTCATAATAACTTGGTTCAAGCAGAAATGGAAAGTGGCATGTTAAAATGTAAGAATGAGGAAAAAATGCACTTTTAAATGGACAGTCACGATGTAAACAGTTTTAGAGCAAACCAAACATGCCAACAACATATAATAAACACATAGGGATGATTCATGCAGTGAGAAGAGGCTAGAACATGCTGTATGGTATGTGAAATGCAATATTTGCAACATGATGATCACATAATGATGACAGTCCAGTTTCAGGCACTCAAAGCTCAAGACAAACATTCACACATGTCAAATATGTTCTATTGAGTGAGGTCATGCTTACAAAAAGTTTCATTTTCAACTGGTTTGAAAAATGATGCATTGGCTGCACTTTTGGCACAAAATGAAAGATGCATGAAGGATGTTATTCTCAATTATATGCAAGTTCTGTTTCAATGATCCATACACACATCTCATACATAATATTTAGAGAAGATTAATGCAAAGAATAGGTAAAATGCACACAGATTTAAGAGGATGTCATGTTAAGTGCAAAGGTTTGGTAAAAATGAATTTTTAAAGATACAGCTCATGACAGTTTGATTTGATATCACATAATGATGAAAACATCTTTTTAAATGTGTGGTATGAGGTGTTTGAAATGTGGTTTTGGTGAAATACCAATTTGTGCAAAAAGTAGCAATTGAGTTGCTTTGAGTGATTTTGGTATGAACATAAAATTCCATCTTATGCACAAATAGCTAGAAGCAAATATTCACACAACATTCAAAAGCATTTTAAGACATGTTCAAGAGAAAAAAATGATTTTCCAATGATTATGCAAAAAGAGGATTTCCTACTGCCTTGGCTTTGTTCTTGACAGTTTTTGAAGGACACAAACAGGTGATATTCACAATATAACAAAGTTGCTAGCAAATTGATTTGGCAGAGATTACTCCAACTCATGTTTTGATCAGATACACCTTTAAGAATCACAAATCAAATACTCTAAAGCATATCATTACTACGTACACCAACAGTTTCAAACATCCAGGGTTCAACAGAGAAATGCTTCTGAATTTTACCAAGACTCAGTGCCAACAACAACTAATAACCACTCTATATGCAAAGTTCATGAAATACAAGCTTGAAGAGGACTCATAAAAGCAGGTCTAGTCAGAGATAGCACATGAATTACAACCACTGCATTAACTGTTACACAAGACTTTTAAATATGATTCACACTAAAATTCCAACAGCCAACCCTCATGTAAAATGTTAACTTTTAAACCACACACATAGCAATGGTCTTTGAAATCAACCTTGACAGTAGGAAAATCAAAATCTGAGCCTATCTATCAGACCTACTATTAAGGTGCAAGTATTGTCCTTAACCTGCCCTGGTCATGCTGTTATATACAAATCCACTGTGGCAGCCTCATAAAATCAGTGGAGCATCAGCAGAGGTTTTATGCTTACAACTGCTAAAAGGCTTTAAGAGCCTCAATCAATATGCTCAGTTACTACATGTACACACTAGTAACAAATTAAGGCCAAACAAGTATAACACTCATGAACACAAAAGGTAACAAGCTTCAACAACAAAATCAAACAACACTCATTATGAAAACAAGCAAAATAGGAATTAGCAAAACTGTCTTGGCAGTCTACTACAAAACCAAAATATCCAAACTTAAGAGTTAACAGAGTTAAGTTTAACACACATGTTAACATTTATCAAAGTTTCAACATTCATCAAACACTCATTATAGGAATCTAAGAACTTAAATACCTCACCAATGCTTAAAAATGACAAATTATGGAGAATGATGCAAGAGACAATATTTACAATTTACATACCTCTAGTATGTCTTGTTGAGCAAGCTAGAATAGCTAAGAAAACCAGAGAAATTCAATCTCCCTTCTTGGTCTTGAGCCTTTTCTTCACCTTTAAGCAACAATACACTTATGATGCTAAATGAGAAAATATGAGTCTCCAATGGTTGCTAGTGGCTTGGACAGTTGATGAATGTTATTGGTGAGGTGTTAGGATGCTTGGAATGGCAAGAAACTGAATGGAATGAAATATGGCAAGTTTGATGGCTTTTGGTCAAAGTAGTGTGGGAACAAGTTTGACTTTTTGATTTTTGAGGTTTCTTGATGGTTCAATGGATCATACACCTTCTATATGTCATTGAGAAGTTGTGTGGAGGGTGGTTGAAGTGTTTGAAAGGGTAGAATAGAGTTTGGGCAGAATTCTCTCCAAGACAGATTTTGGTGATTTGAGAATTTTGTGATTTTGAGATTTAGAAGCAAGATGTGGAAATAGTGATGACAGAAGTTTTCTCTGGTTTTTAGCAGGTGTATTGTGTTCTAAATGAGGTGAAGACACCCTCCTTTTATAGGCAAATGGGGTGAGGTGCTTGCTTGGTGAGGTTACTTCACTTTGAAGAAAGCTTGGAGATATTTTGAGAAAACCTCCCTTGGGGGGTTTTCTATTGGTTCTGATGCAAGGCCTCATTTGTCAATGTTCTACTGATTTTTATGAGTTTGAATGCAGGCTAGGAAGTGTAGGGGTGTGGGTGGTGCAGCTCACTTTCCACCTCACGCTTTGAATTTTCCAACTCGGTGCAACTTGCCCACTTGTATGGCAATGGGCTCTAAACTTGGTTTTATGATATTTCTTGCATAACTTGCTATTCTCTCATGCCAGACACATCTAATATGTCAAACATGACAAGTTGGATCAACCAAAATTGGCAGAATTGATGAAGTAGGTCACTTTGAAAATTTGGCCAGTGTGGGACTAAAGTGTGAAACCCTTAACTTTGAACACATGTAACTTTCTGCTCACAACTCCTCTTGAGATGTTCTAGTATAATTTAGAAAGCCCTCACATAGCTCTAAAACATTCATGTTTTCATGAGTTTCAATTTCTCAAAGTAACTTGGCCAAAAAACCCTCCAAAGTTGCTAAAAATGAGCTTAAAAAATGAAATTTTCCTAAGTCTTTTTCCCCTCTTGAAATGAATTTGACCATAACTCAAAATCTATGCATTTTATGATCATGGACCACTTAGGGACTTTCTTAGGACTTGCCAAGAGCTTCCAAATGAGCTTTGAACCAACTCAATTGGATGTGTGGTTAATGAGTTATGGTTTAGCCCTTTCCAAAACCTGAATTTCCCGATTCTTCGATTACTTCCTCATCCTTGACCCAATGATCATGAAAATTGATATGCAAGTCCATTATGACATAAGGAACAACTTTGCTTCACAACCTGGAGTCCAATTCTTAAAATTTGAAGAGTTGACTTTTCGGTCAACCGTACGATCGATCGGTGATTACCGAGTCGCCTGTTGACATTCTGGACCTCCTGAGACTTTGAAACTTCTTGGATGAACTTTATTAGACTATATGAACTTCATGAATCACAATCCCACCATTTAAACACCTTCCAACATCAAAGTCAAACTACGGTTGACTTTTACTGGTCCAAAACCCTAATCGGGTGCTCTGAAATGTACTGCTCTGAATTCTGGGGCAACAACCTCCCATTGGCTTCTCAATTGTCATTATGTAATATCCTTGACCTTGTTTCTTATTTGAATGAGCCCAAAACATTGACTAATCACAAACCCTGAAATTTTGATTTTGACCGCACGAAACCCTGATTCATCTGTTATTTGACAAAGACAGACTTGCACTGGATTAAGGTTAGAAAGTTCATGAGTATGCTCCTAAAATGATAATGAGAATCTAAGGGGTCAAAATTTGGGGTGCAACATTCATTCACGAGGAGACTCTCCTCTACGCAAAACAACGAGCCTCCCTCCTCGACAGAAAAGCTCCTCGGCGCGTAAAATCTATCCAATTGAACACGGGAAGCCTCCTCGACAAGAGGCTTCCTCACGATGTTCACGCGTTCGCGGGGAGAATGGCTCCCCGAGGCCTTCATCGTAGGCCCCAAAGATCTCCATCAGAAACCCCATTAAGTTCCCCAGAATCCTCATGAACTCCCTGACATCTTCATCAGAAACTTCATGGTTCCGCCGGAAACTTCATGAGTTCGCTGAGAACTTCACCAATTCGCCGAAAACCTCACAGACATAACGAAAACATCATCAAAAAATTCATATAATTTGGAAAAAAGGACAAGGACTTACTTGAAGGAAGCATATTCTAGGCGGCGGGAGAAGGATGACGGCGGCTGCGACGACGAACGTATTTTAGAGAGAAGAGAGAGCTTTGAGAGGTTTGGGAAATAGAATAGATGAGAGCATGCAAATGAAGTGGATTTCCCCTCTATTTATAAACCCTAGCACGAGAAGCAAAACATCTCTAGGCACTCAAGTACCCCTACTCGTAGCCGTCATAAACATTTATTACTCTTGACATATGGCCCTAGAAGATACTGCATGTGTCCCTTCAAGTCCCTCTCTTGCTCGAGACCAGACGTGCTTGTTCCCTTCCTCTTTCGTCATATCCTAAGCCACAATGTCCGACCCCTACGCTGTTGGGAATGTTTTCTCGGGAGAGGCAGGAGAAAAGCAAAAATTACATCTCACAGACATGTCTCCCCGCGAGCACCTGTCTTGTCAAGCGGATCGTACTCCTGGCCACGTGTATTGTCATGCGAGCTCAGTGCTTCGGGCAGGTCCTCGACGCTAGAACTGACTCTTAAGTCGTTACTCCTATGCTTCGGAGCAACGACTCAGGGGGCTCGTACTCCTGGCCACGTGTATTGCCAGGCACAACCTAATCCATCTATTTGTCAGGGGGCCTAATGAAGGCCCAGTTCGTCACACCGCACGGGGAGCGCTTACGCGACTCCCCCCACGGTCTCCACGTGCTCCCCACCCGGGGACACGTCAGGAAACTACTCGCGTTAGAAAGATAGGTCACCCACCTTCCGAAGATCATGGGACAGTTGGACCAGGATGAAAACCACATGTTAGTCTTGTCGCGGTGAAAATCAGATACCAAACTATTGATTAGTTTGAATCTTTAATTCATTTTGCAACCGAACTTTGATTTGTCCAAAGGAAGTGATAAAGATTGAAATTCCCATGATGCAATGCAAATGCAAGCTAGAGAGTTATAGGTTCGGGGGTTGGTTAAACTTAGGGAAGGTGCTAGCATCCTAAGTTTCTGTAGTACTCTACAGGAACCTCTTGTTTTATGTTTGTTTATTGCTAAGTGTTTATCTGCTTAAGGGTGAAAGACCTAGGGGTTTATTTCTAAGTATACTCGATAAGATGTCGTATCTTATGCCTACATATCCTTACGGGAGTGGAATCAGAGTATTTGTAGTTCCCCTAAAGGGTTTGAGGAGTGCTTTGACTGTGGTCAAAGTTCCTACGGGATAAGGTAGTTGATTGATTGGTTTTAGGAGAAAAGACGAGTTGTCATTTTAAGGGAGATTTAAACGCCACAAGTTGTAGGAAAATGGTCTTTGCATCGTCTTAAGAGAAGGGCTCAAGTACTCGAATAGGGATCGACGAGGTACGCCTCTATCTCTCTTAAGCCAAAGTTCTTACGTATTGATTATATTAATGTGGGGTGGAGATTCTATCTCGCTTAAGATGATTAACATTTTTCTCTATTGTGTTTGAATGTTTGAATATTGTATGTTGAGTTGTATTGTTTTCCTATGTTGTAAAAGATAAAGAACGGTCCTTCCTATGGGGTAGGATCTATCTTAATTGATCAACTTGAGTGGGATCAAGGATCGTAGGGAGTATGATGCAAATGATGTGTACTACACACAAGTGTTGACTCATGTGTAGGTTTTTCCTTTGGACGGAATGCAAGGCGGAAAATGTAAAATGACGGTAATGTTAAATTGCTGTAAAATAAATTGCGGAAAATAAACTATACACACGCATGAAAGCGCTAAGGTGTAGGTGAGTGAATTGTGTATGTGAATGTGAATGGAGGGAGGCGTAAGCGTGCTCGATTGGATTACCTTTTACGATGTTGACTGTTTTTAGGCGAGGTTGAATTGATTTTAGTTCATGTTAATTGTGAGAGGTTTGATTTTAGAGGAATGTTGCTTTTATGTAAAGTTGTATTATTATATAAATTATTCTAGCAACATTAAATTAGATTAAGGAATCAAAATAGGTTTCTAGGTTTTTAAAAGAGAAACGATTCATTAATAAATAAGTACACAGTTGGTTATTATTATTAAATAAAAATCAATTAAGTTTGAAATAGGTTTTTTTAGTTAATATTATTAAATGAATACAAATTAATAAATTATAAAAAAGGTTTTATTATGGGAGAGAAAAAAGGAACAAGTTATAAATTTATTTAAAAGAGTTATTAAGCGAAATTTTAAGATTGAGAATTACTTAGGTTTTCTAAATAGAAATAATTTTAAATAGATAATAAATATTAGTTAAATGAAATGAATTTTTTTTTAGGATATGAACAAATTATTTAAATTATGAATTAATTCTAATAAGAGGTTATTAATGTTGGTGGAATAAAATCAATATAAATAAAAGTAATTTATTAAAAGTAAAATGATAAAATAGAAAAAGAGGAAAGTTATTTAAATGGTAGCTAATTAGTTAGAAAAATAATTAATTAAAAGTTATTTGTTGTCTTAATAAAATAGAAGGGGCTGATTAATTGTTAACTAATTGAATTATATGAAGTAAAGGTTAGTTAAATTAAAAGTTATATTAACGGTTAATTAAAAAGTAATTAAGTCATAATTAGGTTAATTAATTAAATTATTCCAATGATTATTAATTAAAAGTGGAAGATTAACGGTTAAGGGGATTAGTTAAAGAATTAATTAGGATTTAAGCTGGGATAATGGAAGGTTAAGCGCTGATTAGTGAGTTAATGGTTATCGTGTGTATGGGCGCATGGGAGCTTATCGTGGATGTGCAACGTGAAGGTCGTTGGATTGTGATCTGTGGGTGATATGCGGTGATTGGGACGATGGATCACGGTACTACCGTGGTCATGCATACATACAGGTTACAACAATACAAAAATTAAAACAGAAATTAGAAAAAAACACAGGGGAACCCTAGTTCCCAAATCCCGCCGATCGCTCTTTCCTCTCGATCCGCCATTGTCATCGATTCTCCTCTTCGTGTCATTTCTCACGGCTTGCGTCTCTTCTTCATCTCATCATTCTTGCTACACAAAACAAAACCAATCAAAAACCAAATGCATCACTATGACAGAGAAGAGTTACCTGCGCTCGTGAGCGAATTTGAGATGTTGACTCCGTGCGGCCGCTCTTCGTGGTGGCGTTGATGGTGATCTGCGGTGACCGAAGATGATTTCGTGAGCTGAAAAGATAAGTTTCCTTCGTTCAATTTCTTGGATTACGAGTTATAGGGTTTTTTCGGTAGGTCTCTATTTCGTATGATAGGTTTTTCATCGACGTTTTCTTCTTCTATTTCATTCTCCTTATATAGGCTCCAATTGGAGTTCCTTGTGTTAAAATCTGATTGAAACCGTTTTGAATGTTGACCGAATATTCCATTTTAGGATGAATCAAATTTGAAATCTTTCCTTTTTCGATGATTGCTGTAATGAGCCACTTAATTGACACTTCAAAACTCTGATTTTTGTGATTCAATAGGGATTCGATTTGATAGGATATTCTATTATTCCATGAATATTCCTTAACGGTTATTTTGCTGACTCTGAGGGTGACCTGGCAGGTATATGTGGCAAATGGCTTGGGCCAAAGGATGGATTAGAAGCCCAGATGGGAAATCTCGTGCCTGATGCGTCTGCTGGAGAACCTTTACGAAAAACTAGTGATGCAGGGTATGTCTTCAAATTCAATCTCTGTTCCCTTTCGCTTTTGGCATGCCGAAGCAGATGGTGTGATTAGATTAATGGCATATTGCAGAGATGTTCCTATGCTTTGTGTGATTGTTCGTTCGATGTTAAGCAGCCACTGTCCATTGAGCTGTCATTTGGTTGGTTTGTTCTATCATCAACTGAAGCTGCAAACTTGTTGACTCCATTCACAACTGCGTAATGCGACTTTGTATCAGATTGGTTGAACTTGGGGGGGGGGGGCTGACCATATGTCAAACATATCAAAGGGTTTCCATCAAATAGCAACTGAGCATAACCGTGCGAGCTTCAGACAACTTATCCACTAGGAGACTTTGATCGCATGAGGTTTATTTGCGTATTATCTAGCACAAGCAGAGGACTCCAGTCATGTGTTGCTTCCATTAATTCACCGGCCGGATTTGGGATGGTTTGGTACTACTACATTCGTGTGTTGGTGCCATCAATATACTCTTTGTTGTTTCTTCGGTTGCTTACTTGTTCTGGTATTGAAACTTTTGGATACATGTCTTCCAACGCATTAGATGCAATGTCTACCTGGGTGATTTTGGTCATCACTTTTCTGATGCATATTTTGCAATGTTTTGCTCATTCAACATTAAATTATCCTTGTCAATTCTTAAACTAACGCTGTTTTCGCTTTGTACCATATCTTCGAGGATCAAGGATGGCAGGACTGGAGGAGAGGTTGTTGCTGGAGGATAGGGAGATGAGCAATATATAAGGTTGAAAATTAGTGTGCTTGGTTAAGTATCGTGGCTGACATACTAACTGCTGGCACCGTTATCTTTTATGACAGGTATTGGCTGGTATTTCCATGGATCAAAGTATTGGTGCTTTTCCAAGAGCTTCGTGATTCGCAGTCATTTCAAAGTTGTCGTTTGGAGTTCTCCAAGAATAGAGGAGGATAATCTGCAAGGTAACCTTCTGAACTATCAACAATTTGATGCGTATGAACTTGGGAACGGTGTTATCTCATATTTGTTGTAAGCACTGGGTAATCACTGACTGTTATTTGCAGGTGCGTAGGGGTACGAATTTCCTGGCTTAAACCAATGCAACTTGGAATGGAGCAAATATTCTCTACTAATCTCAGTTGGGGCTTAACAGACGGTGAAAGAACCTTCCCCAGCTTCTCTTTGTAACATGGATACTTTCAAATATTGTGGCTGAACCAAGATGTTCTAATTCCATTGTAGTTTCAGATCAGTAGGTCCCTGCGAAAGGTCGGAGACAGACAGGTTATTGAGGTATTACGCCGGTTGGTGGCTTCTTTGATGATTTTCTGGGCATTTGTTGTGTTCTAAGTGCTGAAGTGTTTTTTCTCGGTGCTTTTTATCTTCTCAGTAGGTATGCTATTCACTGTATCTGAGGCATACTCATCTCCCTCAATTGTCTTGTCTGCAAGAGGTGCCCATGGCCAGAGGATTATATTTGACGATTGTCGTGAGGCTTACTTTTGGCTTCGCCAGAACACTGCACCAGATGCCAAGGTGATGTCGTGGTGGGATTATGGTTATCAAATCACGGCCACGGGAAAAAGAACAGTTATTGTTGACAAATAACACCTGGAACAAAACACACATATCAACTGTTGGGCGTGCAATGTCATCTTATGAGGATGAGGCGTACGACATAATGAGATCGCTTGATGTTGATTATGTATTAGTCGTGTTTGGTGGTGTTACTGGTTACTCCTCTGATGATATCAATAAATTTCTACGGATGGAGAGAATTGGCCCTGGAGCAACGTGGACATGTTCAAGACCATTATGCAGAGGTAAATCATTTATCTTGATCTCAGTATCTGATACCGAAACTTCAGATAAACTATGACCATCTGAAGATAAATTCACAACATTTCAGAAGTGCTTGATTGAACTTGCGGTGTGGAAGATGTTCGGAAGATTTTCCATTCTTGTAATTTATCATAATTCCAAATAAAGTTCTGCGGGGAAATAAACTGTGGTGTGTTGTTTTGCAACCGACGACCGAGACCCGTTGCGGAATAAAAGCACGTGACATTGCTGTTCCGAAGTATGAAGCCCCTTTTGGAAATTCCCTCAAGTGGAAAGAACACGGTGCTGCAAAAAGGACCAGAAGGCTAAAACAGTGGTCCTGTATCAGAAGTTTTCTTTGAGGTTTCTTTGTTGGCGAGATAAACAAATGAACGAGCTCCTTGTGTTGCTACTTTCCTTTTAAAACTTGTATATTAGTTTGGTAGCCAAAACTTGATTTTCAAATATGTAATTCAACTGTTGCATTGTAAGAATATGAATTTAGCCTTAGATGTTTGAAACATGGATGTGTATCTTCAGTTTGAATTAATTTGCCTGAGACATGGTATTGTGTAAGATCCAAGGCCGATGTGAATCACATGTAGAATCAATAAAACATCTCTTTAAGAAACAAGCTTTTAAAATGTGAGCACGACATGATCTTAAAGATCTCAGGAAGTGAATTTGAGGTTAATATATGGAATCTTGAGTTTGGCTCTATAATTCTTAAAAATGGACTTTCATAGCGATATGTGAAATCCTTGTCATAAATCTGGAATTTTTAACCCTTGAAATTGCATTCTAAATCTTTAATTTGAACTCTTGAATTTCTTCAGGATTGCCTGGAGCTTGTGATTTATGGATGAACTCATGAATTCAAAGAACCATGATTGCTTGAATCATAATCTCGGTGACCCTTGACTTGGAAGTCTAAACTCAGCGCCGGGGAGCTTCGTTCCTCTTTTTTTGATTGATAACTCAAGACCTGTCATGGAGCTTATAACCAGTTCATACCCAACACCGACAGATAGACCTTAATCTTCCCTTTAGAGCCCAAGTGCGTGATTATGAGGGTCCATGCCCGAAACATGTACTTACACAAATGGATTAGTCGCATAAATATTAAAATAAAGTCAAAATAACAAAAGAAAAAACGTAAAAAAAAAGAGGTGGGGTCTTAAGGTCAAAAATTAGGGTGCAACAAGTCTTCACTGTGGCACGTAGATCCTAGCAGTTATTCGTATTAGGCCTGGTGATCCAATCCAATGCAAAATACCGCTGACCCAACGCTGAGGACACAATATAAATACCCTCTTTCACTAGAGGGTCAGGTATTATATTCTCACTCTTTTTATGTACTGGTCTTTTCTCTCTTGCTGAAACTGACTTTAGCATAAGAGTACCTTGTAGGTACACCCCCTTCTCTTCTCCACCACCGGCGAATTAGGAGCTCATGACGTGTTGCTGACTGCTGATCTTTTTCTGATCTAGTAAGATCAAAATCAAATTGATATATTTTTTTTTAAATTAAAAGATCAAAATGAATCCGAAATAAAGTTAAGATATGAAAAGAAATATTTAACCTTATTTTAACAAAAAGTTCTTATATCCTCTACATTATTGGGGTAAGTGTTGTCCCAATTCATTTTTAGGGATGTAAATTGATATTCATGGGGTAGGTAGTATGATATTCGCATTTGCTCTATTGGATAAATATGATAGTTGTAATCGCCCTATATTCGTGCGGGTATCCGTTAAGTGGATAATATGCGGATTTTAAGACACATGCAGATATTTACACATATCCATGAATAATATTTTTTTAATCATTTAAAAAAACATTTTAAACTCATTTTAAGACACAAAAATATTATCACATAAAATCCATACATTTAAGTATTTCATTCTCAATTTAATAACAAAATTTTATCACATTAATTTTCTTTTTTTCACTAAAATATAATAATATTCATAACTTTTATTTTTAATCAAAACAAATGAAAGATTTTGTGATTATAAGCTATTCAGAAAGAGCAAACAACAAAAAAAAAAAAATAGAAATAGAGATACCGATTAAACGGAAAAAAGATTTTATCCGTTGTTTAAACAATGAAATTGTTGAAGTGAAATTTAAAGTGCTTCTCCATCCTAAAATAAGTGTTATTGGAAAGAGTAAATTAAAGACATTAATTAAAGGATACCAGATAAACCAAACGAAACACTCGCATACTTTCTCACCCCATATATCCCTCTCTAATATCTCCTGCATTTTTTTTTCAATTACAGTGTCGTGTGTGCAACTGCAACAACAATACCCATAAGAAAATCACCATGGCTACATGTTTCCGAGTCCCAATATCTATCCCTACTTCCATGCCCGCTTCACCTTCTCACTCTCCTTCCTCTCGTTTCCCTCCAACAAGATTCAGAACTCTTAGAACCCTTAACGCAATAGGCAAACCCAAAATTCCCATGCCCCCTTTCGACCCTAAAGACCCTTTTATCGCCAAACTCGCTTCCGTCGCCGCTTCTTCCCCTGAAACACTCCTCAAACCTCCCTCTAATCCCGATAATCTTCCTTTATTAGACATTTTCGATTCCCCTCAACTCATGGCCGCTCCCGCTCATGTAAATTTTTCATTCATTTTTATGTTCGTTAATTTTGTGTTGATATAGGTTATTGTTTAATGTTCTATATGTAATAGAGTTTAATTTTGGAATTGAAGTCAAATATTGATTATAGATTGAATAAACTCTTTGGTTAAATATTATATATTTTCTATGCATTAATTTTAATTATCATTATCTTGTGTGGTTAAAATAGCATGCAAGATCTGCTTCATACGGCGGCGGACGGCGTCGCAGAAGTTCACCGCCCGACCTGCCTTCGGTGCTGCTTGATGGTCGAATTGTTTACATTGGCATGCCTGTAAGTGTTCATTTATGCATTTGGTTTAATTCTGGTGTTTAGTTAATTATGACTGTTGTGCTTAATGACTTATTCTGTGGAAGACTGGATAAGTCATTCCACTTTTATTAAATTAATCTTATTAAAGTATTAGAAGTAGTGTACAGCGTAATAATTAAAGGACACAATTGAAAAAATTGTAATTATTGTTACATTAACAAGTGAGAATGACAATCATTTTGAAACAAATTTTATTTGATAAATATTAGAGTATTGATAAAAGAGCCCTAATATAATATAACTAAGGTTAATTAAGGGTGAGTTAAGAGTTAGTTAGAATTCTGTTACACTGTTGTAACAGAATCAGTTAGAGACTGTAGCTAAGGATTGTTATATATACACCCTAATCATAACTGTTGTAACTAACTAATTGTAATGAAATAACTCTTTCTCTCTCTTTCACTCTGCATTTCCTTCTTCTTTCTTCTTCATGAATTCTCTACTTCTAACGTGGTATCAATGAGCTTCTGATCTTTGGTGCTTGTTTTTGAGTTATGGCTATGCCTTCCCCGTCGCATTCATCTACAACAAATGCGGCAACTTCCGCAGCTGCAACAACCTTCAAACAGAAGATTTCTGTGAAATTGGGTGATTCCAATTATCGTCAATGGCGCCAACAAGTAGAAGGCGTCTTGCTTGGAACGAAAATGGTGAAATTCGTCGTTTCACCTCAAATTCCTGAGCGTTTCCTCTCTATTGCTGATCGCAATGCAGAAAATGAAAACCCTAACTTCATCACGTGGGAAGAACATGCATTGCTGTGCACCTGTCTACTGGCTACTGTCAACAATCTCTGATTCGCTTCTCTCAAGGTTTGTTTTGCTTCGTCATTCATGGCAAGTATGGGAAGAAGTTCACTCTTACTGCCACACACAGATGAAAACGCGCTCCAGACAGTTGCGATCTGAGTTAAGATCGCTGTCAAAGGGAACGCGCACCATCTCTGAGTTTCTTGCTCGTGTTTGCACCATTGTTGACACCTTGATGTCAATTGATGATCCTGTGTTGCATCGTGACCAAATTGCATCGTGACCAAATTGAGCTTATCCTTGAAGCTCTACCCTTTGAATTTGATTCAATAGTGGCTGCTGTTAACTCAAGACCTGAGTTTGTGTCTCTTAATGAGCTTGAGTCACTTCTTGCTCAAGAGTCACGCATTGAGAAGACCAAGAAAGAGGTCATTGAAGCTATTTCTGTTAAAACCTCACTCAAGGAAGTCCTCAACCTAATCTTCCTAATTCTGTTGAACCTCATGACTCAAGTCAGTTTGATGCTTATGGTGCTGGTTTTGGTGGACGTAATAACCAGTCTCGCGGCAGAGGACAACGTGGTGGTAGGTTTCGTGGTCGTGGTGGTGCACGCCATGGCTATAGAGATGCTGTTCAGTGCCAAATTTGTTACAAGCCTGGCCATGATGCCAGCTATTGCTATTATCGTCCTCCTGCTTCTGTTAACTTTGGTATGCCTCAGTCCAATGTGTGACTCATCCTAGGTACAGGGCTCCTAATCCTCAGTTTTTCTCTGCTCCTAGATCTGGCAATCCCTCTGTTCAAGCTCACTATGCATCACCAAGACCTCAGGCATCTGTAGCTGGTACTGATTACACTCCTTTCTACAACCAAAACTGGTATCCTGATTCTGGAGCTACTCACCATGTCACTCCTGATGCCTCAAATCTGGTGGAATCCATTTCTCTTCCTGGTTCTGATCAGGTTCATGTGGGAAATGAGCAAGGTTTGACTATTACCTCTCTTGGTTCTATATGACATTTCCTTCCAACTTATGCCCTAATAAGTCTCTTAAACTCAATAATCTTCTCTTAGTACCTTCTATTACTAAGAATCTGGTCAGTGTCAATCAATTTGCCAAAGATAATCTGGTCTTTTTTGAGTTTCATGCTAATGTTTGTTTTGTCAAATGTTAGGCTACCTCTAAGGTGTTGCTGAAGGGCTCACTTGGTAGTGATGGACTTTACAAGTTTGACAGCTCTCCTCATTCTTCATCTCCACAAGTGCTCAGTGTTGCTCATCAACCAGCAAGTCATCATCTTTCATCCTCTCATTTAGGACTTAGTCTTGATTTTCATGTTCAGTGTAATAATGTTAGTGTTTCCAGTCCTAGTTTGTACCAAATATGGCATCAGAAGTTAGGGCATCCTAGTCATGAAACTCTAAAGCATGTTCTTCAACTATGTAACATTCATATTCCTAATAAAACTTTTATAGATTTTTGCGATGCTTGTTGTATGGGCAAAGTCCATAGATTACCTTCTATTGCTTCTATTACTGCCTATACCAAACCACTAGAATTGGTTTTCTGTGATCTATGGGACCCTCCCTTATTACTTCTTCACGTGGTTTTACCTATTTTTTCACATGTGAGTTGATGCTTACGGCAGGTATACATGGTGTACCCTCTCAAGTTAAAGTCTCATACACTTAACACATTTGTTCAATTCAAAGCCCTTATTGAATTACAACTTAATCTTTAAATTAAGGCTGTCCAAACTGATGGTGGTGGTGAATTCAAGCCCCTCACCCATTTTCTGACCTCTCATGGCATCATTCACAGAATTACTTGCCCTCATACTCATCATCAAAATGGGTCTGTGGAGAGAAAGCATAGACATATTGTTGAAATAGGTATGACCCTCCTAGCCCAAGCCAGGTTGCCTTTTCATTTCTGGGATCATGCCTTTCTCGCAGCTACTTACCTCATCAACAGACTTCCAACCCCCTCTTTGGCCAATGTTTCTCCTTTCTTCTCTATTTCAAATACCTTGACTACAAATTTTTAAAGCCCTTTGGTTGTGCTTGCTTTCCTCACTTAAGACCTTACAATTCTAACAAGTTTGCCATGCACTCCACAAAATGTATTTTTCTTGGATATTCTTCATCTCACAAAGGCTACAAATGTATGGATTCTAGTGGCAGAATTTTCATTTCCAAAGATGTCTTGTTTAATGAGGTCAAGTTCCCCTATCCAGATTTGTTTCCTTCTCATGAGTCTGAGTCTACCATTGTGTCAGCAGGGTCACCTCAATTTGGTTCCTCCATTCCTAGGCCTTTGCAGGTTCATAATCCTACACAACACCCTTCACCTTTGCAAAGTCCCAGTCCCTCCAATCCTGATTCACCTAGCCCCAATGGTTTAGTTAACTTCAATTCATCTGTTTCTTTACCTATTGCTCCTATACCTAGCCATAATGGTTCAGCCAGCTCAAATTCTTCTCCACCTATGTCTGCTACACATCAGTCTGTTCCCAGTTCTATGGAAAATTCTCAGCATTTGTCTTCCACCACTGCCCCTCTTAAGTCTCAGCCTTTATCTCAGTCATCTTCACCTCAGCCCACTAGCGTTTCTTCTTCTACATCACCATCTCCTCCTGACTCCTCTCACTCTGTGTCAGGGAGTTCTTCCTCTTCACCTACCTCACCAAATGATGAATCTCTATCCCCTATCTCCTCACCCATACCCTCTATACACCCTCAAAATACACATCCTATGGTCACCAGGGCTAAAAATGGAATTGTTCAACCCAGGATACATCCTACCCTTCTAACTCATCTTGAACCAACCACCTATAAGCAGGCTATGGCTGCTCCTAAGTGGTATGCTGCTATGAAGTCTGAATATATGAGGCATTGATGAAAAACAACACCTGGACTCTTGTTCCTACTCCTGCTCACAGAAAACCAATGCTGCAAGTGGGTTTTTAGAGTGAAGGAAAACCCAGATGGTTCTGTTAACAAAATTGGACTATCCAACAGTTGGATGTTAATAATGCCTTTTTAAATGACATTCTCAATGAGGAGGTCTATATGGTACAACCTCCAGGTTTTGTGCAAGGTGACTCAGGTTTGATTTGTAAGCTGAACAAGGCACTATATGACCTTAAGGAGGCTCCTAGAGCCTGGTTTGATAGTCTCAAAGGTGCTCTTCTTTCTCTTAGATATATAGCCAGCAAGTGTGATCCTTCTCTATTCATCTTGCACTCTGCTGTGTGTTACACACTTGTCTTAGTGTATGTGGATGATATTATCCTCACTGGTTCCTCACAACCCTTCATCCATACTCTGGTGTCCAAGCTTAATCTTTCATTTTCTCTAAAAGATCAGCTGGACTATTTTCTTGGCTTAGAAGTTCACCATCTTACGAATGGCTCTCTCTTGTTATCCCAAGAAAAATACATTAGGGATCTCTTGACCAGAACTAACATGCTAGCAGCCAAGGGCATTGCCTCTCCTATGGCCTCCAGTACCAAGCTTTCTAAAGTTGGCTTAGCTCAAGTGAGTGATCCAACTTACTTCAGGTCTGTGGTAGGAGCTCTACAATATGCTACAGTTACAAGACCTGAAATTTCCTAAGCTGTTAACAAGGTCTGCCAGTTTTTGTCCAATTCTTTAGAGGACCATTGGAAGGCAGTTAAGAGAATCTTGAGATACTTGCAGGGCACCTCCAGTTATGGTCTTTTACTTGCTCCAGCCAATCTCAGCACTCCCATTACTATCACAGGCTTCTGTGATGCAGATTGGGCCTCTGACCCTGATGATATGAGGTCTACTTCAGGGGCATGTCTTTTTCTAGGCCCTAATCTTGTCTCTTGGTGGGCAAAGAAACAAACTCTGGTTGTCAGATCCAGTGCTGAAGCAGAATACAAAAGCCTTGCTCATGCCATAGCTGAGATCTTGTGGCTTCGATCCCTTCTCCTTGAGCTCAAAGTCAAGCATAGGTCCCTAGAGTTTTCTGTGACAACCTCAGTGCTATTTCCTTGGCTCACAATCCAGTTCTTCATTCTAGGACAAAGCACATGGAATTGGATATTCTCTCTTCATGAATTCTCTACTTCTAACAATAAATAAAACGACAGGCATTTTGAAATGGAGGGAGTATTAGTTAGTGGTACTTTTTTTTTTTTGGTAATTGAAAGTTGTAGAAACTGTTATGAATGTATTGCTTATTGTGTTATTCTGTAGTAGGTTTGAGTTTCACACTTATTCTAATATGCTTATGTTAATTATACTTTTTTTGCTATTGCAATATGTACAAACTGTTATGACTGTTACTAGTTTCTACCTATCAGTTGGTGCCGGCTGTCACCGAGCTTGTTATCGCAGAGCTTATGTACCTGCAGTGGATTCAGCCTAAAGAACCAATATATATTTACATAAACTCCACCGGGACTACCCGAGCGGATGGAGAAACGGTAATTGGCTAACAACTTGTTTTTAAAATTGAAATGTTTGATGTACTGTCTGTACTTGGACATATGCTTTGTATGGTTCACTATCTCTGTAAGATAAAACTGTCTGCCCCCTCCCTCGTTTCTCTCTTTCCTATCTCATGTATTTGTTGTTCTCGACTTTAGGTGGCGATGGAGTCAGAAGGTTTTGCCATTTATGATGCAATGATGCACATGCATACCAAGGTTTGTTTCTTCCCATTAACAATGCATTTCAAATGATTATTTACTTGTACTTCTTGTTGACTTTAGGTGATGGTTGTGCATGATAGTAATTTGATGAGACAATATTATGGGTTGCTTTGGTTTATGGAAATTGTGAAACAGAATGTAATTATGATGATTTGGACATTATCCCATCAACTCATGAGCTGTTGTTTAGATGATTCACGCAGATGGTAGCATGGTGACTCAGTAACTTATGTTTATAATAATTGCATGCATCCTTTGAGTAATGTATTTTAAAATTTAAATGATACTAATGGAAAATAGGTTAATTATATATATGCTCAGAATCATGTGCAATTGTTCATCCTTTTTTAAACGATTTATTAGTCTCTTCGATAACATTTGAGAATATACTGTCCCACGTATTTGGCTTTTGTGCTCTGAGCAGATACACACTCTAGCTATTGGTGTTGCTATAGGTCAAGCATGTTTACTACTTTCAGCCGGGACTCCTGGTAAACGCTTCATGATGCCCCATGCAAAAGGTACAGTTTGGACCCAATTGTTTCTATGTTTTTGCTTATAGTTGATTCTTCGCAGATTTGATACTTTTCTACTGGTTACTGTTTCAGCCATGATTCAGCAGCCTCGTGTTCCATCATCTGGGTTGAGACCAGCAACCGACGTTCTTATTCATGCAAAGGAGGTTAGTCAAACTTATGTTGCTACGTTGTGTTTTTTTATTAGGAATGATAAAGTTTGGTTGTGTTTTTTGTTTTTATTTTTTCCTTCTCATGTTGTGTCTGGCAATTGGCATGCTCATATTGTACTGTCATACTATTTTAATGGGATTAATTTTCTTATCAATAATAGTTTCGTGTTGATACCTTGTTTATGTTAAGTTTTTTATAGTCATTTCACTTAGTGGCCACAAGTTTCATATTTCATTTCCGCCCATATTTTAAATATACAATATCTAGAACCCAGAGGTAATTACCTGCACATCTATCTATGTATTTTCATTCTTGATGTTCTTGTATTTAAACCTAAATGTCCAACTATGTCTCTATGAAATCTTTGCCTTTACTCCGAAATTTTCAGGTGATACGAAACAGGGACACTCTAGTTAAACTACTGGCCAGACATACGAGAAATGTGAGTATCATGCATTAGGGATTACGTATCCTATTTATTCAATACACATGAAGTAGGATCTAATATTTTGTATTTTGCTTATTCTCTAAACTACTAGTCTGAGGAGAAAGTTGCTAACGTGATGAAGAGAGCATATTACATGGACCCATTAAAGGCAAAGGAATTTGGGGTCATTGACAAAGTAAGTGCTTATTTATATTGGGTTAGGAGTCTGTTTGTTTCAATTTTTTATTAAAAAATCACTTATTTAAAAAAAAATCTATTTTCAAAATTTGTAGGATAAATTACTTCACCACAAATTTTAAAACCATATTTTAAAAAAAAGTAAAAATAAATAGGCTCTTGGTAGATATTATCTTCTTCAGTCTAGGTTCTCAAACATGCTTTGCTGACCAATTTTGGAATACACTGTTCCCAGATTCTTTGGCGTGGCCAGGAGACGATTATGAGCGATGCTTCTTCTCGCGAAGATTTGGAAAACGTTACTGCTGATGCTGAAGTTGAAAGTAGATTTTAGTTCCTCTTTTGGATACATATCTTGCTCATGTAAGTAAAATATCCTCCTCTCTCAATGTTACTGCAAAATCTGGAATGTATTTATTTTGCTTACAACGAATGGTTTCTATTATTGAATCTTTGTTTAAATTGTAGGTAGAGTGAAAAGTAGGAATATGGAGAAACATATTAGGCAACATTTGGTTCATAGAGAAACTACTTTGTGTAAAGCCAACATATCTGTTGAACATTTTAAACATTTTGTTAGTAACTGGTGCCAAAGTACCATTTAATTATAGAAATTTACTTTGTGATGGTAGAATATGTTCACAACAGAAACCGAGTTACACAGACTATAGATAGTGCAGAATGTTAGACCTCTCATTAGAGAATATTATGTGGCAGAGAAGAACAAAACTAACTTTGGTCAGTTTCGTGTCAGTCATGGTTTTAGAATTTAGAGTCTGTCAGTTACTTTTTATTAATTAAATTTGTCGGTTATGTTGACTATTAGTAAGAAGAAATAGGAAGTGGGCAGGGGATAGTGTGTTATCTTGGAATTATTGAGTGGTAAGTGGGAGAGACCAAATTCTCAAACATTTGGGAAGGGGAGAGGCCAAGTCTCTCGAAATCTTGGAGAACAATTACCTTGTCTGTCGCGCAACGATTTCAGTGGGTTGCTGCATTGACCGACCTACAGAGGAAGGCCAACAAATGCCACTCCAGTAATTCCAAAATGTTAGGTGATTTGTCCTATTAAGTGTGGGATCCAGGTAGTGAAATTGGGGCTGCCACCCTTCAGCTTTAAATAACCTGCCAAGTTTAAGATAACCCATTTTGGCACATCTAGTGAATAGCATCATTCCAATGTGATGTGTATCTAGTCTCTTCTATATCTAGTCATTTTCTTGGAATACCCTAGTCACAGCTTGATATTCTTGTCCACTTGGTGAGCAGATTATAGCTTTTAATTTCCTCTGGCATGCTATTGTTTTCATAATTTTGTTTTTTTCTAAAGAATGTCAAGAGCAAAGTGATTACCTTTCTTTTTTGGTGTTGGTTCTGATATGAAGCTTTGTTGCTGTATTGCAGGTTACGGATGTCCTGGGGCCCTAAATACCATGTGTAGGAGATTTCTGATTTTCTTATATTTTTTCAACATTTTCAAAACTATCCCGGGCTCCTAGGGATGTTCCACACCTATTCACTGAAAAGTGTAAACTGTAGTTATTAAAAAAGTTGTAGTGCACAGAAGGCATGACTTTGATCAAACAAGAAAGGCATGACTTTGATCAAACAAGAAAACAACATAGTGATGAATTTCATCTATGTGGTCATAAAGTATATGGTTTTGCTTATGATCATATTCTTCTTGATGTCTTTCATATTCTTTGCAGATGTATTTTCGTCTCCTTTTTCATTCAAAAGTTTTAAGATGTTCAATAGTTCCTCGAACTGCAAAGCTTTAACTAATTAACTCTCATTTAGTGATGAGTGATGACTTATCCTAATCATTTAAATTGAGAATCTTTAGCTTAAAAACTAACCAACACCAAATTAGTGTGTTGGGTTACTAAGAGCAATGTATTTATCAAAATTTATTCTAGTATAAATGGAAGGTCTGTGGTTGTTGGAATGATTATATTTTGGTAAAACAACTTGCTGTTAGTAAGATGTTAAACCAAATGTTCTGTCATAACAATCAGATATCATGTCCACTATGATGTTGTGACATGTGCCAGAACATGTTATACCAGAAAGTTAGGGCATTACTATTTTAGTATTTTTAGTGTGTGTTTTAATTCATACACGTGGATTTTTTATGGGAGTATATTGTGAGAATTTTTATTATGATAGATTTTGTTAGTTTTCATAAAAAGGTTTCTTGAGCCTTTCTAGGAAAGTTTGTATTTTGCTTCAATTATCGTGCAGGATGATTTGCAGCAAGTTAAAACTGATTATTTGTGCGCTTCAAGAAGTCCAAGTCTATTAGGTCTGAATGCTATTTAAAGAGAAGACCTAACCCTATTGAAGGAGAGAATAACACAGAGAATTTGAAGAATAAGGATTGGTTGTGCTTTTGTTGGTCTTTAGGGTTTAATGTGTGTTAATTGTATGTCACTCGTGTATCTTCTGATGCATTGAGGTTGACTGATTGTTCATTGTTAACTGTCCACTTTAAAGCTTTTAAGTAAGAGTGTTGTTCTTGGTTGAAGTTTTAAAGCAAAATCAAGTATTGTCTTGGAAATGTGTTACTTCTATTTGTTGGTTATTGTTGAATTGTCACTGAGATTGTGACTGATTAGGGAGTGAGAGGGGGATCTCATATCTAGAGGGTGTCTAGATAGAAATTGCACAAGGTAGGGATTAGGCAAGTTGTAAACAGGAGAGTTTAACTTTGAACTAATACTATCATAGTGAATTTCCTTCATGGCTCGGTAGCCCCAAGATGTAGGTGAGTTGCATCGAATTAGGTTAACAATTCTGGTGTTAATTTTACTTTTTAGTCATTTAAATTCTTGTATCTTTGTTTGTGTGATCAAGCTGTTTTGATCCCAGTGTTGTGACGTCTGTCTCGACATTTAGTATCTGTGTGCCAGAATTTCAATTGGCATTAGAGCGGATCACCCTGTTCTTGATCTTACCGGATCATAAAAGGATCAACAACCAGAAACACGTGAGCTCCTTAATTTTTTGGTGGTGGAGAAGAGGAGGGGGGGGGGTGTACCTGCAAAGTACTCCAATGTCAAAGTAAGAGACGAAGTAGTAAGAGCAGGTACAGAGAAAGTGTGTAGAGAATTGAATCTCTGACCCTATAGTGAAAGAGGGTATTTATAATGTGCCCCCGACGCTTGGCCAACGATTACTTTGCACTGGGTTGGATTGTTAGGCCCAATACAAGTAACTGCCAGAGCTTACGTGGCATAGGGAAGACGAGCATGTGGTATTCGCCCTAGGTCAACTGCCTCATGACCTTCGGGAGGTGGGTAGTTGTCTGATGTTGTGTCCTCGCATGGGGAGCACGCGGAGGCCGTGGTGGAGACGTGTGAAAGCTCCCCGTATGCGTTGATGGATTGGGCCTTCATTGGGCCTCCCCAACGAGGAGCTGGGTTGGGTCGTGCCCGATGGTGGGTCTGCCTCTGGCCCAATCCAGAACTATTCTATTTTTGGGTGAGCTCTAAGGAGTTTGTATTTTGGTACTATAGACAAAGAAGGTGGAGGAAATGGTAACAGACCTCCACTCTTAGATGACACTAACTATGGCTATTGAAAGGCACATATGGTAGCTTTCTTAAAATCTATGGGTAAAAGAACTCAGAAGAATATCATCAAGGGTTGGGAGCACCTCGTGGTTAAGGATAATGATGGAAAAGAACCTTGAAGTCAGATGAGGATTGGACTAAGGAGGAAGATGAGACTGCTCTTGGAAACTCCAAAGCCGTGAATGCTCTATTCAATGGAGTTGACAAGAACATGTTTAGGTTGATCATCACTTGTACTGTGGCCAAGGATGCTTGAGAAATTCTCAAGACAACTCATGAAGAAACATCCAAGATGAAGATGTCTAGACTTCAACTTCTCACTACCAAATTTGAGAATCTAAAGATGAAAGAAGATGAAAGTATTCATGATTTCCACATGAATGTGCTTGAGATAACTAATGCCTTTAGTGCTTTAAGAGAAAAGATATCAGAAGAAAAACTAGTTAGGAAGATTCTTAGGCCTCTTCTTAAGAAATTTGACATGAAGGTCACAACCATTGAAGAAGCCCAAAACATCAGCAGTATGAGAGTTGGTGAGCTTGTTGGATCACTTCAAACTTTTGAATTGACCTTGAATGACATAATTGAAAAGAAGAACAAAAGCATTGCTTTTGTATCCAATGCTGAAGAGAAAAAGGGTCAAGCTAACCTAGATACTGATGAGGGATAGTCAAATACCCTTGTCTTACTTGGGAAGCAGTTCAATAGAATTCTGAAGAGAATGGATAGAAAAGGAAGACCAGGTGTCAAGGACATCACATCTTGCATCAGGAATAACTATGAGTCTCAAAAGAATTTCAGAACTAAAGAGAAGTCAGATCAAAGTAAAGGAATTCAATGTTATGAGTGTGAAGGCTTTGGTCACATAAGGCCAGAATGTTCCAACTATCTCAAGAAACAGAAAAGGGGATTGATTATTTCATGGTCTGATGATGACGAGTCAGAAGATGAATCCAACTCAGAAGTTGTTGAACCTATTACTGCTCTCTCTGGAAAATGGCCTGATGAAGTGGAAGCATGTGATGAAAATGATCTTTATAAAGATCTGGATGTGGACTACAAAGAAGCCTGCAATAGATGCGAGGAACATCAGAAGACAGAGGAAAATAAGATAAAGGCCATAGCTGAACTGGAGAATGAGAAAAAGGAACTTTTAGATGTTGCCTATCATCTTCAAAGTGAGATAACCCTCTTAAAGTCCAAACTCAATTATGTAACTGACTCCTTGAGAAGTATGGAAAATAAGGTTGATCAAATGAAAGATACTAGAGATGCAAAAGTTCATTATCACCCTGATAATAGACAAAGAAAAATGTCTGAAGAAAAGTTCTTTCCTTCTGAAAGGAAAAAGGTGACCATTATGTCCAATAACATGTTACAACATTCTGGTAGACATAATGAACCTCATAATAGTTATCAATCTTGTTGGAGATGTCATTACTGTGAATAGTATGGTCACATAAAGCCTTTATGTTACAAGTTGTATGGAAGTCTAATACCCTTACTCCAGTTAGCAAAAAGAGAAGTGTTAAAGAGAGGGGTGTTAACCTTATAACTCACACATCCTTGAGACCCTCAACTAAAAAAAACTGGTACTTTGACAGTGGATGTTCTAGACATATGACAGAGGTTCTAAAGTTGTTGATGGACATTAGATCTCTGCCTACAAATGTTGTCAGATTTGGTGGTGGTGTAAAAGGAGAAATTAAAAGAGTTGGAAAATTGATGGATGATGGATCACCTAGGTTGGAAGATGTTCTTCTTATAAAAGGACTAACTGTCAATCTCATCAGCATTAGTCAACTGCGTGATCAGGGGTTGCCGGTCATTTTCTCCAAATCAGAATGTCTAGTCAAAGTTGAGAAAAATGTTGTTCTGATGAAGGGTTTAAGGTCTAAAGACAACTGCTATCTTTGGGAACCTCAGGTGACTGCTTACTCTTTCACATGTTTCAAAAATCTAAGAGGATGAAGAGAAGCTGTGGCACCAGAAAATTGGACATATTCATCTCAAAAGAATGAAAGAAATCATATCTAGAGGAGCTATCAGAGGAATGTTATAACTCGGGATTGAAGAAGGAAAAGTTTGTGGTGAGTGTAAAATTAGGAAACATACCATGATGTCACACCCAATGTTGCATTATTAGACCACTTCCAGAGTACTGGAACTTCCCCACATGGAGTTTTTGGGACCTATGGAGACATAAAGCCTGAGTGGAAAAATGTATGTTTATGTGGTTATAAATGATTTCTCACGGTTTACATAAGTAAACTTTATTAAAGAAAAATTAGACATTTTTTAAGCTTTTAAAGATTTGTGTCTAAGTGTTCAAAAGGAGCAAAATAGTAGGATTGTCAAGGTCAAAAGTTATCATGATAAGGAGTTTGAGAATACCCAATTCACTGAATTTTGTGAGTCTGAAGACATCAGTTATAGTTTTCCTTCTCAGCTAGATAGAATGTTTGAGCAACAAACCTGGGATATATAAGAATCAACAAAATTCATGCTTCGTGATAGGCAAGTACCAAGTCATTTTTGGGCTGAAGTTGTGAATACTGCCTGCTATATTCACAATAGGGTCACTCTGCGAGAAGGCACTTCCAGCACCCTCTATGAGTTATGGAAAGGAAGGAAACCTACAGTGAAATGCTTCCATGTTTTTGGAAGCAAATGTCATGTCCTAACTAACAAAGACCAAAAAGGTAAAATAGGTCCCAGAGGAGATGAAGAGATATCTTTGGTTACTCTTCAAGCAGAAGAGCCTTTAGAATCTTTAACTTCAGAACTGGGATGACAATGGAATCGATCAATATAGTGATTGATGATTCAATTATAGGGCAAAGGATAGATGTTGAGGACAATGTTGGAACATCCTTTGTGCAAACTGATGAGGCAGGAAGAGAAGACAAATGTAATTTCTCTAGCATTGTGTCAGATAACTCTCAAGATTCTTCAGATTTCTCTGATAAGGGTCATTCAGATTGATCCAAAGATCTCACTGAAAGACACCATATAGAAAGAAACAGTGCTAGGTTCACAAAGAAAATATCAAACTCATGTCTTGATTGCAGGCCTGAACCAAGAATAAGTTCTATCAGTATAGAAAATAAGATCTTGAATTTCATCATTAGAGCAAAGGATTGTGGTTTGCATTACTTCTACAGCTCAAATATTGTGCTGAAAGAACTAGGCAAGGTAGAATGAATTAGTAATATGTATGGCAATTTATCTCCAACAAATAGTCAGTTTGCCTGCATTAGCAAGAAGCAAATATGTGCTTCTTGGTGTACTACTGGAGCTGAATATGGTGAAATCAGAAGAGATTGCCTTCAATTAGTATGGATGAAGCATATATTGGAGAAACATGATGATAAGGCTGATGTCCTGACATTATGTTGTAAGGATCTGAATGTTATAAGATATTTCATCCAATCAGTCTAGAACAAGAATCCTGACAAGTATAATCAAATAATCAGGAATCTTGATGAAGGCAAGATAAAGGTTGTGATTTTGAAGTGTATGGACTCTAAGGATCAGCTGACTGTTATGATTTCTAATGCCTCATATGGAAATTGTGTTAAGAACATAAGATGTGAAGTGAGGAAAGGTATTGTCGAGGAGTTGTAGCATTTACATAAATGGAGGAATGCAACACATATTTCATCTTTCCTCCACCCTCTATTGGTTTGACAACATTGTGCTTGAGTTTCTTTGTTTCTATTTTGATTCTGTTGTATATGCCTCTGGTGTGTGCTAAGGTTCTTTTAGCCAAAATTTATCAAAGGGGGAGATTGTAAGTTTTGTGGTTTTTGGATTGGCTACATTTTGGTAAAACATGTTGTTAGCAAGAAGTTAAACCAGATATTTTACTATGACAGTCAGACATCATGTCCAGCAAGATGTTGTGACATGTTCCAGAACATGTTATACCAGAAAGTTAGGGTATGACTATTTTGATATTTTTAGTGTGTTTTTTGAGTGTGTTGTAATACACACATGTTCCTTTTTCATGGGAGTATATTGTGTGAATTTCTGTTATGCTAGATTATGTTAGTTTTCATAAAAAGGTTCTTTGAGCCATTTTAGGAAAGTTTTTATTTTGCTCATATTATTGTGCAGGATTATTTGTAGCAAGTTAAAACTGATTGATGTTATTTGTGCGTTTTAAGAACCCCAAGTCCATTAGGTCTAATGGACTGAAGGAGATTTAAAAAGAAGACCTAACCCTATTGAAGGAGAGAACAACACGTGAATAATTTGGAGAATAAGAATTAGCCATGCTTTGGTTGGTCTTTAGGGTCTAATGTGTGTCAATTGTATGTCACTCATGTATCTTCTATTGCATTGAGGTTGACTGATTGTTCATTGTTAATTGTCCACTCTAAAGCTTTTAAGCAAGAGTATATGGTTCTTAATTGAAGCTTTTAAGAAAAATCAAGTATTATCTTGGAAGTGTGCTACTTCTATTTGTTGGTTATTGTTGAATTGTCATTGACATTGTGACTGATTAGGAAGTGAGAGGAGGATCTCATATCTAGAGGGTGTATAGGTATAAGTTGCACAAGGTAGGGATTAGGCGATAAGTTGTAAGCTGGGGAGTTTAGCTTTGAACTGATACTATTATAGTGAATTTCCTTCCTGGCTTGATAGCCCCCAGATGTAGGTGAATTGTACCAAACTGGGTTAATGATTCTAGTGTTAATTTTACTTTTCTGTCATTTAAATTCTTACATCTTTGTTTGTGTGGTCAAGCTATTTTGATCCCAGTGTTGTGACATCTGTCTCGACATCTAGTATCTGCGTGCCAAAATTTTAATAAATACATGTCTAAGTTGTTTTTTTACAAATAATTTTAGGATTATATATGTTTTTAGTCTATAAATATGCAAACATTCAATTTTAGTCCCTCTAATTTTTTTCCTTCAAATAATGATCCTCACACGTCCTTAAAATTGTCTCTCCCATTAGTTTTCACTAACGGAGACCTACGTCTCATGCCAAATGTGTAATTTTTTTGCAAACGTGTAATTTTAATTGCTAATTCGCTATGGTGGAATTGCTGATAACATTATCCTTTAACCCTACAAGTGAGATAATGTCAAATAACTCTTTCAGTTCACATCTCGAGTGAGTGCTCTAGAACAAATCTTCATCCGTGTTGAAAAGAGCTTTTGTGTGGTCCAAGAACAAATCTTTGTTGCAGTGATCCCAACAACAACTTTGTCACCTTCGCTGTCGTGGTCCCAGGTAATTCACTTTGTTGTTACTTTGTTCCCTCGTTTCATTTCCAAATCTTTTACTGGTTATACTTAGTCGCATTCAATGACCTAAGTTATTCACTATGTTTCATATTAATACCATGTTTTCTGATCTTAATACAAATTTCGTAATTGTATTTGTATAATTGTAAAATCTTTGGTAATTTTGTTTGACCTAATTTTGGTAAAATTGTTTGACCTAGTTTTGGTAAATTGTTTGACCTAGTTTTTGTAAATTTGTTTGACTTAATTTTGGTAAATTCTAAACCTAAGTTACTTTTTGAAAAGGAAATGGATAAATTTAAGGTTGTGTTTTACTCAAAGAATTGTTTTGTAAAAGACCCTTGATCGCGACTTTCTATGTCTAATACAACTTAACTGCAAGTGCACAGTCTATCACGTAGTAATAAAAGATATCAATCCCACAAGGACTCGTAATCAAACTAGTGTTCTCGGGAGTTACTATGTTTAGCTAAGTAGATAATGTTTAAGGGAATAATTTCTATCACTAAAGAGAATTAAAAACGTTGCTTGAATTATAATTACGCGAATCGATATGCAATAATTATGTTCTTCGGGATTCGACAAGTTACCGGTATATGAAATATTTTTCAGAATTTATTTAAGAAGAAAAATAGTGATCTAAAGACCTTCGTCTCACGATGGTTGTTGACGCTAGTCGTAACTCTAAGGCGGAACGTAGTTCGGGGTTAAAATCGCTTTTTGGAAATCTCTAAGTTCTAATCTATTTGAAAGTGCTTTCGCTGTTATTAAAACAAATGCCTAGTGTTTACTATCTGGTCCTAACCGCAGCTGTCGCTTGTTGGTTCGTACCTTAATTAATTTCCCACTGTCGTGGCAAAACTACTTTTAAATAAGTTCTCGCTTTCGCGACGAAAGTTTATTCAGTAAATAAGTTTAAACACTCAGACCATAAACAACTTTTGAAAAGGAAAGTTTTCAACCGGTTATTATCGAATCCCGTCTAAATTATTATTACATATCGATTACTCTGGTTTAGCTAGAAATGGATTTGGGAAAGGTAAAACATAAATAAAAGCAGAAACTTAGAACATTCATATTACTGAGAATTAAAGTTACAATTAACGAAATAATGAAAAACCTGTAACGTATCCAATTGGCTTTTGGCCAAATCCCAACGATGTCGGCAGGATTATGTCTTCAAACCAATAGAGCGCACAAATGAATATTGTAGAAAATGGAATACAAGAATAAGGAAAGGAAACAAAAAAAACAAAAACAAAAAGAATGATACTAAATTTTGCTCTGGAAATAAATTTGGGCAGCACTTCGTTGTCTGAATGCGGCTCCCTTTCTCAGCTCCCCTCCTTCCCCTTTTATAGAGGTAAAATTCTAACAGTTGTAATTTGAAGAAGGTGGATTTGGAGGCAGAAAAATTAGGGAGTAGTGGTCCATTATTTGGGACTTGGAACTGGTATTTGCACGTTCAATTGAAACTGTGCGTTTTTGCCTGCATGACCCGTGTGACGGTCGTCACAGCAGCAAAATGCGCATTCTGTGTTTTTCATGTTGTTTTCATCTGGTTTTCGTCCATATTTCATTTGTAATTGCTTCTTTTCTTCATATTGCTTTATTTGGACATGATCTTCAAATACCTGCAAAATATCAGACAAATAACATAGAAAAAACCCGAAATCGGATTAAAACCAGTCAAACATTAGTTGAATTATGCGTCAATATATATATATACGATTTCGCGTTATTAACCCTAACATAAGATTTAATGATGGGGAAGTATATGCTTTTACTAGTCTAGATTTCGATTATTGGTGTTTTTTTGAAGCCTGCGACTTAGTTAAAGTGATTGACCCTGAGTTTGATTTAAGTTGTGTAAAGATGTGGTGGAAACATGATGAAAGATCTTTTGAAGAGGATATAAAACCATTTATGGATAGTCGAGATGCTTCTGAGTTAGCAATGTATGTTGTTGGAAATAATTATGAAGTAGAGATATTCTGTGAGCCAAAACCAGTTACAGGTGAGACACCCTTATGGATAGGGTTAAAGAGAAAGGAAAAGGGAAGTCATGTGATGAAGAGAATGACAAATCAAGTCAAAGTTATAGTGATTCTAGTGATGAATCTGTGAGGAGTGTACACTTTAATGATAGTGAGGAGGAGATAATGAATGAGTTTGATGATGTGCTTGATAAAAGGGTTCGTGCAGGCGCTGATGAATAACCTATAATTGAACATATTCCTAATACTAAGACCCCAAGTGAACCTGACAAGAAGATGTTTATCACAAAAGAGATGGGTAAGGAACATTTAATTGAAGATTCATACATGACTGATGAACTGGATAGTGAAGGTGATGAGGACAGTTGTGATGAAAGGCCATGCATGATCAGGTTCAATGAAGAAGATTCTATAAGTAAGGATTTTTGTTTCAAGGTTGGAATGAAGTTTTCTTCATTGAAGCAGTTCAAAGATGCTATACTAGAGCACAATATTTTAAATGGTTTGGATGTTAGGTTTGAAAAAAATGATGCCAACATATGTAGGATGCTATGTAAGGACAAGGCAAAGTTTGATTACACTGTCCTGTGCAGTAGCGTTTTAACCTCCACAACATTTAGGATAAAAACATTGTTTGCAAAGCACAAGTGTGGAAGATAATTCTTCAACAAAAGGGATAAAACATAGTGGGTTGCCAAGGTCATTGTTGATATATTGAAGAATAATACAAAAATGAAGTTAAATGAGGTGGTAGCTGATGTTAGACTCAGGTATGCCACAGAAATCCCAGGTTGTAGAGCTTTCAAAACAAGACAGATTGCTAGATGTCGCTACTGCGAAAATCGGCGCCGGCTGAACAGGAGAGTCGCCAACGTGCGTTATTTATGCCAACAGAAGGAAAGGAAACGCTCGAAGTAAACCTACCGCAAAGACGGGAAAGGAATGGTCATCGCAACCAAATCCTGGATTCGGGAGTCGGTTACGCAAGGGGAAGGTATTAGCACCCCTCACGTCCGTCGTACTCGACGGGATCCACGCTTGTTTTTTAGTACGGATTTGTTATTCTATCTACTCTACAGGTCAAGGGTTAAAAGAAAAGAAAATGACTCGGCAAAGTATCGCACTTTATGCCTACGTATTCCCGTCTGGAACGAGAAATCAGAGTCAACGTAGTTCGCCTACCTACGGGAAAGGAGGGGAAGGTTGCTCGCTAGGATATCGCGTCCTATGCCTACGTACTTTCATACAGCATGAAAGATATGAGCAAACGTAGTTCGGGCCACGTACGACACAAGTCTGTCTTGATTGTTTTTATCCTTCTGAAAAAGGTTTTCTCCTGCTTACGGGTCCAAGCGGACAAAAATGACACTTTTGATTGGTTTACAGTCTTTTACGCAAGAAGTATTTTTTAGTGTGTTTGCAATCTCTGACGCACTAGAGACTATGATTTGAGAGTGACTATGTCGTATGTCACCCTAAGGGTAACACACTAAGCAATCAGATTACTGAAGAGTGACCCTCCAGCAACCTTTTCTCAAATAGTTTAAGGCTCGTAACGTACGACATTGATTAACCTTATTACTGTGTTTTTGAATTATTTTGAGATGAGAAGAGAAAGGAGCTCTAAAAAGCCTATGGTTGAAAAGGGAATCAAAATCTACCCTAATGTTGGCATGCATGGATGAGAGCCTAATGTCTGTCATATTTATCTCTTGCACAGAGAGAAACAGAGATTCTAGGGGATAAACGGAAAAGCAACAGCATATATACAGTAAAGCAGTAAAATGCATGAATGCATCAATACAAGCGAGGAAAGGGAGTCTCACTCAACCTCGAACCTAGGAAACAACAGGCAAAAGTGAACAAAATTCACTTTAAACCTAACAGGGTAATTATCAAACAATACAGTCAGGAAACTCAAACAATACATCAACAACTCTAAACAGCACCAACAACTCTAAGCAGCAAAATCTGATAGAAACAACAAGTCACCAACACCTTCAAGCAAGGTCTTCATCCATCTACAAACTTCAAATAAGCATCCAATCTTCAAGAGAAACAGCAAGCTACCACAAGCAGAAACTCTAAACAGTAGACAACATCAAACAGCTAAGCAGCAGTAAGTCCTACTTCAAACAGTTGCACAGCTCTGACAGCACCAGCTCCTTCTTCTAACAGTCTTCAAGGCAATGTACTTCATCCTCAATCTTCAAGGGATTCTTCAAAGCAAACTCTCCAACAGAGAAATGATTATAAGAGGATTTTGAATATTAAACAGTCTGTTGAGCACCAAAGGTGGCCTACAGAAAGTTAACATAATACAGACTGTTTCTCTCAAAGTTCTATCTCCTAGATACATTCATTAATCCTTCCAAAGGAGGGATGTGAGTATTAAGGAGAGACTTTTAATCATTGAGAAGAATGGAGGTAAAAGAAACCATCCATGTTTATGAAGAAAATTTCTATTCTAAGGCTCTACCTATACCCTATGTCCTATGGTCTTCAAGCAACTCCAAGCAAGCCAAGAAATCTTCATCAAGCTTTGATTTTGATATGCAATCTTCATCTTTAATCCTTGCCAAGCTCCACAAGCTCTAACTAATCCCACACCCCAAGCGAAAGCCCAAAAAAACCCACACAACAAAATAAACCCCAAAAATGGGCAAACCAAACAATCACACAATTGTAAAATATACTAAAAATAGTAATATAATATTTACAAGCCTAATATTAATTCTAAGGGAAATACTATATCTACCCTATATACCCCATAGGTCCCATACTCTAATTCAATTTAAAAACCCAAAATAAAATGCTCAAGTGCACCTATGTTGTGTTTAAACCCTAATTATACTATCCTAATGTTTTCTAATCAAAACTAATCAAGATTTATTCACAAAAATGTGAAATAAATTTCTAAGGGAACTTAATTCTCTAATCTAGCTACCACAAAAAGAACGGGATCAAAATGCGAGTTTAAATGCCTAAACGAAATTCATCAATACGTATGTACAAACAATATGAAAATAAAAGCAATTAATATGTAAAAAAAATCACCATAAATGGAAAAAAATCTAAAACAATATTTTTATTTCTTCACAATTTTCTTGAAACAATTATTAAAATGAGGGGAAAAAATCCCATGCTAAAATGATCATTTTATGATTTATTATGAATTGTTTTGTAAACCATATGCAAACAAAATAAAATGAAAATGCAATTAAAAAGAATAAAGCAGGGGGGTGGCAACAGCAGTTTATTTATATTCAGAAATATATTGGGCCCAGGAGGGAGGTGCAGTTAACACTGCGCTGGGCCCATGCTACTAACTCAGAAAAAAACAAAAATAAAAACCTAGGGGGGTGCGAATAGCGAGACTCCCTTTGTACTTTCGTTCTGGGCCCAATTAGGGGGTGCTATTAGCAATTGTGCAATGGCCCATATTCAATTCAAACCAGGGGGAGGGGGTGTGAATGGAATCCAGGAAGTATGGTTCAGCATCTCGTGTAATTGGGCCTAAAGCCCGGCTTCTAGACAACCCAATTTCAGCATAAAAAAAACCTAAACTAACTAACATGGATGAGTACTGTTCATCTCTCCCCCCAACTGAAAACCTAGCGGCGCTGCTATGCTTTCCCTCACCTCTCTCTCGGAGAAATCCTTCGTCTCCCTAAATCAAACCACAAAATCCATTCTGTACACACATCACCAGCAACCTATCCTCAACAATAACGTTACCACTAACCAATCGTCAAAACTCAGTTCAAATCACCATACCGAACTAAACGCTTCACCAAATTTCCATGTTCAAACCAACGCCACGAAGTTCTAAACCTAGTAGTTCAACCTAAGCATCTTCAACAATCTAAGTCTACCGCTAACAACCTAACCAGCACATGCAATGGATCAGATGAGAAGAAAAAAGAACCTAGATAGTGATGTTGTTGGAGATCTGATAGTCTTCGAAGAAGATCGTCGTTGAAGCTCAACGGAGATCTACGAATGGAGACAAACTTCTGACAAAAGCCTTGAAGAAACTGGAAAAAACAGCTCGCTGAAGCAAGATATGCAAGGATGTTCTTGAACGACTTGAACGATTCGAAGCTCTTGTGGCGAAATCGGAAAGATTTGTTGATGTTCTTTGAAGAAAACGAAGCAAGATCCTCAACGGACGAAGGAAACTTCAACGATCTGGAGATGACGAACTATGAGGACCTTTGAAGAACGAGGAGATGAGTCTTGATGGTAACTTCTGGAGCTGTGATGTTGCGCGTGAGAAATCTGGAAAATACGTTGCAGATGGATGAACTTCGTTAACGAAATGCAGATTCCGGCGTCAATGAGTTTTCCGGCAAGAAAACGATGGAGGAGCGAAGGAGGTTGAAGATGAGAGGAAGGAAAATCTGGGGAAATTGGGTTTCCGGCGGTCGTTGTGGTTGCCGGAGGTAGTTAGACGGTGGCCGCCGGTTGTTGCATGGTCGGCGGTTGGGTCTCCGGTGGGTTTGACCGGTGGGGACAAGTGGCGCACATGCGTGAGGTGGAGTCAGAGGAGGTTGGAGTGAAGGCGCGTGGCGTTGTGAGGGAGTGCATGGGAGCCGCGTGTTGTGGTGTGTGGTGGTGGTGCAGAGAGAGAGAGCCACGTGTGTGGACTCTGAGTGAGTTGGGGAATGAGGTGGCTATACGTGTGGATTCTGAGAGATAAAAAAAAGTTATGTGGCCAGCCTAAAATCACACACGTGGGATCTGCTTTATACCAACACCTAGCAAATTTGGACCTTTGACTTGGGCTTTTGGATATTACGTGGATAACGGCCCAATTGATTAATGCAGACTAAATGGACTATTACCTGATAATGAATGGATTAATTGATAATTGGACTAATGCAAATGCAGATTAACGTGAAAATGATGGATTAAGGGAAATGAAAAATGATTAATGGAAATGAAACTGGATTAGTGAACTAATTAAAAATGAACATGGTAATTAATAAACCTATAATATTCTAATCAATATTAAAACAATCAAAATTCTAAACTCTATTAAAACCATTATTCTAAAGTCCTATTAAAAAGATAAAAATCTATTAAGAAAAAAGAAACTATTTTCTATTTATTAAAATCCTAAAAAAAACTTCTATTAATTTCTATTAACCAATTTAAATTCTATTAAAAACTAGCAAAAATATTAAACTCCAATTCCAAATTCTATTTCTATTTAAAATCAAAGATGATTATTAAAATGTCAATAAACCTCAAAAATACCTAGAAAAATTCTAGAAAATCCTACAAAAGCAAATAAAGAGAATAATTCCGATACGAGACTGGACTGAAATAAACGGCAACCCCGGGCATCAAAAATACCCTTAAAACAGCAGTATAAGCTGAAAACGCTGAGAAACGCACAATCTTCCGAAACTGAAACTCCGACTATCTGGACTGGGTCTGAAACATCCGGCCAGGTGAAAATCAGGCTGTAATCCCAATATCATCAATTTATGATTAAAATATGCAATGCATGTGATATGCGAATGCGAATGCGAAATGAGTCGAAACGTAAATCAGGTGTGGGACCCGGTTGGTCAAATTTTAGGGTGCAACAGTTGCCCCTATTCAAACGGCTTGGACCCGACTGGGTGAAACGCCCGGAGCCTTCAGACAATAGAGGTACGAGACGGTTGAATACCAATAAACCCGGAAATTTGCCAACTGCAAAAAATAAATTGCGAAATAAACTGCACCACTATCTGGGGAACACTATCTACAAATCTGATTTCAACACTATCTGGTCAATATCGGAATAAACTTCACTGGGAGAATACTTTTGTCGGATATAAGAACGTGGTTCTGTCTTGTCATTGGACACATACTATGTTCCTTACGGGGAAATCATTCGTCTAGATACTGAGGAGTTCATCCGCCTATCTCTTACGGGAAACATGCATCTATTTAGTAACACTTCATCCGCCTATCCAACACGGGAACACTATTCTGTTTACATCACAGGTAAATTTTCTTCTGCCCATCACACAGGAAAATACACTTCTGCCCATCACACAGGAAAATTACACTTCTGCCCATCACACAGGAAAACCTTCTTCTGCCCATCACACAGGAAAACCTTCTTCTGCCCATCACACAGGAAAATCTTCTTCTGCCCATCACACAGGAAAATACACTTCTGCCCATCACGCAGGAAAATCTTCTTCTGCCCATCACACAGGAAAATCTTCTTCTGCCCATCACACAGGAAAATCTTCTTCTGCCTATCACACAGAAAAATACACTTCTGCCCATCACTCAAGAAAATCTTCTTATGCCCATCACACAGGAAAATCTTCTTCTGCCCATCACACAGAAAAATACACTTCTGCCCATCACGCAGGAAAATACACTTCTGCCCATCACGCAGGAAAATACACTTCTGCCCATCACGCAGGAAAATTTTCTCGGACATAGCTTCTTTGCCTATTCTTTGCATTAACTAACTCCACTGGGGATATTCCGAAAATAACTGTCAAACACTCGTCTTGATAACAAGTGGCTACTTCTAAACTTTGATTCTATAAAAACCTGAAACGCTGCCGCAACAACAAACTTGAAGAAACATTCTGCTGGTCGGATACAATAACGCCTCAATTGGCAACTCTGTGGGAAAATAATAAACTGAATCACATCATCACACGTCTCCCGGCGAGACCTCGATTGTCTGGTACTATCTGAGCTTTTAGAGAACCACACCTGAAAGCAAAAGGTCAACCATCCTGATCTATGTTTCAAAATGCGTATATTTGATAATGGCGTAATGCTCCATACAACATGGAAATGCTACGCTTTTTTTTTGGCGGATGCAAATATGTCACTATATGCCGATGCAAATGCAGACTCGAACTGCTGGGATAGCTCTAACAAGCTTGCTTCATCGATCTTGGCCGTCGAGGACAAATATCACCCTGCTGGGGAGTGAACGGGTATCACAAAGTATTCCGGCAAAATAAATGCCAGGACACACAACCAACTCTGTCGGAGAGAGTTTTAACCTTCGATTTCCGCCGGGAGGAAAGAAGACACTTGCTGAAAAGAGAGAACTCCGCTGGGGACGAAACGACTCTCTTGGGGAAAATCAACTGTCTCCGTTAGGGGGAGAATAAATGACCCTACTGGGAAAGGAATCTCTACTGGGAAGAGTAGACTGTCTGGGTACAACTCACAAGTTTGGAAATATTAATCTTCTGAGGCTAAACAACTATGCTCGAGATAGGGAATCCTTCTGGGGAACACCACACTGTCTGAATACAGCCTACAATCTTGGAATCACCAAACTCGGCTGAGGGTAAACGACCCTGCCGGAGAATGTCCTTCGGATAAGCTGCGACTAGCTGGGGAATTTGATCCTTCTTCAATAAGGAACATTGTCATCTCAGCTTCAAGGAATGAAGTGCGACCTACATGGGGATTCACTTCACATAACAATCAAGTCTTTTCGTTACGAGCCTCTGGTTAGGACAACATGAACTCTATTCCTTCTCGGAAATTTGCCCCATAAATCCCAACATGCCCCAGAGCATTTCATCTGGAAAGGGAAGGCTAGCCATAGTGCTACTCACAATACCTTGCCCCTGAATCGGCACCAACCTTCTGATAAGGACTCTTCGATCTCTGTACCCTGACAGTTAGATCTGAACTGTTTCTGCACGTTAAACCCAAAAGAATGTCCCAACAACATCTTTTGTTTTTAGGGTGATCTGCCCCGGTCTTGCAATAATCTTTTGCCCCTGATCGACTGATTCGTGGAGCAGTGCCCATAGCTGCGAGAGATTTGCCAAATCTCGACCTAATTGCTCCAGATTAACTGATTCTCGAATGTACGACTTTACTGGGGATAACCGAACGCGCCAAGTAGGATGGGGCTTATGTACATCCGTGGTGGGTCATACACGCCTGATGCTGGACAATATCCTGTCTAAATTCACGGCTTCTAGTTGAAGGGTCACGATTTCCCGCCATTCGTCTCAAACTTGAATATTGGCTGAATCTGCTCCAGTAGCTCTGAGTAACTCTGTTGTAAAAGAATAATTCTTTCGCCTCTGTTATGCCCCGACCTGCAGGAACCTCTGTGGGATAGTCTGAAAATCTGTACTCTGATGGTTTGATATGAACTGCCCCAGTATTCTGAACTTCAGCGAGATACTTCGAATCAAATGCCTCTCGAATAAAGAATACCTCTGCGCTCTTAGGATGGCATGCCCCTGTCTGCAATGACTTTGCCTTAATCTGGTTCTTGGCAAAACCCACTCTGAACCGAAAGCACCTTGCTACAATACGACCTTGCGGTGGCTTGCCCCGATGTTTGTACGAAAAACGGATTCAACCTCAATTAAACAATCATCACCATAGTTGGTTTCGCTATCTCGGGAGTGATTTGCCCCTGAACGAGCGTTGAGCGACTTAACCTGCCCTAATCAAACATAGCATTCTGGATAACTGCCCCTGATTAGCTCTCAAGGAGATTCGCTTCTGATCAACTGCTTCTCAAGTAAACTGCCCCAGTAATCAACTGATGCTTCAGGACTTGTCCTCAGACTAAATGATTCCGAACTCACTGGAAGTCGATGCCCCGGATTTACAGGGTTTCACAACATACACCCTTTTGGTCCAGACTGCTGAATTATTTAGTCCTGTTTAATTATCCCCTGGTGGAATCTCCTTCCTGTCAACTACCGACCTGCAAGTAAAATTGTTCAGTCCCGAATGGTAATTTTAATGCAGTGTTCATGCAAGTTTTGAAAAAAATGTGTTGTCACTCATTTACGTGTCATGATTGTGAGTGACGAATGAACCAAAGTTCAAACGTAGTGCTTACGTGATCAGTGAAAAATACAACAAGGATATGACTAGCAAATCATGAAGGAGTCAGGTTACTCAACCTTATCGTAATGCGCTTTCAGAATAAACCCTACCTCAATTAGGTCTCTTAAGGGTTGTATCGTGGCCCGGTTCACGGTTCGTGAAACAAAGGATATTTGGCTCAAATTATGATTTGTACCCACCCCTTCTACGTGATGATCTCCGATCCTAAAGTTCAGTTAACTTGGCTCGAGCGCTCGCCTCTTCGAGAGGTATGTTGAATGGTAAGAACCATAGTTAGGGAACTCACGAGGTTTTTTCTCGGAGTGACAGTTACTCCTTTTCGTTTTCAGTGTCTGTATCCACACGACTTTGTCCTTGTTCGAGGATTTTTCTTTTTATATCCCTCCTTTTCGTTCTTTTGATTCCCTAACTTTTGCCTGGACTGACTCCTTTTGAGTTCTTTTCGATTTTTCTTTTGAAGTCCAGCGGGATGCCCTAATTTTTGCCTAAGTATTAGCTTTCCAGCTTTTTCTTTTTCTTTTTACTTAGTGGGCTCTCTTGTTCTTTCTTTTTTCTCTTGGAACAAAGTCGTGCGACACTGATTGTCTTGATTGCTTCGAAAGGATGGTAACTGTCTCACTCCTGATTGGTGAGGTTTAACCATTGTAGTTGGCGAGACGCGACCTCTTGAGAGGCGTAAACTGTGATTGGTTCTTGGAAGGCAACACTCCTCTATAAGACTTGAACGCTCGGTCAAGCTAACTGACAACTACCCTGCCCCGGGTTAAGACGTGAGGGTTAAAAAGTCCGAAAAAACTTCTACTTCCTAGCTCGAAGTGGTTAACAAGGGACTAACTCCTTATATCTCCAGTGTTTGGGGGATTTGAAACAATGCCTTGTACGTCATCGGCAAGGTTTTATCTGAAAGCATACGATCATCGGTTATGAGTATTTAGTTTCGTTATTCTCCCTCCAATCTTTGATAATCATAGTGATAAAGTGGAGTAAATAAAATGCAATGCAATAAATGAGCGACATCGACATGATTAATTCAAAAAAATGCATAGTCATTTTACCAATCTTACCATTCGAAACAAACAATGTTTAATAGCAAGTAGTAACTAACAGAAAAGAAACTACAAATGCAAATGATAAAAAGTCCGAGGACTGCCAATGCTGAGGGCGTCGGCCTGTCTGGACCACTGGCTTCTCGAAAATAAACCCTCTGAATCTGCGAGCTCAGACAGCTGAGAGGTAGGCATGAACAGACGAAACTCCTTTTGGAAAGGGAATGCACTCTTGGTCGATCGACTGTTGTACATTTGCCTGAAAAGCTTTACAATCTTCAGTTGAGCGCCCTGGAGATCCGCCATGGTAACCACACTGAACGTGGGGATTGTACCCAGGAGGGTAAGGCTCTGGAACAGGCTTAAGAGATTTCGGTTCCACTAAAGAACTCTGGATCAAAGGCGGCAGTAATTGGCTATACAGCATAGGCACTGGGTGGGAAGGAGCATTCCTCCGTTCCGAGTTGTCACGAGGTCTGTTCTGATTCTGGCGCTGATTCTGATAACCTCGGCCACGAGTTCGCTGATTTGCAAGAGAAGCTACATAAAGTTCCTGATATGGTGCCCTGGGCACAATTGTCTGTCCAGCATAACAAGACACAGAAGATGAAGAAATAACAGATTTCACCGATTCACCTCGAGGACATTCAACATCTGGCATGATTGCATTGATCACAACTCCTTCTTCAGTTCTGATAATCATAGAAAATTTTTGACGTAATTCCAAGCATTCTTTCGAGGTACGAGCTCTCCAGGGAGTTTACAAACATGCTCATTAACTCTCAGTCTAGGAGCGGTGACTTCACTCTGGCAGCAAATTCTCTCCATCTCTGAACATACTTCCTGAAAGGTTCATCGTTCCTTTGAGACAATTCTTGCAACTGCTTGCGACTAGGAGCCATGTCTAGATTATAATCGCACTGCTTCAGCAAAGCTCTGGCTAAACCCACCCCTGATCGGATTTGATCGCTCTCTAATTGCCTATACCAACTCAAAGATGCCCCCGTCAGACCATCTTGAAAGCAATGGATCAACAACTTGTCATCTTGCACAAACGAAGTCATTCTCCGGCAGAACATCACTAAATGTTGCTTCGGACAGCTATCTCCTTGGTACTTTTCAAATTTCAGCGCTTTGAACTTAGGAGGTAACACCAGGCCAGGAACCAAACACATGTATGCAGCATTGAAGTTAACAGCATCTTTAACTTTCAAGGCTTTAACTTTTCCTTCCGACGCTCAGAATCTTATAGCATACTCAGGAGCTCTTGGGTCTTCGGTCTTTGCTACCGGGATCTCTCTTCGGATATTCGCCATAGGGGGGACACCACCTTGACTGTTGATAAGAGGTGGTCGTTCATTGCTGACAACAAACTGCTCACGACGATCTCGGTCCCTGACGGGAGGTTGCACAAACTGGTCTGCAGTAAGGTGGTTCACTTGCGGGAAGTCTTTGTCATGCAGGGAACCATACAAAGGATTGGACGTCACAGTGAACCCTGACAAGGTATCAACAAACCGGAAGTGGCTCTCTGACATAGCTACCAACAACCTTCAGCTGACTTCACTGCTCAATTCTGCCCCAATCTATTTCAACCCCCTGGTCGTCTTCTACCAATCAACATTTGTTCAGACCAATCACCGGAGAATCACCCTTAGAATCAAAGCAACGGCTGGATAAGAGCTCTGGCTAGCTGGAGAATGATATGCAATGTGATGCAAACATGTTTGTGCAAATGCAATATGCAACAAATACGGGATCACAGCCCCCACAAATCTCCGAATACTGCTGCACTGCTGACTGAGTACGTTCGATCTGACGAGAAGACCAAAATACCGGGTTGTCTGGAAGTCAGGTTTCCTGCAAAACCCTCCCACTCACGGGTATGGACCTAATCTGACAAGGTACGGCATCCTATGCGGGTATCAACGTCACAGACTTTCAAGAGCAATGAAACGATACCCAGAAGGTGTGGCATCATCATCCCTTGAAGAGGCCTCACTTAGTCGAATTCCCAATTGATCGGTTCCCAGAGTCGACAATCCTCGGGTCAGATAACTTGTCGAGCCCTAAGGGCCAGGCAAGAAGCATCAAAGAGAATCTCGTCCGAGTGAGATTTTGCGGCTAGCTGGTGCAAGCTAAGTGTCGCTTGCGCGAAAATAAGGTGCCGGCATGACAGAAGAGTCGCCACCTTTCGTTATTTATCCCTCAGAGCGGGAAAGGAAACGATCGGAAAAACCTGACGAAAAAAAGGGTAAGACAAGGTCATCGCAACCATTGTCTGGGTTCGGGAGTCGGTTACGCAAGGGGAAGGTATTAGCACCCCTCATGTCCGTCGTACTCGACGGGATCCTCACTTGTTTGTTTACTTGGACGGGTTGGTTATAATCTATCTACCTATCAAGGTTGGCTGAAAAAGAAAAGAAAAATGACTCGGCAAAGTGTCGCGCTTTATGCCTACGTATTCTCATCAGAGAATGAGAAATCAGAGTCAACGTAGTTCGGCCTACGAAGGGTTATGGGGGAAAGGTTGCTCGCTAGGACGTCGCATCCTATGCCTACGTACTTCCACACGGTATGGAAGATCAGAGCAAACGTAGTTCGGGAAACTACGGGTTATCTCCTGAAAAGAAGTGTTTTTTATTATGTTTGCGATCTCAACCGCACTAGAGACTGTGACCTGAGAGTGAATGCGTCGCATGTCACCCAAAGGGTACCATACTAGACATCCAGACTGTGGAAAAGTAACTCTCCCACAATCCTTTCTCAGATAGCTTAAGGCTCGTAACGTACGAAATAAATCATTCATGATTACTGTATCTTAAACTGTTTTGAGATGAGAAGAGAACAGGCCCAACTAGGAGGGAGACTATCAAGTCCTACTGTTATCATGCCATGGATTCATCCTATGGTTGAGGTTTGAACAGGGAACTCCTAGAAGTTGTCATGCATAGGTTTCAACCTAAAAGTCTATCATCAAATCCTTATCAAAGGAAATGAGAGTCCTAAGGGATCATGTCAATGATACACCAAAACAGACAAAGCATCAGCTTAACAGTAAAATGCATGCAATGCAAGTGAGGGAGGAAATGTGTGTGGGGCTTCAGCCTCCACAAGCTCGTCTCAACCTCAAGCCAGTCATGAAATAACAGTAATCATACTGAAAACAACATGCTATCAAGCAATAACAGATAAAAGAAATGAAGTGCCATCAGGCAAACAAACCACATGCTTGAGAAAGAAACATCTACCTCTACTCTCCAATCCTAACCCTAGAAACCTGATCAAATCTAAGCAAAGCCCTAAAGCAAAACCCTAAACAAGAGAAATCAATCCCAGTCTTCAAGCTTCAAATCAAGCTTACCAAAGAAAGGGAGCTAAGTAAGCAAGCCCATAGTGTCTTCCTCAGGAAAGCACTAGGAGGTGTATACTCAGGAGTCATACCCTATGTGGCTCAGCCACTGTGATCAGTTTATATTCCTCCTCAGGAGAAATTAAACTCACAAGCAGGCTCCAACATCACTGGATACTTAGGAAATCCTATCTGAACTAGTGGAACTAAATGAACAGACTCATAGGACCTTCCTCAGGAAAGTACTAGGAGGCTTCCACTTAGGAGTTATATCCCATGTGGCTCAACAACATGTGATCAGTTTACATTCCTCCCCAGGAGAAATTAAACTCACAAGTTGGCTCCAACATCATTGGATACTTGAGAAATCCTAGATAAACTAATGGAACTAAGTGAATAGACCCATAGGACCTTCCTCAGGAAAGTACTAGGAGGCTTCCACTTAGGAGTTATATCCCATGTGGCTCAACAACATGTGATCAGTTTACATTCCTCCTCAGGAGAAATTAAACTCACAAGTTGGCTCCAACATCATTGGATACTTGAGAAATCCTAGATAAACTAATGGAACTAAGTGAATAGACCCATAGGACCTTCCTCAGGAAAGTACTAAGAGGCTTCCACTTAGGAGTTATATCCCATGTGGCTCAACAACATGTGATCAGTTTACATTCCTCCTCATGAGAAATTAAACTCACATGTTGGCTCCAACATCATTGGATACTTAAAAAAAAAGGTGAGAAGAAAGAATGAAAGTCATTCATAGTGCTTTCCTCAGGAAAGTACCATGAACTTCCTTCAAACTTCAGGATCTCAAACCTCACAGACAGGGAATAAGCTCCAAGCTCTGGGTCTCTGATTCTTGATCTACAATCTTCTCTTCATCATGCTCTCCAACAAGATCTTCAAAACAAACTATGCCCCACAACAAATTCCCCAAAATAAACCCCAGAGATAAACAGATAACCACAAGACAGACAAAATCATCAGTCAACTTCAGAAAATGCCTAAAAATACTAAAACAAGGGGGGGAAATCTATCAATCAATCACAAGGGTCTACAACATCTACCCATAACATCCACATATGCCCCTGCCCAAGAATCAAAACAAAACTATCTAAAGAAAATGAATTTCCTTACCTATGCATAACCTAAACCCTAATTAGGATACCCTAATGCTAACCTAATTAAACTAATCAAATTTTAGTCTAAAAATCAAGAATTAAATCCTATGGGGAACTATGATTCAATATCTAATCACTCCAAAAAGAATGAATTAAAAATCCTAAGGGAAAGTCTAAAAAGAAATTCTACAAAATTGGACATCAAACTAAACATATTAAAAAGCTATAAAAATGAAAAATATACTAAAAATATGAAAAGAAAATAAAATAGAAATTTTATTTATTTATATTTTTCTAGACAAATTCACTAACCTATAGAAAAAACAAGAATTAAAAAATATTCAATTTTGGATTTTTTATGAATTTTATAAATGCAAGAAAATATAAATGGAATTAAAAAGATAAAAGAAATCAAATAAAGGGGAGGGGGTGAAAAAAGCAAGGCGCGCTAGTTAAATGATCCATGTGGGCCAGATATGGTGGGGTGCTAAAAGCAAAGGTCTGCTGAGCCCATGGTCTTCCACTTATCCAAACGGCAGCGTTTCAGTGTGTGGGGTTCCCTCCGCTTTTTGTTTAAATCTCAGCCGCACGATGAGTCTAATGAGTCAATTATATTGGAATGATCCAACGGCCGCGTATCATCGTCCCCAAATAATTCTAGGGTTTTCAGAAATCGTGCCTCCATGCACGAAACTGCCATAGCCTATATATCCCTCGATACTTGATGAATTCCAAAACCAAAATCACACTACTAAATCCCAGGAATCCAACCATGCCCATATTTCCCTTTGAATCCTCTTAGAACGCGCAAATAGAATGCTCGAAACCTTGGTACCACCATGATTGCACTGAGATCAACCTTATCAACACTCTCAATTAATGACCCAATCTTGTACTACATGTTATCCTGATTACAATAAACCCTAACACGTGCCTTAAAACCACTAATCCAGTTCATTCTTGATCATGACAGATTCTACACCCTGCTATGAAACTCCATGGAATGCCCCCTAATTCTCAGGATTTGATCATCTATCCTCTCTTAACAATTCTATACCTAAAGAACTAACAGAAAACACATAAATAAGGAGAAAGGGAGAAGAATCCCAACCTGTCAAGAAGTGATGGTGAGTGCTCGTGGAGATGGTTTCAGGGCTTGTCCTGGCCTCAAGATGATCCTTTGATGGTGAACAACCTTCTGTTTGCACTGGTTTTGAAGGAGAGGTCTTGTGATGGAAGAAATCTCAAGTTGCTTGATCTTGAAGGAAGCTCTTCAATGGCAATGTCTCTCTCTCTCTCTCTCCTCTGAAAACTCTCTTCCTGACCAACCCTCAATACCTTGTGGATCACTCTTCTTATAGTGATGGATGGAAACAACTAGATCCTTCTAGAATGAGCTAGAAAAGTCTTGATTTTCTCCTTTAATGATAAGTTCTACATCTCATATCTCATGCCTTAAACCTTGTATACTTTGTGTCAAATTCTCCTTATGTGAGATATTAAGAAGGAATGAGTGAAAAACATGCTTACCCTTGGCTTATGTTGAGTTTTGCAAAGGTGCCTTAATATGCAAGTATGAGAATTACAAAGCATGTCCCATTTTAAAGCCTCAAATGAAAATTGTGTTTAAACCAATGTTCTCAAAATGATGTTTCCAATCAAAATGATATATTGGATGACCTATTTTGGATTTGTGGATCTCCCAAACCAAATTTCAATTTCAACTTTTTAACTTATAAGCCCTTTTTTAGGTCATTTTTAACCAATCATGACAATCCATGCTATGAGCTTTTCCAACAATTCATGACCTCTTTTATAGGCTTAAAATGCCATTTTGAACAACTTTCATGTTTTGAGTTTTTCCATTTGAGGCTTGGAAATAGGAGATATGGCCTTTGCTTAAAATGACCTATAATTGCCAAATGACCAAAATACCCCTGTCTTGTCCAAACCATAAGTTGAGTTCTACAAATCCTATCAAGGATTTCTACCACTCAAATTAAATCTAAGAAGATGCCCTTCAACATTCATGTTGACCAAGAGATCATAGGAATCATCCTACTAGGGTAAAAGTTGTCTGCAAGTTGGGTGACTTTCAAGGACCCAGATTCACACACCTCAGCTGACCTGTAATTTGTCAAAACCATAACTTGAGCTCTGCAACTCCTATCATGGACTTCCACCACTCAAATTAAAGCTAAGAACAAGCTCTACAACATTCATGTTGTGGGGAAAATGATATATCAATCACATCTAGAGCTAAAACTGCCTGGAAGATAGGGATCAAACTAGGGTTTTTTCACTGACAATCCTCAGAAACCCTAACTTGAAACTTCTCAAACTCCTCAATCATGATGAGTTGGTCTAGGAATCATCTTTATAACATCTCTATGCATCATTCCATGATCTCATGGCCCTTGGATTAGGTCTCAACCTTCTCCAAATCTTCAGTTAATCTAGGGTTGACCCAGTCAAAACCCTAATTCTACCATTCATGGTTGAATCTTCTGAATTCTTGCATAATGACCTCTCTGGGCTTCATGATGGCTATCAAGACATCTCATAAACTTTCTCAAAGCATCAAGTTCATTCTCAAAGTCTCTGAATCATCTGAGGAGCACCCACCACTCCCAAGCTATGAGGCACACAACCTTGGTTTCAACCAATTCCTCTGAGGATCTCCTGAACTTTCTGATGAAGATATCAACTTTCAAACACTTGATGGATAAACAATTGTTGGTCAAATTTTGGGGTGCAACAGCTGCCCCTATTCAAACGGCTTGAACCTGACTGGGTGAGAAGCGAACGGCTCTCAACCAATCAAGGTGCGAGACGGTTGAATACCGGTAAACCCGAAAATTTGCCAACTGCTCAACTCGTCGAACACTGGAATAATAGCTGCACGGCAGCTATCTTGGAGAAATACTGATCTGACATCGCCGTCGGAAGCAAACAATATATCCAACATCGCCGCTGGAGAACGAACCATCCAACATCGCTGCTGGAGAACTGAATTAACTGACACACCCAACATCGCCGCTGGAAAACTGAATCTGACATCGCCGTCGATTAACCAAAATACCCCGCATCACCGCTGGAGAAAATACAATACTGAACAAAATACCCCGCATCGCCGCTGGAGAACTACATCTGACATCGCCGTCGGACAATCAACATACCCCGCATCGCCGCTGGAGAAAATACAACACTGAACAAAATACCCCGCATCGCCGCTGGAGAACTACATCTGACATCGTCGTCGGACAATCAACATACCCTGCATCGCCGCTGGAGAAAATACAACACTGAACAAAATACCCCGCATCGCCGCTGGAGAACTATGTCTGACATACCCCGCATCGCCGCTGGAGAACTAAAGGATCTGCATCACCTAACATCGCCGTCAGAAGACTGGATCAACTTGACATGCCCAACATCGCCGCTGGAAAACTGAATCTGACATCGCCGTCGGAAACAAACATCGCTCTGAGAGACCCTCGACGTCGCCGTCGTACAAACATCATCTCTGCTGGGGATTTAAAGAGTCTGACCTCGCCGTCGAACATGATCTTCAACCTCGCCGTCGAACAAATCCAACATCGCCGTCGAACCAGTCATAATCTGACCTCTCCGTCAAATCCAAACGTTCAACCTCGCCGTCGAACAAACATCCAACCTCGCCGCCGGACAAAACATAATCTGACCTCGCCGTCAAATCCAAACGTTCAACCTCTCCGTCGAACAAACATCCAACCTCGCCGCCGGACAAAACATAATCTGACCTCGCCGTCAAATCCAAACGTTCAACCTCGCCGTTGAACAAACATCCAACCTCGCTGCCGGACAAAACATAATCTGACCTCGCCGTCAAATCCAAACGTTCAACCTCGCCGTCGAACAAATCCTAATCTGAACAAATCTAACCTGGGGTTCACCCCTGGTGGATGGAACAAAAGGTATACTTGCGTATTTGAAACTACTCCGCTGGGAATGAGAGACTTAACCGAGCACACTCTGACCTGGGGTTCACCCTCAGAACCATAACGAACATCGGCATACTACTGCACACTGTCCACCGTAGAACTTCAACATTAAAGATATTTGACCCTGGCCCCTGGCCACTTCCAGCTTCAGCTAGAAAAATCTTCAAGTATTTCTGAAGATAAGCATCCTTGGCCTTCAAGGATGGCAACTCTGCAGGAGGTATCTTCGACTTCAGTCTGAAGAAATGGTCCTTGGCCTTCAAGGATACATGGGTCTGCCTTCAGGCAACTCCGCCTCTGCTATAGTGCATCCGTGACTTCAATCAGGGATATACTTCGGCCTTCAGTCCGAAAAATGAATCCTAGGTCATTCACGACCTTGGGGATAACCTTTCCCTTAGGCACCTTCGCTTCAGCTTGGGAAATCTGTGACTTCAGTCAGAGAAATGGTATCCTGAGCCATTCATGACTCTACGGGGATTCAAACACTCTGCCCTCAGGCAAAAACTCCGCTTCAGCTTGGAGAAACATCTTCGACTTCAGTCGGCAGAAACATTATTCACTTGATCGCAACCAATCATCACCTCAGGACAACCGACTTGGTCTTCAGGTCAACACGGATCACCTTGTTATATCTACAAACTTTGGAACCTTGTCTTCAGCCACACGTTGATTCATCAACAAGGAAATCTGAATTCACAGGAACCTCTGATACCGCCTTCAGGCGTTTACGAAGTCAATCTTCAGATTAGGCATCACTGTTGGAGCAGACATATCAGGCTGCTAAGGTCTTCAAGAATCATCTTGAACAAACAAACTTCGTCGGGCACCTTCAAGAATCATCCTGAATCGATAACCATTCTGGAGACTTTATTCTGCGGGGTATTCCAGGAATCCTCCTGGGCAACTCTTGCTGGGGACGCTACCGGGGAGCTCAAGAAACATCTTAAGCAAACCATTCGGGAACCTGCGTTGAGGTCTTAAGAATCATCTTAAGCAAACGGCCCTGCTGAGGAATTCAAGAGTCGTCTTGAACTGAAGACTTCGCTGGGGATCTTCAAAAATCATCTTGAGCCAAGCGACTGTGGGAATTACACCGGGGTCTTTAAGAATCTCTTTAGGAAAGCGACCTCGTTGGGGAGAATGCCAGGAATCATCCTGAGCAACTGATCTTTCGGTGGAGAATGTCAGGAATCATCCCGAGCAGCTGATCCTTCGGCTGAACACCTGTAAAACAAGAATGATAATAACCTAGATCATGCTTATGATGCATATCCTTCGGCGCCATGCCCCACACGGTGGGAATGATATGCGTTTATGCTAGATGCTATGCAATCATGCACAGTGCTATGCAATGTTAAATGCTATGCAGTCATGCACAATGATGCGATCCCGTCAGCAAAATAAATGCCGAGGGGAGATTCTCCTGTCAAGGTGAAAGAACTACTCAGACGAAGGAATCATCCTGCTGAGGAGAACGTGGACACGCCAATATCAATTGGCTCCGTCTGGGGAATTGATCTTCCGCGGGCTGCTGCGGGGAAAGCAACTTTAGTTGACTGCCGCAAGGGGGCGAAGCTCTACGAGAACCTGGACCTGCTGATATCAGTCGCGAGAGTAAACTGCGTGGCCGTCATGGCTACTCTTCTGGGGATAACCACTCTGTGGGGAAACAACTTCAGCTGCTCCACACTCCACTGGGGAAAACCAATCATGATCTGATCAACTTCCAAGGACTCGGCTCTCTTGGACATCTGCGAACTCGGCGGAGGAAGGAGAAATCATTCTGCTTCGCTGGAGAGAGTACGACTCTGGGGAAATACCGCATCGGCTGTTCAATGCTCTGCTAGGGAGAATCCATCATGGTCCCAACTGCTTCCAGGGATTCAGCTCTCTTGGGGGTTTGCGGACTCGGCCGGGGAGAGAGAAATCATTCTACTTCACTGGAGAGTACGACTCTGATGAGGAATTTCAATTCTGCTGGGGAAGAAAGAATCATCTGACTTCGGGGAGAGAACAACCCTGCAAGGGAATACAACATCAGCTGTTCCAACACTCTACTGGGGGAAGAGGGAATCATCCAACTTCAGGCGAGAATACGACTCTGGTGGGGAATCTCAATTCCGCTGGAAGACTTCAGTCTGGCACCATCAGTTGCTGCATACTCCGGTATAAGAATAACTTCCTACGAGACCTGCACTTGTGACCCGGTGCTGGGGGAGACACCTGCTTTGGCGATTTTACTGGGGAAAACACGAGCTTCGGTACCCGAACATTTCTATGAAACCTGCACTCGTGACCCGGTGCTGGGGGGATACAAGCTTCGGCCCGCGACTCAGCTGAGAAAATGACGTTCCTTCAGGATGCGTCTGCTTGGGGAAGAGAATCATCTCTGCGCGGGGAGACATATCAATGCTCACTATTCTGCGTTCAGATTCTGCGGAGGAGAGACTACTGAACTCTGCTGGAGAAGGAGGACTCGCGCTACTTCGGGGATGCGCACGGCGCATCTTCTGGAAGGTGTTACACCTGCAACAACACAAACGAACAGACAAGATACCCTCCTCAAAGGGGCCTATCCAGGTTATTATCTAGTGACAATATTCAATTAATTAATTGTTTCAACAATCAATGGGCCTAGGCCCGTAAGTTTATGTATGCGCATTTTATCAAAAAACATCGGCGTTTTCATTCGCAAACAAAACAGATAAATGCTAAACAGATAGGCAGAATTGCTGAATAATGTGCATTTTATTGATGATGACCCCTGAATGGGCAAAAATGTTTTACAACAGAGGCAAGCTCCTGGAATGAGGAAGCCGCGCAAAAAGAAAACATAAATATACATCAGTATATACAAATGTCGGCAACGAGGCGTAGACGAACACCATGAGTTGATCCCTCTAAGACCCACTCGACTTCGATACTTCTCCGACGCTTCAGCTTCGGAAGAGATTGATTCAGATAAACGGCCCTCAGGTCCTCCAAACCACTAAACAATGAAAGTCCACACGCGGAACGCAGTCATTTGCTTATTCAAATCCCTAACTTTTGCGTGAACCGCCCTTTACGGGTTTTCAGTTCACCGGGATATCCTTTTTTGCCGAAGCCGCCCAGTGTAGGTTTTCGACTTCGCGGGTGTACATTTTTTCAATATATCCCTAATTTTTGTCCGAACCTTTTATTCTGTTTTTGGTTCACCGGGATGCCCCTTTTTTGCCTGGACTCTTTCTTTTTTGTCCAGCGGGTCTCTTTCAAGCAAAGTATTTTTTAACTGCGTCCGCGTTCACCGGGGATGCAAAATCTTCACCATCCATCGTGGATAACAACAAAGCTCCTCCCGAGAAGACCTTGCTGACGACATACGGCCCTTCGTAATTCGGAGTCCACTTGCCCCGGTGATCGGAGTGTGGCGGAAGAATTTTCTTCAGGACGAGATCACCCGTCTGAAAGCTTCTAGGACGCACCTTCTTATCATAAGCTTTCTTCATTCGGCTTTGGTACAGGCGACCAAATGCAATCGATGCTAACCTCTTCTCGTCCATTAGGCTGAGTTGGTTCAAGCGATTCGTAATCCATTCTGCCTCGTCGAGTTTCACATCAACCAAAACTCGCAAAGAAGGAATCTCCACTTCTAACGGTAGGAAAGCTTCCATACCGTACACCAAGGAGAAAGGAGTTGCCCCGGTCGACGTACGCACCGTCGTACGATAACCGTGCAAGGCAAACGGCAGCATCTCGTGCCAATCTTTGTACGTCACAACCATCTTCTGAACAATCTTCTTGATGTTCTTGTTGGCCGCTTCAACAGCGCCATTCATCTTTGGCCGGTAGGGAGATGAGTTGTGGTGTTCAATCTTGAAGCTCTGGCACAGCTCCTTCATCATCTTGTTATTCAAATTCGAACCATTATCAGTAATGATCCGCTCGGGAATTCCATAGCGACAGATGATGTCCTTCTTTATGAATTTAGCTACCACCTGCTTGGTCACATTAGCGTACGAGGCTGCCTCCACCCATTTGGTGAAGTAGTCGATAGCTACCAGAATGAGACGATGACCATTGGATGCAGTGGGCTCGATCTTGCCTATCATGTCGATGCCCCACATGGAGAACGACCAAGGGGAGGACATGACATTCAATGGGCACGGCGGCACATGAACTTTGTCAGCATAAACCTGGCATTTGTGACATTTCTTCGCGAATCTGAAGCAATCCGACTCCATAGTCAACCAGTAATACCCTGCTCTCAGGATCTTTCTCGTCATGGCATGCCCGCCGGCGTGCGTACCAAATGTGCCCTCATGGACTTCTTCCATGAGCATACTTGCCTCTTTCTCATCTACACATCTGAGTAGCACAAGATCGTGGTTTCTCTTATACAACACTCCATCAGGATTGAGATAAAAGTTTCCAGACAGCCTCCTCAGAGTCTTCTTATCCTGGGTTGACGCACCCGTAGGATACTCCTTAGTCATAAGGAAGTTCTGGATGTCGTGGAACCATGGCTTGCCGTCGGCGGCATCCTCGATTGCAAAGACAAATGCCGGTCTGTCAAGACGCGAAAGTACAATTCTTGGAGCCTCATTCCAATAATTGACTTTATACATGGAGGCCAACGTGGCTAAGGCATCAGCCATCTGATTTTCAGCCCTGGGTACATGATGAAGTTCCACTCGGTCAAAGAACGGAAGCAGCCTCCTGGCATAATTCATGTACGGCACTAAATTCGCTTGACGAGTTTCCCACTCCCCTTTAATCTGATTGATTACAAGCGCCGAGTCACCATATATGTCTAGATTCTTGATTCTCAAATCAATTGCCTCTTCTAGACCCATAATACATGCTTCATACTCTGCTTCATTGTTGGTAACTGGAAATGTTAGTCTCGCAGTAAACGGGATGTGGGATCCGTGAGGAGTCGTGATGATAGCCCCGATACCACTTCCATAGGAATTAACCGCTCCGTCGAATATCAACTTCCACTGAGACTTCCTATCTGGCCCCTCATCGGGCAATGGCTCATCGCAATCCTTCGCTTTGAGAAACATAATATCCTCGTCAGGGAATTCGAACTTCATCGGCTGGTAGTCTTCGATTGGCTGCTCGGCAAGGTAATCAGACAATACGCTTCCCTTAATGGCCTTCTGAGAGACGTACTGAATATCATATTCTGTTAACATCATTTGCCATCTGGCAATCCTGCCCGAAAGAGCCTGCTTCTCGAAGACGTACTTGATCGGATCCATCTTCGAAATTAGCATAGTGGTGTGGTTGAGCATATACTATCGTAGACGTTTGGCGGCCCAAGCTAATGCACAACACGTCTTCTCCAGCATCGAGTATCGAGATTCACACTCAGTGAACTTTTTACTCAAATAATAAATGGCATGCTCCTTTCTGCCCGTCTCGTCGTGCTGACCGAGAACACACCCCATACTATTCTCCAGAACCGTCAGGTACATGATTAATGGCCGTCCAGCCACTGGGGGTATCAAGATTGGAGGTTCTTGAAGATACTGCTTTATTTTGTCGAATGCCTTTTGGCAATCCTCATTCCAAGTAATCGCCTGATCTTTCTTTAAAAGCTTGAACATCGGTTCACAAGTGGCCGTGAGCTGAGAGATAAACCTTGCGATGTAGTTTATTCGGCCCAGGAAACCACGAACTTCTTTTTCTGTTTTCGGCGCTGGCATTTCTTGGATAGCTTTTATTTTCGCAGGATCAACTCCAATTCCTCGTTCACTAACGATAAACCCCAATAACTTTCCGGACCGCACTCCGAAAGTGCATTTGTTAGGATTCAGCCTCAGCCTGAATTTCCTAAGCCTCTCAAACAGCTTCAATAAGTTGACCAGATGCTCTCCCTCCGTTTGGGACTTTGCAATCATGTCATCAACATAGACCTCGATCTCATGATGAATCATATCATGAAACAAAGTTACCATTGCTCGCTGGTAAGTGGCCCCTGCGTTCTTCAGACCGAAGGGCATTACCTTATAGCAGAATGTTCCCCAGGGGGTGATAAACGTCGTTTTCTCCATGTCCTCCGGTGCCATCTTAATCTGATTGTAACCGGAGAAGCCATCCATGAACGAAAACACGGAAAACTGGGCTGTGTTGTCGACCAACACATCGATATGAGGCAACGGGAACTCATCCTTAGGGCTCGCCCTGTTCAAATCCCGATAATCGACGCACATGCGTACCTTACCGTCCTTCTTCGGTACAGGCACTATGTTGGCGACCCACGGAGGGTAAGTAGTAACGGCTAGAAATCCTGCGTCCAACTGCTTCTGGACTTCTTCTTTGATTTTTACAGCCATGTCTGGTCTCGTCCTCCTAAGCTTCTGCTTGACTGGAGGGCAATCTTCTCGCAACGGCAAGCGATGAACCACGATATCAGTGTCAAGTCCGGGCATATCTTCGTATGACCAAGCAAAGACGTCACTATACTCTCGAAGCATCTCGACCAGTCTATGCTTGACATCATTCTGCAGCGCAGCCCCTACTCTGACATTTCTGACGAGCTCCTCAGAACCCAGATTTACAATCTCAATATCCTCCTCGTGAGGCAGAATGACCTTCTCCTCTTGTCTCAGCAAGCGGGCCAACTCTTCCGGAAGGTCTTCGTCTTCATCAATCTCATCCTCGGCTTGATAGATCGGGCAATCAAAGTCGTAGTGAGCCGTAGAGGGTCCAGAGTCGATGTCATCTGTTATGTGGATCCTGCAATAACAAGGGTTAAGTTTAAAGCAAGAATATGCAGGTTAGCACAAACCTCGTTGCCATTTTGTTTTTTTTTCGAAATAAACATAAAACAGGAATAACAGAGAACACAATATTTGAGTACGAAGAAAACGCCTTTTATTTATTAACAAAATGCATACACATAATCCAACAAGGCCCTGACAGTAAAACCACTATGCCCCGGGCAGGACATAGGGTTGTACAAAGATTGTAAAAAGCAAATCATTACTCTTCACTTGTCAGCTTGATAATCTCCTTGATGGTCCAATTGTGGAGGCGCTCGCCCGGCTTGCTCGGTTGAATCCAGGCGTCAAGATCACAATCACTATCCCCGCTGTCCTCCGACGCAGCGTTGATACTCTCGAAAATTACTCCCCCCCTGGTGAATAGGATCGGCCCTTTCCCACGAGACGAGCTGCCAGAAGAAGATGAAGCTTCAGCTTCAGGAGAATATCCCAATCCAAACTTATCCTGCTTGATTGGTATATCCAAAACACGCCCCCAGCCTGGGGTGGAACCGGCTTCGACGACGGCCCGAGCTTCCTTAAACGAGGAAAGATTCATCTCTTGCTTCTCTACGACGACAGGAGCTACCTCTTTCACCTTGACGGTTTCAAATGCTTGGCAGAGAGTTTCATGGATCTCGCCATCCATTTCAACATATTTAAAGGACGACAGGTGGCTCACCATGATGTCCTCCTCACCACAGACGGTCACTATGCTGCCCCCGACAGCATATTTGAGCTTCTGATGCAGCGTAGATGTCACGGCGCCAGCAGCATGGATCCATGGCCGACCTAAGAGGAAACTGTAGGCGGGCATGATATCCATGATATAGAAAACTGTATTGAACGTCTCCGGACCAACTTGAATTGGCAGGGTCAACTCTCCAAAGACGTGGCGCTTGGTTCCGTCAAAGGCTTTCACTACCACATCACTGGGCGTGCACAGCAATCCACGGGTATCCAACTTCATCAGTGCCTTTTTCGGAAGCACATTAAGGGAGGAACCCGTATCCACCAGGACATGCGACATGATAGTGCCTCTGCACTCTATCGAGACGTGCAAGGCGCTGTTGTGATCTCTTCCTTTAGGAGTCAGCTCTAGATTTGTAAATCCCATCCCATTACCAGCATTGACATGGGCCACCACTTCCTCCAGCTGATTTACTGATATCTCCTGCGGCACGTATGCAGCATTCAATACCTTCAGTAATGCATTGCGGTGCGCCTCAGAACACAGCAACAAGTTAAGAATCGAGATCTTTGACGGAGTCTGATGAAGATGATCTACAATCTTATAGTCACTCTTCTTGATTAGTCGCATGAACTCTTCAGCATCTTTAACTAGCAAAACTTTTTCTGCCCCTGCAGGGCTCTCTTCGACAGCTTTACCTTTACCCTTATCCACAGCGTCAGCCCGGACCACTTTCTCTGCTGCAACCTCTGCTGGCGCAAATACTCTACCGCTTCGAGTGATACCACTGACTCCGGTAAGATTCTGCACAGTTGATCCGAATGGCTCTAGCTCTATCTTCTGACCATTACAATACACTTCGGCGCCATAATGCCATGGAACGGCATTAGTATTTCGAATGGGATTGGTCCGGCCCTGGTGATAGTGATAGTAGGCGGACGGGGCGCAAAAATAGTGATAGGGTGACGAGGAATAGTAATGGTAGCGACTTCATCTGCCTGCTTTAGCACGACCTCCCCCGATGCACTCTCAACGCTCCGGCTGAATTGTAAAATACCCTCAGACATCAGACTTTGGATACCTTCGATCAGCTGCTCACACCCATCAGGAAGTGTAGCACAAGCCATACATAACTCTCCGCATCCAGGGAAAAAGCCCTTCTTCATCAACTTAGCCTTGACAAAACTCAGCGGCGTCTTCAAATCTTTGACATCAGTCAGCAAGTCCGCACTTTCCTCGGTGATAACGACATTCACTCCGCCCCCTTTATGATGAGGCATGGGGTTCTTGTTAACGTTGGGCACATTGTCAGAAAAGTTAATAACCTTGGCGTCCACCAAGTCCTGGACTTTGTGCTTAAAAGCTTTACAATTCTCAATCGTATGGCCTGGTGCCCCAGTATGGAACTCACAAGTAGCACTGGCATCATACCCCGGTGGTGGTGCCCCTGTTAAGGGAGCCATTGTCCTCTTTTGAACTAATTGGAGCTGAAGCAACGTTTGCAGAAGCTGTGCATACGACATAGGTGGAGTTTCAAACTGACGATTTGTCATAGGAGCCCGATTCTGATATCTCCTATACCCCTACTGATTCTGCTGCTGAGGCTGCTGCTGCGGTGGAGCAGCTGGGATATTTATGCTAGCAATCTGAGGCTGAGGGCCCTTGCCCTTTCTCCTAGCGTTAGTGACAGCACTGGCATCTCCCTCTCGACGCTTGCCAGCGTAAGGTTTCTTGCTACTTCCTCCAGCTGAGGATGATTCGCCCTGAATTTTTCCGATCTTTATACCGTTCTTAACATGCTCGCCCATAGTGATGAGAGCCGAGAATGTTCCGGACATGCCACTGACCAGCTTTTCGTAGTAGATTCCAGGAAGGGTAGCCTTAAACATTTGTACTAGCTCACGCTCAACCATCGGCGGTTGAACCCGAGCAGCCAATTCACGCCACCGCTGGGCGTACTCTTTAAAGCTTTCATTGTTCCGCTGTGAGAGATTCTGAAGCTGAACTCGGTTGGGGGCCAAGTCGCTATTGTATTGATAGTGGAGGACGAACGCTTCTGCGAGGTCTTTCCAGGTGCGCACAGTAGCGGGCTCCAAACCCATATACCATTCGAGTGATGGACCAGAAAGACTATCCTGAAAGAAGTGCATCAGCAACTTCTCATCGTCAGAATAGGCGGACATCTTTCTATAATAAGAACGGAGGTGGACCCGGGGGCAAGTAGTACCCTTATACTTCTCAAAGGTAGGCACCTTGAACTTATGAGGTACTTTAAAGTCAGCAATCAACCCTAGCTTGGACATATCAACGCCCAATGTGTTCTGATTTTCAATGTCTCTCATCTTGTCTTCCAGCGCCTTGAACCTGAGTCGAGCCTCAACATTCAACTCTGCTTCTACACCTCTCTGAGAGAATATGTCATCCTGATGGTCCTCCAGCCACGGTTGAGGCACCAACAGATTTCCTGCACCAGCATTGCCGTTGACCGGCCCTATGTTAACATTGGCTCCCAAACTACCATTGCCGACGCCTGCCGCGTTGAGTCCGAGATTAGTCATTAGATTGCCGTTAGCACTGCTGTTGCCCCCGGCAATAGGAACAACGTTCTGTGGAGCGTCCACTGGAGGAGGAGTAGGCACGGCCCCTCCATGAAGTATGCCATTACTGTCAACCCTGGAGATCAGAGGTTGAACCAAAGTACGAAGCTGGTCTTGACCATTCGCGAGCACCTGCATCAGCTCCATAAAACGATCCATCCGTTCACGGAGCTCTTGAACATCTGACTGCACCTGGTCCATTATCCTTGTCTGATTAGCGCGAGTTGAGTAGCGGTGGATGAGTCTTTGATCAATCCTGGAGACTGGAGACAACTCGGAACCTGAAAAACCTGTTAACATTAAAGGTTAGGAAAAGCAATAAAATGTATGTCATGCAAAATGCTTTATGCAGATGTATGCGTGTGTCTGTGTGCTTGAGAGATTTCCCCCGATCCTGGCGCCTTAGTACCAGTGCTGACGATAATAAGGAGGGGGATCTGGGCCCAATCATGGAAACAACAACCTCACATATACACAGGAAGCATATAGCATTAGTGATAGTCAACTTTGACGCATCAGGGATCGAGAACTCGTATGCAATAGTCTTCTTTGAGAGAGGCTATGGTAATATAATAAGAGGCGAGAGATCCTGGATCGGGGAAACGGTACCTGTCACAGACACACGCCAATGGAATGCGAATGATTATGCAAACTAATGCAAAATGCAGGCATGCAATAATATATCCAGGTGGCTGCTGTGGAGATTCGGTATCAACAGTCGCTGATGAGAAGGAAACCCCGGTGTAAAACCACTTATCTGATCTGCTGAGAATAACCATCTGATAGGATCGAGATCAAAATTCTGCTCTGCCAAGAGTAAGTGCCTGATAATAAGGACTCGGGATGTATGATCAGAAAACGTCCGCTGATGAAGTCTTCAGACCCCGAATCAAAAATCTGCCCTCTCAAGAACAAACGTACAGCTGCTGATGAGATCTTCAGATCCCACTCAAAATCTGCTCCATCCTGGACACACCTCTGAAGACAATACCCTGATCGAAACCTGCTTTATCAAGAACAGACATGCACCTGATGATAAAATCCTTTGATCAAAAACTCGCTCTGTCAAGAACAGTCAAATCTGCGACTGAGAACCCTGATACCAACATAACTGATTCACTGTCAAGAAAACCAGGTAGTCTGGAGGTAAAAGTTTCCTGCAATATCCCAATCCCACTCACAGGTATGGACCTAATCCACGGACAAAGGTACGACATCCTATGCGGTCATCAGCGTCACAGACTTTCATGAGTGACGATACGATTCCCAGAAGGAGTGGCATCATCAAGTAATGAAGAGGCCTCTCTTAGCTGACTTCCAAATGATCGGTCCCCAGAGTCGACAATCCTTACGTCTGGACTCCCCTCAGATCCTCAGGACCGGAAAGGAGCACCTCTGCAAGAATCTCGTCTGAGCGCAGATTTTCGTAGGGAACTGTGCCTGCTCAGCAGACAGGTTCGTCTACTACTTCTCCGCAACTATGTCTAGGTGTACACTCAAGCCCAGGTCCGGCTTCTCACTCACAGTAACATCCCTCTCCCACAGCAGCACAGATAATCATATCAAACTGGAAATAAAATGCGGGAGGTAAAAATGTGATAAATAAACGCAACCCAACAAGCAAACACACAAACGATAGGATTGACTCTCATAGGGAACCGGAGAACCAGAGATTCTGGGTTCGGTCCCCAGCAGAGTCGCCAGCTGTCGCTTGCGCGAAAATAAGGTGCCGGCATGACAGAAGAGTCGCCACCTTTCGTTATTTATCCCTCAGAGCGGGAAAGGAAACGATCGGAAAAACCTGACGAAAAAAAGGGTAAGACAAGGTCATCGCAACCATTGTCTGGGTTCGGGAGTCGGTTACGCAAGGGGAAGGTATTAGCACCCCTCATGTCCATCGTACTCGACGGGATCCTCGCTTGTTTGTTTACTTGGACGAGTTGGTTATAATCTATCTACCTATCAAGGTTGGCTGAAAAAGAAAAGAAAAATGACTCGGCAAAGCGTCGCGCTTTATGCCTACGTATTCTCATCAGAGAATGAGAAATCAGAGTCAACGTAGTTCGGCCTACGAAGGGTTATGGGGGAAAGGTTGCTCGCTAGGACGTCGCATCCTATGCCTACGTACTTCCACACGGTATGGAAGATCAGAGCAAACGTAGTTCGGGAAACTACGAGTTATCTCCTGAAAAGAAGTGTTTTTTATTATGTTTGCGATCTCAACCGCACTAGAGACTGTGACCTGAGAGTGAATGCGTCGCATGTCACCCAAAGGGTACCATACTAGACATCCAGACTGTGGAAAAGTAACTCTCCCACAATCCTTTCTCAGATAGCTTAAGGCTCGTAATGTACGAAAGAAATCATTCATGATTACTGTATCTTAAACTGTTTTGAGATGAGAAGAGAACAGGCCCAACTAGGAGGGAGACTATCAAGTCCTACTGTTATCATGCCATGGATTCATCCTATGGTTGAGGTTTGAACAGGGAACTCCTAGAAGTTGTCATGCATAGGTTTCAACCTAAAAGTCTATCATCAAATCCTTATCAAAGGAAATGAGAGTCCTAAGGGATCATGTCAATGATACACCAAAACAGACAAAGCATCAGCTTAACAGTAAAATGCATGCAATGCAAGTGAGGGAGGAAATGTGTGTGGGGCTTCAGCCTCCACAAGCTCGTCTCAACCTCAAGCCAGTCATGAAATAACAGCAATCATACTGAAAACAACATGCTATCAAGCAATAACAGATAAAAGAAATGAAGTGCCATCAGGCAAACAAACCACATGCTTGAGAAAGAATCATCTACCTCTACTCTCCAATCCTAACCCTAGAAACCTGATCAAATCTAAGCAAAGCCCTAAAGCAAAACCCTAAACAAGAGAAATCAATCCCAGTCTTCAAGCTTCAAATCAAGCTTACCAAAGAAAGGGAGCTAAGTAAGCAAGCCCATAGTGTCTTCCTCAGGAAAGCACTAGGAGGTGTATACTCAGGAGTCATACCCTATGTGGCTCAGCCACTGTGATCAGTTTATATTCCTCCTCAGGAGAAATTAAACTCACAAGCAGGCTCCAACATCACTGGATACTTAGGAAATCCTATCTGAACTAGTGGAACTAAATGAACAGACTCATAGGACCTTCCTCATGAAAGTACTAGGAGGCTTCCACTTAGGAGTTATATCCCATGTGGCTCAACAACATGTGATCAGTTTACATTCCTCCTCAGGAGAAATTAAACTCACAAGTTGGCTCCAACATCATTGGATACTTGAGAAATCCTAGATAAACTAATGGAACTAAGTGAATAGACCCATAGGACCTTCCTCAGGAAAGTACTAGGAGGCTTCCACTTAGGAGTTATATCCCATGTGGCTCAACAACATGTGATCAGTTTACATTCCTCCTCAGGAGAAATTAAACTCACAAGTTGGCTCAACATCATTGGATACTTGAGAAATCCTAGATAAACTAATGGAACTAAGTGAATAGACCCATAGGACCTTCCTCAGGAAAGTACTAGGAGGCTTCCACTTAGGAGTTATATCCCATGTGGCTCAACAACATGTGATCAGTTTACATTCCTCCTCAGGAGAAATTAAACTCACATGTTGGCTCCAACATCATTGGATACTTAAAAAAAAAGGTGAGAAGAAAGAATGAAAGTCATTCATAGTGCTTTCCTCAGGAAAGTACCATGAACTTCCTTCAAACTTCAGGATCTCAAACCTCACAGACAGGGAATAAGCTCCAAGCTCTGGGTCTCTGAGTCTTGATCTACAATCTTCTCTTCATCATGCTCTCCAACAAGATCTTCAAAACAAACTAGGCCCCACAACAAATTCCCCAAAATAAACCCCAGAGATAAACAAATAACCACAGGACAGACAAAATCATCAGTCAACTTCAGAAAATGCCTAAAAATACTAAAACAAGGGGGAAATCTATCAATCAATCACAAGGGTCTACAACATCTACCCATAACATCCACATATGCCCCTGCCCAAGAATCAAAACAAAACTATCTAAAGAAAATGAATTTCCTTACCTATGCATAACCTAAACCCTAATTAGGATACCCTAATGCTAACCTAATTAAACTAATCAAATTTTAGTCTAAAAATCAAGAATTAAATCCTACGGGGAACTATGATTCAATATCTAATCACACCAAAAAGAATGAATTAAAAATCCTAAGGGAAAGTCTAAAAAGAAATTCTACAAAATTGGACATCAAACTAAACATATTAAAAAGCTATAAAAATGAAAAATATACTAAAAATATGAAAAGAAAATAAAATAGAAATTTTATTTATTTATATTTTTCTAGACAAATTCACTAACCTATAGAAAAAACAAGAATTAAAAAATATTCAATTTTGGATTTTTTATGAATTTTATAAATGCAAGAAAATATAAATGGAATTAAAAAGATAAAAGAAATCAAATAAAGGGGAGGGGGTGAAAAAAGCAAGGCGCGCTAGTTAAATGATCCATGTGGGCCAGATATGGTGGGGTGCTAAAAGCAAAGGTCTGCTGAGCCCATGGTCTTCCACTTATCCAAACGGCAGCGTTTCAGTGTGTGGGGTTCCCTCCGCTTTTTGTTTAAATCTCAGCCGCACGATGAGTCTAATGAGTCAATTATATTGGAATGATCCAACGGCCGCGTATCATCGTCCCCAAATAATTCTAGGGTTTTCAGAAATCGTGCCTCCATGCACGAAACTGCCATAGCCTATATCTCCCTCGATACTTGATGAATTCCAAAAATTCCAAAACCAAAATCACACTACTAAATCCCAGGAATCCAACCATGCCCATATTTCCCTTTGAATCCTCTTAGAACGCGCAAACAAAATGCTCAAAACCTTGGTACCACCATGATTGCACTGAGATCAACCTTATCAACACTCTCAATTAATGACCCAATCTTGTACTACATGTTATCCTGATTACAATAAACCCTAACACGTGCCTTAAAACCACTAATCCAGTTCATTCTTGATCATGACAGATTCTACACCCTGCTATGAAACTCCATGGAATGCCTCCTAATTCTCAGGATTTGATCATCTATCCTCTCTTAACAATTCTATACCTAAAGAACTAACAGAAAACACATAAATAAGGAGAAAGGGAGAAGAATCCCAACCTGTCAAGAAGTGATGGTGAGTGCTCGTGGAGATGGTTTCAGGGCTTGTCCTAGCCTCAAGATGATCCTTTGATGGTGAACAACCTTCTGTTTGCACTGGTTTTGAAGGAGAGGTCTTGTGATGGAAGAAACCTCAAGTTGCTTGATCTTGAAGGAAGCTCTTCAATGGCAATGTCTCTCTCTCTCTCTCTCCTCTGAAAACTCTCTTCCTGACCAACCCTCAATACCTTGTGGATCACTCTTCTTATAGTGATGGATGGAAACAACTAGATCCTTCTAGAATGAGCTAGAAAAGTCTTGATTTTCTCCTTTAATGATAAGTTCTACATCTCATATCTCATGCCTTAAACCTTGTATACTTTGTGTCAAATTCTCCTTATGTGAGATATTAATAAGGAATGAGTGAAAAACATGCTTACCCTTGGCTTATGTTGAGTTTTGCAAAGGTGCCTTAATATGCAAGTATGAGAATTACAAAGCATGTCCCATTTTAAAGCCTCAAATGAAAATTGTGTTTAAACCAATGTTCTCAAAATGATGTTTCCAATCAAAATGATATATTGGATGACCTATTTTGGATTTGTGGATCTCCCAAACCAAATTTCAATTTCAACTTTTTAACTTATAAGCCCTTTTTTAGGTCATTTTTAACCAATCATGACAATCCATGCTATGAGCTTTTCCAACAATTCATGACCTCTTTTCTAGGCTTAAAATGCCATTTTGAACAACTTTCATGTTTTGAGTTTTTCCATTTGAGGCTTGGAAATAGGAGATATGGCCTTTGCTTAAAATGACCTATAACTGCCAAATGACCAAAATACCCCTGTCTTGTCCAAACCATAAGTTGAGTTCTACAAATCCTATCAAGGATTTCTACCACTCAAATTAAAGCTAAGAAGATTCCCTTCAACATTAATGTTGACCAAGAGATCATAGGAATCATCCTACTAGGGCAAAAGTTGTCTGCAAGTTGGGTGACTTTCAAGGACCCAGATTCACACACCTCAGCTGACCTGTAATTTGTCAAAACCATAACTTGAGCTCTGCAACTCCTATCAAGGACTTCCACCACTCAAATTAAAGCTAAGAACAATATCTACAACATTCATTTTGTGGGGAAGATGAGATATCAATCACATCTAGAGCTAAAACTGCCTGGAAGATAGGGATCAAACTAGGGTTTTTTCACTGACAATCCTCAGAAACCCTAACTTGAAACTTCTCAAACTCCTCAATCATGATGAGTTGGTCTAGGAATCATATTTATAACATCTCTATGCATTATTCCATGATCTCATGGCCCTTGGATTAGGTCTCAACCTTCTCCAAATCTTCAGTTAATCTAGGGTTGACCCAGTCAAAACCCTAATTCTACCATTCATGGTTGAATCTTCTGAATTCTTGCATAATGACCTCTATGGGCTTCATGATGGCTATCAAGACATCTCATAAACTTTCTCAAAGCATCAAGTTCATTCTCAAAGTCTCTGAATCATCTGAGGAGCACCCACCACTCCCAAGCTATGAGGCACACAACCTTGGTTTCAACCAATTCCTCTGAGGATCTCCTGAACTTTCTGATGAAGATATCAACTTTCAAACACTTGATGGATAAATAATTGTTGGTCAAATTTTGGGGTGCAACACTAAGCAAGCAGGCTAACCACTACTCTCTCTAAATCTATAGGTGTACTCAAGCCCGGGTTCGGCTTATCTCTCAACAGATTACCCCTTGATACCCACAACAATAATCACAATAAAATAATGCTGAAAGTAAATGACTGAAAAGTAAATCCATACAACACCCCTGACGGGAAAACAAGCGCTAGGATTGACTTGCGTAGGGAACTGTTGGAGTCCCCAACAGAGTCGCCAGCTGTCGCTACTGCGAAAATCAGCGCCGGCTGAACAGGAGAGTCGCCACCGTGCGTTATTTATCCCAACAGAAGGAAAGGAAATGCTCGAAGTAAACCTACCGCAAAGACGGGAAAGGAATGGTCATCGCAACCAAATCCTAGATTCGGGAGTCGGTTACGCAAGGGGAAGGTATTAGTACCCCTCACGTCCGTCGTACTCGACGGGATCCACGCTTGTTTTTTAGTACGGATTTGTTATTCTATCTACTCTACAGGTCAAGGGTTAAAAGAAAAGAAAATGACTCGGCAAAGTATCGCACTTTATGCCTACGTATTCCCGTCTGGAACGAGAAATCAGAGTCAACGTAGTTCGCCTACCTACGGGAAAGGAGGGGAAGGTTGCTCGCTAGGATATTGCGTCCTATGCCTACATACTTTCATACAGCATGAAAGATCAGAGCAAACGTAGTTCGGGCCACGTACGACACAAGTCTGTCTTGATTGTTTTTATCCTTCTGAAAAACGTTTTCTCCTGCTTACGGGTCCAAGCGGACAAAAATGACACTTTTGATTGGTTTACAGTCTTTTATGCAAGAAGTATTTTTTAGTGTGTTTGCAATCTCTGACGCACTAGAGACTATGATTTGAGAGTGACTATGTCGTATGTCACCCTAAGGGTAACACACTAAGCAATCAGATTACTGAAGAGTGACCCTCCAACAACCTTTTCTCAAATAGCTTAAGGCTCGTAACGTACGACATTGATTAACCTTATTACTGTGTTTTTGAATTATTCTGAGATGAGAAGAGAAAGGAGCTCTAAAAAGCCTATGGTTTAAAAGGGAATCAAAATCTAACCTAATGTTGGCATGCATGGATGAGAGCCTAATGTCTGTCATATTTCTCTCTTGCACAGAGAGAAACAGAGATCCTAGGGGATAAACGGAAAAGCAACATCATATATACAGTAAAGCAGTAAAATGCATGAATGCAGCAATACAAGCGAGGCAAGGGAGTCCCACTCAACCTCGAACCTAGAAAAAAATAGGCAAAAGTGAACAAAATTCACTTTAAACCTAACAGGGTAATTATCAAACAATACAGTCAGGAAACTCAAACAATACATCAACAGCTCTAAACAGCACCAACAACTCTAAGCAGCAAAATCTGATAGAAACAGCAACAAGTCACCAACACCTTCAAGCAAGGTCTTCATCCATCTACAAACTTCAAATAAGCATCTAATCTTCAAGAGAAACAACAAGCTACCACAAGCAGAAACTCTAAACAGTAGACAGCATCAAACAGCTAAGCAGCAGTAAGTCCTACTTCAAACAGTTGCACAGCTCTGACAGCACTAGCTCCTTCTTCTAACAGTCTTCAAGGCAATGTACTTCATCCTCAATCTTCAAGGGATTCTTCAAAGCAAACTCTCCAACAGAGAAATGATTATAAGAGGATTTTGAATATTAAACAGTCTGTTAAGCACCAAAGGTGGCCTACAGAAAGTTAACATAATACAGACTGTTTCTCTCAAAGTTCTATCTCCTAGATACAGTCATTAATCCTTCCAAAGGAAGGATGTGAGTATTAAGGAGAGACTTTTAATCATTTAGAAGAATGGAGGTAAAAGAAACCATCCATGTTTATGAAGAAAATTTATATTCTAAGGCTCTACCTATACCCTATGTCCTATGGTCTTCAAGCAACTCCAAGCAAGCCAAGCAATCTTCATCAAGCTTTGATTTTGATCTGCAATCTTCATCTTTAATCCTTGCCAAGCTCCACAAGCTCTAACTAAGCCCACACCCCAAGCGAAAGCCCAAAAAAAACCCACACAACAAAAAAAAACCCAAAAATGGGCAAACCAAACAATCACACAATTGTAAAATATACTAAAAATAGTAATATAATATTTACAAGCCTAATATCAATTATAAGGGAAATACTATATCTACCCTATATACCCCATAGGTCCCATACTCTAATTCAATCTAAAAAACCCAAAATAAAATGCTCAAGTGCACCTATGTTGTGTTTAAACCCTAATTATACTATCCTAATGTTTTCTAATCAAAACTAATCAATATTTATTCACAAAAATGTGAAATAAATTTCTAAGGTAACTTAATGCTCTAATCTAGCTACCACAAAAAGAACGGGATCAAAATGCGAGTTTAAATGCCTAAACGAAATTCATCAATACGTATGTACAAACAATATGAAAATAAAAGCAATTAATATGTAAAAAAAATAACCATAAATGGAAAAAAAAATCTAAAACAATATTTTTATTTCTTCACAATTTTCTTGAAACAATTATTAAAATGAGGGAAAAAAATCCCATGCTAAAATGATCATTTTGTGATTTATTATGAATTGTTTTGTAAACCATATGCAAACAAAATAAAATGAAAATGCAATTAAAAAGAATAAAGCAGGGGGGTGGCAACAACAGTTTATTTATATTCAGAAATATATTGGGCCCAGGAGGGAGGTGCAGTTAACACTGCGCTGGGCCCATGCTACTAACTCAGAAAAAACAAAAATAAAAACCCAGGGGGGTGCGAATAGCGAGACTCCCTTTGTACTTTCGTTCTGGGCCCAATTAGAGGGTGCTATTAGCAATTGTGCAATGGCCCATATTCAATTCAAACCAGGGGGAGGGGGTGTGAATGGAATCCAGGGAGTATGGTTCAGCAGCTCGTGTAATTGGGCCTAAAGCCCAGCTTCTAGACAACCCAATTTCAGCATAAAAAAACCTAAACTAACTAACATGGATGACTACTGTTCATCTCTCCCCCCCAACTAAAAACCTAGCGGCGCTGCTATGCTTTCCCTCACCTCTCTCTCGTAGAAATCCTTTGTCTCCCTAAATCGAACCATAAAATCCATTCTGTACACACATCACCAACAACCTATCCTCAACAATAACGTTACCACTAACCAATCGTCAAAACTCAGTTCAAATCACCAGACTGAACTAAACGCTTCACCAAATTTCCATGTTCAAACCAACACCACGAAGTTCTAAACCTAGTAGTTCAACCTAAGCATCTTCAACAATCTAAGTCTACCGCTAACAATCTAACCAGCGCATGCAATGGATCAGACGAGAAGAAAAAAGAACCTGGATAGTGATGTTGTTGGAGATCTGATAGTCTTCGAAGAAGATCGTCGTTGAAGCTCAACGGAGATCTACGAATGGAGACAAACTTCTGACAAAATCCTTGAAGAAACTGGAAAAAACAGCTCGCTGAAGCAAGATCTGCAAGGATGTTCTTGAACGACTTGAACGATTCGAAGCTCTTGTGGCGAAATCAGAAAGATTTGTTGATGTTCTTTGAAGAAAACGAAGCAAGATCCTCAACGAACGAAGGAAACTTCAACGATCTGGAGATGACGAACTATGAGGACCTTTGAAGAACAAGGAGATGAGTCTTGATGGTAACTTCTGGAGCTGTGATGTTGCGCGTGAGAAATCTGGAAAATACGTTGCAGATGGATGAACTTCGTTAACGAAATGCAGATTCCGGCGTCAATGAGTTTTCCGGCAAGAAAACGATGGAGGAGCGAAGGAGGTTGAAGATGAGAGGAAGGAAAATCTGGGGAAATTGGGTTTTCGGCGGTCGTTGTGGTTGCCGGAGGTAGTTAGACGATGGCCGCCGGTTGTTGCATGGCCGGCAGTTGGGTCTCCGGTGGGTTTGACCGGTGGGGACAAGTGGCGCGCATGCGTGAGGTGGAGTCAGAGGAGGTTGGAGTGAAGACGCGTGGCATTGTGAGGGAGTGCATGGGAGCCGCGTGTTGTGGTGTGTGGCGGTGGTGCAGAGAGAGAGAGCCACGTGTGTGGACTCTGAGTGAGTTGGGGAATGAGGTGGCTACACGTGTGGATTCTGAGAGATAAAAAAAAGTTATGTGGCCAGCCTAAAATCACACACGTGGGATCTGCTTTATACCAACACCTGGAAAATTTGGACCTTTGACTTGGGCTTTTGGATATTCCGTGGATAAAGGCCCAATTGATTAATGCAGACTAAATGGACTATTACCTGATAATGAATGGATTAATTGATAATTGGACTAATGCAAATGCAGATTAACGTGAAAATGATGGATTAAGGGAAATGAAAAATGATTAATGGAAATGAAACTGGATTAGTGAACTAATTAAAAATGAACATGGTAATTAATAAGCCTATAATATTCTAATCAATATTAAAGCAATCAAAATTCTAAACTCTATTAAAACCATTATTCTAAAGTCCTATTAAAAAGATAAAAATCTATTAAGAAAAAAGAAACTATTTTCTATTTATTAAAATCCTAAAAAAAACTTCTATTAATTTCTATTAACCAATTTAAATTCTATTAAAAACTAGAAAAAATATTAAACTCCAATTCCAAATTCTATTTCTATTTAAAATCAAAGATGATTATTAAAATGCCAATAAACCTCAAAAATACCTAGAAAAATTCTAGAAAATCCTACAAAAGCAAATAAAGCGAATAATTCCGATACGAGACCGGACTGAAATAAACGGCAACCCCGGGCATCAAAAATACCCTTAAAACAGCAGTATAAGCTGAAAACGCTGAGAAGCGCACAATCTCCCGAAACTGAAACTCCGACTATCTGGACTGGTCTGAAACATCCGGCCAGGTGAAAATCAGGCTGTAATCCCAATATCATCAGTTTATGATTAAAATATGCAATGCATGTGATATGCGAATGCGAATGCGAAATGAGTCGAAACGTAAATCAGGTGTGGGACCCGGTTGGTCAAATTTTAGGGTGCAACACTAGACACACAGTTGAAGGAGACTCTAGAAAACAATTTAGTTTATTATGGCATTGAGTTGAGAAAGGCTTCAACAGGTAATACTTTCAAAATTAACACTAGCGTTCCAGCTCTAGATTTGAAACCTAGATTTAAGAGGTGCTATATGTGCTTTGATGGGACAAAACCATTAAGGAGATTAGATAGAGAAATTGAAAAAAGTGTAAGTTGGGCAACAACTTATGCTAGTAGGTTAACTTTTCAAGTTACACATGTCTTTTTAATTGATAACTTTGTAGTGGATTTGGAAAAGCATACATGCTCATGGAACTTGTTGGGATACCATGTAGACATGGTGTGGTTGCAATACATAGGAAAGTAAATGACCCAGTCAAATATGTGCATAGATGCTATCACAGAAGCCCATATAAAAAATGTTACAATGAAGTGATCACCCTATTAAATGGCCATAACAAATGTCATAGAACATCTAATCCTATTATGTTTCCTGATTTGTTCAAACGTGGCCCTAAGAGGCCCAAGAAACTACGAAGGAGAGATCCTAATAAGGTGAACCAAACAAAATGGCGAAGAACAAATAGCAGTCATATGTGTAAAACATGTTTTGAACTAGGACACAACAAAAGGACTTGCCAGAAAAATAAGCAAATTGTGCTTGTTCCATATGGAAATACTACACAGGCTAGTCAGGAACTGTCTACACAGGCCAGTCAGGAGCTGCCTACACAGGCCAATTAGACTAGCCAAGCCCATTTGGCACCAATAAAGGTTAATGTACTACCTTAGCATTATGCTTGTGTTTGTGTGTAGTTAATATTATGATTGTGTATAACAATGCTAATGTTTACTGCATGGGATGCCTAAAGGGTCTGTCAACAATGGTACAAGTAAGACTAGACCAAAGTTAAAAAAGACCTAGAGTCAAAGAAGACAAATGTCAGTGAGGGACATAGTTTCACTGAGCCAACTGTCAATGAGGGACCTAGTATTAATGAGCCAATTGTCAATGAGGAACAACCTACACAATCTTTAGGTTTGGAAAAGTTATGTGATTAAGATGCAGACTTTGACTGCATTACTGGGGGATGATGATGTTTTGGACATTTAGCCTTTGAGTGTTGACAAATCACCTATCAAACCAAGTGAATCAAAGCCAAGTGGTGCCAAGGTTTTCTTTAGTAAACAAGCAAAAGTCTGCAAAAACAAACCTTTTAAACCCCAAGATTATCTTCACCAAAGCCAAGTTGCAGTGAACCAGTGAGTATAAAAAACTGTTATGAACATATCCATTCCTTCTTAAGTCATCTTTCTGATGTGTGTTATCTTTTTATCCTACGTCAAGAGCGGGTTCAAGAAGAATGTTGATGTAACAGGTGCAAAAAGACAGAGTGAAAGACCGAGGACCCTGAAAACAAAGGATGTATCTGGCCCTAGTAAAAAACTTGAAGATCCTTTGGGGATAAATGAAGAGGAAACCACAAAAGAGTTTATAGGTGGAGTTAGGATATCAAAAAGTTGGGCAAAATTTTGCAAGGGGCTAACCTAGTGAAGATGCAGGTGATGATAAATATTTATGTTTTGTTTATGTTTTTGTTTTGAAAAGGATATTACTATTTTGATAAGTCATATGTATTGCATTGTAATGGATGGATCAATTACTATTTTGATATGAATCAACAACTATTTTGATATGCGATGAACGTAATGTACTAAATATGTAATGAGATGTCTGCAATTACTTTTTGGTGAAATCTGTTTGCATTTCTAAGTCAAAATTTATAGGTTACATTATGTCAAAACTTATAGTTCATACCAAGTCAAATTTATAGGTCACATTATGTCATCTTAAGTCAAATTTAAAATGTCACATTATGTCCAAATTATAGGTCATACCAAGTCAAATTTATAGGTCACATTATGTCAAAATTGTAGGTCACATTATGTCAAAGTTATAGGTCAATCCAAATTATAGTACAATGCATAATTGAACCAATTTATAGGTCATTCCAAATTACCAAGTGAAACTTACAAAATCATTTACACCAAATTATAGGTCATACCAAGTGAACACAAAATCCATTAGACCAAATTATATTTCATACCAAGTGACCCTTACAAAATCAATTAAACAATATTACAAACTTAGAAGAACAACACTAGATATCATTTCAACATTTACACCTCATTAACCAGTACATGTTGACCAAAAATGAAAAATATAAGAGAAATTAACTTCAGCTTTCCCTAAAACGCCTCAGGCTTAATCTTGATTTGCAACCTCTTATTCTTTTTCATTGAAGATTCATACAACTCCATTAAAGTTTCAACAACTTGCATCTCCCTCACCTTGCTCTCATCTTTGCTCCATTCTTCATCTACTCTTTCATAATCATCGTTTTTCTTGTGCAATATCATCATCCTAAATGAATAAATTGCAAGTTTCGTCATTTTGTCAAAACGAACATCTCCAAAAAATTCTCCCTTTATTACATCTATTTTTACAATGGTATAATATCACATGAGCATTACACCCACACCTTCTCACTGGACGGTTGGTCACACTTGGAGAATGATACGATACTGATTTGATTTACCTTGATGAAGATGATATACTATCAGTAACCGAATTGTGGTCGAGGAAAACAAATAAGACAAATTACAAGAAAGAAGAAGATGAAGAATACAAAATGATTGTGAAAGAGACGAAGGGGAGAAGACAAAGGAACGAGATGAAAACCAATTAGAAAAAACAATTAGGATTTCAAGCCTTATGTGTTTGCCTTTAATATAAAAAAAATATTATTTAAGACTTATCTTACGTGTCAAATAAAAAATACACATTTGGCATGCCACGTAAGCATCTGTTAGTAGAAACTAACGAGAGAGATCAATTTTAGGGACAAAAAAGTTTGCGAGGACCATTGTTTGAAATTTTTTTTTAAGTGACTAAAATTAAATATTGGTATATTTATGAGGACCTTTGGTATATTTAACTCATAATTTTATATAAGGATTAGTTATTTTTAATTTAAATAAAATTATGTAGAATCTTTTAATTTTTTGTAATTTCTTTTATCTATATTAATTTTGTTTGTAAATTTTAATATTAGCTTATTGAACCTAAACTCTTTAGTTTTTATGTTTTTAATGATTTAGATACAATTTTTTTTTTGAATATTTTGTTGTTTTTAGGACTGGTAAATGGATCGTGATCTGCTTGGCCGATCCGCACATCTGCTATAAAATGATGGTTTGGGTTGCGATTTTGTGTTCGTCTATCCGCTTAACCCATTTTGCCTTAAGCCCGCCAAAAAAAGAGACGGGTTGGCTCGCCAACCTAATTATCAAGCAATCAAAAGATTTATTTTGGTTGGTTGAAGGTTAATACTTGAACTATAATTTTAAAATATTTGTTGATGATTTTATTTTATACATTTATTTGTAAATATATGCAATATTTTTTACGTGAAATTTGTTAAAAAAATATTTTATAAAAAAAATATTCTAAAAAATAAATGAAAAATCTAATTGAAATGTAAAATAAACTTATTAATGTATATAAAAAAATAGGCGGACAAGTCCATTGTCCGCTAATCCACCAACTTGGCAGGGCGGACCAAATTTTTAAGTTCAATTTGACTTGGTAGACTTGTCTATTTTGTCTCTTTTTTGTCGAACTTATGACGGAACCTCTAATTATTTTTAAAGGTTAAATGTGAAAATAATTTTTTTATTTTATCATTTTAGTTTCTAAATATTTTTAATTATTATGCTTTTTTGTCATATTGAATGTATAACCTCTCTATTACCCTTAGCTTAAACAGTTGAATTGTTCTTTATCTAAAAATAATAATATTAAATTAAAATTAAAATTAATAGCAAATTGACAAAATAGTAAAGAGACAAGATATATTGATTTTAACCTATCATATTTACTTAAAAAGTTATACCAAAACTTATGTTATTTGAACAAGAAAATAAAGACATTATCTCTTAATAATTTACCCATGATATGACCATGAGAAGATGGTCAATGAACCAATAAACCTTGATGGTTCAATTTGTGAGGGACTTTTGGGTGTCGATTTGCTAGATGAGAACTCAAGAGGCCAAGGTTCTTACTTTCGCGCCTAAAATTATGGTAAGCCGATTTTATATTAGATGAAGATTCTACAGAAGAAATGAAAATAATAAAAACCAGGTGTGGTCTTATGCTTTTAATTGGTTTATTTTTATTTCCTGAAGGCACTGGTTCTTCTATGCACATTATGTATTTATCCTTATTGAGAGGCCTAACTAAAACAAGAGAGTATAGTTGGGGTTCCGCTTGTCTGTCTTATTTGTATATCTCTTTGTGTAAGTGCACAAAAAAAAACAAATATACTTTTTCTGGATGCGCCGTTTTGCTCCAAGCATGAGGTTGGTCTAGATTGCCATCCCTAGCGCTCGTCAATCACAATAACTTTTCCTTTCCGTATGCACAAAAGTAAGTTACTAACTTAATCTTAGTTTATTTCACCTTACTAATTACTGTGTCTAACTAATTGAATTTGAACTTTTTGTGGTTTAGATGGTCGGCTAAGGGTATGACTTACAATAGATGCCCTAGACTTTGTATCATTCAATACCACAATATATTGGATCACCTAACACCTGCAGATGTAAGGCCTCTAAACAACCCAATTTATATTTTATATCAACTATTTTATGATCTAATATTTTTCTGTTCTTCAGTTAATTTGGCGTCCATACCTAAACATGAAACACCTATATGAAGTCAGAGAGGAAGATGTTGTCGTTTGGACTGCATGCATGCCGATCATCAGATTCAGAACTCTGGAGATGCACAACAGTTACCGTGTCAAACCACAATTTGGAATGCATCAAAACATCCAAGATCCTCATGTTGACATCAGTAAATGACATCTAAAAAGAGTTAATGATCAATGGGACTTTCTCGTCTGGAAGGATTTTGCAAAATCTAAGCGTCGTAAATGGATGAACCGCAACGCCCATATCTTACGTGACCCGGTGATGGCAACCCCGTCTATACCAACTATTAATTATATGGCTTGGTACAGATCGATTGCAACTGGATTTGTCTCTAAAGACAGGTATTTGTATGAACCCACACCAAACCACCTACACACAAGAAGCTTCAACGTCTAATCCACCAGGAATGCCATGTTACTCACAACCCCCTACCCAACAAAATTACCAATCCATTAACCATCCAAACATGCCAAACACCCAACCACAATACCAAGAGCGTCCCTCATACCATCTCCAACAAAATGATTACTATCAAGAAACCTAATATGACTATGCCCCCAACACAATATCAAGGTATAGCCAAAATGAGGGTACATCATAACATAACCATAATGCCCAAACATCTTTCCATAGGCAAAATGCTCTGACATCATACCCTAACCTACACACTCAACCATCTCAACAACCTTATGCCTTTCCAACACCACTACTATTTCAACCTTTCACCAACGAATCCTTCACACCAATGTCCCCCTTCAACCGTCTAGGCCGCACACCTATGACCCCTTCATCACATCCGAACAACTCTGACATGGGTTGCACAATCAGTTTCAACACACAAGACCTCATGGAAATGTAAGAAATTCTTAGGGAACCATCTAAGAATGTTCCTGAGACTTCAACTCCTCAAACACCTGGCGTGAATCAACAACGAGGGGAACGAGTTCAACGAGTAAGGGTGCTTAGGGGATGTGGAACCGGTGACCGGTATGACCCATCCGGTCGCCAACATTAATTTATGTAATAGTTTATTTAACTAATGATAATGTTATTGATTTTTGGTAAATTTTTTACAAAATGCACCTATCTCTAGATGAATTAGCAACATGACTTTAAGTATAATACTAAGTTGTTAATTGAATTGGAGATTGCATGAGGTGTCTCCAATCGAATTGACGACTCCCCTAAAACTTTAACAAAGGATCGTCAATTGGTATATCGCTCACATGCATTCAGAAACCCTAACTAAAATACTTTGAAAATTTTATGTGTTGAAAACTGAATTATTTTAAAAAATTATTTTAAAAAATGAGATATTTGGATAAAAAATTATCAATATACTTAGAGTAAAAAAAAAGTGTGTTATATCTTCTCTAATTTTATTTCATTTGAAAACAACAATAAAGTACCTGCGAGAGCAAGCATGGCCTTACGAGTGTAAATGAAGTGGAAATCCCAATGAGACACTCCTCAGTTTTTGGATTAGCGCTTTTCTTCTCATTTTCCGTTACATCTTCATCTTTTCCACAACCACCATTCTCTTCAAACCCTAACACAAAAACCACTCCCTCTGAGCTATTATCCCTTCTCGGTCCCACACCTCACTCCAAACCCGTCAATCCCGTCATAGCACGCAAACTCATTTCATGCCTCAAATTTCTCGTCCCGTTTTCCCCAACCGTTACCGATTCTCTCCGTCATCGGAAATTACTCCGGACCGAACTCATTGGACCAAATCGGAGACGCGAGAATGATATGATTTGGTGGCCGCCGGAATCCGTTTTGGAACTTGCTCGCATCGCCGTCGATTCCGGTGGGGATCCTGACGCCGTTCACCGCCTTCTTGATCCGACCGTCATCCCAGTTAGTTACAAACCTAATAACCGTTTTCAATTATACTTGCACTTATTTATTATGCTAGAGTAAGTCACTAGTTTAGTTCTTGAAATTGTAATTGATTCATGTAGCAGAGATGAGACTTGGTTGTTGGTTGTTGTTGTTGTACAACTCATTTGTTATTTCGTAAATTCGAGGAACTAAATTGTTGGATACTTACAAATTGCAATGTGGCAGGTACCTAGTGTTGAGGGATCAAACAAAAACCGATGTCAGCTCACTAGAACTCCATATGGCAGGCGCTTCATTTCCGAGGTTTGTTCTTAATTCTCAACAGTAGTTTCCGAGGGTGAATGAGAGGGTGCTGATAGTGATGCTGCATTTGTCTATATATGATTGCAGGAACTGAACATGTATATGCAATTTTTGTTTGAACTCATTGTTGATCGGGGTCCTTCTGTTGGGTTTGATGTTGCCTTGAGCAGATTTGATCTATTCCACGGTCATCTTTTTCTAACCAGAGACTCTGGAAGACTTGGTATCTTGTATGTTGATAAGTATTAGTTAGTGATGCAGATACTTTTCTCTGTTAATCAGGTACAGCTCAGTTTATTGAAATGTTTATCTTAGTTGAGTTAAGAATGCAATTCATTAATATTTGGCAGATTCCATGCAAGAGAATTCCCGGCATATAATAAACAAGTGTTTCCATACAATATGGGCTATTGCCAGATAGGTACATTGCTATCTTCACATCTTCATATGCTATCTTCACATCTTCATATGCTATCTTCACATCACACCTTATCACCCCTTCCTATCATTTATATACATCATTGTCTACTTTTAACTACGTCATTCTTAACTAATCTTAACCAATATCATAAGCATGCAAGAACTGGAAAACTCTGCCTTCTAAGCTAGTTATCATATAGTCCACCTCTAACTACATAAGTCCCTATCACAAACTCTGGGGCCTAAGGCCCCGATTCTCTTAGAAATACTACCTATGTTACCTCTAACTATCTCAGTCACAACTTGTCCTAGCTAACAACAAAGTCTATCCCTCAACTAACATATCTATCAAAGAGAGAGGACAGAACTTTTTGTTGCCAATGTTAAGAGGTTCTTGCAAATGCCATAAACGTAAGTTTTTGGTTGTATTTTCTGTAAATTCTCAACTTTTTAAAGTGGTGATTGGTCTTTTGAATTCTTCCAGGTTCCAATGTGACATATGATGATTCAATGAACTTGCGAAATATTCTCTGGTTGGCTCCTTTGCCTGACCGTTCCACTAAATCTTGGGTGGCACCAGGTACCCTCCATAAAGTTATCATAACGCATTGGGTTTGTTTGCTTTTTGTAATGGTGCACAGGCATACTCTAAGTTTCTTGTTAAATTTTATGATCAGTAATTGATCAACCTATCCATCATGCAAGGATTTTTATTATTGTTGTGATTTGTGCCCTTTTGAAAATTTATATTGATACCTTAGAATCTCAGATATATGAGCCTCAAGTATGGAGGTAGCAATGTTATCTGATGCTGATTTTTCCTATTTCTGGTTTTAGATTTGATGTTGTGGCATTTTTTTAAAAAATAAAACTGGGGAAGAAATAAATTAATTAGTTAAAAGGACACTAATGACCATTTTACAACTGTCTCCACTGAACTCCCTTTGTTAAACTCATTGAGTAGTTAGCTTATGGAGCCTAGTTTTTCAATCTTCAGTGTAAAATAGGAATCTGATTCTCTGTAGAGTTATATTCCCTTATTGCATTGTCTTTAATATACTGCTGTGGTAATTATGGTCACTTGCAAAGTGTCCTCTTAACTTAAGTCTAACCACATTACACAAACTAGTTTTATGATCCCTTAGTCTTGCATGGATAATTGGCCAAGCTATGATCAATGCCATCACTTCTCGACAGAAAAGAGCATTAATGTTGGAGAAATCATTGAAGAGAATATCCAGTTCATTCTCTAATTCATTGCCTCGCATCTCTCTGACTCTCCAGACTTTGTTCACTTTTCTCTTCTTTTTTCCTTTTGCCCCTTTGATTTTTCATAGGCTTGTGTTAAACTATTAATTAAGGTTTTCTGCAGGGATCCTTCTCTCACAATGCTTGAGCACTTCCTCCTTAACCACCTATGGTATTTTGTTTGTCAATTGCCTTTTCTAGTTCAAATGGCCCCTATTTGGATTTTAGGTCAGCAACTTTTGACTTTTGCTACCCTTCTTTGAGACCCACAAAATAACTGTTGGGGTTGTGTTAGACTTAACCCAAATTACAAGAAGAATGAGGAGGTCTGTTCAGTGCCTAATAGCATCAAGGAGCTTCTAGTAGACTATAGGGAGTTGGTTAAGGAGACCGATCTATTCTCACCAAAAAGGGAATGTGACCATCAGACCGTGCCATAGTCTTATAAGAGGGAGCTTAGGTTCCCAAAATTCAACCTTATAGGTATCCTTCTTATTGTCACAACTCACCAGGCAGAAATTGATTTTTGTGCATGATATGTCAGCAGGGGAGATGAGAAGACCAAATCTAGCCCTTATTCCAGCCCATTTAGGTTGTGTTTGGCCTGATTTAATTTTGTCTCCTCTTCTCCTTTAAAGTAGAAGTTAGGCCAAACATAAATTTCTTTATAAGCTCTAATTTGAAAAAACAGCTTTTTATTTTAACTAAAAATTACATATAAAAGTTCTTCTATATAAGATGTTCAAACTTACTTTAGAAAAACTTCTCAGTTCTCAAAAGATTTTTTTTCATAATGTGTTTAAAATTAAAAATTCCAGATTATGTAAAAATTGCAAGGACTGTTTAATTGTTCTTTATTTATGATGCTTGGATATTTGTTGTATACTTAAAAAATAAATTGCACGCAGGGGTTCTGGTAGTGCTGGATGCTAATCCTAATGGAATCATATACAGAGATCTTATACCAGATTATGTAAAAGTTGCAAGGACTATATATGAAGGTTTGATCTGTTTTCCAATAACTGAAACCTGTGGATTTTAGATTCAAATATTTTGTTTCCAAAAGGATGACATCATTGTGTGTGCCATTGATATTTTCTTCCTTGTAGATGATTTCGGAGAGGTTGCTGTTGATGTGAACATCTTGAATGTGGGTTCTCAGAGTCAAAATTATCAATTATTCATATGCTGATGCTATGCTCAATACCGTCATTACCAGCTTATATAGATGAAGAATGGCCAAAGGTTACACAGATAATGGAAATCTGGATTGCAGTGAAGATTGATTAGGCCGATTTCCTCGGATTTTAGAGGTCAAATTGATGGATGTGTTCAATTATTGTGTTTTTCACCAGGGAACATAGGAAACAACAAAACTGGATCAAGGAATTCTTTGAATTTTTAAATTGGAGGCTTCTTTTTCCACCACCCAATGTTTATAAAACAAAAAAATGCACAACCCCTTCTTCGGAAGTATACCAGACTGAGATTTGTCAAAAACCTCATTTATATGCTATTTGTATTAGAACAGCAAATCCAAAAGTATATTTGTGGATTATTTATCTTTTTTATAAAACTACTATTTTAGATATCTATGATATTTTTCAATTCACCTTCTAGAAAATCATTCTCCATATGATCTTCATTCTCATCAATTTCATCTTCAATACTATCATTAGCAAGAGTCTTCAAATCATCAATTTTAGTATATCTAACTATTGTATCATTCTTTAAAACCCTACGAATCAATTACTAATAACTAAACGACAACAATTTAATTCTTTATATAGCATTATGATGGTCAAGAGGAGAGACAAAACAACCAACAGAATCACCAAAATAGTTCTCGAATACTCATGCACAATTGGAGTGGGAGGATGCCATAAGACCTCGACGGTATTTGGCGCACTAGGAAGGTGAGTAGAGACTTTAAAATTCTTGATAACCTGAAAATCAGTTATGGAAGAGCTCGTAGCAAGCTCGGTGAGATTTTCTGATCTAAAGGCAAAAGCGATACTTCGTGATGTCACTGACTTGAAAGTAATAGCTTGTCAATAATCAATTTGACTTCATAATAAATTTTAAAAGTATGATTATACAATTGTTTATCGCATATTTTGTCAATAATTTTCCACAAAGGAGCGTAGACAAGTGAAAAATGGAATATATTTATCTCTTAGGAACATGTTGATGTTAATTTGTATCATTTCTTTAACACGATTACTTTTATTATAAAAGTATTTTATGACTGAATTTTCATTAGAGTCTATCAAATGTAACACTCTAATTAAAGAAAAATCACCCTTAGACAATTGATGATATTATTCCCAAAACCCTTATGTGTAATTTGATTTTCAACCAACACTCATCATTAGACTTTGAAAAAACACAGATTTTTCATTGTTGAGATGTGAACATTTTTACTAATGTTCCGCTATTGTCATTCACGCATCTTAAGGTCAAATAGATAGTGGAAAAATGAGTGGCATCAGGCTTAATCAAGTATATACCTTTAGTGAAATGATGTAATACACCCTAAACCTTAAATAGAAATAGTAATTCAATTAAAGAATCAAGTGAAAGATGTAATACTCTAATTAAAGAAAAATCACTCCAGACAATTTATGATATTGTTGTAAGCGGAAAAATGACAGAGGAGACATATATATATATATATATATATATATATATATATATATATATATATATATATATATATATATATATATATATATATATATATATATATATATATATATATATATATATATATATATATATATATATATATCTTAGTCTTTATTTATTATGGATTTAGAGTTAAAGTCCACACTTTTATCCACACCAATCAGATTTAAGATATTCAGTTTTTAGTTAAAAGAGATCACTTAATTAATAATAAAATATATATATGCATCCTTATCAAAATCATGATTAATTATTTTTTCATCTCACATATGACATTAAATATCCATTTCTTATTTGTCAACATATAATCACGTAACTTAAAGGTGCACTCACATTTTCTTGAACCGGTGTCATCTTGTTTAAAATTTTCGGATAAGAGGTATATATTTCTCACTTCTTTCGCATGTTATTGTCACAAATGCACATCTTCTATCCGAACCATTATCAGACATTTTGATTACCACACCAAATCTCAGTTTGGAAGCCTCTGTACAAATTCATTGAAGCACGTGATCACAAAATTCAAACTCTTGCTCATTTTTAAATTGGTTGCCAACATCTATCGCCTTCACACAACATCTTTGACATCTTGAGACACAACATGTTTGGGGAAACCATCGAGGTGCACTATATCTAATGAAAACAATCGCAAAAAAATACTCAATAAGTGCAAATACTGTAAACAAAGCTGGAAAAATGAAAACAGACAGATACCGAAGATGCATTTCGAGATGAGTTCATACAAACTTCAGAAATTTATCTTTGGAATAAACACACGTTTTTCAGATTGAAATAAGATTAATGTGAGCAATGAAACTTGAAATAATTGATCTTTATCTGAAATTTCAACTTCTTTTGCTCCATTTGATGTGATGAAACATTTGGAGTGAAAATGTGGATTAGGAATGTAAGGGCTTTTGGTAAGGATTTGGAGTAAAAAACAAGTATGATTGTGTGATCATGCATTTGAATGTTTTATTAAATTATTTTGAAGATGCATCTCTTAAAATATCATACATGAAAAGGTCATAGAAATTTCAAAATTCCGCTCAAATCTCCGAAGACACGTCTCCATAATATCTATTGGACTGCTAAAATATTAATATATTTATTGAAAATGCCTGAAGATGCATCGTCACAATAAATTTTTATTCTAATATGGGGTGACACTCATTCGATGCGCCATAAGATGTTGTTAGGGTGAGTCCGAAGATGTATCTCTGAAATTTGAGGGACAATTTCAATTTTCCATAAGATGTTTTTCTACCCCATAAAATGGGATAAAAAATCTGTAAATAAATCCGCAGGAAAATCCAAGACAAATTAAAAACTCGTCATAAGATAAATTAACTTATAAAAATAAAATAACAAAAATTCATTTAATTAGTATTTATTTATTTTATTTAAAATGATAAAAATAAAATTGAAAAAAAAATTATAAAAAAAGAAACTACAATAAAAGATTTACGGTTATATTTAACATATAAAAAATTAATTGTTATACACTTTAATATAAAAAGTTTTAAGTAATGTATCACAATTATTCGTTTATTCTATGACTAATTAAAATTAAAATGATATAATATTAAATATTAAACGTTTATGATTAATTAAATAAAATATTTTGAATAAGGTTATAATATAAAAAGAAAATAAAACATAAAAAAAGAGGAGGATTATACCAAAACTCTTTTTAGAAGAAATAAATATAAAAAAAAGGTAAACCAAGACTGTTTTTTACAAAATTTGTCCCTATACACATAGGTATAGAGGTAAAATGAATAATATCGGTCAAAATTACTCATAGATTAGCAAAGACGTTTGCACAACTATTCACTTCTCTAAAAATGTGAGAAACTACAAAATTTCAATGCGATACTAAATTGATACAATTAATCCATCTATTTCTAATCAACTAAGACACACTATATGGAGGATTGAATGCTTTAACCACAGACGTCGAGTCCGTTTTCAACCAAACATTGTGTCAATTCTTCTCATGAGCGAATTCAATTATCAGCATTACACCTAAGAGTTCAACAATGAAAGAATTCAAGACACCTGCCCCCCACAAACCGTGATTCCCGAAAGAGAGGTGGAAGCTCCATCACAATTCAACTTTATTCAATCCTGTGGAGGGACTGCTATAAGATCCCAAAAATATTTGGAGCTCTCAAAGGCCGTATTATAACCTTAAATCTCTTAAAGATTACAAAATCATACATATTAAGATGGGAACCAACAAAAACTGCATTACAAGCCGTATAGATAACAACCATAATAAAAGAAATAGAAGAAGAAATAGGAGTTAAAGTATCATTAAATCTAACCATGTTCCGAGTCTTCCAAATCGAGTTGAAAATGAAAATGATTGCCACTTTAGAAATCATCTTGTAATGATCAACATCTATTTTGCCAAAATACTCCAAATATCCGACCAACCAAGAATAGTAAAAGTGATATTGAGCATATTCTTCAACCAACTTCAAAGCTTCAGAGCATAACAACAATCAAAGAACAAATGAGTTTTTGTATCCTCCGCCAAACCACAAAGATCACATCTAAAAGGGAACCAAAAACTTCTTCTTTATTGGTCATCCGTAAACAACTTATTATGAAAAAACCTCCACACCATATAAGACTTAGACGGATGAATCAACTTGATCCAAATTCAACTCCACCACTCCTTCTAAATGCCTCTATAACATCTAAAGTCATAAACAATCTTAAGGAATAAATCACCATTAATGGAAAGGTTCCAACATCACGCACCTGAATAGAGATTTGACAATGCATATCTATTTTCATATATATATATATATATATATATATATATATATATATATATATATATATATATATATATATATATATATATATATATATATATATATATATATATATATATATATATATATATATATATATATATATATATATATATATATATATATATATATATATATATTATAAACTCAAAATAATGATATTGCCAAACTAAGTACTATAATTAATTAAAAAGCTAATTCTGCTCCAAGACAAACGGTGAAAATGGCCTAAACCCCATAACTAATAAAAAAAGCGTCATAGATTTTGCTGCGTACCCTGCACTTGCGCCTCGCTACTTGTTGAACGTTTGCCACCAATTCGTTATTCTCTCCCCTCCGATGCACCGTCTTGATCTCGGTGATGTTTGGAAGAACAAAGCCCGATCCCTGCAGTTACAGCTCAGGGACCGCTTCAGAGTCGCCGTCGACCGACATTGGCGCCGCCGCCATCACCATACGGTCTTCCTTCACGCCGACGGTTATTTCTCCTCCACTATTCAGCGTTGGCTTAACCGATTTCGCGATTTTCGTAGAGATGCCTTGCCTTCTTCCACCTCTTTCTATCGTAAACGAGGTACTCAATTTAATCACCTGTTTTCTTGAAATTCAAATTTCATGGACGTAATAGGCATTGGTTAGGTTTTGCATTCGATTTAATCTTTATGCATATGTATTTACAGTGAGTAGGGATTTTAGTTCCGAAGAAGATTCAATCATTCTTCGTATGATGCAAGCTGTTGCTGTTCCGATTCTTGGAAATGTTTGTCACGTTTTTATGAACGGATTAAACCGTGTTCAGGTATGAATATGATTATTATTCAACTATATGCTTCTCTCATATTTGACACCGGGATAAGCAAGTTCTTAAAATTATTAGACACTGCTCGAAAATTTAGAATATGTAAACATAATTTGTAAATCTAAACGAGAACAATGCTTTCAATGTTAGCACAAGTCTTCGTAGCTCTGTAGCCGACACCTCTGAAAAATAGACACTAACACTGATATTTGTGATTACATACAATTTATTCATTTTTTCAAATTATTAACGGTGTCATGTAAGGTGTTCGTACCTCTGAAAAAATAGACACTGACACCGACGTTTGTGATTACATACAATTTATCAAATTATTAATGGTGTCGTGTATGGTGTATGTGTCTCTGTGTCTGTGCTTCATGGCTTTGTAGAGATAATGAAATAAAAATGCAGCCATTCGTCTTATATTTAGTGATTTTCTCGTGAACATTGGTATGGAAGTTTGGCATTGTTTTAAAAAAAGAAATGGAAAAATACAGCTAAAAGTATAAATAAGTCTCTCACAAATATGACATTGCACGGATTACTCTTTTTGAAGTGTATGTGCTTCCTTGGATATTTGATCTGAATACTGTATGTATGGGAGTAACAGGTGTATGGATTGGAAAAACTATATTCTGCATTGATGGAAAGACCTAAAGGAAAGCCTCTTCTTACGGTGTGTGCTCATACAGGCTCTTCTTCACTGTGCAAAATGAATCTTTATGGGTTTAGTTTTTTGATGGGGCTTGCCTGCTTTTAATTTTAAATTTTCAGGTCAGCAACCACGTCGCTTCCATGGATGATCCACTTGTTATTGCTTCACTACTTCCTCCACAAGTTCTTTTGGATGCCAGAAACCTCAGATGGACACTTTGTGCAACTGATAGATGTTTTAAAAACCCTGTAACTTCTGCGTTCTTTCGTTCCGTTAAAGTCTTGCCACTTTCCAGGGGTGATGGAATTTATCAGGAGGTATGGATCCAATGAACATTTGTTGATAACTTGGACAATATGTGTTAATATTTGGTGAATGGTTCTAAAACAATCTTATTATCCGAAATGAGGCTTAATAATTTATTATAATGCATAACTTCTGTCAACGACGTGGCTTTTGGAGCAGTGTTGTTAAAACCGGTATATCCCCTCTATACCGCTATTGTGTATCGGAATTTGGGGTAGCCTATACGATATGTCAACTCCGCTATATCAAATAGCGGCACATTTTGATGTATTGGTTACATAGGTACCTAATGAATAGTAGAGTTGTGTGTTTAACTGTTGCGGAACATTTTAAAACATTAAAAAATTACAAAACCTGAAGTGGTGGACAAAATTTTTAAAATATTAAAAAAATTTAAAAGTACAAAACCTTAAGTTGAAGGACAAGCTGAAAATGAGGGTAATGGTTATGTTGGGGATGAGGAGACTAATTAGATCTTTTTATCTTTTATCTAGTTAGAACAATCACTTATGAGTTATTTGAACTATTCAGGTTTTGAGATTTAAGTCACTTTTAATTTCTGTTTTTGGCTTTCTGCAGCAATGTATGCAACTATGCATCATGCTCTATTAGTTGTTTGAAATATTGAGATTTTGAATTTTATGTCGGTTAATTTTGTAATTTATGTTTATGTAGCTTTTATTTGTGTGCGACATGCTTTATTTTATATACAAATATTTATATTTCAACCTCTTTGCTGCCTCCGCTATGCTATCTGCTATTTCTCATATGGTGATCCGCTATTTTCTGCGACCCGCTATTAATAACACTGTTTTGGAGAAAACCTCAAAATCTTATTCTTTAACTTGAATTATTAAATTTATATTGGGGCGCTGCTTTCTGTAGTAGCATCAAACAAAAGCCTGTCTCATTTTGTATCAGTTGAATAATTCCCATAGTCTCTTGCTTTCCACTGACCTATCCAAACTGGATGGAAATCACCTGTTTTTCTATTCTGTTTCTTGTCCCTCTAATGAATGCAGCTCCTCAGCATAGTAAAAAATTGTTAGCGATCCTTCCAATGGAAATTTAACTCGGAAAAATAGAAAATTAATAAATAAGGGAGAATGTAATTTTGAATTGTGAGTAAGGAAGGCAAAAAATTTATTGTACAGATATGAAAAGGGACATATGGTTTCAATTTCAATCCCTCCGAAATGAGTGTAACTTGTCTACATATGTTTTACTTTAATTTCATCTACTTAATCTCTGCTGTAGGGAATGGATATGGCTCTTTCTAAATTGAACAGTGGTGGTTGGGTCCACATATTCCCAGAAGGTAGTCGCTCCCGAGACGGTGGAAAAACCATGGGCTCTTGCAAGAGAGGTGTTGCCAGGTAACAACCAACAACTAACAATCTTCTAAAGTATTCTGAAATAGAATACTAACAGAAAATTTGCCCATTCCATATAATTATGTTGTTGGCTAAAGACATTGTTTGCTCTCTACAAAGGGTTGAAATTTTTCCATTTGTAAATTCAGAATGGCAAAATTTAATAGTTTTTGCCTAATTGTTTGTTCTGGTCCTTTTGTTTGTATTAAATCAAATGAATATTTAAATTACTGATTTCTGAAATTAATCACTAATAGTTTTTCTTATATACTGGCTCTAATGTTATATGTGTATTTGAAACGACAGATGTTAGTATTGTTAAGTTGGGGGTGGTTACTATCATACCTTCGGTCTCCTTGTCACCTCACTTCTTAACTCCCCCAAACCAACCCGCAAGCCACCCTTGTATCCCTTATCTTTTACCATATATTTAAATGCAAACATATCTTATGTTGTTACCCTTAAGCCCTTATCTCCCCTATCTTTACCATATATTTAAATGCAAACATATCTTATGTTGTTACAGTGCTGATAAATTCTGAAAATGAAGTAGATTGTATCTGTATTATCAAAACTTGCTGACAATTTTGTTATTTTCCTAAATAATGTTAGCTCAAGGAGGAAGTTGAATTGAACCAATAACTCAATGAACTTGAACCTGTTCAAAGTTTAGATCTGTAATTGATATGCACAGTTTGTTGGTTTTCTTGTTGAAAGATTTGATTATAGTTTTCGGGCATTTATTTTTTTTGCCTATGTATGATGTTTTCAATTTGGATTCAGTATCATAAAAATTATGGTACCTATTCTTGTGAGAGGAAAATATTAAGACTATATTCGTCTTATTTTACATCACATTTTATTTTAATATTGCGTTGTTGTTAGTATATTGGATTGGATAAGATTGATTATGTATGTATGTATATGTGCTGCAGGCATTTACCAGTACAAAATAACTTAAGATTGATTAATTTCTAAAATATATCTTATTTTTCACTTCTTAATTTTCTTTGTTTCTACTATTCAATGGAACAATACAAATTTCCTAATGTAAATTTCCTCATCAGGTTTATCCTGGATGGAGATAGCATGCCTGTTGTTATCCCGTTTGTACATACAGGGATGCAGGAGATTATGCCAATAGGTGCCAGCATTCCGAGAATTGGAAAAAGGGTACGAACTTTTGACCCACTTAAACAATTCCATTAAAACATAGGGAATCAATGAAATAATCCAGCCTTTGTCAGTCTATGAACCTTCCAAGGTTTAAAATATTGGATGGTGCCATATTGCTAGCTTTTAGTGGAATGCCACTCTCTTTGTCCCTTGGTTTTGGGTCTGCTTTTCAATTCCTCAAAGAACAAAATGTTAACCTTGTTCTGACTGAATTCATATTCTGCATGGTGTTGTTGCTTATATTTATTTATGTGATTAATTTTGATTGTATTTTCAGCTTAAATCTTTTTGTTTTGACATGCTTGGATTGTGTAGGTTACTGTAATCGTAGGTGATCCCATCAATTTTGACGATATAATAAACATGGAGAAAGGCCCTGATGTGCCAAGAAAAAGACTGTATGATGCAGTAGCTGCAAGAATTGGTGATCGGTTGCAGGAATTGAAGGCCCAGGTCGACAGTATAGCTATGGAAACAGAAATGCGTTTAAAAGACCTCTCCCCACACAGCATGGAACGGGCAACTGGAATCTTGCAGCAGGTCGATTGGGAACTATTTGGAATGGATAACTTCATATCTTCTGCTGATGAGGATTCCATGCAGACACCAGAAACAGTTGTCCTCCTAAATTCAAGTGTTTCTCAACAGCATCAGCAGTCTCCGTGTAAGAAAGTCAGTTTCTCATACAGGATGCGTGGTTATATGGATCAGATGGAACTGATGTCTTTTGCTGCCAGAGGATTATTTATGAATAACAATGAAACTAAGGACTCTGCTGGCTTTAGAGAGACACGTCCCTTAAATGCATGGAAACAGTTTTTTGATGCTAATGTATTGAATCAGTGGAACTACAGTCTGTAGATTGTGTAAATTTTGTTAGATAAACAGTTGAACGTTGTGGAGTTGATTAGAATTTGTAAATAAAATAGGTAACTATCAGTTTAGCTGTTTGGTAATGATTACTGAGTGGCAGGCAGTATAGAATCATATGATGGCACTTGGTCCCTAATGCGATGAAACCATGAAAAAGTTGCATTGGTCATTCATTGGCTTGGGAAATAAGTGATATTGTATTTTTAGACTTAATATATTTTTGGTCTCCTTTTATTTTATTTTAGTTACTATGATTATTTCTCTCTCGAATGCATTTTTTAGTCTTGGTTTCTTGAAAAAATCATCAGTCAGATATTTTTTTGAATATTACCTAAATATTACAAAAGTCGAACAACAACTATATATTATAGAGCATAATGTTGACGGTGGAGTTTTGAGCTTAGCGTTGTTTGCCGGCGCAATGGCACATATTGATCACGTACACTCTTTAGATTTGTGTTTTTGTTTCTGGTTTTTTTTTGTCAGATATGATTTGTACTAGTTTTCTTAGATTTTGTTTATAAGATTTAAGTGGAAGGATTTTGAAAGAAATAGAAGGATAAGCTAAAAGAATTGATGGATTTAGGTTGAGAAAGTTTTGGAGGTTAAATTTTAGGGAATTTTTTGTAGCACCTTTGATACTATTAATGTGTCATGTGAAATTTTATATGTTTTTTTTTTTGGGAGATATATTTTTGGACGCATCTAATATAAGTGAACATTAAAATATTTTGGAGATATATCTGTGAAATATTTTGGAGTATAAATTGTGTCAGATTTTTCTCCTTCCTCATTTCACACTTTTCTTCAAACTAACACAACTTTTTTTTTCAATACAACCCATATACCAAATCAAATTTCATTAAACGAAGGTCAAAGGAACTCAAAGAAACATCAAAGATTATTTCTAATATTGGAAACATCTTAATCATCAATTTCAAGTAAGCTTTACGAGTTTTCGGTAAAAGTTCGAGGTTTAGTGTAAACGAGTAGAAATCAATGATTAGGGCTAGAAATGTGTAGAAATCACATGCAACATAGTATAAACTTAATGTATAAATTGATTGGTGGATGAAAATGGCGATGAGAACACTTTTCCTATAATTTTCATGAAGTACATTCTCCATTGACGCGACCTTTGTGTTGCAGAACAATTCGGAGATACATCACCGGAATTGTTCAGCATTTCATATACTTTCAAAAATTTCAGAGATGCATCTCTATAATTGTTCAACATTATAGTTTTATGGTGTTTTCGGATATGCATCTCCTGAATTATTCAACGTTATAGTTTTATGGTGTTTTCGGATATGCATCTCTACAGTATGTTTTTTTTAATAAATTTTTTGCTTGTGTGTGTTGTTTGCGTACACTAATGATATGTCGTACTTTACCATACATGAATAATGGCTGACAGAATTGACAGACTGGGACATGACAAAGTTACTCAGCACGCATCCGTTCGACGGGAGCAGAGCTAACAGGTTCCGGAGGCTCCAGGTACATCTGGTCAGACAGACGTGTCTACTTCTGGGGCAACGTCTGCTTTTGAGGCTCGTGTTTCGCCTCTGACCACTCTACCTTCTTTTCGTAAGAGACGAGATTCACCATCTGACGCGTCACTTCCCACATCCCCCCGCAAGCGTTAGGATTCACCAATGTCACCTTCTGCAGATGATGGTGTTGTTTCAGACCCACCTCCCACTAATAATGTTGTTGATCTAGTGCCACCTTCGAGGGGCGAGGATGCCGAGACAGAGGGTTTAGGATGAGGTCCATATGATTTGTTCTTACTTCCTCTGTATCCATACCACACCGTCAGACATATCTAGAACAAAGAGGTCGCATTAGTTGAATTCTTTATTTTTTATGCGTTAATTTTAATTGCTAACATTGATAATTTCTGACAAATATTAGGAGGCAGAGGAGGTGGAGGAGATGTTGTCAGACACAGACAACAGTAGTTTGTTATTATTTTGTTGTAGTACTATACTCTCTACTTTATTTTTACGGTTTTATTACATTTTAGATCTGGATTGTATGGTATTTTGTACATATATTGTTATTTTATTTTCGACATACTTGATATTAGTCTCTTATTATTTTGTACATTTATTTTTTATTTTGGATCGTACGTCATACTTCATCTAAAAACAAATATACAATTTATAGTGAAAATCACATGTTCTGATATACTTTGAAGAAGTATCTTCAAAATATTACTGGAGATGTATCTTCGAAACATTTCAAATGTAAATGACTTTTAAATGATATATTTTGAATGTTTAAAATGGTTCAGAAGATGTATATCTAAAATATACTAACATTTAAAAAAAAAATAGATGCGTTCAGATATGCATATTTAAAATTTAAAAATATTTAAATAATTTTGCTGAATACCTAAAATCTATCTAGAACGCATTAAATTTTTTTTAAATTTTACTTATGGTATAAGCTTTTGGTTGAAGGACTAAAAAATTGTCAAAAAGAATTTACGACTTAGGTTGAGAAAATTTTGGAAGTTAAAATTTGATGTAATATAAACTTTTGGTTGAAGGATTAAAAAATTGTATTAAAGAATGAGTTTTGAGCGTTTGCATAATTTTTTCCATGGTAATAATGTTGTTATAATTTTTTAAAAATAAAAAATATGTTAATGATAAATATTTATTAATTATTTTACACAGAGTCATTGTTTTTAAAAAAATATTAGATTTATTTTCTTAACCTTCCATCCTCTCTTAACTTGTAAAAAGAATTTTTAGACTCTTATTGTGTAAAAAAGAATTTTAGAGTCTTATTGCGAATTAACTTTTATAGGATTTGGAGTTAAAATTTTTGAAGGATTAAATTTATATTTTGATATATGTTTAAAATCTATAAAAGAAAAGTTAAAAAAGATATTGATATATTAGTATATAATATAGTATATATTTTTTTAACTTTTATGAAAATATTACATATATATTAAGATATAGAAGTAGTCTTTTAAAGCCATTTCTTTCAAAATCTATTAAAAATTAACTAAGTTGGGGCTATAGTTTTATCAGTATTTTTGACAAGGTGTGATTTTTTTTATTAATATTTTTCATGTGCATATATAAAGAATAATTATTTCATGTCGAGAAATTTATAATGAATGATAAATTTCTTCCTCAAGGAATTTAACATAGGGATTGGTCAATGCACTTTTAGTGGTGCTCAAATATTTTGAAAAAAACCCATAACTCTCAAATACATATATGTATTTTTGTTGGATGTACTCAAAAGTCTCCAATATCTTTTCTCGAAAGTGAGGTATTCTCATTTTGTTATAAATTAATACGAAAGTGTATTTTTGTACTAATTGATGGGTGAGTCCATATGCATACCTTTGGACACAATTTGAGTTATATTACCGCGTTATCCAATCCAACAACTTCCACTTTTCACATTTGGTAAAAAAATTTCCACTTCCTTTATTTTTTTTTTGTGATGCATGAATTAATAAGTGAGTTGTTTAAGGTATATTAGGTTGTAGTTACGCTTATAATACGTAACTTATTGAGGCATGCATTGACATTTTTTGATGTTTAGAGCATAAGGCATATTAGGTTTATGCATTTTCTGCAAATTATGAGTTTCACGTGTTACTGAAGTGCAATTAATTTTTTTTCTTTTGAATTTGAGTTTCCCGAGTTAAGAAAGTGTACTTTTGTATTTTTTTCTTCATAGTTTGTTTGATTTTGCATGTCTGTCATCTGAGTTTGAGTTCTTTGATTATGATAGAATTTTTCTTGTTTAATTATATTTAAAATGACTAACAACCAAGATATATTGAGGCACAATATAATGTCCCATCATGCATTTGTTTGCAGGGAGAGAGTTAGACCATCACGACCACTAGTTGATGCTAGTTTATTTGATGCGGAAACGTCATTTCCATGGAATTCATGTGTCTCCGACTTCGTCTTTCTAGAGGCATGTGTAACTTGTTGCTGCCTCAAAAGCCCCAGAAGTCTATTTTGATCAGCCTGCTACTTATGTTGTCGTTCTTGAGGTTTTCAGAGGAGGCCCTTGTGACACTTCACTACTTTCTTTGTGTGCAAACCATGTTGCTATGCACGAGTGAGATGAAAAGGTAAAATAAACATATATTTATTCTTTTAAACATATGTATTAGAATATTTGAACTTTCTAACGATGTTTTTTTTTACAGTACCACGAGACTTTAAAGTGCATCAACCACGGTAGGAAGAATGTGAAGCTGCAACAACCTAAAGAGTAATGGTTTCATGATGTCATGCAACAATTCAAACTGTGAGATTTATGCATGACTGGTTATAATGTTATTAATCACGGTATGTTATTTGCTCTTATGGAAAGATGGCACTCCAATATGTCATTTTTTCTTCTTTTGATTGGTGAGACGTCAACCACACTTGATGATGTGTCATCCATGCTACATCTTCCGGTCAGGGAATGATTATTAAACCATTCCAAAATATCTAGACCTGATGCATACATGATTGTGCAATACTTGGGAGCTGACCAAGGTGATGCCCAAAAGGAGATGGCTGAAACCAAAGAGTGTCATGTAAAATTTTCGATTGGTGGAGCTGGAAAAACTGATTCTGCTGTCGTGGGCGAAAAAACTTGACTGCAGCTTCACGATGGTTGCCACCATGCTGATGGGCCAATCGTCATGACCACGACAATCCTCTCCTTGCTGGTGGGCCAAATGTCACCTGACTCAAGCATTTATTTCTTGTTTTTTGACTTTTTGGTGACAGGTTGACTCCATTTAGTGGTTAATGGCCATTATGACAGTATGGGATCCGTCATGACAGCAAAATACTTGCATTTTCTTCATGTTTTCGGCATTTTTCATCGTTTCATCGTGCGAAAGCCTCCAACTGTTAAGTACTTGAAATAACATATACTACTAGCATAATCATAGCACAACATCAAAAATCAGAACCTACACTCAAAATACACGCATATCGAGTAAAAAATATATAATATGTTTTGTGTTAACACCTTCTCCTCCTGTTTGTGATCAGAGAGGACTGAAGTCCCTGGTGTTGAAGCCTCATCATTAAGACCAACCGATTGATGGTCAAGAGTAGGCTCTTTAGTATGAGGTGGGGTTTGCTTAGGCATTGGTTTGTTTGGAACTTCATACATATTCCTATCTGGTTGAGTCTCAGTTGTTTTGTCTACTGAAGCTAGGTTGCCTTCGTCCACTTGTTCTAGCTGATCAAAAAATGTTTCACCAGCGCCAACGTCATTATTTTGATGAGCTAAGGGAGAACTTGTTGCCACATGAGTCGTCCATTTGATGCTTGAAACAATAGTGAGAGAGCATGAATTGTCGATTTATGTTTAGGTTGGAAGTTCGACATTGGGAGGACAATCCTATAAAAGGAATTTGAATTAGTATCAGAAGTATAAGAGAAAGTTAGAAGATAGAAAAGTCGGGAGGTACCTCAGAAAATTCAAGGTTTGGATTTTAATGAGCACTCCCTGAACTTCGGTCAGGTTGGCATTGAGTTATTTGATGTTTCTTTTTATTTACTAGTGCAAAAACTTTGTCTTATGCAGGTCGTTCATCATCAAAACAACAACTGGCACTACACTAACCTTTTCTAGACTACCCTTAGAAGCTGATTTTTTGTCTCTTTTCTTCTGGTTTTTTATCGGATACCAGAGGGCTCAGCAACGACTTTGTCTTTCCCCTGGTCTACAAAATCTATGGTTGCAGCCCTGTCGAACGCACCAGTATGATGTTTTAGAGGGATAGGTCGAAGTGATTGCAAGCTTTCATCGCTGCCAATATCAAACTCCCCTTCATTCTATGGAGATTGACATGTTTGAAGGATATCAATATGATGAAAAGGGTAAAAAAATTAAGTAGTTACATGAAGCTAAGAATAAGGTTAGTGAGTTGGCAAGAGACTTATAGCCTGAGAGAAAGCTAAGAGCGTAGAAGGCTTACCTATGAGGTTTCTGTTGTTGGTTCAGACCTTTCTTTAACTTTGCTGGACTCTGGTTGTGTGTCCTTCGATGATTTTAGATTGAGGGGAATCTTTGCAATAGGTTGACAGAAGTGAGTAAAAGAACAAAGGGGGAGATTAAGAAATTTTCCTAAAAGGTTTTATGCTTCACCTTCTAAAGTAGGTTGCAAGACTCGAACATGTTCGACATCAACATGAAAATGACCTCTGTAATTATACATGCTATACTTAGTCAAGACTACTCTATGAAAAGGTTTTCTCAATTCATTATTTAAAGTTGAGAAATAACCATAAGAAAACCAATATGGAGTTGGTGGTTCAATTGGCGAACCAAGTTCACAGGTTGGCAGTGGCGGGAGTTTGGAAAAATAAAATTTTAAAGCAAATTTGTACCTATTTTAGATATAGGGAGGTATTTTCAAACTTGGAAGTTTTCCAACGACCTTTTGTTTTAAAGAAACAATTGTGCCATAGATAGTTTGACTAAGTTTACGTAGATTGTATATAGTTTCAAAGTATCTTTGGAAGGCTTGGATTTCTTTGATGTGCATACCTTTTTTTCTTCTTTCGATTATGCAAAAATGAAAAGACATCAGTTAGGCATTGGGCCATAGCAAAAGGATCAGACACATCTTCATAGTAGGTGGACCACCAAACTTCAAATTTGTTTTTGCAGTGGAAGGAAGGAGAAAATTTGATGGGAGCTAGGTTTATCCCCTTTTTCTTGAAGAAAGTTACAAATTTCTGAAGCCACTCTTCATTTGATTCATCAGTGACAACGAAGACAACTTCTCCTTTGATTATGACAGATTTTGGCAAAAATTGGCAATAACCAAAATTTGGGAATTATATTTGGGTCTGATACTTGAGAGTTAGAACAGGTAAAAGATACCTTGATCTTTCCATATATTTTCCTTTTTCTGTTGTACCCTATCCAACCAATTAATGTATGAGGGATTGTTAGTAGAATGAGATGAACTAAACACCCAATCCTTTAAGAATCTCATGTTAGATGGTTCATCTTTGAACAATAAGGGTTCAAAGGTAGGGCAACTTGGAAGAAATGTGCTAAAAACTAGGTTTTCCAAATGATTCTATGTAAATGACCCAAAAAAGCATGAGTGGTACCTGTAATAGAGTATGAAATCAATACTCGAGAATACCATATTTTTCTCTTTTCCTCTTCCCTTGGAGGCTCTAGGACATATGTGTGATTGTACTTGAGAACTAGGCTTGGGATTTCAGCGGCAGAAGGAATGCGTGGAGCACATCTAGGAATGTAGCGAGAAGCCATTGATGATTCTTAAAAGTTTGAAAATAAAGAGTTTCTGAGATTGGGAACTAGAAGTTGCAGAGATTTCACAGATTTCTATGGCTTTTGAGAAGAAGTTGGTCAAAAAAGGAAATAGAAAATGAAGAGTATAAATAGCCATAAGAGGGAAAAATGTAGTTTCTCTTCAAAAAGTTATTGACAGGTGTCGTGTTAAGGAGAACATGTGGCATTTATGTTTTCTGGGAAAAAATTAAATTGAATGATTTTATTAAAAACCTTTAACTTTGTGACCCATATTTTCCTAGGAAATTAGAGTAATGATGGAAATCCCCACGCACGTCTGCGAAATGACGGTTAGGTGAAAAGTAGTCATGATGACTAAAAACATCTAATTAATGTGACATGTGCAGGCTAATTTAACAGTGTCGAGCAGTTATAAAAAGCGCCAACTTTCTTCCATCTGATACATATGATTGAAAATGACATTTTATCGGGCATATGTTAGCCTGGGGTTTCTATTTGATTGAAAACTCAACAAATTGATGGTCATAGTTATGCTGACATTAATAAGTGTCTAAAGCTTAAACCAAAAGCTCCAACATACTGATTATATCAACCTAGTGATTCGACTGACATGTAAGTGAAATCAAGGTCAAGAATGGGTTGGATGAGTCTCAGGAAAAAATCCTTATGATTGTGATCACTCTCTACCAAACATGTTTAGAATATTTAAAGTTATATAAGAACTTTTCGACAAGATGTCGAAGTTGATACTTAGTAAGTGTTAAGGACTTAAGATATTTTCAAAGTCCAAAGACTATGTGATGTGGAGATGTCCCAGTTCTTGACAAGGGAAGTTAAGGCGTTCGGAAACGTTATCAACACAATTATCACCTGTTTGTTTGGTTTTCAGCTGTTTCTCTTTAAAGACACGTTGGTCAGTGGTTTTTACATGTGATTTTACCGTTTATTTTAGTTAATCATTTATTTTGTCTTGTCGCATTTTAGTTACTTTTATTACATTTTACGCGTCGATTTGGTATTTTCACTATTTCTAGGTTTAGGTAAACAATAAAGGAGAAGCAGAGCGAAAACCGGGGAAAAATGGAAAGATTTCTGAAGGGTTTTGTTGTGAACCAGCAGCCTGACACGGGTGCTCGTGTCCTGTGACACTGTCGGTGTCAGGGCTACTGAAAGTAAAATCTTTAGCAGTTTGCACGAAAACGATCATAACTGAAGTTCCGGGAATCCGTTTGAGGCGTTCTAAAAACCGCTGAAAAGTTAAGAGAGAGAGATACGACTTTCGTATTGGAGTCGAAGTCAGATTCGCAAGAGGGGCCTGACACGGGTGTCCGTGTCGTGTGACACGACCCGTGTCAGGATGTGCTCAGAAGAGGTGATTTTTGGTGGAAAACATTGGACTAACACGGTTGCCCGTGTCACGTGACACAGCCCGTGTCAGGAAAGTTGGGACTTGGAAATTTCACGCGAAAAATGTGTCAGGAAGCCAACACGACCGCCCGTGTTGTCCGACACGGCTCATGTTGGTTGAAACGCCTCATTACCTATTTTTCTTGTAATTTTGACACTTGTGAACCCTGAGGGTATTTTGGGCATTTCCCTAGTGCTGAGTTTGAATTGAGACTATTTGATACGTGTTTGGAGAAAGAAAAAAGGACTTTTGATCGTACGAAGAAAATACAACTGAAGATTGAAGCTCTGGAGAATTGGGAGGACAAGGAGATTTTCATGCTCGGAAGATATTGAAGATCAAATTTACTCCCTAAATCTTGTAATGTTTCTATTTGTCATGTTGTTTTTATCGAATACTATGAATAGCTAAACACCCCATTGCTAGGGGAGTGTCCCTGAATTGTGTTGTAATGAACCTCTGTTGCATTTCTTAATGAGATTTTGTTTCATTCCTTAATATTTTGTTATGCAATTCGTTTAAACTTTTAAAGATCGTATAAATTGGGAACGATTTACGATTAGGGATTTGACCTGAAAAACCGATCGACTACTTTGTATAACACATTACAATGAATATTGCCTAAGAATAGGGATATCCTGTAATGATTGTAAAAATCCTTTGTCAGAACTATTGCTTGATGTCTTTCCTTGACTGCTAAGGAATTAGGGTCAAGGAAAAATATCAAAGGTTTTTCAGTTAAGGAATTTAAGAAAAACACTTCTGAGAGGAAATAAAAATTAAGGTCTTGTGAGAAGTCTTATTGGTTTAATCCAAGATTCATTATACGCAATTCATACACTTCCCTTATCATGTTTTCTCTTAATTGTTAAAAGAATTTTATCATTCTGCTTTTTCCTTTTGAAAACCCCAAACAAAACCCAAGGTTATTTTGTTTAATTGAAAGAACATTTGTACTTAAAATTTACATGCAGCCCTTAGAGATCGATACTGGGAAAAACCCCTATTATTACTACATAGGAACAATTAGTACACTTTCTAATTTACCGGTCACACGTGAAAGCCAGTTAGAGCAAAGAAGTCTCACATAGTTGGACACTTGTCGAATGTGTAACCAAAGATTGTTGTCGACGCTTATTTTAGGACTAGTATATAAAGTAGGTTCAGACCTTGAATTAGAGGTCGCAAGATTCTCATTATTCTCTAAAGAAATAAAGTACCCAAGTTATCGAGCGAAACAATTTGTGAGAAATATGAGTCTATGTTCTGTATCCAAGACCAAAAGGATTTGATATCATTAGAACAAAATGGGTTTATAGAAACAAGCTTAATGAGCAAGGAGAAGTCATCAGAAACAAGGCAAGACTAGTTGCTCAAGGCTATAGTCAGCAAGAAGGTATTGATTACACAGAGACATATGCTCCTATGGCAAGGTTAGAATCTATTTGCTTGCTTATTTCCTTTGCTGCACAGAATAACATCACTTTGTTTCAAATGGATGTTAAAAGTGCTTTCTTAAATGGTTTAATTGAAGAAGAAGTTTATGTTCATCAACCTCCTAGATTTGAAAATGAAAAATTTCCAGAACATGTTTTTAAACTAAAGAAATCACTCTATGGCTTAAAACAAGCTCCCAGAGCTTGGTATGAGAGGCTGAGTAATTTTCTTCTGGAAAATAATTTTATCAGAGGAAAGGTTGATACAACTCTCTTTCATAAATCAATTAAGAAAGAGATTTTAATCTGTCAAATTTACGTTGATGATATTATTTTTGGAACAACAAATATTACGCTTGGAAAGGAGTTTACTCAATCTATGCAGGTAGAGTTTGAAATGAGCATGATGGGAGAATTCAGATTCTTTCTGGGAATACAAGTAAATCAAACTCCAGAAGGCACCTACATACATCAGACAAAGTATGTAAAGGAGCTTCTAAAGAAATTCAACATGATAGAAAGTAAGCTAGCAAAGACTCTAATGCATCCAACAAGTACTCTGGGAAAAGAAGAGGTAAGTAAGAAGGTAGATCAGAAACTCTACAGAGGTATGATTGGTTCTCTTCTGTACTTGACTGCTTCTAGACATGATATTCTCTTTGGTGTTTGTTTATGTGCTAGATTCTAATCAGATCCTAGAGAATCTCACTTAACAGCTGTAAAGAGAATTCTAAGGTATCTGAAAAGTACTACTAATGTGGGGTTGTGTTATAGAAGATCTGATGATTTTAAATTAGTTGGCTTCTATGATGCTGATTATGCTGGAGACAGAGTTGAACGTAAAAGTACCTCTGGAAGTTGTCAGTTTCTGGAAGGCAATTTAATCTCTTGGTACAGCAAGAAGCAACCTAGCACTCTTAACTACAGAGGCAGAATATATTGCTGCTGGTGGTTGTAGTACTCAGATGCTCTGGATGAAAAGTCAGCTAGAAGACTATCAGATATATGATCTAACATTTCTATCTTCTGTGATAACACTTATGCTATTTGCCTCTCTAAGAATCCCATTTTACATTCTAAGGCAAAACATATAGAAATTAAGCATCATTTCATCAGAGACTATATTCATAAGGGAATTTTAAGCTTAAATTTTGTTGATACATACCATCAATGAGCTGACATACTTGCTGAAGATAGGTTTAAATTTATTCTGAAGAATATTAGTATGGATTTTTGTCCAGAATAACATTATTATTCAGAAGCAAATTTACTCAGATGAAAATTGATTAATATCTATACTCAAGAGGGTGTCATATGTATTTCATTTGTTACCTTATTTTTTGTGAAACTCTGAACTAACAACCTTCAGAGGATCTGGACGCTACTAACGTTTCAATTCCTTAAGAAGTTTCAGAGACACCCAAACATCAAACACGTGTCACACAGAATCTGAAAAGGTGGAGTGTAAACAATGAGACGCCGTTTGAGGTACTGTTTGAATCATTACAATTCTCTTTTTCCCCTCAATTTTGTCAAATCTCATTAAATATTGAAAATCATTTTGTTTTATTTTTTAATGTGATTAATTGCTGAGTGTGAATTTGTGCCCTAATTTGTGCCCCTATATATTCCATATTCTTACACTTCTCATACTTTTCACTCTCGTTCACAACCTTTATGCATTTCTGTCTTCTTCATTGTTTTCATCTCTGCAAACCCAAATCTAAACGAAGCTCAGTAAATCTCAAAAGTTCTTCAATGGCAACCTCATCATCATCAACTCAAAAGCTTGCATCTACCATGGTTGAATCTACATCTAAAACGGGTAACGTCACTTACAAAGAACCTGAAGGAACCCTTCTCACTCCTGTTGAAGATTTGGAAGTTCTTTGCGAATTCATGGTTGATTTTGACTGCATTGCAAAGAATGGGTTTGATTTGCGACCAATTGTTTCTGCACAAGGATGGACTAAGTACTTTGATAGATTGTTTGGTCCAGTCTTCCCTCTTTTGGTGAAAGAATTCTGGATTCATGCAAAGGTATACCCAAAATTCATTATTTCGTCTGTGTTGGGTAAAGAGATAATCATAATTGAAGACTTGATTCGCAAATTAATTGGATATGAAGAAGTAGATGGAGTTCACAATCTCTCTGCTGGACGTGTAGACATGGATGATGTCTACAGAGAAGTTTTTACATCTGGGCTGGCCTCAAGCAAAATCAAAGATCTGAAAGCGCACTACAAGATCTGGGCGGAGATCTTTCTGGGATGTATTCACCATAGGAAATCAACTAAATCTCCATATTACATCAACGTAGAACAACTGTACTTTCTGTACTGCTTGGAAAATAACATCAAGGTGGATCTGCCACACTTGTTATTTGCTCATCTATGGAGCCATGTAAAACTGTCCAGAGAGGAAATTAGGAGAAAGCATCAGAAGATCAGAAACTGGATCCCAATGGGCAGATTGATTTCTGATATTCTGATAGAAAATGGTTTAGTTGCACATCTGACAGAGGAAGGTCAGACAGAAGAATTGGTTCCAATTCTAGGAAAGCCTCTAGATGGGAAAAGTCTGCAGAGGATGAGACTTGTAGAGGAACTTCAATCAGAGCCAGTCAAGATGGACCTTGCTGTTGTACACAGAAGAAGAATTCCTGTGGCAGATTTTCCTCTCTTCACTGTTGAAGAACCAAGGGAAGTTCTTCTGAACTACATTGCTGCATGCATGGAAGATGGAACCCCCATGCCACCAGACTTGCTAAAAAGATCAAAAGAACCTGCACCAGAGGTGATAGAGAAGCCCAAACGCAAGAAGAGAAGAGTATCTGAGGATGGTCCTTCTCAGATCCCCAAGAAGTCAAAGAAGAAAGCTTCAGATGGAGATTCTGCTAAGAAGTCTTTCAAACGTCTGAAGAAGTCAGGTAAACCCTCTGGCCTATCTCCAATTCTGGAAAATATAATTCCAACATCTGAACCTCCTCCTCCTTATGGCCTAATTCCCACTCCTTCTCCTCCTCACACCTCTGAACACATTTCTTCTGAACCTGAACCCATTTCATCTGAACCACAAAAATCTCAACCACTACCCTCTGAACCTCAACAACAACAACCTTCTGAACTACCACAATCATAATCATTTGAACAACAACAACAACCACCAGAACCACAACAACCACAATCATCTGAACACACTACATCTGTACCATCCACACCTTCCTTCAACATCCATCAGCAAACAACCTCTGTTGAAACCCCCTCCTCTTTTCCATAGCCAGATGAACCAAACCCCTCTGAACCAAACTATTCAGAACCTCACCCCTCTGACCCTGAACCAGAGATACTTGACATACAACCTCTCATGACCATACACCCTATATCATATGGATCACTTAGCTCATCTGATTCCTCAGACTTATCTGACTCAGACTCATCAGAAGCTATCTCACCACTTCATAACTCCCTAAACTTTTCTGCTGATAATCCTTCAACCATCCAACCAGATGTTTTCTTTTCATCTGAGACCACCTCATTTGAACCTATACCATCTGAAACCACCTCATCTCACTTTCAAGCTGAAACTTCACCCTCTGCTAAACCTTCATTTGTTGAACCTTCATTCACTTAAACCTTCATTTATTGAACCTTCATTCACTTACACCCTTAGGAAATCCTTTGTAGAAGCCTATCTTAAACCAAAACCAAAATATAGACCAAATGTTGGGACTATGTTATCTAGTTTTAAAACAGAGACAAGGCTATGGTTTGCTAACGTTAAGGAGAAGTGCCTTCACAACATGAATCCTAAAGCTTCTGAAGAGATTTGGGATTCTTTCAGAAAAAGATTTGATTCGTGACTTTGAATCTGAAGAAAGTGTGTTCTGAAGATGCACAAGAAAGGTTTTCTGAAGCTCTGAAGATTGTTATGCTAAGTGTCAGTAGAACTCCTATTCTGTGTTTGGAAGACACACCTTCTGAGAAATTTGCTGAAGAAATTTCTCCAGATGCTCTGATTTCTGAAGATGCTCCTCTCTCTGATCAACCTTCTGGTATGGTAATCCAGAATGCATCTGATTCAGTGATCTTAAAGGATGCTTCTGCTTCTGAAGAAATTCCAGAACCAACAGCTTTGGACAAAGCTTCTGAGGAAGTAAAGGTTTCTGAAGAAGTTAAGGAAAAGCTTGCTCAGCAAGAAGCTGCTACATCTAAAATCAAAACCTGGATGGTTAAACAAGAGAAGACTACAGAGGAGATCAAGACTTGGATGGCCAAGAAAGATGAATCAACGTCTGAGATTAAGACTTGGATGGCTAAACAAGAGGCACAGACTTTTGAGATAGCTGAGCTTCTGGAGATTTTAGCTTCTCGTCTCTCTTAGTTTATATTCTATCTTGCACATCTATGTTTGTCTTGTTTGATTGTTTTCTTCTGAACTTGTTTAATGAATGCATCTGTTTGTTTTTCTTCTACTTATCTGTTATCTATTTCTCTGATATCATTTTTTTTGTGCGCTGATATTATTTTTCTCGCTCTGACAATTTTTGTCTTAAATGATTATTTTAAAAAAAATCACTTTTTGATATGACAAAAAGGGGGAGAAAATGGAAAGTTTGATATTCATATAAACAAATACAAAATGGTAATTCATACATGGTAAAATATAACTAATGATGAATTAAGTGTTTTTAAGTGTTTCAGAGCTAAAGACTTCTCAACTGATAATATCTTTAGAATTAACTCTGAACAAAGTCTGAGAAAATGTAAACTCTGAACAAGGTCTGAAAAAATCTACAAAGCTAAACTCTGACTCTGGAAAGAATACTTGTGCTGAAAGGGAAGTATTTATTTTTTCTGTAATATTCATTTCAGGGGGAGATTCATAATCTCAGGGGGAGAGATATTTTCTTAATGCTTTGAACAAAATTTCATATAGTTTTTGTCATCATCAAAAAGGGGGAGATTGTTAGAACATAGATTGATTCTTAATATATCTCAATATTTTGATGATAACATTAATGAAATTTTGTATTAAGAAAATATATACTCTAATTTTATTCAAGTATTTTTGTTTCAGATATCAAAATTTATAATCCTCTGGAAGCAAAAATTCCTCTGAATGTTAGTGTAACGCAAGACTCTGAAGCACTGCTTGCTGAAGACTCTGAAGTGCTGCTTGCTAAAGACTCTGAAGCAACGCCTACAGAAGACTCTGAGCCAGAGTATAAAAGATTCAGTCATTCAGAAGACTCTGAGAATTCAATGCGGTAGCTACAGAGGCTCTGAGAATCAAGTCAACTCTGATCATTCACGCTAAAGCACTTTGCTGCAAAACTCTGGATAGAGTGACTCTGATATAGAAGAACAAAGTACATAATCAGAGGATCTGATGAAAGAGTAATATTAATATATGTTTATTTAGAAGAATATTGTCCAAGAAAGAGACGTTGCTAAAACCAAAGTTTACCAACGGTACTATTTCTCACTCGTGTATGACACAGGAAGTATGGCAAAAAGGGAATGTCAAATCAAGGCGTAAAATGTCTACATCCTACAGTATTTTCCTCTATACAGCTTTTGAGAAAGTGGACTATATAAAGAAGTCTTCATCAACACTTCAAATTGCCAATTCACAATATCTATTCACAATATTTCAAAGAGAACAAACTCTAAGCACATTCAAAAGAATTCCAAGAAACAAACGTAGAAACTCATTCAAAGATAAACTAAAAGTTCATCAACAACTTTCTACATAAAAATATTAAGTTTTATTTGTTCTTCATTTGTGTATATATCACAGTTGTGATAATAGCTTTTTAGAAGCAACTTTAAACACATTGCATTTTACATTTGTAAAAAGGTTCCTTGAAAGACCAAGTTGTGGTCAGAATTCTTGAGAAGACTAAGACAGTTTTATTAGTGGAAATCATTGTATTCAAGTTTGATTTAGTGGATTAAGTCCTCGTTTGAGAGAGGCGAAATCACCTTGGCCGGGTGGTCTGGAGTAGTTTGAGTTCAAACGAACCTGGATAAAAATAACATGTTATTTACTATTGTCATAGTTGTTTTTGAAAACCCCTTATTCAACCCCCCTTCTAAGTATTTTCCTACCTTCACATTGGTCGGAATCCTCGAAGTCTGAGTCTAGGATATTCGACGCAGGGCCCTAACTTAACCAATACCTCAGTTGCGTGTTTAAGACAACAAATGGATGAAAGCAATTTGCAAATGGTTCATACTCTGTCCCAAACCATGGGTGAAATCTTTCAACCATTAATCTAGAACACGAACCACACCAATCAACAGTTAGCAGTACAGTTGTCATGATTGGCTGAATTCATTGGGGTACCTCCTCTGGCCAGAAACCAGGCCCCGATAGGAAACGTTCCACGATGGGACTTAAGAAACATGGTGGAAGTTAATATGGAAAACCAGGGAAGAGTCGACCCTCCCGTATTGGAACCACCTAGGGTCGAAACGTTAAGAAATCAGGTTCATGATCCAGGAGAGAGACCTAGGAGTAATCATAGTAAATCGAAACCAGGACACAAACAATGTCGTCCAACAGGTTCGACGCAATAACATGGCTGTCGATAATAATCTAGCAGCCATGGTCGGAAGAATTATGGCTCGAAATGGTTTGAACATTGGGTTCACTAGGACAAACTATACCTCTCCAATAGTGGACTATATCCTTCAAGCGGAGTTACCTCCTAGAACGAAAGTGCCCAAGTTTACTAAGTTCTCAGGAGATACGAAGGAATCCACTTTCGAACTTGTGGCTCGTTATATAATCGAGGCTGGGGAGATAGAAAATAACGAGAGTCTTAGAATAAAATACTTTCCAAGTTCTCTCACTAAAAATGCCTTCACTTGGTTTATAATGTTACCTCCCAATACGGTGTGTAATTGGATCCAGCTAGAGCGTTTATTTCATGAACAGTTCTACATGAGCCAAAGCAAGATTAGTCTAAAGGAACTCACTAGTGTGAAGTGTAAGTTTTCTGAGCCAATCAAAGAGTACCTTAATAGGTTTCGATTACTTAAGGCCAGATGTTTCACACAGGTGCCTGAACATGAGTTGGTCGAAATGGACGCTGGAGGTCTCGACTATTCCATTAGAAAGAAGTTGGACACCCAGTACCTAAGGGACACAGCTCAATTAGCCGATAGAGTCCGACAACTGGAACAACTTAAAGACGAAAAGGCTAAGTTCAATAAAAGAAAGAAAGTAGCTTTTGTCGAATACAATGGAAATGTCGAAGGGGTATGCGGAGATCCTTTATATTTCGACGAAAGCGAAGTGGACCTTGCTGAACTTAAACAAGGTCCCCCTTATTCTTGCAAAGTACTGGCTCCCCCACAGGGGAAGAGTTTTGTCGAATCTGAAATGAATGATAGGTTCCCAAAGAAAACGTATACTTTTGACATCACGAAATGTGATGAAATTTTTGATTTGTTAGTAAAAGATGGGTAAATGATAGTGCCACCTGGTGCTAAAATACCGTCTTTAGAACAAAGGGAAAAAAAAGGGTTTTGTAAATACCATAATTTTTGGGGTCATAAAACGTCTCAATATTTTCTTTTCAGGGATCTCATTCAAAATGAAATTCAAGAAGGACGTCTGAAATTCGGGGAGAAGGCCAACAGCCAAATGAAGGTCGATACGGACCCCCTGCAGATGGCGGATGCCCATTATACAGAGCCGTTGGACACCAACATGGTCAAAGCCACTACTGGCTATGACATTTCAATTAACACGATAGAGGTTATTGATAATCTCACGAATGAGGTTGTAATGGCAAAGGTTATCATGGGTTTCGGACAAGAGGATTGTGTAAAGATGGCTACTAACGACCTCGACCAGGTTGTTGATAATCCAAGTTCAAATGACATGGGTAATCCAAGTTGGGAAATGGTGACTAAGGAAACTGCTGATCACTTCGTCAAAATGGACCAGGCCACTGAAGGTTTGGAGTTAGGCTTTAGGAAACTGAATCTGGTCGAAGGGGTCGAAATTAATATGTTAGAAGTCACCCAGCATGAAACCATAGCAGATAGCAAATCGAACTACCAGGAGGAACTCACTAAAGAGGTTTACCCAAGACAGGAAGAGTCAACTGTCGATTTTCTCCACCGTTGCCAAGTGAAAGGGTCCAGTGTGAAGTTATGCCTTCGTTGTAGTGCCATCTTTGACAAGAAAGCTGCTCAGAAACTGGAAGAAACACGGAAATTCAAATAAGGTAGAAAGATGCCTAGATTCGAATTTCGAAAGAGATCTGAGCCTCGCATCAGGGCCCCGAAAACTAGGCTCACCAGTTTCAAACCTATTGCTCAAACTGCTAATGATAAGTGGAGGAAACACAACGAAGATAGACAACAAGGACAACAAAGGTGGAAAAACTTTGAGGTAAATCGAGAATCTTCAGTCACTTATCGAAAGGAGTTCCAGTATTCAAGAACTGCCCACGTATTTGAGAATTACAAAAGAAAGAATCCTATGTCTCGGTCACAGTGGAGACAGGAGCAGCGCAAGAGGAAAGCTCACTAAAGAACCAGGAAGAATCCAGTAATAATCCCCCTGTCGAGAATAGAGAGGGATAGTCGAAGACATTTGGAAAAGCACCTGTGGAACGCAGATTATTTCCTGCCCAGGTCGAAGAGCAGAAAAAGCCATTCGGAGTCAATAATGAAATGACTGATAATTTTGATTTCGACTCCAATGATTCCTTGAAGTTGCTGGTTAATGTACTGTCAGTAATGCCAAGGGAGTTTGACAGAATATCAGTAGTCGAAAATCTGGATACTTACACAGATTGGGAGATGGCAACACACAAGCCTGTGTGCTACTATGTTATGAATAACGGTTGTGTCGAAGAACAAAATGAATTTTTCTAACGGCCCACAGAAGCAATGAAAAACCATTTGAAGCCTCTTTATATCACAGCGAAAGTGGAAAATGTCCCAATTAATAAGATTCTGGTGGATTGTGGCGCAACAGTAAACCTGATTCCACATTTCTTGTTAAACAAAATCGGCAAGTATGATACCGATACGAAAGCACACAACATGGTTTTGTCAAACTACGAAGGCAAAGTAGGTTTGACCATGGGAGTCATAAAGGTGGACGTCACATTCGAAACGGTTACATGACCAACCATTTTTATGATGGTAGAAACAACAGCTAACTACAATCTGCTGGTTGGGCGAGAATGGATCCATGGCATTAGAGCAGTACCATCCTCAGTGCATCAAAGAATTGTCATATGGAGACCAGATGGCATCGTGGAAAATATCGAAGCTTACCAAGGATACTTTAAGGCACCCATAAACCACGTTGACCGAAGACAAATCGACAAGCACCTGGCCAGCATAGGCCCGTGTATTCCGGCAGATTTCGAGTTTGTGTCAAATGATGAAGTATACTGCTCACTTTATCTGCACCCTGTCGATGGTTTTCGCTGGGATAAGGAAGTGCCAGGTGAGAGACCCCCATACCTTGGCACAGCTCCGGTAGAACCCACTGGATGGGGAAGCGAATTCAGTGATGATGACTGAAGCCGTAGTGCTTCAAAGAATTTTGGCCTATGTAGCCGAAACAAAACTACAAGCGGCCTTGGAGGCTACCAACAACAAAATGGATGAAAAAGCCAATGAGGAATCTTTTCAAAGAGGCCCTGGTAAAGGCTTCGATCCTGAATCATCTGATAAGATTCAACACGAAGACCAAAGGCTCGATGCTATTTATGACGAAGAGCCTCTGGGTTTTGAAAAGGATCCCCTGGCAAACAATGTCAAGATGCTCGCACAAGACCCATTGGAGGAAGTAGATCTAGGAGAAGGAATAGTCAAAAGGCCAACATACATTAGTGTCAATCTCGACTCGCAACTCAAGGTCAAAATTATCCAGTTGCTTGAGGAATACAAAGACTATTTTTCCTGGGATTATGATGAGATGCCTGGTTTGAAGAGGGATTTGGTTGAACATAGGTTGCCGATCAAACCTGGCAAGAAGACAATCAAGCAAAACCCAAGACGCTTTGCTCCAGAAATTCTCTCGAAAATAAAGGAAGCAATCGAAAGGCTCCTTCAATGCAGGTTCATCCGCACGACCAAGTATGTCGAATGGCTAACCAATATTGTACCAGTCATTAAGAAAAACGGATCTTTAAGAGTATGCATAGACTTTATGGATCTGAATTCAGCAACCCCTAAAGATGAATATTCGATGCCGGTGGCGGAGATGTTAGTCGATTCTGCCGCCAGCTATGAGTATCTTAACATGCCGGATAGATACTCTGGCTATAACCAGATTTTCATCGCAGAAGACGATGTTCCCAAAACAACGTTTCATCGTCGAGGGGCTTTAGGCACTTACGAATGGGTAGTGATGCCTTTTGGCCTGAAGAACGCTGGGGCAACATATCAGCGAGCGATGAATTCAATTTTTCATGATTATATTGAGTCTTTCATGCAGATATATATTGATGACATTATGGTGAAATCCGTGTCAAGAAAAGATCATATAGATCATCTGCGACAATCCTTCGTAAGGATGAGGAAGTATGGTCTCAAGATGAACCCTCTAAAGTGTGCATTTAGTGTGTAGGAGGGAGATTTCTTAGGTTTTGTGGTCCACAAAAAGGGGATCGAAATTAACTAGAATAAGACGAAAGCCATTATGGAAGCAAAAGCGCCGTCGAACAAGAAGGAACTACAATCATTGCTAGGTAAAATAAACTTCTTAAGAAGATTTATATCAAACCTAAGTGGCAAAACGCAAGCCTTCTCACCATTGCTTCGAGTCACTAAAGAAAGGTTCGAATGGGGAAAAAGTCAGTAGGAGGCTTTTGACAAGATCAAAGACTATTTGACTCGTTCTCTAGTTCTTTCGCCACCTTGTAGAAGAAAGATCGTGAGATTGTATATAGCAGCATCAGACAAGACTCTAGGGAGCATGTTGGCTCAAGAGGATGAGAATGGCGTCGAAAGGGCTATTTACTACCTTATCAAGGTTTTGAGTGATGCAGAAACTAGATATAGTGAGATAGAAAAACTATGCCTATGTTTGTATTTCTCGTGTACAAAGTTAAAGCAATATATAAAACTAGTTGATGTGTATGTCTCTTCGCATTTCGATATTATTAAACATATGTTATCCAAGCCAATTTTGCATAGTCAAATTGGTAAGTGGGCATTAGCATTAACTGAGTATTCTTTAACTTATAGACCGCTAGAAGTGGTTAAAGGGCAAATAGTGGCAGACTTTATTGTCGATCACTCCATAAATGAAAATGCCCTAAACTTTGTCGAGCTAGAGCCTTGGAAGTTGTACTTCGATGGTTCCAGCCATAAGAACAGAACATGCATAGGTATGTTGATTATTTCGCCTGACAAAATTCCAAAAAATTCAAGTACAAAGTCGAAGGGCCCTGCTCTAGTAATGAGGCTGAGTATGAATCCTTAATAGTCAGACTTGAAATTTTGTTAGAATTAGGGGCAACTCGAGTCGAAATAATGGGAGACTCGGAGTTGGTTGTAAAATAGTTAACAAAGGAGTACAAATGTGTCAAAGAAAATCTCATCATGTACTTCGTAATAGCCAATAAGTTACTCAAAAAATTTGAACTGTCTATTATTCGACATATACCATGACTACACAATCAGGTGGCCAATGATTTGGCACAAATTGCATCAAGATATAGGGTTTCGAAAGAAGACTTGCAAGAAGTAATCGAAGCCATGGGTAAGGTAGTGTCTGTAGGTCTGCGACCGTCAGACCTGGAAGTGATAAAATTTGGCTACGCTGATGAAGAAACTTTCAAAATTTTTACAGTTGAAGGTTTGAAAGATAAAGATTGGAGGAAACCTTTGGTCGAGTACCTTCAGAACCCTTCAGCAGCCACAAAACGAAAAGTGAAGTATCAAGCACTAAGCTATGTTCTTTTAGGAAACGAGTTATTCAAGAAAACCTCTGAGGGGTTTTTGCTTAAGTGCCTTAGTGAATCTGAGGCATACCTGGAATTGTCATCAGTCCACAGTGGGACATATGGAGCACACCAGGTAAGCCATAAGATGAAATGGCTACTGTTTCGCCAAGGTATGTATTGGCCTACGATGCTGAAAGATTGCATTGAGTTCGCCAAAGGTTGTCAGGAATGCCAAGTTCAAACTAGCATACAACATGTTCCAGCAAGCGAGTTACACTCAATAGTCAAGCCGTGGCCATTTAGAGGATGGGCTTTGGACCTGATAGGAGAGACTCGACCTGCGTCTTCCAAAAACCAAAAGTATATCCTAGTAGGGATAGACTACTTCATCAAATGGATTGAAGCGATACCTTTACCAAAAGTAGATCAAGAGGATGTCATCGAGTTTATTCAGAAGTACATCATTTATAGATTTGGGCTGCCAGAAACAATAACGACGGATCAAGGGTCAGTGTTTACGGGTCGGAAAATGCAGAAGTTCTCCAAAGAAATGAGGTTCAAGCTTCTAACCTCGACGCCTTATTACGCCCAGGCCAATGGCCAAGTTGAGGCAGCAAATAAGGTAGTAATTGGTATGATAAAAAAGCAGATTAGGAGTAAGCCAAAAATTGGCATAAAACGTTGGACCAAGTCCTATGGGCATGTCGAACGTCCCCTAAGGAAGCAACCAATAGTACTCCATATTGTTTAACCTTTGGCCACGATGCAGTGCTGCCGGTCGAGATCTATATACAGTCAGTTAGGATTCAAAGGCATCACGAAATCCCTCGAGAGATCTATTTGGATACGATGCTCGACGATTTAGTGGACTTGGATGAGGAAAAACTTAAAGCTCTGGAACTTTTGAGAAGGCAAAAGAAAAGAGTGGAGAAGTCATATAACAAGAAGGTTAAATCGAAGGCCTTTCTGGTTGGTGATTTGGTGTGGAGGGTAATTATCCCTATGTATCGAAAGGTTAGGTCCCTAGGCAAATGCTCCCCAAAATGGGAAGGCTCATTCCAAGTTTTGAAGGTCTTTTTCAATGGAGCATATGAAATGGAAGAGCTAAACGAAGATAAGAGAATATTAAAAGTGAATGGCAAATATTTGAAAAAATATAAGCCTGCGCTTCATGAGGTAAAAATATCAACGGAATAACGATTAATATAAAATGAAGCCATAAATGGTATTAATGTAATATGCTAAAATGGCTCAGTACCTTACAACATGGAATTAGAACTATGGCTTACAAAGGCCAGCAAAAGATAAGTTATTACAAAAAGTCTCAACAGACTAAAAAGGGAGATTGGCTCACATCTTGAAATAGTTCGACTTTTGAAGCTCAAGGCGTTTCTGACATAAGTCTTTATCGATTCTCAATTGAGCAATTTTCGTTTCCAAACGACGTGTGTATCCTGAGGTGGAGAAATAGGGGTGGCAGTTGTAACCTCCATCCCCTAGGCTCTAAAAGAATGATGATGATTTATGATTTTTGTGAGTTCCAAGAAATTTTCCATAATGACCTATGACGTCAGGAACGTGCACAAAGGTGGCGGAGCAGTTATGTGCGTGTTTCGTCTATTTTCCTTTTCTCTCTCTTCCCCTTTTTCATCTTCTTAGGCATTAGTCGACTAAAGCACATCGATTGACATGTGTGAGTCGAAATAGTGGCGTCGAATTAGATACTGAAAAAAAAATGCGCTTTTTCTACATAGGGGTCGAAAAAGACATTTTTTGGGGGGTAATTTGTTAGCTCCTAAATTCGACACCTCTTGCAAGTTGAGATATTTAACAAAATGGCATCAAAATCTCGTTGGAGATAAAAGTTGATCAAAGAGTTCAAGGTCTACGAAGAAGAAGTGTCGAAACATTTGGACGACTTTGGGAAAAATCATGAAACGTCGAAAGGCCACGCTTCGACCGAGACGTTGCTTGATGAATATCATAAAGATTTGAAATTCAAATAAATTAGAGGGAGTAGTTTCATTCGCTAATGACTAAGAGGACATGTGGCACCCGGTGAGCGAAGGACTCCATGCATCACGACATGTGTCGGAAGATGATGGTTTGGGAAGTTATTGTTAGTTATTTCTTCTATTATAAATAGGAGCTTTAGAGATTGAATTAAGGGTGTTGTAATTTACTTTTGTACAAAGTCACTACTAAAATTGCTCCAAGTATCCGAGTGCAGAGAAAGAGAGTATCAAGGAGAATGTACGTGATGTAAACACACCGTGTTTTACTTTTGAATGAAGTTTACTTTGTCCTTTTACTTTTACTAAGTTTTCTTTACTTTTTCGCCACACTTTCCAGTTTTTTTTTATGCATTCTTACTTTACCTTTACCCCTTTTTCTTCCTCTAAAGATTTCTATTTCTTTCTATCCAATTTTCTATCTTCTTCCTCTCTTCAATCTAATAAGTAATTCTACCATTAAGACTTTTCACCCAATATTGTCGATGTGTGTAACTTAGGCGGATTTTAGAAAACGAAACCTTTTAGCACATGTCCTAGGATCAATTTGATCGATCTTGTGAGTCACCAAAGTTAGATTTGGAAGATCTGCGGTTGTTTTCCGATTTTCAAGGGAAACAATAGCAGCGGAAACTAAATCAATTAAAGTAACTCAACAATGTATAACATAACGAGTTACAAGTCTAATACTCATATCAACAACATTAGAATAATAATAAATAATAGAACAAAATGTCCACCCACCCAGTGTTACCGATCAAAGCAATGAAATCTAAATATCATATAAAACAGGAAAAAGAAGAACAATCTCAACACAATCCTTCATTTTCTAAGAAGATATTAAATTACCTTCTCATTTGTACCCCAAGAAGGAGCACATAACCATACAAACAACAAAGGGGTGAGAATACACTCATAATATATAATGGTGCAAAAATATGCAAGGGTAGCTTGAGCAAACATCAACAATTATTCAACACAACTCATTCGCATCAACTACACAAGTATTCTCCATTACCAATATCAACAAAATCAAATAACTACATATGTAATAATGGATGCAATGTACTTAAAACCAAGACTCTACATGCATGCATTACCAATATGGACAACACATGTCCATCTCGCTCCTTAATTCCCACCTTAGAACCAGAGCACACAAATTCGCTACTATCACCACAAGTAACGCTTCACTGATTCCCATATGGAATCAGCTACTCATTCTTGAATCCACACCATCGAGCTAGAGCAAACCAAAAATGGACCGAAGTCTGTACACCATGAATGCATAATTTACAACAACTTGCAATATCACCAAAATTATCACCATATCATTACCATAACTATGCATAAACATCCCAATAATTGATTAATTTAACAATCAAATAATCAACAACACCAAAATACCACTAAATAATGGCCAAATGATAGCCTAATCATAACACAACATCAAAGATCAGAACCTACACTCAATTCCACACAACTGGGCAAACGACGCTCACTCTGGAAGTTTGACAGGTTACCTGTTACCAGTGTGAGGCCCATCACCGCCCACGTCAACTCACATGTCATCACCATGATGCTCTTCCCACAAACTTTTTCCTAGGGACCATGATGGTCTACCCGTCAGGCAGCTGACGCTCGTTAGTTCCTCAAAGGCCATGACGACCTAGTCACCATGAGGGTGACGCCCGTCACCCTGAAGCAGAAAATAAAATTTCCGTTTTGGCCATGGAGTTCAACTCAGAACTCTAATTTTCCTTTACCAACACTCAAAGCGATCATCCAAATTAAGGGAAACAACATCTAACATCAAAACATCATTTATCCACCAATTAACAAGCATTTTATTTAATTAGTCATGGTCTTAACATACTTTATTCATCAAAATCACAACATTACAGAAACACCCATTCATACCAACTTCATCAACACGAACATACAATTTATATGGTAAATTAGTGCATGAAAATTACTTAATACAACACAAAAATCACGCCATTACATAATTCAACTCGCGTTCATCAATCATTCACCAAAAAGGGAAAAAATAGGGGAAAACCTAATGGCATTAAGGACTTCCATCTAACCAATTATGCAATCTACACCATATTAGGAGTAATCCTTCTACCATAGATGTTCCAGTAAAAACACATTCCATCTCAAACAATGGAGGTTCTCCTAAGCCCTTGTTCTCCTAGACTTTTCTCCTCCAAATTCTGTTTTACGTACTAATCCTAAAAATCATCTACTAACTCCATTTTATTAGAAACTTAACTCTTGTTAATTAATAATTCCCACCATGCCCTCACTTATTCTCTTATTTACCAACATACCCTTTTTAACTCTAATTTTATTTTTAATAAAAATAATCCTCATTATTCTCTAATTTCCTATTTTTTTGACCTAAAAATCTCATTTTCTATTTTATTTTAATTATTAACCAAAATAACTATAATTCTAATCATTTTAATTATTCTAATTATTCTCATCCTTGAATAATTTAATCAAATTATAGGGTGTTACAACTCTCCCCCACTTAATTAATTTTCTCCCTTGAAAATTACCTAAAAGAAACAGAGTCGAATACGACTCTCTCATATGACTCTCCAGCTCCCAAGTCATGCTTCCACCAGCTGATCCTCCCTACATTACTTTCACCAAGGCCATCTCCTTACCATGTAACTGCTTCACTTCTCAATCCTCTATCTGCATGGGCAATGCCTTAACAATCAGCTTCTCTTTCTCATGTACATTGTCCACTTGGATCACATGAGACAAATTCAAAATGTATCTCCTCAACTGAAACACATGAAACACATCATGAAGATTATCAAGCGGCAATGGAAAGGTAATTCGATAGGCCACCTCCCTTATCCTCTGTAAGATCTAATATGGACCAATAAAACATGTTGTAAACTTTAGAGACTTTAAAGCTTGACCAACACTATTCACCAACGTAACTCACAGAAACATATAATCCCCTTCTTGGAACTCGAGTGCTTTTCTCATATTAACATGGAAACTCTTCTAGTGACTATGTGAAGCTTTCATTTTCTCCTGGATCATATTGATCTTCTCGGATGTTTGTTGCATAATCTCAGGTCCAAACACCACACTCTCACCTGATACATACCAACATAAAAGTGCCATACACCTTCTACCATACAGAGCCTCGAATGGTGCCATTCCAATACTAGAATGGAAATTGTTATTGTGGGTGAAACCAATCAAAGACAAGTAGCTATCCTTAGCACCTCCTTATTCTAGAACACAAGCCTTTAACAGATCCTCTAAGAATTAGATGATTCTCTCTATTTGATTGTTTATCTATAAATGATAAGCAGAACTCAACTTCACCTTAGTACCCAACGCTTCCTGCAAACTATTCCAAAATCTCGATGTAAATCTCGGATCTCTATTAGAAGCAATACTCGATAGAATATCATGCAGACTAACAATTTTCTCAATATACAACTTAGCCAACTTCTGTAAAGGATAACTAATCTTAATTAGAATGAAATTAATTGATTTAGTCAATCTATCAACAATAACCCAAATGAAATCATATACCTTCGTCCTCTTCAGAAAATCATCACAAAATCCATAGAAATGACGTCCCACTTCCACTCAGGAATACTCAACGGTTGCATCAGACCCAAGGTTTCTGATGTTCAATCTTTAATATCTGATAATTCAAACAAGCGTAAACAAACTCAAACACTTCCTTTTTTATTCTTGGCCACAAAAACATCTTCTTCAAGTCTTAATACATTTTAGTAGCACCAAGATGAATACTCAAACCACTCTTATGACCTTCCTTAAGAATACTCTTCTAAGTTCTGATATATATAATACACAAACCATATCTCTTAATCTCATCACACCATTCTCATCGATTCTAAGGTCACCTCCTTTACCTTTGATTAACACTAACCGGTCCACCAATTCCAAATCGACTATCTGACCTTCCCCGATTTCTTCAAGGATACCACTGGTCACCTTCAACATTCACAACTTTACACTATTAGGATTTTCTTCACACACCAAACTCAGATATCTGAATTTCTCAATCAATTCCAACTCTCAAACCATCATCATTGACATATGTAATGACTTTATGCTCAAAGCATCAATTATGACTTTGGCTTTACCAGGATGGTAACTCAAACCAAAATCATAATTCTTCATAAATTCAAGCCATCTCATATGTCTCATATTCACTCCTTCTGATCGAACAAGTACTTCAAACTCTTGTGGTCACTAAACACTTCAAATCTAGAATTAAACATATAATGTCTCCAAATATTTTACATAAACACAATGACTTCCAACTTTAGATCATGCGTAGGATAATTCCTCTCATGAACCTTCAACTGCCTAGAAGCATAAGCTACAATCTGACTATTCTGCATTAACACACCACCTAGACCCATATTCGAATCATCAAAATACACAATAAAGGATTTACTTGGATTCAAAAAAATTAAAAATTAGAGCAGACATTAACTTCCTCTTGAGTTATTGAAAACTCTCTTCATAATGCACGTCCTAAACATAAGCTTGAACCTTTTGAGTCAATTGAGTTAAAGGCAGTTCCAACCTCGAAAAGCCTTCAATAAACCTTTTGCAATAACCAGCCAACCTAAGAAAAATTATGGTTTCTGTAATAGACTTCAGAGTCTCCCACTGCAACACAATATATATCTTTGACGAATCAACAATAGTACCACCGCTAGAAATTACATGACCGAGGAAACACACTTCTCGCAACCAGAACTCACACTTTGATAACTTTGCCTGCAACTTCTTTTCTTGCAAGGTCTACAAGACAACTCTCATATGTTCCACATGCTCTTCATCATACTTAGAATATATCAAGATATCATCGATGAATACAACCACAAACTAATCTAAGTACAAATGGGATATCCTGTTCATGTACTTCATGAACACTCCAGGCGCATTAGACACTCCAAATGGAAATACATAATACTCGTAGTGATTATACCTCGTTCTCAATGCAGTCTTCAAAATATCTTATGGTTTTACATGAATTTGATGATAACTCGACCCCAAATCAATCTTACTGGACACACAGGCCCTAACCAACTGGTCTATCAAACTATCAATTCTTAGAAGATGATACTTATTATTAATCTACACCTTATTCAATTGTAGATAGTCAACACACAACCTCATATTATCGTCCTTCTTCCTCACTAACAAATCTGGCACTCCCCACAGAGAAACACTCAGTTGGAAAAACTTCTTCTCGAGCAACTCTTCCATCTGGTTCTTCAACTCACTCAAATCTAAAGCAAACATTCTATAAGGAGCCAATGTCACATGACTAGTACTAGGTACCAAGGCTATGACGAACTCAACCTCACGCTTTGGTGGAAAATCCCTATTATCATCTAGAAACACTTCTAGAAAGTCGCACACCATAGGTAATTCACCAATTACAGCTTTGCTTTCAGACTTCATAGAAGTTGACACCATAAACACATTAGCATCATCCTTTATAAAGTCATCCACTTATTTTGTAGACACAAACAACTCGACACTTGCATCAAACTATGGAAATGGCACTGTCTTATCGAAATAAGTTATATGAACACAAGAACTCCAACCAGTTCATTCCGAGGATAACATCAAGTTTTCTCAATGGTAGACATACTAGATACATCCTAAAATCTAGTGCACATTATCCCACTAGTCTTCGACCTATTCAAATAACATATGAGTAGAGAACCAGACCTTTCTTAACTTTAGTGCAAGCCATCACTCGAAAAATCTTCTCAATTTCTATGAGTCATATCTGCGCATCCTCTGGATTATATCTGCTCTTGAACATTGACAGATTGTTTCTATGAAATTTGTCCTGACCATAAAATTCATCACTAGCACCATGATAATTTTGTTGACCCTACAACGCCTACACCACTAACAACACTGCATAAACAAGTGTGATCATTTCTTCCAAACATTCTTCTGCACACTAACGAACATACTTTAGAAGAAACAATGCATCGATAATGTACACACACATGTCACATACTAGGGAACAATTAACATGTCAAAAACCTGACCGGAGGGGCCGACCTGCTCTGACACCATTAAGTAACATCCTAACAACCCCAAAGCAAAATAATACAAAATTAAACAACTGCACACACAGAGTGTCACTCAAACACAACTTAAAATACTCCGTAACATGCATAAACAACATTATAACTAATAAAATAAAATGTCTGCACGCCTAGTGTTACAGATCAGAGTAATGGAATCTAAAGATCGCATAGAACATGAAAAAAAGAACAACCTTAATGCCATACTTCGGATTCTAAGCTGCTACTCATTTACCTGCTCGTCTGTACCTGTAGCAGGAAAATTCGTGAGTGTAAGCTATTGATTAACTTAACTCATAAAATACAAGATTCGCCACCATACTTTTATTTTATCCAAAAAAGGAAAGGAAAAAGAGTGAACAAAACCTAAGGGAATTGGTTACACTAAGGGAATATGTTAGCGCCCAAAACATCTATAGTACTCTATAGGAACCATTTGAAATATCTATGCTTTTTGGTTTGAAAATGTTTGTTTGATATGAGATTGGGGAGGTGAGAAGAGACAAATTTTTTAAGATTTTTGTGTTTGGAGAGGCTTATCACCTCATGCCTACGTACCCACAAAGTGCAATATAGGATCAAAACCCCGTAGTTCATGGTAAAAATAACAAAATTGGTTTGTTATGGTTTATTTTAAAAGTAGAGACAACTTTTCATTTCTAAGCGAATAGTTTTGCTCAAAGAGATAGCTCATGTCTAAACTTATAAAAGAGATTTTAAAAGAAAAAGTGCATAAGGCATAAAAAGAGTTTGAATATTTTTTATGTCTTTTTGAAAAGAGTCAAAGTATGATTAACATTGATTGACATTTATTAAAGAAACAAATTTGGAAAGGAACTTGACAAAAGTCAAGGTTTATTATGAAAGAGGTTACAGTTTTGAAAACAATAAGGTTTTGAAAAAGGGAAGAGATTTTGAAAATTGAAGAAGGGGTGGAGAAGAAGTGACAATCCTAAAGCAAAAAAGATAAAAGTTAAGAATAAGAACGATTTAACCACACAAGTAAGGTCCAAAGCATAAGCATTTATTTTTTTTTAGATTAGGCCTTGATCAAAATAAGTCTTCAAAAGAGAACTCCAAGTACCCAAAATCCATGGTTTGATATCACAAGCTTCCAAGTATAGGTTAAAATCCTAATTCTAGGCCCAAAGTTCCATGTCATTGCAAAGGATAGTAACCATAGCCCACTATTAAGAGAACAAGTTTTTTTAGGGGGTTTAAGTCTTTATTAATATTTTTGGTCCAAATGGATAAAAGAAAAAGAGCATAAACATAAACAAATGGTCCAAGTGGACAAAGGAAAAATGACGGAAACATAAACAAATAATATGATATGATATGATATGATATGATAACATAAAACATAAAAATAAATAAAGAGAGATAGGAAGCAAGAAGGAAGCATAAACACAACACAATTAATATAGCAATGTAAAGCAATGGTGATCCAAAATGCGAGAACAAGTTTTTATTGCGTTTCAGAAATGCTCAACTAAACATCCATGAGAATGAAAACATGGTCTCATACATTACCATGGGTAGGGCTCCAACTTGGATAAGATCGAAGAGTATGCCAACTAACCCCCACGGGTAACAAGAGAAAACTAATGTATTTTGAACTACACTACAGACGAGTAAGAGACTGATAATTCAATTATAAAACACAATAGTTCTTCGATTTTGGGATAATTTAGCGCTATGTTAAACAATCATAATCAAACTTATGTAGAAGCCATGACTATCTGAGGTCGGTCAATAACAATGTTATTGGTAATGTATGCTAGAGAAGTGATATGTAGATCACTTTCCAAAAAGCAATACCGCACAAAAAGAAAAGAGGTAACGATCTCATCTTCATCAAGAACTTAAAACAAGTTCCAATGACATTGAAGATTTTCATTGATCAAAAGAAAATGAGAAATAGATGAAAGAATGCCAAATTGAACCACACAAAGATATAATCCAAGGCAAAGAACAAAAGGAAATTGAAGAAGAAAGAAAAGGAACCAAAACAAACCCAAAACAAAGCAAAAAAATCACATTCTGCACTGTGCAAATTGATTGCATATCAGAAAATTAATAACTCTAGGCAAAAAATACACTGTACAAATCGATTGCATACTGCCAGACAGCAATAAAATCAACATTTACAAGGCAAAACCATGATCAATCATTTCTTTAAACACCTCATGATCAAGGATGCAATTGAGCACGAAAATTCCATCAAATCAAGAGCAAATAACACCAATGGAATCATAAAATATTGCTAAAAAAATCAAACAATAAAGATCAACAAGAGATCGCATTGTGGAAGATGGAAGAACAAACACAACAATGGTGGAACAAGAGTATTACCACTTCAAATATGAAAATGCTTCAAATCAACTTCAAGAATCACACTCCAAAGCTTTGATCTACAAAATTTGATGTTGAAAAAGTGTTTAGATGAAGGTTTAGCTCAAATATTAGTAAGCTTCAATGAAAAACTTACTAACTTTAATGGAGGAAGAGCTTTGGTGAATATGGGTAGATGAAGAAAAATGAGAATGAGGAAGAATTTTGACAAGGTGAATTTGGCTATCAAAAGCTTCAAGAATGAATGAAATGAAACCTATATTTATAGAGTTTAGGCTTGAGAATTTTGGTGGCTTGGAGCTTGGTTTAGAATCAAAATTAGACTTGGAATTTAAATTTGTAGGCAAAATCAAAATCAAGTGGTGATTAATGAGGGTGTATGGTGGGAATTAATTGTGATTATGTAGGGAAAATATTTTTGTGATGATTTTGCATGATCTAGAATATTCCAAATGAGGTCACATTTGAAAATTGGTGCCAAAATGCTGCAGAACTTGAAAATTAACATTTCTGGCCAAGTCTGTCCCGTGAAAACGATTGCACTGCAGTGCAAATCGATTGTAGTGTTGAAAAAATCTGAAATCTGGTACAAATGTGAAGGGTGCAATCGATTGGACCATAGTGCAAATTGATTGCGCTGCTGAAAAACTTGAAAAATGCTTTGTTGGCTGTATTGTTCTAGATCTGGATAAATGCTTTACTTGTCAAAGAAGACATGGAAATAAACAAATGAACCTTAGAGTCTCTTGAATAATAATTGATCAAAATCTTGGGAAACCCTTAATTAGATGAATTTGAATTGTTTGCAGATCAACTTTGACTTTGTTAAGATGAATTTCATTCGAGCTGAAGAAATGATATTTGACATTCTTGATCCCAATCTCTTCCTGAAAAAGTTAGTAAAAGGAAAACAAACATATTTTTGTATTTTAATTAAAGGTTAGTAAATATAAGCAAATAAAGACAAATAAGAAACACACAGATGCTCGGTGATCCCTGCAAGGCATAAACCCAAAGATGAGAGGGATAAATGAACAAAAGCATGATCTTATTTGTGATGCAAAGATGCAAAATAAGATGTGAGAAATCTTAAGGGTAAAAATTAGGGTACAACAACTGCCCCTATTTAAGTTTCTTCTATCAAGAGATATGAAGGTTGAAAACTTCATCTCGACAAGGTTGAAGATACTTAAATACAAAAAACCATATTTTTAGTCCTAAGATGCCACAAGATGATATGAATGCAAAGGATAAAACACTCTGCGGGAAGCTTAAAACAAAAGATTTACAATAAATTAAGAGAAAAGACGTGTGTTGCACCCCAAAATTTGCCCTCTCAATACAAGACTTTGTGTTCCAAGAAGGTTCACAAGAATCACAAAATTCACTTGAAGTCTTGGAAGTCCATTTAGCCTGATTAAAGTCAAAACCCTAGTTTTGGATGCACTGCTTAGGAGGTGCATTGTCTGAGGGAATTGTCAACTCTTCTGACCAATTGTGAATTTTGTGAACCTTGTGAACCTTCTTGGAACACAAAGTCTTGTATTGTGAGGGCAAATTTTGGGGTGCAACAGCTGCCCCTGTTCAATTTTCTGAAACCTGAGGGGTTAGATTGGTATATTTGCCAGTCGTAACCTGGAAGGTTGAAGGGGATTGAACACAAAAGCCCAAAAATTTGCACTCACCAGTGCATGGAGTGATATTGATGGTTGGTTGAACATGATTGAGTGGGCTTAAAGATGCCACTAGGGGAAAGTTCTTCAGTAGTATAATGAGAACTGTCAGGAGTCTGGAGTAATACTGATGTAACAGCATGTCTTCATGAGGATAGAGCAATCAATAATGATAACCCTAAAGCAGTCTTGAAGTGATAAATCTGACCTCAGGAGGATAGAGCAATCAATAGCTCTAAAGCAGTCTTGAAGTAATAATGGCTTCAGGAGGATAGAGCAATCAATAGCTCTAAAGCAGTCTTGAAGTAATAGATGGTTACTGTCTTTGGAGAGGAAGAATACTTTGTCAGCCATGTAAACACTTTCAAGTATCTGGAAGTAGAAGGTGAATACATTGAAACTCCATGTCAGTCATTTGAAGTGGTTCCCTGGGCTGTTAAGGATTGTGTGACTCCTCCTGCTGGGGAGAAGGTTCCTGTGGTCATCAGAAACCCTCCAACAATGGCAATGGCCTCCCTCAATGATGCAAAAGCTGTGGTGGAAGAAGGTGGTTGTACTATTTGGGGTCAGCTTCCTGATATGCCATACAAGTCTGACAAGTTTGGTTTGGGTTTCACTGCAGAGTCCCAGAAGGCTGTTCGTCGTGCTCGTGCTGTTCGTATCACCAATCAAGGGGTTATCAATGCTGTGGGAGATCAAGATGAAGACTACAACTTGGAGGCATGGATTTTTCCTACTGTGGGTGCTGGACTCAATAATTGGACAGCTGAAGATGTTATCCCTATCTCCTTTAGTCAGGAGTAAATACTATTACTGTGTTATGTTTTTAAATTTATAATTTCTGGAACAATTAAAACTTTCAAGCCATGTGCCTTACCCGGGGCACAATGGTGTGCTTGTTACGGGTTGTCATTTCATTTGCATACTGCATTCAATAAAATCAGTGGACGTTTCGTTTTCGTAAAGATTGTGTTCCTTGTCTTTCTTTTTCTTTTTTGCTTTATCAGCTATGTGTTCTTACACACACCCACGTCACTAAAATGCAGATCCTCATCCACTCTGGATCCAGTTGATAACAGTTCTACTATTGCCAATTACAATTTCGAGAATCCGATCTATCAAACTGAAGACGGAAACGAGGACGATTGTGAAATACCTGTAGAGCTTGCTAGGTTGTTACAACAAGAAGAGAAAGCTATACAGCCACATGAAGAGCCAGTCGAAGTTATGAATCTGGGAACTGAAGAAAACAGAAAAGAGGTCAAGATAGGGGCTGATTTAGAGGACAGTGTCAAGAGCAGGTTGATTCAGATGCTACGTGACTATGTGGAGATCTTTGCTTGGTCTTATGAAGATATGCCAGGGTTGGATACAGACATTGTGGTTCACCGTTTGCCAGTGAAAGAAGATTGTCGTCCAAAGAAGCAGAAGGTTCGTCGTATGCGTCCTGAAATGTCAGAAAAGATCAAAGCAGAGGTAATGAAACAGTTCAATGCAGGGTTCTTGGCCGTAACTTCTTATCCTCAGTGGGTTGCAAATGTGGTACCAGTTCCTAAGAAAGATGGTAAGGTACGTATGTGTGTAGACTACAGAGATCTGAACAAGGCTAGCCCTAAAGATGACTTTCCACTTCCTCATATTGATATCCTGGTAGACAACACTGCTCAGCATAAGATATTCTCTTTTATGGATGGTTTCTCTGGTTACAATCAAATCAAGATGGCACCTGAAGATATGGAGAAGACTACATTTGTGACACAGTGGGGCACCTTTTGCTATAAGGTAATGCCATTTGGTTTGAAGAATGCAGGGGCAACATATCAGCGTGCCATGGTGGCTTTGTTTCATGATATGATTCATCATGAGATAGAGGTATATGTGGATGATATGATAGCCAGGTCTCAGAATGAAGAACAACATCTTGATCATCTGCACAAGTTGTTTGAGAGGTTGAAGAAATACAGGTTGAGATTAAATCCAAACAAGTGTACTTTTGGAGTTAGATCTGGAAAGCTCCTGGGTTTCATTGTCAGTGGAAAAGGTATTGAAGTGGATCCTGCAAAAGTGAAAGCTATACGAGAGATGCCAGCTCCCCGTACTGAGAAGGAGGTTAGAGGTTTCTTGGGACGATTGAACTACATTGCAAGATTTATTTCCCAATTAACTACCATCTGTGAGCCAATCTTCAAGTTGTTGAGGAAAGATCAGGTGATGGAATGGAATGATGAGTGCCAGACTGCCTTTGATGAAATCAAGAGATATTTGCTAGAACCTCCAATTTTAATGCCACCAGTTGATGGAAGACCCTTGATTATGTATTTAACAGTATTAGACAACTCAATGGGGTGTGTATTGGGGCAACATGACGAGTCTGGTCGAAAAGAGCAGGCAATATACTACCTTAGCAAAAAGTTTACCGACTGTGAAACAAGATACTCACTGCTCGAGAAAACTTGCTGCGCTTTGGCATGGGCTGCTCGCCGACTAAGACAGTATATGTTGACCCATACTACCTTGTTGATTTCGAAGAACTGACTTTAAACAATGTTGCGGATAGCAAGAGTCGCCACCGACTTTTATTTTATCCATAAGGAAAGGTTATAAAAGAACAGGAAAGACCTTAGAGAATATTTTGGGTCCGGGGGGTAGGTTATGAAAAGGGAAGGTATTAGCATCCTTTTCATCCATGGTTATCCATGGGCTCTTAGGTACTTAAGCTCACTTTTGAATTGTTTTGAAATTGTAGTGTGTGAATAGAAAATTTTCAGAATAGTTAATAAATAATCCATGTAAGGATGTGTTAAGAACTTGTGTGAAAACTTGTTGAAAATTTGTTTAAGTGCGAAACAATTTTGAAGTGAGCAAGCACCTAGGAGTAACCTACCCTAATGTTTAAAGGTCTTTCTTATTCTTCATTCTTTCCTTTAGTAAGACTATCCCTACTATAATGGAGTAGGTAGTCCTTACTTTGGATGTTAAGGGGTATGTGAGGGACAATTTGACTTTGAAGGCCATTGTGGGATGTAATAAGCACATATAAGGGGCCATCATCATTTTTCGAAAGGGACTTGATTCGTAAAGGCAACCATAAGGGACTTTGATGATTTTTTTATTTGAGGGACTTGCTTTATACACCCCACTTAACCATTATTCGTAGGCAACTTGAGGGATATCCTTAGGAAGTGAGACGGCGATTAAAATCGACTTACGTGTGTGACGTGTTTATTTTAATTATCTTTATTTAAAAGTGATCTAAATTTATTTCAATATTACATACATGTTGTTACACTCCCTAATTACTAACCATAATAATAATTAAATAATTAAACAACTTTACATCCAAGAAACAATTACAAAATAATAAGCAAAATAATTAAATAGCAAAGATAAATAAAATATAAATAAGCAATAATAAATAATAAAGGGGGTTAATTCTAAGTTTACTCGGCAAGACATCGCATCTTGTGCCTACGTATCCTTACGGGAGTGGAATCAGAGTAATCGTAGTTCCCCTCAATAGGGAGGTTAGAAACTTCTTGACTGTGGTCAAGGTCTCAAGGGGAATAAACGCATCTTAAGGACACGCTTACGTGGAGTGTAGAAACTCCAAATCTCTACGTTGAAATGTTAAGTTGTAATTAGGGTTAAATTAGGGATTCCACGGCGGGAAACCCTAAAATGAGCGCGGCGGCTCTTTGACCTAATGCTAGGGGTAAAATTGTAATTTTTCCTGCGGCGAGACATTTGTGAAAATTAGGGTTTGTGAGGTTGTAAGGGTTTGAAGGTGAGGACTATTGACACGGCGGTCAAATGCTAGACCTAATTCCTTCAGAGTGTGTAATGTGACAATTGTCTCGAAAAATTACAACCGGGAAACAGATACATATATAATAATGAATTGGAATTTAATCTGCAGAGAGAAACTAAAAAAAATCGTTAGTGAAAGGTTAGACTAAAATATAATCAATACTGAAAACAAATAATATTAAAGGGGAATACAAAAATGCAAAAAGAGATTTTATTGTAAATTTTAAAGCTCGTGAGGAATCAACAAGGTTAGGGGCTGATTTAGAGGCTCTAAAGCAGTCTTGAAGTAATAATGTGATATGTCTTCAGGAGGATAGAGCAATCAATAGCTCTAAAGCAGTCTTGAAGTAATGATTTCAGGAGGATAGAGCAATGGATAGCTCTAAAGCAGTCTTGAAATAATAATGTAATTTCAGGAGGATAGAGCAATGGATAACTCTAAAGCAGTCTTGAAATAATTAGATGGCTTCAGGAGGATAGAGCAATGAATAGCTCTAAAGCAGTCTTGAAGTAGTAATATGACCTCATGAGGATAGAGCAATGAATAGCTCTAAAGCAGTCTTGAAGTAATAGGATGATTTCAGGAGGATAGAGCAATCAGTAGCTCTAAAGCAGTCTTGAAGTCATGAGAGGCTATCAGGAGGATAAAATAACCCTGAGGTTACAATAAAGCAGTCCCAAAGTAATAAGAAGCTCATCAGGAGGATAAAGTAACCCTGAGGTTACAATAAAGCAGTCCCAAAGATCATAAGATTGTTTGTTGGATAATTAACCTGAAAACAAGGTAGCATTCTGTATAACAACATTAGTTTATGCTTTATGTATGCATGTATGACATGATGCACTTAGGTAATGTACTATAGACATATATGTTATGGTATGATGTAAATGATGTATGTATGCTATGACACTGCTGGAAGTGTCTGGATATCCTTGTATAACAACTGCTGGCCAAGGAAAATAAATCCCGATTCGTTGTTGAAGAATATATAACCCTCCGTCTGCTGGGGATAACAAGGTATAGATAACCTCCCGTTGTTGGGGATAACAAGGTATAGATAACCTCCCGTTGTTGGGGATAGTAGGGTATAGATAACCTTCGTTTTCGTTTGATAGTAGGATAAGTATAACATCCCGTCTTCGTTCATCGTGCCCTTATTGGAAAGTAATTTCCCGTATATCCGTATGAGGATAAAAGAGATGGATATAAATTCCAGGGGAGATTAGACTTTGTGAAAATGGATTAGTCCTACTGATGGTTTGTAACTGTCTTGTAAAGATGAACCGGCGAAGCTTCGTTGAAATCCTTCCCTCGTTCGTCCTTAGTAAATACTATTACTGCATTTTCATGCATTTCTGGTAAACATCAATCATATTAAAAGCATACATGCGTTTCTGGTAAACATCAATCATATTCAAAGGCATACATACATTCAAACACAACCAATGGACGTTTCGCTTATGTAAATAGGGTAAAAGTGAATCTGGATTCAAAAGATGGAATTTATTTATATCAAAAGTGACCCATACACGGGTAAGTTTGTACAAGGAGACATAAACCCTAGTAAGAGAATTTTGTCATGAAGTTTTACAAAAAGAATCAGCTATGTGGGAAATAATCCTATTGAGTTTCAATTCTACTATTGCCACTCAAGTATCTCATCTTCTTGCTGTTGAGACGGAAACGATTGGATTGAGCTTTATCTGTTTGAGCTTGAGTAAGTAGTACAACTGGTTGCAGTTTCATGAGTGATCCAAACGAGACATAGTCATACGCTTTAATCCCTAACTTTTGCCTGGATTGCCCTTTCAGGTTTTCAATCCACCGGGATACCCTTTTTTGCCCAAGCCGCCTTTTCAGGTTTTCGACTTGCCGGGTGTACATCTTTTTATATATATATCCCTAATTTTTGCCCAAACCCTTTTGGTTTGCCGGGATGCCCTTATTTTTGCCTAGGCCTGTCAACCTAGCGGGTCTCTTTTTATGCGTAGTATTTTTTAACTATGTCTGCGTTTACAGGTTGTGGGAAGTCTTCACCATCCATTGTAGTCAGTATCATGGCACCTCCTGAGAACACTGTCTTGACTACAAATGGTCCCTCATATATCGGAGTCCACTTGCCCCTAGGATCACCCTGTGGTAATATGATACGCTTGATTACCAAGTCACCAGCCTGATATACCTTTGGCTTAACCTTCTTGTTAAAAGCTTTGATCATCCGTTTCTGGTACATCTGGCCATGACAAACTGCTGCTAACCTTTTCTCATCAATCAAATTTATCTGGTCAAGTCGAGTCTGAATCCACTCATCTTCATCCAAGCCTGCATCCTTCATAATTCTCAAGGAGGGGATCTGAACTTCAATAGGCAGAACTGCTTCCATACCATAGACTAAGGAGAATGGGGTTGCCCCTGTTGAAGTACGTATTGTAGTACGATAACCATGCAGAGCAAATGGTAACATCTTGTGCCAATCCTTGTAAGTAACAGTCATCTTCTGTACAATCTTCTTAATGTTCTTATTAGCAGCTTCAACTGCCCCATTCATCTTTGGACGATACGGAGAAGAGTTGTGATGCTTAATCTTGAACTGCGTACAGAGATCAGTAATCATAGTGTTGTTCAGATTAGAGCCATTGTCAGTGATAATCCTTTCAGGGATACCATACCTACATATGAGATTATTCTTAATGAACCGAGCCACCACATTCTTAGTCACAGATGCAAATGAAGCTGCCTCTACCCACTTCGTGAAGTAATCAATAGCAACCAGGATGAAATGATGCCCATTAGAAGCAGTAGGCTTGATCTCACTAATCATATCAATGCCCCACATGGCAAAGGGCCAAGGAGCAGTCAACACATTCAATGGAGATGGAGGTACATGTACTTTATCAGCATAGATTTGACATTTGTGACATGTTCTGGAGTGTTGATAGCAATCAGCTTCCATGGTAGACCAATAGTAACCTGCTCTCAAAATCTTCTTTGCCATGGTATGACCACTAGAATGAGTGCCAAAGGTCCCATCATGCATCTCTTCCATAATTTCTGTAGCTTCCTTCTTATCCACACAACGAATCATAGTTGAATCATGATTACGCTTATACAGAATGCCATTACTCAGAAAGAACTTAGCAGAAAACCTTCTCAGGAACTTCCTATCTTTGACAGATGCCCCTTCAGGGAACTCCTGAGCTTCAAGATAGTTTTTCACTTCATAGAACCAAGGCTTCTCCTCTGCCCCTTCAGTGTCAATCTCATTGCAGTATGCAGGCTTCTCAAATCTATCAATGGTAATCTTGGGAGCTTCATCATCCCAGCTTATCTCAAACATAGATGCCATGGTGGCCAATGCGTCTGCCAACTGATTCTCTCTTCGTGGAATATGTCCAAAAGTAATCTCTTTGAAATGTGGGATCAAAGACAACACATGTTCTCTGTAAGGAATGAGATTATCATGCTTTGTATCCCAATCTCCTTTAATCTGACTTACTACCAGAGCTGAATCTCCATACACCTCAAGGAACTGAATCTTCATATCCATAGCAACTTGCATACCCATGATACATGCCTCATACTCAGCCATGTTATTGGTACAATAGAAACAAAGTCTGGCAGTAATCGGGGTATGACAACCTTCAGGGGAACTAATCACAACACCAACACCATTACCATGTGCATTGGAGGCACCATCAAAAACCATAGTCCATCGAGATCCTTGTTCAGGTCCGTCATATTGTCCAGGTTCTTTGGTAACAGACATAATGTCTTCATCAGGGAACTCAAAATTCATTGACTGGTAATCACCTACTGCTTGATGAGCCAAATGATCAGCAACAACACTCCCCTTAATGGCCTTCTGAGTAGTATACTGTATATCATATTCCGTCAAGATCATTTGCCATCTTGCAATTCTTCCGGAGAGAGCAGGTTTCTCAAATATGTACTTGATTGGATCCATCTTCGAAATCAACAAGGTAGTATGGGTCAACATATACTGTCTTAGTCGGCGAGCAGCCCATGCCAAAGCGCAGCAAGTTTTCTCGAGCAGTGAGTATCTTGTTTCACAGTCGGTAAACTTTTTGCTAAGGTAGTATATTGCCTGCTCTTTTCGACCAGACTCGTCATGTTGCCCCAATACACACCCCATTGAGTTGTCTAATACTGTTAAATACATAATCAAGGGTCTTCCATCAACTGGTGGCATTAAAATTGGAGGTTCTAGCAAATATCTCTTGATTTCATCAAAGGCAGTCTGGCACTCATCATTCCATTCCATCACCTGATCTTTCTTCAACAACTTGAAGATTGGCTCACAGATGGTAGTTAATTGGGAAATAAATCTTGCAATGTAGTTCAATCGTCCCAAGAAACCTCTAACCTCCTTCTCAGTACGGGGAGCTGGCATCTCTCGTATAGCTTTCACTTTTGCAGGATCCACTTCAATACCTTTTCCACTGACAATGAAACCCAGGAGCTTTCCAGATCTAACTCCAAAAGTACACTTGTTTGGATTTAATCTCAACCTGTATTTCTTCAACCTCTCAAACAACTTGTGCAGATGATCAAGATGTTGCTCTTCATTCTGAGATCTGGCTATCATATCATCCACATATACCTCTATCTCATGATGAATCATATCATGAAACAAAGCCACCATAGCACGCTGATATGTTGCCCCTGCATTCTTCAAACCAAATGGCATTACCTTATAGCAAAAGGTGCCCCACTGTGTCACAAATGTTGTCTTCTCCATATCTTCAGGTGCCATCTTGATTTGATTGTAACCAGAGAAACCATCCATAAAAGAGAATACCTTATGCTGAGCAGTGTTGTCTACCAGAATATCAATATGAGGAAGTGGGAAGTCATCTTTAGGGCTAGCCTTGTTCAGATCTCTGTAGTCTACACACATACGTACCTTACCATCTTTCTTAGGAACTGGTACCACATTTGCAACCCACTGAGGATAAGAAGTTACGGCCAAGAACCCTGCATTGAACTGTTTCATTACCTCTGCTTTGATCTTTTCTGACATTTCAGGACGCATACGACGAACCTTCTGCTTCTTTGGACGACAATCTTCTTTCACTGGCAAACGGTGAACCACAATGTCTGTATCCAACCCTGGCATATCTTCATAAGACCAAGCAAAGATCTCCACATAGTCACGTAGCATCTGAATCAACCTGCTCTTGACACTGTCCTCTAAATCAGCCCCTATCTTGACCTCTTTTTTGTTTTCTTCAGTTCCCAGATTCACAACTTCGACTGGCTCTTCATGTGGCTGTATAGCTTTCTCTTCTTGTTGTAACAACCTAGCAAGCTCTACAGGTATTTCACAATCGTCCTCGTTTCCGTCTTCAGTTTGATAGATCGGATTCTCGAAATTGTAATTGGCAATAGTAGAACTGTTATCAACTGGATCCAGAGTGGATGAGGATCTGCATTTTAGTGACGTGGGTGTGTGTAAGAACACATAGCTGATAAAGCAAAAATAAAAGAAAAAGAAAGACAAGGAACACAATATTTACGAAAACGAAACGTCCACTGATTTTATTGAATGAAGTATGCAAATGAAATGACAACCCGTAACAAGCACACCATTGTGCCCCGGGTAAGGCACAAATTTAAAAACATAACACAGTAATAGTATTTACTCCTGACTAAAGGAGATAGGGATAACATCTTCAGCTTTCCAATTATTGAGTCCAGCACCCACAGTAGGAAAAATCCATGCCTCCAAGTTGTAGTCTTCATCTTGATCTCCCACAGCATTGATAACCCCTTGATTGGTGATACGAACAGCACGAGCACGACGAACAGCCTTCTGGGACTCTGCAGTGAAACCCAAACCAAACTTGTCAGACTTGTATGGAATATCAGGAAGCTGACCCCAAATAGTACAACCACCTTCTTCCACCACAGCTTTTGCATCATTGAGGGAGGCCATTGCCATTGTTGGAGGATTTCTGATGACCACAGGAACCTTCTTCATAGCAGGAGGAGTCACACAATCCTTAACAGCCCAGGGGACCACTTCAAATGACTGACATGGAGTTTCAATGTATTCACCTTCTACTTCCAGATACTTGAAAGTGTTTACATGGCTGACAAAGTATTCTTCCTCTCCAAAGACAGTAACAACTTTTCCATTCACCGGATATCTCAACTTTTGATGTAATGTGGAGGTCACAGCACCTGCCCCATGGATCCAGGGACGACCAAGCAGACATGAGTACGAAGGACGAATATCCATCACATAGAATGTAGCAGTAAACACCTGAGAGCCAACCTTGATTGGAAGATCAATTTCCCCATGCACTACTCTTCTAGAACCATCAAAAGCCTTTACCACAATATTACTGGGCTTCAATACCGTATCTTCAGGACTCAGCTTGTTCAGGACTTCCTTAGGCAACACATTCAGAGAGGAACCATTGTCTATCAGCACATGAGACAGGGTAGTGCCCCTGCATTCAATTGAAATATGCAACGCCCTGTTATGATCCCTCTTGGCAGGGGTCAAGTCAGCATCAGAAAATCCTAACCCGTTGTCATAGGTCAGGTGAGCAACACAATTCTCAAACTGGTCCACAGAAATTGCACTGGGTACATGAGCCATCTTTAGAAACTTGATCAATGACTTGGCATGAGCCTCAGAACATAATAACAGGGAGAGCATAGAAATCTTTGAGGGAGTATGCCCCAGCTGATCAACAATATCATAATCACTCTTGCGAATGATTTTCAATACTTCTTCCATCTGCTTAGAGAGGTCATCAGCAGCTGGCACATCAGTAGATACAGGCTCAATAACAGGACCCTTGCCCCGAGCATCAGTGGCGGAAGTAACAGCAGGAGTAACTGCACTCTTAGAAGCAACTGGAGGAGAGAAGACTCTTCCCCTACGAGTGATCTTGCTAGATCCAGCAATATTATCAATGTCAACAGGCATATCAGGTAAAGGCTCCTGCTTGACACCATGGATGTAAACATCAGACCCATAGTGCCAAGGCACAGCTTTGTCAGATGTATAAGGAATAGGACCAGGAGTGGTAATGATCAGAGGAGCTACTCTGGCTTCAGCAACAACTTTCACAGGACCTTCAGCAGTAATCTTGATTGGGCCCTGATGAGTGATTTTAATGGGACCCTTTGAAGTGATTCTTAGTGGTACTTTGTCAACCATATCAACCTCTTCAATCTTCTTACCCTGAGTCAGATGATCTACCATACTTTCTACAGATGCTGGTCTTCTTTTAAACACTATAGTATACTTATCCATGAGACGTTGAATCCCATCTCTCAAAATGAAGCAACTATCCGGCTTATAGGTACAATACAAACAATCTTCACGACAACCTGGAAAGATCCCAGCTTGTATTAACCTCTTTTTGATAACAGACAATGGTGTGCTCAACTCCATAACCGAATAGACATGCAGATCTTCATCAATATCTTCATCAATGGCGTTGACAGTCTTCTCGTGATTTGGCATTGGAGCTGTAATCACATTTGGAGTACCTGGTGGATCAAACTCAATTTCTCCAGCATCAATCATGTCTTGAATTTTGTTCTTCAAGACCCAGCAGTTATTAGTATCATGTCCTGGACAGTTTGAATGATATGCACATCGTGCATTGGGATTGTACTTGGGAGATGTAACATTGGGATTCTGAGGAGCCTCCCTCAGGGTAATAAGTTCAGCCTTCAACAAATGTTGTAATGCCTGAGCCATTGACATGTTGATCTTCGTGAACTGTCTTCTAACCCTCTGTTGGTTGCCTTGAGGCTGCTCTGTTGTTGCAGGAGTTGGATTTGAAATATGAACTGCACTAACAGACTGATGCCTTCTGTTACGATCAGGCTGACCATACACAGCATTAGATTCTTTCTTCCCAGTGGGAGGCTTCTTTGCAGCACCTGATGAAGAAGTGCCCACTTGGATCTTACCACTCTTGATACCATTCTCTACTCGCTCTCCTGTCATGATCAACTCAGTGAAGCCAGATGATGAGCTTCCAATGAGATGACTGTAAAACGGACCATTCAGCGTACACATGAACATATCAACCAACTCCCTATCAGTCAAAGGGGGTTGAACTCTTCCAGCTAAGTCTCTCCACTTCTGAGCATACTCCTTAAAGCTTTCTTTGGCACCCATAGACATGCTCTGAAGCTGCATGCGAGTGGGGGCTAAGTCAGCATTGTATTGATACTGCTTGTAGAAAGCTTCAGCAAGGTCATTCCAGTCTCTGATGTTGACACTCTCCAACTGATAATACCACTCTAGCTGAGCTCCAGATAAACTCTCTTGAAAGAAATGGATCCACAACTTTTTATCAGCAGTGTGGGGTTGAATTCTTCTGACATAAGACCTCAGATGCAATTTGGGACAAGAGACCCCATCATAGACAACAAATGTAGGAACTTTGAACCCAATGGGTATGACCACCCCAGATATCAAGCTCAAATCCTCAAAATCCAGCCCAGATGATTTCTGTAATTCCATAGCATCCATTCTATCCACCAGCATCTTGAATTTGTCTTCGTTAGGCTCATGGTAGTAGTTAGCCTCAGAATCAGAGTCCCCCATAGTGTTGTGGAGACTGCCTCTCTCCTGCTCAGATTCTTCAGATTCATAGTCTTCAACCTGTTCCTTGGTCTTGGCAGGACCTTTGAACCTTCTTCCCATGTTGAGCAACCCAGCAGACCTCCTAGCCTTCTTAGTCTTCTTGGCCAGCAGTGTCTTCAATTCATCCTGCCCCTTAGATAGGTTCAGGATCAGCTCTTGGAACTGTGCATTCTGTGCCTGGAGATCCTTAACTGATTGTTCAAGAGCCATTGATGAAATAAACAGCGAGGAGATGAGAAACCTGTGCACAATTATAAACCTGTGATGCAATGATATGGGAATGCATATGCAATGTTTTCAAGGACCGCAGGATTTAAATTTGCTTAAACAAACAAGAAAGTAACTTTTTATTAGTAATAACTTGTTTTGCCTTTTAGGCTTACAAAAAATGAAAACGAAATAAGTACAAAAGATGGGGTTTTAAGTCTCCCATGGACGTTTCCTCTTTGTGTTGAGGTATGAGTTGAGGTTTCGTTCCTCATGAAGTAGCTTTGTTAGCTCTAGGATCCTTGCTTGGCTTGCTTTGTAATGAGCCTCGAAAGTATCCCTTTGCTCTTTCAGTTGGATCCATGATCTCTGCAAGTCTTCCATATCAGTAGGCATGTCTGGGTGAAGGATGGTATAAGCTGTGTCTCCTTCAGCAACAGGTTCCATGGTAACTGGTAGGATGGCAGGATATGACATCATGAGTGTCTGAGCACGAAATCGTACCCATCTGAGATAAGCCTCCATAGGAATGGTGTACTTAGGCTCCAGTGTCTTGCTGTCAATCCTGTTTACCTTTCCCTAAGCTCGTATGAATCTCTGACGGTAACCCTGAAGATCGTTGTCGTAGTCAAACACAATGCCCTGAATCAACATGTCATGTGGACCATCGCTACGGGCGTAACCAAACTGTCGTAAAGCTAGAGATGGGTTGTAGGTGATGCCTCCTCTTATGCCTAGAAGTGGCACATTAGGAAACTCCCCACAACGGTCAATGATGGTGACATTCTCCATAGATCTGGAGCACCAATGGATGTCTGAGTGAGAAAGTGACATGATCCTCTTGGACCATCTGAACCCTTGCTCATTCTTCATTACTGAGCGAGGAAGGTGAGAAATAAACCACCTAGAAAGTAAAGGTATGCAGCACATCAAAGTTCCTCTTGCCCTTGTAGTACGGGTGTGAAGAGAATGTAGGATGTCTCCAAGTAAGGTAGGCACTGGATTGTGACTCAGGAATATGTTGATGGTATGAACGTTTATGAACTGATCAGGATTGGGGAACAACACTAAGCCATAAATCAATAAGGCTAAGATCTCCTCAAAAGCATCGTAGCTCATAGCCTTCAAGAACATTTGAGCTTTATCCACTAATACCTTGGCAAGAATACCTTTAACTCCACTTCTCGTCTCTAGAACAATGTCAGACTTCTTCAGATGTAGAGCTGCAGCAATAACTTCTGGTTTAAGCTCCTTCTCTAAGCCTGTGAATGGCTTCTGATCAAGAACAGGTATACCCAGAAGTTTAGAGAACTCCTCCATGGTTGGAACCAGCTGATAATCAGGAAATGTAAAGCAATGGTGCTTAGGGTCAAAGAACTGAAACAGCACACTCATCATGTCTTCACTGAACCCTGAAGTAACTAGATCCAATAAGTGACCATGTCTCTTGTTGAACTGGGAATGATCAGGCATTAGGGAAACCAACTCCTTGAGCTTAGCAGGTATCCCTACAAAGTTGATCCTGATGGTGTTTCTACGAGCAGAAGCCATGACCTGCAACAAAGAACAAAGATAAATCCTTTGGTCCTTGAAATGGTTAGGGAAAATGATATGCTTATGATGCATGATGATGTCATGATGTCATGCTCAATCACAAACATGTGGCACACACAAACAAGTCACACCATAGCCCTAGGGTTAAAGGCTTGCATGAGATTCAAAGGCAAGTACCCTCCCCTGAAGTTAGATGGTTCATCCTGTCCTACAAAAGTAACCAGGTTCTAAGGAATCTCAATATCATTGATCCTTCACAAGGGTGGTTGTTCAGAAGGCAACTTACTTGCCAACCAAAACCCTCCAAGTTTAAGATCTCAATGAGCGTAGCATCGAGTGTCAACCAACTTCAGTCTGCACCAAAGCCGGTTACCTCACTACTTTCTAAAGGCCAAGATGAGTTAACTAGGGTTCTAAAAGTCAGTTAGTGCATTGACAACATATGGCAGCCTCAATATTATCCTCAACTTGACTTAAGGAATATAAGCACCAACCAAGAAGTCGCACTAACTATGGCCACCAGATCAACCGTATCGATATACGTCGTACAGTTTCCTTGGTCTATTGCCATTTACCTAAGGTACACTAGATCCGGGTTAGGACCTTTCACACATAAGAGCACCCCAAAAATATAATAATAAAGCAAACAAGGCAAACAATTTAAAGTGATCTTAATTCCTAAGGGTACCCCTCTTAAATAGATCCCCAGCAGAGTCGCCAGTTCTGTAACACGGTGGGAGAACTGACTTTAAACAATGTTGCGGATAGCAAGAGTCGCCACCGACTTTTATTTTATCCATAAGGAAAGGTTATAAAAGAACAGGAAAGACCTTAGAGAATATTTTGGGTCTGGGGGGTAGGTTATGAAAAGGGAAGGTGTTAGCACCCTTTTCATCCATGGTTATCCATGGGCTCTTAGGTACTTAAGCTCACTTTTGAATTGTTTTGAAAGTGTAGTGTGTGAATAGCAAAAAAATTCAGAATAGTTTTTTTCACATCCATACACGGATTATTATTAAACTATTCTGAAATTTTTTGCTATTCACACACTACACTTTCAAAACAATTCAAAAGTGAGCTTAAGTACCTAAGAGCCCATGGATAACCATGGATGAAAAGGGTGCTAACACCTTCCCTTTTCATAACCTACCCCCCGGACCCAAAATATTCTCTAAGGTCTTTCCTGTTCTTTTATAACCTTTCCTTATGGATAAAATAAAAGTCGGTGGCGACTCTTGCTATCCGCAACATTGTTTAAAGTCAGTTCTCCCACCGTGTTACAACGTGAAAAGACACGTTGGGGAACACAAGCTATTTCTGGAGATCTGTCAAGGTGGCAAGAAGTATCTGTCAATAGTTGGAAAGATAGGGACAAAACTCTGGGAAGACGAGTAGTGGCATCCAAGAATGGCATTGAATTGAAACTACGAACGACACAAATGTGTGTCAATAGATGTCCAAGAATGGCATTGGAAAACAACAAGAAACTTTTTGGTAAAAACAACAACGTCATCCAAGAATAGCATTGAATGGAGGTAAAAAAACACTCTATTGGGGATAAGATATCCAAGAATGGCATTGGATGAAAGGAACTACAACATTCAAGAATGACATTGAATAGGGAAACAACAAACATCAGAGACATCCAAGAATAACATTGGACAGAGACAAACTCAATTGACGATATATCAATCAACTTCCAAGAATAGCATTGGATGGAAACAAACTTCCATTAAAAAAACTTCACTGGGGACATCCAAGAATGACATTGGATGACAAGGGTAAACATCAGATATATCCAAGAATAACATTGAACTCAGCTAAGGAAAATATATCCAATAATGGAATTGGATAGAAGGAATTACAACATCCAAGAATGGCATCAAATGAAGTGAGAAAAGTTCTAGAAAATACATCAGAATTATCCAAGAGTGGCATTGGATAAAAAGAGTTCATGATATCCAAGATTGACATTGAATGAAGTGAGAAAGAAATTTCAGGAATGACACTAAAAGTAAAGGTAAATCACTATATTCAAGAATGACATTGAATGATAGTGAGAAAGAAAGTTCAGGAATGACACTGAAAGTAAAGGTAAATCACTATATTCAGAAATTGAATTGAATGATAGTGAGAAAGGTATCCAGGAATGACACTGAACACAAAGGAGAAAACTCATCCAGGAATGACATTGAACGCAAAAGAGAAAACTTTCAAGAATGACACTGAAAGATATCCAAGAAAATCTGTTGGGGATTACATAAGAGGGACAGGACTTCCAAGAATAGCATTGGGAGAAACAAGAGGAACAAGATATCCAGGAATGGTACTGGAGATTAAAAGAGACAAATATCTAAGAATGGCACTGTAGTGAAAGAATACCAAGATCCAGGAATAACATTGGAATGAAAGAATACAAAGATCCAGGAATAGCAATGGATGCACAGAGAAACGACAACATCCAGGAATAATACTGAATGAAAAGACAGGTAATTATTTTTGGTAGGCGTCAAGTAGGTTGGACTTTGATCACAAGGTAAGATTTTGATAACAACAGGACTTCGGGAAATGTACATGAGCACGAAACACACTTAGAGCTATGCGAATTTTTCTATGCATGCTATATGAATGTTCTATACATGCTATGCAGACGGTTGAGATAACTGAGATAGACTTTTTTGTGAGAGAAAAATGGAATTTTGATTCCTCAACATAGGGAACACTGCCAACTCTGCTTGGAAAGAAGATGTTGAACATATCTCTATCACACTTATGAATTGTGTCAAGCTAATGGTTCTTTGAGGAAAGACATGAAGAGCTGCTTGAGTATTCTTGAAGAAGACTGCCCCAGATTGATTGACTGATGAGCATAAACTAATCATGATTGTAGTTTGACTATTGTTGGGACAAACTGATCATGACTTCAATTCTTGAAATGACTATTGAGAAGGATAAACTCAATATGGGTCCCAAGTATCTAAACAATCTTGTCTTATTCAACAACTGAGGTTCCACTAAGTTATAGGTTTAATCCTGTAGCTTGCAGAAACGGATTGGCTTATTTCATCATTTTAGATGAGAAACCATTCAAAATAGTTGAAGGGGAGGGGTTTAAGTAATTTTGTAGGAAAATGCAACCCCAACTTTCTATACCATGAAGGAGAACCATAGCTAGGGACTGCTTTCAGTTATATCTTGATGAAAAGTGAGGTTGAAAGTGTTCTTTAAGTCTGATTGTAGTAGGGTTGCAATTACAACAGATTGTTGAGCTTCTATCCAAAACCTAAATTACTTGACCCTCACTGCCCATTTTATTGATAAGGATTGAAATTACCAAAAAGGAATACTTAGCTTTACGATTATCCCAAATCACTGGGGTAAAACTGTTGGCAAGAAGGTTGAGGAGGTATTGAAGGAGTGAGGGCTACAAAATGTTTCTAGCATCACGGTGGATATTGCATCATTAAATTGTGTTGCTGTTAAATATTTAAAACAAAAAGTAAGAAACATGAATGGACTTTTAATGGATGAGTTTGGGTTTCACATGAGGTGTTGTGCTTATGTACCGAATCTAGTTGTGAGAGATGGATTACAAGTAGCCAACACCTCAATTTTAAGTGTTAGAAATGCAATTAGGTTTGTTAGATCTTCATCCCATAGGGCTTTAAAGTTTAAGGAATGCGTGAAGTATGCTGGGATTTTATGCAAGAAGTCAGTATGTCTTGATGTTTCAACTAGATGGAATTCTACATATTTGATATTAGATGCGGCTGAAAAATTCCAAACTGCTTTTGATAAGTTAGAAGATGAGGATGAAGCTTATAGGGATTTCTTTGAGGTTGATTCCACCTAGTAGTCAAGATTGGGATAATGTTAGGGTTTTATAAAAATTTTGAAGAATTATTATGAAGCGACAAATGTTTTTTCTACTTCAACAAAAGCAAGCTTGCATACTGCTTTTTCATACTTGGCTGCCATTTACATCGAGCTTAAGAAATTAAACATGGACTTTAATGGATTGTTTGCTGAAGTGGCTAGGGACATGTTGGAAAAGTATAGTAAACATTGGGTTGATATCACTAAGATGAACCAACTTCTTTATTTTGGTGTTATCTTTAATCCCCAATATAAGTTAAGATATGTGGAATGGTGTTTTAATGATATGTATGGAAAATAATCTGACACTACAAAATCTCTATTAAGAGATATCAATGACAATCTTTCAAAGATGTTCAATCTTTACAAACAAGAATATGACACTGCTGAAGGCTCAATTCCATCTATTGTAGCGGTTGTTTCTCATGGTGAAACTGTTGCCAACGATGAAGTACCCTCATCTGTAGCTAAGGAAAATGCATTTCAAGAACATTTGATGTCTATGGATTCAGTGGAAGAAGAAACCGAGCTTCAAAACTATATAGAAGGAAAATGTTTAACTTTTAGTGAGAAGGATAAAGAAAAGTTTGACATTCTTTATTGGTGGAAACATAATGCTGACCAATATCCAATTCTATCCCAAATAGTTAGAGATATCATGCCTACGCCAATTTCAACTGTGACTTTTGAGAGTGCTTTTAGCACGGGTGAGAGGATTTTAGAGGTATACTAAAGCTCACTCAAACCAGAAATGGCAGAGGCTTTAATTTGTGCTCAGAATTGGTTGATGCCTTCCTTTTACCAATTCAAAGACATGGAATTCAACGAGGAGTATGAGATTTTTGAAGATGTTTTACAAGGTATTTTTTCAATCTTTTTAAAATTTTTTTAGTAATTTGTTTTGTAATATTTTACTAATTGTTTTTTTAAAATTTATTATAGGATTTACTGAAATTTTAGCTGGAAGTTGGACTCCATCATCCTCTCCGACTCATCACAACCTTTTGGTTGTGTCTAAAACAAATTAAGGTTGAATTCTAATATTTTCTAATGTATTCTAATATTTTATGCGATATTTTCAGCCCCTTTTTGAATGTTTTGGAGTCATGAATGAATCGTTTTTTTAAGCAACGAATAACACAAGCAAATACGTTTTGAAAGAATGTCAAAACAACCCTGCACATTACACAATCTTGCTAATCAGAATATCAAATTTGCGTAATATAGGACATCCTGGTATGCTCAAATGTTACATCATGGTATGCTCAAATGCAGGTGACTTTGGTCTCAAAATTGTTGGCATAAGTTTCCTCAATCATCTTATTAATATAGGACATCCTGGCATAACTTCAGTAATTGTTGGGATGCTGGTGACTCTAAAATTATGCATTTTTTTGTAGCTGATATACCCTATGCATCTTGTAACACGGTGGGAGAACTGACTTTAAACAATGTTGCGGATAGCAAGAGTCGCCACCGACTTTTATTTTATCCATAAGGAAAGGTTATAAAAGAACAGGAAAGACCTTAGAGAATATTTTTGGGTCCGGGGGGTAGGTTATGAAAAGGGAAGGTGTTAGCACCCTTTTCATCCATGGTTATCCATGGGCTCTTAGGTACTTAAGCTCACTTTTGAATTGTTTTGAAAGTGTAGTGTGTGAATAGAAAATTTTCAGAATAGTTAATAAATAATCCATGTAAGGATGTGTTAAGAACTTGTTTGAAAACTTGTTGAAAATTTGTTTAAGTGTGAAACAGTTTTGAAGTGAGCAAGTATCTAGGAGTAGCCTACCCTAATGTTTTAAGGTCTTTCTTATTCTTTATCCTTTCCTTAGTAAGACTATCCCTACTATAATGGAGTAGGTAGTCCTTACTTTGGATGTTAAGGGACATGTGAGGGACAATTGGATTTTTGAAGGCCATTGTGGGGTGTAATAAGCAAACTGGAGGGACTATCATCATTTTTCGAAAGGGACTCGATTCGTAAAGGCAACCATAAGGGACTTTGATGATTTTCTTTTTGAGGGACTTGCTTTATACACCCCACTTAACCATTATTCGTAGGCAACTTGAGGGATATCCTTAGGAAGTGAGACGGCGATTAAAATCAACTTACGTGTGTGAAATGTTTAATTTAATTATCTTATATTAAAATGATCTAATTTATTTTTTTAAATATCATACATATTAGCACTCCCTAATTACTAACCATAATGATAATAATAATTAAATAATTACAATTTACATCCAAGAGGCAATTACAAAATAATAAGCAAAATAATTAAATAGCAAAGATAAATAAAATATAAATAAGCAATAATAAATAATAAAGGGGGTTAATTCTAAGTTTACTCGGCAAGACATTGCATCTTGTGCCTACGTATCCTTACGGGAGTGGAATCAGAGTAATCGTAGTTCCCCTCAAAAGGGAGGTTAGAAACTTCTTGACTGTGGTCAAGGTCTCAAGGGGAATAAACGCATCTTAAGGACACGCTTACGTGGAGTGTAGAAACTCCAAATCTCTACGTTGAAATGTTAAGTTGTAATTAGGGTTAAATTAGGGATTCCACGGCGGGAAACCCTAAAATGAGCGCGGCGGCTCTTTGACCTAATGCTAAGGGTAAAATTGTAATTTTGCCTGCGGCGAGGCATTTGTGAAAATTAGGGTTTGTAGTTTGTAGTTTTGAGGATTTGAAATTGAATGTGTGAAGTTTTACGGACTATTGGCGCGGCGGCCAAACAGTTAGACCTAACCTTCGGATGTGTGCAATGTGACAGAAATAATAGTAAACGCGTGAGATAATTGAATCATGCAAACAGAGAGATAATGTCATAATTTAAACCATGCAAGCAGAAATTTAAAGGCAGAATTTAAAGAGCGATTGTTAAGTTCGCGAGGTTACATGAGAGGAGCAGATACAATATGATAATGAAATTTGAATTGAACAATAATAAAATAAAATAAATAACGGTTCTAGTTATTATTTTAAAAAAAAGATTTTAGTTATTATTTTAAATTTATCTAAAAAAAAAGTTTTTCTTAAAAATAATAGGTTTTCATATTAATTTGGAAAAGATGTTAATGTTATTTATTTTAAAAAAACAGATTTTTATATTATAACAAATTTTAATAAATTAATGATAACAATAATAATAATAATGGTAATAATAATGATAATAATGATAATAATAATAAATAATGATAATAATAATAATAATAATAATAATAATAATAATAATAATAATAATAATAATAATAATAATAATAATAATAATAATAATAATAAAGCAATAATGAATTTTAAATGTGCCAAATAACCCAACAATGTTGCTAACGCAGAAATGCGCTCATCGCAACCAGATCTAAATCGGACGAAACAAAATTTATCGCAAAGAAAAAGAAATTAAGCAAAAAATAGTATTATTGCTCACACAAAAATGCGATCATCGCAACCAGATCGAACTAACACAAATGTCACGCGTCATGCACACAAATGTGCAAACATCGTATCGACATAATTCGATCAAAAATCTCATATATATAAACTCTAACAATTTAAAAATTATATATATATAAACGTAACAGTAATAGATAAAGAAAAAGAAATAACGGTAATAGATGAAGAAAAAGAAATAACGGTAAAAGATGAAGAAAAAGAAACAACAGTAATAGATGAAGGAAAAGAAATAACGGTAAACGATGAAGAAAAAGAAACAATAGTAATGGATGAAGAAGAAAACTAAATAACGGCAAACGGCACTCACTCCTCTTAGGTTTTTTTCCTTCTCTCCTCTTTTCCAACAAGGCAACACATGTATATATAGGAAACAAATTAGGGTTAACACCAAATTGTCAATAATGTCCCTAAAGCCCATTTTAAAGCCCAAACTAAATAATTAGTTAAGAAAAAATAAAATTTAAATAATTTAAAATAATTAAAATAAACTTAAAATAAAAACTAATAATCCTATTGATTCCTAAAATAAAAAAATATTATAAAAAGAACAAAATTTTTTTCAATATTTTTTATTTTATGATTTTTTGGATATTTTTATGAATAATTTAGAAAAAAGTGAAAAAAATAATATTTTAAAAAAAAGATTTAATTAAAATACGAAAATAATAATTAAATAATAATAAAAAACTATTTTTGTTATTTTTTTAATGAAAGATAGAAAAATTTAGAGTAAAAATAATAAAAAACAAAAAAAGTGACAAAGGTGAGATTCGAACTCTCAACCTCTCATACTCATAACTCCTTACACATGTCCTCCTGCCAATTGTGCCATTTTTACTTTTTTAGAAAAAAATGCATGCCATATGATATTTACCTGCAAAAAGTCAAACGACTACACAAATTTGTTAGTAATTGATTAAATGCAATGAAATGCGACGACAAATCTTAGGGCAAAATTTGGGGTATTACAGTTATTATGATAATATTTCTCACCCAACCTCTCTTTGATGTTGGCAAAAAAAAAATCATGAAGTTTGACTTTGGTTTGACCACAGTTGACCTCAGTTTGACCTTTTAACTGCATTGACTGCTTTTGACTTATCTGATCATCTGACTGAGCAAACTTTTGAGAAAAGTCTTGAAACTTGACATGGGGGTTCTTATACACATATAAGATGTTATGAAGCTCACTTGAAGTCTTGGAAGTCCATTTAGCCTGATTAAAGTCAAAACCCTAGTTTTGGATGCACTGCTTAGGAGGTGCATTGTCTGAGGGAATTGTCAACTCTTCTGACCAATTGTGAATTTTGTGAACCTTGTGAACCTTCTTGGAACACAAAGTCTTGTATTGTGAGGGCAAATTTTGGGGTGCAACAGCTGCCCCTGTTCAATTTTCTGAAACCTGAGGGGTTAGATTGGTATATTTGCCAGTCGTAACCTGGAAGGTTGAAGGGGATTGAACACAAAAGCCCAAAAATTTGCACTCACCAGTGCATGGAGTGATATTGATGGTTGGTTGAACATGATTGAGTGGGCTTAAAGATGCCACTAGGGGAAAGTTCTTCAGTAGTATAATGAGAACTGTCAGGAGTCTGGAGTAATACTGATGTAACAACATGTCTTCATGAGGATAGAGCAATCAATAATGATAACCATAAAGCAGTCTTGAAGTGATAAATCTGACCTCAGGAGGATAGAGCAATCAATAGCTCTAAAGCAGTCTTGAAGTAATAATGGCTTCAGGAGGATAGAGCAATCAATAGCTCTAAAGCAGTCTTGAAGTAATAGAATGGCTTCAGTAGGATAGAGCAATCAACAGCTCTAAAGCAGTCTTGAAATAATAATGTAATATGTCTTCAGGAGGATAGAGCAATCAATAGCTCTAAAGCAGTCTTGAAGTAATGATTTCAGGAGGATAGAGCAATGGATAGCTCTAAAGCAGTCTTGAAATAATAATGTAATTTCAGGAGGATAGAGCAATGGATAACTCTAAAGCAGTCTTGAAATAATAATGATGGTTTCAGGAGGATAGAGCAATCAGTAGCTCTAAAGCAGTCTTGAAATAATAATGTGATATGTCTTCAGGAGGATAGAACAATGAATGAATCTAAAGCAGTCTTGAAATAATAATGTGATATGTCTTCAGGAGGATAGAGCAATCGATAGCTCTAAAGCAGTCTTGAAGTAATGATTTCAGGAGGATAGAGCAATGGATAGCTCTAAAGCAGTCTTGAAATAATAATGTAATTTCAGGAGGATAGAGCAATGGATAACTCTAAAGCAGTCTTGAAATAATTAGATGGCTTCAGGAGGATAGAGCAATGAATAGCTCTAAAGCAGTCTTGAAGTAGTAATATGACCTCATGAGGATAGAGCAATGAATAACTCTAAAGCAGTCTTGAAGTAATAGGATGATTTCAGGAGGATAGAGCAATCAGTAGCTCTAAAGCAGTCTTGAAGTCATGAGAGGCTATCAGGAGGATAAAATAACCCTGAGGTTACAATAAAGCAGTCCCAAAGTAATAAGAAGCTCATCAGGAGGATAAAGTAACCCTGAGGTTACAATAAAGCAGTCCCAAAGATCATAAGCTTGTTTGTTGGATAATTAACCTGAAAACAAGGTAGCATTCTGTATAACAACATTAGTTTATGCTTTATGTATGCATGTATGACATGATGCACTTAGGTAATGTACTATAGACATATATGTTATGGTATGATGTAAATGATGTATGTATGATATGACACTGCTGGAAGTGTCTGGATATCCTTGTATAACAACTGCTGGCCAAGGAAAATAAATCCCGATTCGTTGTTGAAGAATATATAACCCTCCGTCTGCTGGGAATAACAAGGTATAGATAACCTCCCGTTGTTGGGGATAGTAGGGTATAGATAACCTTCGTTTTCGTTTGATAGTAGGATAAGTATAACATCCCGTCTTCGTTCATCGTGCCCTTATTGGAAAGTAATTTCCCGTATATCTGTATGAGGATAAAAGAGATGGATATAAATTCCAGGGGAGATTAGACTTTGTGAAAATGGATTAGTCCTACTGATGGTTTGTAACTGTCTTGTAAAGATGAACCGGCGAAGCTTCGTTGAAATCCTTCCCTCGTTCGTCCTTAGTAAATACTATTACTGCATTTTCATGCATTTCTGGTAAACATCAATCATATTAAAGCATACATGCATTTCTGGTAAACATCAATCATATTCAAAGGCATACATACATTCAAACACAACCAATGGACGTTTCGCTTATGTAAATAGGGTAAAAGTAAATCTGGATTCGAAAGATGGAATTTATTTATATCAAAAGTGACCCATACACGGGTAAGTTTGTACAAGGAGACATAAACCCTAGTAAGAGAATTTTGTCATGAAGTTTTACAAAAAGAATCAGCTATGTGGGAAATAATCCTATTGAGTTTCAATTCTACTATTGCCACTCAAGTATCTCATCTTCTTGCTGTTGAGACGGAAACGATTGGATTGAGCTTTATCTGTTTGAGCTTGAGTAAGTAGTACAACTGGTTGCAGTTTCATGAGTGATCCAAACGAGACATAGTCATACGCTTTAATCCCTAACTTTTGCCTGGATTGCCCTTTCAGGTTTTCAATCCACCGGGATACCCTTTTTTGCCCAAGCCGCCTTTTCAGGTTTTCGACTTGCCGGGTGTACATCTTTTTATATATATATCCCTAATTTTTGCCCAAACCCTTTTGGCTTGCCGGGATGCCCTTATTTTTGCCTAGGCCTGTCAACCTAGCGGGTCTCTTTTTATGCGTAGTATTTTTTAACTATGTCTGCGTTTACAGGTTGTGGGAAGTCTTCACCATCCATTGTAGTCAGTATCATGGCACCTCCTGAGAACACTGTCTTGACTACAAATGGTCCCTCATATGTTGGAGTCCACTTACCCCTTCAGTGTCAATCTCATTGCAGTATGCAAGCTTCTCAAATCTATCAATGGTAATCTTGGGAGCTTCATCATCCCAGCTTATCTCAAACATAGATGCCATGGTGGCCAATGCGTCTGCCAACTGATTCTCTCTTCGTGGAATATGTCCAAAAGTAATCTCTTTGAAATGTGGGATCAAAGACAACACATGTTCTCTGTAAGGAATGAGATTATCATGCTTTGTATCCCAATCTCCTTTAATCTGACTTACTACCAGAGCTGAATCTCCATACACCTCAAGGAACTGAATCTTCATATCAATAGCAACTTGCATACCCATGATACATGCCTCATACTCAGCCATGTTATTGGTACAATAGAAACAAAGTCTGGCAGTAATCGGGGTATGACAACCTTCAGGGGAACTAATCACAACACCAACACCATTACCATGTGCATTGGAGGCACCATCAAAAACCATAGTCCATCGGGATCCTTGTTCAGGTCCGTCATATTGTCCAGGTTCTTTGGTAACAGACATAATTTCTTCATCAGGGAACTCAAAATTCATTGACTGGTAATCATCTACTGCTTGATGAGCCAAATGATCAGCAACAACACTCCCCTTAATGGCCTTCTGAGTAGTATACTGTATATCATATTCCGTCAAGATCATTTGCCATCTTGCAATTCTTCCGGAAAGAGCAGGTTTCTCAAATATGTACTTGATTGGATCCATTTTTGAAATCAACAAGGTAGTATGGGTCAACATATACTGTCTTAGTCGGCGAGCAGCCCATGCCAAAGCGCAGCAAGTTTTCTCGAGCAGTGAGTATCTTGTTTCACAGTCGGTAAACTTTTTGCTAAGGTAGTATATTGCCTGCTCTTTTCGACCAGACTCGTCATGTTGCCCCAATACACACCCCATTGAGTTGTCTAATACTGTTAAATACATAATCAAGGGTCTTCCATCAACTGGTGGCATTAAAATTGGAGGTTCTAGCAAATATCTCTTGATTTCATCAAAGGCAGTCTGGCACTCATCATTCCATTCCATCACCTGATCTTTCTTCAACAACTTGAAGATTGGCTCACAGATGGTAGTTAATTGGGAAATAAATCTTGCAATGTAGTTCAATCGTCCCAAGAAACCTCTAACCTCCTTCTCAGTACGGGGAGCTGGCATCTCTCGTATAGCTTTCACTTTTTGTTGTAACAACCTAGCAAGCTCTACAGGTATTTCACAATCGTCCTCGTTTCCGTCTTCAGTTTGATAGATCGGATTCTCGAAATTGTAATTGGCAATAGTAGAACTGTTATCAACTGGATCCAGAGTGGATGAGGGTCTGCATTTTAGTGACGTGGGTGTGTGTAAGAACACATAGCTGATAAAGCAAAAATAAAAGAAAAAGAAAGACAAGGAACACAATATTTACGAAAACGAAACGTCCACTGATTTTATTGAATGAAGGATGCAAATGAAATGACAACCCGTAACAAGCCCACCATTGTGCCCCGGGTAAGGCACATGGCTTGAAAGTTTTAATTGTTCCAGGAATTATAAATTTAAAAACATAACACAGTAATAGTATTTACTCCTGACTAAAGGAGATAGGGATAACATCTTCAGCTGTCCAATTATTGAGTCCAGCACCCACAGTAGGAAAAGTCCATGCCTCCAAGTTGTAGTCTTCATCTTGATCTCCCACAGCATTGATAACCCCTTGATTGGTGATACGAACAGCACGGGCACGACGGACAGCCTTCTGGGACTCTGCAGTGAAACCCAAACCAAACTTGTCAGACTTGTATGGAACATCAGGAAGCTGACCCCAAATAGTACAACCACCTTCTTCCACCACAGCTTTTGCATCATTGAGGGAGGCCATTGCCATTGTTGGAGGGTTTCTGATGACCACAGGAACCTTCTTCACAGCAGGAGGAGTCACACAATCCTTAACAGCCCAGGGAACCACTTCAAATGACTGACATGGAGTTTCAATGTATTCACCTTCTACTTCCAGATACTTGAAAGTGTTTACATGGCTGACAAAGTATCCTTCCTCTCCAAAGACAGTAACAACTTTTCCATTCACCGGATATCTCAACTTTTGATGTAATGTGGAGGTCACAGCACCTGCCCCATGGATCCAGGGACGACCAAGCAGACATGAGTACGAAGGACGAATATCCATCACATAGAATGTAGCAGTGAACACCTGAGAGCCAACCTTGATTGGAAGATCAATTTCCCCATGCACTACTCTTCTAGAACCATCAAAAGCCTTTACCACAATATTACTGGGCTTCAATACCGTATCTTCAGGACTCAGCTTGTTCAGGACTTCCTTAGGCAACACATTCAGGGAGGAACCATTGTCTATCAGCACATGAGACAGGGTAGTGCCCCTGCATTCAATTGAAATATGCAAGGCCCTGTTATGATCCCTCTTGGCAGGGGTCAAGTCAGCATCAGAAAATCCTAACCCGTTGTCATAGGTCAGGTGAGCAACACAATTCTCAAACTGGTCCACAGAAATTGCACTGGGTACATGAGCCATCTTTAGAACTTGATCAATGACTTGGCATGAGCCTCAGAACATAATAACAGGGAGAGCATAGAAATCTTTGAGGGAGTATGCCCCAGCTGATCAACAATATCATAATCACTCTTGCGAATGATTTTCAATACTTCTTCCATCTGCTTAGAGAGGTCATCAGCAGCTGGCACATCAGTAGATACAGGCTCAATAACAGGACCCTTGCCCCGAGCATCAGTGGTGGAAGTAACAGCAGGAATAACTGCACTCTTATAAGCAACTGGAGGGGAGAAGATTCTTCCACTACGAGTGATCTTGCTAGATCCAGCAATATTATCAATGTCAACAGGCATATCAGGTAAAGGCTCCTGCTTGACACCATGGATGTAAACATCAGACCCATAGTGCCAAGGCACAGCTTTGTCAGATGTATAAGGAATAGGACCAGGAGTGGTAATGATCAGAGGAGCTACTCTGGCTTCAGCAACAACTTTCACAGGACCTTCAGCAGTAATCTTGATTGGGCCCTGATGAGTGATTTTAATGGGACCCTTTGAAGTGATTCTTAGTGGTACTTTGTCAACCATGTCAACCTCTTCAATCTTCTTACCCTGAGTCAGATGATCCACCATACTTTCTACAGATGCTGGTCTTCTTTCAAACACTATAGTATGTTTATCCATGAGACGTTGAATCCCATCTCTCAAAATGAAGCAACTATCCGGCTTATAGGTACAATATAGACAATCTTCATGACAACCTGGAAAGATCCCAGCTTGTACTAACCTCTTTTTGATAACAGACAATGGTGTGCTCAACTCCATAACTGAATAGACATGCAGATCTTCATCAATATCTTCATCAATGGCGTTGACAGTCTTCTCGTGATTTGGCATTGGAGCTGTAATCACATTTGGAGTACCTGGTGGATCAAACTCAATTTCTCCAGCATCAATCATATCCTGAATTTTGTTCTTCAAGACCCAGCAGTTATTAGTATCATGTCCTGGACAGTTTGAATGATATGCACATCGTGCATTGGGATTGTACTTGGGAGAGGTAACATTGGGATTCTGAGGAGCCTCCCTCAGGGTAATAAGTTCAGCCTTCAACAAGTGTTGCAATGCCTGAGCCATTGACATGTTGATCTTCGTGAACTGTCTTCTAGCCCTCTGTTGGTTGCCTTGAGGATGCTCTGTTGTTGCAGGAGTTGGATTTGAAATATGAACTGCACTAACAGACTGATGCCTTCTGTTACGATCAGGCTGACCATACACAGCATTAGATTCTTTCTTCCCAGTGGGAGGCTTCTTTGCAGCACCTGATGAAGAAGTGCCCACGTGGATCTTACCACTCTTGATACCATTCTCTACTCGCTCTCCTGTCATGATCAACTCAGTGAAGCCAGATGATGAGCTTCCAATGAGATGACTGTAAAACGGACCATTCAGCGTACACATGAACATATCAACCAACTCCCTATCAGTCAAAGGGGGTTGAACTCTTCCAGCTAAGTCTCTCCACTTCTGAGCATACTCCTTAAAGCTTTCTTTGGCACCCATAGACATGCTTTGAAGTTGCATGCGAGTGGGGGCTAAGTCAGCATTGTATTGATACTGCTTGTAGAAAGCTTCAGCAAGGTCATTCCAATCTCTGATGTTGACACTCTCCAACTGATAATACCACTATAGCTGAGCTCCAGATAAACTCTCTTGAAAGAAATGGATCCACAACTTTTTATCAGCAGTGTGGGGTTGCATTCTTCTGACATAAGACCTCAGATGCAATTTGGGACAAGAGACCCCATCATAGACAACAAATGTAGGAACTTTGAACCCAATGGGTATGACCACCCCAGATATCAAGCTCAAATCCTCAAAATCCAGCCCAGATGATTTCTGTAATTCCATAGCATCCATTCTATCCACCAGCATCTTGAATTTGTCTTCGTTAGGCTCATGGTAGTAGTTAGCCTCAGAATCAGAGTCCCCCATAGTATTGTGGAGACTGCCTCTCTCCTGCTCAGATTCTTCAGATTCATAGTCTTCAACATGTTCCTTGGTCTTGACAGGACCTTTGAACCTTCTTCCCATGTTGAGCAACCCAGCAGACCTTCTAGCCTTCTTAGTCTTCTTGGCCAGCAGTGTCTTCAATTCATCCTGCCCCTTGGATAGGTTCAGGATCAGCTCTTGGAACTGTGCATTCTGTGCCTGGAGATCCTTAACTGATTGTTCAAGAGCCATTGCTGAAATAAACAGCGAGAAGATGAGAAACCTGTGCACAATTATAAACCTGTGATGCAATGATATGGGAATGCATATGCAATGTTTTCAAGGACCGCAGGATTTAAATTTGCTTAAACAAACAAGAAAGTAACTTTTTATTAGTAATAACTTGTTTTGCCTTTTAGGCTTACAAAAAATGAAAACGAAATAAGTACAAAAGATGGGGTTTTAAGTCTCCCGTGGACGTTTCCTCTTTGTGTTGAGGTATGAGTTGAGGTTTCGTTCCTCATGAAGTAGCTTTGTTAGCTCTAGGATCCTTGCTTGGCTTGCTTTGTAATGAGCCTCGAAAGTATCCCTTTGCTCTTTCAGCTGGATCCATGATCTCTGCAAGTCTTCCATATCAGTAGGCATGTCTGGGTGAAGGATGGTATAAGCTGTGTCTCCTTCAGCAACAGGTTCCATGGTAACTGGTAGGATGGCAGGATATGGCATCATGAGTGTCTGAGCACGAAATCGTACCCATCTGAGATAAGCCTCCATAGGAATGGTGTACTTAGGCTCCAGTGTCTTGTTGTCAATCCTGTTTACCTTTCCCCAAGCTCGGATGAATCTCTGACGGTAACCCTGAAGATCGTTGTCGTAATCAAACACAATGCCCTGAATCAACATGTCATGTGGACCATCGCTCCGGGCGTAACCAAACTGTCGTAAAGCTAGAGATGGGTTGTAGGTGATGCCTCCTCTTATGCCTAGAAGTGGCACATTAGGAAACTCCCCACAACGGTCAATGATGGTGACATTCTCCATAGATCTGGAGCACCAGTGGATGTCTGAGTGAGAAAGTGACATGATCCTCTTGGACCATCTGAACCCTTGCTCATTCTTCATTACTGAGCGAGGAAGGTGAGAAATAAACCACCTAGAAAGTAAAGGTATGCAGCACATCAAAGTTCCTCTTGCCCTTGTAGTACGGGTGTGAAGAGAATGTAGGATGTCTCCAAGTAAGGTAGGCACTGGATTGTGACTCAGGAATATGTTGATGGCATGAACGTCTATGAACTGATCAGGATTGGGGAACAACACTAAGCCATAAATCAATAAGGCTAAGATCTCCTCAAAAGCATCGTAGCTCATAGCCTTCAAGAACATTTGAGCTTTATCCACTAATACCTTGGCAAGAATACCTTTAACTCCACTTCTCGTCTCTAGAACAATGTCAGACTTCTTCAGATGTAGAGCTGCAGCTATAACTTCTGGTTTAAGCTCCTTCTCTAAGCCTGTGAATGGCTTCTGATCAAGAACAGGTATACCCAGAAGTTTAGAGAACTCCTCCATGGTTGGAACCAGCTGATAATCAGGAAATGTAAAGCAATGGTGCTTAGGGTCAAAGAACTGAAACAGCACACTCATCATGTCTTCACTGAACCCTGAAGTAACTAGATCCAATAAGTGACCATGTCTCTTGTTGAACTGGGAATGATCAGGCACTAGGGAAACCAACTCCTTGAGCTTAGCAGGTATCCCTACAAAGTTGATCCTGATGGTGTTTCTACGAGCAGAAGCCATGACCTGCAACAAAGAACAAAGATAAATCCTTTGGTCCTTGAAATGGTTAGGGAAAATGATATGCTTATGATGCATGATGATGTCATGATGTCATGCTCAATCACAAACATGTGGCACACACAAACAAGTCACACCATAGCCCTAGGTTTAAAGGCTTGCATGAGGTTCAAAGGCAAGTACCCTCCCCTGAAGTTAGATGGTTCATCCTGTCCTACAAAAGTAACCAGGTTCTAAGGGATCTCAATATCATTGATCCTTCACAAGGGTGGTTGTTCAGAAGGCAACTTACTTGCCAACCAAAACCCTCCAAGTTTAAGATCTCAATGAGCGTAGTATCGAGTGTCAGCCAACTTCAGTCTGCACCAAAGCCGGTTACCTCACTACTTTCTAAAGGCCAAGATGAGTTAACTAGGGTTCTAAAAGTCAGTTGGTGCATTGACAACATATGACAGCCTCAATATTATCCTCAACTTGACTTAAGGAATATAAGCACCAACCAAGAAGTCGCACTAACTATGGCCACCAGATCAACCATATCGATATACGTCGTACAGTTTCCTTGGTCTATTGCCATTTACCTAAGGTACACTAGGTCCGGGTTAGGACCTTTCACACATGAGAGCACCCCAACAAGTAATATAAAACAAACAAGGCAAACAATTTAAAGTGATCTTTAATTCCTAAGGGTACCCCTCTTAAATAGACTCCCCAGCAGAGTCGCCAGTTCTGTAACACGGTGGGAGAACTGACTTTAAACAATGTTGCGGATAGCAAGAGTCGCCACCGACTTTTATTTTATCCATAAGGAAAGGTTATAAAAGAACAGGAAAGACCTTAGAGAATATTTTTGGGTCCGGGGGGTAGGTTATGAAAAGGGAAGGTGTTAGCACCCTTTTCATCCATGGTTATCCATGGGCTCTTAGGTACTTAAGCTCACTTTTGAATTGTTTTGAAAGTGTAGTGTGTGAATAGAAAATTTTCAGAATAGTTAATAAATAATCCATGTAAGGATGTGTTAAGAACTTGTTTGAAAACTTGTTGAAAATTTGTTTAAGTGTGAAACAGTTTTGAAGTGAGCAAGTATCTAGGAGTAGCCTACCCTAATGTTTTAAGGTCTTTCTTATTCTTTATCCTTTCCTTAGTAAGACTATCCCTACTATAATGGAGTAGGTAGTCCTTACTTTGGATGTTAAGGGACATGTGAGGGACAATTGGATTTTTGAAGGCCATTGTGGGGTGTAATAAGCAAACTGGAGGGACTATCATCATTTTTCGAAAGGGACTCGATTCGTAAAGGCAACCATAAGGGACTTTGATGATTTTCTTTTTGAGGGACTTGCTTTATACACCCCACTTAACCATTATTCGTAGGGAACTTGAGGGATATCCTTAGGAAGTGAGACGGCGATTAAAATCGACTTACGTGTGTGAAATGTTTAATTTAATTATCTTATATTAAAATGATCTAATTTATTTTTTTAAATATCATACATATTAGCACTCCCTAATTACTAACCATAATGATAATAATAATTAAATAATTACAATTTACATCCAAGAGGCAATTACAAAATAATAAGCAAAATAATTAAATAGCAAAGATAAATAAAATATAAATAAGCAATAATAAATAATAAAGGGGGTTAATTCTAAGTTTACTCGGCAAGACATCGCATCTTGTGCCTACGTATCCTTACGGGAGTGGAATCAGAGTAATCGTAGTTCCCCTCAAAAGGGAGGTTAGAAACTTCTTGACTGTGGTCAAGGTCTCAAGGGGAATAAACGCATCTTAAGGACACGCTTACGTGGAGTGTAGAAACTCCAAATCTCTACGTTGAAATGTTAAGTTGTAATTAGGGTTAAATTAGGGATTCCACGGCGGGAAACCCTAAAATGAGCGCGGCGGCTCTTTGACCTAATGCTAAGGGTAAAATTGTAATTTTGCCTGCGGCGAGGCATTTGTGAAAATTAGGGTTTGTAGTTTGTAGTTTTGAGGATTTGAAATTGAATGTGTGAAGTTTTACGGACTATTGGCGCGACGGCCAAACAGTTAGACCTAACCTTCGGATGTGTGCAATGTGACAGAAATAATAGTAAACGCGTGAGATAATTGAATCATGCAAACAGAGAGATAATGTCATAATTTAAACCATGCAAGCAGAAATTTAAAGGCAGAATTTAAAGAGCGATTGTTAAGTTCGCGAGGTTACATGAGAGGAGCAGATACAATATGATAATGAAATTTGAATTGAACAATAATAAAATAAAATAAATAACGGTTCTAGTTATTATTTTAAAAAAAAGATTTTAGTTATTATTTTAAATTTATCTAAAAAAAAGTTTTTCTTAAAAATAATAGGTTTTCATATTAATTTGGAAAAGATGTTAATGTTATTTATTTTAAAAAAACAGATTTTTATATTATAACAAATTTTAATAAATTAATGATAACAATAATAATAATAATGGTAATAATAATGATAATAATGATAATAATAATAAATAATGATAATAATAATAATAATAATAATAATAATAATAATAATAATAATAATAATAATAATAATAATAATAAAGCAATAATGAATTTTAAATGTGCCAAATAACCCAACAATGTTGCTAACGCAGAAATGCGCTCATCGCAACCAGATCTAAATCGGACGAAACAAAATTTATCGCAAAGAAAAAGAAATTAAGCAAAAAATAGTATTATTGCTCACACAAAAATGCGATCATCGCAACCAGATCGAACTAACACAAATGTCACGCGTCATGCACACAAATGTGCAAACATCGTATCGACATAATTCGATCAAAAATCTCATATATATAAACTCTAACAATTTAAAAATTATATATATATAAACGTAACAGTAATAGATAAAGAAAAAGAAATAACGGTAATAGATGAAGAAAAAGAAATAACGGTAAAAGATGAAGAAAAAGAAACAACAGTAATAGATGAAGGAAAAGAAATAACGGTAAACGATGAAGAAAAAGAAACAATAGTAATGGATGAAGAAGAAAACTAAATAACGGCAAACGGCACTCACTCCTCTTAGGTTTTTTTCCTTCTCTCCTCTTTTCCAACAAGGCAACATATGTATATATAGGAAACAAATTAGGGTTAACACCAAATTGTCAATAATGTCCCTAAAGCCCATTTTAAAGCCCAAACTAAATAATTAGTTAAGAAAAAATAAAATTTAAATAATTTAAAATAATTAAAATAAACTTAAAATAAAAACTAATAATCCTATTGATTCCTAAAATAAAAAAATATTATAAAAAGAACAAAATTTTTTTCAATATTTTTTATTTTATGATTTTTTGGATATTTTTATGAATAATTTAGAAAAAAGTGAAAAAAATAATATTTTAAAAAAAAGATTTAATTAAAATACGAAAATAATAATTAAATAATAATAAAAAACTATTTTTGTTATTTTTTTAATGAAAGATAGAAAAATTTAGAGTAAAAATAATAAAAAACAAAAAAAGTGACAAAGGTGAGATTCGAACTCTCAACCTCTCATACTCATAACTCCTTACACATGTCCTCCTGCCAATTGTGCCATTTTTACTTTTTTAGAAAAAAATGCATGCCATATGATATTTACCTGCAAAAAGTCAAACGACTACACAAATTTGTTAGTAATTGATTAAATGCAATGAAATGCGACGACAAATCTTAGGGCAAAATTTGGGGTATTACAGTTATTATGATAATATTTCTCACCCAACCTCTCTTTGATGTTGGCAAAAAAAAAATCATGAAGTTTGACTTTGGTTTGACCACAGTTGACCTCAGTTTGACCTTTTAACTGCATTGACTGCTTTTGACTTATCTGATCATCTGACTGAGCAAACTTTTGAGAAAAGTCTTGAAACTTGACATGGGGGTTCTTATACACATATAAGATGTTATGAAGCTCACTTGAAGTCTTGGAAGTCCATTTAGCCTGATTAAAGTCAAAACCCTAGTTTTGGATGCACTGCTTAGGAGGTGCATTGTCTGAGGGAATTGTCAACTCTTCTGACCAATTGTGAATTTTGTGAACCTTGTGAACCTTCTTGGAACACAAAGTCTTGTATTGTGAGGGCAAATTTTGGGGTGCAACAGCTGCCCCTGTTCAATTTTCTGAAACCTGAGGGGTTAGATTGGTATATTTGCCAGTCGTAACCTGGAAGGTTGAAGGGGATTGAACACAAAAGCCCAAAAATTTGCACTCACCAGTGCATGGAGTGATATTGATGGTTGGTTGAACATGATTGAGTGGGCTTAAAGATGCCACTAGGGGAAAGTTCTTCAGTAGTATAATGAGAACTGTCAGGAGTCTGGAGTAATACTGATGTAACATCATGTCTTCATGAGGATAGAGCAATCAATAATGATAACCCTAAAGCAGTCTTGAAGTGATAAATCTGACCTCAGGAGGATAGAGCAATCAATAGCTCTAAAGCAGTCTTGAAGTAATAATGGCTTCAGGAGGATAGAGCAATCAATAGCTCTAAAGCAGTCTTGAAGTAATAGAATGGCTTCAGTAGGATAGAGCAATCAACAGCTCTAAAGCAGTCTTGAAATAATAATGTGATATGTCTTCAGGAGGATAGAGCAATCAATAGCTCTAAAGCAGTCTTGAAGTAATGATTTCAGGAGGATAGAGCAATGGATAGCTCTAAAGCAGTCTTGAAATAATAATGTAATTTCAGGAGGATAGAGCAATGGATAACTCTAAAGCAGTCTTGAAATAATAATGATGGTTTCAGGAGGATAGAGCAATCAGTAGCTCTAAAGCAGTCTTGAAATAATAATGTGATATGTCTTCAGGAGGATAGAACAATGAATGACTCTAAAGCAGTCTTGAAATAATAATGTGATATGTCTTCAGGAGGATAGAGCAATCGATAGCTCTAAAGCAGTCTTGAAGTAATGATTTCAGGAGGATAGAGCAATGGATAGCTCTAAAGCAGTCTTGAAATAATAATGTAATTTCAGGAGGATAGAGCAATGGATAACTCTAAAGCAGTCTTGAAATAATTAGATGGCTTCAGGAGGATAGAGCAATGAATAGCTCTAAAGCAGTCTTGAAGTAGTAATATGACCTCATGAGGATAGAGCAATGAATAGCTCTAAAGCAGTCTTGAAGTAATAGGATGATTTCAGGAGGATAGAGCAATCAGTAGCTCTAAAGCAGTCTTGAAGTCATGAGAGGCTATCAGGAGGATAAAATAACCCTGAGGTTACAATAAAGCAGTCCCAAAGTAATAAGAAGCTCATCAGGAGGATAAAGTAACCCTGAGGTTACAATAAAGCAGTCCCAAAGATCATAAGCTTGTTTGTTGGATAATTAACCTGAAAACAAGGTAGCATTCTGTATAACAACATTAGTTTATGCTTTATGTATGCATGTATGACATGATGCACTTAGGTAATGTACTATAGACATATATGTTATGGTATGATGTAAATGATGTATGTATGATATGACACTGCTGGAAGTGTCTGGATATCCTTGTATAACAACTGCTGGCCAAGGAAAATAAATCCCGATTCGTTGTTGAAGAATATATAACCCTCCGTCTGCTGGGAATAACAAGGTATAGATAACCTCCCGTTGTTGGGGATAGTAGGGTATAGATAACCTTCGTTTTCGTTTGATAGTAGGATAAGTATAACATCCCGTCTTCGTTCATCGTGCCCTTATTGGAAAGTAATTTCCCGTATATCCGTATGAGGATAAAAGAGATGGATATAAATTCCAGGGGAGATTAGACTTTGTGAAAATGGATTAGTCCTACTGATGGTTTGTAACTGTCTTGTAAAGATGAACCGGCGAAGCTTCGTTGAAATCCTTCCCTCGTTCGTCCTTAGTAAATACTATTACTGCATTTTCATGCATTTCTGGTAAACATCAATCATATTAAAGCATACATGCATTTCTGGTAAACATCAATCATATTCAAAGGCATACATACATTCAAACACAACCAATGGACGTTTCGCTTATGTAAATAGGGTAAAAGTAAATCTGGATTCGAAAGATGGAATTTATTTATATCAAAAGTGACCCATACACGGGTAAGTTTGTACAAGGAGACATAAACCCTAGTAAGAGAATTTTGTCATGAAGTTTTACAAAAAGAATCAGCTATGTGGGAAATAATCCTATTGAGTTTCAATTCTACTATTGCCACTCAAGTATCTCATCTTCTTGCTGTTGAGACGGAAACGATTGGATTGAGCTTTATCTGTTTGAGCTTGAGTAAGTAGTACAACTGGTTGCAGTTTCATGAGTGATCCAAACGAGACATAGTCATACGCTTTAATCCCTAACTTTTGCCTGGATTGCCCTTTCAGGTTTTCAATCCACCGGGATACCCTTTTTTGCCCAAGCCGCCTTTTCAGGTTTTCGACTTGCCGGGTGTACATCTTTTTATATATATATCCCTAATTTTTGCCCAAACCCTTTTGGCTTGCCGGGATGCCCTTATTTTTGCCTAGGCCTGTCAACCTAGCGGGTCTCTTTTTATGCGTAGTATTTTTTAACTATGTCTGCGTTTACAGGTTGTGGGAAGTCTTCACCATCCATTGTAGTCAGTATCATGGCACCTCCTGAGAACACTGTCTTGACTACAAATGGTCCCTCATATGTTGGAGTCCACTTGCCCCTTCAGTGTCAATCTCATTGCAGTATGCAAGCTTCTCAAATCTATCAATGGTAATCTTGGGAGCTTCATCATCCCAGCTTATCTCAAACTGTTTTTGTTATTTTTTTAATGAAAGATAGAAAAATTTAGAGTAAAAATAATAAAAAACAAAAAAAGTGACAAAGGTGAGATTCGAACTCTCAACCTCTCATACTCATAACTCCTTACACATGTCCTCCTGCCAATTGTGCCATTTTTACTTTTTTAGAAAAAAATGCATGCCATATGATATTTACCTGCAAAAAGTCAAACGACTACACAAATTTGTTAGTAATTGATTAAATGCAATGAAATGCGACGACAAATCTTAGGGCAAAATTTGGGGTATTACAGTTATTATGATAATATTTCTCACCCAACCTCTCTTTGATGTTGGCAAAAAAAAAATCATGAAGTTTGACTTTGGTTTGACCACAGTTGACCTCAGTTTGACCTTTTAACTGCATTGACTGCTTTTGACTTATCTGATCATCTGACTGAGCAAACTTTTGAGAAAAGTCTTGAAACTTGACATGGGGGTTCTTATACACATATAAGATGTTATGAAGCTCACTTGAAGTCTTGGAAGTCCATTTAGCCTGATTAAAGTCAAAACCCTAGTTTTGGATGCACTGCTTAGGAGGTGCATTGTCTGAGGGAATTGTCAACTCTTCTGACCAATTGTGAATTTTGTGAACCTTGTGAACCTTCTTGGAACACAAAGTCTTGTATTGTGAGGGCAAATTTTGGGGTGCAACACATCTAAGTCAGAAATTTGGTGAATGTCCATCAATTATGTATTCTGAGTTTAGTTACTGGAATATTCATTGTTTTGATAAATTTTGCTACCATGCTACTTGTATTGTTGTAGTTAGAGATAGGTTGCATCAAGAGGGTTATGAAAGCTTGGTTTTTCATGCAATTGGATTTGGTGGCAGAGCCATGGAGAATTTGACTAGAGAAGGATTTATCCAATTATGTTATCTGACTTAAAGCTGTTGATGGTGTCTGTTTCTATTGTTGTGAACCCATAAAGCATTAAGATAAATGTGCATGTTACTGTGGCATCACAAATGAATGAATAATTTTCAAAATATTTCGCTTGGTTGCAATTATATGCTTTACATGAAAGACACCATTTGTTAATAGGTAATATCTATTTTTAAAAATTGAATAGATTCTGGTGGAGTTGTGGGTACTTACGAGTAACATCCCTTGACAAACTTCTATCTTTCAAGTTCAGTTACTACTTATTAGATTGCAAAATTCATCTAATATTAAATGGCATGTTAAGTTTCAACTCATATAGCTTTGAAACTATTTGATAATGCATTTGGTTCTATAAAGTTTTCGCACCAGTCAATTAATCAAATTCATTCTATTCTCTAAAATTTGCTACATGTCTTAAAAGTTATAAACGATGATTAATAATTCTACCCTAACAAAGCATCAAAGTTATTCTCTTGTTTGATATATTTATACATTTTTCTATTGCTATTAAACATGAACTAGACAAATGCATTTGTAGTGCTCCCATACAAAAATTATTGTTCACTTTAAGGGATATGTTATTATTATAAAATAAATTGTGATTGATATTATTAGAAAGTGAGAGAAGATGAAGAACTCTTCATTTAGAATTGCAAAGAATTTAATAATTCAAATCTATTTGTGAAATAAAATCTGGACCAAAAATAATGAATTTTTTGTTTCTTTTTTTTATGCTTATAAAGAAGAAGAAAGAACATCCTTCTAATTATATTTCCAGTTGAAGTTTTTAAGGTAAATTTTATTTAAAAAATTGTATGTATTTTAATTAAAATAATTAAATTAATGGTAACTTGAATAAAAAATATAAAATATGGGGTCAAGTTTTGGTTTCTTATAGACAACTATTACTCAAATCAACTATAAATTTTTTAAATTATACAAAACACTTTGGGCCCACAAAAAATATTTTAGTTTACCCTAAAGATGCTCTTATATTGTTATTCCCTTTCACTATCACTATTAATGTGCACGGGCCCTATTAAATATCTCTTATATTGTTATTCCCTTTCACTATCACTATTAATGTGCATGATTCAAAGTTTTTCTATCAATTCTGTGACTTCTTTGCCAAAATTTTAGTCTCAAGTACATGTGTTGTTTTATTTTCTACTACGCATGTCATTGAATCATATTTCAAATTGTGATAGTTATTATTTTTTATCCCAGAATTGAATTAATGTTAAATAGTCTGTTTCAATTTCTAGGTTTTATGAAAAACCACTATGAACTGTTGTAATAATTTCAAGTATTTTTTTCACTGTTTCAGATCATCAGTTGAGTTATAGTGATCATCAATTGAGTTACAGTGGAAAAGTTTTTAAGTCTTTTTAGATCATACAATACAACAGTTTTGGATAAATGGTGCAAAATTGGTTTGATTCAAGTGATTCACAAATAATGAATGGAAAGACTAGCTCAAACACTTCACTTGGCATTACCTCGGCATCCCACGAGGTTCCTGTGACGGTTGGAAACAATGGTGTGGACACGTCTGTTGCTCCGTGCGGAATAAGGCGTAGTATGGCTGAGACATTGGTTCATGGTTCACCGCATTCTGGCGCTGGCACAACTTCACATGTGAGTTTGATTAGTTAGCATTATGTTGTTATTTGGTAAAATGTCATAGTAATTGATAATGCGGTATGTTTTGTTTGCTATGCAGTTATCTTTAAGTGCTCAGAAGCATGAGGAGATGACTCTTAAGAATTCGCAGTTATTAGTCCCTATGATGCCGCATTTGCCAAGATCCATGGTATTGATGTTTTTTTCTTTATTTCTGCTTCTTTTAATGTAATATAGCTAAGAAAGATATTCCTCCTTGATTACTGTTAATTTATTTTGTTGCGTCAGTAATGTTGGTTTGAAACTGTGGTTGTAAGTGTTGCGATTACGGTTTGGCGTGAATATTTATTAGAAGATGCTTGAAATTCACAGTTGTGAGATGGTTAAAGTTATTAAGATTGAGATTTAGAATTTTGATATTTTAATTTTTGGTGAGATAAACCAAAAGAACATGCCTAAAATGATCTGATGCGATTCTTGATGAAGTCACGCATCTGATTTTAAATCACACTGCAATTGCAGTTGTAATCAATGTTGTCAGAATCGAGATCTTATATAAGATCGAGAGGAGACATTAAAATCGTAAAATATAAAATTATAATTAAGATCGGAAGATCTTATGCAATTAATTTTATAATATCGATAGGGGATAAAAAGATTGTAAAATATAAAATTGTAAGATTATTTTTAAAACTAATAAAACAAAATAATGAATATATTATATTATAATTATATTTTGGTAAAAAGTGTAATTTTATATTGTATGAAGTGCTACTTGTAGCATCTTATATTATACAAATAAAACCAACTAAAAATAATAATAAGTAGAAAGAAATATAAATCCTATTTGTCTTGTTAACATATGTTATGGAGTAGAAAGAAAGATAACAGTAGCATCGTTTCAATTTTATGAAGTACAACTACTTTTGTGTAATATGAGATAAGTATAATATTATATTATTATTAAAATTTAAGAGTACAAATAACATATACATTACTTTGACCGTGTACAGTACAACTACTGTGTATTAGTCACGTGAACTTACAATTTGTTAAACCAATTAATAAATAATATTAAAATAAAAATAAAGTGAAGATGAAAGCTCAGAGAAAATGAAAAGAGAGCACGAAACATAAACAAAACATCTTCTTCTCCTTTTCCGGTGAGAAGCGCCGCCGATCTTACAAAAGACTAACTATTAGGATTCAGAGCTACCAGGTATTAACATATTTATAGCACACGATCAATTTATTTCACCGCGATTTCCGCATAAAAACGATCTTCCTTGCGATCCAGATTGGTGGAGGTGATTGAGATCGCAATATCGTGCGATTCCACGATCTGGATCGCGATCTTGACAACAGTGGTTGTAATTGCGGGTGCAGACCACAATTTAAAGCGTATATACTGATTGAGTGCTATAGTCTATATATTATTTTGTGATGATAGTGGAGAAAAACTCTACATAAAGAAAAACTTGATCCATTGTCTATGCATTGTCGTGTACTTTTTAATTTTATCTCAAACAATTCAAATGATCTCATTAGAGTTGTTTTGGTATATTTCAAATGATCTCATTAGAGTTGTTTTGGTATATGTTATAGGCTGCTAGCTCTTTGGGGAAGTTGAAGGTCAAGACAAGCCCACAACGGCATCCCATTTCGCATTCTGGCAATTCCCATGATTTCAACACTTTGCGAGAGCTGAACGATGTATCTTTAGCCACAAAGCACAACGTGAGATTTAATGGAAGTAGAACGCTAACCACAACGTCCAACGCTACATCCGCTTCTTCTAGTAGTACAAGTATTTCAACTCCTTCTGC